>CM060394.1:41402716-42687716 GCA_030545235.1 Helianthus tuberosus
CATTAAAACCCACCGAAAAATCACTAGAAAAGTCAAGAACACAGGCAACCAGAAAATCACCAGAAGAATCACTAATAAAAAATCACCAGAAAAATCAAAAACACATGCCAAAAATAACCGCCCCAAAACCAGAAGCACACTTCAATCGACCACCGGCACCACGCGGGCACCACCGACACCACGCGGGCACCACCGGGCACCATCGGCACCGCTTTGCAAATAAATCGACCACCCCCTTCACCCACCCCCTCACAATCGTTCACCGCCGACGCCGCTCACACAGCAACCACCGCTGCTCACACCGCCGCCGCTGCTCACACCGTCGCCGCTCACGCAGCAACCACCTCCAAACACCGTCGCTGCAAGATCCAAACAACACTCTATAAATCAAGTTTTCAACCACAAAAAATCAACATGGCCAACAAACTTAGATCAATTTTCTGATGGTTTTCCTTCATAACATCTTTTGTTTTCTTTCCAAATTAAAGTCACTAGAAAAGACATCTATCTATAAACCCTATATAGAGATAAAAGTGAGTTTTAATTACATCTCTTTGACTAACTGTGTACAAAGAACCTTCAAACCAATTACGTTTTTTTATTCACAAAGTTACAAAATTACATGTAATATAGGATAAACCCAAAATAATCACCATCATCTTCACCTGAAATCGAGGGAGCACCAGAGAAACGAGTGGGTCGCCGGAGTGGGGGTGTGGCGGCCACTTGAACTCTGGTGAGTGGAGAGTGTGGCTCACTAGAGAAGAAGGGGGTGTGGGTGTGTCTTGTCTGCATCGAAAACAAACATCGTCGTTGGAGTCACCATATCCGGTCACCGGATTAGCAGAGAGAAGAGTGGGTTATGGGTTGGGAAGAAAATGAAATACTTGCTTTTTTGAAAGAAATGAGGACAGAGAATATGAAAGAAACAAATGAGAAGACAGACAAAGTCTGATGGGTTTAAATGAAGAGAGAGAATGGGAGATTTGACATTTGAGGTAAATGACTTAACTACCCTTTTGGTTGGCATAATCTGATTGGTGGGGAGTGGTTCTCACAGTTCTTACAACTGGGGGTGGTTTTTATTTTAGCGGCTCCCTATATATATATATATAGGGGAATGCTAAAATGAGAACCACCTCGAGTTGTAAGAACCGTGAGAACTACACCGTAGGGGGCGCGGTGGACCAAATTTTTTTTCATAAACGTAGATGCATGTATAAAAACAACATTTGTAAAAAAAATTCAAAAAAAATGTCGTGTGTGTAGTTTTGAGCGCCACAAGTTTGTGTTTACGGGACCCGTAAATCTGGCCGGAAAATTTACGGGTCCCGTAAACACAAACTTGTGGTGCTCAAAACTACACCCACGACATTTTTTTTTACAAATGTTGTTTTTATACATGCATCTACGTTTCTGAAAAAAAAAATTGGTCCACCTCCCCCCGGATCAAAAAGTTCTCGCGGTTCTTACAACTCGAGGTGGTTCTCATTTTAGCGGATACTTATATATATATATAATTAATATTAATTAATTAATTGAGTAAATTATTTCAATATTATATATACTCTTTTAAAATATAAAAATTATTATTATTTTGATAGTTTTATTTATCCTTAGTGATTACTATACTTTATATCGTTATAATTTATTATTTTTTTAATAACTATTTTTTCAATTAAAACAACTCTATTGTCCTTAAAGAAATATTAAACTTTTAAATTACTAAATATGAAATAGCTAAACAAACCTTATGACATATGCATCGTAATTATTGTTTTTATTATGCATTATAATATTTATGCATATGAAATATAAATATATATTATTAGTGAATTGAATGAGAAAATGTCATGTGGTTTTAATAGGACTTTTGAATGAGAAAATGCCATTTGGCATTAATATGACTCTTTTATTAGAATTAGATAACATACATTTATAAAAGGGTCGAGATCGTCCTAGTTTTACGACTGTTGAGATCACAACCATGATTTTATTCATTTTTTATCTGTCAAATTAAATAGTATTTTCTTTCATTTTTTTGGAAACTTTTTCATAATATTTTCATTACTATTTTTACAGCTTCTTCGACTTAGTTCGTCTACGTTTAATTTACGTTGTGTTCCCGAGTTTAATAAACCAAGAAAAAAAAAGAGAAAAGAAAGAGAGTGGAAAGAAAAGATATGACTAACTACCATGTTGCTGAGTTCAAAGGAAAATAAAAGAAAAGTAGAGATTTTATATGTTAAAAATTATTTACTTCCAAATCCCTCCAATTTAAAAGGATTTAAAATGAAGGAAATAAACATAAGTTTTTCTTCCATTTCCCTCCCTTTCTCTTCATTTCTCTCCTTAAAAAAACTTTAGAACACGACTTATTTTTAGCATCCTTCCAAATCCTTTCTTTTCCTTCGTTAAATTAAACTCGGAAACACAACATTAATATATAAAACTTATTTTTCCAACATTAGTAAAGAAAGATTATTCAAAGATAACTCAAGGCTAAAATCTAGAATTTGAGAACAATAGTTGTGTTACATTAATAATGTAATAATGTGTGTACATTAGAAGTAGTTGTGTGCTACGTATTTATTACTTGTGGGCTGTTTGGCAAAATCGAAATGGTTAAGTGCTGAACCAGTAAAAGGTCTGAACGATTAAGTGAACCACTTGGTGTCAGCCCAGTGGCCACTGACACCCACATAAATCGTGGGGACCCAGGTTCGACTCCGGTCGGTGACAATTTAGTCACCTGTGGTCCACTCGATGGCTGGTGACTCACCGCCAGGCAGCAGTGTCGGGGTGCTAGCCTGGGAAGGGAGATCCCTTCCGCGGTCAGGGGTACTGTGCAATTACCCTTTTTTTTACCAAAAAAAAACCATTAAGTGTTAAACCAGTAAGAGGTCTGAACCATTAAGAGCCTGTATAATGCTTACCGTTCAGAGGCAAATGTCTGACCAATTCAGATTAGAGGTGTCACACCTCAATCGATGGCGGAATCATCGGGGCATGGCACTGAGCGAATTAGATTGTCCAGAAGTTTCCTTAACAACTATCATTACCATTCAATTTAAATTAACATGTCCCATACCATGTCTCAAACAGTAAACAAATTATTACAAATAAAATCCATGCAAATATTCTGTTCCGACAACTCAGATTTAAATAGACAGCAATTGTTTATCTGCTTCTAGAGACCCTTAGTTTGGCCACTACAGACAACTATTTGTTGGGCTCTAAAGCTTTATTCTAGCTTCAAATTCCTACCAAGTGTGCGTCCTAAGCACCTGTCACATACGTTAAAATAATGTCAATACATAAAATGTAAAGGTGAGCATACAAGTTTGATAATAGCATACAGAGTTTGAATTCGTTTACGCATAACCAGCACGTACACATAGTGAAATGAAGCACCTTAGTTATCGACATAGATCCATCGATACCAATGACTGCGGGTTGACTGCCCGAGGCAGTTCGCAATACATGATTACCACCGTAATCCATGCAAGTAATGGTCCTTATCAACCCCCGTGTGAACGGGTGCTGAGTCCAAACTATAGTACTATCGTTGCTAAGGCAGGTAGACAGCATTCCATGTGTAAACATAACAAACAAGCATTCATAAGCCACGTATAACATGCATTAACGGTTAGCGTTTAATAGTATTGAGTAGTGTGATTGATGTGATTTGAATAGTTGTAACGTATGTAACACCCAAAAGTGCTTAAAGCAAAAAGGGATCGAGTATACTCACAGCGATTAATGGATTGAAGGGAGCGCTTAGTGAGTAAGGTTAGCCTGAATAGATTCGATAGCATAACGATAAGTGATGCGTAAAACGTCACAAAGTGTGAAAGGGTCGGATAGTGGTTCGATCGGATGGTAATCCGATCGGACAGCAATCCATGCGGATAACAATCCGTTCAGATGGTCATCCGGTCGGACAGTTGTCCGATCGGATGATGATTCGAGTGGATTGTTTCTTCCTATGAGGAGAATGTGTTTGTGTATGATGGCTTGTCTTTTGAAGTTTTCGTTGTAGCATTTTGAAAACAGGGAAGTATCTCTATCCATCAAGTCGATCGATCAGATGGTTGTTCGTGCGGATGATAATCCGTTCGGATGGTCATCCGGTCGGACAGTGATCCGGTCGGACGGCGACTTAGTGATGAGGTTACTTACTGAAAGCAAGTTCACAATAGAAGCGTCATTCGATCGGATGGCAATCCGATCGGATGGCAACCTTGTTATTGAACATGTTGGAAAATTGTTTAAGTCCTTAAAGTCTTAGTATCTCATGATCCGAAGAGTAATCCAGTCAGATGGTCATCCGATCGGATTGCAATTCGTTCGATACTCAAACTTTAGCTAAGATTCTTTTAAAGGTGGGACCCAAGTGTGATCCGTTCGGATGGCAATCCGTTCTGATGAACTATCCGATCAGATTGTAATCCGGTCGGATAGCAATCCGTTATGGTTGTTCCGTTCGTCCTACACTTGGTCGTTTTGATGGTTTGTCATTATGTCGAGACACTTTGACAACGTGTTAACCAATAGGACTTCGTTTCGACCCAAGTGAACAACCCGACCAAGAATCACCCTAGCCCGGCCGGTTACCGGCTCGAGACGGTGGTTCTTGACTAACCCGAAATCGGTAGTCTCGTGGGTAGAATCCGGATCTTGAGCTAGTACAACACTACAATCGAGTAGAAGACTAAATCAGGGTCGGATCCTATCGGTTTTGATTATATTGAGTGCAAAAGAGTTGAAAGAAAGTTAAAACCATCTTCCAATCCTCTTTCATCACCCTTGTGTCTAGATCTTTACAAGATCTTTGTAGGTTTGCGTGGAAATCGGTTGGATCTCGGTTGTTCTTGGTGGACTGAAGTCAAAACATGAAGTTCTTGAAGAACACATGATGACGTCACCCTAGAATACCCGAAATCTAGTGATTTCACGGTTAAAAGTTAAGATTTAAAAGATAGAAAGGTGTAGGAGTGCGTGTAGATCAAGAAAGTACAAGATTTAGGGCGAGATCTTACCTGGATTGAGAGAAATCGAAGAAAAGGTGAGGAGCACGAACAGTTCGGATAGAGGGTTTCCAAAAGTGGAAAAGATGACAATGAAAGGGGTATTTATAGGATTCCAAAAGAGGAAAGGGTTATCCGATCGGATGACGTACCGCCCGGATGACGATCCGGTCGGATGACGCCTGACCTGGAGCGTAGTGCTTATCCGGTCGGATGGCTATCCGGCCGGATGGCACTTGGTTCGATTGTTTGACGCGACGATTTTTGATGTTTCGATTTCGATTGCGAGTGGCTCGTCACGATAGGGTTTCCTAGTCAAATTACTTTCAGTCCTAACCACTAATCATCATAGTTTGATTTCGATTTGGATTCGAGTTCGGTTGCTTTTCGATTGAGTTCAGTTGATTTCCACAACATATATAGATAACACGCACAAGTACACATAAGGCACACACACACGTATAACAACCAAATTAAGTCGAGTTGTGGTTCGTATCATGATTCGATGTCGAGTAGTATAGCTTGATTATCGATTAGTTAACTTTATCGCATTGTTACTTCCTGTAATTCACAGTCATAAGTCGATTAGATAACGATTAACACACATCGATCTTTGCAATAAACAACACTTACTCCACATAATACAATTAAAATAAAGAATTTACTATAAGTCAAGTTCGTACAATCGATCGTTGACTTTGACCTTGACTTTGACTTATGGAAACACGGGGTGTTACAGCCTCCCCTTGTTTAGGGAATTTCATCCCGAAATTAAGCTGAAAGCTGTACAACGCCGTGAATCTTGTTTGAGAACTTTCTGTTCGGACCGGTTTTGTCTCCGAAACGATTGCGAACCGAACGTGTGACGTGCGAAATCCGTACACGAACGTGACCAAACACACGAGAACGTAATATAATCGGTGGTTCTATTGATTTATATGAAATCGTACAAAGCACCTGAATCACTATGTCACTTTCTCTCTCTAGACCTTCTCCTTAAACAACTACGGGTACTTCGCCTTCATGTCGCTTTCGAGTTCCCAAGTGAACTCTGTGCCTCGTTTACCTTCCCATCGGACTTTCACAATAGGAATGCGAGAGCGTCTGAGCTGCTTGGTTTGGCGATCCATGATTTCGACAGGCTTCTCCACGAAGTGTAATGTTTCGTTTACTTGCAGGACATCGAGGGAGACATGTAAGTCGTGGTCGGCTAGGCACTTTCGGAGGTTTGACACATGGAAAGTCGGGTGGACATTACTAAGTTCCTTCGGTAGTTCGAGTCTGTAGGCGACTTTTCCGATCCTTTCCAGAATCTTAAAAGGTCCAACATATCGAGGCGCGAGTTTTCCCTTTTTGCCGAATCGGACTACACCCTTCCAAGGTGATACCTTTAGGACTACATCCCTGTGCCCTTAATAGATTCGCCCCTACCTGCAAGTGCAAGGTTAGATATAGTGTTTTGGTGTAAAACAATGTTGCTAAAATGGTTGTGTGCTACGTACATGATATGTAGTAATGGGATTAATTTTCTAGGGAATGATGGTTTGTGGTTTTGATGCCGCCGTGACCATCATATAAGAAAAGACATGATTACGTATAGTAGCTATGCGTGCTACGTACACTATAGATATATTGGCAACAGATATAGATACCACATTTTAACCTATCAGTGTTTAAAATTGAGTTTTTGGATTTTATCACCTCCAACTATTCGCTATTAGCCGCTAGTACCCCCAACTAGCAATTTGACTCACACAACTTCCAACTTAACACGTTGTTTGTTTTGTCACTCCCAAACTAGCGATACACTAACCCAGTTAGTGTTTTTGTTGATGTGGTCATTTTGTGCTGACGTGACATGATGATGTGTAAAGTTCTGTTTTTTAATCTTAATCTAAATAAAAAAAACTTCATTCTATAAAACCCCAACCCCCCCCCCCCTATTTCATCACAAACTCTCTCTCTCTCTCTACCATCACCTCCACCAACCACCTGCCACCATCACCTTCAACTCCTTTTGCCGGTCAAATCCTGATGAAGCCCTAAATCCACCCCTAATTTATCCACTTCAAACCCTAATTTAACCAGATCTGACGGTCGGAAATGTAGTCCTCTAACCGGCGTACGAGAGCACAAATCTCCGGCAACGATGGGCACAGATCCTCCAGCCACGGAGGCCGAAAAGACGCTTGTTATAAGGGAGGTGAAGATATTGAAATGCGGTGAACATTTGGATAATTAATTGACGGTTTTGAAAGATTTGATCGATCAGAATGTTACAAACGCGACTGGGACCACGACGGAGACACCGTTTCCGAAGAAAGAGGTGGGCGGTGATCAGAAGCTGAATAGAGTTACGCCGGTGAAGAAGAAATCGGAGAGAAGAAGTTTCTTGAATGTTTCAAACCCTAGGATTGAGGGTTTGGAAATAGACGATTTTTCCCTTTCGTCAACGGAGCGGTTAAGACCCAACCCGGAAATGATGGTACCGAAACAGATAAATGAAAACATAGCTGGCTATTTTTAAGGGTTATTGGATTTTATTACCCCAAACTGTTGGCTATTGGCCACTGCCACCCCCAACTATCACTTTGACGCCCGCCACCCTCGACTTAACACTTACTCTGTTCTGTCACCGTATTGTTAACTGATCACTAACTTTTTATCATGTTACTATACTTTTGGGGGTATCCTAAGATCCCTATAATTTCCTAAGATCCCTATGACACCCCCAAAAGTATAGTAACATGATCAAAAGTTAATGATCAGTTAACGACGTGGTGACAGAACATACTAAGTGTTAAGTTAGGGGTGACGGGTATCAAAGTGATAGTTGGGGTGGCAGCGGCCAATAACTAATAGCTATGGGTGATAAAATTCAATAACCCTTTTTTTAAAGACTCTGCTTTTGTTGATTCACCACCACCGACTTCTCTCCCGTAGAATTTTGCCCAGGTGACGGTGGTGGAGGATGGTTGTGGTGGTGGTGGATGGTAATGGAGACGGTTAGTGTTCGGTGTGAGGTTCAGATGAAGGTGAGGGTGTGGGTGTGGTGGTAGGAGGTGGTTGGGGAAGGTGGTTGGTGGAGGTGATGGCAGAGAGAAAGAGAGTGTGTTAGAGAGAGGTGATGAAATGAGTGGGGGGGGGGGGGGGGGTTGGGGTTTTATAAAATGATTTTTTTTATTTTTAATTTGATTCAGATTAAAAAAACAGATCTTTTACACATCATCATGCCACGTCAGCAAAAAATGGCTACATTAGCAAAAACACTAACCGGGTTAGTATCTCGTTGGTTTGAGAGTGACGGAACAAACAAAGTGTTAAGTTGAAAACGGTGAGAGTCAAAGTGTCAGTTGGGGGTAACAGCGCCAAATAGCGAATAGTTTGGATGATAAAATCCAATAACCCTTTAAAATTTTACATATTTAACTTGTTAAAAATAGAGTATAATTCAAATCAGATTTGATTATAATAACAAAACATTTTCAAGGGAAAGGTATACAAGGTCCTAAAAAATAAAATTTATTTATAACAATTGACATCTGATTAATAATCGAGAATTCACATTTATCACTTGTGAAGCTTTTTTGGGGCGGGGTTGCTTCGACCCCATTGATTTTCTCTCATAGTGTTAACTTCATTGAAAATTTCAAAAAAATTCTTGTAGTGTAAAACTTTGGAATTTTAAGAGTACGGCCCCTATCGATTTGAATTTTGAGAACCCCTCCCCCCCTTCCCGAGTTTTCGTTTAAGCTCTGCCACTGACTGGTTGTATGTAGGGCTGTTCATTTTTATCCAAAACCCCGAAACCCGACCCGAATTCAAAGCCACCCGAACCCAAATTAGCGAATATCTGAAAAAGTCGAACCTGACCAACCTGAACTTTAAATGGTTCGGTTATCGGGTCACTTTTTCCCTACCAAAAACCCGAAAAACCCGAAACACGAAACCCGAAAAAAAAAACCTGAACATTTATTGTTTTTTTCTTATAGAAGTGCTTTGGTTTTGAGTTTTTAATATATGAAACATTAATTTTTTGGACTTTTAAATATTATAATAGCATATTGTCAAATAATGTTTGAACTTTGATGTCAATATGAATTTTGACGATATTTTGTAAAAAAAGCATTAATTTTTCATTTTACATCTAAACCCGAAAACCGAATAACCCGACCCGAACTAACCCGAACCCAAATAACCCAAAACCGACTAACCCGAACCCAAATGACCACCGCCCTCCACATCATCGCCATGTTACCACATCCTTATCCACCACTTTATATGGTGTGGACCATGATCCCCACTAACATCCACTATCCTTCCCCACCAATCAAAATCCCTAATTAATTGAAAGATAATCATGCTTGTCATGTGAACCACCATGCATGGTTTGCACATGGGGCGGTATAGTTGTAGTACCATGGTCCTACGTAGCAATCCATGACCCAAACCACCATCCACATACCCCATAGCCTTAGGCTATAGGGTGTGGTCATGACCCTCATGACTACCATGACCCTCCACGTCAACACTATGTCACCCACCTTTAATCCATCTTCTAAAACCACTACCTTAAAGGTATGACCCTGACCCAAACCCAAACCACTATCCCCTTATTTATTTTAATTTATTTTTGTCTAAAGAAAAAGAAAAGGAAATGTTGGAAAATGGAAAAGAGGACCATGGTTGCCATGGTTTAATCCATACGAATCATGGTGGATCAGACAGGGGGATGGTGTAGCCTTCCATTCATGTTCCTACATGGCGAATCATGTCCCAACCATGACCCTCACACTCATCAGCCTTAGGCTATAGGGTGTGGTCATGATCTATGATCTACATGATCACCATGACCCGCCACGTCAACGTTATGTCAACAACCTCTAATCTACCATCTAAAACCATTACCCTAAAAGTGTGGTCATGACCCACCCGAACCACCACCCTAAATTAATGCACGTGCCTAAAATATTGGAAAAAGAAAAAGAAGGCCTGTTGTTGCCGTGGTTTAATCCACGCAAACCATGGCAGATGTTTGAGAGGGTGGTGTAGTATTTGATTAAGGGTACTACTTTCTACACCCCCCCTATCTACTTTCTACACCCCCCTCCTCTCACATATTTACAGGTGGGGCCTGCGTGGGACCGACAGTTTTCCTCTCACAAGGGGGGTGTAATCAGTAAGAGGGGGGTGCGAATAGAATGTGCTTTGATTGATTAATGGCCCTAGGTGACAATTGATGACCCAACCCATACCCTACATCCTAGGCCTTATAGGTTGAAAACTCTGTGGATTATTTTAAGGACCTTATTCCTTATTTAAAAGACGGGCCACACATCAAGTCAAGATTTGATTGTAGGAAGAAATCGTGTCTTATTTACGAGGGGCCATGCATTAAATTAACCAAGATATGGTTGTAGAAGAAAAAGCGTGTCTTATTTAAATGACGGAAACTTCCAGCCCAGTTGGTCCCAAGTGGTATGGTTGGGCCGGTTCCTCCTTGGAGGTCACCGGTTCGACTCCTGGCTGCGGCATTTTGGGGGTCGTCTCAATGATGGATCGTTTCCTACCGAGGCATGGTTCGATCCGAAGGGTAACTTAGTTTTACCCAGCTGTTACCCCAACGAGTCTTTCGTGTGGGGGCAGTATGGTTTCCGGGCGAAGGTCAGTCAGAGCGGCAGCCGGGGCCCGATAGAACATCGTGTCTGCGAATGCTGGGCTGACGGGTAACCGTCCTTGACGGAGACCCGGTGACCAATGGTCCATGTACATATTGAAAGTCACCCTTCAAAAAAAAGTCTATAATATAATCCAAAATACAAATATTTTTGTGCCACATATTATTAATATTTGTACTACATTACATTTTCTAGCTTTATCACCCAGAAATTGATCAGCTTCGATATTAATAAAGGGGTAAATTACAGTTTTCGTCATTTATGTTTGTATTAGATTGCAATGGATAACATTTAGTTTCAATAATTACAGTCACAATCCTTTATTTGGAAAACGTATTACACCATACGTCCTTTAGCACTAAACAGGTTAAAATTTTCAGTTAACTATATAGCATGTGACTTGCACGTGATGGTATGTTAGTAATTTTATGTTTATTATTTAACTCACCCACAAAATCAATAACATAATTCACCTCCAATCACTAATCTCTCTCTCTATAGTCTATACCTCCAACAAAGTCCGGCCAAACCCTTACCGGCACAGACCTAGTCGGAAACACCATAATCGCCACCGCCGAGAACCACCGATCCCCACAAAGCATTATCGTTCAAACATCCACCACTGTCATCATCTTCGACCAGAAGGTTCAGATTTGGTAAGAAGAAACCCTAAAGGGCAGAAGTATTCATATAGCAATCGGCAGGAGTGTTAACAATCATACATGTCGGATGCTTTTTCACCGGTGCTTTTGGGTGCAACAGAAACCACTTGCGACTCTATAAGCTACTCTCTCTAAAATCAATACACTACCACCGCCACATGGATCTGCAACCACTGTCTGGATCTAGCTTATAAACAGGTAAGAGAATTCTTCATGTCAGGATTGAAACCACCAAGAACCTTTCGCCAAAGATGAGATGTTCTATTGGTGGGGGCAATTAGGCATCACTGGAATCAGGATTTCGACCTTGAACCGCTGGCAACCAGTATTCAGTGGTGAATCTGGGTTTTGATCTAGTAATTTGGGGGTTTAGAGCTAGCTTCGAGGAAATTAGGTTTTGATCTAGGAATTTGGTAAGTGCTTGAGAGAGAGAGAGTAAGCTGGAAACATATATTATCGTTTTTATTTTTTATTTTTTATAATTTAAATAAATTGGGGTAGAAAGACATAAATGCCCTCATGTGCAAGGAACACGTCAAACTTAACTGAAAATTTTAACCTGTTTAATGCTAAAGACCTAGGGTGTAATGGTTTTTCTAAAAAAAATGAGTGTGGTTGTAATTATTGAAGTTAAAGGACATCCATTGCAATCTGATACAAACATAAAGGACGAAAAGTGTAATTACCCCTTTATAAAGAAACGTATTTATATAAGAGTTAATTACATAGTTAGTCCCTGTGGTTTGCACAAAGTAACATACTTAGGTACTAATAGTTTAAAATCACATTCTAGGGTATTAACTTTTCATTTTGTAACGTTTGGAGGTATTAAGGTTATTTGTAGGCTTAAAATCACATTCTGTTAGTACCTAAGTATGTTATTTTGTACAAAACACAGGGATTACCTATGTTACTACCCTAGAAGTTAATACCTCCAAACGTTACAAAATGAAAAGTTAATACTCTAGAAGGTGATTTTAAACTATTAGTACCTAAGTATGTTATTTTGTGCAAACCACAGGGACTAACTATGTAATTAACTCTTTATATAATCTTAAAGAGAAAGGTCGGTGGTTTACCACCAACCCTTTCTCTTTAATCTCTTAAAATACACCTCTGCCAAAATTTTATCCACAAAACTCCAGATCTTTCTTTTTCTTCCTCTGCTCTCACTATCGGCCTTTCTTCCCATCGATTCACCACTGCTCACTCGATCCATCGTCTTCACCACTGCATCATCGTCTCTTGTAAGTTCATATTCTTAACCTACATTCGATGTTATTGTCTTCATTTCCTTCATATTATTTAATCTTCCTATTGAATTGTTTCTATGAATTGAGGCTTACAAGGACTTTGTATGAGTTCAATTTTCCAAAAAAAAAAAACACCCTAATATGAAAAACCCTTTTCAAACCACACGATAACCCTAAAATTGAGGTCATCATATTGAAGCTTAGTTGTTATGATCGTTGTTACTTGCCTCTGTGCTTCTTGATTTGCTCCGCTTTTATTTCATCTGTATCGATCTTACTTCTTAGTCATCAGTTGAATAAGAATATAGCCACTATTTTAGTTGAGGCTTGCTTGAACTTCACCACAAGAAAAAGGCCAATTTGGAGGAAGGGATAATCCTTATATACAGGAAATAAAGGTGGTGGGGTTTGTCCAGCAAGAACAATATGATTTTCAAAGATGAAATAATTCTTATTTTCTTTTACTAAGTTACTAACCATGGATATATAAGATTGTATAGTGTATAGTTCAAGAGTCAGTATCAAAGGTACAATTGTTAGGGTCGAGCTTAAACCCATTTAAGTAAACGGGTCAGGTTTGGATCAAAGTGACATAATATGACCCATTTGGTTTATATGTTTTTAAAGTATGTTTTATGCCATAAGTGTTAAACTGGGTGAGTATTTATGATAAACTTTACTCTGTTTAAAAGAGATTTTAGAATATTAAGGATTGTGTTGGTGTTAGATTCTCAGGTTTGGATCTGTTAATACTACTGGATTAGCGCACTTACCTTAATCATAGATAAAGGCAAGCATCAAGTTTTATTAATATATGACTAGACTTTTAGCATATGACCATTTCTATCTTTTATTGTTGCGCGTAATATTTTTCGAATTGGATCTCCATTAGGAGACACTGATATAGATAGTATGCATATGCTAGAGAATATATATATATATATATATATAGGGGACCGCTAGAATGAGAACCACCTCGAGTTATGAGAACCGCGAGAACTACTTGATCCGGGGCGAGGTGGACCAAATTTTTTTTTCAAAAACGTAGATGCATGTACTATAAACACATTCGTAAAATTATTTTTTTTAAAAAAAGCCGTGTGTGTAGTTTTTTACACCACAAGTTTGTGGTTTACGAGTTCCGACGGAACTCGTAAACCACAAACTTGTGGTGTAAAAAACTACACACACGGCTTTTTTTTAAAAAAAAAATTTTACGAATGTGTTTATAGTACATGCATCTACGTTTTTGAAAAAAAAATTTGGTCCACCTCGCCCCGTACGGTGTGGTTCTCGCGGTTCTCATAACTCGAGGTGGTTCTCATTCTAGCGGCCCCCTATATATATATATATATAGAGAGAGAGAGAGAGAGAGAGGAGTTCATGCGAGAACCACCCTTATTGCGAGAACCGCGAGAACCAATGTGAACACAACCTAAAATAGCTAAAAACACCTAAAAAAAACCAACCCCCACCCCCCCCCCCCCCCCAAGCTAAATGCTAAAAACTAAAACCCCCAAAAAACCTAAAAAAAAAATTACCCCCACCCCCCAAGCTAAAATGCTAAAAACTAAACCCCCAAAAAACCTTAAAAAATCTAAAATTTTTTTTTATATTTTTTATGCTCAAATCGCTACTTTTAGTGGCAAAAAAAAAATTTAAAATTTTTTTTTTTTTTTTTTTAAATTTAATTTTTTTTTTGCTTCGAAAAGTAGCGATTTTTATATAAAAAATATTAAAAAAAATTGTGTGAGTTTTAGCTATTTTTAGGCATTTTTGGTTGTGTTCACATTGGTTCTCGCGGTTCTCGCAATAAGAGGTGGTTCTCGCATGATCTTCTCCCTATATATATACTAGTGGGGAACCCGCGCGTTGCAGCGAAGTCGATAATATGGGCCGAGAACATAATTTAAACCTAAAAACGTTAAAAAATCATATATACATTGTGTGTGTGTATATATATATATAAAAGCACTCACGTTTCGCGGCTATATAAGTATGATTTATGGTAGATTAAATATTCATTATATATACATTTATAAAAACTGTTCGTTGTAGTGTAAATATTCAAGAATGGTTCGATGAATAATATTAAAAAAATTACTGTAGGTGGTTTTAGAACAATATAGAAATTTTCTTTTACATATTATATCATGACAATGCAAAATTAACAGGAATTTTTGTCAAAATCATGACAATGCAAAATCAACAAGAATTTTTGTCAAACACAAGTATAAAATGTTGAAGTCCTACTACTCTAAGCATGTTTTTTAAGTGAAGAATAGATATAACTAATTACGTGAAAACCTTTTTTACCTACCTCATTTACTATTTTACCAAATGACTACAAAAGGATTATTTATAATAAAGATAGGTAACTATATATGGTTTTAGTTAAGTTGAGACAAACATTTACTTATAGACACGTCTCATGTTGACGATCGAGTGTCAAATAACAGCCTATCAAAATTACCAAAAGGCCGTCTCACGTTTGAGTAGTAAAAGTTCCAGTTTGCATATAACTTTGTTTTATCGATAACTTCTTGTATCTCGGTTGAGAGCCAGATTCGATTCAGATAAGGGAAACGGTTTCTAATCCGGTTGGCGAGACGCGTGTATTCTTCAAACTGAACCACCTTCGTTTCACATGCCTTGTCTCCCATCCTTACGTGCACACTTAGCAACGGCCTTGGCGTCCATGTCTCGTGATTTGACCACACGTACTCTTCGATCGCGGATCTAGAATCTATCGTTTTTTCCTGAAATTATTAGCTATATGTCAATAACAATCGCATAACAAAAGGAATACCGTAGACGAGTATTAGTCACTTATGTATATATATGGTTTGTGTAGGGGTAGTTTGGACCTTATATGTGCAGGGGCACTTTGGTCACTTTCATAATAAATGACCAAAGTGCCCTTGCACAGTGCACACATAAGGTCCAAACTACCTCCACACGAACCGTATTTATAAATACATAACTGACTAATGATGAGCAATGAAAATTCAACAAACCTCGAAATATTCTGAGATACGCATTGAGTGAACTAACTCGGCAGCTTCCCATTCAAATGGCAGGTGTCGAGCTACATTTAGTAAACCACATGTGTGCTCTGTTTGGAACCTCATAAGATAGCGCAAAGCCTGAATATGTAGTTGAGTGAAACAAATTATGAAAATGCTTGAATGTTTTATCAAAGATCAGGTAGGATTATGTGATCTAGCTAGCTACCTGTGCTCGCCACCATCTCCAGTCCATTCTTCGATGATAGCCGATTTAGAAAAAAGAAAAAGGCATACTATTTCCAGCCAACTGGCAGATGCGAGCGGAAGTAGTTGCAAAAAAAAAAAAAAACGAATTTTTTTCTCAACCCTTTTCAATTTTGTAACATTATAGGTGTTGCTGTGCAACTCAGAAGGCTTCATGATATCAACTGCTTCCTTAAGCAGCAAATACAGATGATAAGGAATATGAGGACTGGTGTTTTCAGTATATTTTCCGAATTCGAATGGCCCCGTAAGGAGGGGCCTGATGAAACCATCCTCCTAAACCATCAGAGCAAATAATAACTTCCCTTGGCTTTAAACTGGCAAACAAAGTTCAATGGCCTCTAAATGTTGACAGATATCATAAGAAGAAATTAAGACTAAGCTCCATGTCAAATACAACAAGAGCTAGCTATTGCTTTATCAGGCACCAAAGGTTTTAGCAATAGCATATTTTCCTAAAATTAAGACTAACCCTTGTTTCATATCAATCCCAAGCTCAAAAGAAAAGTTAATATTTACAAAATATACTAAATCAAAGCATAAAAAGAAATGCTTTATTACCAGCTAAAGCTTAAAGTGTTGCTGAATGAGATAATTAGATAAACAATTTTTATAAAGAAATGCTTTGTTACCAGCTAAAGTCTTGGCATTTTTGTGATCAGTCACAAGGTTTTGGACATTTTCTTGTAAAGCAACAAGTGCATTAGCACATAAGACGCCAACCTGTCTCATACCGCCCCTAATGTTTTCCTCAAAATCCTTGCCTACATAAATAAAATTCAAAATTCAGAACTTATAAAACCATAATCAACCAAAGGTCCAAAACACAATGTTTTTTCGCAAGCTCCCCAACATGGTTGTATACTCTACATAAAGACATCTACCACCAGAGCTGCATCAATAACTCATCTCTGTTAGGCATTTAATCATTGATCGCCTAGATAACAATAACAAAAGAAATCATCCAAATTCATACTTAGCATGTGAATTGTGAATTCTCGAGGCAAATAAGCCTAGTTTTCGAGTAACATATCTCAAAGTAAGGGTTCCGAATCGCAGACTTGATCACATCAACATCAATACTCCCACCATCATTATTATTAACAGGTCTAGGGTAGGGGTGGCAAAATGGGTGGGTTGGGCAGGTTTGGGTAATGAGTTAGGATGGGTATGGGTTAGGATGAGTTTATTAAGAAATTGGTTAGGATGGGTTTAGGTCAAGATAGGTTTTTGTCAAGATAGATTTGGGCATGATAGGCTAAAATTATAAAAAAATAAAAAAAAATTAAAAAAAACAAAAAAAAATCAAAAAATTTAAAAAAAGCAAAAAAATAAAAAAATAAAAAAATTTCAAAAAAAAAATTAAACAGTTAAAAAAATTAAAAATAAAAGAAAATTAAAAAAAAAAAAAAAAGGTTCAGTGCTTGTAATAGAAACAAAAAACACTTGAAAGAAAAAAAAAAGAATGCAAATTGCATACTTGTATCATAAGATGTTTGTAATGTAGGGATTGTTTCATGAAACAAAAAAATGGAGATGATTAACAAGCTTCATGAGGTTATTCATGGGTTTGCTCTGCTGCCTGCATATCTATATAAACAACATTAAAAATAGCAATGATAAAGAGTTAACACCAAAGAGAAAAAAAGAACACATCTAATCAGCATAATAAATGTTCGAAGGAGTCTGTCTGTCAACTCAGTTTATAAATACTTGATTAAAAAAGTCACCATAGTTTATTTATCAGATGTGGAAATTGAACTTGTTAAAAAGGAATTTGGTTCATGTTGAACAACATACCTTGTCCATCATTTGGGGCGCAAAGTGAATTCCTATATCGTGTTTGCTGCTGAGTTGGCTGGAAACAAAACGTGACCGTCAACAATCTTAATGATGATATACACAATGTATACAGGTAATTGATCCACAAGCAGGGGATCCATCAATAGAAGAGCAGAATGTAAACCCGTTTCCTAATGAATTATGGGTCTATTCGGGATCTCAAATGTGTTAAATAAAAGATCAGTTTGTATTTTAACATAATAAATCAATGAGCATCAAACATTTTCAATACCTGTAGTTTAGGTCGAAGTGCCTCAAGAGGTCCTCTGGGCTTGTCTACACCTTGCTACTAACAGTAATATTATGTTTTACATCAACTAATACATTATGGTAAAAGTTTAACAAAAAAAAAAAAAACAATAGCAGTCACCAAATTCTAATTGTACCTTTCCTAGAGCCCAATCAGGTGAATCAAAATAAGCCCGTTCATGATCCTAAGTCTTAGCACCAATTCCCCTGCACTGCTCCTTACCCTATTTCCTAAATTACACCCACCTTTTAATAAATAACCCCAATCTATGAAAAAAGAACCAACTGCAAACAAATTTTGCATAAAAATAAATCAATTAAAGAATAACTTGCTTCAAAAGTATATTTGCAGACACACATACATATAACCAAATTGAATCTAGCCAGATTTGAAATTAGCCAGAAAAAGGAATTCAAATTCAAACTAAAAGAGTAGAAGTTAAGAACCCTAACCCTAATTGTAAAACAGTTTCAGATCAATTAAAAGCAGTATTAATTTGGAAACAACGATCAACAACAACAACCTTTATTGAAACCAAATGGTGGAACCCTACTAACCTGAGATCGGAGCACCCACAATCCCTTCTCAGTTCAAGAATACCCGCAGAACAACATCACGGATTGAAGGTGTTTCTCTTCTGAATTCATAACATGTTACAGGGGTATGGAGATTGGTATGTGATGGTTGAAGAACAATGATCCTGGAATCCGACGTTTCGGGTCGTGGTTTGAATCCTGGCCAAAGCAACCGCATCATTTCAGTTTGGATTAGAAAAGATAGAGAGAGTAGGAAGATGAGAAATGAACTGTACCCTCTATTGTAACCGCCACCATCGCACTTATTGCCATAAAGAAAGAAAGTGAAGAGGTGGCTATAATGATAAAGCCAAATCTGTATTGGCTTCTTCTACTGTCTTGTAAATGATGCTTCAAAACTTGTATTTGTGGTAAAATAAGGGTAGAAAAAGAAGAAAAGTGTAAAAATATAGGAATTTGTTCTAGCTTTTGGTATGCCATCTTAAAAATATGATAGTAAATTACATTTGTAGACATAGGAGATGCTTATATATAGTATATAGATATATATATATAATAACAATGCTATGTCAAGTTTACAGAGGCAAAATGAAAGGTTTGTATTATTAAAAATATAAGTGAAAAAACAACAATGATGAAAGTGAGGGAGTCGGAGATTCCAATTCCTTAGGTTAAGTGGCTCTGGGTACCCCTTACCAGCAGCAGCACACCGTCGCCGGTCCTGCAGGTAGTGGATGGTCTAATAACATGACGGGATTTAGGGTATATGGTTTAAGACGGGATTTAGGTTATATGGTTTAAGTAGATGTTAACTTGCTTCTTGATGTTAAAGTTAGTATGTACGTACGGACATGTCGAACTCCTTTTTTCCCACTACCGAAGTCGGGTCACACATCCAACCCCAAACAAAAGTGTCTTGCTGATATGAGCTTTGGAGTTTTGCTAATTTGCGGGTTTTTTTTTTCCTTTTTTGAGGTTAGTTTTATCTTAATAGAAGACACACTTAAGTGATGAAATTATATGAATTCTCTTTATAGACTAATCTAAAGAAATTTAAAAGGTTTGATGATTTATGTCAAAATATATGATTGGTAGTAGATTACTCAAATAATATATTAATATTAGTTTTTCTTAGTAGTGTGGTCAAGATTCTAAATAAGCAGTTCATTTTTTTTAAGGCCTGTGAACTTGCTGTGGACATACTTGCCTCAACCGTCTTTCCAAGGTAATCTCCTTTTTCGTCCCTTCTCAAGATTCTCAAGAGTGGGTATCGGTACCGAAAATAACAGGTACGGTACGGTTCGATACCGATATTTGAAGGTAAAAACTGGTAAATACCGGTACCGAAAATGTCAAAAGTCGGTACTGAATCGATCGCGAAAATGTATCGGTTCGGAAAATTCGGTACAAGTTCGATATCGTACCCAAAACCATTTGTTCATCCCTAATTACAAGTCACCACATGTTCATGGTTCTTAGACCGAGTATTTTTTTTAAATCCGAGTTTTAGAACAGAACCGAAATGTCACATGGCCTGTCGGTTAACCTGGTTGGACTGGAACCGAGCATATGTTAGGCTAAAATTAAACTCATGGCCTTTCGTTACTGGATATTGAAGGATCTGATCTCAAATATGTTTTAGCCCAAGAATATGTTGATATTTAGCCTTTAGGGGCCAGCGATTATATTGTGCAAATTGCATCACAAATAATAATAATAATAGTAATAATAATAATAATAATAATAATAATAATAATTATTATTATTATTGTTATTATTATTATTATATAGAAATAAATTGCTTTTTTTGTGCGCGATCTCCTTGAAGTTCATAATCATGTGGGTCTTGGAAAGGTGTAGCGAGAGGCGTTTCAAGGGATTATGGTAGTAACGTTTTGGAGGTTATAGAAAGGTAGGAATGAAATGATTTTTTTCAAAGAAAATGGTCAAAGGTAGGGATGAGCTCGGTACCGACCGGTACCGGAACCGAAAGTACCGGTACCGAATATACCCGGTACGGTACGGTTCGGTACCAGTATTTGAGGGTAAAAACCGGTACCGAACCGGTACCGAAAAGGTACCTGGTTCGGTAAATTCGGTACCGGTACCGGTTCGGTACCGGTACCGGGTCCATTTTGCTCATCCCTAGTCAAAGGTACAATTGTTTGGGTCGAGCTTAAACCCATTTAAGTAAACGGGTCAGGTTTGGATCAAAGTGACATAATCTGACCCATTTGGTTTATATGTTTTTAAAGTATGTTTTATGCCATAAGTGTTAAACTGGGCGAGTATTTATGATAAACTTTACTCTGTTTAAAAGAGATTTTAGAATATTAAGGGTTGTGTTGGTGTTAGATTCTCAGGTTTGGATCATAATTCTGCATACTATAAACAACCTAGAGATTGCCGCCGCATCGCGTGGCAGCTGGCACGATCCTAGTGACAATGGTATGCACGGTAGGTTTCCAAATTTGCACGTTTGGGCATATAAGTAGATCATTCGTGGGCACTTATAGTCTCAAATATTCAGAGACCACCAATTCCAACATTAATCGACAATGTGTTCCTCTTAATGACGTGGTAACCGTTTTGCGGCCTAGAAGATGATGCCACTAGCATACATGAAGGATCCATGACAACATTTACAAAACCCGCCTATGTTTATGTACTCCTTTGGGATACATATGACCCCGAGACCGCAAATTTGAACTAGTTTCCACCCACCAACACAAATAAGTTATTCAACATCACATTTGACACATTTTACTACGTTGCAAAGTCACGCACACCGATAACTACTTAGACTGGTCGGTATGGGGGACGTCCTAGGTGTTGGTGCATACGTCTGTTGACTTCGTCTTGTATCGAGTCATGTATTAGAATTGTTAGATCAGGGCACGTAGTACGAGAAAAACAGGGTTTGTGTGTGAAAGGTTAATTTCGCACGAAATAGCAAAAGGCTATTTCGTACGAAATAGCAATCAGCTATTTCGCACGAAATAGCACAATGTAATTCCGTGCGAAATTACAACCACTATAAATACCCTTGATGCTATTTCATTTGTAACATTCATGTTTCCGGTACCGAAGTGCTGCCGACATGTCTACTGATCTGTAAACGTGTTATATCAATAAAACAAGACAATTAAGTGTGAATCAAGCTGTTAGAAAGTCTAATCAATGAATTCCGCCTCTGATTAGACCAAGAACTCTTCTGATAGACTCGTTTTGGTCGTCTCGCGATCCTACATGTGGTATCAGAGCTCAGGAGGAAGAGTTCTTACTAAAATCAGCTTGTTTTCTTCCAAAATCTGACTTCTACACCTTCTTTTACAAAATTCATAAGATTTCACAGTTAAAATGGATTGAATTTTAAACATATCATGCGAAACAGTGTTTTAATGAATCCTTGAAAGAATTGGACTTAAATTCGATCAAAAAGTGATAAAATTGATAATTTCGCTTGAAAGTGGTTTCGGATTAAGTGACGGCAGCACTATTTTGTACGGAATTACCTGTTTTAAACTCATTTCATGCGAAATCAACTCCTTGATTTCACACGAAATTATCTAATTTCGCTCGAAATAGATAATTCCGCACCAAGTTGTAATTTCGCGTGACTAGTTTCGCACGAAAATAGTCATTCCGTTTGAAAACTGTATTTCGTGTGAAAATTGATTTCGCTTGAAAGAGGCTATTTCGCACCAAAAGTTGGTTTCGTGTGAAATTGTTTATTTCGCACCAAAACTGATTTCGTTTGAAATTCATATTTCGCACCAATTCTGATTTCGTTTGAGTCTGATTATTTCGCACCAAGTGTTTTCGTTTGAACTCATATTTCGTGTGAATCTTCATTGTTGTTTGAACTTTGTTGACTTTGTGATACAAATTACTGAATCATGGAAGAGGAATTCTACAATGCGTTTGCTACACCAGTTGCTCCTGTTACAGCTGCTGAAACTCTTTACAGTGAGAATGAGACGGGAACTTATCAAAAACCGCCGAAGCTTATGTACATTGAAGACTTTAGAGGATGGCAAAATCGGTTTGAAAACTGGGTGCAAGCTTATAAGTTCGATGCATGGTGTTCATTAGAGAATGATTACGAGAAACCGAAAAATGAACGTGGACTTGAAAAAGCTTTTTGTGACTTTTCAGAGGGTGAAAAATTGAAATATACAAGTGAAAAACTGATGATCAGTATTCTTCAACAAGCAGTTAAAGAAGATATCTTTGTTTTGCTCCAACATGAGGGTACTGCTAGATCAATTTGGACAGCATTAATTCAAAAGTTTAAAGGAAGTGCAGATATGATCAAGAACAAAAAGGCTTTACTGAAGAAATCATTTGATATGTTTGTAGCTTTTGAAAATGAAACAACAAAAATGACCATTGATAGATATTGTCATCTGGTTTTGGAAATGGGAAGATTGGACATAAAGAAAGACGACGATGAATGGGTTGATAAACTAGCCGATGCTTTACCACAGCAGAAATGGGGAACTTATTTGTTGATCCTAAAACACATGAGAAAATCTGAAAATATGAATCTGGCACAGTTTATTCAGAAGATTGAAGAGCATCAGTTGGATATCCAGAAAACGGCAATCATGACTAATCCAAATGCTCAACAAGATGTCAGTTTACACTACTGCGGAAACAAATTTGAAGTTACTCCAAGCCCAAAGATTCAAACTGGTTTCAGTGCTGATAGTTCTTCTGGAACAAAGGGAAGTACTGTGACTCAAAGTGGTGGACCTTCGTCTTCGTATTCAAGCTTTGATCCAAATTTTACAACAACAAGTCCTCAACGACAGAATTCTACAAATCTGCAGTGCAATGTTACCTTAAACATTCAAAATGGTCAAAATCTTTCTCCAGAAATAGCTAAGCAACACATGGCATCACTCGTTGCTATGTTGGAATCATATGAAAGCTTGATTGCTGGCAAAATTGGAAATCTGATGCTTACCAAAGAGGATTATGATCAGATTGATGCTGAGGAACTTGAGTTGATGGATGTAAAGTGGTGTTTAGCCAGTGCTGTTCGAAGGGCAGAAAAGTTTCAACAAATCACCGGAAGAGATGAGTTTAGTGAGATGTCTAAATCTCCGATAGGGTTTGACAAATCAAAGGTTACGTGTTTTCGTTGTCGAGAAAAAGGTCATTTTAAGCGTGAGTACAAAAACAAAGAAGCAAATGGAAGACAAGATCAGTCTGGAAAAAACAATTATTATCAAAAATCAATTTTTCATCAAATTGCTCAACAACCACAAACTGCACATGCACGTGCCATTGAAGAAAAAGAGAAAAGAGCTTGTTATGGTATAATTGACCAATATGATGAAAAGGTTGCAGAGGGATTTAGCTGGGATAAATACATTCCACCTGGTTCAGGTCTTGTTGCTAGAATTCTGGAAGAAGATGAAGTCAAATCTAGTCCGAAAAGAATACCGATTTTTCCAGATTTTGGAAGTGATGTAGATACTGATGATGAAGAAGAATACATTAATAAAGCTAGAAAAGGTCTAGATCCTGATAGTTTTAATTTGTTTTTTGCAGATAAAGTTGAGATGCTGATTGAGAAGAAGATTGCTAGATTGAAGAGATAACTAGAAGTAAGAAGAATAGCTGATGAAAAGGCAAAGATGGAAGGTGAAGAAGCAAATGTTGAACCAGAGAATTGAGAAGGTGATAGAAAAAATCGTTGAAGTGGAGAAAGTGGTAGAGAAGATTGTTGAGGTTGAAAAGATAGTTGAGGTCATTAAACCTTGTCTGAAATGTTTGGAGTCCTACAAACATTGTGAGGTGAAAGACAAGAAGATTCGTGAACTGGAAGAGCTGAAAGAAGATTTGTTGTCTGATGTGAAGTATGTAAAAGAATCATATGATGTGCTAAACAGAACAGTTGATGGTCTGAAAAAGACAAATTCAGAAGTTGATGCTGCTATGACAATGATGAGTTCCACTTTAATGACAAAGCAGAAAGTCATCAATGAGTATATTGAAGACTGTGCAAAGCTAAAGCAGGATTTGGAACTTGAAAATATAGAGAGTGAAAGAATCAAACGTTTGTTGTTGAGTTATACAACATGTGATTATTTGATTGATCGAGTTTATCCTACTGTTGCAGGTCTTGAAGCGTTTCAAGATAAAAAGACAGAAGATACGGATACTGGTAAGAAACAAAGTGTCAAATATAACAAGTGTCCGCCCCCGATTTGGAATAGTTATTCTCCCAGAAAACCAAATGAGGAACGTTTAAATAAGGCTCTCAACATAAAGTTAAAGTCTGAAACCATTGATGAGTTACTAGATAATATTGATGTCACATTCACAGCGTCTGACACTGATCATGAGTCTGAATTGTTAAAGAAAGTGGTTGATCAGGTGTTGGATATGGATGAAGAGTCAAAGTCGGAGTCTAAGTCTGAAAGTTCGAGTTCATCAGAAAAGAGTCCGAGTTCACCGGTTAAACGGGTTTACAATAAAGAATTCCTGTTATCAAAATCTAATTTGAATGACTGACCAATCAAAGTGGCATATACTTTGAATGATTCAGACAAATTATATTCTGATGAGGAATTTCCAATAAGAAGTGTCAAAACTGAAATGATCAAACAGGTTTTCAAATTAACAGAAATTAATATTTCTGAAATAAAAGATTTAAATCTTCATGAAAAACCTAAAAAATACACTTCAAGAGTTCAACAGAGATTGAACAAGAAAAAAAGGTTACGGTTCTGGTTCAGGTTATCGAAAGTAACCAAACCATAACGGTAATTTCAAAAAGCAGGGAGTAGGTTTCATTTTCCAAGAAAATCATAAAAATGAGAAAACTTATAAAACAAAAACAAAATTTGTTGCAGGAGGAAGTTATGAAGAAAAGCAGAAGAAACCATTCTGGAGACAGTCAAACCGAGAGTTTCTTGCTGAAAGAAAAAAGAATATGATGATGAGAAGTGAGCAAAGAGTTGAGAAAAGAACGTGTTTCAAATGTCACAAGATTGGACATATTGCTTGGAATTGCCAACAGTCCAACAACACAAAACAGGGAGTTTCTTTTAACTCAAGATTGGAAGAAATACATATTGATGAAAAGAAACAACCAACTGAGAAATCTAAAGTGTTTGAAAATTCGATTTTTGAAACTGGTGATGTTTCAAAACATTTTTACAAAAGAAAAGTCGATTTGAACAAACAAAGATGAGTTGTAAAATCTGAGAGTAGTTCTGACAATGAATTTGATTCCATAAAATCAGAGGAGTCATCTGTTGAGAAAAAGAATGTGAATTCCGTTCCTGAGTTGAACGATGAAAATTTTCCACCATTGCGGGCAGAAAATCTGAAATCAAAAGGTAGGTTTGAGATTTCAGGTCAATTCTTCCCTGGTAAAGAAGAATTTGATGCTGAAAAGGCTTTCAATGGGAAAGTTAAACACATTTTTGGAAAGATGGTAGATGGGAAGGTAAAAAGTGTTAAAGATTTTTACAGATCAAAAGGAGGTTGGGATAGAGTTGAATCAAAATCACCCAAGGCTGGTCAGGCTTGGGTGACTGCTTTTTCTACTTAAAATCTTGACTTGCCGGAGCTCCCAAGTGGGTAATCGTGAAGCATGAATCGGCATTATTCTTGAAAATGTTTAATTGGTAAACCTACAAGTGGTAGTTTTCTTGAAATTGTTATATTTAAATTTTACAAGTGGTTTTGGTTGATAAGTGAACCTACATGTGGTTGAAGAAGGTTTTCACTTACAAGTGGTTGATCAAGGTCATTAAGTTGATCTTGATTTAACTTTCATACAAAGTAATTGGAAAACAAAGTGATGATAACCCCGATTTTACAAAGTGATAAAATCAACAAAACTTATTTTCCGGAAAAACCATTTGATTAAAACAAACTTAAGTGTTTTGAAATCATAATGGGAAAATAGTTTGTTGTCGGGGGGAGTTCTGATTGTTTATGCCAAGTGGATGGCGATTTGAAGCTTGAAAATCGGTTGTCACTTTACCGTGTACAGTTTGTTTTCAAATTTCCTTTAAATGATTTTGAATTTTAGGGGGAGTAAGAAATTTCAGAAAATCAAAAAACATTAGAAAATTTGAAAAAGTAAAAAACATGATAAAATAAAAAATGAGTTTTGTTGTGAAAAAAGAGGAAATGATAGTACATCAGTGGACAATCACAACATGCTAAAGAATTGGAAAGAAAAATGTAATAAACGGTCTCACTGATGATGTGCCATTAGGTTTTTGCACATTTAGTAGATTGTATCGAGATATAAACCTAAATTTCAAACTTGCTTATCTCGTGGGGAACATCTCTCGGATATATGGGTAACCCCCGAAATCTTGTTTGAAAGACCCCTTTTTCTGAGATGCTAGGTCTTTATGCTTAGTGATATCTGGGGTATTATCCCGGGACTTCTGATTTTGCAGAAGCAATGGCCTAGTCCCCATATAATACTTTTCGCTTGCTTGAAATATAGCACCCCCCTCAGCATAAAAAATGATGAAACATTGCAAAATGCTAATCATGTGCTGTTGAAGAAAAGATTCTCTAAAGGGAACACACCAAAAGTCGAAGCCATCATCTCTCTGATTTTGCGGAAGCAATAGCCTGAGCTCTCATGGCCCTCGCATTTAACCCTTTACAAATATCATCTAGGTATACTCACCTGTAAGACTGAATATTGGGATCTGGATACTGGAGTATATTCTGAGGTGGAACACGCGAGTAAGTTTAAGTCTCTAAAACATTAATCTCGTATCTCGAAACAATTGAACTTTGTGTAAAAATTTAAGTGGATCAGTATACTGACAATCTAAGTGAATCATTTAGAACTTAAAATGTTTAAAGCTTAACGGTGTTGGTGTTTTGTCTCATAAACTGATATGATCCTCTTACACAAACTCACAAAAATATTGTATGTAAATATTTCTTTACTGCATTTCTTTAATATCAAAAATCCAAAAAGATTTTCGGAGTGTTTTAGCATAAATTTTGAAAAATTCAAAAAGATTTTAGACAACTGATATTGAAAAGCTGATTTTCAAAATTCCAAGTGTTAAACATGATGAACAATAGGGTTGGGAAAGTTTGTTGAAATGAAAAATGTTATTGAAATGATTAAATGGTTCATTCAGTTGAAACCAAATTTGAAAGTGTCATATTCAAGTCGTTAAGAGAATTTGTGAAATGTCATATTATTACAAGATGATGTTTTGAATTTAATTATACAAGTGGCATGCAGAAAGTTTAAATTTGTCAAATTTTAAATTTGAGAACTTTACTTTGAGGTAGAGAATGTGCAGGTTATGGCTAAGAGAGAGCCAGATTGCGATTCTAGAACCTGTGAAAGCCAGACTACGATCCCAAGCATTCTTTTAGGGGGAGTCTAATGATATAGAGGTTAAGGAATCAAGAGATCTGATTAAGAGAATGTGAAGAGAAGATGCTTACACTGTCAAATACTTTGGAGAAAGCCCGAAGACTGATAAAGACTGAAGACTGTGAAGACTCGACACTGAAGACTCGTCAACATCCGAGGGGGAGTCTGTTGGTGCATACGTCTGTTGACTTCGTCTTGTATCGAGTCATGTTTTAGAATTGTTAGATCAGGGCACGTAGTACGAGAAAAACAGGGTTTGTGTGTGAAAGGTTAATTTCGCACGAAATAGCACAGTGTAATTCCGTGCGAAATTACAACCACTATAAATACCCTTGATGCTATTTCATTTGTAACGTTCATGTTTCCGGTACCGAAGTGCTGCCGACGTGTCTACTGATCTGTAAACGTGTTATATCAATAAAACAAGACAATTAAGTGTGAATCAAGCTGTTAGAAAGTCTAATCAATGAATTCCGCCTCTGATTAGACCGAGAACTCTTCTGATAGACTCGTTTTGGTCGTCTCGCGATCCTACACTAGGGGTGTCCCGGGCCGACGGACGGGCCTACACACCGGCCCCCTAGGACCGTTCGCGTCCTCTTCGTCCGCCCACAGCCGATCTCGTCGGGCCACCTCCTCTCACATAAACCTATACATACATATATATACATAAAGAGGTTCATCCCCCACCCCATTGGTCAATCCCCTTTAGGTCCATCCTCACACCCGCTTATGTGGCGGTCTACGTGGCGGCCCATCCCCTTGGGGATGACCCTCACCATAGTCTTAAAAGCCCAAAAAGAAATATAATTCTTAAATTCCCTCAGCCTTGAAGTTTAAATTTTCTTATACTTTTTAATGTATTATATACATCATTCAAAACTTCATTTATGAATATCGAAGATCTTTGACATATATTTAGAAAACTATAACTTCTCCCTTTTGTAGGTTAATTTGTTGGCCCTCATGGTGATCCTTCGGTGATTTTCAATGGATCAACAACCTTTAAATAGTGGTGTAACAATCTCTTTGTTTGTATATTTTAAATTGAGTGACTGATAATTGTTTTCTAAAGTTAGGGGTTCTTTGGCAATTTCTGAATGGTTAAGTACTGAATCAGTAAGATGTCTGAAACATTAAGTGCTGAACCAGTAAGAGCTCTGAACCATTAAGAGTCAGTATAATGCTTAACCATTCAGAGGCAAATGTCTGACAAATTCAGACTTTGTATAAAACTTAACCAATTCAGAGGCAAATGTCTGAACTATTCAGACATCTTCTCGCGAAACAAACAGTCTGAACCATTACGTGCTGAATCAGTAAGAGGTCTGAACCATTAAGAGGTAAACACACAACCCCTTAGTGTCTTAAAAAAGCAAACCCCATGCAAAAAAACAATGCAAAGCAAGCATGTGTCAGCCAAGGGTACGTTAGTATCAGGGCCGTTCCAACGTTTTTGGAAGCCCTAAGCGAACAATAAAGTCGGGGCCCTTTGAATTGGTATAAAGAAAACATCGATTCTGAGAGTTGTTACCTAGGTTTTTATGTGAGTTGCACTCATATAATCTACCCTATAATTGGTATAAAGAAAATACCAGGGCCCGGTCGTATGCGAGTTGTTACCTAACTTTGTATGCAAGTGAAAAGGTGATTCATTTTACTATGAAATTCGGTAACTCATTGCTTATATGGTTAATAATATTCTCACATATTATAGAGGGATAGTATACTGGTAAAAGAACTACTTTCGCTATTTTTCTTTTATACACTTTTGTTGATTATAGCATATAGTTTTTCATTTACTTAAATTACAAAACTGATATGATCTAAAATCCACCATTTAAACATCAAAAATAGCCATGGTGTCAATTTATTTCATTTCTAAAAGCTTTTAGACAAGAACAAGAAGCATACATTTAATGTTATTAATTTTCTTTTTGGGCTTTATCAAGTGATTCATTGTTAATCAATCATATAATATTTTCTTTCCTTTTAAATTGGGACGCTTCTTAATGATATAATTTTATATACTTTTTGTGTAGCTTCTTGGACCAAGCTAGGTTTGTCTAAATCTAAATCTGATAAATAAAATATATTTATTCAATATTAATAAATAAAAGTATTTAAAGATACACTCAAGGGTGAAATCTAATGCGTGGGTGGTAGGTGTAGTACAAGTATTGTAATGTGTGTATAGTAGTAGTTTGTGTGATATGTACATGATGGGTAGTAATTAGATTTTACTATGAAATGAGTAGTTTGTGTGATCAGTGGCGGAATTAGGCTAAAAATTCAGGGGTATTCTATTTTTTTAATTTTTTTGGATCAGGGGTATACTTTGTATAACGGAGACGAAGTTTAGGGATATTTTTACACTACGGAAACGGAGTTAAGGGGTATTTTTACACAACGGAGACGGGGTTGAGGGGTAGCCCGTGCTACCCATACTAACATCCTAACTCTGCCCCTGTGTGTGATATGTACATGATGGGTAGTAATTAGATTTTACTATGAAATGATGGGTGTGGTTTTAATGCCCGTGACCATCATATATAAAATCTAGATGTCTATTTCGTTTGGATTACTTATATTAATTGGCGATATAGATTGTAGTAGTTTGCGTGCTATGTACAGGATGGGTAGTGATGGTATTTTACTATTAAATGATGGTTGTGATTTTAATGCCCGTGACCATCATATATAAAATCTAGATGTCCACCACATTAGGATTACTTATATTAATTGGCGATATAGATTGTAGTAGTTTGCGTGATATATACATGATGGGTAGTGATGGTATTTTACTATTAAATGATGGTTGTGATTTTAATGCCCGTGACCATCATATATAAAATCTAGATGTCCACCACATTAGGATTACTTATATTAATTGGCGATATAGATTGTAGTAGTTTGCGTGATATATACATGATGGGTAGTGATGGTATTTTACTATGAAATGATGGTTGTGGTTTTAATGCCCGGGACCATCATATATAAAATCTAGAGGTCCACCACGTTAGGATTAGTTATATTAATTGGCGATATAGATTGTAGTAGTTTGCTTGATATGTACATGAAGGGTAGTAACGGGATTTTACTATGAAATGATGGTTAGTGGTTTTAATGCCCGTGACCATCATACATAAAATTTAGATGTCAACCACACGTTAGGATCACTTATATTAATTGGCGGTATAGATTGCATCTTATTTTCTTATGGATGATTTTGATGGCCATAGCCTTTTTTGAATAGATCTAATTTTGACACTGTGTTTTTAATCTAACTAGGTTTATCACCGTGTGAAAATCCACCGGACCCCTAGATCGATGATGAACAACAACATTGCACTTGATTCATGACGTGAAACAACATAAACAAACAAAATAGAAAGATGTAGAAGATGAATCTTTTTATTATCGAACCGATCATCACAGATTTACAAACCGAAAGAGTATATGTCATCTACAAGCTGGTTTAGATCACTAAGATCTAAACCTATCATTCTCTCACTAACATATAGTCTCCCTCTCTCTAGAATATGCACACAATCACACTGATGGAGAATTACAAAAGTTTGTGAGAGTTGCACAAAACTTGCCTAAAACTTAACCTATACACATATATATAGGCTAGGGCAACAACTCAACAAACTCGGACACTAAGTCCTGACAACAAACCCTAGTCCGAATTTGACAAACAAATTCGGACACTACATTACAAGCTTAACAAATTTGGACATGAAACAAGACATAGTATCCGAATTTGTTTACACAAATTCGGACAACCACATAATGCACAAATTCAGACTTGTTTCAAACATAAACAATTCAACAACTTTGACTTGAGGCTTTGACTTTGTTGACCAGAACTAATAAAGCACAGTTACCTAACAAGAGTTGCATTTACAGACTCTCCCTTAGCTGTTTCTATCAGTAAAATTATTAACTTGACATAAAATAGAGTTTTATTAATAAAAATAAAATAATGATAGTGATTGAATAATACAAATGTTTGTAGGTAAATCGACCGCATAAACAAATAAAATTCAATTATATGCAGATAGCATCATACCTTTTTGCTAACTACTATCATTTTAACTTTTCAAAGAAAATAAAACAAATGATAGTAAACAATGGGTTGCGGAGTTGAAAAAAGCAATATGAATTAACTATATTTTCATTTAGTGTTGCTTGTTCCAGCTTTTAATGGTTCAAACATCTTACTGGTTTAGTACTCAATAGTTCAGATTGTTTGTTTCGCGAGCAAATGTTTAAATGGTATAGACATTTGCCTCTGAATAGTTAAGCATTATACTGAGTCTGAATGGCTTGGTCATTTTATCTAAATTGATTAGATATTTGTCTATAAACGGTTAAGCATTATACATGTTCTTAATGGTTCAAACCTTTTACTAGTTCAGCACTTAGGTAGTGTTTGTTTTTTAAAAAAAGATCTGCGTAGCCTCTTCTATATGCGTCGCGCAGACCACGCGCATACATTGCCATCTGTATAATGTTTGTTTTTACGAATACGTTTCATTAAAAAACGTCTGCGCAAGCTCTTCCTGGTGCAGACTTAGCTCAATCACTTCTAAAATCTTTTAAGGTCTGCAGAGGTTAAACACCACCCACCACCACCATCCATCACCCACCGATCACCCACCACCCACCACCACCGTCACCACCATCCAACACCACTACCCACCGCAGGGGCGGACCTGGCTTAATACGAGCCGTAGCACGGGACACGGCTGAACTTTATACCGGTAGTGTAAAAATTTTTTTTTTTTTCGATTTTTATACAAAGGATACCCCTAAACAATTACGAGGACACCCCTAAAAAAAATTGTAACCCCAAATTGTACCCAACCCAAATCAGTTGTTAATGAATATTGTAAATACTTGGCCCAAAACAATTTATCTTAGCCCAAATAATAAGCAGGTTATGTAGTGTAGCCCAACCCAAATCCTTAATCCTTTTGATTGAAGATTGTATGCGCGGCAGAAGGCAGAAGGACGTCGAACAAGAGTACAGAACACGCGAGACCAGAATACCAGGCAGCAGAAGTCACCGATCACCATTTAACCACCATCAGAATCATGATCGGAACTGTTATCACCAGCAGGGCAGCAAGGTCGACCATGAAATTGTGAGTTTTTTTCCTTGAGTTCTTGTGTGATAATGGGAAAACCTTGATGATTTCTATAGATCATTGTTCAAGTTTAAATACAAGAAGATAAGGAGAGAATATCTCGGTTTACTAAATATACACAAAACACAATAAAGTGAAATAAAGTGGGTTAGTGGGTCACAAAACACAATAAAGAGAAATGAAGTGGGCGACAGACTAGAGGGAATCTAGAAGAAGAGATGATTCCAAGACTTTGTTATGGGATATGTTGACATCTTGAATGTTTAATGATAATATCCAAGCAAATGATGACGTTGATGCAAGTCCTACAACTTCAATTCCAACAACACGAGGTATTATTGATTTGAATGATCTTCCTTCGGATCCATATGATAGGCCACCTATTGCTAGTTATCACCCAAATCAAATAGATGACATAAGAAGGGCGTATCTTGTTAAAGGGGCTTTTCAACCGCGTTGTCATAAGTTTCCTTTTAGAGACTTTTATGGAAAAAAAAAGACGTTTTGTTGTTAGTTGGTTTACTGATTGTAATTGGTTAGAGTATAGCATTAAAGCAGACAAAGTATATTGTTTATATTGTTACTTGTTTAAAGAAGAAGTTGGTAATCAAGGCGGAAGAGATACATGGTCTTCTAGTTCTAAAGGCTTTTGTGATTGGAATAAAAAGGGTTCATTAAAGGAACATGTTGGGAATGTTGGTAGTCATCATTTAAAGGCGGCACAAAAATGTCACAATCTCATGAATCAAAAGCAACATATGGACGAGAATGCAAAGAAGTTGACTAAAGAAGAAATGACTGCAAATTATTATCGATTACTTGGTTCTGTAATGAGTGCTAGATTCTGTTTAGAAAACTCTCTACCATTTCGTGGACATGATGAATCGGAAGACTCCAATTCTCAAGGTATTTTTCTTTCGGTGTTGAACTTGATTAGTACTAATCACCCGGAAATTGGTAAGTACACATTAGGGAACGCAAAAAAGAACAACAAGTTGACGTCGCCAAAGATACAAAAGGAGATTATTGAATGCTTTTCAAAGGAAGTAACAAAAAACATTTGTGCAGAAATTGAAGATGATGTATTTGGGTTGTTGGTAGATGAATCTAGTGATGTATCTTTGAAAGAACAAATGGCTGTAGTTGTTAGATTTGTTGATAAACTTGGAGTTGTTCGAGAGAGTTTTATCGGAATTGTTCATGTGAGAGACACGACTTCTTCAACTCTTAAACAAGCTATTGATGAGTTATTAGCAAGCAACCAGTTGAGCATAAAGCAAGTAAGTAATAAAATTCATAGATTCTTTACATAAACTTAATAATCATTATTTTTTATGTTATATTTTATTTTTGTTTTAGGTGAGAGGCCAAGGTTATGATGGTGCAAGCAACATGCGGGGGGAATTTAATGGGTTAAAGGCATTGATTTTGAAAGATAACCCGTCGGCACATTACATCCATTGTTTTGCTCATCAACTTCAGTTGGTTATTGTCGCTGTTGCAAAAAAACATGCCGGTGTCAAAACTTTCTATGAATTCCTTTCCATGGTTGTCACTACGGTTTCAGCTTCTTGCAAACGAAAAGATATGTTAAGGGAGGAAAAAAAGGCGAGAGTGGAAAAAGAAATACTTGAAGGTGAAATTAAAACGGGTAAAGGATTAAACCAAGAGGTTTCCCTAGCACGAGCCGGTGATACACGATAGGGTTCGCATCATAGAACCATTATCAGTTTGCTTAGATTGTTTCCCGAAGTTGTTACCGTACTTCAATATGTTAAAGAAGATGGAGATTGTAGTCAACAACGAACAAATGCAAAAGGTATTCTATCGTATTTTAAAAAACTCGAGTTTGTTTTTTATATGCATTTGATGGGAGATATTCTAAGCTACACAAATGCTCTTTCAAAACACCTTCAGCAAAAAGGTAAAGATTTATTAGAAGCGGCCAACTTGATAAATGGAACAAAACGAGCATTAAATACTTTAAGATAAAATGGATTTGAGCCGATGTTGGAAAAAGTGACTCTTTTTTGTAAAAAATACAATATTACAATGTTGGACATGACGGAAAGTTATGGTAATCCAAGAAACCGAAAGAATGTCATTACAAATCGACATCATTTTGAAGTTGACATTTTTAATGAGGTTTTGGACATGCAAATCCAAGAATTGGGAAATCGATTTAGTGAGGTAACAACTAGTTTGATAAAAAATATGTCGGGTTTAAATCCTTGTAACGGGTTTTCTAAGTTTGACCCATCGAAGATACTGGCGTTTGCTGAGATGTATCCGGATGATTTTACTACACAAGAAATAGGGACTCTTTTGGGTGATATTGAGTCATTTCGTCATACTATAAGCGATGATGATAATTTTGAAAACTTGAAAGGAATTAGTGATCTTGGGCGTGTTATGGTTGAAACGGGAACACATAGCTCTTGTCCTCTAGTTTATCGGGCAGTGAAGCTAGCTTTGCTTTTACCGGTTGCAACCGCAACCGTTGAAAGATGTTTTTCGAAACTGAAGCTTGTCAAAACGGATTTACGCAATCGAATGGGCCCGGAATTTTTGAACAACGCTATGGTTTGTGCGGTCGAGAAGGATTTTTTACAAAAAGTTAAAGACGACAATGTGATGGAACGATTTCAAGCTATGAAAAAAAGAAGAGGACAAATCTATTAGGTATTTCTTTTACTTTATTTACTTATTGTCGTTTTTTTATATTGTATGATTGCACGGTGAAATTTTTTTTTTTGGACACCCCTGAGTAAATGTTCTGGTTCCGCCACTGCACCCACCACCACTGTTCGTACACCACTACTGTCTGTGTACCACCACCCGTTTATTTTAGAAGTCAACGTACTTTAAAAAACAAACAAGCTTTGGTTTGGTCCACCTCTTCTTTTACAGATGTCTGCAAATATAGTTCGCAGACTACAGACATTTAAATCTTAAAAAACAAACAACACCTTAATTATTCAGACATCTTAATAGTTGAGCAGTTACACATTCAAAATTTGCCAAACAACTTCTAAATACATAATAATAATACTGAAGTTCAACCTATTCAATTCAAACTTATATAATTTTCATTTTATGTTAAAAACAAGTTTCTAGAGCTTGGTAGTGCGTTTTCATGGCGGCAGAGAAAGCAAGGGTTGTATGCGTTACAGGTGCCGGAGGCTTTGTAGGGTCGTGGTTAGTGAAGCATTTACTCTCCAAAAACTACACCGTTCATGGCACCGTCAGAAACCCTAGTAATCTTCTTCCCCAATAACCTTGTTGTTTATATCTTCATCATCAAATATTGAATTCAAAGTGTTGGTTAATTTTATATCGATTTTAGTGGATGAGAAATATGGTCATTTGAAGAAGCTGGAGAAAGCAGCTGAGAAGCTGAAGCTTTTTAAAGCAGACCTTTTGGATTACGAGTCGATTCGTGCAGCTATTGCTGGATGTGATGGTGTGTTTCATACTGCAAGTCCTGTTCCACCTACTTCTGTACCAGACCCTGAGGTATCTTTGTTTCGATTACATATCAGTTATGGATGAACAGGGAAAACGTTGACTTTTTTCTGTTGGACTTTTCAACATGAAAATCTTGATAATTTGACACAGAGATAGAGTTTTTAAAAAAACTTGATATATGCTAATCAGTTATTTACGCTTTTTAACTAATCGGGAATAATAGGGATTAATCAGATTGGGATATTTATATGTAATTTTTAGTTATATATATACACACACAGTGTGAGGTTCATTGGGGAACATTAAAAAAGTGGGGAACAGTGGGGAACCGACTCAAACGAACTCCGATTGGACTCATTCCAGCGGCGTTGGAACCGTCTTGCCGAACCCTAACTAGGATCTCTTAACCCTAAACCCTAAATCATAACCCCTAAACCCTAAATATATTAGGGTTTGGCTTTTAGGGTTTAGCTTTAGGGTTTAGCCTTAGGGTTTAGCCTTAGGGTTTAGCTTTAGGGTTTAGTTTTAGGGTTTAGAGTTTAGCTTGAGGGTTTAGCTTTAGGGCTTAACTTTAGGTTTAGCCTTTAGGGTTTATCGTTTAGATTTTACGTTTTAGCTTAGGTTTTAGCCTTATTTTTTAGCTTTAGGGTTTAGAGTTTAGGAGTTAGGATTTAGTGTTTAGGGTTAAGAGATCTTAGTTAGGGTTCGACGAGCCGGTTCCAACGCCGCTGGAATGAGTTCAATCGGAGTTCGTTTGAATCGGTTCCCCGCTGTTCCCCACTTTTTTAGTGTTCCCCAATGAACCTTCCCCTACACACACATTTTTATATGTAGTTTATTAAAGTAGACATATTTTAATCCCTTATTGACCCATTTTTTTAAGTGATTGGCGGAAATTTATAAGGTTTGGCCGGAATCTGGCCAGAATAGGACCGCTATTGACCGCCTAGCGATTAATCGGCCGTTAATCGCTGAACCACCGATTAGTGATTAATCGGAGACTAGTCAGGATTTTTACAACCTGAAGTTTCGGCCATTAATCGCTGAACCCCACTCTTAGCCCAAGTTATGCCCGTCTGAAGTTTCGGCCATTTTTCCTTTTTCAAATTGTTGCGATTATGTAGCTTTGTCCCACATGGCATAACCGAGAGTTAAAGAGGGAGCAGAAAGGGACGTGCCGGCCCTAGCCCTTAGATGGGTCCAGTTGTTAGTTTCTTGCTTAGCAAGATTAGCAAGGGATTAATCCTAATTCTAGTCTATAAATACAATGAATCTCCTATATTTGTAATTGCTCAAAAATACGAAAACTTAGTTGCTCCTGTGGACGTAGGTTGCACATCGCGAGCGAACCACGTAAAATCTCTTGTGTGGTTTACTGCTTTTCTGTTTGTACGTGTTCGTGTGTTGACCAAATGAGAATCTGTCTACTCTTGGATCAGCTCCTCGTCATACTTACTCTTATTGCAGGTAGAACTGATTAAGCCAGCTGTTGACGGTACACTCAACGTGCTTAAAGCATGTTGTGAAGTGAATGTTAAGAAAGTTGTGTATGTGTCTTCTGTAGCCGCTGTTGCGATCATACCTAATCGACCCCAGGATCGACCATTGGATGAGACTTTTTGGTCTGACCAAGAATTCTGCAGATCCAATAATGTAAGCAACATGATAATTTAGTTCTCCAAAATTGCTTAACTTTGCAAGAATGAAAGATTTTGGATAAAATGTGCCACATAGAATTGCTGATTTCGAAATTGTTTTTAGCCTTTTGACCCAGTAAAAAAAATAAATAAATAACCCGAACCGACTCATTCATGGGTAACATGTATATAATAGTGGTTCATTTGCAATAAAAAGTCATTTTAACACAAATTTGTACCGTCTTATACAGGATTGGTATTGTCTTTCTAAGACAAAAGCCGAAAGTGAGGCTTGGGAATTCTCAAAAAAGAACGGTATTGATTTTTTGTCCGTGTGCCCAACTCTTATTGTTGGGCCTATGCTTCAGAAGACAGTAAATGCTAGTAGCTTGGTTCTTATTAAGCTTCTTAAAGGTTTGCACTTTTATAATGTCCATGTGTCATTATTCTCTACTGTTCACTTTTCACAAATTTATGCAACTTAACTTTTCACTATTTAATGCAACATATTTACCAATTTGTAACCATTTGATCAGACATACAATAAATGTATCAAACTTGCACATATTTGATTGTATGTATTGAACTCAAGATCTTCATTTTTGGTAACTAACTTTAAAAAATTGATTTTGATCATAGTTGTCAATAGCGGATATAGCGACCGCTATAGCGCGCTATGTAGCGAAGCGACCAAGTGTCGCTATTTTGGGTCATAGCGACCAATAGTGTGAATAGCGGCAGTTAGTTTTTTTTTTTTTTTTTTGATGTAAATAGCAATTAGATATAGCTATAAAATAGCTGGATTTATAGGTTTTTGTTAAATATACATGTAAAATAGCATATATACCAAGGTATTTTGATATAATATACAATTATACATATAAAAATTTTCAAAATTCTTTTTCTCGTGTATCGCTATATATAAAATTGCGGTCACTATTTGTCGCTATTCGCTATGTAGCATATAGGTCCCTAGTTGCTATTTGTCGCTATTCGCTATTAACAACTATGATTTTGTTTTTGATGTATTTAGTTACTTATATAGCACGACAGCACGTAACCTTTTAAAGTTTGTTGCATAAAAAGTGAAGATCTTGAGTTTAATGAATACACTTCAAATAGTTTAACCATGGTGTTTATTTATGTGCAGAAGGATATGAAGAACTAGAGAATAGGTCGCGGATGATTGTAGACGTGCGTGATCTAGCGGAAGCACTGATTTTAGTATACGAGAAACCCGAGGCCAATGGAAGATACATATGCGTATCTCATCAGATTAGGGCAAAGGATCTAGTAGAAATTTTGAAGAAGCATTATCCTGACTACAAGTATCCAAAGAAGTGAGTTTCTTTCTCTTTTACTCTCTCCTGCAAATGAAAATTTCATTGATTAAATGCATGTACTTGTGAAACTTCTTTCAATATAACTACTTGTTAACTTTAAATTGATCAAAGTTTGATAAAGTGGCATTTAACATTTTGCAAAAAAAGTTACACACACGATCTTATTTTAACCTATTTAAGAGTTAAACAATTCATTATTTAAAAAAAATTAAATAGACGTTCTTTTTAGACATGTTTGTTTAGCGTACAATAATTAGTATAGTGACTTTTCTGTGTATTTTTCACAAGTTGAGAGAATTTACCAAAATTAGGTTGATGGACTTTTCTGTTAAAAAAAAGAGTAAAATGCCATTTTTATCCCTGAGGTTTGGCTACTTATGCGACTTTCGTCCAAAGGTTTGTTTTTTCGCAGCTGGATCCAAAAGGTTTGAAATCTTGCCATTTTCTTCCGAGTCGTTAACTCCATCCATTTTTCTTCTTTAAATAAGGGGCATTTCCGCCTTTTTAGACTTTTTTATTAAAAATAACACTATAAGAATTAAAGATCCACCTTTGTGGACTTTCTCCCCACCCAAACCCTTTAATCATCACAAAATATGTCTAAAAAGGCAAAAATACCCCTGACTTGACGTTAAAAAAATGGATGGAATTAACAAGTCGGATGAGAATGGCAAGATTTCAAATCTTTTGGATCCGAATGCGGAAAAAAAACCCTTTGGATGAAAGTCGCAAAAGTAGTCAAACCTCATGGACGAAAATGGCAATTTACTCAAAAAAAAAAAAACAAAACATGTTGTGATTTTCTATGGTATTAACCCTTTCAAAATCGACATTTTAGGATTTGTATTTTTATTTACAAGATTTTAGAGTTCATCTAGTTATTTATTTATTATCTTTGCCTTGTCAGCTTTTAAGATACATTTGTGCTTTATTTTTTTATTTTTTTGTGAAAGTGTGGACCCTCAATTCCTCAAATGTTAGTTTTGGAAGCATGAATCATAGATGATTATCTATTATTCAGTTTAAGTTCGGCTTGGAACGTTTTGATCTTGTGTGTGTTTCTTCTCATACTAACTTCATTTACTTAAACTTGTTGGTAGATTTATCGAGTCGAAAGATAAGTCTTCGGTTACTGCTCAGAAACTACAGGATCTGGGTTGGAGTTACAGACCACTTGAAGAAACGCTTGTTGACTCGGTTGAGAATTACGCCCAAAACGGTCTTCTTAGTAAGTATTAGATCTGGTCCTTTTCATGAAGTTGGTTTGTACTTCTATTCGTACTTGTATTATGAGTTATGTAATAAGTTTGTTGCTTTTGGCGTGGACCACGTGTGTGACTAATGGCTCCTAGCGGGCTGGATAAGGTCCACACAATGTACTATATAACTAATAAAGTTAAGTCTCTTCGTGTCTGTTGTGGCATTGTATCACACTTGTAAGGAGAATACTAGTGAGTATCTAAATACAAATGACAAAAAGACTCATGATTACTTGCTCAGATTTATGTGGTTCATTCAGTTACCTACATCCATGGTTAGATTACAAGTTTGTATCCTTGCAAAGTCTAAACTTACATACATATTTGATGAAATGCATTAAGTTTGTATTTAGCGCATATATCACTACGGTTTGTATGCTCTGAAACGAATTTAGCGCTAATTGTTTGATTATGTTGATCATTAATGATATCGGCCAAATCTTTGATTGCTTCTAGCATGGCCATTATAGATTGAGCATGATCCTTGCGTGTATATTTAAGCAGTTGATCTTTGTGAAAGCAACAATTGACTGGGAAGATTCTTTAAATTGTTGTTGAAACTACTATTGTCGACTCATTGTTCTACCTGATCGCCAATAACCTACAATGGATCTATCTTTTCACTACACTTTTTGTAATCACGGTCTTGAGCTTCGTGGAATGCTAGCTTTGATACCAATGATGCGGGTTAGTATTGGGATTGGATTTTAATGGCCAAACACCATCACACAACTTAAAATAATCAGAAAGGAAGAATGATTCTTGAGCTTTGCTAGTCACAAGTAAGTTCAAATAAGAGGAGAGAGAAAGGTAGCTAAACTAGTTACTTTTCTACACAACCATATTACCCTTTTAGGACTTCCTAAGTATTGATGCTGATGATCAAAGTGCATTACTTGGTTGCCTCCACAAAGATGGTTTACAGAAAATAGTTCACCGGAAGACTTTACCAATGCAGTATGCTCTAAAATGGAACAGAGTTTTTATGACAAGGTCAAGATTTGATGCAGTTTTTGAAGAATGGAACCTTTATCAATGCTGGTTAAGAGTATTGGAAGATCAATGGAAGATCGGTCAATGTTGCCTTGTAAGGTCATTGCACAACACTCAACACAGATATGTATTCTTTGAGGGAAAATCTTATACGGGAAGCTTCAAGGGTTTGGTTTTGCTATGCAGACTCAAGCCAAGACTCTGCGTACATGGATCATCGCTTAAGGGGGAATTTGTTTAACCCAAAGAAACTGACATCAACAGATGCTTGACTGAAGATCGATTGCAATTGCATATTCAGCATTCGACAGCAACGGACAAGGGGGAATTTGTTGGTGCAAGTTTTGTGTCCGCTGCTGTGCGAATAGATTAGATTACATTTTAGCTTGTTATGTAATAGTTAGTAAACGGTCAAACGAATGTGTTTAGACTCGTTCATTTAAATTGGTCAAACAGAAGGATTTTTCGGTTAACTTTGTTTGTTTACAAATGATCGTCCACTGTAGTTTGGAATTTCCAAGTGAAGGTGAATTTCCAAGTGAAGGTGGTGGGCCTATATATACCTATCCTTGTGTTATTTGTAAACTAAGGTTTTAGATTTGGGAGAGAGACCACCGCTTGGTCTCTCCCGGTTTTCATGAAGTATCTTCTTTCGGTATTGTTAGGATGACTTATTATCTGTCACAACATAACCTATGACGGAAACATCGAAGTGAGACGAACGAGATTGCTCAAAGATAACATAACATTATATTGTGATAATAAATTAAACTTCAAATTTAAATTTCATTTCATCACAAAACGTTACATTGTCTCAAAGAAAGTAAAGTACAACATGCAAGTTTAATAATTAAAATATAATAATGCATAAGTAAATCTTGGTGAGTTTCTAATCCACCCTAAATAGATTTCTTGAGAATTCATCATCAATTTCCTGCAACATGTATATAAAGTATCCGTCAACACAAAATGCTTGGTGAACATACAAGTTTGTCTACATAGCATGAGTATGAAAAATATCTCAAATCCACATGTCAATTTGTACATTAAGTTATACCACCATACTAGCATGCAACGCGCACAAGGTAAAAATTCTAGTTCTATATAAATATAATAACATGCTTCAACTAGAGTATCTATTGTTTAAACTAATATAAAAATCACAAAACATTTACACATTCTATATAAATACAATAAAAAGCTTCAACTACAGTATCTATTGTTTATTGGTGGATTTTTTTCTTTTTTGTCTTTTAATGTCCTTTTATATAAATACAATAAAAAGCTTCAACTACAGTATCTATTGTTTATTGGTGGATTTTTTTCTTTTTTTCTTTTTTGTCTTTTAATGTCCTTTTATATAAATACAAGAGTAACTTACTTTTCGAGTCCATGTGTTTTAATGGTTTTAACCAATTAAGTCCAAAATCAAAAGTTTAACGCCCTAAGTACCTGACCGCTCTTTTTGTAACCTTTTATGTCCAAAATTTTAACACCATCTAAAAGGTCTGCTAACTCTACGGGCATTTCAGTCAATTACACCAAATGTACATGTCAATAAAACACAATGTATTTATAAGTTAATTTTACCTATTTATATAATTATATACAAACACACACACACACATCTCCGTTTCTTTCTCTCCACCTTTACCACACAACACCACCACCACCACCGCATTGGACCACCACCGCCACCATCCCAATTGCACTACCACCACCACCATCCCCCCCCCCCCCACCTTCACTCACCTGCAGATCAACGTTTCTGGCACGAATTGGGTTTCACGGGTTTCGGTGGAAGCACAACTCGGGTCTTGTTGTAAACGGATTTAGGGATTCGTTTTGATTGTTGGGTCCTGTCGGATGTTATTATTCTGGTGAAACCTATGCGAGCTGATCTTTGTATATTTTAACTGATTGTGAAATTGAGTTTAATGTGAGCAAGTTCTGATACCAATTGTAGGATCTGAGTTTATTAAACTTTTGTATTTAAGACATGACGAACATACAATTTGTAAATTGTAAATCAAAGTAAAGTAAACACACATGCGGGAAGATATATCAAAAATTGTTTTCTATTGAAATTCAAATATTACAATTACAGTATGATGACTATACAATCTCCCCCTCAGCCTGGTCACTCACAATTTTGTTCGTACAAAAAGAGAATGAAATGAAGTGATAAATAGATATCTAACAGGTGAGATCTATTTATACTAAGTACAAGAAGTCTGTTTGCAATCAGCTGACGTCACCTTGATAATGACATCTAACATTCCTGATAGAAAAGATTCTACAAATGTTAGCAAACATCTGCGGAGATCTAACATCTATTCTATTACATGTAAAATCTATTCTAAGCTAAATATTGTTACATGGAGAACACCTTTGTTCTTCAAACTGTTGTTGGCTTGTACCAAACATCTGTTTGGCCACAACAGATGTTTGGTCTTCATGATCAGTGCTTTGCTTCAATAGAGCTTTGGTCTTAAACAACAGTTTCTTCTTCTTCAACAGTGGTTCCAAGGCTTTAAACAGATCTTTAAATGTCTTCAGACAGATATCTTGATTAGTGTTCAAGATTCACTATCTTTGGGAGGAGAATACTTCGTCAGCTGTTTATGTCTTGATCAAAAGGTCATGTTTTAACTTTTGAATATCATCCGTTCTTTTATGGATCCAACAATTATTATATAGCTAGGGGCATACAATCCTTAAAGATTTCCACACCCCTAAAAAAGGTTCTTAGGTCCGCTACTGACCCTAATCCCATACAAAAACACCATATTATCTAAATGCTATCCTGTGTGATTTTTAGCCAAGTTATAGAATTGAAACCCAAAAAAATGGAATAGGACATTAAAATTAAAATTATTCTGTCAAGCTACTAATTTAGCATTCCTTTGCTTGAGCTTGACTCAAAATTTAAATGAGTCACTTGAACTCTACTTAGCTTGAAAATTATACAAGGTAATTAAGAACAAGTTTTTTTCAAGCTATTTTTAAACAACATTTCTTTAAGAAATTTTAAGTCACTAACTATTTAAACTACCCAATTATGAGAAGTTATTCTCGCAACCATATATGTGTTTATATCCATCTAGCCATGAAAGTAGCATCTTTTTATATTCGGTCATACTTTTTTCCATTATACCCATGGTTGTAAAACAAGGTTTCCAAGGCCGAGTACTCCCCGAGTAGTCGCTACAAGGCAGGCTGCCGATGCGACTTTCTTTGACTCCGCCTAATTACTCAGAGTCGGTCAAACGCGGTCAACCTCGGCCAGAATTGGATCTAGTAGGCCTAGTTTGACTTAAATAATAATATAACATAATTTCTATGCTTATCATATTAAAGAATGAATATCATTTTCACGTATTTTGTTATAAATATTAGTAAATTTGTGTTATTTGACATATATTTAATCTCCAAAAAGTAATTTCTTTATAATTTAACATGTCCGAGTACTCCCCGAGTACTCTCCGCGTAGACCGAGTACTCGACTCCCCGGTCGACCGACTAGGGAGCGCCTAGCGACTTTTGCAACCATGATTATACCTATCGTGCCCTATTACCTTTAATGTAACACCACAACCTAGAAAGAGCTAACATGCCACTTAGGGGACTCGGGGTGGTATCACTTGCAAAAATTCCATCACTCACAAACATCCAATCAAGTTCCGTCATGTCATCAACCACTATTTTATCACTCACAAGCTTTTTTTAGTGGCGGTGGTCATCACTAGTGATGGAATTCCATCGCTCACAATTTTTTTTTAAATTAGAAATTAACAATAAAACACTAAATTATAAATTTCATTAAAATTAAAACATAAATTACATAGCAAAGATTCGCTCGAACCTTGGGTCTTACGGGGTTTTTCTTCGTACCTGAACCTCTTTTTTTCGAACCCGCACCTCTCTTGCTTGAACCTTCCATGTTTGTTGTAAAATTATTTAGATTGAGCTGTAAAATTTTTTAGTTGAATTGGAGAATTTTTGAGTTGAATTGGAGAGTTTTTTGATTTTTTTGATTGAGTGGGGGAATGATTTGGATTTTATATAAAAAAGTCTCAAAAAATTAACCCCAAACGGTCAAAAAACTCACCCAAACGGTCATTTTCCCAATGGTAACATTGGATTTCAACGCGTGATATGTTCCACGCGTGGAAAAATGCGGTGGCAGCGGTGTTCTAGTAAGTTTCACGCGTGAAGAATGGCCCATCACGGACCACCCCCACTGTCCTTATAGATAAATCGGAACCCAAATGGCATTCATGCTATATCATTACAATAAATATAAAGAAATCAAAATAAATTTAATATTGTTGATCTGTTCTGTTTAAACATAAGGGAAAACATGTAAATAATACCTGATATAGCAGACATGCCAGCAGAGAATCCAGGCAGAGACGCAACCATGAAGTTCGACATAGTTGTCAGCTTGATCTGGATCCCCTTTAGGATGTATGTTCTTGATGGTAGTACCGAGTTCTTAGGGTTGAAGAACTCGTAGTAATGGAGAGAGGGGAGGGGCTATTTTAGTGTGATGTTATGAATGTCTAACCCTAATCCCTCTCTAGTAATCTCTTTTTATACACCCAATGGGAAACCCAATTAGTTAATAAGGGTAATCTGGACCATCAACAATTACCAACTAATTTATTATAGGTTTTAATATATTTTGATCCATATTATATAAATGATAATGACGGCTACTAGATTAAATACACACACACACACACACACACACACACACACATATATATATATATATAATCTTACATTCTCCCATTTAGCCAAATAATCATTTATCATGAGCATTAGAAAAGTCTGATCAGCAGTTAATACTCATTTTAGTTTTAAACCAAGAACCGTAGGAGAGAAATACAGTCGTTGAATCATCATTCGACTTAGGACCCCCATTAATCATACTACAGCCTCAATTTAAAACCTAACAGTTATGATCAAAATAAGTAAGCCCTTTAACGTTTGATTTGTATTTATATTTATCTATATGTCGTTATACCGGCAGAACATATATTAGAGACATACAAAAACAAACTGACGAGGAAAATTAATTAATAGTTAGTCATTCATAGTACGATATGCATTTGTACATGGTCATCAATTAAAACCCGTATCTTTTATGAGCTCTCTTAATAAGACTTATGGGTAATAGACCTTCAGTTATAGGATCCTTAAGCATATCATGAATGTATTCGATACAAAGATTTAGTTTCCTCAATTCGTTCATAAACGAATAATTAATCTTGTATCGAAATTTAATGCAGCACATCTCGAATTGTTACTGTTCAAGGAGACATGGTAGCTGACTTTATCACAATAAGTCTTCGATATAATTTATATGGAGTTAATAAACTTATGAGTCCACTGATAAATTTCCAACAACATTTAGTGACTATTGCTTTGTGATCAACAATATATTACGTCGTTATAACTTAGGTTGTCCATATCAGTCCATTGTGACTCCTCCATGAGATAGGTTTTGTCTGCTGACATAAGGATATACCCGAAATTACATTTTGTCATCTTTGAATATTACAAAGTTAGAGTAATCAACCGGTTTGAGTTCTCACTTCTTCTTTAAAATTATAGCCTCCCGTTTCTTTTAAAGATATTGTAATACTCTATTAGATGCTTCACATTAATCTAGACATATCTAGGAGTAATATCTAAACAAGTATAGACTTGAACTTACATAAGGCTTCTAATTAATGAAGCATAAGGAAATAATCTCATTTATCCTATTACCCTCTAAAGGATAGCAGTATTGTCTGTTACATATGTAAGGACCCATTTAAGGTTAAACTTATGGAATGAAACTAATTCCACTAGGTCTACCTCAGTATGTTATGATATCTATCACGTAAGAGATATCTCTGAGATTTATTATATCAAAGTTTGTGTTAACAATGCTTTGATTTATGTAACATATACTTGTCAATAGAATATCATCTATATAGAGACAAGTTTATCTTAGTGGCTCCCACTCATCTTGAGGTAGGTACATTAATCCACTTGGTTCTTGACGAAAATAATTGCGTTAAGATTTCATCGCATTATGATGTGTGCATTAACCCGTACATGGATTTTATTGGCTTATAGACAAACTGTTCTTTAACCTTAAGTTTAGAACTTTCAGTTTGTTTTATGAACATGTAAATATGTTAGCCAGTTGTTAGGGAAAGTTGTTTTAATGTTCATCTAATGTAGCTCAAAACTATTATAAGCTACTAGAACAGTGATGATCCTAAAAGAAATCTTTTGTAAGATAGGTAAGAAACATTCTTTGATAATTGATCTCTTCCTGAGTATACCCTTTGACAATCAATCATGCTTCTTTGTGTCTTAACGTTTATATTTGGATTTGGTTTGGTTATGAACACTCTTAGGTAATTCAATCAAATCCCAAACGTTATTTGAACACATAAAAGCAGTTTTACTAGAAAAAAAAGTATTCCATTTAGAAGATTGCTTGACGCTAGTGGCTTAATTAGAAGAGATAGGATCAGTAAACTTTTCCAAAACCATTTCAACTTTAGTTAGGGAGGTTATGTAATCATCAAAGTTAGTAGGTTTTTAAACCAAGATGACTTCCTGAGTTGATTATTGGGTTTGTTAGAAGTTTCAGTTTTATGGATTAGCTCTTGGTTAGGCTGCTATCATTTTCATAATTCTAAGTTTGTAAGAGTTGGTGCAGTACGGTGTACAAGAGGTGTAATCGGAGTAAAATTTAAAGACTCTCTTCCCCCCACCTCTTGTATTCCTTGCAAGTCATGATAAAGACTTTTACTGCTCCCACTGACCTTAGAAATCTTTAGGAACTTCGCATGCTTAGGGTCATTATTAAAAGACTAACAAATTATAATAGAGAAACAAGTTAATAACGTTAGTCGTTGTGATTTCTCATGTTGAGGATTATGTTAGTTTAGGTAAGAAATCTAAGTGTGCCCACAGTTAAACAATAATGAAACTTTTGTAAGAGTAGCATTAAATTTTAAGGAGATAATTTTTTATGGAACAGTGTAGAGATGGAGCAGTGTCTTGTATAAGAGGTGTAAATTGAAGTAATAAGAAGTTTTCACTCCCCACCTCTTGCAACTATTGCAAGTTATTATTAAGACACTTAATGCTCCCACTGATCTTTGATATCTCTAGAAATGCTACAAGAGAAATTTCAATGAGGTACGTGACATGGGAACCTATCATATATAGACTTTATTTGATTTCATTAACGTCCAGATGTCATAAGAAACTTAAGGACATATTTAATAGAAATTTTATTAAGTATATATATGAATAGATTTCTTTTAAGACCTTGGACCATAGGAGTTAAATTTAGATACAAGTTGATAGTCTTTAATTGCTAAATGAATTATGTCTGAATATTCCATTTGAAATAAGTTCCACGAATGTTAATGAATAACTTATGGTGTACCCATACTTATTCCTTAAGCCAAGTAATATTTTAGGTCTTTTACATCATGATTTAAAATCACTTAGAATGAAATTAGATGAAAAATCATTCTCATTAACCATGTCATGATTTCTCATGAATTTTGGTTACGATGAATGAAATTTATAGGTCTCATTTTCCTTTTGTCAAATTCTCATTTGCATGATAACAAAAGCTGTGAAAGTGTAAGGTATTATCTAGTTTCATCTTATTAATGTTTCGATCCAGATATTGAGAACAAATAATATGAGAGTTTAAGGTATGTGTGACTTTATGTTGGTTATGCAAACCTCACAACCTTCATGACATAGCTTAAGTATTGATACTATATTCTGATTAATCTTCAGAATATGTAACGTGTCAAAAAGCATTGTTAGAAGACTGCTTATTATGGTTCTTATATGTAACACCTCGAAAATTCACGTCCTATAATGTATTGACACGTGTCATAAGCTTGAACGTGTGAAAGTATACTCTAGAGAGACTAAAGTTGACAAACATGGAAAGTATGTGAATATAAGGGTTCAAAATGTCAACAATGGATAAATATATTTTACAATAACCCTACATGATGTTTATACCCTTAAATGAATAAATCATGGATCATACGAAGCTAAATATGAAAGAAAGTGAGAGATTACAAACTACAGGGGCTAAATATGTCAACATGTTTAAAGTATACCTCTGAGTGACTTTTTAGCAAACCCGAAGCTTTGTAACAATTAATTATGCTCACTAGAATGCACGATATAAATTTCATAAAGTTTCGTTATAGTATGAGAAAGTTATGATCAAATTCGTATGCGAGGGGTTAAAGCGTCAACGTTGAAAGTTAGGACTTTTCGGGTAACAATAAAGTTAACCGGGGACTTAACAAATTGAGTATATGTCTTAAAGCCCTTATACGTCAATTGGGAGGGTTCAAAATGCAAGAAAATGAAGTCTAAACAAAGTTTGAAGAGCCAAGGATCAAAACGCAATAAATCAAAAATTTTGATTTGATCAGACAAGGCCTCGCGCCACGCGAAGCCCCAGGGGGGGTCTACGCGTGCCGCGAGGGACTACCAGTTCCGCAAAGGTTGGGTTTTTGCCTGCTAAGTGCTTTCTACTCGACTTTTATCCGATTTTCCACATAATGGGCGACCCCTAAGTGACTCCTAGACATTTAGGGACACTTGTTAGTGATCAAACATCAGTTGTAGCATTGTGTGTCAATGATCCATGTGTTCTTGATCACTATATAAAGGCCCTTGTTGCAACCAAGTTCTTCACACCTTCCTTCAGCCTTCTGATCATTTCTGGAGCTCAAGACTTCTCTCAAGTGATCACTAATCAAGCTTAGGACTTCAGTAAGTTTGCTAATCCTTCCTTAGTTAAGTTTTTCCTTAGTTATAGCTTAAAAGTCAAACCGTCGTAATTAACGGTTGACTTTAAGATTAATCACTAATGGTACAGTGATTAGTCGAATCAAAAGTAGTTATAAGTTGGTAATTATGTGGGTAATAAACCCTTAAAAGGGTTCCCCCTGATTCCCACGCTAACTAAGTCAAATGTCGGGTCAAACTTGTTAATAAAAAGTCAACAGGATACTTAAATTCTAATTTATGCATGATTAGCAATGTAGAACACATACAATCTGTTTGATCATTAATATAACTTGGTAATTAGTGTAAGAACATGTCTAAACATGTTCAACCCGACAATTTACTGTTTAGACCCGGTTCGGAACCGAAAGTCGCAAAGCTTTGACTTTCATTTTGACTTCAGTTCTGACCCGTTATGGTATGATTTAGAAATACCTAAGAGCTTCATTTAGACCAGGTTACATGCTAGTATAACCCTCTGTGATTATACACCATGGTTCATTAGTTAACCAATTAATACGCATGATTCCGTTAATTGCTCATATGTTGACCATTATGCCCTTTTCACCTTAAAACGTGATTTTTGAAAATGTAAAAGAGTAGAAACCTTAATTACTGATATATAAACTTGTATACAAATTTTGACATCAGTTTGAGGGGTAGATTGAGAGTTATGCTCATTAGCGTAATTAAGAAGCTTTATGTTAATTAAGCGGCGTAATTAGCGTATAGCCTAGTTAAGCCTACTTTTTGATATTAAACTTACTACCCACTGATGTAATATATTATTTTGGGATTTTTGAATATTTTTAATTAATTTTAGGCTGAACATAACTTATAGTCATAGGCTTAATCCGGTAATTGTCGCTTTTGCCCTTACGGGCCATAAAAATGAGTTTTACATATCTAATCGACTCCAAACCTTTTGATACTGATCTTAAATGATAAATAAATTATTTTAAGCCTTCTGGAATAATTAAAAATATCAGCTTTATGTATCGAACCCGGAAATGGCTTCTAATCGCCTTTTTAAGCGTTTTTAACGCATAGCATGTTCTATAACTATATTAAACATACAAGGGGAGATACCTACTGATATTTTAGGTAATTTATAATATTTTAACAGTAAGCAAAGTTTGTTTAACTCAGACTTCAGTTTTGAGCTTTTCGGCTTATGTGAAATTACCAAAATGCCCATACGGTGCATAGTTTGGTTAGAATTGATAAATTTCACATATATACTTTACCCTACTGTTATAACTTAGTAAACTAAGTATTTTTGCTGATTATATCAGACCTGTACCACAGGTTAATACTTAAACTCTTTTATAACCTTATAAATGACCAAACTACCCTTACAGGACATAGTTTGTGTTTAAATTCGTTTCGGGCATAATAAAAGACATCTTACTGATGTCATAACATATTTGAAGCATATTAACTTAGGAAACCTGTATATGGCTCTCATGAATACCCGTTACGCTTATTACGCGTTCGGTTCGGTTTATGTAACTAGTTTGCATAAATTAGCCGAAACGGGTCAAACCTTATCGGTTTTATCTCAAAATCCAGAATGTGTATGAAATACCCATATTAAACAAGTCTCTGAACTTGTCGGGTCTAAGTCACATTCTATCCGGTCTTCGCTTAATCGTGCGTACGAACCGTATCTTTGAAACTAACCGGTCTAAGCTTAAGCTTAACTAAAGACCCGTTAGGATTCTAATAGGTTATTACAAACTTTCGTTCCAGATTAGGAGGACCAGTAAAAGCTACTTGCATTTTCTTATTGTGATTATTACTTTGCTCAGGTAAATACTTTTAACTTATTTTCCCTATACAGGCTTGGGTTACGGTATATAAAATACCGCTTGGTCGGGCATCAAATCTTCCATCGTTGGGTGGTTAATTGAATAATTTGATCGGCCTGTTTAAACAGTTTTGTTTACTTAAAAGCCTTTGGGGGGTTAATGACCATGTCCCGGATATCCTTGGCATCATTTTACGAAATGGCCACGACTTAAGCGCGGGGTGTAGGCGTACACCCGTCAGTGCACAAAAGAATAATGTGGTGTGTCTATTGATCTTTAACCCGGTACGTCCGGGCTACTGAACGCATAAGGAACATGTAATTCATTCACAATATTATATATTTAAATAATTCTCCCAAGTTATAAAATGTTTATGCCATGTGCATCCAAATCAATTTTTAATCATTTTTAAAATGAGTCAGTTGATTGTATTTACCAGTGTAAACTGACGTATTTTCCCAAAAAGATTGAATGCAGGTACTAAGCGTAATTGGCTGTATATTTCTCCTTAGCATCAATAGAAGTCTCGCAAGCTTAAGATGCCTAAAAGTCTGTTGAACTATTGTTTCCATTTTATTTTCGATCCGTCTGTGGATAAACAATCGACAGTTATGATATTTGATATTACAATATTATATTCGGTTGAATTATATCTTTCATTTGCTTCCGCTGTGCATATTAAATATTGTGTTGTTTGACTATTATGTTGCCAACCACGTCACGATACTCCCCACCGGGCCCACCGGTGACACGTGGAAATCGGGGTGTGACAGGTTGGTATCAGAGCCAACACTGAGTGAATTAAACACTAGCCTTTTGTGTTTAATCTCAATTACACAGTTGCACATTCTTGAGTCTAGACGAGAACATAGGACGAATCCAAATTCGTTTCATTGTCTTTTAATTACTTCCTTGTTATTTTTCTGATCAGCCTTTGCATGGGCAAGTCATTTTATTAGAAGTCCCGTTTAGGGCAACCCTATACTTGTTAAATTTTAAAGGAATGATTATATTTAAAAATATCATTCCTATATTATAAGATCTACCATTATAATAAAATGGCAAAATCTAAAAAGGACAAGACCTAGCCACGTGTTATTTTGAGACAGGGCCAAGATGGTAGTTCCTCAATTAGATTAAGATCCTTGTTAACACCTCAATTTAGGATTGTTCTGCGTTAAATATTAAAATAATCTTAAAGGTAAAACCTAGCCAAAATGTCAATGCAGACATGGCCAAGATGGTAAAACCTAGCCTAAATGTCAATGCAGACATGGCCAAGATGGTAAAACCTAGCCTAAATGTCATTGCAGACATGGCCACGACGGTAAAACCTATCCAAAAGATTCCAATCCCTGTTAACATCTGTAAGTATGTTAACATTTTTGGCAAACTGTGAATCGTTAAAGTCACATAGGCCATCTTTTAAAAAGAGGGTTAATCTAAATTCCCTTATTAGAAATAATCATCCCTTAAGGATGAAGTGCCTACGGGCTATAATAAACGTCCTCTGAGACTAAAGACAGTAGTAGTCTTTGCCTCTCTGTCCAGAAAAGGTAATGAACTTTGATTCAAACCTTAATGCCTCGATTCTCTGAAATCATGGCTTATATCATCCTATAAGATGATCATATTATAAACATCCCTTAGGAGGGAAGTGCCTACGGGCTATAGTTAATGTCCTCTGAGACTAAAGACAGTGGTAGCCTACAACTCCCTGTCAAGAAAAGGTAATGAACTTTGATTCAAACCTAAAATGCCTCGATTCTCTGAAATCCTGGCTTATAAATTAAGCTTGTCTACGCGACTAGGCCATTTGTGCTATTATTAACTTGTAAATTATGATTTGTGATAAAAATCCTGAATAAAATAAATATCCTTCATTCCCTGCTAGTATACATAGTAAAAAGAATCTTAAAGGTACGACCTAGCCTATATGTCATTCCAGACAAGGCCAAGATGGTAGAACCTATTCAAAGGATTCAAATCCTTGTAACATTGTAAATATGTTAACACTTCTGGCAACAGTGATGCGATAAAATCACACTTGTCATCTTTATATTAGGAAATTTTTCCAAACCCCTTTTAGCATAAGTGATCAATAGGAATCATGGCTAATAAACGTCGATGTACGCATCAAAACATATATTCGAGATGTTACATACGGGTAAAGATGAATACAAGAAAAAGATAGTCTTATTTCATAACTTCTTGTCAAGACAATGAACTATGAAATTTTCCGATCCAAAGGAATCATTGATTATGTTTTAAAATTTCCCTAGTGACAAGGCCTCTGAGCCATCAAAAGTCCTTTGGAACAAGCCCTTGTGCTATATATAAAATATGTCAGTATGACATTGGCAGTCGTGACTTATGTCCCCTGTCTAATAAATATGAAGGATTACATTCCGTTTAAACGCCAGTGATGGTTTATTTAAAGACTTAGGCAAAACATAATCAAATAAATTAAATACTATCTATTGGCCTCTATGGTTTAATTGCACCATGGCTATTTATTCATCAAATTCGACAATTCGCTATATGATTAAACAAATTTTTACTACTTGGTTAGTAGCCTTCAAAGCTTCACCATGGCTGACTCCTCTGAAGCTCACAATCATCCAGTTGATCAGAATGATGATGCAAGACTGAACTTAACAAGCACCGAGTTTCAGGCTATGATAAATACAGCCGTAAACAACGCTGTGGACCGTGTGTTGAAGGATCATAAGCGAAAGTGCAATAAAACCCCAAATAGGAGTTATAAAAAGGGTAAGACCGGTTCAAGCTATAACCAGTCCAAACCACAGGAGGCAAAACCCGAATGTAAAACCTGCAAAAGAAGACACTGGGGACAGTGTCGATCGAATCAAAAGATAAAGCAATGTGGCATCTGTAAAAGAGCTGGCCACCAGTCCCACGAATGTAGGGACATAAAGAATGCAAACTGTTTCAGCTGCGGCGAAAAGGGCCACATCAGTACTAATTGCCCTAAGGCTGCCAAGGAAGGAGCAACTAAGTCTGGGAAGGATTTGAAGGACAAACAGCAGACTAGTGAAAAGACCAGATGCAAAACCTGTAGGAAATACCACCTCGGGAAATGCAGATTTGAATCTCAGCCTCTACCCTGTGGAATCTGCAAGGCCAAGGAACATAAGACCTTGGATTGCAAGAGATTGGGAGACGCAACCTGCTATGGTTGCAATGAAATAGGGCACATCAAGACAAATTGCCCAAATAAAACCAAGAAGCCTGGGGAGGCTAAGAAGACCGAAGCTGGAAGCTCTCAAATGGGCGCTCAGGAGGCTATTCAGGATGACAATGTCACAACAGGTAATTTCTTTATCAATAACGCTCATGCTAGAGTATTAATTGATTCAGGTTCAGATAAGTCTTCCGTAGACAATAGATTTTGTAAATCATTAAATCTGCCTGCTAAAACTCTAAGCGTTAAATGTAAAGTAAAATTGACCGATGGTACCTCAGAGACTGCTTCAGCAATATTAGATGGATGTTTTATATCCATTAGGAATCATTCTTTTCTGCTGTCCTCGTTTTCATTTATATAATAAAGGACTCGATATAGTGATAAGAATGGGTTGGTCGTCTGGTAGCCAAGCCCATATTGTGGATGATAAGGAGCAAGTAGTTATCAAAACTCCTTATGGTGAGCCTTTGACCACTCAAGGAGTTACGTTTGGGTTAAGATGCTGCTAAGTCTCTCATAAGATCTTAAGCTTAGCAAACTTTTAGAAATTTCCCATAAAAACCCCAGATATTAAGTGTAAGGTAAAAGTGACAGACGAAATCGGAAGAATCATTTCTTTTGTTCCTATCAGAAACCTTCAGTCGTAGAGTTCTCGAAATGTCCTCTCTCTAAGAGGAAGTGCGTCAGCATATATAATTGATATCTCTTTAATCTCTATCGATTCCGAATCCCAGATGGTATGATAAAAGCGCCATATGAGGATTGGTGTATCTTACTAAGTTCCATAGATTGCTTCCATGCCTGATCAGTATGGAGGTTTAATGCATGGGACCACAAAGATATTCCGAGAGGTCATATGGTACTAAAGTCAACTAATGGTATTCAAAGGAGATATCCAGAATGGAATTGTCCAAGTAAATGTTTCTGATTAAGGAATTCGTGGACTAGTAACATAAAGGTGTCACTTATTTGACACATGCAATGATGGGTGAACTGGAGCCTGAGATATGGAAATCTCTGTAACCTCCTTGTATCTTGATTATCTTCTCCTAAGATTACCCTGTTTACCCATGAAAGGCAGGTAAAATTAAGATTATATCCCATTTAAGGCTGTATTATTATGAAATCTCCAAGACGGCTAGTACCATCATTGGAAGAATCGAAACCCTGATTAACTAAGCTTTAAAATAGAGGGTTCATATAGCCTAACTCGATATTCCAAGAGTTTGATATTGTTAGATAAGAAAGACGGTTCATTTTGCGTATGCACTCATTACCGCAACCCTATTTTAACAACGATTAAGAATCGTCATCAACTACCCAGGATCGTTGAGTTATTCAACTAGCTATAAGGATTAGCTACTCCTTAAGATTAGTTTTAAGCAATGGTTGGGATAACCATCCCACCTTAAGATAAGCTTTTCTATAATAATTGACATGTAAGTATTAAGGCTACTCCTTTGGAGACCTTGTATAGATGAAATGTTAAACATCTATTGTTAGATAGAGAATTGGTAAGTCCAATTATCAAGATCTGAAAGTTGCCTAGGAAACAACAAATAAGATCATACAAATCCATAATCGATTGTAAGTTGCCAGTATACGGCAGGAAATCAAGGATTTATGAAAATAGCAACCCTCCTAAGTTCTGGTTAAAAGATAAAGTTCAACAAAAGATAACACCCTAGAAGGGTGTGCCGAGTAGTAATTTTTAGGTTAGTTAAGCTTGGAATATATAAAGTCATTCGAAGGATTCGAATGTATCAAGACTAAATAGCTTACGAGATAAGACCTAATTTAGGAGCTTGGTGGAACGCGCAATGTGACCCACACTAATGATATAGCGACGTGTCACCAATAAGTCGAAAGGCACTATCACATAATGATATGCAGATCTATGATAGTATGAGCAACCTATGTCGATTGAGAATCGACAGGTTAAGGAACTCCAAAAGAAAGTATGCACCTCTTGTATAGGTCAACTAGGATACCCTTGGAGGCCCAAATATACTATGGAAATTAAATCCATGATACGACAGAAAAGTACTTCCTTTACTTTAAGCAAATCTTGAGGTCGAGATTTATTTTAAGGGGGTGAGGATGTAACACCTCGAAAATTCACGTCCTATAATGTATTGACACGTGTCATAAGCTTGAACGTGTGAAAGTATACTCTAGAGGGACTAAAGTTGACAAACATGGAAAGTATGTGAATATAAGGGTTCAAAATATCAACAATGGATAAATATATTTTACAATAACCCTACATGATGTTTATACCCTTAAACGAATAAATCATGGATCATACGAAGCTAAATATGAAAGAAAGTGAGAGATTACAAACTACAGGGGCTAAATGTGTCAACATGTTTAAAGTATACCTCTGAGTGACCTTTTAGTAAACCCGAAGCTTTGTAACAATTAATTATGCTCACTAGAATGCACGATATAAATTTCATAAAGTTTCGTTATAGTATGAGAAAGTTATGATCAAATTCGTATGCGAGGGGTTAAAGCGTCAACGTTGAAAGTTAGGACTTTTTGGGTAACAATAAAGTTAACCGGGGACTTAACAAATTGAGTATATGTCTTGAAGCCCTTATACGTCAATTGGGAGGGTTCAAAATGCAAGAAAATGAAGTCTAAACAAAGTTTGAAGAGCCAAGGATCAAAACGCAATAAATCAAAAATTTTGATTTGATCAGACAAGGCCTCGCGCCACGCGAAGCCCCAAGGGGGGTCTACGCGTGCCGCGAGGGACTACCAGTTCCGCAAACGTTGGGTTTTTTCCTGCTAAGTGCTTTCTACTCGACTTTTATCCGATTTTCCACATAATGGGCAACCCCTAAGTGACTCCTAGACATTTAGGGACACTTGTTAGTGATCAAACATCAGTTGTAGCATTGTGTGTCAATGATCCATGTGTTCTTGATCACTATATAAAGGCCCTTGTTGCAACCAAGTTCTTCACACCTTCCTTTAGCCTTCTGATCATTTCTAGAGCTCAAGACTTCTCTCAAGTGATCACTAATCAAGCTTAGGACTTCAGTAAGTTTGCTAATCCTTCCTTAGTTAAGTTTTTCCTTAGTTATAGCTTAAAAGTCAAACCGTCGTAATTAACGGTTGACTTTAAGATTAATCACTAATGGTCCAGTGATTAGTCGAATCAAAAGTAGTTATAAGTTGGTAATTATGTGGGTAATAAACCCTTAAAAGGGTTCCCCCTGATTCCCACGCTAACTAGGTCAAATGTCGGGTCAAACTTGTTAATAAACAGTCAACAGGATACTTAAATTCTAATTTATGCATGATTAGCAATGTAGAACACATACAACCTGTTTGATCATTAATATAACTTGGTAATTAGTGTAAGAACATGTCTAAACATGTTCAACCCGACAATTTACTGTTTAGACCCGGTTCAGAACCGAAAGTCGCAAAGCTTTGACTTTCGTTTTGACTTCAGTTCTGACCCGTTATGGTATGATTTAGAGATACCTAAGAGCTTCATTTAGACCAGGTTACATGCTAGTATAACCCTCTGTGATTATACACCATGGTTCATTAGTTAACCAATTAATACGCATGATTCCGTTAATTGCTCATATGTTGACCATTATGCCATTTTCACCTTAAAACGTGATTTTTGAAAATGTAAAATAGTAGAAACCTTAATTACTGATATATAAACTTGTATGCAAAGTTTGACATCAGTTTGAGGGGTAGATTGAGAGTTATGCTCATTAGCGTAATTAAGAAGCTTTTTGTTAATTAAGCGGCGTAATTAGCGTATAGCCTAGTTAAGCCTACTTTTTGATATCAAACTTATTACCCACTGATGTAATATATTATTTTGGGATTTTTGAAGATTTTAATTTATTTTAGGCTGAGCATAACTTATAGTCATAGGCTTAATCCGGTAATTGTCGGTTTTGCCCTTACGGGCAATAAAAATGAGTTTTACATATCTAATCGACTCCAAACCTTTTGCTACTGATCTTAAATGATAAATAAATTATTTTAAGCCTTCTGGAATAATTAAAAATATCAGCTTTATGTATCGAACCCGGAAATGGCTTCTAATCGCCTTTTTAAGCGTTTTTAACGCATAGCATGTTCTATAACTATATTAAACATACAAGGGGAGATACCTACTGATATTTTAGGTAATTTATAATATTTTAACAGTAAGCAAAGTTTGTTTAACTCAGACTTCAGTTTTGAGCTTTTCGGCTTATGTGAAATTACCAAAATGCCCCTACGGTGCATAGTTTGGTTAGAATTGATAAATTTCACATATATACTTTACCCTACTGTTATAACTTAGTAAACTAAGTATTTTTGCTGATTATATCAGACCTGTACCACAGGTTAATACTTAAACTCTTTTATAACCTTATAAATGACCAAACTACCCTTACAGGACATAGTTTGTGTTTAAATTCGTTTCGGGCATAATAAAAGACATCTTACTGATGTCATAACATATTTGAAGCATATTAACTTAGGAAACCTGTATATGGCTCTCATGAATACCCGTTACGCTTATTACGCGTTCGGTTCGGTTTATGTAACTAGTTTGCATAAATTAGCCGAAACGGGTCAAACCTTATCGGTTTTATCTCAAAATCCAGAATGTGTATGAAATACCCATATTAAACAAGTCTCTGAACTTGTCGGGTCTAAGTCACATTCTATCCGGTCTTCGCTTAATCGTGCGTACGAACCGTATCTTTGAAACTAACCGGTCTAAGCTTAAGCTTAACTAAAGACCCGTTAGGATTCTAATAGGTTATTACAAACTTTCGTTCCAGATTAGGAGGACCAGTAAAAGCTACTTGCATTTTCTTATTGTGATTATTACTTTGCTCAGGTAAATACTTTTAACTTATTTTCCCTATACAGGCTTGGGTTACGGTATATAAAATACCGCTTGGTCGGGCATCAAATCTTCCATCGTTGGGTGGTTAATTGAATAATTTGATCGGCCTGTTTAAACAGTTTTGTTTACTTAAAAGCCTTTGGGGGGTTAATGACCATGTCCCGGATATCCTTGGCATCATTTTACGAAATGGCCACGACTTAAGCGCGGGGTGTAGGCGTACACCCGTCAGTGCACAAAAGAATAATGTGGTGTGTCTATTGATCTTTAACCCGGTACGTCCGGGCTACTGAACGCATAAGGAACATGTAATTCGTTCACAATATTATATATTTAAATAATTCTCCAAAGTTATAAAATGTTTATGACATGTGCATCCAAATCAATTTTTAATCATTTTTAAAATGAGTCAGTTGATTGTATTTACCAGTGTAAACTGACGTATTTTCCCAAAAAGATTGAATGCAGGTACTAAGCGTAATTGGCTGGATATTTCTCCTTAGCATCAATAGAAGTCTCGCAAGCTTAAGATGCCTAAAAGTCTGTTGAACTATTGTTTCCATTTTATTTTCGATCCGTATGTGGATAAACAATCGACAGTTATGATATTTGATATTACAATATTATATTCGGTTGAATTATATCTTTCATTTGCTTCCGCTGTGCATATTAAATATTGTGTTGTTTGACTATTATGTTGCCAACCACGTCACGATACTCCCCACCGGGCCCACCGGTGACACGTGAAAATCGGGGTGTGACATTATAGCCTTAACATTTAATCTGTCACTAACTCTCATGTTAGTTGTTTGTTTAATTAATTAATTCTAGTAAGGAAACGTATAGAACTAGAGTCAACTTATCATGTGTTAATTGGAATATTAAGATTCGGAGACTTAAATACCATTTGTAGGTGACTACCTAATTAATTTATCCAACTGTTCTTTTGAATCATGGATAGGCTCGTTGCTTATGCCTAGTCAAATGGCATAATTATGCAGTGAGATTCTCCCTTGAAGAACCTTTGAGTTGGAATTTTGTACTTGTATTTAGACTATGGACCTTAGAACTATCCTCTTTTAAGGTTTTAGTGGTTGTAAGGTGAACAACATCCTATTTTTTAGTTCCAAACATTTATTTCTTTGTACATATGTTGCTTATCAACACACTTCCGTTCCTTTGGTATTTTTTGAGTGTTATAGTTGATTTTTAAAGCATCAAATTGTACAAGTGAAAATTTTAGTATGTAATATAACGGAAAAATGTACTTATTTCCATGTGTAAGCCCTTAATTTTATGGATCATGGTATTGTACATTATAATGTATTCACATATACTACTTAACCTTATAGTTTAGAATTTTAAATGAAGGCATGCATCTTAGGAGTTCTTGTGATTATTCCATAGATAATAGATTAGTTTTAGGAAAAACTGAATCTAGAATAACTTTAGTGATAACATTTATGTTAGATGAGTTCTTGATTATCATAAGAGACATCATCTTCGACTTATCCAATTCGTCATGCTCTACTTTTCTTCTGTAGCATTTTTATTAGAAGAGAGCAATAGGATTATCGTGTCTTAAGGGATAATCAAGGATTTAATTTAAGAGCTAATCTTATAGAAACTTTAAGTAAAGAAAAACATATTAGGTTTAGGAATTAGAGTGAATGAGATACTGATTTATAGAAGAAAGTTAAAGTGAGTATTGTTATGGGTACAAAAAATATGGCAGACAAAATATAATCATAATATTAATGAATGATCATTAATGTGAGGATCACTATTTGAAGAAGTTGTGATATGTCTATTACTAACATCAAAATAATAGACTCATTTGAAAGTTATACTTAAATAAAGACAAATCACCTTTGGGCAGAAGTGAAATCATTAAAGTATGTGTGCAAAGTAATTGTGACAAATCAGCTTTGGCCAGAAATGAGACAATCACCTTAGTTATGCACTTGTTAAGTATGCTAGACATGAATGCATTAAATCAGCTTTAGCCAAAAGTAAGACATTCACATTTGTAATGCATAATTAACATAGCTTTTATAATACTTGAATAATAAATAGATGTATTAAATCACCTTTGGGAAGAAATGATACATCAGAAGCTAATTCAAGTTAAGCTATTTGGTTGTATAAAATATCTAATTTATTCAAGTGATTTACAAAACCATTTAATTTATTCACAGTTTTAGTTCATGAGATAATGAGTTCTCGAGAAAACTGATGATTTCGAGTTCTAACGAGATTTCGAGTCTACTTGAGTTTTCGAGTTCTTTATGAGATCTCGAGAAGTTGAGCTGACTTGATATTTCGAGTTGTTATGAGATCTCGAGTTGACTTGGTATTCCGAGTTGTTATAAGATCTCTGGTTGACTTGGTGATCTCGAATTCTGATGAGATTTCGAGTGCTCTGATTATCTCGAATTCTCTTGAGATTTCGACGTCTGATGGTTTCGAGCTAATGAATTTGAGCTTTCTAATGATTTCGAGTTAACTTGAGATTTTGAGTTGTCTGGGGATTTCAAAAACTAATGAGATTTCGAATTTCTTTGATGATCTCGAAATCTTATTACTTGTCGAAATCTTATGATCAGATCTCAAAACTTGTTCTCGAATCTCAAAAAAATAATAATTATCTCTTATGAATTTGTGATAAGGGTGAAATTCGAAAATTAATGGATTCTGATATATCATGTTTTCTGTTTAAAAAATATTTTATATTTATCCAATGATTTCGAATAATATTTAATAATATTAACAGATTTTTCAAAACCTTAAGGGATAAAAATTAATTAAAAACAAAGGAAAACACCTTTTAATCCTGAATTCATTCCAAATAAGGGAATATATTCGAATTTCACTAAGAACATAAAGAACCCTAATTTTAATAAAATTAAATTCTGGAACCGAAATCTGAAATTTAAGATGCTAATACAGATTTCAAAAATTATTGTAAGATATGATGTGATTAAACATCCATTTAGAACATAAAATCCATGAATATTAAGTTTAGTTGAATTTATTGTTCTTGAATTTTATCAGGTTTTCAGAAAGTTTGTTTTCCAGATTTTAGTTCCAGATTCATGGAAACAAACAGAATTGATTGAGCAACATATGCTCTGATACCACATGTTGATTTCTTCTATTTAAACATAAGGGAAAACATGTAAATAATACCTGATACAGCAGACATACCAGCAGAGAATCCAGACAGAGACGCAGACATGAAGTTTGACATAGTTGTCAGCTTGATCTGGTTCCCGTTTAGGATGTATGTTCTTGATGGTAGTACCGAGTTCCTTGGCTTGAAGAACTCGTAGTAATGGAGAGAGAGGAGGGGAGATTTTAGTGTGATGTTATGAATGTCTAACCCTAATCCCTCTCTAGTAATCTCCTTTTATACACCCAAGGGGAAACCTAATTAATTAATAAGGGTAATCTGGCCCATCAAAAATTACCAACTAATTTATTACAAGTTTTAATATATGGCTACTAGATTAAATACATATATATATATATATACACACTTGCATTTATTGCTACAACAGTCTCTTTTGAGTACGAGTAAAACAAGTACGTCTAAGCAAATTAACCAGTGAGCGCAATGGTCATTATAACATAAGGGTGTGCATATTCACACACATGTTTGCCTATTTCCACACCCTTCAAGACGCCTCGTATAGGCATATTAGAGGCGTCTAGGGCTACTGTCTCCGACCAACCACTGAACCTTGTACCAGGTCAAACCAGTCACATCAGACGGGGCGTCTAGGCCTGTACGAGGGAGCAATACGAGGGACCAAGACGCCTCGTCTGGGGCTATACGAGGAGTCTTGAGGACTGATGTGACTATGTGTTTGGCACGCGACATAAAGCAATATGGGGCGTCTAGGGCTATACGAGACGTCTATATTTCAAATAAATAGGGACATGCAGAGCATTCCTTATCCACTCGAGGCATCTTCTGTTTATTCGAAAGCAGTTTTCTTCTTTGCATTCGTGTTTTTATCACTTATGAGGTGCTGAAATGTCATCATACTAGGACGACAACTATGTCTTTGGGCAGTATTATGGCGACTCATGGGTGCCCGAAAACGTTTCGGTAATAGTTATTAGCTTAACTGTTTGAATTACTTGTTGTTTTAATTAATTATTTACTAATGATGATACCGTTTTTTTGGAGGAGTCTGGCGTTCCCGATTCTAACGAGCAAGAGGAGGCTGTGTCTAGTGTACAATGAAAGCAAAACAGACCGTTTCTAGATTTGAACACGCATCCCCCTGTTGATGAAACATCCCCTGTAGATGACTCATACCATGCTGGTGAACCAAGTTATCTGGCGCAACAAGGGTATCCGGATTATGGATACGAGTGTGAATATTCTTACATGCAACAACATTATCCTGATGGATACGGAGGAGACGGTGGTCATCAGCAATTCATTTCCCCGAGCGGTCCTTACGTTCAACAAAACTATCCGGACGTTGGAGGATACGGTGGATATGGTGGTGAGACACCCCCCATCCCGGACAACCCGTACTTAAAAAAACTGGTATCAATTTTATTTTGTTACGTTAGATAGATTAATTGTTATTATTATTATTATTATTGTTGTTGTTGTTGTTGTTTTTATTGTTTTTATTATTGTTATTATTGTTAAAATTGTTATTATTTTTATTGTTAAAATTTTTATTAATATTATTTTATTTTGTGACGTTTATACGCAGGGGCTAGTGGTGGTTGATAAACCCACTCTTTTAGGGTTTTGGCAGGTGGTTATCGGCAAATACTTGGGAGCACGACAAGTCGAAGGGGAGGATTTCACATGTTCGTGACCCATTGTACAGGTACGTACGTTTATTACAGTAATTATTGTGATTATTATTATTTATTAATTTTTGTTTTTGTATTTCGCTAACCCTATCTGCAGGTATATACATAGGATGCTCGCTACTTCCATTACAGGTCGCGACTACAGCCGTGAGTGGTGTACGAGCACGTATCTTTTTTTCTTTTATTGTTTGTTGTACAGGAGGTCGTGCGCATTAGCACACAGTCTAGCCCAGTACTTCGCCTCTGCCCATCACCGACAGGAGCGTTGATTTTTGTATGGCGGCGCGTACGTGACCGTCATTGCCCGTTCATTGGGGCTCGTACCGGAGGAGGACCTACATTTACTGGTGCCCATAGCGCCGACTCGGATGGGTTTTCATACGTTATGGGGGATGGGATTGATTAAGAGGTTCGATGTCCTTGGCGAGCGGTTTAAAACCCGCGCAGGTCTCTTATTTCTACCGCAAACCTACTAGAGCAGTTCGATTTAGTCTATCCTCCGCCAGATCCTGGTGCAGCGGTCGTTCAGGACCCTCCAGTGGATTTAGACGGTCCAACGATGCCACAACCACCACCGCCCCGGGGTACCTCAGTTTCCATATCATGTTATTCCAGGTCATGCCCCGGGAGCTGCAGTACATCCGCAGATACGAGCCGAGCTTGACAGGCTGAACGATTTGATAGGTTGGTTGGTTCGGGCCGAGCAGGATAGGCGAGAGAGAGAGAGAGAGAGAGGGGTTACCTCACATACCGCTCCCACCACCTCGAGCACCACATCAGCAGCAGCAGCCAGATCCAGATTCGGACCCTGAGGCATAGACCAGCTACGTGGATATATTTTGGTATTTAGTGTTCAGTTGGAGTTTTTATTTTTGTTATGGATGTACAAACTTATCTTATATATTTTTGTTATGGATGTACAAAAGTTATCTTATATATGTCATATTTAAGTTTGTTTTCAGTTATTCGGTTACTTAATGATTGCTGTCTTAAATTGATATAATACGGAAACGATATATGTTTTGAATATAATACGGAAACAATATAATTTTCAAAATGTTAAATAATATTTAAACGAGATAATATTTCAATGGTAGGATAATATTTAAAAAAGTAAAATGTTAAAAACAATATAATATTTAAACGATCGAATATATTTAAAGGCCGATCTTGAAAACGGTAAAAATATTTATAGTGCAAAAAATAATACTTTTTTTTTTAAAACACAAAATTTTTCACTAAAAAAAAACATCACCTCCAAAAACTATCAAAATACCCCACCAAAACAACCCTTCTTTCAACCAAAAAAACACCCAACACCTAGACGCCTCGTATAGGTCTGTACAAGGCGTCTAAGGTTCTTAAACTTTGTGCCTGGCATCCCTTGCAGAGCCTCTTGAATTCTGTGCTCAGACGCCTCGTATAGGCCTATACGAGACGTCTAGGGTTGGTAGGGTGTCCAAATAGGCAGAATAGGTGTTCAAATAGATCCAGCCTAACATAATGTACAAATAAAACAAGTATGTTTAAGCAAATTAACCAATGAGCGGATAATGAATAAACAAACGGAATATGTTCTTTCAAATAAAAATGTTTAAAATGCAAAATCAAATCATACAACATAATTTATACATAGAAACCACAATGTCTCACCAGAAAGTACCCGAAGTTAATTTTTTTAATTTAATTTACATGAGGTAGCTAGCTTAGGGGAGTGGGGTGGTCCGTGATGGCCACCCCATCACGCGTGGAACATGATCGCACACCCCCGCCGCCACTATTTATAACGCGTGGAAGTTTTAACGCGTTGTTTATATCACGCGTTGAATATTGAACGAATTTGAACGTTGCTCCATTTTCGACCGTTATTCAACGGTAAAGTTTAATAAAAAAAACCTTTAAACCTTTTTATCTATATATATCTCCATTTTTAACCATTTCACACACACCAAAACATAAACACATTTCACACAATCTACATCTTTCTCAAATGGAGTTCCCTACGGATTCGACGTTTCCGATGTCTAGCGATAGCGAGACCGAGTCGTCTTCCGATAATGAGACGCTAAAATATTTTGTGTCGGTGTATAACGAACTTGATACTAGTTCATCCCGCCCAAAGAAGAAGATGGTAGACCGTGATCGTATACGTGCCAACGAAGTGTTAATGAACGATTATTTTGTGGAGAATCCGCTCTACAATGTTGAAACGTTTAAAGATGGTTTCGTTTACCCAAAGAATTATTTTTAAAGATTGTTGGAGACATCGAAGCAAGCGAGGAATGGTTTCAAGAAGGTTATGATGCGATGGGCAAACCAAGTTTCACGCCGATACAAAAATGCACGTCCGCCATTCGCCAACAAGCGACAGGTAACCCTCCCGATCAATATGATGAATACCTAGCTATGGCATCCAGAACTTCCCGTGAATGTCTGTGTCACGGCCCCCGACCCGGTTTGACCCGTTTCAGGAGCCACGGGACAGAAAATCCCATGGTATTTATTTATTTGATTTGACAGTGGAAGTTTTTATCAGGATCTTTTTAAAAATGCAATTTCCTGATTATTTTATTTCACAACTCGGGATAAAACCCCGGTAATTTACAATCATAAGATTTCACGGAGAAATCTTTATTTTACAAAACATATTTCTTTATTTTATAATGAGCCACTTTCTTAAGATTGTAGTGCTTTGAGGCACTTTTCCTGGATCACAACAGATCACCTGAAACATGTTTGAAAAAGATTTTGTCAGCGGAAAATACTGGTGAATCATTCTATTTATTAAAACGACACTTTTGTTATAATTTACAGTATTAAGAGAGATTACAATGTTTCCTGATATCAACCAACTACCCACAGTATTTGTCACTCGACTCGTTTCTGTGACTATGGTCATATCCCCCATTGGCTGCCCCAATGGTGACGATTATAAAGTAATGTATACAAAACCCCACATACTGCTGTAATTTGGTGATTACATATACTTAATCACTGTAATTATAACTTTGAAAATATTTAAGAATTTATAAAACACTTTGAATAAAAGAGAATGACTCACTTTGCAGATTTAACACGAGCAGAGTCTAGTTTATTGATTAGCCTTGTTAACCTAAATTTACACAACATGAACACGAACTAGGTTAGTAACTAATACAGCATTTACGATAACTCACGAGATCAAACCCTCACAGTGAATGACAAAGTGCGATACTTAAACATCCATCGTATTCACGACGAATGACAACGCATAAACCCTAATGTGGGCAGCACTTAAACATCCATTGGTTAGTTTAATCGATCGGACATTGAATCGTAGCAGCGATCGAGTTATTACCCTGTTTTGCGGTAGCGATTTGTGATCGTGTGTGTTTTAAACTGTTTCTACGATATCTCAGTGTATAATTGGAATTTCTACGTCGTTCAAGTGCCAGAATTCAAGTCTCAAACCCCACTATTTAGGCGAGGGGTACCCCTTTAGGCGTCGCGTGGCGCGAGGGGTCATAACCTACCATAGGGTAGCCACCTTCCTAACTAGCCTTGCTGAGTTGACAATTTTTTAAAATTCGATTTTGACAGCAAAATTTGTGGATAATCGTAACTAAGGAATACCCCCCCCCCTGAGTTTTAGGGGCCCTGTTCCTGATTCTGATTGTTCTGAAATTTTTAGGGTTTATGCAGAATCACTTGGGTTTCTCAATTAGGGTTTCCTATTGGACAATTAAATTAATAAATAGGACTTTTTAATAAGAGTTGTTACATTCTCCCCACCTTAATAAAAATCTCGTCCTCGAGATTTATTGGAATAAATGAGGATACTTTCGCTTCATCTCTGATTCCAGCTCCCAAGTGTATTCAGATCCTCTATTTGAATCCCACTTGACTTTGACTAGAACTAGTCGCTTGTGCTTGAGAAACTTAATCTTTCGATCCTCGATTTGAAGAGGGTTCTCAACAAACTTTAACTTTTCGTTTACCTCTATATCTTGGAGAGGTATTACCAAAGATTCGTCTGATAGGCATTTCTTGAGATTGGATACATGAAATACATCATGTACTCCTGCCAGTTCCTCTGGTAGTTGTAATCGATAAGCAACTGGTCCTATACGTTGGATCACTGAAAATGGTCCTACGTATCTTGGACTTAGCTTTCCTTTCTTACCGAATCGAACTACTCCTTTCCAAGGAGAAACTTTCTATAGTACTTTGTCTCCAACTTGAAACTCCAACGGCTTCCTTCTATTGTCTGCATAACTTTTCTGACGATCTCGAGCCATCTTCAATCTTTCTTTGATCTGAGTGATCTTATCAGTGGTCTCTTGCAGAATTTCTGGACCTGATAATTGACTTTCTCCTATTTCTGCCCAACATACTGGAGTTCTGCACTTTCGTCCGTATAGTGCTTCGAATGGGGCAGATTCGATACTTGAATGATAACTATTGTTATAGGAGAATTCAATTAAGGGTAGGTGATCATTCCAGTTTCCACCAAAATCTATCACACATGCTCGATGCATGTCTTCTAGAGTTTGTATCGTCCTTTCACTTTGCCCGTCTGTTTGTGGATGATATGCAGTGCTCAAGTTCAGTTTAGTTCCCATAGATTCTTGGAAACTTGTCCAAAAGTGAGATGTGAAACGACTATCCCTATCTGATACAATGGAGAGTGGAACTCCATGTAGGGATACGACTTCATCTACATATAACTTTGCCAATCTTTCCATGCTAAAGGTTTCTTTCATGGGTAGAAAATGAGCTGATTTGGTTAATCGATCCACAATTACCCAAATCGCATCATTACCTTTTCTGGTTTTGGGTAACTTAGTAACAAAATCCATTGTTATGAGTTTCCATTTCCATACTGGCATTTCTAATTGTTGTAGTAGACCTGAAGGTTTCTGGTGTTCTGCCTTAACTTGTGAACAAGTAAGACACTTAGAAACATATCTAGCTATATCCTTTTTCATGCCTATCCACCAGAAATTATTTCTTAAATCTTGGTACATTTTATTGTTTCCAGGGTGCATGGTATACCTAGATTTATGGGCTTCTTCTAAAATCTTATTTCTTAATTCTCCCTGCTTAAGTACCCAAATTCTGCTTTTGTGGAATCTCCAAATTCCATCAGCTCCTTGTTCTAATTCTTTTATTCGTCCTTTCATTCCTTCAACATCATCCCTGATTGTTGTTTCCTGAACATTCTTTAGTTGTTCCGTTAAATCTACTTGTAGATTTAATCTGAGAGCACGAACCCGTTGTTGCTTCTCATGATACTTACGACTTAAAGCATCTGCAACTACATTTGCCTTTCCTTCGTGATACTGAATATCACAGTCGTAGTCACTTAAGATTTCCATCCATCTCCTTTGCCTCATGTTTAACTCTTTTTTCCCAAATATATATCTTAAACTCTTATGATCTGTATAGACAATAAACTTACTTCCATATAGATAATGTCTCCAAATTTTAAGGGCAAAAATTACGGCTCCTAATTCTAAATCATGAGTCGTGTAATTTTCCTCGTACTTTTTCAATTGCCTTGACGCATACGCAATTACCTTTTTGCATTGCATTAACACACATCCTAAGCCTAGTTTTGAAGCATCACAGTAAACTTCAAAATCTTCAGTCCCTTCTGGTAACGCTAGGATTGGAGCATTGGTTAACTTTTGCTTTAAAATCCTAAAAGCTTCTTCTTGTTTAGGTCTCCATTCAAACTTAACTGCTTTACAGGTTAGCTTAGTTAATGGTACAGCTATCTTGGAAAAATCCTTAATAAACCGTCTATAATATCCAGCTAAACCTATAAAACTTCTAATTTCCATTGCGGATTGTGGTACCTTCCATTTGGTAATTGCCTCTATTTTAGAGGGATCTACGTGAATACCTTCGTGATTCACCATGTGACCTAGAAATTGCACTTCCTTTAGCCAAAATTCACACTTCGAGTATTTGGCATAAAGTTTTTCTTTTCTTAACAAAGTTAAGAGTGCATGCAAATGCTCACAATGTTCTGTCTGACTTTTAGAATAAATAAGTATATCTTCAATGAAGACAATTACAAATTTATCCAAATACTTTTTACAGATTCTATTCATCATGTCCATAAATGCTGCAGGAGCATTTGTTAACCCAAAGGGCATGACTGTAAACTCGTAATGACCATACCTAGTCCTGAAAGCAGTTTTATGTATGTCTTCTTCTTGTACCTTTAATTGATGATATCCGGAGCGTAAGTCGATTTTAGAAAAGTATCTAGCTCCTTGAAGTTGATCAAAAAGATCATCAATCCTAGGTAATGGGTATCGATTCTTAATTGTAACCTTATTCAATTCTCTATAATCAATACACATTCTCATCGAACCATCCTTCTTCTTTACGAACAACACTGGCGCTCCCCAAGGGGATGAGCTAGGTTGTATGAATCCTTTGCTTAGTAATTCATCTAATTGCTTTTTCAGTTCTAACATTTCGGTAGGAGCTAACCGATAAGGTGCCTTAGCTATCGGTGTAGTTCCGGGAATTAGATGAATTCTAAATTCTACTTCCCTATCTGGTGGTAATCCTGGTAACTCTTCTGGGAATACATCTGAGTATTCTGAGACTACAGGAATTTCCTTAAGTTCTTTACCCTTAGTACTAATGATTACTGAAATCATATATACTATTCCTTGCTTTCGTTCATAACTAGCAACTTTCATTACTGATATGAACTTCATGGGTTTACGTGGTTTATCTCCTATAATCCTGATTACTTCTCCGGTAGGTGCCTGAATTTCTATAGAATTTTCATCACAAATGATTCGAGCATGGTTGGCTACTAACCAATCCATTCCTAACACAACATCGAATCCAGCTAATTTCATAGGTAACAGGTTTGCAGAGAATTTATGACCTAAAAGTTCTATATTTCCTTCCCGCAGAACCTTATCTATTTTAACTGAATTCCCATCTGCCGTTTCGACTGTAAAAATCTGCCTAAGGTTGGTTAAAGGTAAATTAAGAGCTTGGCAGAATGAAGTATTGATAAAACTTTGGTTTGCACCAGAGTCAAATAATACTTTTCCGTAAATGTTGTGAACTAGGAACGTACCAGCTATCACATCTGGAATGAGTTCTGCTTCTTGAGTGGTCAGCTGGAATGCTCGGACATTCTTTTTAGTAGCTCCATTGGCCGCCTTGGTTTTGTTGTCTGCTGGTTGAGCCAACTTAGGACATTCTGTTTTAAAATGCCCCGCTTCTCCACAGTTAAAGCAGATTATAGTTTTCTTTCTGCAGTTTTCTTCACGATGTCCTACAGCTTTGCAAAAATTGCAGGTTATATTGCATCTTCCATAATGTTTCTTTTTGCAATTCCTGCAGAACTGAGGAGTTGAGGATTGCCCTGTTCCTCTTTTATTGAAGTTACTACTATTACCCACACGAAATCCTTGGGTAATTTTCTGAGCCAATTCCTTCTTCTTGTTCTTATCTCTTGTGCGTACTAGTTCGTCAGTGAGGGTATTAGCTAATTCTACCGCATCGTCAATAGTGCGAGGTCTCGCTGCTTTAACGATATTACGGATTTCGCTAATTAATCCCCAAATATAGCGAGAAATGAGTACCGGCTCTGGCGAAGCCAGCGTTGGTACCACTCTAGCATATTCGAAGAATGTCGAAGTATATCCTCGACAGTCCACATTCACCATCCGGTGGTTTAGGAACTTATTTGTCATTTGATCTTTTTCATACTCGGGACAGAATTTTCTTTCTACAAGATTCTTAAATTCTTCCCAGTTCATGGCATATGCCTCGATCCTTCTTTTAGCTTGTAACACTGTGTTCCACCATTCTAGCGCCCCTTTCTTTAAAAAGATTTGACGCATACATAACTTGATCTTCCTCAGCACATTTACTTATGGTGATCACTGCCTCAGTTTTCTCTAACCAATGCAGTGCTGCAATAGCCCCTTCGTTACCTGTAAACTCAGCTGGTTTACAGGCAAGAAATTCTTTGTAAGTGCAACCAGGTGTTGCAGCTTTCATTTTCTTGAAAATTGGGGCTTGCAGATCATTATTGTTATTATTAATATGATTGCCTCCTCCGTTTATACTATTACTAAAATTGTCGCCTTGTGTACGTTTACTAGGAATAATTGATTGAGGTTTAACAAGTTTCTGGGCAGCAGCAATGATTGCTGGAATAGCATTGGCTATTCCTTGAGTAACGATATCCTCGATATCTTGCCTATTTAACAATTGCTCTTCCTGATTTTGCTCAGATTGATTTACTTCATTTACTGGTTCATTACCAATGTTTGCCATCTGATAATTAATTTATAGATAAATAATTAGTATAGAATAAGAAACAATCCAATATAACAATTAATCGCACATAATCACGTAAACAAATATACAGCCAAAATTGTAATTTTCTAAATTTTCATTTATTTTATAGATTATATTATGCTTCCATATACATTTTTATCTTACAACTGTTTTATTGTTTATTTTACACATACTGATTTTTATTAATATTACTGTTATTATACAAACACAGATTCACCACCCACTTCTCCCTCGTTAACTTGCATCTTTAATAACGATGTTCCCTTTCATCATATTTTCATGAAATTTGTCCTCCTGTTTCTCGGATCCTATTCCCAGCATCCATCAGCTCTTCGCCAAAATGGCGGAGTTCAGCCATATTCTCATTACTCATCGGTGGATTTGGTAGAGGTTCTGGATCGAACTGGGGGAGAAAGGAATAAGGACTGTTGAGAAGGTTTTGGAACTGCCAATCATTAGTCCACCACTCGTCCATTCCTAGAGGTTGGGTGTGGATAATAGGTTCTGGGATTGCTGGTTCCAAATTCATTGGAAGTTGGGTTTCAATAGGATGAGTAAAAACATTTTCATTGACAGGCTTAATAGTATCACAACTTGCCAATATAAAATCTAGCTCCTCCTGCAATGACATTTCCTGGGTTTGCTTAGAGCTTTCTCCAATTTCCATCTTTGTCTGCCTAGAATCTTTCTCAATCTCTAATTCCATCTGTTTAGAACTTTCCCCCATTTCAATTCCTTTTCTTTTTCTAAGGGATTGTTTATTTTAGGAATCTTCCTAATGGCGGGTTTCCTTCTACGCACACGCCTCCATCCTACCAATCTTTTCCTCTTCTTAGGCTTGGGATTTTCCAGAGGTGGAAAGTTGAATTCTATAGGTTGTTCCACATCAGCAAAGTACCCAGTAAACTCTTTAGAAACTTCTATGTTTACAGGGTAGAGGTTGAGATTCTCAAGGGCTCCAGATAACTCATTCATGTTGTTTAGCATATATTTAAAAATAATAAGTTAAAATTTTATAATAAATTTCACAGATAATCTTCAAATATTATTGCATACCATGTGACTACAAAACAACTTAAATTTAAAAGACACTATGGTTTACTGTAAATTTATTTATTTACTGGATAAGGTTTCTGGCTTGTAGGTGATAAGGGTGCTAAAACTTGAATCAGAATTTTTTAAAGATTTGTATTTATGGCTACAGTGGCTAGCATATAAAGATCTGCCCATTTTTCATCTAACTTGTCTTCCCACGGTGATTTACTGGTTAATTCCTGGGTTTCCTGGTTAACTTTCTTTTCTCAGGATTTCTTTATTTTCTCCTGACTTTTCCTAATAATCAAACTTCTTTGATTAGGAGAAAGTGGTTCCTCGTATTGTGCCTTACGAACAAATATTCCTTCATCAATATCTGTTGGGTATTTTGAGGAATGTGTTTGGGATGAACTTCCCTTTTCTTTGGAAGACCTGTCTAATTTAAGATAGATGTTTGAAAGCTTTTGCTTACCCATACTGTAACTAACAAATAGTCAGTTAATAAAACACATAATCACATAATAGTAATCAGAAAAAATTAAGTATTTCTAAATACTTAAATAGGCTTAAATCAGTGGCTCTGATACCACTTTTTCTGTCACGGCCCCCGACCCGGTTTGACCCGTTTCAGGAGCCGCGGGGCAGAAAATCCCGTGGTATTTATTTATTTAATTTGACAGCGGAAGTTTTTATCAGGATCTTTTTAAAGCTGCAATTTCCTGATTATTTTATTTCACAACTCGGGATAAAACCCCGGTAATTTACAATCATAAGATTTCACGGAGAAATCTTTATTTTACAAAACATATTTCTTTATTTTATAATGAGCCACTTTCTTAAGCTTGTAGTGCTTTGAGGCACTTTTCCTGGATCACAACAGATCACCTGAAACATGTTTGAAAAAAGATTTTGTCAGCGGAAAATAATGGTGAATCATTCTATTTATTAAAACGACACTTTTATTATAATTTACAGTATTAAGAGAGATTACAATGTTTCCTGATATCAACCAACTACCCACAGTATTTGTCACTCGACTCGTTTCTGTGACTATGGTCATATCCTCCATTGGCTGCCCCAATGGTGACGATTATAAAGTAATGTATACAAAACCCCACATACTGGCTGTAATTTGGTGATTACATATACTTAATCACTGTAATTATAACTTTGAAAATATTTAAGAATTTATAAAACACTTTGAATAAAATAGAATGACCCACTTTGCAGATTTAACACGAGCAGAGTCTAGTTTATTGATTAGCCTTGTTAACCTAAATTTACACAACATGCACACGAACTAGGTTAGTAACTAATACAGCATTTACGATAACTCACGAGATCAAACCCTCACAATGAATGACAAAGTGCGATACCTAAACATCCATCGTATTCACGACGAATGAAAAAGCATAAACCCTAATGTGGGCAGCACTTAAACATCCATTGGATAGTTTAATCGATCGGACATTGAATCGTAGTAGCGATCGAGTTATTACCCTGTTTTGCGGCAGCGATTTGTGATCGTGTGTGTTTTAAACTGTTTCTACGATATCTCAGTGTATAATTGGAATTTCTAAGTCGTTCAAGTGCCAGAATTCAAGTCCCAAACCCCACTATTTATACATGAAATTTGACCCCCTCGCGTGGCGCGAGGGGTCATAACCTACCATAGGGTAGCCACCTTCCTAACTAGCCTTGCTGAGTTGACAGTTTTGTAAAATTCGATTTTGACAGCAAAATTTGTGGATAATCGAAACTAGGGAATACCCCCCCCCCCCCTGAGTTTTAGGGGCCCTGTTCCTGATTCTGATTGTTCTGAAATTTTTAGGGTTTATGAAGAATCACTTGGGTTTCTCAATTAGGGTTTCCTATTGGACAATTAAAGTAATAAATAGGACTTTTTAATAAGAGTTGTTACAGTCTGCAATTTTTTTGCAACGCGGTCATTAAGTTGTATGGTAAAGAGTTTTTACGTAAACCGACGAGCCACGACATCTCGCGTATTTACGCCGCACATGAGGCTAGATGGCATTTTCCAGGGATGCTCAGTAGCATCGATTGTACACATATCGAGTGGAAAAATTGTCCAAGAGAGTTGCGAGGGGCGTATGTTAGGGGTAACATCAAAAGACCAACCATCATACTAGAAGCGGTGGCGTCGAATGATTTATAGATTTGGCATTCATATTTTGGTGTCCAGGTTCAAACAACGACATCAATGTGTTGCACACGTCGCCGTTGTTTCAAACCGTAACGGGTGGTACCGCACCTTCTTCTCCATTCTATGTTAACGGACGATATTACAGACGAGGTTTTTTTCTTGTTGATGATATCTACCCGTCATGGTCTGTTTTTGTGAAAGCTCCCTCATTTCCTGTCGAGGCTAAAGAAATCGTGTTAAAAAAATTGCAAGAATCGGCAAGAAAAGATGTTGAGAGGGCTTTTGGTGTTTTAAAGGGTAGATGGGGTATACTACACCGACCGGTTCGTGCGATGAACAAGAAAGCAATACATAGCATAGTATATGCATGTATCATATTGCAATATATGATAATCAAAGAAGATGGACGTGCAGTATCTCCGGATTGGGTGCCGGATCCTCCTACACAAGTTCAAGTTCCACAAAATATCCAACAAGAATTGCGTGATTAAGAAACTCACTTTCGGTTGAGATACGATTTAATCGAACTAGTAGGTTCTTTAGGTTTGGAGTTTCATGAGTCGGACAAGGAGTAGAGTTTTTTTAGTATTTTTTTTTTTAATTGTAGCCTAAAATATTTCTAGTATGTTAAATTGAACTAGCATGTTTTAATTTTAATGAAATTTATAATTTTAGTGTTTTATTGTCAATTTCTAATTTAAAAAAAATAAAAAAATTTGTGAGTGATGGAATTCTATCACTAGTGATGACCACCGCCACTACAAAATGTCTGTGAGTGATAGAATAGTGGCTGATGATATAGCATGAGTTGATTGGACGCTTGTGAGTGATGGAATTCTATCACTAGTGACCACCCTCACTCCCCTTATACATCCATGAAAATAAGCATGTAAATAATTAAATCACACTGAAAAATCACATTTACTTATCTACGGGATAGGGATATATCGGGTATAGAAGATTTTAACTATATAGTTATGAATACATGTTAGAAAATGTCATAGATAGAAAGTAAACTTATTAACTCGACATAAAATTGAATTTTATTAATAAAATTAAAATAATGATAGTGATTGAATAATACAAATGGTTGCAGGTAGATCGACCGCATAAACAAATAAAATTCCTTTTTGCTAACTACTATCATCGTAACTTTTCAAATACAAAAGAAAACAAAACAAATGATTAAGTAAACAATGGGTTGCGGAGTTGAAAAAAGCAATATGAATTAACTATATTTTCATTTAGTGTTGATTGTCTAGCTCTTAATAGTTCAGACATTTTACTGGTTCAGTACTTAATAGTTTAGATTGTTTGTTTCGCGAGCAGATGTCTAAATGGTATAGACATTTGCCTCTAAATGGTTCAGCATTATACTGAGTTTGAACGGTTATGTCATTTTATCTAAATTGGTTAGACATTTGCCTATTAACAGTTAAGCATTATACATGTTCTTAATGGTTCAGATCTTTTACTAGTTCAGAACTTAATGATTCAGACATCTTAATAGTTCCGCATTCAAAATTTGCCAAACAACTCTTAAGATACAAAATAACCACTCCAAAATATATCATATTATTAAAATCAACTCATTTGTGATAAAAAATAATAATAATAACTAGTAGGATTCTCATGCGCGTTGCGGCAATATCGTTTCGGTTCCTTACGGTATGGGTACGACACCGACACACAGTATAGAGAGCAAAAATTAAACTTGAAAAATAAATTCGTAAGATGCCTGAAAGACACGTGTTTTACATCTACGTGAATTGATAACTATAAGAACAAATATCAGTAACGGTTTCGATAGTACCAATACCAAAACCGTTGTTCAATCAGAATCAACATGGTAACAATATTGTTAAGTCGATATCATTTCGGTTGGTGACAGTACTTGTACAGTCCTAACACTCGCTATAACATACGATATTAAAAATACTCCATTGCCTATACAACTCTGTATTTTGCAAAATTTATGTTGAAAGCCATAAAAACGAATATCATATTGGTATCGCTAACAAAATTGTTTAAAGAGTATCAATTCAATCCATCACAGTAAAGAACAAAGCTTTTACTAAAACTAAAGTTTTGTTAAAAATTTAAAACAAAAGGTCACTTCCTAAATTGAAAAGTTAATAAAGAATAGAAAATTGAATAATAAATTCATTTGGATTTTCACGTGACAAAAATATGTATCAGCATGGAGAAAAAAGAAATATACACTCAGTTAAATAAACGGGTTTGGTGCAAGAGGACAGAGGCTGAATCGTTGGACAATTCAAAATTACTAAACTACCCGGTCACTGTTCCACCGAAACAAGCTGAAGAAGTTGTATAGTTCTAGACCACCTGCGTTTTCATGGCGGCGGAGAAAGCGAGAGTTGTATGCGTTACAGGTGCGGGAGGGTTTGTAGGGTCGTGGTTAGTGAAGCATTTACTCTCCAAAAACTACACCGTTCATGGCACCGTCAGAAACCCTAGTAATCTTCTTCCCCAATAATCTTGTTGTTTATATCTTCATCATCAAATATTGAATTCAAAGTGTTGGTTAATTTTATCGATTTTAGTGGACGAGAAATATGGTCATTTGAAGAAGCTGGAGAAAGCATCTGAGAAGTTGAAGCTTTTTAAAGCAGACCTTTTGGATTACGAGTCGATTCGTGCAGCTATTGTTGGATGTGATGGTGTGTTTCATACTGCAAGTCCTGTTCCACCTACTTCTGTACCAGACCCTGAGGTATCTTTGTTTCGATTACATATCAGTTATGGATGAACAGGGAACGTTGACTTAATTGTTAGTGTTAAATGTTAGTGTTTTAAGTCTTAATTGTTAGTGTTTATAAGTCTTAATTATTAGTTGTTAGTGTTCAATGTTAGTGTTTTAAGTCTTTGTCAGTTGCTACTTGCTACAATTGTTAGTACGTGTTTTGCAAGTTGCAAAAGGATAGTTTGTTAATGGTAGGAGAGTATACTGAATTGTTGGTGTTAAAATTACCAATATCCCACCGCGATAACCGATATCTCAAATATCAGTCCTTGACTGATATCCGATATTTTACCGCATTAACTACTTAGATGCTAATCAGTTATTTACGCGTTTTAAGTTAAAAAAAAAGAAAGTATTGAAGATTGACGAAATTTCAGATGACGGAAATCACGTCTGACAACTGGGGCAAAGCGCCTAAGATTATTTGGCTAGTGGGCCCCGTAACCCCACTCTTAGCCCAAGTTATGCCCGTCTTAAGTTTTGGCCATTCCTGCATTGATTTCCTTTTTCAAATTGTTACGGATTATGTAGGCTTTGTCCCACATGGCATAACCGAGAGTTAAAGAGGGAGCAGAAAGGGCCGGCCCGGCCCTAGCCCTTAGATGGGCCCAGGTGTTAATTTATTGTTTAGCAAGATTAGCAAAGGATTAATCCTAATTCTAGTCTATAAATATAATGAATCTCCTATATTTGTAATTGCTATAACTCAATAATACGAAAACTTAGTTGCTCCTGTGGACGTAGGTTGCACATCGCTAGCGAACCACGTAAAATCTCTTGCATCGTTTACTGCTTTTCTGTTAGTTGACCAAAAGAGAATCTGTCTACTCTTGGATCAGCTCCTCATCATAATTACTCTGATTGCAGGTAGAACTGATTAAGCCAGCTGTTGATGGTACACTCAACGTGCTTAAAGCATGTTGTGAAGTGAATGTTATGAAAGTTGTGTATGTGTCTTCTATAGCCGCTGTTGCGGTCATACCTAATCAACCCCAGGATCGACCATTGGATGAGACTTTTTGGTCTGACCAAGAATTCTGCAGATCAATTAATGTAAGCAATATGATACTTTAGTTCTCCAAAATTGCTTAACTTTGCAAGAATGAAAGATTTTGGATAAAAGATTTAGTTCTCCAAAATTTAGTTCTCGAAATTGTTTTTAGCCTTTTGACCCGTTAAAAAAAAAAAAAACCCGAACCGACTCATTCATAGGTAACATGTATATAATAGCTTGGGAATAAAAAGTCATTTTAACACAAATTTCTACTGTCTTATACAGGAGTGGTATTGCCTTTCTAAGACAAAAGCCGAAAGTGAGGCTTGGGAATTCTCAAAAAAGAATGGTATTGATTTTTTGTCCGTGTGCCCAACTCATATTTTCGGGCCTATGCTTCAGAAGACAGTAAATTTTAGTAGCTTGATTCTTATTAAGCATCTTAAAGGTTTGCACTTTTATAAAGGTTTTCTCAAATTTATGCAACATATTATTATTTACCAATTGGTAACCATTTGATCAGACATACAACAAATGTATCAAACTTGTCACATATTTGATTGTATGTATTGAACTCAAGATCTTCATTTTTTGTAACTAACTTTAAAAAAAAAATCATTTTGATGTATTTAGTTACTTATATAGCATGACAGCACGTAACCTTTTAAAGTTTGTTACATAAAAAATGAAGATCCTGAGTTTAATGAATACGCTTCAAATGGTTTAACCATGGTGTTTATTTATGTGTAGAAGGATATGAAGAAGTAGAGAATATGTTGCGGATGATTGTAGACGTGCGTGATCTAGCGGAAGCACTGATTTTAGTATACGAGAAACCCGAGGCCAATGGAAGATACATATGCGTATCTCATCAGATTAGGGTAAAGGATCTGGTAGAAATTTTGAAGAAGCATTATCCTGACTACAAGTATCCAAAGAAGTGAGTTTCTTTCTCTTCTACTCTCTCCTGCAAATGAAAATTTTATTGATTAAATGCATGTACTTGTGAAACTTCTTTCAATATGACTACTTGTTAACTTTTAAATTGATCAAAGTTTGATAAAGTGGCATTTAACATTTTGCAAAAAAAGTTATACATTTATACCATCTTATTTTAAGAGTTAACAAGTCATTATTTAAAAAAAAATAAATAAATATACGTTCTTTTTAGACATGTTTCTTTAGTGTACAATAATTAGTATAGTGACTTTTCTGTGTATTTTTCACCAGTTGAGAGAATATACCAAAATTAGGTTGATGGACTTTTCCGTAAAAAAAGAGTAAAATGCCATTTTTGTCCCTGAGGTTTGGCTACTTATGCGACTTTCGTCCAAATGTTTGTTTTTTCGCATTTGGATCCAAAAGGTTTGAAATCTTGCCATTTTCATCCGAGTCGTTAACTCCATCCATTTTTCTTCGTTAAATAAGGGGCATTTCCGCCTTTGTACAAATTTTTATTAAAATTAAAAAAAAAAAAAACACTATAAGAATTAAAGATCCACCTTTGTAGACTTTCTCCTCACCCAAACCCTTTAATCATCACAAAAAATGTATAAAAAGGCAAAAATACCCCTGGCTTAACGTTAAAAAAATGGATGGAGTTAAAGAATGACAAGATTTCAAATCTTTTGGATCCGAATGCGGAAAAAAACCCTTTGGATGAAAGTCGCAAAAGTAGTCAAACCTCATGGACGAAAATGGCAAATTAATAAAAAAAAACAAAGCATGTTGTGATGTTCTATGGTATTAACCCTTTCAAAATTGACATTTTAGGATTTGTATTTTTGTTTACAAGATTTTAGAGTTCATCTAGTTCTTTATTTATTATCCTTGCCATGTCAGCTTTTAAGATACATTTGTGCTTTTTTTTTTTTTTGTGAAAGTGTGGACCCTCAATTCCTCAAATGTTAGCATGAATCATAGATGATTAACTATTATTCAGTTTAAGTTCGGCTTGGAACGTTTTGATCTTGTGTGTGTTTCTTCTCATACTAACTTCATTTACTTAAACCTGTTGGTAGATTTATCGAGTCGAAAGATAAGTCTTCGGTTACTGCTCAGAAACTACAGGATCTGGGTTGGAGTTACAGACCACTGGAAGAAACGCTTGTTGACTCGGTTGAGAATTACGCCCAAAACGGTCTTCTTGGTTAGGATTAGATCTGGTCCTTTTCATGAAGTTGGTTTGTACTTTTATTCGTACTTGTATTATGAGTTCTGTAATAAGTTAAAATTGTGTGCTTGTTGCGTGGACCACGTGTGTGACTAATGGCTCCGAGCGGGCTGGATAAGGTCCACACAATGTACTATAACTAATAAAGTTAAGTATCTTCGTGTCTGTTGTGGCATTGTATCACTTGTAAGGAGAATACTAATGAGTACCCAAATACAAATACAAATACAAATGACAAAAAGACTCATGATTACTTGCTCAGATTTATGTGGTTCATTCAGTTACTTACATCCATGGTTAGATTACATATTTGATGAAATGCATTAAGTTTGTATTTAGGGCATATATCACTATGGTTTGTATGCTCTGAAACGAAGTTAGCACTAATTGTTTGATTATGTTGATCATTATTTAATGATATCGGCCAAATCTTTGATTGCTTCTCGCATGGCCATTATAGACTGAGCATGATCATTGCGTGTATTTAAGCAATTTGATCTTTGTGAAAGCAACAATCGACTGGGAAGATTCTTTAAATTGTTGTTGAAACTACTATTGTCGACTCGTTGTTCAACCTGATCGCCAATAGGCAATAACCTACAATTAGCGCTGTAAACGAATCGAACGAACACGAACAAGGTCATGTTCGTGTTCGTTCGTTAAGGAAATTAACATGTTCGTGAACTGTTCACGAACGCATACCGAACATAAGTTTATGTTCGTGCTTGTTCGTTAGGGAAATTCGGTTGTTCACGAACAGTTCGTGAACACTGGTCTCAAACACAAACGGACGCAAGAAAATAACAACGAATGTAAACGAACATTTAACTTGAAAATAAAAGATAAAAAACATTGTTATCCTTAAACATTGGATATAAGTAGTTAAATAAATCAAAACACAAGAAGTCTACTACATCACTAAATGATAAATCAAGGTTAACTAACCTAGACATAATTATCCCGAAAAATGTCTTCGAGTGTCCAAATTTTAGCTAACTTATAAAAAGACAGGGTTTCAAGTTTTTAATATGTTTAGATAAAAGATTTATTATTTATTATTTTTAATACAATCAAACGAACACGAATGAACGAACATGAACAAACGTAAACGAACATATTACCGAGCGTCCACGAACGCAGTCGAACGAACGAAACCTGTGTTCGTTCGCTAAGCTAACCGAACGGAATTTTTTGTTCGTGTTCATTCGCTAAGCTAATCGAACGAACATAAACGAACTTCCCACCGAACGGTTCACGAACTGTTCGCTGAACGTTCGATTCGTTTACAGCCCTACCTACAATGGATCTATGTTTTCACTGCACTTTTTGTAATCACGGTATTAAGGCTGTAAACGAGCCGAGTCGATCCAAGCTAGACCCAGCCGAGCTCGGCTCAAACTCGAATTTCAAATCGAGCTAAGATTTGAGGCTCGATCGATTAGAATTCGAGCTAGCTCGGCTCGGCTCGATTTCGCTCGAACTAACAAAGTACCGCAAAATTTACTACTTAAAAGCCCTTAAAATGAATTTCTTCATAGACTAAGGACCATAACTGCCATTTAATTTAACCATATGGCTAAATATGCAAGTATAAGTAGTTAATTCAATTTATACATTGTCTTTACCTTCTTTTATAAGGAGATACTATCAACAGGTATAGAGATAAAATGATTGTTTTGATTACTCAGTTCATACTTGAATACACATACATATGCCCAATATATAGAAAACTGAAACAAGAATAAAAGGAAAGCCAATAAATGGCTGAGCTGGAGTCTTGGCTGTAAAACAGCTGTGATTGGGCTGGAAAACCTCATAAAAAATCTTCACTCATTCTCTTCTTTCCGACACTCCCCCTCAAGTTGAGTAGTGGGGTCACCAATACTTAACTTGCTCAAGCAGCTACTAAAAGCGTTTCCGTTGACGGCCTTTGTATGAATATCTGCGAGTTGATCTTTTGACGATACATGTGGGAGCTCTATGATTCTTTCTTCCAGTTTCTCTTTGATGAAATGTCGGTCTACCTCCACATGTTTTGTTCGATCATGTTGTACTGGGTTTTCTGAGATTTGTATTGCAGCCGTATTGTCACACATAACTTTACTGGGTTCCTCTTGAGAAAAACCAATGTCTTCTAGTAGCTTCCTGATCCAAAGAACTTCGCTTATCCCTCGAGCTATACCTCTAAATTCCGCTTCAGCACTCGACAAAGCAACCACCTTTTGTTTCTTACTTCTCCAAGTAACAAGGTTTCCACCGACCAAGGAGAAGTACCCTGATGTTGACCTTCGATTTCCCTTATCTCCTGCCCAGTCTGCGTCAGTGTAGAGCTCAACATTCAGATGTCCATTTGTTTTGAACAACACTCCATGGCCTACGGTCCCCTTGAGATACCTTAAAATTCTCTGAGCAGCTTCCATGTGGGCAACTTGTGGTTGGTGCATGAACTGACTTACTATTCCAACCGCATACGCTATATCAGGACGAGTGTGAGAGAGATAAATTAGCTTGCCCACGAGCCGTTGATACCTTTCTTTGTCTGCAAGCTCCCCATTAAGTTCCATGTGAAGGTTGTGGTTCACTGCCATTGGAGTATCTGCGGGTTTACAATCAATCAACCCGGTTTCCGCCAGAAGATCAAGGACATACTTTCTTTGGCAAATGAAGATCCCCCGTTTAGACCTGAGAACTTCAATCCCGAGAAAATACTTGAGATTCCCTAGATCTTTCATTTCAAATTTTGAAAACAGATTCTCTTTTAGCTGTGCTATTTCTTCTACATCATTCCCGGTAATAATCATGTCGTCTACATATATAATCAAGCAGGTTACAAGGCCGTTTCTTCTCTTGAGGAACAGAGTATGATCAGCATTACTTTGGTGATACCCGTATCCTTTCATGGCTAGAGTGAACTTTCCAAACCATGCCCGAGGAGATTGTTTTAGCCCGTATAATGACTTTTTCAACCGACATACTTCCCTTTCTTTAAAACCCCCTGAGAAACCGGGAGGTGCTTCCATGTAGACCTCTTCCGTTAAGTCTCCATGGAGAAATGCATTTGTAACATCAAACTGGTGGAGAGGCCACTCCTTATTGGCTGCCACGGAGAAGAGGACTCTGATGGTGTCCATTTTTGCAACCGGAGAGAATGTCTCAGAGTAATCGATCCCATACGTCTGAGTGTAACCCTTGGCTACGAGCCGAGCTTTGTATCTTCCAATGGAACCATCTGGTTTATATTTGATTGAATACACCCACCGACATCCAACAGTTTTCTTTCCTTTAGGAAGAACGCACTTCTCCCACGTGTTGTTTTTCATAAGAGCACGCATCTCCGTTTCCATTGCTTCCTTCCAGTTCTTCTTACCCTGGGCTTCCTTTACGGAACTCGGTATTTGTTCGGAGTATAGTGAGGTAACAAATGCTTTCGCATTGTTAGATAAGTTCCCGTTAACCATATTGGCTGTAGGATACCTTGAATTTCTGGTTTCTCTTTCTGGGGAGTACCGTTTTGGAGGAACCCCTCTATTGGCTCTAGGAGGTAAAACGTATGTTCCCGGTGTTGTTCCAGAACTCCCATCATGTTGTTCATTAGATTCGACTTCTCCTTGGACTGCGTTGTTTTGCTCAGCCATCTCCACCTGTTCCATTGTCTCGGAACTTTCCTGATTGTTAGTGGTATCTGGATCATATTCAGACACATTTCCAAGGTTTGGAGAGTCACTTACCTCGAACACCAGTCTGGATGATTCTTGGGTGAGACTTTCGACAGGATTAGTATGTGTGGATGTATTAGATGACTCATTTTCGCTTGCAGATGGAATCCACTTCAACCAGCTCAGTGAGTCTTCATGTTCTATCTCCCCCTGACCACTGAGATGGGACTGATAGTAATATTCTGTTTCAAGAAAATCACAGTGGACAGTCGTAATCACACGACGTCGTGATGGGTTATAACATCGGTATCCCTTCTGATTCACCCCATAACCAACAAAGACACATTTTTTGGCACATGGATCAAGTTTGGATCGTTCGGTTTTGGGTATATGGGGAAAAACGGTACACCCAAAGACACGAGGTGGTAATGTAAGAGGTGGGGGTAGTTTGGTGAATGTGGATAAGGTATCTAGGGGAGTTTTTAGGTCAAGGGCTTTGGTTGGTAAACGATTAAGAAGATACACAGCTGTGTTTATAGCTTCGGGCCAAAAGGATTTAGGGACTTTGGATTCAAGCATAAGGGCTCGGGCCATTTCTACCAAAATGCCATTTTTTCGCTCAACTACACCATTCTGTTCTGGGTGTTTTGGGCAAGTGGTTTGGTGAATCATTCCCTTCTCTTGAATAAATTGTTTCATGGAGGTATTAACGTACTCCCCTCCATTATCAGATCGTAAGATCTGAATGTTGGTTTTGAATTGAGTTTGGACCATGGTGTAAAACAGTCTAAATTTGTCAAAGACTTCAGATTTGTGTTTTAAAAAATATACCCATGTCATCCGGGTACAGTCATCAACAAATAATAGAAAGAAACGAAGATTTTGACCTCCATTCGTTTCAGCTGGACCCCAAACATCGGAATGTATTAGTGAAAAGGGTTCACTGACCCTAGTGTTACTTGGTTTGAAAGGTTTTTTATGGCTTTTGGCTAAGGCACATGTTTCACAGTCCAAAGTACTGTTTGACGGAAAAAGTTTAGGGAGTAAAAGATGTAGATACCCGGCGGAAGGATGCCCTAATCTCCTATGCCAAAGCCATGCTTCTCTACTCTTTGTTCCGTGAGCAAGCATCGCAGTCCCTGACTGAGTCACCTCATCCACATAGTATAAGCCATGTCGTTCAGTGCCACGCCCAATTATCTGTCCAGTTCTGATGTCCTGTAAGATACAAAAATGAGGATGCATTAGAACTGTGCAATTGAGTTCCTTTGTAACATGACTTATTGATAATAATTTGTGTGTTAACGAAGGAACATATAAACAATTTGACAATCTCAGATTGGGAGATATTTCGACAGTTCCTCCTCCCTTTACTGAGGTACTTTCGCCATTTGCAGTCTTGATATGAGTTCTGTTTGGTTTCTTTGTAGACACGAAGTCTGATGGCTCGTACGTCATCGTATCAGTGGCTCCACAATCAAAAATCCAAGAACTGACTTGATCACCGCTTTTCTGTGTTGTTAAATAGGCTTCCCCACTTGTTGATGGATAGTCCTTCAACAACTCATACTTTCTGGGACTAATCATTTGCAAAACTTTTTTTTTTAAATGTTGTCTAAAACAAAAAAAAAGGATTCCAAAAAAAAAAGGACAATCCCAATCCCCTTTTTCTTTACTTCACGTGCTCTCTCACCCCACCACACCTTTAATTTCTCTTTCTTCTTCACATAAAAAACACACAAAAAAAAAAACCTACCCCCCAGACTTTCTTCTCTACCAACCCTTCTGCACTTTTAGAGAGAGAGGGAGGAGAATCAGAGAGAGAGAGACGGAGGTGTGCTGTGTGGTTGACGCCGGAGATAAGAGGCCGGCGAGTGTTCAGTGGCGGTCGGAGTCGAGCGGCGGAATCGAGCGGCGGAATTGAGCGGCGGAATTGAGCGATGTGATTCGTGCTCTGGTTTGTTCGTGCTCTGGTTTGAGCGGCGGAATTGAGCGACTGATTTTTGAACAGGTAGGTTTTTGAATTTTTTGGAGTTTGATTTTGATTTTGAGTTTTGGGAGAGAGGTTTTCTGAATCAGAGATGGGTTTTGTTTTGTGGTTTGAACTGAATAGCTTTGTTTTGTGGTTTGAAGGAGATGGGTGTGCTGAATGGTTTTCTGAATCGGAGAGGTTTTCTGAATGGCTTTGTTTTGTGATTTGAGCGGATTGATCTCAAGATCGGATGCACTGCTCTGATACCATATCAACAGGTATAGAGATAAAATGATTGTTTTGATTACTCAGTTCATACTTGAATACACATACATATGCCCAATATATAGAAAACTGAAACAAGAATAAAAGGAAAGCCAATAAATGGCTGAGCTGGAGTCTTGGCTGTAAAACAGCTGTGATTGGGCTGGAAAACCTCATAAAAAATCTTCACTCATTCTCTTCTTTCCGACAGATACTCCCTTAGTTTTTGTTTTCTAAGCGATGTGGGACAAAAAATGAAGGATGCAAACCTTATCGAGCCAGCTCACGAGCCAAGCTAGGCCAAGCTCGAGCTCGGCTCGTTTACAAACCGAACCGAGCCGAGCTGGCTCGTTCACAACCGGACCAATTTCGAGGCGAGCTTTTTTCGAGCGAACTGCGAGCCACGAGTTTTTTGAACACCCCTTGTTAGTATTGGGATTCTATTTTAATGGCCAAACACCATCACACAACTTAAAAGAACCATAAAGAAAGAATGATTCGTGAGCTTTGCTAGTCACAAGTTCAAATAAGAGGAGAGAGAGAGAAAGGTAGCTAAAGTAATTACTTTTCTACACAACCATAATACCCTTTTAGAGTAAATGCTTATTTATAGCTCCATAAATAGGCTGTATTTGAGTTGCTATTTAACAATCACAACCACCATTTCATAGCTAGCACATATAAGTGAATCTCACATTTATATGACAAAAGGCTAAATGATTTGAAATGAAGAGTAATGATCAAGACAAAGTTAATGAAACATTCCTTAAATCACTCTTTAGTTTTAAATAGAGCTTTTGAGATTTTCTTCGTTTAACTACTTTTAACAGCGCTCTCTTCTCGTCACTATACATGCCCATTTGCAAAAAAAAAAAAAAAGACAAGCTTGTTAAAAGGTTTTTATTCATGATGTGTTTAGACGTTACTTTCTATCGGAATCTGTAACCAAAGTAGTGGTCTTGGTTTTCTCCAAGTTGCAATCAAGAATAAATTGTTTATTTGGTTTTGCCATATAAACTATAGTTGTTTGACTCATAATCTAATTTATTATACATGGGTGTGTTGTTTGTTGGTGAAAGAGTTTTTTACATTTATACTACTTGATTCAAGATTGAAATGTTGATTAAAATAGCAACTTAAATCCGGCTATAACAGGGCTGTCTAAAAAGCTCGCGGCTCGTAGCTCGCTCGGATTTAGCTCGGAAAAAACTCACTCGATGTGGCTCGGTTGGAAAGTGAGTCTAGCTCGGCTCGGCTCGTAACGAGCCGAATTGGCTCGGTTTGGCTCACATACCAGCTCGGCTCGGCTTAGCTCGGATTATTTTCCTTTTAATATATTTTCTTTTTATATACATTATAATATATCACAAAAACCGATTATTATTTACATATGATTAGGAGTGTAATTTGATATCGATACCACATTTAAAGGTTGATTATCATGCTAATGAACTTATATTGTGTTTCGTTGAAATTAAAAACGTATTTTGTGTTGTTAAACTTGATTTTGTCTTGTAATGTATTAGGTTGAGCTTATTTTGGATATTTTCTTTTAAATTATTGAATAATATTTTAGGTTACTGAATTTTGAGAGCCATGTATAATTTTTCTTTTCAAAATCAAGCCAAGCCAAGTCAGCTCGGTTCAAAACCAAACCGAGCCCGAGCTTAGATTTCCAACTCGGTTTTAAATCTAAGCCGAGCTAAGCCAATTCGGTTTATAATCGCGCCGAGCCCAAGTTTTATCTTAGCTCAGCTCGGTTCAACTCGTGAAACAGCCCTAAGATATAATACGTAGACCGTAAAGAGAAATTATTGAAGAAAACATTAAATATTCTGTCGCTTAAATACCACAGTGACACAAGCACCAATTATTATTATTTTTGTATAAATTATTCCAATGGTGTAATTATAGCTTTACAAAACAGTAATCACTCAACATTGAAAACTAGACAATTATCACCCACCATCGTCATTCCATCTCACCCCTAAACTATATCAACCCCCACCTACACACACACTAATTTGATAAACTCTACCATGGTTTTAACTTAGATCAGTTATTAGGCTATAGTACATCATTTTGGGCTTTAATATAGAATATGGTAGAGAGAGGCTGGATTCTGTTCTAAACAATAATTAGGCTATGCGGTGTAGGAATCGGCTCAGGACCGGCAACATCTAAGAAGGAATTTGTTAGTGCATAATGTTTATTTTCTGCGTCTTTAGTTTGGTGTCATCGTCAAGCCCCGTCCACACCGCCCCCACCCGGCTCGTCGCGTCGCCCCTGTCCTCCCTATGCCTTCCTCGACGGGCCAAGTTAGCCGTTGGTTAACGGCTATAATTAAAAAAAAAAATAAGTTTTTTTATTTTCTACATAAATCACACAAATCTCATTCATTTTTAACTCAATATCAACCACAGTCAAGCTACTTTTATACATTGTTCACCCAGTCACTTCTACATTTATACAATCTCAACATTTTTTTTTAAAAACCTCTTCATAAATACTAGCACACAATGTCTTCTTCTTCGTGGTGTTCGTCATCTTCGGGTGAAGGCGATCAGTTTTTTTGCAAACGCCGTAATGCAGGCGGCACAGATCTTCGGGTTATGTCGTTATTTTTTTTGTTAATAATTTATTTATATTCTATTTTGTGTTAATGATTTATTTTTACGCTCACTTATTATATCGTTATTAGTTTTTTGTGTTAGTAAATTATTTCCATAATATTTTTTACGTCGTTATTATTATCATTGTAATATTTATGTTTGTAATGTATGTGTAGGAGCCCAAGATAGATTGGTGGCCGATTATTTTGTCGATGAACCCTTGTACACGGCCGCGATGTTTAGACATCGATTCCGAACGAGTCGTCACTGTTCTTACGTATAGCAGATGACTTGTCGGGTTTTGACCCCTTTTTTCCATTACGATGTGATGCTGGAGGCAAAAGGGGATTTGCCACCTTACAGAAATGCACAGCGGCCATTCGCCAACTGGCATACGGGACGACACCTGATTCATTGGACGAGTATTTAAGGATATCCGAAAGAACTGCACGAGAGTGTTTATACAACTTTTGCGAATGTGTGGTGAAGCTGTATAGTAAGAAATATTTGCGGAAACCAGGAGCAAATGAGGTCCAAAAATTGTATCAGTTCCATGAAGAAAAGCATGATTTTCCAGGAATGCTCGGAAGCATTGATTGCATGCACTGACAATGGCAGAATTGCCTTAATGCATGGCGAGGTCACTTTACGCGAGGTGATCATGGACATCCAACAATAATACTAGAGGTTGTTGCATCACAATATTAGTGGATTTGGCATGCTTTCTTCGGTGTTTAGGGTTCGCTTAATGACCTTAATGTCATCTACCAATCAGAGATCTTTAACGATGTCATACGAGGAACTGGTCCACACACCAGGTTTACGGTTTCGGGGTTGGAATACAGGCGCGGTCATTATCTTGTTGATCAAATATACCCAACCTACTATACAATCGTTAAAACTATGCCGCACCTGGCAGACGATAAAAGAAAGAAATTTGCCAAGTTTCAAGGGGCGGCGAGAAAAGACATTGAACGGTGTTTTGGGGTTCTACAAAAAATGGCATATCATTGAACATCCATGTCACACCCCGATTTCCACGTGTCACCGGTGGGCCCGGTGGGGGAGTATCGTGACATGGTTGACAACGTAATAGTCAAACAACACAATGTAATAATGCACAGCGGAAGCAATTTAAAAATAAGGTACAACCGAATTTATTTATTGTAATCAAAGTCACAATATCCGGTGTTTATCCACAGTAGGATCGAAATAAAATAACATTTAATGGTTCAACAGACTTCTGGCATCCTAAGCTTGCGAGACTTTTTATTGATGCTTAGGAGACAATCCAGCCAATTTCGTTTAGTACCTGCATTAAGTCTTTTTGGGAAAATACGTCAGTTTACACTGGTAAATACATTCAACTGACTCATTTTGGAAAATGATTGAAAATTGGTTTGGATGCACGTGGCATAAATCATTTTATTTAACTTGGGAGAATTATTTAATATTATAATCTTGTGAACGAATTACATGTTACTTATGCGTTCAGTAGCCCGGAACGTATCCGGGTTAAAGATCAATGGACACACCACATTAATGAGTTATACACGGGTGTACGCCTACACCCCGTGCTCAAGTCGCGGCCATCTCGTAAGATGATGCCTAGGATATCCGGGACATGGTCATTAACCCCCCAAAGGCTGTAAAGTAAGCAAGACTGTTTAAACGAACCGATCAAATTATTCAACTACCCACTAAGCGTGGAGATTTGATGCCCGATCAAGCGGTACGCTATGTACCGTAACCCAAGCCCGTATAGGGAAAATAAGTTAAAAGTATTTACCTGATGCAAGTATAAATCACAATAAGCAGAATGCACGTAGCTTTTACTGTTTCTCCTAATCTGGAACGAAGGTTTAATATAACCTATTAGAATTCTAACGGGTCTTTTATTAAGCTTAAGCTTAGACCGGCTAGTTTCAAGATACGGTTCGTACGCACGATTAAGCGAAGACCGGATAGAATGTGATTTAGACCCGACAAGTTTGAAGACTTTTTTAATATGGGTTTATTATTCACATTCTGGATTTTGAGATAAAACCGATAAGGTTTGACCCGTTTCGGCTAATTTATGTAAACTTGTTACATAAACCGAGCCGAACGCGTAATATGCGTAACGGGTATCCGTAAGAGCCATATACAGGTTTCCTAAGTTAATATGCTTCAAATATGTTGTAAAATCAGTAGGATGTCTTTCGTTATGCCCGAAATGAATTTAAACACAAACTATGCCCCGTAGGGGTAGTTTGGTCATTTTAAAGTTTGTAAAAGCGTTTATATGTTCAACTGAGTTACAGGTCTGATGTAAACAGAAAACATACTTAAATTGGTAATTTATATCAGTAGGCTAAAGCATATATGTGAAAATTATCATCTTTAACCAAACTAGGTCCCGTAGGGGTATTTTGGTAATTTCGCATAAGCCGAAAAGCTCAAAACTGAAGTCTGAGTTTATCAACCTTTGCTTACTGTCAAAATATGATAATTTGCCTCTTATATCAGTAGGTATCAACCCGGGTATGTCCAATATGATTTTAAAACATACTATGCGCTAAAAACGCTAATTAAGGCGATTAAAGGCCATTACCGGGTTCGATACTTAAATCTGATATTTTTATATTTCCAGAAGGCTTAAAATAATTTATTAATCATATGTGATCAGTAGCAAAAGGTTTGGAGTCGTTTAGATAACTAAAACTCATTTTATGGCCCGTAAGGGCAAAACCGACAATTATCGGATTAAGCCTACGACTACTAGTTATGCTCAGCCTAAAATTAATTAAAAATCTTTAAAAATCCCAAAATAATATTTAACATCAGTGGGTAAAAGATTTGGTATCAAAAAGTATGTTTAACTAGGCTATATGCTAATTACGCCATTTTATTAACACAAAGCTTTAATTTAGCGATAATGAGCATAACTCTTAATCTACAAGTCAAACTGATGTCAAACTTTGCATGCAATTCTATATATCAGTGACAAAGGTTTCTATACTTTTACATTTTCATAATTCATGTTTTAAGGTAATAAGGGCATAACGGTCAACGTATGAGCAATTAACGGAAATATGCATATTAATTGGATAACTAGTGAACCAAGGTGTATAATCACAGAGGGTTGTTCTAACATGTATCCTAATCCAATTTAAGCTCTGAGGCATTTCTAATACGTGCCCAAACGGGTCAGAACTGAAAGTCAACGTGAAAGTCAAACTTTGTGACTTTCGGTTCCGAACCGGGTCTAAACAGGAAATAGTCGGGTTGAACAGGTTTAGACATGTTCTTACACTTATTACTAAGTTATAACAATGATCAAACAGGTTATATATGATCTAGATAGCTAATTATGCATAAATGACATTTTAAGCATTATGTTGACTTTTTAAGTAAAGGTTTGACCCGACATTTGACCTGGTTAGGATGGTGATCAGGGGAAACCCTTTTGGGGTTTTATTACCCACATAAATACCATCCTATAACTACTTTTAATTCGAGATATGACTGAGTCATTAGTGACTAATCTCGAAGTCAAACTGTAATTACGACGGTTTGACTTTTAGCTATTTAACTAAGCTAAACTCAAATAAACAAGAACTAGCAGACTTACAAGAGTCCAATGCACGAATTAAGATCACTAGGAAGCAAGCTTGAGCTCCAGAATTGATCCAAGAGTGCAGGAGAATTGTGAGGAATGTTGTGACTTGAAGACCCTTTATATAGTGGGTTTACACACCACAATGTATTGACACAAGAGTCTACACCCCTCCACAATGGTTCAACACATGTCTCTAGTATGTAGGGGGTGCCTAGGGGTCGTTTACAAGTGAGAAAAACCGGTAGAATAGGTCACAATCACGCATAACAGCAAACAGAAGGTTTCTGGTCGCTGGCAGCAGGGTAGCGCACCGTTACATGTTTATGGTAGCGGTGCGCTACCTCATCTCAGAAGCTGAAATGTTGTTGTCTGTTGAAGGTTCGAAAGGGCACCCACTTGTTCGACTTTGGGACATTATTTTGTCAGTTGAGGGCCTCCTAAAATGCCTTTGTACAGTTCTAAACCCCACCATATTGATTTGTTTGTTTTGGATTCAAAAACAAGACCCGAAAACATCGGTTTATCATTCATTTTCTTCGTGAGATCTTATCATGCTTTTGCAAGTCCATTATTGTGAACCCATTTCTGAATTTAGAATTAATAGACGTTTGTTATATAAAAACTTGGGTCTTGGGATTTATAACTGAGGTCGTTCAGAGGTATAATTTAACATGACGCCACTTTTAAATCCTGCCAATACATCTCAAATAAATTCGGGTTTACAACGTGTTTTTGTCTTTCATGACACGTGTCGTTATTCTATTTAACACGAATTTTCGAGGTGTTACATCCTCACCCCCTTAAAATAAATCTCGACCCGAGATTTACTGAAACAAGTAAGGGTACTTTTCTTTCATCGTGGATTCAACCTCCCACGTATAATCGGGACCTCTACGGGCATCCCATTTGACCTTAACAAAAGGTATATGCTTTCTCCGAAGCTTTCTTACCTGTCGATCCTCAATCGACACAGGTTTTTCTACAAATTTTAAGCTCGCGTCTATTTGCACATCTGCATGTGGTATAACCAGTGATTCGTCAGCGAAACACTTCTTTAGATTGCAGATGTGGAACACATTGTGAATTCCACTGAGCTCTTCTGGTAAGTTCAACTTATAGGCAACTGACCCGACACGTTCGATAACCTCGAAAGGTCCTATGTATCTCGGGCTTAGTTTGCCTTTCTTACCAAAACGCATCACCCCTTTCCAGGGTGACACTTTAAGTAGGACTTTTTCACCCACTTCGAAATGAGAATCCTTACGATTTGGATCAGCGTAAATCTTCTGCCTATTCCGGGCAGCTTGGAGATTGTTACGAATCTGGACAATCTTGTCCGTTGTTTCGAACACGATCTCTGGTCCTGATAACTGGACTTCTCCAACTTCCGCCCAACAAACTGGCGATCTACACTTTCTACCGTATAATGCCTCAAAAGGCGCAGCCTTAATGCTGGTATGGTAGCTATTGTTGTAGGAGAATTCGATTAATGGTAGGTTCTTATCCCAACTACCTCCCAAATCGATCGCACATGCACGCAGCATGTCTTCCAACGTTTGAATAGTACGCTCACTCTGACCGTCAGTCTGAGGATGGTAAGCCGTACTAAAGTTCAAACGTGTGCCCAAAGATTGCTGGAAGCTCTTCCAAAAATGTGACGTGTACCTAGTATCTCTATCAGAGATAATAGCTACAGGTATGCCATGTAAGGCTACAATCTTATCCACGTATAACTGGGCTAACATATCGGAGCTATAAGTCTCCTTGATGGGTACGAAATGAGCTGACTTAGTCAGTCTGTCAACTATAACCCATATTGTATCATTGCCTTTCCTCGTCTTGGGTAACTTGGTAATAAAATCCATAGTTACCATTTCCCACTTCCACGTTGGAAGTTCAGGCTGTTGTAGCAAACCTGACGGTTTCTGATGCTCGGCTTTGACTTGCGCACATGTCAAGCATTTTGCTACATGGGTGGCTACAGACTTTTTCAAGCCTATCCACCAATAATTTGCCTTTAAATCCTGGTACATCTTATCAGCTCCAGGATGAACGGAGTATTTGGAACTATGGGCTTCTTGGAGGATGACATCACGAAGTCCTCCAAAAATTGGAACCCATATTCGTCCGTTTAATCGTAAAATTCCGTCTTTGCTAAGAGTTAACTGCTCCTCAGTTACTCCTAACTTTTCATTAGGATAGTTAGCTTCCAACACAGCTTCCTTCTGTGCAGCTAACACCCTTTCTATCAAACTGTTCTTTATCTTCATACGCTTGGCGTTAATTCGGATGGGTTTAACTCTTTCCTTTCTGCTCAAGGCGTCAGCGACTACATTCGCTTTACCGGGATGATACTTGATTTCACAATCATAGTCATTCAAGGTTTCCATCCAACGGCGTTGCCTCATGTTTAATTCCTTTTGATTAAACAGATGTTGGAGGCTCTTGTGATCAGAATAAATCACACATTTGATACCATAAAGATAGTGCCTCCATAGCTTTAGTGCGAATACAACGGCACCCAACTCCAAGTCATGGGTGGTGTAATTCTTTTCATGCACTTTCAATTGTCTTGAAGCATAGGCAATCACCTTGCCTTTCTGCATAAGCACACACCCCATGCCAGTGTGCGAAGCATCACAGTAAACCACAAAGTCTTCAATTCCATCTGGCAGTGTCAGTACCGGGGCGTTGCTCAACTTCTGCTTCAGAATATCAAAGGATTCTTGCTGCTTAGGGCCCCAAACAAACTTAACCTTCTTCTTAGTTAAGGAGGTTAGGGGTGCAGCAATCCTTGAAAAGTTTTCAATGAAACGCCTGTAATATCCTGCTAATCCCAGGAAGCTACGTATCTCCGTAGGCGTCTTTGGCTCTTGCCAATTCATAACAGCTTCAACTTTAGCGGGATCCACCTAGATACCACGCTCACTAACCACGTGTCCAAGAAATTGGACTTCTCGTAGCCAAAATTCACACTTAGAGAATTTGGCGTAGAGCTTCTCCTGGTGTAGGAGTTTGAGAATACATCGAAGGTGTTTCTCGTGGTCAGCTTGATTCTTAGAATAAATAAGGATGTCATCGATGAAGACGATAACAAATTTATCTAAGTAAGGCTTGCAGACGCGATTCATGAGATCCATGAACGCGGCTGGTGCATTAGTGAGCCCAAAAGGCATCACTAGGAACTCGTAGTGACCATAACGAGTCCTAAATGCAGTCTTGTGAACGTCTTCATCCTTAACCTTCAACTGATGGTAGCCTGACCTCAGATCAATCTTTGAGAAGTAACTTGCCCCTTGAAGCTGATCGAACAAATCGTCGATCCTGGGCAATGGATATCTATTTTTGATCGTGACTTTATTAAGCTCGCGATAGTCGATGCACAGACGCATCGACCCATCCTTCTTCTTGACAAACAAGATTGGCGCTCCCCAAGGAGATAAACTAGGTCGAATGAAACCCTTAGCCAGCAATTCATCTAGCTGCGTCCGCAACTCCTTCATTTCTGTGGGTGCCAATCTGTATGGTGCTCTAGCAACTGGTGCCGCTCCTGGGATGATATCGATCCTAAATTCAACTTGTCTATCTGGTGGTAAACCAGGTAGATCTTCCGGAAACACTGCTGGGTATTCAGAGATGACAGGGATGTCTTCTAACTTCGTTTTGGGCTCATCAATAATCACCTGTGCCATGTAGATGACACACCCCTTCTTCAAACACTTTGAAGCCTTGAGCATGGTCACGTGCTCAGGTAGTCCATACTGGGTATCTCCCCGAATGGTAAGTGACTCACCAGACGGAGTCTTTATCACTACTTGCTTCATGTTACAGACAATTTGGGCCTGGTTATGAGATAACCAGTCCATACCCAGAACTATGTCAAATCCGGCTAACTTAAACGGAAGTAGAGACAGAGGAAAAGAATGGTTCTTAATGGATATAACACATCCATCTAACACAGTAGAGACGGTTTCTATGGTACCATCTGCTAACTCTACCTCATAGTTTGCGTTTAAGGTTTTGACAGGTAAATTCAACAATTTACAAAACTTATGATCTACGAAAGACTTATCGGCGCCTGAATCAAAAAGTACTCTTGCAAAGACATCATTTACAAGGAAGGTACCTGTTATGACATTATCGTCTTGCACAGCTTCTTTCGCATCCATTCTGAAGACTCTGGCATTAGTCTTCTTAGCCTCTTCAGGCTTCTTATTGTATTTTGGGCAGTTAGTCTTGATGTGCCCCTTTTCATTGCAACGGTAGCATGTTGCATCCTTTATCTTCTTGCAATCCACGGTTTTGTGATCCGTGGACTTGCAAATACCACAGGCAAAAGGTTTTGACTGAGTCTGCGAGTTCGACTCCAGTCTGCACTTTCCAAAGTGCTGTTTCTTGCAAGTTTTGCATGTGGGCTTCTCACCTGAACGATGCCCGTCTTTCCTCGACTCAGATCCTTTCTTTTGATCACCGTTCCCACGGTGCTTCTTGTTCAATCCTCGCGAACCATTATCTTCCCGCTTCCTCTTCTCAGCCTCCTTATTCCTCTGCGATCTCTGCCGGACCGCATCCAGAGTGAAGGATAAGGAAATGTCAGTTAAAGACCTGAAAGTAGCTGGCCGGGAAGCTTTTACGCTTGCCTTGATCTCGGGTTCTAAACCACCAATAAAGCGAGCGATTCTCTTTGGCTCCGGGGTTACCAGGTAGGGAACCAACCGGGACAACGTATTGAAGCTTGTCAGGTAAGCTTGGCAGTCGAGGTTCTTCATCACCAACGATAGAAAGTCAGATTCTATCTTTTCCACCTCATGTTGAGGGCTGAAATTTTCCTTGATCAGGGCAATAAATTGATCCCACGACATGCTATACAACGTGATCTTTCCGGAGGCCTCCATCAGAGATCTCCACCATGCCAGTGCTTCACCCTTGAAGGACTGTGACACAAACTTAACTATATCCCTTTCAGCGCACCCGCTGATATCCACCACCGTGTCCATTTCGTCGAGCCATGTCATACAATCGACGGCTCCTTTCTCCCCATTAAAATCCCGGGGCTTGCAAGATACGAAGTACTTGTAGGAGCAACCCTTGTTACGGGTTTCTTGATGCAGTACTATATGCTGAGATGGGTCACTCTGACGGTTGGTGGACTGACGGTCATCACCATCTTTCTTGGGTCCATTGTTTTTGGGAGGAGGCTTGTTATGAGCCTCAGAATGTGTCCTGGGCTTTGAATGTGATGCAGAGTGGGTCCTACTTCGAGTACCACTGTATTCCTCATACTGCCTATCCAAAGCCTGAGTAATAGCGCCGTCTATGATTGCTTTTAATTCGGCACCCGTTAACGTAATCTGGGCGTTCTCATTCGGCTCTGCTGGATGGCTATTGCCTTCATTGGAGTCAGCCATTTGTATTGAACTGTTGCAGAAAACAAGGTCAATATTTTATTTGGGATTTTATTATGGAATTACCCCTTAGGGTAATTCGTTAACCATGGTAAACAGAGACCATATTTGGTTAACTTATTAATCGCATTAATTTAGGATTTTAATTAAAATTTATCCTAAACATAAACAATAACAATATTTATTAGCACATAAGGCTTGGTCACATGGACAATTTAAATTATAAGCTATGATTTCAGAGAATCAAGACTTTTAAGGTTTGAACCTAGTTCATTACCCTTATCAGACAGTGAGTCATAGCTACCTCTGTCTTTTGGCTCATATAAAAGTGAGCGGGGCCCGTAGGCATCATATTACCACGTATGGTAAAAAATATATGATCATCTTAATTGATGATCTTAACCCATGATTCAGAGATCATATAATTGGGTTTGGAATCTTCTAAAGAATCCTTATACATATATAAATGACATGTGATTTTAACGAATCACTTCTGCCAGGAGTGTTAACATGTTTTAAGATGTTAACAGGGATTTGAATATTTTAGACAGGTCTTACCATTTTGGCCCGGTCTTATATTTGACACAAGGCTAGGTTTCACACTTTAAGATCCTTAATTAAATAATTACATAGGCAGATTAATTTAAAAGGAATGCTTTTAATTTATTTATTTCATTTATAAAGTATATATGCACAATTGGCAATCATGAAATTTATAAAAACAACCATTCCATTTATTTATTCAAAGCATTACACACTTGCCCTAAACGGGTCTTTCAAATTACAAATTTACCCATGTAGGGGTTAAATAACACACATGCCCACGCAGGGGCCAAATATCACATATGTCCACGCAGGGACTCATACTAACAATACACCCACGTAGGGGTTCAAACAAACTAACATGCCCACGCAGGGGCTCAAAGCAAACATACCAACTACACCCACGCAGGGGCTCAACAGTAAATACAGGAGAAATTAAATGTGGAAGGATTCAACGATCCTTCTTGTTCTTCCCCTTGATCAATCCCACTAATCCCTGGAAGAATGTTTGCCTCTCCCGGCGGTCCTCGTGAACTACCCGTTCAACTTGATTTAACCTCTGCAGGAGTTCTTCATGTTCGGGTGGTGAGAATCTAGGTGGTTGCGATTGAGTTCGGATGATGGGTCTTGGAGGTATCGCGTATCCCTGAGTCGGGTAACTCACCCCCATGGATCCCCATAGGGTCCTTGGGTGTTGTAGTTCGCTGCTAACATGTACGGATCAGCCTCCGCGTACCCATAGTCGTGATGCGTTGGGGGTTCAAACGGGTTGTATCCCATGCCACTCGTGTATGCCGGGATTGGGTTATCGAATCCCATCGGCGGTGGTTGTAGTACAGCAGGGTTGGAGGGTCCACCCATTTGTGGGTCCTCCTGGTATGGCGGGTAGTGACTAGCACTTGACTGTTGTGGGGAACTGAAATTGAAGCCCCCCAGTCGTACCGACATGCGTGCACCGGTTCTCCTACGCCTTGGCGGTTGAGGAGGTGCCGGTTGAACTGGTGGCGGTGGAGGTGGTGGCGTAACTGCCACAAATCGGTGATCCTCGGATGAATCTTGATGATGCGGCTGTGGCTGTGGCTCCTGCTGCTGGTGAGACTGCTGCTGCTGATGCTGCCCATGAGACGACGAGTGGTGTGATGGTGTATAGTACCACTGGTGTGGTTCAAACAAAGCTTGAAAACTGTCTGGACCACCGTAGGGTGATCCGTGGAAGGACGACCCGTCGGAGATTTCGATCGGATGGTTTGGAGTACCACTTGCCGGCATGACGGGGTCCGTATCCTCGTCCATATCATCTGCGTGATCTCCTGAAAAGTGGTCCTCTGGACCCAGTGGGTTAAAACCCACGGGTTCTTGTAAGTAGTTGGCCGGGTTAAACTGGCCTCTGAACACTGGAGTAGGGTCCCCATAGGAATGATGGGACAAAGATTTCTGCAGCGGTATGTATGAAGGCAGAGGGTTGTTGGGCTCATCCTCCGAGTGTGGTCCATATGAATTGTGGACCGGAGGGGTAGAGCTGTGCGAAACTAATCGTCTCGCTGGTTCGAACAGGTTTCTCCTGTTCCGTCGTGGACCTTCGCTCTCCGTAGCAGGTTGGGCTCGTACATTTGACGGTCCAGCTTCATGGTCATTGGGGGCAGCTACCGGCCCCTTTCCGCGTCCTCGCGTACGCAAGAATCTCGGAGGCATCTTTGTTATTCCTGTCAGTAAAGCATGAGCTAACAATAACAAATAAAAAATTTAAAGGGCAAAAACAAAACCAAATAAGGTGGAATTTGTCCTACGTTATAAGTCTAGACTCGAAGGTTTAGATATGTGCAATTGTGTAACTGAGATTAAACACAAAAGGCTAGTGTTTAATTCACTCAGTGTTGGCTCTGATACCAACCTGTCACACCCCGATTTCCACGTGTCACCGGTGGGCCCGGTGGGGGAGTATCGTGACGTGGTTGGCAACGTAATAGTCAAACAACACAATGTAATAATGCACAGCGGAAGCAATTTAAAAATAAGGTACAACCGAATTTATTTATTGTAATCAAAGTCACAATATCCGGTGTTTATCCACAGTAGGATCGAAATAAAATAACATTTAATGGTTCAACAGACTTCTGGCATCCTAAGCTTGCGAGACTTTTTATTGATGCTTAGGAGACAATCCAGCCAATTTCATTTAGTACCTGCATTCAGTCTTTTTGGGAAAATACGTCAGTTTACACTGGTAAATACATTCAACTGACTCATTTTGGAAAATGATTGAAAATTGGTTTGGATGCACGTGGCATAAATCATTTTATTTAACTTGGGAGAATTATTTAATATTATAATCTTGTGAACGAATTACATGTTACTTATGCGTTCAGTAGCCCGGAATGTATCCGGGTTAAAGATCAATGGACACACCACATTAATGAGTTATACACGGGTGTACGCCTACACCCCGTGCTCAAGTCGCGGCCATCTCGTAAGATGATGCCAAGGATATCCGGGACATGGTCATTAACCCCCCAAAGGCTGTAAAGTAAGCAAGACTGTTTAAACGAGCCGATCAAATTATTCAACTACCCACTAAGCGTGGAGATTTGATGCCCGATCAAGCGGTACGCTATGTACCGTAACCCAAGCCCGTATAGGGAAAATAAGTTAAAAGTATTTACCTGATGCAAGTATAAATCACAATAAGCAGAATGCACGTAGCTTTTACTGTTTCTCCTAATCTGGAACGAAGGTTTAATATAACCTATTAGAATTCTAACGGGTCTTTTATTAAGCTTAAGCTTAGACCGGCTAGTTTCAAGATACGGTTCGTACGCACGATTAAGCGAAGACCGGATAGAATGTGATTTAGACCCGACAAGTTTGAAGACTTGTTTAATATGGGTTTATTATTCACATTCTGGATTTTGAGATAAAACCGATAAGGTTTGACCCGTTTCGGCTAATTTATGTAAACTTGTTACATAAACCGAGCCGAACGCGTAATATGCGTAACGGGTATCCGTAAGAGCCATATACAGGTTTCCTAAGTTAATATGCTTCAAATATGTTGTAACATCAGTAGGATGTCTTTCGTTATGCCCGAAATGAATTTAAACACAAACTATGCCCCGTAGGGGTAGTTTGGTCATTTTAAAGTTTGTAAAAGCGTTTATATGTTCAACTGAGTTACAGGTCTGATGTAAACAGAAAACATACTTAAATTGGTAATTTATATCAGTAGGCTAAAGCATATATGTGAAAATTATCATCTTTAACCAAACTAGGTCCCGTAGGGGTATTTTGGTAATTTCGCATAAGCCGAAAAGCTCAAAACTGAAGTCTGAGTTTATCAACCTTTGCTTACTGTCAAAATATGATAATTTTCCTCTTATATCAGTAGGTATCAACCCGGGTATGTCCAATATGATTTTAAAACATACTATGCGCTAAAAACGCTAATTAAGGCGATTAAAGGCCATTACCGGGTTCGATACTTAAATCTGATATTTTTATATTTCCAGAAGGCTTAAAATAATTTATTAATCATATGTGATCAGTAGCAAAAGGTTTGGAGTCGTTTAGATAAGTAAAACTCATTTTATGGCCCGTAAGGGCAAAACCGACAATTATCGGATTAAGCCTACGACTACTAGTTATGCTCAGCCTAAAATTAATTAAAAATCTTTAAAAATCCCAAAATAATATTTAACATCAGTGGGTAAAAGATTTGGTATCAAAAAGTATGTTTAACTAGGCTATATGCTAATTACGCCATTTTATTAACATAAAGCTTTAATTTAGCGATAATGAGCATAACTCTTAATCTACAAGTCAAACTGATGTCAAACTTTGCATGCAATTCTATATATCAGTGACAAAGGTTTCTATACTTTTACATTTTCATAATTCATGTTTTAAGGTAATAAGGGCATAACGGTCAACGTATGAGCAATTAACGGAAATATGCATATTAATTGGATAACTAGTGAACCAAGGTGTATAATCACAGAGGGTTGTTCTAACATGTATCCTAATCCAATTTAAGCTCTGAGGCATTTCTAATACGTGCCCAAACGGGTCAGAACTGAAAGTCAACGTGAAAGTCAAACTTTGTGACTTTCGGTTCCGAACCGGGTCTAAACAGGAAATAGTCGGGTTGAACAGGTTTGGACATGTTCTTACACTTATTACTAAGTTATAACAATGATCAAACAGGTTATATATGATCTAGATAGCTAATTATGCATAAATGACATTTTAAGCATTATGTTGACTTTTTAAGTAAAGGTTTGACCCGACATTTGACCTGGTTAGGATGGTGATCAGGGGAAACCCTTTTGGGGTTTTATTACCCACATAAATACCATCCTATAACTACTTTTAATTCGAGATATGACTGAGTCATTAGTGACTAATCTCGAAGTCAAACCGTAATTACGACGGTTTGACTTTTAGCTATTTAACTAAGCTAAACTCAAATAAACAAGAACTAGCAGACTTACAAGAGTCCAATGCACGAATTAAGATCACTAGGAAGCAAGCTTGAGCTCCAGAATTGATCCAAGAGTGCAGGAGAATTGTGACGAATGTTGTGAGTTGAAGACCCTTTATATAGTGGGTTTACACACCACAATGTATTGACACAAGAGTCTACACCCCTCCACAATGGTTCAACACATGTATCTAGTATGTAGGGGGTGCCTAGGGGTCGTTTACAAGTGAGAAAAACCCGTAGAATAGGTCACAATCGCGCATAACAGCCAACAGAAGGTTTTTGGTCGCTGGCAGCAGGGTAGCGCACCGTTACATGTTTATGGTAGCGGTGCGCTACCTCATCTCAGAAGCTGAAATGTTGTTGTCTGTTGAAGGTTCGAAAGGGCACCCACTTGTTCGACTTTGGGACATTATTTTGTCAGTTGAGGGCCTCCTAAAATGCCTTTGTACAGTTCTAAACCCCACCATATTGATTTGTTTGTTTTGGATTCAAAAACAAGACCCGAAAACATCGGTTTATCATTCATTTTCTTCGTGAGATCTTATCATGCTTTTGCAAGTCCATTATTGTGAACCCATTTCTGAATTTAGAATTAATAGATGTTTGTTATATAAAAACTTGGGTCTTGGGATTTATAACTGAGGTCGTTCAGAGGTATAATTTAACATGACGCCACTTTTAAATCCTGCCAATACATCTCCAATAAATTCGGGTTTACAACGTGTTTTTGTCTTTCATGACACGTGTCGTTATTCTATTTAACACGAATTTTTGAGGTGTTACAATCCAGCACGTGCTTTTACACCACAAAAGTTGCGATATTGTTTGTATGCTTGTATCTTGCTGCATAACATGTTCACCGAAGACGAAGGTATGCCGATTTGTGAGTACGACGAAAATGCACCTAACGGGAATTCTGTTCCGGTAAGTCTAGAACAACAAGATTTAAACGGGTTCTCGTTACATAACAAGTACACACATCTAAATCTTCAAGCGGACTTGGTGGAATACATTTGGAACAACGCACAAAATGAACCCAATGACGACGTGCCAAATGACGACTAGTAGTTTTTTAATTAAGTTCTTTTTTCAGTTTAGGTTTTTTTAAGTAAAGTAAGCATTAATATTAATTTTAGAGTTTAAATTGATTTTACTTTTATATATATTGCATATTACTTTTAAAAATCTTAAAAAAAAACATAAATAAAATAAAAATAAAAAAGGGGTGACGTGGCTATTGACGTGGAGAAGCATCCCTTGAGGATGGGACCCCTCGACTCCCTATAGCCTTACGTACGAAGCATACGCGAGAATTAGAAGAGGACAAGTGTCATTGGCAGGAAGGGTATTTTGGTCTTTTCTCAAGTAAACAACTTCCCTCGTTGATTTTCAAATGGCTATAACTTTTTCATACGTTAATATTTAAAAAAAACACCGTACTAATGAGCTTTTCATAATCTTTAATTCAAGCAGCCTATTGCTATAGTTTTCTTAAAAAATATAGGATTTTGAATACCCATTAGTCCATTAAGTGGTTTTGAATACCTATCACATGACTACGTGATTTTGAATACCCATTACGTGATTACACATTCTGTATAAATCCATTACGTGATTACACATTCAATATGATTTGTTATAAGTTAGTACAATTATGCTTATTATGTGATTACACATTCAAATAATAAGAACTTGATTGTTTATTGGTAGGTCTTTCTGTAAGATGACATAAACACCCTTGTTAATTAACATAAAAATAAAGGTTAAAACCCAAATTGTCCACGCATTCTTCTTCTTCCCTGGTTGCTAGCCCCCACACATCTTCCGGCCACCGATCATCTCTGACCTAGGAATGATGGAGGAGTTGCTTATTTTTTTATTCGATTTTCTTGTGTTTTCTTTTGTTCTTTGAGTTAAGAGGTATTTTGGTCGTTTTAGTATACTTGACGTTAAATATAAACAATCATCCACTCGAAGGATGAAATGTGTTACCTAAGAGCAAACACTGGAGATAAAAATTATAATGTCTCAAACCTAATGACAAAACCATAATATGGACATATCACATAACCATCTTTATAACCTTTTAATAAATTATGAGAAAAAAAAACCATGTATCAAATTTATAACATACCACTTTCAGTTATGTTAGTTAGTAAAATTGAATTTTAATAATCCAAACTATGACCTACTGGTCCGTGTTAATCCATACTAACAATGTAACTGCTGGAAATCCAAACTTTCAATTTTGTTATTCAAAACAATCCCACTCCAATTGATCATTAAGTTCATTTGTTACCGATGATGTGACGTGATCATCAAACACCATCCGTGTTACAGTTGAACGGACAATTAAACTAAATGTGTAAGAGCATTAACATCTTATCCGTCATCTTTATCTCTGTAATTACACTAAAAATCACTAGTTGTCTCTGTTTTTCTCAATTAAATAATATTTTTTAATACATTTATCATTACCTTTTCTCTCTCATCTACTCATAACTTTATAAAATATTAAAAAAATTATATGAGTAAACACTGTTTTTTCATATTTACAAATGAACATTAACATTTGTACTTTCCTCCATTCACTAACCTTCGTAACCACTATCTATAATACGAAAGATACTCACACAAAATTTGATGGACAAAGTGTGAATGCACTATTTTTTTCAAACCTATATGTAACACTCGTCTTAATTATTTAATATTTTAATATAAAATACGCACTATTCAAAAACAAAAATGCGTAATTAACAAAAACTTGAAGATTTAGTTAATAGTTAAGTGGTACATAGTCATAGAGTATTAACATAACCAACTATCTAGTTTTTAAAACAAACATTCCATATTAGTAGTGTTTACAAACATCATCGTCTAAACATGATTAGATAACGTGGAAGCTACAAAATTTGGTGTTCGGCTCTTGTTTTCACGCTTGATCGGCATCCGTAGTGAAATGAGCATCACCTGGGGTCAAAACCACATCAATAATTAGTTTTGACAATGTTAAAACGAGTCTAGACAAGCCCCAATAACAATTACATAACAAAAATATAAAGATTCTGATTTCAGGTCTGTCGCGCCACGCGCCAGACTCAATCCAAACTTTCACGTGCCGCGTGCGGCCCCGCGTGTCGCGCCAGAACCTTGTGCCCCCGTCGCGTGGCGCGGGGGAGTACGTTTTCCAGCAGGTCCAGTTTCTGGACCTGCATATTTGCCCAACTCCGGATTTTGTCAAAATTCTAACTTTAAACAAGCATAACTTCCTATCTGTTTTTCCGTTTTTGCCGATTCTTTTTCCTATGCGTCCGTATTAAAATTACGGATCTAACCATATAAATATTGCGTAACGAAACCCGGATTATGAACGAATGGTCCACAAAATCCTTGTTCCGGTTATTCGACCCATTAAGTAAGTGTGCATATGGTATATCAATCTATTCTTTTGGCATTCTAATCTTATTTACCCACTTACCGGACTTGAAGTTCTTGGCGTATCCTTACCATTACATGGATTTACGCTCGTATTTAAATTTCATGCTTGTTTTCTACTAATTCAAGCATTGCCACTTTATGCAATTCTTGTAACTAGTTTATGCCATTCGACCCGATAACACGGATTCATAGACTCAACTTAGTATATCCATTCATTGCTAAATTACTATCTAGCACTAACACAATATGCTACTTCAAGTGTCTACGCACAAGATCGTTTAAAGGACATAGTTTTGACCCGTTTGGTTGTCAAGTGAAAATTCCTCACTTTAAGGACAAGCCAAACTACTTCTAACCAATATTATGACCCGTTTGAGTATCGAATGGACTTCGCCACTTCAATGACACTTCAAACGCATACTCTACAATACGACTCCATTATCAAACTAAAACCGAACATTTATACGTAATGTAACGGGACCAAAGTCACGTATCTTCAGAGCACACCCTTCAAACGCGTATCTCCCCCGGCTTGTCCGCTCGACGATCCGGATTCCTTGCCTAAAGAGTTCAATTCACAATCAATTTAGAACCCTTTTTGTAATTATTAACGCATATTTCACTATAATAATCAAATATGCATTTTCATCCGATTTTTAACATATTAATCCTCACTTAGGCATTTTAACGAACACCTAGCGGGTCTGATTTTTATCTAACTAGAATCAAGTTCATAACTTGTTATTTTTGCTAAAATTAACATCAATCGGACTATCTCATATAAAAGTTAACATCAATAAATCTGAAATCACTTCATAAATATCGGATTACACTAGAACAACAACCAAAATCCTAGTGTTTATAAAGTTCCACAAAACCCACTAATCACCTTCAATGGTGTTCATAGAATTTACTAGAATTAAGCATGATTTCAACAGATACTTGTCTAGGGTTTACTCCTAGACACTATATTGTTCCTATTCCATCCATATAGCAAACATGCAACCATCAATTTCAAATTCTCTAAGTTCACTCAGAAATTCAACTAGACATTCCTCATAAAATTCACATACCTTATGACTCCTTTTTCAATGGAGATCACGAATTTGTGTTTGAAACTTGATTCAGAACATATTTGAGCTCCCAATTTGGTGAATTTTTGGAAGAACTAGGGTTTGTGGGAACCCTTGTGTCGCCCCCTGTGTTTGATCAACCAGACACACACTCTTGTGTGTGTTTGGTGTATTTTATTTTGTTTTTATTAATTCAAGTTTCAAATTTAACACTTTTAGTCCCTCTAATTTTCTTTAGTTCATATTTTGAGTGTTTTAACCCATTTATGAGTCACCACAAGACTTGTAACTAACTGAGTTATTTAATCCTAGTTAGTTTGTTCTCGTTTATTTAATACTTTGTAATTCTAATATAAAACTTTATATTTTCAGGGTGTTACACTATAAACTTAAACCCAAACATAAACCCTATAAAAGTTGTTATTTTTTTCTTTCTAAAAGAGATCACACTCTATGCAGCCACTTGTAGTGACCAAAATCCAACTTTTCTCATTACCTATTTAAAATATCCCCGGATATGCATCAAAATATTCAAAACATTAAAAAGTATTAATCCTCCAAAAAATAATTGAAAATAATGATTTAATTATTGCTAATAAGATATGATCAAGATATTGTTCTCCAAAGCAATACAACGACTCCCTTTTTAAATATAAAAAAAAGAGAGTCCGTAAAAGAGAAGTCATGGAAAAGTGGATGTGTTTTGAATTTCAAAAACCCTAATAATTAAAAATACCACCAATTTATTAATCAATTCATTTCTCTTTCAAAAATGCCTGCAAACCCTAGAAATTGTTCTTCTCTATAAACTAATTGTCTCGTAATTTCTTCACAAAAATTCCTGATTTTTCACGGTAAGAAATATTTCAAGTTTTCCCCAATTTTTTTTTTTATTTTTCATCTGATTAATTTTTATTTTTCAGTAACTGTAATTTTTTGAAAAAAAGATTCATTTTTCCGAATTTATCGTCTTTTTCTGCTGTAATTCTTTCCCCCCTTTTTATTTTAATTTAATTGTTCAATAACAAGCTCAATTTTGGATTTCATAAAGAAATTATTGTGATTACTAATTAGGGTTTTTTCAAGGGTTACTCATAGTTATGGTAAATTTGTTGTTTTGTTAGTTAATTTAGTATAAAGTTTGAATCTTTTTTGTTCTGGCAACTAATCTTGATTTGCTAGAACAAATTTATAACTTCAATTTTGTGATTACTAATTAGGGTTTTTTTTGTGGGTTGCTTATATTATGGTAGATTTGTTGTTTTGTTGGTTAATTTAGTATAAAGTTTGAATCTTTTATGTTCTAGCAACTGATTTTGATTTGATATGTTGTTTCTTGCTTCAGGAAATTTGTGTTGTATGTGTTTCAATTTTCCAAAAGAAAATATTTGAAAAATTGTATGCAAATGAACGGATCTGAAGCAGGAAGACTGTTCCAGCCGTCAATGGCACCCGTAACCTCTCAGCCGGTGGTTTCGTCTCAGCAGCCGGTGAATACCGTCCGTGTGTATCCTCCCAGCGTTACAGGCGGTTACAGTGTTGCTACTGATGTAATGTCTAGCAGCGGCGGTGGCAGCGGCAGTGGCATAGGGTTTCACCAGAATATCAACATTAACGAGCACGGTGGCAGTGGCAGCGGCGGTCTTGGTGGCGGTGAGATAGCGGTGAAAAAGAGGGGGAGGCCGAGGAAGTACGGTCCGGATGGCTCTATGTCACCGTCGGCGATCAGTGCAGTGCGGGCCGTAAAGTTGACACCTGTCACTGCCACCACTGTGTCGTTGAACGGAGCGTTCGAACATCAGCAGCAGCCGCATTCGGCTGCTGCTCCTCCGCCTATTTCGGCTGCGCCGGTTAGTTCTATTCCGATGGATGAAGGGTTCGGGTCGGTTAAGAAGGTTAGAGGTAGACCTCCGGGTTCGACGAACAAGAAACACAAAAGAGAATCTTTTGGTAAAGCTTTTATATATCATTACTAGTTATGTTTGTTTATATAAAGATTTGAGTTTTTGACAAATGAAGTATGGGTTAGTTCAGATCCAGATTTATTGGTGTGTGCATATAATTCATGTGATAGTGGAACATGGAATGCTTTTTTACCTTTTAGGATTATGTCTAGTGGGCTCTGCTGCATCTTGTTTGTGTTTCTGTTTGACTTGACTACATGCAGTGTCTGTTATTTATTGATTCCAACATGTGTTTGAGACTCTTTTTAGTTGACTTTTGTTTGATACTGTCATATACTGGATTGCAGTATAGATCTGCACAGTGAAACTTAGGATCTGGTCTACTGCATTAGTTGGATCTAAAAGTTTATATCTGACTCAAAGTACATTTTGTGGGTGTATTTTATAATTTTTTTTACATGATGTTGGTTTATTTTGTGGCTTATTCTATTCTTGCATACAAAGTATTTTCTAAACCTTTAGCCCGACTTACGTGTCTAGTTTAACGCATCACGACTTGGTGTTGGTTGAACTCTTAATTCATTTTTGCTTATAGAAATTACCACATTGTATAATTTTGGTTATTGTGGTATTACATTGATATTGAATAGTCATTTTACTTGGCAAGCCTTTGTTTGACAACATAATTTGCTATTAATCCTCTTATTCCAACGGAAAGCTTTTTTTATTTTTATTTTTTATTTATTTATTTTTTTGTAGGATCTGCTGGATTTGGTTTTACTCCACATATCATTGTTGTGCAGCCCGGAGAGGTTACTTATCTTTCCATTGCTATCTTCTTTTGCAAAATATATTCAACTATACGCTATCATAACGTTAAATCATATGAGATATTTAAAGAACAGTCAAGTGTGCTATTTTGTTAAGAGGGAAGGGGAGGGTATGTTGTTTCTTTTTGTAATTGTCCCTATTCAATACTGGTAACATTGATTTCGGTTTAAAACAGAGGTAATTGACTAATAGTCAAACCTTCATGTACTAACATTTTGAGTTTAACATTTCTTCCCATAATCATGTACAAATTATGTGAATTTATAGGACGTGTTAAACAAGATCATGTCATTCTCTCAAAACGGACCACGGGCCGTATGCATCATGTCTGGCATCGGTGTCATCACTAATGTAACACTTCGTCAAGCTGCAACTTCTGGTGGAACCGCAACTTATGAGGTTTGTCAAATGTTAACTAAACCACACTAATAATTTATTTCTACATCTGAAAATATCTTAATAATTTTGCAGGGGCGATTTGATATATTGTCACTTTCTGGTTCGTTTGTGCTATCCGAGGCATATGGTCAGCGTACGAGGACAGGTGGACTAAGCATCACATTGTCCGGAGCAGATGGTCGGGTTTTTGGTGGTGTTGTAGCTGGACTGTTAGTCGCCGCATCTCCTGTTCAGGTAGTGACTAATTTAATATTTGAGTAAAGTACACCGATGGTCCCTGTGGTTAACCAAAATTTTGGATTTAGTCCCTAGTTTTTCAAAAGTACATGTATGCTCCTTGTGTTTGCACTTTGTAACGTATTTAGTCTTCAACTTTTGCCAAAAGTACAAGGAGGGTCCCTGTGGTTTGCATTTTGTAACGCATTTAGTCCCCCAACTTTTATTGACTAAATGCGTTACAAAGTGCATACCACAAGGATCATCCATGTACTTTTGGCAAAAGTTGGGGACTAAATGCGTTACAAAGCTGAAACCAAAGGGACCATCCGTGTACTTTAAAAACTGTAGGGACTAAATCCAAAATTTTGGTTAACCACAGGGACCATCCGTGTACTTTACTGTTAATATTTTCTTCTCATTAGTAAATCTTAAAAGTTGGTTGTATCATATCTTAGTGGTGCAAGTAACTAATTAGCATATATTGTTTCAATCTTGTGCTGCAGGTCATAGTAGGAAGTTTTCTTCCTGAAACCAGTAAAGAATCGATGCCGGCTAACCATTCAGAGCCATTGAGTGTTACACCAAAGGCCGCACCGGCTAACCATGGTACAGGACCGAGCAGCTCACCATCTCATGGGACCATGAGCGAGTCATCAGATGGGCCCGGAAGTCCGATGAACCGAGGCAATGAAAGTAGCCCTCAGGGCATGGCAAGCATGCCATGGAAGTGATCTTTTTGCAGCTTCAAGTATTTATGGATTAGTGGTTGAGGGTATTATTGTAATTGTAGTGTAGTCTTTTTTCTGTAACTTTTTAGTGAAGAGTTGAGTATCCCATGCAGGATTTTATTCCTTAAGGTTTAAAAATGTTGAATATCCAATGTATTTGTGGCTAGCACAACTTTTCCTCAAGTCTTAGGGTGATTGCGCCTGTCGTATGTATCGAAAGCTAAGACTTTGAGCGACTTTTAACCCGTTTGAAAGTTGGTAGCATCTTACCATCTTCTATAACATTTGTTTGAAGTTGCCATTTATTTGTACGACATATGCTCTCCGTTGACCTTTAAGGTTGTAACGCACCATGAGTTCCCTTTACCTGCAACGAAAATACAAGTAACCGCCAACCGACTCCATACATCTTTAACTAACATGAACTAAAGATGTGATGAATAGATTCTACCTCCGAGGAGCAGAGGTGAGGTAGAATCTGTTAATGGCCCTGATAACCAGATTCTATTTGTGTTAAATGAAATCTTTTTTCTTCCTAGGTTTTAAAAGATTACACCAGATAACAACAGGAGATTATAAAAAAAATTACGAACACTTAACATTTAGTTTGTATTAAAAAAATCAAACAAATTGTTTAAAAAGATGCCACACCAGTTAAAAATAATGAATTCTTTGCTAAAATATAGAAATGTCCAAACAAAGATTTTGGAAGTCGGTGTCATACTGTCATGTATCATGACTTTTGTATTATCTTATTTATTATTTGTAAATAATAAAAGTAATATTGAGGTCCCTTTTATATATTTGTATTTATACCGGTTGTGTATCATTGTCAAGCCGAACCGAACTGATTCACAACATTATTTTTTGGTTTTCTTTTTTTTCCGCCATATTGAATGTCGGTACAGTACTGCTACTGTAACGAACCTATAGATACCATAACATATCGAACCAACCGAAATCTCGCTGCAACACGAAGAAAACATGTAACATGTTTTACACCAGCTCGTGGTGTAAGTTCGGGTTTCTCTTCGCCTACGTTTTACGTTACGTGGATGTATAAGTTCACGTTTTTATTTGACGAGGTCGTTGTTTGCTTACTACTTAACACAGATTTACAACCCCACACATGCAACGTGAGGGTTAAACACAACTTTATTCTCATGAGCCCAAAAAACCGTTTAGTTTTAATACATCACAATTTTTTCTCGGATTTCTCATGAGCCCAAATTACATAGCCAGCCAGAGAACCTTTGAGCCCAATTAATTGGATATTCTTATGAGCCCAAATAGCATTTCACAACTTTATGATTTTTTTTCCTTTCCTTCTTTAAGATCGACATGTAAGTAACATGAAACGTTTAGAAAATAACTTTTTTTGTTACTATTAGCATGTTAATCTCTATTGGACATATAAAATATGTACCATCAAATGCTTTTTAAAAGTCTAATCTCCATGTTAGTTTTTCACCACACTTCTCCAGCTTGTCTTTAGCTTCTCTAAGGGTCTATGCTACAAAAATTTTAAAACTTTTGCAGATAAATTATGAGTAGGTTACACTCCAGTAATAAAAAGAAAATACAATGTTTTACGGAAATAAGAACCTCCTCTGAAGAAGCAAGTGGCTTACGGAAGCCATGTTTTACAAAAAGCAGGAGGAGTTGGGTAGGTGGTGTGTTTTTTATGATAAAATGATATTCTGGAACTAATGAGAAAGATGATAGAGAAATATGTTTGATCTAAAAATAGAAGAAGACATAAACACGTGTCATGAAAAACATCTTATCAGCAAAAAAAAGAGTAGATAAAAAAAGCTCAAAATAATTTAATTATGCTAGATAAAAAATAAAAATCATATTAACAACAAAGAAAAGAGGTAAAAAATAAATTTTTTTTTACCATGACACTATTCATCAACCATCATGACTAATTAAAATAAAAATAAAAATAAAAATAACCCTAAAGAAGTAAAGCAGCCGTACTCCTCTTGTCTATCTCCCTGTTGGCTCCATCTTCTAAACCTAAAAAACAAACAGCCGACGACAGATCTTCTTTCATTCGCAGGAAGGTAAGGTTCAATCAGCAGCAGCAGGTAAGCTTCGATTAGCCACCATTTCTTCTCTATTACATTTGAATTGTTTTTTCGGAACGCCATTATGTGACTATGGTTGAAACAAATGATGAAAAAGGCGAAAACCAATTGGTGTCTTAGATAGATTATAGGCTGTAAAAATAGTAATGTCATCTGGTTTTGGGCTCTTTAGATGGGTTAATTACTTAATTTACAGATAATAGAACAACCATTTGCTCACTATTTTTCATCATATTTTCTGCCAAAAGTTTCACCCGAATCATTGATTGCAAACCGTTAAATGGATGTTTTACTAGATATACATTTGTGCCCATAAAAATACTTCAGTTCTCTGTTTGACTAGATATACATTTGTGCATAGTTCATAGCTTTGAAATGAAACCAAGAAATAAGTATTATTTTCATATTTACATCATGGATATAGAAGCATGTTCATTTGGCGTTTTGATGTGAATATTGTATCATGGGAATTATATCTTGCCATAGTTGTTAAAAGCCATTGCCTTTTGCGCCTAGGCCCGATTTCCTAGCAAGGCGAGGTAATTGCACCTTAAGTCAAGGCAATTGCGCTTTAATTCTCTAGGAGATGGTTCATGCGCTGGAATGTTTCAGCGAGATCCCTAGATTCTGGAGAGTTTCCGGCCAAATTCTCTAAATTCTGGCAAGATTCCAGCTAGATTTCTATTTTATATAACGAAAAATGTTTTTAAGTTTTTTTTGCTGTGCGCTTTTTTTTCTCAGGCCCACGCTTTTTTTGCGCCTTGTGGCTAGGCCCCAGGCGAGACCTATGCGCCTTGAGTCCGCCTAACGCCTTTAATAACTAACTATGTATCTTGTCTATAAGTCTTTTTATTCATTTTTTCTCTCAAGAATCAAGATTCATATGTACTTTATGTTATTGTGTTAATTTTGATTATATTTGACGGTAATCAAAGTTTATTATCATTTTATGGCATGGGCATCCCTCAAAAGATCAAACCAAATTAACCAATCACTTGTTGAAGACTGCTTGATAATTAAATTAGTTATAAAAAGACAATGGTTTTGAAGAACTCAGAGGACACAGTGGCAGCCAAAGGTTCAAATGAAAATGGGAATTCATCCTCTGCTATTGACGAAAACTCAAATAAAAAACAACGGATCGATTGTAGCTCAAACGGACCTTTTGTGATGCCCCTTATATCCATTCCAAAAGTTGAAGAACAAAACTCGAAAGCTTCTATCATGTTGTCGGGAACCGCTAGAAAGGGTGAACCCGGCCCACCTGTAGGAGCGTTCGACATCGGCATTAGCAAAAATGCATACTTTTTCCAAGTTGCTCTACCTGGTGTCAAGAAAGATCCTGGTGATAATTTATTGCATACTTTTATTTTTAGAGTAAAGTACACGGATGGTCCCTGTGGTTAACTAAAATCTTGGATTTGGTCCTTAGCTTTTCAAAAGTACATGGATGGTTCTTGTGGTTTGCACTTTTTTTAACGCATTTAGTCCCCAGCTAACAAATCTAAAGGTTTCAGCATATCTAAGTTAGGGGCTAAATGCGTTACAAACTGCAAACTACAGGGACCATTCATGTACTTTTGGCAAAAGTTGGGGACGAAATGCACTACAAAGTGCAAATCCAAAGGACCATCCGTGTAATTTACTCTTATTTTTATTTAGTTTCTTTTGTAGTTTCATATGGGTAAGAGTTTTTAACTTCTTTTTGTAATCTTGTAATTTGCAGGGCAATTTAGCTGTGAGATAGAACGGAACGGGATGGTTCATGTCAGGGGAGAAACATCAACAGGTGGAAAAACCGTAACTAGACATTCACGAGTCTTTGAAATGAAATTTCAACAGCAGGCACCACCTGGACAGTTTACACTATCGTTCAGTCTACCTGGACCTGTGGATCCAAGGCTGTTTTATCCGAATTTTAGATCAGATGGCATTTTTGAAGCCATTGTTATGAAATGCGAGTAGTAATGGTGTCTTGGGCTAACTTAAGTAGTGCATTGATAAGCTTTTCTGGTTTTACTTTTCCCTTTTCAAGCAAGTGTTTGTATTGTACAGGGATTAAGAAAGTTTAACAGTAGCAGTAAGTAGTTATATTTAGGATTGTTTGTTGTTTTGAGACTTGATTCAGGTTATGTGTTGTGTAAGGTTGGATATCAAGTTAGAATATATGGTGGAAAGGCCAATTCACAAGATGTACTTGTTATAGAGACAACCAGAGTACCCTACTACCAACCTCTATATAGTAATGGTGTTCAGAAAGCTCGCGTCATGGCTCGCTTGAAAAAAAAACTCGGTTGTAAAAGAGCCGGGCCTGAGCTAGGCTTGGCTCGGCTCGTAAGCCGGCTATAATTATTATATATATATGGGTGAAGTTATTGTAAAAAAAATGTTTTTTTTAAGAAGTGTTTAAACCTTTAGATCTTGTAATTAATGGTTGAGATAAAAAACTGGTTAATATGTAAATTATGTTTTATATTTTTGACTAATTTGGCTAGATTAGGGGTAATAGTGTCTTTTTGTTTAAATAAGGAAAACTGCCATCAACCTACGTGCACATGCTAGTTCTCATGTCTTTTTAAAACGGTAACTTTTTATACGTATTTTTTTTTCCAAAAAAAGTACACCATAATAACAAGCGTTTTTTATCTTTAATATGAGTACTATATTGCTATACTTATATATCTAAAAAAAATTATGTTTTAATCGTATGTGTTTAGTCAATGGTATTTTGTCTATGTTCATACAATGATGTTTTAATTGTATTGTGATTCAGGGTGTGATGTTTTAAACATCTGGAAACATTGTATTGTGATTCAATGTAGGATGTGTTAACATCTGAAATATGGAAACATTATATTATGATTCAAGTCATGGTGTTTTAACATCTGGAATAGCATTATAGTCATCCCCAGATGGTGTTAAAATACCATGACTTGGATATCAATACAATCATTATAGATGTTAAAACACCATGACTGTATTACAATTCAAGTCATGGTATTTTTGGAATCTGTATGGTGTTTTATACCTGTAAAATAACAAAAAACATTCAGATGTTAAAACACTATGATCAGTTATTGATACGTAAAAAATATTATCTCCTAAAGGGGTTACAATCTATTTTATAATTAAATTGGTTTTTGAAGTTAATTAATTACCTTATTACCCTTAATCTATAGAATTAAATAATGTCACGTGTCGTCTTCATAATATTTCACACACTTCTCACAAACTTCACCCTTTTACAGGAACCTAAACTTATGTGTGTGTATATATATATTGGGTGGTGAGAGATGACCGTTTGGTCTAGCCGTTGGGGATGGCGGTTTTGTTAAGTAAAAATCAATTTTTAAAAAAAAATTACAATTTTTTTACTTATAATACCCATCCCAAACTTCATTTTTTCCACATTTATCTTCTTCAACCAAAACCAAAACCAAACACAAATAATAAATCTTCAACCAAACCCACACCAAAAAAATGAAAATGGTGCATTGGACAGAGGAGGAGGAAATAGCACTAGTGACGTCGATTGTTGACGCACAACGAACTCTACAACACGGTCAAACCGCGTATTAGGGACGGGCGTTTCAGCAATACCAACAATACGTTGGGAACGCGCGTCACAATTTAAACGTGTGCCAACACAAGTGGCGTGAGCTCAAACCGAAGTTAGATCGGTTTAAAGTTTGCTTCAACCGTGTCCCTGCGGGCGACTTGACCCACGAAGATCGAGTGGAGATCGCGAAGATCGAGTATAGACACGATGGGAATCTGGATTTGAAGTGGGTTCCCCACTTTAATATTTACCGAACTTTGAAATTTTTTTTCTTTTTTTAGGATTTAGTAACTACATTTTTTTTATTTTTTAGGATTTAATAAGTAGGTTTTTTTTAATTTTTTTAGGATTTTATGTAACTTTTTTTAAATTAATATAAGTTTGTGTTTTATTATATAAATGTCAACTATATAAAAAAATATAAAAAAATCCATATGTCACCTCACGCCAGCCTGGCCACGCCGCTTCCTCAATCCACTTTTTTGGGGTGGTCTGGTGGAGCACGCACTCGGCATGTGTCGAGCAATGCCCCCAAACCAAGCCCCCCATATCCCGCAGTATAAGGATTTCAACTAAATAAGAGAAAAAAGGGTGGGAAAACAATTATGAGAATGCATAGAAACATGACACGTGTCCCCCATAAGTTTACTTTATTATATAGTACTAGCAGTGATACCCGTGTGCCACATGTGGTTTTTAGAAATTCATGCATACCACATTTTAATAGAAAGTATAGATAGGTGTATAGATATTGTAATTTTTGGTTTAGTTTTTTGTTTGATTAATATTAAAATAGTCATGAGTTATTCTCACAAATCTTTGTGTTGACGCATTTGAACTCTGATTTACAACTAAAGAATCAGTCTAAACAAATAATCAAAAGTAGGCACTACCTTTCATCGTAAAAAGTGAAAACTACTATTTAAAATAGTGATATCTGGTTGAAAGTATGTGCAAACACAGGTTGCAAATAGAAAACCATTCATACAATATTTTATTAAACAACGAATCATTATATATTTTTTAGAAGGGAATTACAATCCCGAATGTTCATATCTGTTGGAAATGTGCTTATTAAGCTTCGATACAGAAGCTGTAAAACATCAAACAAATATACTAACAAACTTAAAATCTTTACTTTGAAAAAAATCAATACATGCAATACAACTTGACTTTCAACAAACATTAACTGCGATCACATGATCACCTGCCTCAACAACTTTCACCAAAGCCCAATCAAGAGTCTCTTACCTAGCAACATCTCCTTTGCTACATGTTGTGTCTTGGCTACATATGCTGCTGGAAACGATGTCGCAGCTGCTGATCCAGCAACATCTCCACCCGCAACTACTATTGGAACCGTTCTTAAACCTCCAGCTGCAATTGTTTTTGCCGGTACTGCTTGGTTTTGCAAATATTGTACTATGAAAATAGAAAAAAGGGATAGAAAATGTAATGGAATTACCAATCGTAAGGCTGCTCGTAAATATTTCTTGATAAATTTTTTCAACCTTCAACAATGGAGTTGTGCTAATGTCACGGCCCCTGGCCTGGTTTGACCCGGTGCAGGAGTCGCGGGACAGAAATCCCGTGGTATTTATTTAATAGAGTTGACAGCGGAAGATTTTAGCAGGATCTATTCTAAAACTGAAAATTCTCGATTATTTTATTTCATAATTCGGGATAAAACCCCGGTAGTTTACAATAAAGTGATTTCCCTGGGAAATCATTATTTTTACAAAACATGTTTCTTTATTTATATTGAGCCACTTCCTTAAGCTTGTAGTGTTTTCACGGCACTTTTCCTGGATCACAACAGATCACCTGAAACATGTTTGAAAAAGGTTTTGTCAGCGGGGAAATACTGGTGAATCATTCTTTTTACTAAAAACGACGCGTTGTTATAATTTACAGTATTAAGAGCGATTACAATGTTTATACATATCAACCATCTACCCACGGTATTTGTCACTCGACCACCTATTGGCTATCTCGTTGTCCAATGGTATCTGTGACTATGGTCATATCACCCCTTGGCTAACCCGTTGTCCAATGGTGACGGTTATCAAGTAATGTATACAAAACCCCACATACCGGCTGTAATTTGGAGATTACAAAGACTTAATCCCTGTAATTATAACTTTGAAAACAAGCATGATTTTGAAATCAAATTTGATAAAAAGAGAATGACTCACTTTGCAGATTTATGCGGGCAGAGTTTAGCCTACTGATTAGCCTGATATCCTAATTTAAATAACAATGCACACGAACTAGGTTAGTAACTAATACAATATTTACGATAACTCACGAGACTAAAACCTTCACAATAAATGACAAAGTGCAATACTTAAACATCCATCGAATTCACGACGAATGACAAAGTATAAACCCAATTTGAGCAGCACTTAAACATTCATCGGATAGTTTCAATCAATCGGACATTGAATCGTAGCAGTGATCGAGTTAATACCCGGTATCGTAGCAGCGCCTCGCTATATTAATTGTAATTTCGACTTTTGGACAGTATAACTTCGTTTTTGAAAGTTGGTTTCGACAAAAGATGAAAGCTCAATGTCCAACCTATTTATAGGTGAAGAATAGGGTTCACACGGCCCGCGTGAACCTTGGATCGACCTTTACGCGGCCCGCGAGGGCACTCTATTCGTAGATTAGGCTTGCTGGGTCACGAGTAGGTGTGCCACGTGTGTGACACGTGGATCTGGACGCTTATCCGGTCAAACGTGATGTTGACGCGGCCCGCGTAAGACTATGTTTACTCTTACGCGGCCCGCTTGAAACCCACAAATTTTGATTTCTTAGTTTTTCATGCACAGTGGGGTTTCAGGGGTCCGAGTTTTTACTTCCGGGTTATTTTGGGATAATTTTGAGAGTCCTTACATCCTCCCCACCTTATTTAAAATCTCGTCCTCGAGATTTACTGAAATAAGTGAGGATACTTTCGCTTCATCTCTGATTCCAGCTCCCAAGTGTATTCGGGTCCTCGTTTTGAATCCCACTTGACTTTGACCAGGACTAGTTGCTTGTGCTTGAGAAACTTGATTTTTCGGTCTTCTATTTGTAGTGGTTTCTCTACGAATTTTAACCTTTCATTTACCTCTATATCCTGAAGGGGTACTATCAGCGATTCGTCTGATAAACATTTCTTGAGATTGGATACATGAAATACGTCATGTACTCCAGCTAACTCTTCTGGTAGTTGTAAGCGATAGGCAACTGGTCCTATACGTTGGATCACTGAAAATGGTCCTACGTATCGTGGACTTAGCTTTCCTTTCTTACCGAACCGAACTACTCCTTTCCAAGGAGAAACTTTCAAAAGTACCTTATATCCGACTTGAAATTCCAGTGGCTTGCGTCGATTATCGGCATAACTCTTTTGGCGATCTCGAGCCGTTTTTAGTCTTTCCTTGATTTGAGTAATCTTATCGGTGGTTTCTTGTAAAATTTCAGGACCTGATAATTGACTTTCTCCTATTTCTGCCCAGCAAACTGGAGTTCTGCACTTTCGTCCATACAGTGCTTCGAATGGGGCAGCTTCAATGCTTGCATGATAACTATTGTTATAGGAGAATTCGATCAAAGGTAGGTGATTGTCCCAGTTTCCACCAAAATCTATCACACATGCTCGGAGCATATCTTCCAGGGTTTGTATCGTCCTTTCACTTTGCCCGTCTGTTTGAGGATGATGTTCCGTACTTAAATTTAGTCGGGTTCCCATTGCTTCCTGGAAACTTGTCCAGAAATGGGAAGTGAAACGACTATCCCTATCCGATACAATGGAGAGTAGAACTCCATGTAAGGATACTACTTCGTCTACATACAACTTGGCTAACCTTTCCATGCTAAAGGTTTCCTTCATGGGTAGAAAATGAGCTGACTTGGTTAATCGATCCACAATTACCCAAATCGCGTCATTACCTTTTCTGGTTTTGGGTAACTTAGTAACAAAGTCCATTGTTATGAGTTCCCATTTCCATACAGGCATTTCTAATTGTTGAAGTAGACCCGAAGGTTTCTGGTGTTCTACCTTAACTTGTGAACAAGTAAGACACTTAGAAACATATCTAGCTATGTCCTTTTTCATACCTATCCACCAGAAATTATTTCTTAAATCTTGGTACATTTTATTGTTACCAGGATGCATGGTATACCTAGATTTATGAGCTTCTTCTAAAATCTTATCTCTTAATTCTCCTTGCTTAGGTACCCAAATCCTTTTCTTATGAAATCTCCAAATTCCATCATTTCCTTGTTCTAATTCCTTTATTCTTCCTTTCATTCCTTCAGCATCATCCTTGATTGCTGTTTCTTGAGCATTCTTTAATTGTTCCATTAAATCTAACTGTAGATTTAATCTAAGAGCACGAACTCGTCGTTGTTTCTCATGATACTTACGACTTAAGGCATCTGCAACTACGTTTGCCTTTCCTTCGTGATACTGAATATCACAGTCGTAGTCGCTTAGTATTTCCATACATCTCCTTTGTCTCATGTTTAACTCTTTTTGCCCAAATATGTACCTTAAAATTTTATGATCCGTATAGACAGTAAACTTACTTCCATATAGATAATGTCTCCAAATCTTAAGGGCAAAAATTATGGCTCCTAACTCTAGGTCATGAGTTGTATAGTTTTCCTCGTGCTTTTTCAATTGCCTTGAGGCATACGCAATTACCTTCTTGCGTTGCATTAGCACACATCCTAATCCTAGTTTTGAAGCATCACGGTATACTTCAAAATCTTCAGTCCCTTCTGGCAAGGCTAGGATTGGGGCATTTGTTAATTTTTGCTTTAAAATCTTAAAAGCCTCTTCTTGTCTAGGTCCCCATTCAAACTTAACTGCTTTACATGTTAGCTTAGTTAATGGTACCGCTATTTTAGAAAAATCCTTAATGAAGCACCTATAGTATCCAGCTAATCCTAAAAAGCTTCTAACTTCCATAGCTGATTGTGGAATCTTCCATTTGGTGATTGCTTCTATTTTGGAGGGATCTACATGAATACCTTCGTGATTTACCACATGTCCTAAAAATTGCACTTCCTGAAGCCAGAATTCACATTTCGAGAATTTGGCATAAAGCTTTTCTTTTCTTAACAAAGTTAAGAGTGCATGCAGGTGCTGACAATGCTCGTCCTGACTTTTGGAATAAATAAGTATATCGTCGATGAAGACAATTACAAATTTATCCAAATACGGTTTACAGATCCTATTCATCATGTCCATGAATGTTGCAGGTGCATTCGTTAGTCCGAAGGGCATGACTGTAAACTCAAAATGACCATACCTAGTTCTGAAAGCAGTTTTAGGTATGTCTTCTTCTTGTACTTTCAACTGATGGTATCCGGAGCGTAAGTCAATCTTAGAAAAATATCTAGCTCCTTGAAGTTGATCAAAGAGGTCATCAATTCTAGGTAATGGGTATCGATTCTTAATTGTAACCTTATTCAATTCTCTATAATCAATACACATTCTCATTGACCCATCTTTCTTTTTCACAAACAACACTGGTGCTCCCCAAGGGGATGAACTAGGTTGTATGAATCCTTTACTTAGCAATTCATCTAACTGCTTTTTCAATTCTAACATGTCAGTGGGTGCTAACCGATAAGGTGCCTTGGCTATCGGTGTAGTTCCGGGAATTAGATGAATCCTAAATTCTACTTCCCTGTCGGGTGGTAATCCCGGGAGTTCTTCTGGGAATACATCTAGGTATTCTGAGACTACTGGAATTTCCTTAAGTTCCTTATTTTTCGTGTTAATGATTACTGAAATCATATACACTACTTCTTGTTTTCTTGAATAACTGGCCAACTTCATTACTGAAATAAATTTCAGTGGCTTATCTCCTGTAATTAAAATTACCTCTTCTGTGGGGGTACGAATTTCTACGGAAATTTTTTTCACAAAGGATTCGAGCATGGTTGGCTACTAACCAATCCATTCCTAACACGACATCGAATCCGGCTAAATTCATAGGTAACAAGTTTGCAGAAAATTTATGGCCTAAGAGTTCTATCTTTCCTTCTCGCAAGACCTTATTTATGTTAACAGAATTTCCGTCTGCTGTTTCAACTGTAAAAATCTGCCTAAGGTTGGTTAAAGGTAAATTAAGAGCTTGGCAGAATAAAGTATTGATAAAACTTTGGTTTGCACCAGAGTCAAATAATACTTTTGCATAAACGTCGTGAACTAGGAACGTACCAGCTATCACATCTGGAATGAGTTCTGCTTCTTGAGTGGTCAGTTGGAATGCTTTGGCATTCTTCTTAATAGCTCCGTCGGCCGTCTTGGCTTTGTTGTCTGTTGGTTTGACCAATTTGGGGCATTCGGGTCTGTAATGCCCAGCTTCTCCACAGTTATAGCAGATCCTGGTCTTCTTTCTACAATCTTCCTCACGATGTCCTACAACCTTGCAAAAGTTGCAGGTTTCATTACATTTTCCAAAATGTTTCTTTCTGCAATTCTTGCAGAAAGGCGGAGTGGAAGATTGCCCGGTTCCTCTCTTCTTGAATTTGCTATTATTACCCACACGAAATCCTTGGGTAATTTTCTGAGCCAATTCCTTCTTCCGGTTTTCATCTCTGGTGCGTACCAGCTCGTCAGTTAGGGTGTTAGCTAATTCTACCACATCATCAATAGTGCGAGGTCTCGCAGCTTTAACGATATTACGGATTTCGCCAATCAATCCCCAAATATAGCGAGAAATAAGTACCGGTTCTGGCGAAGCCAGCGTTGGTACCACTCTAGCATATTCGAAGAATGTCGAAGTATATCCTCGACAATCTACACCCACCATCCGATGGTTCAGGAATTTATTTGCCATTTGTTCTTTTTCGTATTCGAGACATAATTTTCTTTCTATTAGCTGCTTAAATTCCTCCCAACTCATGGCATAGGCCATATTTCTTCCTTTGGCTTGAAGTACCGTACTCCACCATTCTAGCGCCCCTTCTTCAGCACATTTACTTATCATAATTACTGCATCGGTTTTCTCCAACCAACGCAGTGCCGCAGTCTCCCCTTCATTGCCTGCAAATTCAACTGGTTTACAAGCAAGAAATTCTTTGTAAGTGCAACCAGGCGTTGCAGCTTTCATTTTCTTTGGAAGTGGGGCCTGCCATGGAGCATTATCGTGATTAGTATGGTTGCCGCCTCCGTTTACACTATTACTGAAGTTATCTTCTTGAGTACGTTTACTAGGAATAATTTGTTGAGGTTCAACAGGTTTCTGGGCAGCAGCCAGGATTGCTGGAATAGCATTGGCTATTCCTTGAGCAACGATATTCTCAATATCTTGCCTAGTCATAAATTGATCTTCCTGGTTTTGTTCAGATTGGTTCACTTCATTAACTGGTTCATTATTAGCAGGTTTCATCTGGTAATTAATATATATAAATTATTAGCATAAAATAAATAATAACGATATACAAACAATCACACAATTTCACAACACATGTATAGCCAAAATTGTCGATTTCTTGACTTCCATTTTTATATATTATAATATGCATCAGTACACACCGTTATCTTACAAAAGTTTTATTTATAGGTTATTTTACCGACTTATTTTATTATTACTATTACTATTATACAATCACAGCTTCACCACCATCCTATCCCTGGGCATTTTAGAAGTGACGTTCCCTCTCGTCGTACTTCCAGGAGATCTGTTCTCCTACCTCCCGTATCCTATTTCCTGCACCTATCAGTTCCTCGCCAAAATGGCGGAGTTCAGCTAAGTTTTCATTACTCATTGGTGGGTTGGGTATAGGTTCTGGGTCGAACTGAGGGAAAAAGGTATAAGGGTTATTAAGGAGGTTTTAAAACTGCCAGTCGTTAGTCCACCACTCGTCATTTCTCCTAGAGGTTGGGTGTGGATCAGAGGGTCTGGAATGGCTGGTTCTAAGTTTATTGGGAGTTGGGTTTCAGCAGGATAAGGGAAGAGATTTTCATTGATAGGTCTAAGGATATCGCAGTTTGCAAGTATGCGATCTAATTCCTCCTGCAAAGGTAATTCCTCGACTTGCCTAGAACTTTCCCCAATTTCCATTTCTACTTGCCTAGCATTTTCCTCAATCTCGATCCCTTTCCCTTTATCAATGGGATTTTCTATCTTGGGAACTTTCCTAGTTGCTGGTTTCCTCCTGCGTACACGCCTCCAGCCTACAAATCTTCTTTTTTTTTTCTTAGGCTTTGGTTTCTCCGGAGGTGGAGCTCGAAATTCCATAGGTTCCTCTACATCGGGTAAGTAACCAGTAAAGTCTTTGGAAACTTCCACTTTCACCGGATAGAGATTGAGATTCTGAAGGGCTTCAGATAACTCATTCATGCTGTTTAGCATATATGCAAAAAATGCACATAAAATGCTAGGTTAAAATTTCACAGATAAACATTCAAGTATTATTGCATACCGTGTGACTAATTTAATACAAAGGACAACTGAAAATTAAAACATACTAGGGTTTATTGTAAACTTATTTATTTACTGGGTAAAATTTTCTTTAGAGTTTCTGGATTGTAGATGATATGGGTGTTAATACTGGGTTAGGGTATTTAAAAGTTTTGCATTTACTGCTATAGTGGCTAACATATAGAGATCTGCCCATTTTTTTCATCTAATTCGTCTTCCCATGGTGGGTTATTTCCTATTTCCTGTGTCTCCTTAGGCATTATTACTTCTTTCGGTTGTGGTTTCTTTCTTTTCTCCTGACTTTTTCAAATAATCTGACTTCTTTTCTTAGGAGAAAGTGGTTTCTCAAACTGTGCCTTACGGACAAATATTCCTTCCTCAGTATTTGTTGGGTATTTTGAGGATGAAGTTCCTTTTTCTTTTGGTGAAGTATCTAATTTATGATAGATATCCGAAAGTCTTTGCTTACCCATACTGTAAACAAATATTCAAATAATAAAACACGTAATCACAAAATAGCAATTAGTAAAAATTAAGTATTTTCTAAATAGTTAATTGGCTTAAATCAGTGGCTCTGATACCACCTTTTTCTGTCACTGCCCCTGGCCCGGTTTGACCCGGTGCAGGAGTCGCGGGACAGAAATCCCGTGGTATTTATTTAATAGAGTTGACAGCGGAAGATTTTAGCAGGATCTATTTTAAAACTGAAAATGCCCGATTATTTTATTTCATAATTCGGGATAAAACCCTGGTAGTTTACAATAAAGTGATTTCCCTGGGAAATCATTATTTTTACAAAGCATGTTTCTTTATTTATATTGAGCCACTTCCTTAAGCTTGTAGTGCTTTCACGACACTTTTCCTGGATCACAACAGATCACCTGAAACATGTTTGAAAAAGGTTTTGTCAGCGGGGAAATACTGGTGAATCATTCTTTTTACTAAAAACGACGCGTTGTTATAATTTACAGTATTAAGAGCGATTACAATGTTTATACATATCAACCATCTACCCACGGTATTTGTCACTCGACCACCTATTGGCTATCTCGTTGTCCAATGGTGTCTGTGACTATGGTCATATCACCCCTTGGCTAACCCGTTGTCCAATGGTGACGGTTATCAAGTAATGTATACAAAACCCCATATACCGACTGTAATTTGGAGATTACAAAGACTTAATCCCTGTAATTATAACTTTGAAAACAAGCATGATTTTGAAATCAAATTTGATAAAAAGAGAATGACTCACTTTGCAGATTTATGCGGGCAGAGTTTAGCCTATTGATTAGCCTGATATCCTAATTTAAATAACAATGCACACGAACTAGGTTAGTAACTAATACAGCATTTACGATAACTCACGAGACTAAAACCTTCACAATAAATGACAAAGTGCAATACTTAAACATCCATCAAATTCACGACGAATGACAAAGTATAAACCCAATTTGAGCAGCACTTAAACATTCATCGGATAGTTTCAATCAATCGGACATTGAATCGTAGCAGCGATCGAGTTAATACCCGGTATCGTAGCAGCGCCTCGCTATATTAATTGTAATTTCGACTTTTGGACAGTATAACTTCGTTTTTGAAAGTTGGTTTCGACAACAGATGAAAGCTTAATGTACAACCTATTTATAGGTGAAGAATAGGGTTCACGCGGCCCGCGTGAACCTTGGCTTGACCTTTACGTGGCCCGCGTGGGCACTCTATTCGTAGATTAGGCTTGCTTGGTCACGAGTAGGTGTGCCACGTGTGTGACACGTGGATCTGGACGCTTATCCGGTCAAACGTGATGTTGACGCGGCCCGCGTAAGACTATGTTTTCTCTTACGCGGCCCGCCTGAAACCCACAAATTTTGATTTCTTAGTTTTTCATGCACAGTGGGGTTTCAGGGGTCCGGGTTTTTACTTCCGGGTTATTTTGGGATAATTTTGAGAGTCCTTACAGCTAACCGCAAGAAGTGGTAATAAATCAGAAAATGCAGTGTACCTGAAAGATTTAAAAACCATGGTTAGTACATAAGCTATCAAAACTTCATTACAATATTACTTATTCCCCACTTCATCACAAAATAGAACAGTCCTTTGTTTCGATTGTCAGCAACTTCTTTATCGGAAGAATAGGATGGAAGCCCTAAAATCTTCATACAATTCTTTCGCCACCACATCTGCTGGTTTGAAATCCCTATAAATGCAGTATTCATTTCTTCCCCCTTTGTTTTTGAAATGGATTGAAACGTATCCCTGCAAGTCGCAACAGGTAGAAAGGAGACCGAGTTTATAGCAAAACCATCGAAGCCCACCTACATTTTTTGTCGCAGCCCTGACCCCTACCCCGGGAGCGGGCGCCGCAAGACACAGAGCGGGTGGTATTGGTGTTTGTAAATTTGGCAGCGAAATTTAAAACATCAGGACCGTAGTTAGGAAATAAATCTCAGACTTTCAAAACACCAAATTTTATAATAAATAAATTGGATAAAACCCATGTTCCATTGATAATACATTCATAGGGATAAACCCTAATTATTGAAAACATAAACTTTTATTTAGGTAACTTTTATAGCCACTTCTCTAAGCCTTCAGTGCTCCACGGCTGGCTTCCATTAGCTTCACATTAAGTTACCTGAAACGCGTTTTAAAAAGATTTTATCAGCAAGAAATACTGGCGAGTGCATCCCAGTTTAATCAAAACAAGCTTTTATAACTTTACAGTATTGAGAGCGATTACAATGTTTATATCTACCAATATACTCATTCAGTATTTATCATTTTGGCAGTTCCATGACTGTGGTCATATTACTCATTGGCTAACTCGTTGTCCAATAGTAACGTATTTACTAGTAGTGTATACAAAATCCCACATACATGCAACAATTGTAGTATACATAGACTCAATCACTGTAAGTATAACTAAAAATATTTGAGGTTTTGTAAAACAGTTTGGTAGAAAAAGAGAATGACTCACTTTGTAGACTTAGGTAATTATATAGCTTCCTGTTGCTTTTCCTGATTATTATCTATTAAAAATAAACAATGCACACGTGTTAGTAAGATAACCCAAATCACATTAGCCATACATCACGAGACAGAACTCCAACGAGCTTAGTCAGGCAGAGCGTCGACATGCGTTACGGGGTCATAGATCAACCAAGTAGGGTAACGAATTAGTGATCAGGGGTTAAAATACTTAAAACGAGGCAGAGCTTCGTGTTTTAGGGGTATAATACCCGATAATTTTCGCCTATTAGAATTATGAGAGAGAAAGCGATGATGAACGATTTGAAATGAAGCTGGGAGGCTCCTTTTATAGGCTGATTCCGGGTTCCCTCGCACCCCGCGACCCACTGGGGTCTGCACTTCGCGCCCTGCGAGAGACCCTAGCTAGGGCTTAGGTCAGGTTAGTCACAAGTGTAGACTTGCCGTGTGTCGTGCCACGTGGCACGTTGAGGTTTCGCCAGATAGCTCTCGTTCGCGCCCCACGACTCACCTTGTGAACTTGGTCGTGGCCCGCGAGCGACATGTATTTATTGTTTTATTTGATTTTTGTTAAAATTATGGTTATACGGGTGTAATTAAGCATATACGGGGTATATTTAGGGCGTTATATGAGGGTTGTTATATCCTCCCACCTTGTTTTAAATCTCGTCCTCGAGATTCACTGGAACAGGTGTGGATATTTCCTTTGCATTTCTGACTCGAGCTTCCAAGTGTATTCTGGTCCTCTCTTTGAATCCCATTTCACTTTGACCAGAACTAATCTCTTGTTTTTGAGATTCTTGATCTTTCTATCTTCAATCTGAAGTGGTTTCTCTACAAACTTAAGTTTCTCATTTACCTCTATGTCCTGAAGAGGTACTACCAGTGATTCGTCTGCTAAGCATTTCTTGAGATTACATATATGAAACACATCATGTATTCCTGCCATTTCCTCTGGCAATTTTAGTTGATAAGCTACTGGTCCTATTCTTTTGATAATCTCAAAAGGTCCAACATACCTTGGGCTTAACTTTCCTCAACGAATCTCACAACTCCTTTCCATGGAGAAACTTTTAGCAATACCTTATCTTCAATTTGAAATTCTAATGGCTTTCGTCTGTTATCTGCATAACTCTTTTGACAATCTCGTGCTGCTTTTAGTGTTTCCTTGACTTGAATAATTTTGTCCGTTGTTTCTTGTACTATCTCTGGTCCAGATAGTTGTTGTAGGAAAATGAAGTTCGACATTTGCGTCTATAAAGGGCTTCAAATGGTGCATCACTGATGCTGGTATGATAGTTGTTGTTGTAGGAAAATTCTATTAATGGTAAATGATCATCCCAACTTCCTCCAAAGTCAATTATACAGGCTCTAAGCATATCTTCCATTGTCTGAATTATCCTTTCGCTTTGTCCGTCCGTTTGAGGATGATAAGCTGTGCTTAGATTTAACCTGGTTCCCATTGCTTTTTGGAAACTTGTCCAAAAATGAGAAGTAAAACGACTATCTCTGTCAGACATAATAGATAATGGAATTCCATGTAATGAAACTACTTCATTTACATATAACTTGGCTAATTGTTCCATACTGAAAGTTTCCTTCATTGGTAAAAAATGAGCAGATTTGGTTAATCTGTCTACAATCACACAGATTGTATCATTACCTTTTCGTGTCTTGGGTAATTTGGTAACAAAGTCCATTGTTATCAATTCCCATTTCCATATTGGCATTTATAACTGTTGCAATAACCCTGAAGGTTTCTGATGTTCAGCTTTAACCTGTAAACAAGTTAGACATTTAGCAACATAGTTTGCTATATCCTTTTTCATTCCTATCCACCAGAAATTCTTTCTTAAATCTTGATACATCTTATCACTACCAGGATGTATCGTATATTTAGACTTATGGGCTTCTTCTAGAATTTGGTGACGTAGGTTTCCTTGAATAGGTATCCAGATCCTTCTCTTATGGAATCTCCAAATTCCATCTGTTCCTTTTTCTAATTCCTTAATCATACCTTTTAAACCTTTAGCGTCATCCTTGATTGTTGTTTCTTGTATTTCTCTAATTTGCTCATTTAAATCTATCTACAGATTTAATCTGAGAGAGCGTACTCTTTTTGGCGTTTCATGATACTTTCGACTTAAAGCATCAGCTACTACATTAGCTTTTCCTGCATGATACTGGATATCACAATCATATTCGCTAAGAATCTCTATCCAATGTCTCTGTCTCATATTTAATTCCTTTTGCCTAAAAACATATCTTAAACTCTTATGATCTGTGAAGACAACGAACTTACTACCGTAAAGATAGTGTCTCCAAATCTTAAGGGCAACAATTATGGCTCCTAATTCTAGATCATTGGTTGTATAATTCTCTTCATGTTTCTTAAGCTGTCTAAAGGCATAAGCTATAACCTTTTGATGTAGCATCGGCACACATCCGTATCCTAACTTAGATGCGTCACAATAGACTAGAAAGTCTTCAGTTCCTTCCGGCAAAGCGAGTATGGGTGCCTTGGTTAACCTTTGTTTTGAAATCCTAAAGGCTTCCTCCTGCTTTGGTCCCCATTCAAACTTAACTGATTTGCAGGTCAGTTTGGTTAATGGAATGGCTATTCTAGAGAAATCTTGAATAAAACGTCTATAATATCCTACCAATCCAAGAAAACTTCTTACTTCCGCTGGTGTCTCAGGGACTTTCCATTTGGTAATCGCCTCGATCTTTGTAGGATCCACATGAATTCCTTTATGATTAACTAGATGTCCAAGGAATTGCACTTCTTGCAACCAGAATTCGCATTTTGAGAATTTAGCATAAAGCTTTTCTTTTCTCAACAATGTTAGAAGTGTATGCAAATGCTCTGCATGAGCCTCCTTGCTCTTAGAGTAAATTAGAATATCATCTATAAAGACGATTATGAATTTATCCGGGTATGGTTTACATATCCTGTTCATCATGTCCATAAATGCGGCTGAGGCATTGGTTAAACCAATGGCATGACTGTAAATTCATAATGACCATACCATGTTCTGAAAGCGGTTTTAGGAATGTCCTCTTCATGTACTTTCAATTGATGATATCATGAGCGTAAGTCGATCTTAGAAAAGAATCGAGCTCCTTGAAGTTGATCGAATAGGTCATCGATTCTCGGTAGTGGGTACCGATTTTTAATCGTAATCTTATTCAATTCCCGGTAATTTATACACATATGCATCGATCTGTCTTTCTTCTTGACGAGTAACACCGGTGCTCCCCACGGCGATGAACTAGGCTATATAAAACCTTTTCAAGTAGTTCGTCCAACTGTTTCTTCAGTTCCTGCATCTCCGTTGGTGCTAGTCGATATGGTGCTTTGGCAATCGGTGCCGTTCCTAGTATTAGGTGAATTCTAAATTCAACCTCTCGATCTGGCGGTAATCCAGGTAACTCTTTCGGAAAAATGTCTGTGAATTTAGATACTGCGTGAATATCTTTTAATTCTTTTCCTTTAGTGTTAATGATCACTGAAATCATATACACCATTCCTCCTTTCCTTGCATAACTTGCAGCTTTCATCACAGAGATGAATTTTGTTGACCTGGTTGGCTTGTCTCCTTTAATTGTGATCTTTTCACCAATTGGTGTACTTACTTGCACAAACTTTTGATCACATAAAATGCTGGCATGATTGGCTACCAACCAATCCATTCCTAACACGACATCGAATCCAACTAGATTCATTGGAAAAAGATTAGCAGTAAAATTATGGTTTAGAATTTCTATCCTGGCTCCTTGCAGGATTTCGCTTATCTTAATAGAATCTCCATTTGCCGTCTCCACCAGACAATCTTGTTGGAGTTTAGTTAATGGTTGGTTGAGAAGTTTGTAGAAAGAAGTATTGATAAAACTTTGGTTTGCACCAGAGTCAAATAATACTTTAGCAAAAATATCATTAACTAAAAACGTACCGGTAACTACATCCGGAATCATCTTGGCTTCTTCAGCTGTCAGAACGAATGCTCTGGCATTCTTCTTGGGTCCTCCAGTTGTCTTAGCTTTGCTGGTTGTTGCTAGAGCCAGTTTCGGATAGTTCGGGTTGATATGACCAGCTTCTCCACAATTGTAGCATAGCCTATTGCTAGCTTTCTTCCTGCAGTCTTCTTCCTTATGTCCAGACATTTTGCAGAAGTTGCAGTATATTGAGCACCTTCCTGAGTGCTTTTTTTGCAATACTTGCAGTTGGGTGAAGAGGAAGAACCTGTACCTTTCCCACGGTAGGAATTACCGTAACGAAATTCTTGCGTAAGCTTTTGAGCTACATTCTTTCTCTGGTTTTCCTCTTGTGTATGTACCAACTCATCAGTCAGGGTGTTGGCCAGTTCTACTGCTTCTTCTATGGTTTGTGGTCTAGCTGCCTTGACTACATGTCTGATCTCACTTATTAATCCCCAGATATAACGGGAGATTAACACTGGCTCTGGTGAGGCTAAGGTTGGTACTATCCTAGCATATTCAAAGAATATGGTAGTGTATTCCCTTCAGTCTATTCCAATCATTTTATGATTTAGGAACTTATTAGCAATCTGTTCCTTTTCATGAGGAGGACAAATTTCATTAAAGTTGGTCCATTCCATATTATAAACTCTGTCACTTCCTCTAGATTAGAGAAGGGTATTCCACCACTCTAAGGCTGCATTCTTAAAAAAGATTAGAGTCAAACATGATTTTATCTTCATCTGCGCATTTACTTATTTTTAAGACTGCTTCTGTCTTTTCTATCCAGCGTAAGGCTGAAATGACTCCTTCGTTGCCTGAGAATTCTATTGGTTTGCAGGCCAAGAATTCTTTATAAGAACAACCATATGAGATGGTTCTTCTTCCTTTTGGAATTGGAGCTTGGATAAGTGGTCCGTGATTTTCGTTCACGCTATGACTTGGTTCAGTGGTTTTACATTTACTTCCAATTACAGAATTATTATTTTCTGCTTCTTTAATAGTCTTGATAATATATGGCATAACGTCTATGATCCCTTGTGCTACTATATGTTCGATGGCACTTTTATTCACTTGGTTCCCGTTATTATCATGATTCTGGTTTCCCTTATTTACTTCGTTGTCCATCTAAATTGTAAACATTTATCAGGTATTAATATCACAGAATATGATTTAATTCAAACAAACATTCAAACAGATTGAACAAAAAACGTCAAGCATTGCGACTTACTCTTTTTATATATCTATATGCATCTAGTACAAATTACAACTGGAATTTAAATACTAGTAACTATGCATCGATATATATATATATATATATATATATATATATATTAGGTGCTGGCTTGTCTAGAATTGCATCTCACGCGGGTCATACTTCCAGATGAGTTTCTCTCCTATCTGACGGATCTGATTCCCCTCTTCAACTAACTCTTCACCATATTGGCGAAGTTCCTCCATATTTTCTTGGTTCATGGGTGGTAGTGGTGCTGGCACTGGTTCAGGGTAACGTGGTATGGGTTCTCCGTAAGGGTATGGGTTGTCTAATATATCCTGAATTGCCCTATTGTCATTCCACCATGGGTCTAAAGGGTTCAGTGTTGTATACTGCTCTATAGGGTTTGGTGTGGGAATTCTAGGGATCTCATTGGGGTCAAACGCTGGGATGGGGAATTGGTTCTCCTGATTTGGTTCTAGCTCCATTGGTTGGTTAGGGAATAAGGGTAGAAGTTGTGGTTCAGCTACTTGGTTAAGATTAGGGTCTGCTGCTGTGTTTGCTAACATGTGGAAATCAGCTACTTGCCTATCAAGTTCCTCCTCCCATAATGGTATAGTTTCCTGGGTTTGGGTGTTCATTTCTCTATTTGCTATTGTTCGGTGTTGTTGGAGTTTTTTCATTCTTTTCCTCCTTTCATGAGCTCCTCTACTAAACCATCCTCTCTTTTTAGGGGGGGGGGATGGTTCCTCGGATTGTGCCTTAAAAATAATGATTCATTCCTCAGAATCAGCGGTGTAGCCTGATGTTGGCTGGGATGAGGTTCCTTCATTCTTTGGGGAATGAGGTAATTGACGGTAGGCGTCATAGGTACATTGTTCACTCATACTGTAAACTAGAAATTGTCAAATAACACAAAATAATAATATACATATTTACACAGAATCACGTAAGTTATTTCGTAACACAATTAGTTAAAATTTAGGTATTAGGAGAACACCTAAATGGCTTAAAACAATGGCTTTGGCTCTGATACCACCTTCTGTCGCAGCCCCCGACCCCTATCCCAGGAGCGAGCGCCGCGAGACACAAAGCGGGTGGTATTGGTGTTTGTAAATTTGGCAGCGGAATTTAAAACATCAGGACCGTAGTTAGGAAATAAATATCAGAGTTTCAAAACATTAAACTTTTATAATAAATAAATGGGATAAAACCCAAGTTCCATTGATAATACATTTATAGGGATAAACCCTAACTATTGAAAACATAAACTTTTATTTAGGTAACTTTTATAGCCACTTCTCTAAGCCTTCAGTGCTCCACGGTAGGCTTCTATTAGCTTCACATTAAGTTACCTGAAACGCGTTTTAAAAAGATTTTATCAGCAAGAAATACTGACGAGTGCATCCCAGTTTAATCAAAACAAGATTTTATAACTTTACAGTATTAAGAGCGATTACAATGTTTATATCTACCAATATACTCATTCAGTATTTGTCATTTTGGCAGTTCCATGACTATGGTCATATTACTCATTGGCTAACTCATTGTCCAATAGTAACGTATTTAGTAGTAGTGTATACAAAACCCCACATACCGGCAGCAATTGTAGAATACATAGACTCAATCACTGTAAGTATAACTGAAAATATTTGAGGTTTTGTAAAACAGTTTGGTAGAAAAAGAGAATGACTCACTTTGTAGACTTAGGTAATTATACAGCTTCCTGTTGCTTTTCCTTATTATTATCTATTAAAAATAAACAATGCACATGTGTTAGTAAGATAACCCAAATCACATTAGCCATACATAACAAGACAGAACTCCAACGAACTTAGTCAGCAGAGTCTCGACATGCGTGACGGAGTCCTAGATCAATCGGGTTGGGTAACAAATTAGTGATCGAGGGTGAAAATACTTACAACGAGGCAGAGCTTCATGTTTTAGGGGTATAATACCCGATAATTTTCGCCTATTAGAATTCTGAGAGAGAAAGAGATGATTAACGATTTGAAATGAAGCTGGGAGGCTCCTTTTATGGACTGATTCTGGGTTCCCTCGCTCCCCGCGAGAGACCCTAGCTAGGGCTTAGGTCAGGTTAGTCACAAGTGTAGACTTGCCGTGTGTCGTGCCACGTGGCACGTTGAGCTTTTGCCAGATAGCTCTCGGTCGCGCCCCGCGACTCACCTTGTGAACTTGGTCGCGACCCGCGAGCGACATGTATTTCTTGTTTTATTTGATTTTTGTTAAATTTAAGGTTATACGGGTGTAAATTAGCGTATACGGGGTATATTTAGGGCGTTATATGAGGGTTGTTATATTTTTACTTCAAGCTCTGCCATTTTTACTCACTTTCATGAATCAAAATCTATATTTTCTAAACAGATTTGAGTACCTGATTATTGAATCGTTTGGATTTGAATGTTGATCCTGAAGAGCAGTGGATGGAAGAAGAACTGTGAAGGGAGGATTCGTCTGATGCGGCTTAGTGTCTCGATGCAATCCTACATAAACTAAATCAAATTCAGACACAATTTAACATTAACATCAATATCTATTTGCAATCCTCAGATTCTATATATATCAATATAATAATACTTATGCTTGGTAAAATAAGTAAAAGTAAAATGTGGCAAGAAAGATTAATACGAGTAAAATTTATGGCATTCAAACAGTAACAATTACATCAAGTATTGAACTAAGAAACTTTCAAATCTAACAGTAACAATCAGAAATTTAAAAATGTAACAGCAAGAATTAAGAAATTTTAGCTTCAACTCCATCGAGTGCTGAACCTTTCGATGTTTATCCTTGAGCTTCGCCATGAACTCCAAGTCTCTATCACCGCACTCTATACTACTGGCGAGACACAGGTCACGAACGAAAGTTGTCGGTATCGCCATCAGGTTTCCGCAAACCTGGTCTCTCGTGAGCTGACCAAGGTGCAGTCCATCAAAACATCTCTTCAGCTCTTGAAGAGTAGCCCTATCCGCATAGACTTGCTCTTCAACTTGCTTGATAAAGCGCTGCTTTAAATCATCAGACTGTGCAGAAGTGTACGACACCATTTTATGTTATTACTCAACTAATGTGAAAGAAAGGTATCTTGGTAGTAAAACATGATGAAAAACAGGTGAATTGGCAATGATATTATATAGTGAAATATCTAACAGCCCAAAAGTCAGATTTAAATGCAAGCACTAAATAAAAATCTATATTTAAATTCCATGTACATTTAATAATCTAGGAGGGAAAAACGTGTACATTTAATATAAACATGTATATTTATATTTAAAAACCGTGTGCATTTAATGCAAAACCTTTCAAAAATAAGTTTTCATGGGAAAATTAATAAAATTAAATATCAAGAATCCCAAAGGATAAAATTTAAAGCTTCAAAAAAAGGTTATCATAATTACGAATAACCTCTTAATTTACCATAACACCCATTTTAAACACTATAAAAGGCGGATGATTAGTTTGATTGAAAACATCAGAAATTCACTTTTAAAAAATTGTTAGTCAAAAAACAAACTAAAACCAGCAACACCAACAATACTCTAGATGGCAAACAGAAGCTTCTACCACTGGGCAGACACCAATGCTGTTAAAACACAATTCTCTAGATGGTCGCTCGAAGAAAAGAGAGTGGATGAAGAAGTAAACAGAAAAGTAGGCATCATCAGTGAAAACAATTACAAGCAAACCTGGAGCAGCATCGGATTGCTTGATGAAGTCCTCCACTCTCCTCCATCAGACTTCAAGAACAACGCAGAAGAGTTTATCACACAACTCGTGAAACAGGATCAGAAGATCTGTGACATGCTAGCCGATCTGCAAAACAAAAGAAAGAATGAAATTGCGTGAAAGAAGGTGAGAGTCGTCGAAATCTTAGGAAGTGTTAACTGTAGGGTGTACTATTTTATGCATATTCTTAAATTTGAGTGTTTAATATTTCTTTATATTTAGTAAAATCAATATCTATATTGATGTATTCTTAAATTTGAGTGTTAATAAAAATTAGCAACACTTGTTTCTTCATAATCAATTTAAATAAGTATAACTACAATAAAAAAAAATAACCTACAAACCTAACATGCAACTGACCATCAACAGATCAAGTGAAACAAACACTAAGCACCCAGTGCAACTCAAAGATAAAACAAAACTTAAACTCTAGGTCAAAATATAGAACATCATCAATCAACTGTAAACAAAAAACAAAGATCATACCTCATCGCTATGTGATTGGTTGCTTTCACTATTCATATATGTTCCTGCAACTGTCCTATTTGTAGCACCCTATAGAGGTGGAATAATTTGATAGTCGATAAACATACAACCGTCCAACTAATCATAAAAAAATTGTAGCGAAATATAAAGTTTGATTATATTGACACACCTGTAACAAAAGCTTGATGACTTCTTCAACGGTTTCCACATTACACTCTGTAAGATTTTCAACGTACACTCATTCCTTTAAACCTTCTCTAAGCTGTTAAATAAAGTAACTATCATGTCTAATGTACAAAGTTAAGAAACAATGCACTAAATATTGAATAGTTAATCACTTATACTCCCTAATTCACTCAACGCGCTTAATGGTCAGACGACTTTAGTCAAAATTCTAGACAATATACATATAATAAAAGAAACATCAGCTAAAAGTTAAATAATTTGTGTAAGTATGAATTTATTGCAAAAAGACTTATCAAAGATGAACCTTCGATAAAAATCATTACCTGATGGGAGTGTATTAATTAAAAAGTATAATTTAATTTGATACGTATGGTCATCATACCAGCTCCCTAATTCGTTCCACGCGCTCAATGTTCACGTGACTTTAGTCATCCGTATGATCATCATACCAGCTCCCTAATTCGCTCCACGTGCTGGATGGCCACGTTACTTTAGTCAAAATTCTAGACATTTGTTCTTTTTTAGATAGTCCAAAAGAGTAGAAGCTATACATTAGAAACTAAACACATATGAAATCAAAACAACATAATTTGTATCACTGACCTTAGATTGACATAGACCACAACAGAATCTAAGAACAACACCTTCCTCCTTGCATGTACCATCGTTACCAACTAAAAATTTCTTCTCCGATTATGATGTTATCTCCAATTTTCGAATATCTGATCAATATGGTTTATAAATGTAAATTATCGTTCAGTATATAATTAATTAATCATGAAATATATTAAACCAACAAAAAGTAATAGTACTGGCCTTACATCTAGCTTTGGATCTTTAGCAGCCCAGTCTCGTGAGCTTCCACTTCCATATTCAACTCCAGCCAAAATGATACATATAATAAAAGAAACATTATATAAAAGTTAAATAATTAATTAAAAAACATAATTTAATTTCATCCGTATGGTCATCATACCAGCTCCATAATCTAATGTACACAGTTAAGAAACAATGCACTAAATAATAAAGTAACTATAAGATGCCTACTACATAATCTAATAGACTGATTGTTGCAGGCGTAAAGAAAACTCACAGAATATGACTTTAGTCACCATTGCTTTGGAAAATCCCATTTTGAGAAAGTCATTAACAATCTTGGAGGGATGACTGCTAGAAGAACTTGACTACATCCACCAAATTAAAGAAACAACAGTAAGTTTGCAAAAACAGACAAAATCTAATAACAACCCATGTGGACCAGTGTGTGGAATTATATTTATATAACTACATCCCCAACTTCAGTTGTAACTCCTGCTGCATTAGTAGTGGTACTCATGGAAAATGACAAAGGTTATGATATATTCGCTATCTCAAGCTCATCTTCAGTATTCCAGTCAATGTTATCACTTCCAGCATGAGAAGAATTGTCATCCTACATAAAGATAATCATTTAAATGACACATATATTGGATATAATCTACATGTAAAGTAAGCATATTATGAAATACAAATGACCGAAATCACATTCTTTGAGAATAACACACTATTAATTGAAAACAAAGTACCGCAATAACAGGTTATCTGTATTATCATATTTGGACATTTAACAAACAAATCCAAAGCAAATAACAAAAGCATCAAAGTGACTATAACCATAAGCTTCTAGCAATCAAGGCATGAAAAAACAAACTATTTCCATATGCATAACACAAAATATAAAATAAGCAGCCAATGAAGACCTATTCTTTGCTTTTAAATAACAAAACTAAAATTCACAAAACATAAAACAATTTATAGTGAGTAATAAGGTTACAAGCAGATGAAACTATTGATATGAATAAGAAGGTTACAAACAGTTTAATATTTCATTTGCATTAATTAATAGGTCGGAAAAGTAAACTCAAACCAATAATTTACCAAAAAAAATGTCTCTTTCGTTCTTCTTCTTTAATCAAAACATGAATTAACAACCTCTGCAACAATCAAACTATCATCTGTTTAATACATAAACCTCAATTCAAAAATATAACCATTGAAAACTGTCGCAACCCCCGTCCCCTAACTACCCGGGAACGGGCGGCCGCGGCCAGTTTCAGTGGTATCGGTGTTTATCAGTTTGGCAGCGGAATTCACATCAGGATCGTAGTTAGGAAATATTTTATCAGAGTAAAATACCACTCTTTTATAATATTAAACACATGGGAAAATCCCAAGTTTCAAATACACACATTTTCATAGGGATAAACCCTATTTTATTTAAATAAAACATCTCTTTATTTGGGTAACTTTTATAGCCACTTTTTCCAAGCCTTCAGTGCTGTTCAGCTGGCTTCTACTTGGTTTTCACATTTTGTTACCTGAAACGCGTTTAAAAACATTTTGTCAGTGGAAAATACTGGTGAGTGAATCCCAGTTTAATCAAGAGAGGTAAAACCATTTTACAGTATTGAGGGCGGTCGCGCAATTACATTTGTTTCCATCTACTTTAATTACCACCCACGGTACTGTCAACCCAACTTGTGGTCATGTTACTACTCACAGTGTAGTAACAAATTTTGTATACAAAACCCCAACATACTGACAATAATTGTAAAATACAAATACTCAATCACTGTTTAATATATTATAAATAATTGAGGTTTTGTAAAACAATTTGCAAAAAGGAGGATTACTCACATTGCTGTCTTAGGGTTTTCCTTTAGGATTTTCAGGTGATTATCTATTAATTATACAATGCACACGTGTTAGTATAATAACCCAATATTTACATTAGTAATACCCTCCCCGAGACAGAATTCCAACGACTACGTCGGGCAGAACCTCGACAGCCGTTACGGAACCTTAGATCAATCGGGCAGCGTATCTAATACCTAACCAGGGGTTAAAATACTTACAACGAGGCAGAACTTCGTTATTTTAGGGGGGGTATTATGACCGGGAATTATGTATACTATGCAGAATATTGAGAGAGAGATCGAGAGACTGAGCGATTTGAAAATGAAGGCTGATGACCCCTTTTATAGGGCTAGTCGACGGTTTTGTCGCTCCCCGCGAAGGTCTCAGCCAAGGGCTTCGCGGCCCGTGAGGCTAGCTAGGGTAGGCCCTAGCTTGGCTGATTCGACCCATAGCTTCCACACGTGTTATGCCACGTGGTACCTCTGGGTGCGGCCATGGTGACCAGCTGTCATGGCCCGCATAAGACTCCTTAAGGGTCTTCGCGGCCCGCCAGGAACTAATAAAAATTGTTTTTTTTAATTATATAAGGTATTTTGGGCTCGGTTTTCACATATGGGGTGCAATTTAAGACATATTGGGATATACTAAATATATTAGGGTGTCGGAAATAATTTTGGGGGGTTGTTATATCCTCCCCACCTTGTTTTAGAATTCGACCTCGAGGTCTACCGGAATAAGTGCGGATATTTCCTCTGCATCTCTGATTCAAGCTCCCAAGTGTACTCTGGTCCTCTCTTGGAGTCCCATTTAACTTTGACCAGAACTAATCTCTTATGTTTGAGATTCTTGACGTTCCTATCTTCAATCTGTAGAGGCTTTTCTACAAAATTTAACTTTTCATTTACCTCTATATCCTTAAGAGGCACTACTAGAGATTCATCGTCTAGGCATTTCTTGAGATTACATACATGAACATCATGTATTCTTGCCATTTCCTCTGGCAGTTGTAGCTGATAGGCTACAGGTCCTATTCTTCTAATAATCTCAAAAGGTCCAATATACATTGGGCTTAACTTTCCCCTTTTAATGAATCTTACCACTCCTTTCCAAGGAGAAACTTTTAATAATACCTTGTCTCTGACTTGAAATTCCAATGGTTTTCGCCTGTTATCAGCATAACTCTTCTATCGGTCACGTGCTGCTTTCAGTCTTTCCTTGACTTGAATAATCTTATCAGTTGTTTCTTGCACTATCTCTGGTCCAGACAATTGTTTTTCTTCAATTTCTGCCCAACAGACTGGAGTTCGGCACTTTTGTCCATAAAGTGCTTCAAATGGTTCAGCATTGATACTGGTATGATAGCTGTTATTGTAAGAAAACTCTATTAATGGTAAGTGATCATCCCAATTACCTCCAAAGTCAATTACACAAGCTCTAAGCATATCTTCCATTGTTTGAATTGTCCTTTCGCTTTGTCCATCCGTTTGAGGATGATTAGCGGTGCTTAGATTTAGCTTGGTTCCCATAGCATTTTGGAAACTTGTCCAAAAATGAGAGGTAAAACGACTATCTCTATCAGAAATTATTGATAAAGGAATCCCATGTAATGAAACTATTTCATTTACATACAACTTAGCTAATTGTTCCATACTGAAAGTCTCCTTTATGGGTAGGAAATGAGCTGACTTAGTTAGCCTGTCTACAATCACCCGGATTGTATTATTACCTTTTCTTGTTTTGGGTAATTTGGTAACAAAATCCATTGTTATCAATTCCCATTTCCATACTGGAATTTCTAACTGTTGCAACAAACCTGAGGGTTTCTGATGTTCAGCTTTAACCTGTGAACATGTTAGACATTTGGCAACATAAGCCGCTATATCCTTTTTCATTCCTATCCACCAAAAATTCTTTCTTAAATCCTTATACATCTTATCATTTCTAGGATGTATCGTATACTTAGACTTATGGGCTTCTTCTAATATACGGTGACGTAGGTTTCCTATTTTAGGTATCCACATTCTTTTCTTATGGAATCTCCAAATTCCATCTGTTTCTTGTTCTAATTCCTTTCAGTTTCTCAGTATCATCCTTGATTACTGATTCTTGTGCTTTTCTAATCTGTTCATTTAAATCTACTTGTAAATTTAATTTAAGAGAACGTACTCTTTTTGGCTTCTCTTAATACTTTCGACTTAAAGCATCGGCTACTGCATTTGCCTTTCCTGCATGATACTGGATATTACAATTATAATCGCTAAGAAATTCCATCCAGCGTCTTTGTCTCATATTCAACTCCTTTTGTCCGAAAACATACCTTAAACTCTTATGATCTGTGAAAATGGTAAACTTACTACCGTAAAGGTAATGTCTCCAAATTTTCAGGGCAAAAATTATAGCACCTAATTCTAAATCATGGGTTGAATAATTCTCTTCATGATTCTTAAGTTGTCTAGAGGCGTAAGCTATAACCTTTTGGTGTTGCATCAACACACATCCATACCCTAATTTGGAAGCGTCACAATAGACTACAAAATCTTCAGTTCCTTCTGGTAACGCTAGTATGGGTGCGTCGGTTAATCTTTGCTTAAGAATTCTAAAGGCTTCTTCTTGTTTTAGTCCCCATTCAAACTTAACAGATTTACATGTTAACTTAGTTAAGGGAATGGCTATTCTAGAAAAATCTCGAATAAATCTTCTATAATAACCGGCCAATCCTAGGAAACTTCTAACCTCGGTTGGTGATTCAGGGGTTTTCCATTTGGTAATTGCCTCAATCTTGGTGGGATCTAAATGAATTCCTTCATGATTGACTAAATGCCCAAGAAACTGTACTTGTTCTAGCCAAAACTCGCACTTCAAAAACTTTGCATAAAGCTTTTCTTTTCTCAATAAAGTTAGAAGTGCATGTAGATGTGCTGCATGTTCCTCTTTACTCTTAGAGTAAATGAGAATATCATCTATAAAGACAATTATGAATTTATCCAAATATGCCTTACATATTCGATTCATCATGTCCATAAATGCGGCTGGGGCATTGGTTAAACCAAATGGCATGACAGTAAATTCATAATGGCCATACCTTGTTCTGAAAGCGGTCTTAGGAATGTCCTCTTCCTGTACCTTTAGTTGATGATATCCTGAGCGTAAATCGATCTTAGAGAAAAATCGGGCTCCTTGCAATTGATCGAACAGATCCTCGATCCTTGGTAATGGATACCGATTTTTAATCGTGACTTTGTTCAATTCACAGTAATCAATGCACATTCGCATCGACCCGTCTTTCTTTTTGACAAATAAGATCGGTGCTCCCCATGGCGATGAACTTGGCTATATGAATCCCTTTTCTAGTAGTTCGTCTAATTGTTTCTTTAACTCTTGCATTTCTGATGGTGCCAAGCGGTAGGGTGCTTTGGCAATTGGTGCTGTTCCTGGTAGCAGATGGATTTTGAATTCAACTTCCCTGTCTGGTGGTAGCCCTGGTAATTCTTCTGGGAATACATCTGAAAATTGAGATACTATAGGGATATTTTTTAATTCTTTTCTTTTAGTGTTAATGATTATGGAAATCATATACACTATTGATCCTTTTCTTGCATAACTTGCAATTTTCATCACAGAGATGAATTTGTGGATCTAGATAGCTTATCTCCTTTAATTGTGATCTTTTTACCTTTAGGTGAATTTACTTGGATCGACTTTTGATCACATAGAATACTGGCTTTATTGGCTACTAACCAATCCATTCCTAATACAACATCAAATCCTGCCAGATTCATTGGATACAGGTTTGCAATAAACTTTTGACTTGAAAATTCTATTCTTGCTCCCTGCAAGATTTCAGAAATCTTAATGGTTTCCCCATTTGCTGTTTCTACTAGACATTTTTGTGAGAGTTTAGTTAATGGTTGATTGAGAAGTTTTCAAAATGAAGTATTAATAAAACTTTGGTTCGCGCTAGAGTAAAATAATACTTTAGCAAAGACATCATTAACTAAAAACGTACCGGCTATCACGTCTGGAATCATCTTGGCTTCTTCTGCAGTCAGAACAAATGCTCTAGCATTTTTAGTGTTCTTGTTGTTCATGGCTGGAGCTAGTTTCGGATAGTTTGTCTTGATATGTCCTTTTCTCCACAATTGAAGCATACTCCATTGCTCGGTTTCTTCCTGCAGTTTTCTTCCTTGTGTCCCGGTATCTTGCAGAAGTCACAGTAGGTGGAGCATCTTCCTGAATGCTTTTTCTTACAGGCTTTGCAGTAGGGTGTAGAGGTAGAACCTATATTTTTCCCACGGTTGGAATTACCATAGCAAAATTCCTGGGTAAGTCTTTGAGCTAGGTTCCTCCTCTGGTCCTCTTCTCGGGTACGTAATAATTCATCAGTCAAGGTGTTTACTAGTTCTACAACTTCTTCTATAATATGTGGTCTAGCCGCCTTGACTACATGCCTAATCTCACTGATTAATCCCCATATGTAACGGGAGATTAATACTGGTTCAGGTGATGCAAGGGTCGGCACTATCCTAGCATATTCGAAGAATAGCGTAGTGTAACCTTTACTATCCACGCCAGTCATTCTAAGGTTTAGGAACTTATTTGCTATTTGTTCCTTTTCATTGGGAGGGCAGAATTTCCTTTCCACCATGTTTTTAAATTCCTCCAATTCCATATTATAAATCCTGTCACTTCCCCTAGATTGGAGGATAGTGTTCCACCATTCTAAAGCCGAGTTCTTAAACAGATTGGAGGCAAACATTATCTTATCCTCTTCTGCGCACTTGCTTATTTTTAAGACTGCCTCAGTCTTTTCTATCCAGTGTAGAGTTGCAACGGCCCCTTTATTGCCCGAGAATTCCATTGGTTTACAGGACCAGAATTCTTTATAAGAACAACCATAAGACATGGTTTTTCTTCTTTTGGGAATGGGCACTTGAAGTATGGTTCCATTGTTTACCCTGTTTTCTGGTTCAGTAGGTCGTTTACTGCCATGGTTACTTTTATTATCAGCTTCCCTAACTGTTTGGATAATATATGGCATTGCGTCTATAATTCCTTGTGCCACTATGTGTTGGATGGCACTGTTATCCACTTGATTTCCATTATTATTGTTATTCTGGTTATCGTTATTCTGGTTTTCTTGGTTCACTTCGTTGTCCATCTGAATTTTAAACATTTACCACATATTAATATCACAAAATAGTATTTAATGCAAACGATCACATAACACGCATATTGATCAAAATCGTCGAACATTGCAACTTACTCTATTTTATATTATGCGTCTAATACAAACTGAAACTGAAATATAAAATTACAATACTATTATGCATCCATAGCTATTGTCTAGATTTTTTTTCAAACATACATACTTATTATATATTATTATTATTACTATTACTGGTATGGGTTCATCCAGAACTCCATATTACGCTCGTCATACTTCCAGACGAGTTGTTCTCATATCTGCCTCATCCTCTCACTTCCTTCTAAAATCTCCTCACCAAAGGTTCGGAGCTCTTGCACATTTTCAGCGCTCATTGGTGGTGCCGGGGCTGGTACTGGGTTTGGGAATTGGGGCATGGGTTCTTGGTAAGGATAGGGGTTCTCTAGATTTTCCCTGATGTATTGGTCATTATCATAGTAGGGATCTAGAGGGTCTAGGTCTGGGTAAGCTTCTAGGTTTGGCATGGGTTCGTCTTCTGGTATTAGGTAACATTCCTGGTAATCCCTATGGTCGTCAAACCACGGGTCGTAATCTGGGTCTGAGGGATGGGGTGCTGGTATTCTAGGTATCTCAGCTGGGTCAAGGTCAGGCATTGGGATTTGGTTTTCTGGGTTGGCTTCAATTTCCATTGGTTGGGTGGGAAACAGTGGTAACGGCTAGGGTGCTATGAGTTGCTCTAGATTAGGGTCTGCAGCTGTAGTTGTTAAAATATGAAAATTTGCTAGACTCCTATTGAGCATATCCTGAGTGTGGGCATCTTTTTCTCTCTAAACGGCTGCTAAAACTCGTTGCTGTTGTAACTTTTTCATCCTTTTTCTACGTTCATGCGCTCCTCTGCTGAACCATCCTCTCTTCTTGGGAAGGAATGGCTCTTCAGATTGGGCCTTGAACACGAATATCCCATCTTCGTTGTTAGCCGAATACCCTGAGAGGGATGGCTGTGAAAAGGTACCTTCGTCCCTAGGTGAGCTGGACAACTGACGGTAAGCGTCTGAAGGTCCTTGGTCACTCATACTGTAAACTAACAAATTGTCAAATAACACACAACAATAATATACAGATATGTATGAAATCCTGTAGATTATTTCCTAACATATTGAATGAATTTTGGTGTCAGCAGAACACTTCTGTGGCTGAATCAGTGGCTTAGCTCTGATACCACCTGCTGTCACAACCCCCGTCCCCTAACTACCCGGGAACGGGCGGCCGAGGCCAGTTTCAGTGGTATCGGTGTTTATCAGTTTGGCAGCGGAATTCACATCAGGATCGTAGTTAGGAAATATTTTACCAGAGTAAAATACCACGCTTTTATGATATTAAACACATGGGAAAATCCCAAGTTTCAAATACACACATTTTCATAGGGATAAACCCTATTTTATTTAAATAAAACATCTCTTTATTTGGGTAACTTTTATAGCCACTTTTCCAAGCCTTCAGTGTTGTCCAGCTGGCTTCTACTTGGCTTTCACATTTTGTTACCTGAAACGCGTTTAAAAACATTTTGTCAGTGGGAAATACTGGTGAGTGAATCCCAGTTTAATCAAGACAGGTAAAACCATTTTACAGTATTGAGGGCGGTCGCGCAATTACATTTGTTTCCATCTACTTTAATTACCACCCACGGTACAGTCAACCCGAGTTGTGGTCATGTTACTACTCACAGTGTAGTAATAAATTTTGTATACAAAACCCCAACATACCGATGATAATTGTAGAATACAAATACTCAATCACTGTTTAATATATTATAAATTAATTGAGCTTTTGTAAAACAATTTGCAAAAAGGAGGATTACTCACATTGCTGTCTTAGGGTTTTCCTTTAGGATTTCCTGGTGATTATCTATTAATTATACAATGCACACGTGTTAGTATAATAACCCAATATTTACATTAGTAATACCCTCCCCGAGACAGAATTCCAATGACTACGTCGGGCAGAACCTCGACAGCCGTTACGGAACCTTAGATCGATCGGGCAGCGTATCTAATACGTAACCAGGGGTTAAAATACTTACAACGAGGCAGAACTTCATTATTTTAGGGGGGGTATTATGCCCGGGAATTATGTATACTATGCAGAATATTGAGAGAGAGATCTAGAGACTGAGCTATTTGAAAATGAAGGCTGATGGCCCCTTTTATAGGGCTGGTCGACGGTTTTGTCACGCCCCGCGAAGGTCTTAGCCAAGGGATTCGCGGCTCGCGAGGCTAGCTAGGGTAGGCCCTAGCTTGGCTGATTCGACCCATAGCTTCCACACGCGTTATGCCACGTGGCACCTCAGGGTGCGGCCATGGTGACCAACTGTCGCGGCCCGCGTAAGACTCCTTAAGGGTCTTTGCGGCCCGCCAGGAACTAATAAAAATTGTTTTTATTTTATTTTTAATTATATAAGGTATTTTGGGCTCGGTTTTCACATATGGGGTGCAATTTAAGACATATTGGGATATTCTAAATATATTAGGGTGTCGAAAATAATTTTGGGGGGGTTGTTATAAAAACTTGAATTTCTCAATTATCAACATTCAATTCGATCCAAACACGCAAATCAAATCATAATAGCAGAACTGTGGCATGCAAAATCAACACATCAACCTAATTTATCAAATATAAACAAATATTGAACCAGAAACAAAGAAAAACAAGCGAATTAAACTCCGGAAACACAAAATTTACCTCGAAATCTGGTAGATTTGAGTAGAGATGTATTTAGGTTTTTGATGCACAGCTAAGATACAGGGGTGAAATAAGATTTGTACGATGTGTGTATATATATACACACTAATAAGTTGAAAATTAAGCTACGAAAAGGAGAACAACAGCCGCTAATATGAAAAACAGATGATTCCTACCGGAATTGATAGCTTGTGGTGTTGAAAGTTTTGGAATTTGAGTGAAACCTAGTTGCAGATCTGGAAATTAGAGATGAAGTTGAATTTGGGGAAGACATCCTCCTCTTCTTAGAAGCTCTAGAAAATAGAACACATCCGATATATGCGGATTAATAAATCTCCAGAGAGAATAGAGAGAATGAGGGATGCAATGCTTGAAGACGAGCGGTTAGGGTTTCTCTAATTTGAAAGGTGATACAAATCCAGTAGAGAGAGGATGTAGAGAGAGAAAGTGGGTTGTGAAATTGAAATGTGAGGGTTTTGTAGAGATGTAATAATGTGAGGGTTTGGAGGGATGTGAATTTGAAATTGGATGTAATAATGTGAGGATTTGGAGGGATGTGAATTTGAAATTTGAAATTCAAATGAATAGGGTAAAATCTGATTTTTGTATTTTAAATGTATTTTAAAAGATTTTAAATTAAGAATTTATGATGCAATAATGACATCAGATAGATAGACATTGTTGGACAACCTATCTGTTAGTGCACTACGTCTATTGACTTCGTCTTGTATCATGTAATAGGATAGAATTATCAGTGCACGAGGTTCGAGATATTGAGAAAAGAGGTTTAAGTGAAGATTTCGCTTGAAACTGTTCAAGCGAAATCATCCACAACTGATTTCGCTTCAAGCCTTCAAGCGAAATCATTCACATCAGATTTCGCTTCAAGCTTTCAAGCGAAATCTTAACCTCTATATATAGGGCACTTGTCATTTCACTTGGTACGCGACTTCCGAAAGTGTAACGAAGTGCTGCCAGTTTTCTGTCAGGTTGTAATCATTGTTAAAGCAATATAAGAGACAGATTAAAGATTAACAAGCTGTGTTCATGTCTAGTTCTCTGATTCCGCCTTTGAACTGGACTTAAACTCTTCTGATCGACTCAATCGGGTCATACAACGATCCAACAAGTGGTATCAGAGCTCAGGAAGAAGAGTTTAGCTTGATATCATCTACTTTCTGAATTCTACACCTTATTTTTCAATCTGGATGAGATTTCACGGTCAAAATGGATTGAACTTCTCACCGAACATGCAAAACAACAGTTTAACAAAGCCTTGAAAGTTTGAGACCGAAATTCGAAGTAAAAATGACAAAAATTGGACAGAAACTTGATTTCGCTTGAGAGAGTTCGTGGATTTAATTGATTTCGCTTCAAAAACAGACTGTTTGGACTATTTCGCTTGAACATCTGAAGCGAAATAGTGGTGTTCGCTTGAACGGTTGAAGCGAATTAGATCTTGTGGGTTTTCGCTTGAAAGTTCTAATCAGCTGAAGCGAAATAGCTGATTTCGCTTGAATCAAGTTTGTTAGCAGATTTCGCTTGAAGTCTTGTGATTTCGATTGAATTTCCTAGTTCGATTGAAAAGTGAAATTTCGTGTCAAGATTATTTCACGACAACAGGGTATCAATCTATTTCAGGATATTATTGTGTATACTGATTGTTTGTTTGTTTGTTTGTAGGTGATTTGAGGTGATTTACACGGCACAAATATCAAGAATTCAAAATGTTTGATGAACTGGAAAACATTAAATTTGAAAGAATGAACAATTGGACTTGTTGTTCTTCTTCTGAGAAACAGGAGGTTTTAGTTGAAAGATTTGAATATTTTATGTGTCGAAAGGATGAAACGTTAGATGAGTTGGAAATACGGTTTAAAAATTTAATGGACAGTTTGAGAAACAAGGATATTAGACTATCAAATTATGAACAGATATCGAAATTGGCAAATGCATTACCTGCTAAATGGGATAAATTTTTGGCTGAGTTAAAAAGGGAAGATTTTTTTCAAGAACTTTATCCAAAACAGTTCTTTAATGAGGTTAATGGAGAGTTTCGTAATGAAAACAGGAAAAAGAAGGAAATTTTAACCGAAATGGAAAAGAATTTACAAAAATTGGAATTGGATGTAATTACTGAAATTGATAATAGAATTCGTATGTGTCTTGAAACAAAGAGTATTCTGAAATATGATATTAAAAGGAAATGTTATATTGATGAAAGTATGAATCCTTTTGATTTCATTAAACTCTTTTGTGCAGGAACATATAAGATGGAAACAAATGATATTCCAAAGAACGAAGAATCTTTGAAGCTTGGATCTTCAAGTTCAGAATCAGTGTGCTTAAAATGTGACAACTTTAAGGCTGAAAATGACAAACTTTTGAAGGATGCAGAAAGTTTGACATCAGAAGTCGAGAAGTTGAGAGATGAAAAGCAAACTGATGATAACCAGATTCTTATGTTGCAGGGAATTTGTGAAAATTTGAAGTCTGAAAATGTCAAACTGCTTAGTGATTTGAACAGTTTGACATCAGAAAACAAGATTTTGAAAGAAAAAGAAAAAGAGTTTGAAAATGAAAAATTAAAATTTGAAAATGATTTCAAAAGTCAGTTAAAGATTTTAGAAGATGAGAGAGATGTTTTTGGTAAAGATAATCTTGAAAAACAAATTGAAATCAATTCTCATCTTGCTAAAATCATTCAGCTTGAAAAAGAAGCTGAAAAAGCTCGGACTAAAATCAAAGAGCTTGAAGTAAAATTGAAAGGTTTTGTGACTTCTACATCACATGTTTGTTCAAAACCAATCAATTTCAACATTGAAAATGTCAAAGTTGAAGATTGTGATGAGATATCTGATGATGAAAAAGAAAAGAAAAGAAAAATATCTTTAGATTTACAAGAAAAATTTAAAAATACTGTTTTGCAATCTACTGAAACAGGTGAATGTTCTAAACAAAAACCTGTTAAGAAGAATGCAGAACAGAAACAAAAAGATAGAAATTTGAAAAATTCTAAAATTGAAAGTAAAAGCTCATCAGATAAATCATCCAATCATTATCAAAAATCACAAAAAGTTAAAAATGAAAACTTACAAAATGTTGGTAATAAGTGGTGCAGGTTTGACCACAGTGCTCAAAAGACAAATCCAGCATTGAAGAGGAGAAATGACTATAATCAAGCCAAACAATGTTATGATCTGAAAGTTTGGACTGACAGCAGTGGATGGTACGATAACAGAGTGTGCTACACCTGTGGTGTTAGAGGACACATTGCTGTTAACTGCCAGAATTGGAATTTTGATACAAGAAGATGCTATAATTGCCATATCAGAGGACATATTGTCAGAGATTGCCCAAGGAGATCGATGGGTAGATCAAGGGTTGAATCTCAAAGAACGGTAAAGAAGCCAGTCAAAGTCAAGCCCCATGAACAGAAGGTTCTAAAACCTAAAGTTCAGGATCAGACAATTCAAGAAAAGAAAGTTAAACTTTCACAGGGGCAGAAAGATAGACTACGAAAGAAAAGGAAGAAGGCGAGAGAATACTTGGAGAAGATTTTGTCTTCGGGTTCATCAGTTGGTTCGAATAAAAGTTCTGATGAATCGATTCACTCGACAGCAATGTCAAGCAAATCGAATTCTTCAGATGCAAATCTGAGGACAAAAGAGAAAAAGGAAAAGAAGAAAATGGTCGGCGATGAATCTGATGTTTTAAAGTCAGACAAGTCACCATCAGGCGATGAATCTGACTCATCTAAGTCAGATAAGCCAAGTTCGAGCAATGAATCTGATTTCACAAAATCAGAGGAGCCACAAGTTGAGGTAAAGAAGGAAGAAAATGTTCTTTTGATGAATGATGAAAAATTTCCTCCATTACAAGCCACAAACACAAAATCAAAAGGTGTTGATGCTGGAAAAATGTTTAATAGCAATGTTAAACATATTTTTAGTAAGATGGTTGATGGTAAGGAAAAAGGAGTGAAAGAGTTTTATGAAGAAAAGAGAAAAGTTCAAAATACACGCAATGACAGTCAGGCTTGGGTGAAACTTTTCAAATAGAAAAATCTGACTTGCCGGAGCTTCCAGGTTGGTAAGTGTGAAGCAGGTATCGGCATCATTCTTGAGAAATTCACAGGATGGTAACTGTGATATTTTGTCTTACAAGTGGTTAATCAAGGACATTAAGTTGTACTTGATTTTCTACAAGTGATAGTGGTGTTTGATCTAATAATGTTAAATTTTCAAAATGGTTAAAAGAAGACAAGGTGATGAGATGACCCCGAACCCACAAGTGATGGGTAAACAAACTAATTTTTTCTGGAAAAACCATTCTGATTAACACAAACTTAAGTGTTTTGAAATCATTATGGGAAAATAGTTTGTTGTAAGGGGGAGTTTTGATTGAATATGCCGAAACCCTCACGGCTGAACAAACATGATTACTTTCATCAGATTGAAAAACGGTTTTCAAACTGTTAAGATCAATGGGTTGTATATCATGGGGGTATGTTATATTTTCTGCAAAACAGAGCATGAGATGCAGAAAATGGATGGCGAGACAAAGCTATCAGAATTGGTTGTAAAAATTTTTCTTTAAATGGTTTTGCATTTTAGGGGGAGAAAAATTGTCATTAGAAAATACAAAAATACAAAAACATTTGAAAATTTTGAAAAAGTCAAAAACATGATAAAATTAAAAAAAAATTGAGTTTTGCGTAAAAAGAGGAAATGATAGTACATCAGTAGACAGTTACAGTATGCTAAAGAAATGGAAAGTATAAAAGAGTTAAACAATCTTACTGATGATGTGTCGATGGGTTTTTACACATTTAGTAGATTTGTTCGGGATATAAACCTAAAATTCAAACTTGTGAATTCGTGGGGAACACTACTTGGATATATAGGTAACCCCTGAAATCTCGTTTGAAAGGTTTCTTAATCTGATATACTAGGTCTTTATACTCTATGATATCTGGGGTATTATTCCGGGACTTCTGCTGAACGGTAGTTCTGACCTAGTCCCTGGCTAATACTTGCTTCAATGCTTGAAACACAGCATTACACCCTCAGCATGCTGAAACAATAAAATTGATATATGCTGCTGTTGTAAGCAAAAAGATCCTCTAAAGGGGACACACCGAAAAGTCGAAGCTGATATCTCTCTGCGTATACGGAAGTATCGATCTGAGATCCCTCGGCCCTCGCATACCTAAATTATATACAGATATCATTGTAGTATTCTCACCTGTAAGACTGATTATTGAGATTCTGGATACGGGAGTATATTCAAGAGGTGGGACACATGAATGATCTAAGTTCTTAATTCATCTAAATCGTATCCTGAATAAGTTGAAGTTTGTGTGAGAATTTAAGATGGATCAGTATATCGACAATCGAGGTAAATTGTTTAAGTCTGAGTATGAAATGTAGCTTAATGGTACTTGTGACTTGTTATAAACTGATATGATCCTCTGACGCATACTCAAAACAAAAATATTGTTTGTAAATATGTTTGTACATATTTCTTTATTGCTTTATATTTTCAGAAAATACAAAAAGATTTTTGATTCTGTTTTATTTTCGACAACCGATATCTGAGTGCTGAGTTTCAAAATCTAAGTAAGCTGATTGTGTTTCTGAAAGTAAAACAAGTTCATTAATTTGAAACTTGAATTAAAATCAAAAATTTCAAAAACAGTTTGTGATATCTCCAAGATCATTAGCTTGAACTTGGATGATTAACTGTGAGGGAGTTGGATTCTTTAATATTGCTAAATCTATACAGTTTGTTGATAGGAGGAGTGGATTAGAGAATTTGATTGGAATTGCCAGGTTACTATTCCTGGATAGTCTAAAATGTTGTTACTTATAAATGTTTGAGTGATTGCAGATGAGATTCCAGACTACGATCCCGGAAGTTGAGTCTAAGGGGGAGTCTGAAGATGAGCTCAAAGCAAGGGGGAGCTTGTATACGGAAAGCAAGGTGTCGATCCCAAAGTACGGAAGCTTGATGAAAGGGGGAGCCTGAAGCTGATAGAAGAAGAGATAGTTGGATGCTTACAATGTTACAATCTAAATGAGGATGCAGAATGATCAAGACTGAAGATGTGTCATATTGAAGAATAGTCACTGAAGACTGCGTCAATATCCGAGGGGGAGTCTGTTAGTGCACTACGTCTATTGACTTCGTCTTGTATCATGTAATAGGATAGAATTATCAGTGCACGAGGTTCGAGATATTGAGAAAAGAGGTTTAAGTGAAGATTTCGCTTGAAACTGTTCAAGCGAAATCATCCACAACTGATTTCGCTTCAAGCCTTCAAGCGAAATCATTCACATCAGATTTCGCTTCAAGCTTTCAAGCGAAATCTTAACCTCTATATATAGGGCACTTGTCATTTCACTTGGTACGCGACTTCCGAAAGTGTAACGAAGTGCTGCCAGTTTTCTGTCAGGTTGTAATCATTGTTAAAGCAATATAAGAGACAGATTAAAGATTAACAAGCTGTGTTCATGTCTAGTTCTCTGATTCCGCCTTTGAACTGGACTTAAACTCTTCTGATCGACTCAATCGGGTCATACAACGATCCAACACTATCTGATTGCAATGTAAACATTGTGATGCAATGCTCATTTCTCATTTTATAGAAAATATAGATAGATATAGATTAGTTTTTAAGAATTTGTTAAATAGTTAAAAATAAACTTACATAGATAAACTACAAATGTTACTTTTATCACTTTTAGTACCAGGAATTATAAACATTGATTCAAAGTTGGTCACTCACGATAAAATTTAAAATTATTTTTTATAAATTAAATTTTAAACACTTTTGTTAATAATTTATCCCGGATAATATATATTATAATTAAGAATTAACTTTCGTTTTGCTCCCTATGGTTTGTTCATTTTAACGGTTTTGCTCCAATAGTTTGAAAATATCCATTTTCTTCCATGATCTTTCGAGTTTGTCGCCAGTTTGCTCCCTGACTCTAACTCAGTTAAAACGTTCAATTAAAAGTAAGGGTATTTCGGTAATTTACTCTCAGGCTCTAACTCAATTAAAACGTTTAGTTAAAAGTCTAGGTAGTCGTGGTCGGCAGGTGGTAGTTGCAGGTGGTGGTGGATGGTTGTGGATGGTGGTGGCTGGTAGAAAGAGTAGTTGGAAAGATGGGGGATAGAAAAGAATTACTTATATACATGCAAATAAACAAGTTATAGGTTTATTTAGGTGAAAAAGCTTACATGTCCTTGCTTTTATCTATAAAATTACCAAAATACCCTTCTAGTTAATAGATTTTTTGGATGGAGTTAGAGGTGGGGAGCAAAATGACGATAAGTTCGAAAAATCACGGAGGAAAATGGCTATTTTTAAACTATTGAGGCAAAACCGTTAAAATAACCAAATCACAGTGAGCAAAATGGAAGTTAACTCTATAATTAATAAATGAAATACTTATAACACTTCAGTTCAACCATATATAATTACCAATTGGAATATAGGTATTGGATCATATACAAACCTTCTTTTCTCTAAAAACAGTAAGAACCACTAGTTTGTTACTATATGGATGATTTAATGACTAAGTTTCAGGGGTATTATTGTCATAATCATAGTGTTTTGCGTTAATAATTCCTATATTTATTTATGCTTAAAGTTATGTTCCTCTCAATTAATAAATCAAATTATACATTTGTTTAAAAAAGAATGATCATTAACAAATTGAAATCAAATATGCGTTTGCAATCATCAATTTCACGAAAACAATTTGAAATTCCTTATTTCAAACCTCTCATTACACCTTTTTTTTAAATCAATGAAACATATTAGAGTATCATCCCCTAAAATCGTGTTATGAAATCTATTTTAACCAAAAACATTTAGGTTTCAATTAAATCATATTACGCTTGAAGGAGAACAATAACCTAATATAGTTGATGTGCTGATTACATATAAATAGTTGTGCTAATTAGGAAAATATTTTTTTTAATTGATGTATTAATTATACATGTATATTTATAGTTTATGTTAACAAACATAATCAACAATTTTAGTTGATTATGTTGATGTGGGAGTAGGATCAAATACAAACCACATTTTGTATACAAACTGTAAGAACCATTTAAAAATTGTGGCATCCAACCAATTATAAAGAAAAGGTAAAATAATAACCTAAATATTATCAATTATATTGAATTCACTGTAATTATGCTAACAAGCAATTAATTTTTTATTTAGATCTTTCTTTTGTTTTCAATGTGCTGATATAATTCTTCATAAAGAAAAGTGCTGATATCATTCATATATGTGCTAGAATCAATTATTTTGATTAATTTTCATGTGCTAATATAATTTAAAAGTGCTACTTTTATATATGTATTGTTTTAGTATGTGCTAATTTAACTTTTTATAAGTGCTAGGATCTGTTCGCACAGTTTGTAGGATAAATATGGTTTGTACTGTAACCAACTCCTGTTGATGTGTTGATTAGAATAAACCAAACCAACACAAACATGTTCGAAATTAACACAATCAATATTGAAACCAGAACATATAGTTTCGAAATTAGCACATGCAAAATCACCACAAAACAAGTTTGAAAGTAGCACTTACATAACCAGCACCATCAAACCAACACAAACAGTTTTGAGTGCTACTTTAGTACTTTTTAAAAATGTCATTTTAAAAAATATATAGCTATATTATACTTATATTAAAGATAAAAAATGCTTAATTTTACGATGTATTCTTTTAGGAAAATAATAAGGTATATAAAAGTTATTTTTTATTTAAAGATATTGGTGGAACTAGTTGAAAAAGTCAACATAACAAAATTTTAGTTTTAATCTTTTTATTTAATTAAATTAACATAATTACTAAAATACTCTTAAAAACTACCATTTGACACAACTAATACTAAGGGTTGATGTGTAATCAATGACATCCATTGATTAAATATATACAGATGGTCCAGATCTGTTCTCACAGCTTTTATAATTAGCATGATTTGTACCGAATCTTAACTCTTGGAATACATATACGAAGTAACTTCCAAAAACTTTACATGTTTGAGATGACTTGTCAATAATCATTCCAAGTGTTAAGTGACTCGTATATAACACACTTCACGGTATAGGATCATATACAAACATACATCTTTGTATAAATTGTAAGAACCAACAGTTTAATGATATGTTTCCACAATTAAAAGAATTGATTTAAGGATATTTTAGACATTTTATACCCTTTTATTTATATCTAATTAAAAACAATAATTAAATTATTCCTAAATTCATGCAAGATTAATTCAAATCTTAATCTCCTAATCTATTCTTCATCATCGAATCAGCACCGTAACCAGCATCATCGTCAACACCGTAATCAGCACATCATCAACATCAGCACCTAAATCAGCACGATAACACCACCTTCTGCACATCTGACGGTAACATCCCACACCACCACCGTTAGCATATCCCGTAATCAGCATAACACTGTAATCAACACATTAATCAGCCCGTAATCAGCAAAATTTCATGTTTTGTTTTTAATTTTGTAAACAACATATACTATTACATAACTAGCACAATTTCTGTCACAGCCCCTGACCCCACCCTGGGCGGGAGCCGTGAGTAGATACAGGTGGTACCGGTGTTTATTAAATTTGCAGCGGAAAATTTAATCAGGATTGTACTTAGGAAAAATTTAGAGTTTGTAAAACACCAAAGTTTAATATTAAACAGCTGGGATAAAACCCATATTACAATCAAAGGTTTTTATAGGGATAAGCCCTATTTGACAAAATATAATTTCATTTCTTTATTCGGATAATCATAGCCACTTTCTTTAAGCCTTCAGTGCTTCATAGCATGCTTCTTTTACTTTCACAGTAAGTTACCTGAAACACGTTTAAAAATATTTTATCAGCAAAAAATACTAGTGAGTTCATTCATTTGTATAAAAAGACACATTGTTATAATTTACAGGTTAGACTGTCATTTTGGTCCCTGTGGTTTGGGCACTTTTGCCATTTTAGTCCAAATCTCAAACTTTTTAAATCTGGGTCTCTGTGGTTTCACTTTTATTGCCATTTTAGTCCAAAATTCAAAAACCTTATTTTTTACTGTTCCAACATGCCTATTTTGTCTTTTTGTGCAGGGGCATTTTGGTCATTCTGATTTTAATATAACATATTAACAATTAATAAACTAAATTAATATTAAGTTTATGTAATCCATTTTTGTTTAGATCATCATCTTGCCAAAACCAGAGATTTCTCCGATGAACACCACCTGTCACACCCCTCTCGCACCACCACCTCCACCACCACCTGCCACCACCCTCTCGCACCAGCACCACCACCTTCTCAAACTCCTTCTTAACCATCTCCGGCTCCATTTCGCCCAACCGATTCAGATCCGAATCACACCAATTCAATTAAACCTGATTCAATCAACAATGAGGTAAGTTATGACACAAACCTGATTCAATTAACAATGAGGATTCACACGAATTCAATCAAACCGGCGTCATCATCTTCATCATCGGCATCATCCTCATCATCGGCATCATCCTCATCACCGGCGTCGAAACCCTAACCCTAACCCCCAACTTTCCGGTGACGGCGGCGGAGGTGTTGGTGTCAAATCTGAGATATATGTTCCTGTCAAGTGCTGAAAGTTGAAACGAATGGCGGATATGACAGTTTTTGTATCGGATGCAGTTGTTTTGATGCAAAATCATATGTTTCCGGTGTGTTTTCGAGTTTGTTGTGGTAGTTTTCACTCTGTGAGGACTCAAGAAATCACAAAGCATCTCCGATTGTAGCCCACACCGTAAATCTGAACTACCGATTCACTCACAAATTGATTCTCTCTCTTAGTCTGATGGTCACTCAAAGGTGCCGCTGGGTGTGACGGGTCATTGCAGGTGGTTAGGTTGTGACGGGTGGTTGCAGGTGCCACCGCTGTTCCTTGGGCGTCATCGGAGTTTTGGTGTAGTGGTGGTGCGGTGGGGATGGTGGTGGTGCAGTGGGGCTGCGGTGGGGATGGTGGTGGTGCAGTGGGGGTGGAGAAGATGATGGTCTGCGGTGAACTATGTGTGAAGAAGAAGTTGGTTTGAAGAAGAAGATGATGGTCTTTTATGTATTATAATAATTGTATGATAATTCCAAATGACCAAAATGCCCCTGCACAAAAAGACAAAATAGGCATGTTGGATCAATAAAGAATGAGGGTTTTTGAATTTTGGACTAAAATGGCAACAAAAGTGAAACCACAGGGACCCAGATTTAAAAAGTTTGAGATTTGGACTAAAATAGCAAAAGTGCCCAAACCACAGGGAGCAAAATGGCAGTTTACTCTAATTTACAGCATTAAGAGTTTTTACATTTGTTTATATCTATCAATTACTCAAATCAGTATTTGTCACTCAGTGGCAGTTCCGATATGACAGTGGTCATATCACTCATTCGGCAGTCCCAATAGTGAAGATTATCAAGTAGTGTATACAAAACCCCACATACCGGTAGTAATTTCAGAATATAAAAACTTAATCACTGTATATACAACTAGAAAATATTTAGGGTTTTGAAAGCATTTGATAAAGAGAATGACTCACATTGTAGATTTTGGGTTTAGATTATAGCCTTCTGGTAATAAGCCTGGTTTCCTAATACAAACACAATGCAACACGTATTAATGCATTAACCTAGTTTAAACTTTAAAGATAAATCACGAGATCAAAACCCTAACGTAGTTGACAAAGTATAGCCTTATCCAGGCAGTACTTCAACATCCGTTGATGGGTTTCAGATCGATCGGACAAGGTTTCGTACTAGTGATTAGGGTTAAAACACCGAATACAAAGCAGAGTTTAGGGCTTCGGGTATAATAGCAGAATAGTAGAGTAGAAGAGAGCGAGAGAGAATTGAAAGTTTGAGCTATTTCTGAAATGCAGTTTCACGTCCAATTTATAGCCGAAATTTGACCACGTCGCGTCACGCGACCCATTTGGTCCAACACCGTCGCGTAGCGCGACCAGGCTAATTAGGGCTTAGGTGGCATGAGTCACCACTGTAGACTTACCACATGGCCGCCATGTGTCCCTGTCGAATATAGGGGTGTCGCGTCACGCGACTGGATCCTCTAACATCGTCACGTTGCACGACGAGATCAATACCAGGGTTCCCTTGATTTTCGTGCTGGTTCCCGTGATATGTATTTGGAGTCTTGATTATGGTTCGTTATGGTGTTTGTCGAGGGTTGTACAATTTCATTTTTTAATTTTATAAACAATACATACTGTTACATACTAGCACGATTTCATGTTTTTGTTTTAATTTTGTAAATAGCACATACTATCACATAACTAGTACAAAACAAGTTTATTTCCAAATAGACTCCCAATAACAACACAAAAGGAACAAATAGCAACACAAAATAATTACACAACAAAATAAGAACTTACGTATAGATTTAAAATCAACACAATACATTTTTAATACTAACGCATTCCAACAACATAACTAGCACAATTATAAAACACCTTTTTGTAACTTTTTTAAAGGTCAGCTTTATAAAAAAAAAAAAAGAATAACAATATGATACTCATATTAAAGATAAAAAATACTTGATTTTATGGTATATTTTTTTTTTTCAAAAATATAAGTATATAAAAGTTATTTTAGTTTAAAAAACTTGGTGGAATTAGTATTTAATGGGAAATGGCTAAATGACTAAAATACCCTAACTTGATAGTATTAATTATTAGTTATAGAGGTTTTATTTGTAACTAATACCAACCCTTGATTTAAACTATCTATAGCTTATATATGTTCTTACGATTTTTAAAGTTAGCACCGTTTGTACAAAATCTCAACTCATCACTAATCTTAAACGACACCTTTTCTTACATTATTATTGGGCCGGTTTTGATTCTTTAGCGGTACCGATACATATATCATTCGGTTGGTTTCAGTTCTTTTTGGTACGGCAACGGTACAATTAAATATAAATAATAATATATATAATAGAACCTATTGTAGTATTAAAAATATATGAAGAAAAAATTATATATTATTATAAAAATAAAGTTACTGTCACTTTCCAATTCCAATTATATATATTAGATATAATATGATACTGCTAAATGTATCTCCAAAACATTGGTACGGGATCAGGAGAAAACGCACTAAAGTGTGAGAACGGTAAGAACGGATCCTGGCGTAACATGTGTCACGCGACATAGTGAAGGGCGGAGGGGCTTTTTTGTCCTTTTATATTCTTTTTTAAACTTGTCTCACAACACCTCTCCATTTTTGGCGTTTAACAAATACGTGGCGTTTTTATTGTTTGAGTAAACTGCCATTTTGGTCCCTGAGGTTTGGTCACTTTTGCCATTTTAGTCCAAATCTCAAACCTTTTAAATCTGGGTCCCTATGGTTTCACTTTTATTGTCATTTTGGTCCAAATATCAAATCACCGGTTATTTAGCTATTAAATTCTGGTTATTTTGTCTTTTTCTTTAGGGGCAAAATGGTCCATCTAAATTTAATATAACATATTATTAATTAAATTAATTATTTTAAATATCTTTACCCCATAAATGGTCAGGAGATATATCTTCTCCCCATGACTTCATCTTCCCCCAAAATCACCCCACACCAAACCTTAATCCATAATTATCTTCTTTATCTTCTAAGCATGGTGGTTTGCACATGTGGAGCCCAACCCAACTGAGAACATCCTGGACAACACATGAACTATATTCACCACAACACATGAACTAAATGAGTATTCATGCATCATATGCACTTAAACATGTAAAATTGCATCGAAATCAGGTTATTGATCTAATGTTCTACAAAAATTTGATAAATTGTTCTGTTAATGGCAGATAAATTTTCAACAGATTGGGATAAGGCATGGTCAAGTTTCAAAAAACAAGGGAAGAAGAGTTTGTTATCACACTTTACCCCAAACAAGTATGTGAGTTGGAACCCGAGGCGGTCCAACTACCCGTTATCCGAGGAGACGGACCCCATAAAAAGAGCAGAGAGGTCAAATTTGTAGTTATGGACTGGCCCGGGGTTCACTCCGGGGGGCGCGATTGTCATTGTGACCTTTCTTTTGGTATACACCATTCTTTCTCCTTTGAATTAGATGATGATACTGTAGTTTCCTATGGTGCTGGTGTACATAGTTCATGGAAATTGTTGTGCTGGAATGTCCGTCTTAACTTGCAAGTTGTAACTGTTTACATCCAACCACATGTGCAAACCACCATGCTTAGAAGATGAAGAAGATGAATTAGGGATTAGGGTTTTGTGTGGGGTGATTTTGGGGGAAGATAATTTGGGGAAAATGAAGTTATGGGGGGAAGATATATCTCCTGACCATTTATGGGGAAGGAATTTAAAATAATTAATTTAATTAATAATATGTTATATTAAATTCAGATGGACCATTTTGCCCCTGAAGAAAAAAAAAACAAAATAACTAGATTTTAATAGCTAAATAACATGTGATTTGATTTTTGGACCAAAATGACAATAAAAGTGAAACCACAGAGATCCAGATTTAAAATGTTTGGGATTTGGACTAAAATGACAAAAGTGACCAAACCTCAGGGACCAAAATGGTAGTTTTCTCTTATTGTTTTTTTAGATCAGGAGCATAGTAAACATTTTGGTGTTTTAACTAAGTATGACTTTGATTATTTTGACTTTCACCCTTCTACTGTCAGAGAACTTAATGACGAAACGTCCTCTGACCTCTCAAACCTCCATGCAATAACATGTACCATTTTTTTTTAAATCATATGGCATTTTAGACAAGATATGGCGTTTTAGTGAATGTGTGGAGTGTGAAGCTTTTGATTAGCTATTGTACTTATATAATGAGTTTTTTGGGGGGCCAGGTAGATATTTGTTTTTGGCAGTAAAAAACATCAATAATTTTCTTGATATGTATTTTTTTTTATCAATTGTTGTTCCATGTAGGATGCATGCCTATAATGTGACAGACAATTATGGCGTTTTGAAAAGATAAATAAATTCAATTTCCCATGTAGTGGCTTTTAATATAATAAATGTTTAGCAATAATGTTACCGTCTCTTCATTTTACTCTTTTACAGTTACTGTTTCGTTCAGTTTTCATCTGTCAGTTAGTGTTGTTTTCCAATAATACATTATTTGCCATTTTTTGGCGTTTTACATAGCAAAAACGTGCTTTGCTAGCATCCGTTCTCACAGTTTTCATACTATCAGACGTTTTGGTGTTTGTAGTTTTTGGCGTTTTATACTCAATTTTTTTTATTATTAGAGAATTATATTTTAAACAATAGAGAATTAGATAACAAACAATAGAAAATGAAAAAAAAATTAATCTAATTTCTCATCCAAATTTTCACTTTCATCAGCCTCTTCTTCTTGAACCTTTTTGACGTTTTGAACCTTTTTGAATACCTTACATATATGCTAATTTTCTTACATAATGCCCGTCTTTAAAAGAAGCTTATTTTTAGTGACATCCTTTATTTTGGTTTGATATATATACTTGTTTGGTGACATGTTGAAGACTAACGCCTGCTCGAATGTATTGATCCCTTCATGCCATCAATATATCCATCAAGAACAAAGTGACATGATGACATATCAGTGTCATCAGTCTCTTTTTCTTGAATATTTGTCTATCTCATTCAACAAAAACTTATAGAGCTACCCACCTCAGAGAAGAATCCATTCAGTGAAACTTCATTCAGAACAATACTCAATATAGAAGAAACGAGGTTTCCCATATGTGGTTTTTTTAACTATTTTTTTGGCGTTTTTAAAGTGAGTGGTTTCTAGGAAATATGACATTTTTTGGTGTGATCAATTGATTTTGCAGAGACGTCTCTCTTATAGGGTGTTTTTGACGCGTAGTTTAGGCGGGATTTTATTATAATAAATGATATTAATAAAGTAACCGTCTTTTCAGTTACTGTGTGTATTTTTACTGTTTTTGTTCAGGGTTTTTATGAGTTTAGGGTGATAGACGTCCCTTCTTACAAGTTTGGTGTTTTTTAAATGGCGTTACGTAGTTTTTGGCGTTTTTTTTTTGAGTTTTTAATAATACTTGTCCAAAGTAATTTTATTATAGTCTGGGAGTTTTTGGCGTTTTATGGCATGATGGCTTTTCACAAGCATTTTTCTGTGTGGCGTTTTTATTAAAATAATGTATTTTGTTCTTAGCTGAAAAATACATAAAAAACAACAGAAAAAAAATTAAAAAAGTAAAAATATAAACAATTCATCTTCCAAATCTTCACTGTAATCAGTCTCTTTTTTCTTTGAAACATGTTCACTGGCAGTTTGACTTTGGTATGCTTCATTTTGTTTTTTTTGTTGTTGAAGTAGCTTTTTTGTGGCCGTTTGGAAGCACAAATGAGGTGAGTTTTTTGTTTGAAGTTTATCTTTATCTTCAACACACTCATCAGTGTCATCCGTCTCTTCATGCCATTCAAATATTCATCAATAACAAAGCACAGAAAATGACATAAGTCTGACACCAGCATCTTTTTCTTGAAGATTTGTCCATATTATTCAGCAAAATGTTATTGTGTTACACCCCCTCAGCTAAGAATGCATTCTGCGAAACTTCGCGTAGAACAATATTGAATATACAAGAAACGATGTTTGCCATTTTTGGCGTTTTACTGAGAAAATAGTGTATCTAAAAGAAACGTCGATTGGAATCTTTGATGTTTGAGTTTTTGGCGTTTTCTAAGATGATTGGTATATAGTAAAATATAGCGTTTTGAGTTTGGTGTGTTTGATGTTTTGGGTTTTTTGGTGTTTCTAAGATGAATGGTATGTAGTAGTAAATATGGCGTTTGCGGTTCAGGGTGTGTTTAATGAATGAATGAGGTTTTTTGTTTATATAGGATGTGTTTTGGCCCGTAATGGCGTTTTATTCATGAGTTTGGCGTTTTTGGTAGAGAAGTCTAAAGACTCTTTTACCCTTAATGAAGCGCGTCCACTTAATAGAATTGGTGTTATTTACGAAAACGCCACCACACCAATCTAGTCCATAGATTGTTTTGATCGGACGATCCATAACCGTTCTCACTGTTCTCACACTTTTCACCGTTTTCTCTAAATCCTGACCTCCAAAACATTATGTTATATGAGTTTTAAATTGGAGGTGGTGCATATTATCAGGTGTAAGTGTATTCACATTCCTTTCATTATTTCTGTTCTATAATTATACTAAAAAAACACTATATTTTATCTTTAGTTTCAATTAGATAATACATTTTTATATCTTTATGTTACACCCTAAATCGTACATGACAATAGTCGCAGCGGAAAACACGAACCATAAAATTTCTTTCTTTATAAATACCTCAACTTATTTAAACTTTAACTTTAACATAGCTCTTATTCATAAATCCGTCATCCTCTTATTTACTAATTAAGAACATAGCTTATGATTGCTACATTTTACATTCAACGTCCCCGTACAATCTATCTTGTGACTCGATCTTCGATCTCTAATCCTTGTTATAATCACCCGTTATCCACCCAACCTGCATACACCACATACATTCGAAACATTAGCACACGTTATATAAACAAGCTCATTCATGTACACTTCTCATTTCGTTCTTTAACAAACTTTAAGCATTTCATCTGCGTATCCATTTCCTGATGAGGCTTCAATAATGTACCTGCATACTTTTCATTCTCAAGAAGCACCAATTAATAACGTATTACGCGTCCTCTAAATCACGCATACATACATCCTTACATGCATACATACGCGTCTACAACGTACATACATGCATACACTCATACATGTCTTTACACATACATACATACACAACTACATACGTACATACCTTTCCTACATCTTTACATACATGCATACACTCATACATATCTTTATACATACGTACATACACATCTACATGCATACATACCTTTCCTACATCTTTACATACATGCATACACTCGTACATACCTTTATACATACATACACATCTACATACGTACATACCTCTCCTACATCTTTACATACATGCATACGCTCATACATATCTTTATACATACTTACATACACATCTACATACGTACATACCCTTCCTACATCGTTACATACATGCATACACTCGTACATGTCTTTATACATACATACATACACATCTACATACGAACATACCTTAACGAACATGTACTAGATCACGCGTACCTCTTACATAATCATACAATATTTACATGGGTCTTAGACTTAGCTTTATAGCCCATAAACATCTAAGGAACCATCAAAATCATGTTTGGAAAGTCCGCCGTAGTCCACGGATATCAAACCGAAGCCTACGGTACATAAATCAACTTAAATAACAAGATTTCAGCTTTTGGGACTTGGGGAGGCCGTCGGCGACGGCCCTAGGCCCGTCGGCGACGGCCCGTGGTTCTTCCCGTAGCCAAAAACCCCGTAGACAGGTAAATAACCCGTCAGCAAAAAAATCAACTTTCTAGAGCCCGTCGGCGACTACCCTTGACCCGTCGGCGACTACCTCTAGAAATGGCACTTTTCTGCAGTTCCGTTTCGTCGTCCGTACGCACTAAAACGCGCATAACTTTTGAACCGTTTACCCGTTTAACCTCCCGTTTCTTCCTACATGCTTGTAAATTCACATTCTATTATATGAACTTAAAATCCCACATCCGGATTAAGGAAATTCTTAACTTACACGCTATCGTCTTATTATTCATTTATGATTTATTCGACCCGTTCATGCATTCATCCACAAAACTTGTTTGTTTGACCATAACTTCTTATGAACCTAATAATGTCAACATTGTATATCATACAAGATTAAGTTCTCGGATGTCTTGCATCCTCTTGACCCATTTTCGCTCAAGAGCTTATTTTGACCCGTTAAGGGTATTTGCGCATTTTAAGGTCTTTAGCTTACGAAAACCATACTTCTCGCTTTCTTGCTTTTTCAAAACATTCATTTAATTAAATAGCTTGTTTGTAATCAACTTTTAAGACCATTTGCTCGTTTTACCCATCAAGGGCATTTTTGTCAACTTTGCTCTATCCTTAACAACAAAGGAAATCCTTACCTAATTAACCCATCCTACTACTTAGCTTACATTCTTAATCACACATTTCTCCCTCGGATCAAAACTAAGATCCGTTTAATACTTCATTAACATCGTACAATTCATTCCTATTAACCTCAAATATCATATTAAATTAAGTTGCAAATAACTTTACATAACAACTAGAAAGTGATTACGGAATCACTTACCTCATGCATCCGTGTTCCCATTCGTTCCTCGCCACTTCTTGACCCGTTAGCCTTCCGTGCCTGATTCCGTCTCGACATGATTCCTATACTTCCATGTCATCGAAATCACGCTATCATTAGCATACTCATTTGTACATGATAACAATCGTATCAATCTCATATTTCACACTTAACTTTCATTAACCATTTCTAACAAACATAACTTATATAATCATGTCCGTATACGTTTAACTCATGTAACTCATTATGTCATTACATTTATCACGGATTGCTATTACATGTACCATACGACTTCTCATCAACCTACATTTACGACAACGAGTCAACTCATGTTTCTTATACTTAGTTGACTTTCAAAAGTCAACTATCAACCATACATAACTATCGACTTATCAACATATTCCCGTAACATCATAATCGACTATACGGACGACACTATATACATTTTATCATTCACTTGATGTACGTACTACCTTTTAAGCATAACGTACAACTTATTCATACACAATCTTCTAAATTCATACATAGTTCATCAAATGCTTCTACAATCCAACATGGGGTATTTAAATTAAACATCAAACATGTTATCATCACATTTTATTCACTTCATCTAACAACAATTCATCATTTCTTATCCCATATCTTTAAACATTCACACACGTGTATGATTCCAAACATTATTAACATAAATGAATCATCAATTTACATTACATCATCTAAAACCCACTTCATAACTACTTGTTAATCACTTACAAGTGATCTAATCTTAAGTTCTTCATAATTCATCATACTTTTGATATATGTACTACCTTGTAAGCATAGTGTACAACTAGTTCATGCATATCATTCTAATCTCATACACAATTCATCGATTTCTTCCTCCTAATCAACATGATTCATACATGCATAAACATCAAACGTGCTAGTATCACATTTCTTTCAATTCTTCTAACAAGAATACATCATACAACTCAAAATACATCAACATTAAGCAAGAACTTAGACATAGATGATTTACCCATGTCATCATCTTCACCATAACAAACGGGTTTCACCCTTAAACATCAAATTAACCTAATTCATGCATAATCCATGTTCTAAATGATGATTCTAACACATACTCATACTCAATTTCATACAAATTCGTGATTTACATCATAACCCGCTTCATGCATAATCACCAAACTAGCTTTTAAAACATACCTTGCGATCCCCACGAGGAGGTGATCATTAATCCGTGTTTATTCATGAATTTAGACTTCATTTACCCTTCCAATTTGGGGATTTTTGTGAAACTAGGGTTTGAACCTTGTTTCTTCTTCCTGGATGTCGACACACACACACACACTATGTGTGTGTGTGGTGTTTTAAGTTTATTTTATAAAAATCATGTTTCCCCACTTAACGGTTTTGGTCCCTCAAGTTTCATTTTAATTATATAAGAGACTAAAACTCACTTCTTTATATTAACCGGGTTCTAATTTACCAAACCCGTTTTTGGGGTGTTACAAGTCTACCCCCTTAAATGAGGTTTCGTCCCCGAAACCTTTCTCATTTATCTTACACACACATCTATGTTTGACTTCATAGTCACATCATAATCATAAGTAATCATCCTATCTCATTTCATAATTATTCAAACAATTGGCTTCTTCTTCTTAACAAGTCTATACTTTCCATGGCATACTTTCATATAACATTCTCATTTCCTTTGACCTGTTAATAATAGGTTAATATACATACTTATTCAAACTTATAGTAATGCTTACACTCATATGATCCGTTTATAACAGATTAAATACCTTCATCTCATCCTTTAAGATTTCATTCTATAGACGCATTGCATAACATTTAACCCTTGTCTTGTTATCACAACAAAACTACCTTTTCATAGTCACACCTACGTGCTTACCTTCATAGTTAACATCGTTCTACATTTCTTTAGTTATTTGTACCATACATATCCCTTCGTTACTTACGCATTCGGATATTTTCATTCCCATCATTCTTTTGTTCATTTGCTTTACGTTTACTTATATGACTTGTTTGACGCACACATGGTCAAGCTATCGACTTCTTCTTATATAGACTAGTTCCGTCTTTTATATCTTAAATCTGTTTCGCGGATTCGAACACATCATTCATACCTTTCGTACCTCCTATGTTTTGAATCCATCTAACGGTTTCAAACATTTCATTTATACTTTAACTTCTTTCATGTTTCGAATCCGTCTCGCGGATTCTAGCATAGCATTTCATGTTTCGAATCCGTCTCACGGATTCTAGCATAGCATTTCATATTTCGAATCCGTCTCGCGGATTCTAGCATAGCATTTCATGTTTCGAATCCGTCTCGCGGATTCTAGCATAGCATTTCATGTTTCGAATCCGTCTCGCGGATTCTAGCATAGCATTTCATCTTTCGAATCCGTCTCGCGGATTCTAGCATAGCATTTCATGTTTCGAATCCGTCTCGCGGATTCTAGCATAGCATTTCATGTTTCGAATCCGTCTCGCGGATTCTAGCATAGCATTTCATGTTTCGAATCCGTCTCGCGGATTCTAGCATAGCATTTCATATTTCGAATCCGTCTCGCGGATTCTAGCATAGCATTTCATGTTTCGAATCCGTCTCGCGGATTCTAGCATAGCATTTCATGTTTCGAATCCGTCTCGCGGATTCTAGCATAGCATTTCATACTCTCATTCTTGAGAGTCTTACATTTCTCTTCACCCTCACGTCCACCTACTACTTAATTCTAACGGACATACCTGTATTAATTATCACGGTCCCACGAACGTCATATGCTTCACGTGTACTGGCCAGGTACACAATCCACATACTAGTTTCGTGTCTTCGTGTAATTGTCACCTTATGTCCGAAGAATTAGGTTTCGGCACGTGTATCATTTTTCAAAACATGTCTACTATACCATCATGGTCCTTCATTTAGTATTTTTCTTCCCTTAAGGCATTTTACCATTTCATATACCGACATATTGAATTTACGTACCTGGGTTCAACTTTATCTTATTTCATGCCTTGGTGTCGGTACTTGACCGCACTCACGGATCATCCTCTTCAAACGCATATACTTACCTTGCATATACAAAACCGTCAGTTTCTTTATGTGTATACATAAGTACATACTTACATTCTCTTTTACCTTTGGATCTTGACCGAGTCTTGGATTGTACGGGTTTCTTATCACAAGAGCACACAGGTTTGAGTTCAAACACTTACCTTCTTACACTTGATTCTCTCAAACCAGGGCTCTGATACCAACTTGTTACACCCTAAATCGTACATGACAATAGTCGCAGCGGAAAACACGAACCATAAAATTTCTTTCTTTATAAATACCTCAACTTATTTAAACTTTAACTTTAACATAGCTCTTATTCATAAATCCGTCATCCTCTTATTTACTAATTAAGAACATAGCTTATGATTGCTACATTTTACATTCAACGTCCCCGTACAATCTATCTTGTGACTCGATCTTCGATCTCTAATCCTTGTTATAATCACCCGTTATCCACCCAACCTGCATACACCACATACATTCGAAACATTAGCACACGTTATATAAACAAGCTCATTCATGTACACTTCTCATTTCGTTCTTTAACAAACTTTAAGCATTTCATCTGCGTATCCATTTCCTGATGAGGCTTCAATAATGTACCTGCATACTTTTCATTCTCAAGAAGCACCAATTAATAACGTATTACGCGTCCTCTAAATCACGCATACATACATCCTTACATGCATACATACGCGTCTACAACGTACATACATGCATACACTCATACATGTCTTTACACATACATACATACACAACTACATACGTACATACCTTTCCTACATCTTTACATACATGCATACACTCATACATATCTTTATACATACGTACATACACATCTACATGCGTACATACCTTTCCTACATCTTTACATACATGCATACACTCGTACATACCTTTATACATACATACACATCTACATACGTACATACCTCTCCTACATCTTTACATACATGCATACGCTCATACATATCTTTATACATACTTACATACACATCTACATACGTACATACCCTTCCTACATCGTTACATACATGCATACACTCGTACATGTCTTTATACATACATACATACACATCTACATACGAACATACCTTAACGAACATGTACTAGATCACGCGTACCTCTTACATAATCATACAATATTTACATGGGTCTTAGACTTAGCTTTATAGCCCATAAACATCTAAGGAACCATCAAAATCATGTTTGGAAAGTCCGCCGTAGTCCACGGATATCAAACCGAAGCCTACGGTACATAAATCAACTTAAATAACAAGATTTCAGCTTTTGGGACTTGGGGAGGCCGTCGGCGACGGCCCTAGGCCCGTCGGCGACGGCCCGTGGTTCTTCCCGTAGCCAAAAACCCCGTAGACAGGTAAATAACCCATCAGCAAAAAAATCAACTTTCTAGAGCCCGTCGGCGACTACCCTTGACCCGTCGGCGACTACCTCTAGAAATGGCACTTTTCTGCAGTTCCGTTTCGTCGTCCGTACGCACTAAAACGCGCATAACTTTTGAACCGTTTACCCGTTTAACCTCCCGTTTCTTCCTACATGCTTGTAAATTCACATTCTATTATATGAACTTAAAATCCCACATCCGGATTAAGGAAATTCTTAACTTACACGCTATCGTCTTATTATTCATTTATGATTTATTCGACCCGTTCATGCATTCATCCACAAAACTTGTTTGTTTGACCATAACTTCTTATGAACCTAATAATGTCAACATTGTATATCATACAAGATTAAGTTCTCGGATGTCTTGCATCCTCTTGACCCATTTTCGCTCAAGAGCTTATTTTGACCCGTTAAGGGTATTTGCGCATTTTAAGGTCTTTAGCTTACGAAAACCATACTTCTCGCTTTCTTGCTTTTTCAAAACATTCATTTAATTAAATAGCTTGTTTGTAATCAACTTTTAAGACCATTTGCTCGTTTTACCCATCAAGGGCATTTTTGTCAACTTTGCTCTATCCTTAACAACAAAGGAAATCCTTACCTAATTAACCCATCCTACTACTTAGCTTACATTCTTAATCACACATTTCTCCCTCGGATCAAAACTAAGATCCGTTTAATACTTCATTAACATCGTACAATTCATTCCTATTAACCTCAAATATCATATTAAATTAAGTTGCAAATAACTTTACATAACAACTAGAAAGTGATTACGGAATCACTTACCTCATGCATCCGTGTTCCCATTCGTTCCTCGCCACTTCTTGACCCGTTAGCCTTCCGTGCCTGATTCCGTCTCGACATGATTCCTATACTTCCATGTCATCGAAATCACGCTATCATTAGCATACTCATTTGTACATGATAACAATCGTATCAATCTCATATTTCACACTTAACTTTCATTAACCATTTCTAACAAACATAACTTATATAATCATGTCCGTATACGTTTAACTCATGTAACTCATTATGTCATTACATTTATCACGGATTGCTATTACATGTACCATACGACTTCTCATCAACCTACATTTACGACAACGAGTCAACTCATGTTTCTTATACTTAGTTGACTTTCAAAAGTCAACTATCAACCATACATAACTATCGACTTATCAACATATTCCCGTAACATCATAATCGACTATACGGACGACACTATATACATTTTATCATTCACTTGATGTACGTACTACCTTTTAAGCATAACGTACAACTTATTCATACACAATCTTCTAAATTCATACATAGTTCATCAAATGCTTCTACAATCCAACATGGGGTATTTAAATTAAACATCAAACATGTTATCATCACATTTTATTCACTTCATCTAACAACAATTCATCATTTCTTATCCCATATCTTTAAACATTCACACACGTGTATGATTCCAAACATTATTAACATAAATGAATCATCAATTTACATTACATCATCTAAAACCCACTTCATAACTACTTGTTAATCACTTACAAGTGATCTAATCTTAAGTTCTTCATAATTCATCATACTTTTGATATATGTACTACCTTGTAAGCATAGTGTACAACTAGTTCATGCATATCATTCTAATCTCATACACAATTCATCGATTTCTTCCTCCTAATCAACATGATTCATACATGCATAAACATCAAACGTGCTAGTATCACATTTCTTTCAATTCTTCTAACAAGAATACATCATACAACTCAAAATACATCAACATTAAGCAAGAACTTAGACATAGATGATTTACCCATGTCATCATCTTCACCATAACAAACGGGTTTCACCCTTAAACATCAAATTAACCTAATTCATGCATAATCCTTGTTCCAAATGATGATTCTAACACATACTCATACTCAATTTCATACAAATTCGTGATTTACATCATAACCCGCTTCATGCATAATCACCAAACTAGCTTTTAAAACATACCTTGCGATCCCCACGAGGAGGTGATCATTAATCCGTGTTTATTCATGAATTTAGACTTCATTTACCCTTCCAATTTGGGGATTTTTGTGAAACTAGGGTTTGAACCTTGTTTCTTCTTCCTGGATGTCGACACACACACACACACTATGTGTGTGTGTGGTGTTTTAAGTTTATTTTATAAAAATCATGTTTCCCCACTTAACGGTTTTGGTCCCTCAAGTTTCATTTTAATTATATAAGAGACTAAAACTCACTTCTTTATATTAACCGGGTTCTAATTTACCAAACCCGTTTTTGGGGTGTTACACTTTAGCATTACCTTTTTCTCTCTTCTTTACTCACAAATATTTTTAAAATATATTAAAAAATTACAAAAGGTAAACAATGTTCTCTCAAATATACAAATGAACAGTAACATTTTCTTTCTCATCCACTCATAACCACTTTTTTATAATATAAAGTTTCTCATCCACTTTTTTTATAATATAAAGAGCAACTTACGTAATTTGATGGAATAGATGCGAATGCTCTAAGACTACACGGTTTGGGCGTGGAAATCCGGTGTGGAAGCCAGTCCACGCCAAGCTAACCACCCCGTGTCTGGCTTGGAGCACAGCGTTGTGGTTGGGGCTTGAGGATCTCCACCGGCATGGGTGCAAATGTGTGGGTGAGGTGACTGCGTTTCATTGGTGGGTAGATTTTTGGTTGATTTTGATTGGTTAATGTTTATTTATTTATTTTATAAAAACGCCACTTTCCACGCTCCGTTCCACTCCATTTTTCACCACACCATTTTTCTGACCCGTGCTGACGTGGCCGTCGCATGTCGCATATCGCCTTATTTTCATGCCCCTCCACACAGTGGCGGATCTTGCCCGTTGAACCTGCCAGGGCCGAAAGACACGGGCACTAAAATTAGCACTACGGCCGAAAAACTTGCCCGGGCCGAACATAGTATATATACAAAATTTCGATCGAAATGCGGAAAATTAGCACTGCGGCCGAAAAACTTGCCAGGGCCGTGGCCCTGCCACGGCTCTACTAAGATCCGCCAATGCCTCCACACCGAATGGTGTAAGATTCAAAACAATAGAGGAGAGTGTGTCCATAAAATACTACGTTCACAATTTTAAAATCACCATTATACATTATAATGTTAGAAGCAAACCGCATACGTGATAAAAAGAATCAACTTTAATTTATTTTAACAAACAAGCAAAGTCGTATAATTTTTTTTTTGAAAAGTAAACAAGCAAAGTCGTATATTTTAATAAACAAGCAAAGTCGTATATAGTTCACAAGTGGAGATTTGAAACTCTCACTGTCTTCTCATATCAGAAAGCAATGTGGCTATAACTTTAGTGGCATGGGGAATAAACAGATATTAATTTTGACCCGAAGTTTACAAGTGGAGATTTGAAACTCGCACTATCTTCTTCTTTTTTTTTTTTTTATTTTTTTTTTTTTTATTTTTATTTTTTTTTTTTCTGAACAGCAGCCACTTTATATAAATAAAGCCAACAACACAAGCTGTGAAATACAAACGACAAAAGAAGAAAAACCCAAACTTAGACAATCATAGAAATATCAAAATCTACCCATCTATTCCACTCCGGAGAACAACCCCTCACCCTATTTTTGACCCATAAAAGGTGTCTTCTTTGATCGACTCCACGATTCTAGACATCGGCACCATCTGCATTTTATTGAAAGAATATGTTGAAAACGCGTAAAGAGAGAAAAGAGTTGATGAAAGAAGAAATGGGTATCAACTGAAAAAGTATTATAATGTTTTGAAAGCCAGAATGGCCAATTCGATGGGTTAACCTTAAAAAAGAAATTTAGTTGCGAATTTTTTCATTAGAAACATCATAATTTATCAATACATTTATCAATATTAATTATATCACCATATATCTAAAGATTAATTTCATGTATACCCTTATAAACTTTGAAAATATCATATATATCAAATTAAAACTAAAAATATCATGTATATCTAATTTTAATAAATTAACATTTCTATCCCCTTTCATTGTATAATTTGTGTATACCCTATTTTTATTTTGAATTCAATTGAAATTATCTCCTATTTGATGGCAACTCAATCGTCTCTCTTCACTTCTTTAGAATTGCAAACCTTTCGAAATCTATTTGTGAGTCTCATGTGCAAAAAGATCATATCAGCTAAGTTAAAATGTTTCACACTATCATTTAATATTCTTTATTTTGTTTTTTTGTAAAATCCAAAATGATTACCCGTGTTGTTTATCCACTTAAGCAAAAGATATGAACAATTTTAAGTACCATTACCTTGTGATATGATTAAGTCTATTTTATCCTATAGTACTCATGTGTCCCATTTCAGGACAAACCCCTACGATCAAGGTATGCACAAAACTTTCTCGTAATAGGTGATTATGTTGTTTTCATCCTTATTTGATTTACAACGTTAGACCATTGATGAACAGGTATGTACCATCGTATAATCAAACAGACCAATGTTTGTCTCCAAAGAAGGTTAGGCAAATACCAATTTTGGTAGGATTATGCTATATGCATTATGAATGACTCTTTAGAAGAGTTTCTTCAGTTCATGGGTTTTTGGCATTTTATTTAGCCATTTTAAGATATTTGGGACTATGTCGAGGTATGTATATATCTGGATACAATAGAAGGACAACCCCGCTATCTTCGGATGAAATAACAATATAAAGACCCAAAACTTCGGATTTTGGCAATCTATCAACACAAGATTTGAGATTACAAAATCATATGCTGCAATGTGTAACCCACTTTGCACACAGTTCATTATGTATATATCACGTAGTAAGTTGATTATTTCATGTTTCTTACCTAGTGGACATCATATGATGAAGCTACTATCACACTTGAACAATTTTAATTTCAGTTCCAGTGTGACAGTCCAACCGCTGATGTACTATCATTTCTTCTCTTTCGCACCATGATATCTCATTTTTATCTTAGTTTTTAGTGTTTTTGGATTTCATTTTAATTTTTAACTTACTCCCCCTAAACACACGTACTATCTTAAATATTTTTGGCTTAGGGAAATTTATCCCGCTAAATTTTTGTTTTGATGGAGTAAGTGTAAAAAAAGAAATTTAAACATAAACAAACTCCTACTTTAATCTGACAAAAAGTTTTTCGACGTGAAAATTAGAATAATTGTTATAAATTACAAAAGTAAATAATTCATTACCATCTGTAACGTACCATTTACCTTAGATGTTTTACAGGATCAACCACTTTTGAACGTATCAACACTTCTCCTTGGTCATCCTACACTAAGTCAACAACTCAGTTAGAAAGAAGAACCGAAGACCTAATAGTCTTGGCTCATCCAAATTCATTAAAAAATTGAAGAACTTTCCAATATCCCTCACAACTTTCAGGTGTCTTGGATCCGTTATTAGTTGATGAGTTCGATATTTTCCACTAGATCCTTGGCCTCTAGAGTTCCAATAAACCCTCGGATTTACAAAACCTTTGGAACTTATTATCTCGATAATTTCTATACCTATTACCATAGCTTGAATTTTGAGAAAAAAATTGTAAACATAATCATATTTTGTTTGGAACCTGTCACTAATAATGAAGCAGAATTAGGTATACTACTAAAATCGCCACAGGGGGGCATATTACCCCAGTTTATTAGGTGTGAATTTCCTGCCACTAATAATGAAGCAGAATATGAAGCTCTGATTGCAGGATTAGAATTGGCCAGGAATATGAATATTAGAAATTTGCAAGTATATGTTGATTCCTTGTTAATTACTAATCATTTCAATGGATCCTATGCAGTCAAAGGTGAAAGATTAATCGAATATATGGAAATTATTAAAAAATTAGCAGGATATTTCAAAGTTTTTACGCTTGAACAGGTACCAAGAGAGGATAATGCTGAGGCAGATGCTTTGGCAAACTTGGGATCTACAGTCAAAATACCGGAATGAACTCAAATACCAATACTACATATTCTATATCCTGCCATGGAACTCTCTAAGTCTCAGGATAAAGAAGTAGCAACTATCCAGGGTCCTGGTGATGAGTATCCTGAGGAGGATCCTAAATCCTGGACAGCCCCAATCATGAAATATCTCAAGGAAGGATACATCCCAAAGGATGAAAATCCTAACGCTTTCAGGATGAAGGTATCTCGTTTTACTATTATAAATAATGTTTTGTATAAGAAGTCTCTTGCAGGTCCATACCTAAGATGCTTGGAGGATCCTGAAACCAAGGAAGTACTTCAGGATATTCACGAAGGAGACTGTGGCAACCATACTAGGGGCAGGTCATTGTTCTCAAAAGTATTAAGAATGGGATACTATTGGCCGACTATGAGAAAAGATGCTGCAGAATATGCTCGAAGATGTGATGCATGTCAGAGGCACAACAATATACTGCATCAGCCTGCTGAGCCATTATATTCTATTGCGTCCCCTTGTCCATTTATGAAATGGGGGATGGATATAGTGGGGAAACTCCCAACAGCTCCAGTAGGAAAGGTTTTTATGCTAGCAATGACAGATTATTTTTCCAAGTGGGTTGAAGCTGAGGCCTTTGTTCAAGTCAGGGATCAAGAAGTGGTGTCCTTCATAAAGAGGAATATCCTGACCAGATTTGGGATACCGGCTGAGATAATTTGTGATAATGGCTCTCAGTTCATCTGCAAGAGAACCACTGATTTTTGCAAAAGTTGGGGGATCAAGATGATCACATCAACTCCAGTACATCCTCAAGCAAATGGACAAGCAGAATCCTCAAACAAGATAACTATCAATAACTTAAAGAAGAGATTAGGTGCTAAAAATGGAAGATGGGCAAAGGAATTACCATTTTCTTTAGTATTTGGGGCAGAAGCTGTGATCCCGACAGAGATGGTGATACCTACAGCAAGATCAAGCCTCTGGGATCCTGAGGCAAATCCTAAAGCCTTGTGCCAAGAATTGGATACTGTTGATGAGACAAGAGATGTAGCAAAGCTAAGGATGGCAGCATATCAACAGAGGATATCCAGAGCATACAACAAGAATCTAAGGACTAGAAGATTTCAAGTTGGAGACTGGGTGTTAAGGAAGACTTTTTAGAATACTACTAATCCTGCTGACGGGAAGCTTGCCCCAAAGTGGGAAGGACCTTATGAAGTTGAATCAGAATCTGGGAAAGGAGCATACCGACTCAAGAATATGGAATGGGATATGTTACCAAGATCCTGGAATGCCATACACCTTAAGCTTTAGAAATTAATTTCTAACTCAGGATGGTATGAATTCTATCCCTTTTAAATATGTTTGAATTTATTTATTCTTTTGAACCCAATACTAACTTAAGCATCGGAGGGGTGTTAGCCAAGCTAACACCCACCTTAGTTTGAAGGTGTTTTGTAGGATATGCTTCAGGATGTTACTCCAGGATATATGCTCAAGATGAATCAAAATATTAGAGGATTGGCCCCCTCTCTCACATTTAAGGGATCCTTATCCCTCCAAAGGTTTAAAGGTATTCACCTTTCTCTCGAATTGGGTTTAAACACCCCGCCTAGAGCGCAAGTTATTCAGGGATAGTTCAAGATAGCGGGGCCATTTCATGTAAAAGTGGCTGACAATTTCGTTATTATTGGCTATACCCTGGATCCTTAAGGTATATGAGGATTGATCACCCTCTCTCACGAAACGGTATTTTCATACTCTTTAAGGTTTAAAGGTTTTCGCCTTTCTAAATCTTGGAGTTTATACACTCCCGCCTGTAGCGCATGAAAACAAGGGTTTATCCCCAGGATATTAAGGGTTTATCCCTAGGATTTTAAGGGTTTATCCCCAGAAAAATTAAAGTCTATGGACAGGTTCCAAACAAAATATGATTATGTTTACATATATTCTTGTATAGATCAAGATGTTCCTAAGTATTCAAATATGATATACACAGGGGACATCCATCTTGATACATTGTAAACAATTCGAAGGATGAACTCAATTTCTTAAATGTGCACAGGGGACATCCATGAGGGAATTTTGCAGAAGGTTCAAAGGTAGGAAATTGGAATCAATTTTCTAAGAGTCTTTGGTATGATCTCTCATTTTCATCTTTTGAAACCTTATCTAAATAACCTAAGTTTTTGGAGTTATGTATGACAAAGCTTTAACATAACATTTCTGATTAAATACTAAAGTTTAATAACATACCCTAATCAGGATATTCTTTCAGAATACTTTCTCATGATATTTTCTCAGGATATTTGAAATAAATAAAGGAGAAAATTACTTTCAACTCAAAAACATGCAACGTAATAAATAACAGTGGATAAGGCTAGAAGGGTTAGTTTATTATTCACATGTAAAAGGTTGCACTGTTGGCTTCATCTCAAAATGAGACCCATCCACCAACAGTGCAACGAGTTCTAAACCATATTTACTTAAACAGTTGAAGGCTTCGTCCTGAAACCCAAGATCCCTCCACCTTCAACTGTTGATTGTTCAAAAAAACACACTAAAGATTGATGACCAAGGGCTTCGTCCTGAAACTCAGGATCCCTCCACCTTTGGCCATCATATTGTATCTAAGTGTAGGGAAAGTAAATGCAGGAAAAGTAAATTGTTTGGAGTTACAGACTATTCGAATTTATAAAAGTGGGCTCCGACCTAAGCAATAATATCCATCATTGCCCACTTGAATGCCCTCACACAGCAGCATCACCACCATCCTTCTTCGCCTCCTCAGCATCAGCATCCTGAGCAGCATCCTCACAAGCATCCTCACCAGCGTCCTTCTTTTCTCCATCCTTGTCCACCACCTCAGCTGCCTTAGAAGTCTCTCCAGCCCCAGCCTTAGCAGGATAGGGCATAGGATGGCCTCCGAGGTCCTTGAGTTTCGCCACCCAGGAGTTAACCGGCCAGGATGGACACTCAAGACCTATCTCCTTGGCTTCGTAAGCCATCTCGATTCGAGCTTGTAGCAGGGAGACGGCGACGGAGTTTTTGATCCCCTCTCGGAAGGAAACCATGGCCTGTTCATGCTCAATGTGGGCAGCTGCCATCTTGATCTAGAGGGTCAAGATTAGGGTATGGTGCTAAAGGGTTTGGAATGGGCTCCTCCTGTGGGTAGAGGTCTCGATAATCCCTATGGTCATCATTCCATGGGTCATATGCTAAGGGATTGGGTGCTGGAACTCTAGGTATCTCATCAGGGTTAAAAGCTGGTATAGGAATTTGTTCCTCTTGGTTAGGTTCTATTTCCATTGGCTGAGTGGGAAATAGTAGTAATGGTTGTGGTGCAATGGTTTGTTCTAGGTTTGGGTCTGCGGCTGTGGTAGCTAATATGTGAAAGTTGGCCAATCTCCTATTGATTATGTCTTGGGTCTGGGCGTTCATTTCCCTATTTGCTGCTGCTAAAGCCCGTTGCTGACGTAACTTTTTCATCCTCTTCCTACGCTCATGTGCTCCCCGACTGAACCATCCTCTCTTTTTGGTAGGGAATGGTTCTTCGGATTGCGCCTTAAATACGAAAATCTCCTCTTCTGTGTCAGCTGAATACCCCGAAGGAGTATACTGAGAAGAAGTTCCTTCATCTCTAGGAGAATTAGACAGTTAACAATAAGCGTCTGACGGACCTTGATCACTCATACTGTAAACTAACAAATTGTCAAATAACACAAAACAATAATATACATGTATGCACATAGTCACATAGATTATTTCCTAACAGAATTGACAATTTCATTGTCAGCAGAACACTTCTGTGGCTCAAATTAGTGGTTGTAGCTCTGATACCACCTCCTGTCGCAACCCCCGACCCATTGCCCCAAGAGGCGGGCGGCCGTGAGCTTCGCACATTCGGTGGCATCGGTGTTTATTAAATTTTGGCAGCGGAATTTACATTAGGACTGTAGTTAGAAAATATATTTTATCAGAGTAAAACACCTCATTTTATAAATAATAAACACATGGGTAAAACCCAAGTTTCCATTCATAATATGTTTATAGGGATAAACCCTATTTTATTCAAATAAAACTTCTTCTTTATTTAGGTAACTTTTACAGCCACTTTTCCAAGCCTTCAGTGCTCTCCAGCTGGCTTCTATTTGGCTTTCACATTTTGTTACCTGAAACGCGTTTTAAAAACATTTGTCAGTGGAAAATACTGGTGAGTGAATCCCAGTTTAATCAAAACAGGTTTTATCATTTTACAGCATTGAGGGCAATCCAACAATTACATTTGTTTGTCTACTTTAATTATCACCCACGGCACTGTCAATCCTGACTTGTGGAATTGTTACTACTCACAATGTAGTAACTAATTTTGTATACAAAACCCCAACATACCGAAGATAATTGTAGCATTACAAATACTCAATCACTGTTAATTATAATGTAAAACAATTGAGGTTTTGTAAAAATAATTTATAAAAAGAAAGGATTACTCACATTGCTTAATTTAGGTATTTCCTTGTGACTTCCTGGTTATAATCTATTAATTTAAACAATGCACACGTGTTAGTATAATAACCCAAATTTACATTAGCTATACCCCCTCTCGAGACATGCGTTACGGAGCACTAGATCAATCGGGCAGAGTATCAAATACGTAACCGGGGTTATAATACTTACATCAAGACAGAGCTTCGTTTTTTTAGTGGGTATAATACCCGAGTATTACTTTAGCTATTCACAATTTGAGAGAGAAGTTTCGAATTTGAACGATTTCAACTGAAGCTCGATCGTCCAATTTATAGGGCCTGACAGACACTCTCTCACGACCCACGAGAGAGTTAGCAATGGCCTTCGCGACCCGCAAGAACCTCTAGGGTAGGCCCTAGCTTGGCTGACTCAAGGGGTAGCCTCGACATGCATCGCGCCACGTGGCATCACTAGGTGCCCCTTATGGCCAGCGGTCGCGGTCCGCGACTAAGATAGACAAGGGGGTCGCGCCCCACGAGCCCCCCCCCCCCTAAATTTTGATTTATTTGATTTTTATTAAGATAAAGGTATTTCGGGCCTATTTTTCGTATACAGGGTGTATTTTAAAACATATAGGACATGATTTAAGAATGTAGGGGTGTCGAAAATATTGGAGGAGGGTTATTATATATTATTATTATTATTTTCGGTTATTACACCCTTGCTTTGTAGCAGACCTTAGAAAGCAGCAGTTGTTTAATGCCTTTGTCATTGGGTGGAAAATGAATACAAAACACTGTTATTCTGGATCAAATGATTGTAGAACTATTTTGGCTTTCTATCATTTGTTCTCAAGATGGGATCCACATGAACCAACAATCTCCCCCCTAGAATAGATGATGCCAAAACCCTTCTTTATTCTTGATCTTTATTTCTCATCAACATTTCCTGGATCTGCCCTTTGAACTGTAATTCAAAGTCCAAGGAAATCATGTCATCTTCATCATCCCTTTCAAGTTGAAGGTTCAAAAGATCTTGAAGGCCACTTGCACTCAGACCATATGCATCCTTCATGTTTATCCTTAATATCCTGGGGATAAACCCTTAATATCCTGGGGATAAACCCTTGTTTTCATGCGCTACAGGCAGGAGTGTATAAACTCCAAGACTTAGAAAGGCGAAAACCTTTAAACCTTAAAGATTATAAAAATACCGTTTCATGAGAGAGGGTGATCAATCCTCATATACCTTAAGGATCCAGGGTATAGCCAATAATAACGAAATTGTCAGCCACTTTTACATGAACTGGTCCCGCTATCTTGAACTATCCCTGAATAACTTGCGCTCTAGGCGGGGTGTTTAAACCCAATTCGAGAGAAAGGTGAATACCTTTAAACCTTTGAAGGGATAAGGATTCCTTAAACGTGAGAGAGGGGGCCAATCCTCTAATATTTTGATTCATCTTGAGCATATATCCTGGAGTAACATCCTGAAGCATATCCTACAAAACCCCTTCAAACTAAGGTGGGTGTTAGCTTGGCTAACACCCCTCCGATCCTTAAGTTAGTATTGGGTTCAAAAGAATAAATAAATTCAAACATATTTAAAAGGGATAGAATTCATAGCATCCTGAGTTAGAAATTAATTTCTAAAGCTTAAGGTGTATGGCATTCCAGGATCTTGGTAACATATCCCATTCCATATTCTTGAGTCGGTATGCTACTTTCCCAGATTCTGATTCAACATCATAAGGTCCTTCCCACTTTGGGGCAAGCTTCCAGTCAGCAAGATTAGTAGTATTCTGAAAAGCCTTCCTTAACACCCAGTCTCCAACTTGAAATCTTTTAGTCCTTAGATTCTTGTTGTATGCTTTGGATATCCTCTGTTGATATGCTGCTATCCTTAGCTTTGCTGCATATCTTGTCTCATCAACAGTATCCAATTCTTGGCACAAGGCTTCAGGATTTGCCTCAGGATCCTAGAGGCTTGATCTTGCTGTAGGTATCACCATCTCTGTCGGGATCACAGCTTCTGCCCCAAATACTAAAGAAAATGGGGTTTGACCAGTTGCACTCTTTACTGTCGTCCTATCAGCCCATAGCTTCTGCCCCAAATACTAAAGAAAATGGGGTTTGTAAAAACAGTGTTCAGGATATAGCTCAGGATACCAAGCTATATCAACAATCAAACAATGAGCAAAAATGTAAAGGTTGACACGAGATGTACGAGGAAAGCCCTTGATCAATCTAGATCGCCGACACTAGGGGTGTACATGGGTCGGTTTGGGTCGGTTTTGGGTCATAACCGAGATGTCGGTTATGGAAAAGTCATAACCATAACCGCTCGGTTATGGCGGTTTTGATGGTTATGACGGTCGGTTATGGGTCGGTTAACCATGAACTTAGGTCTAGCTAAATTTAGATCAAAGCAATATTATCTATAAATACTAATACTTTTAATCACCGAATAAAACGATATATAATAAATTCAAACAAATGTTCAACCAAAATGATATCCATAAATTCAAACGAATATTCAACCAAAATGACATAATTCATAAACTCAAACAAAGTTTTAACCAAAAACACCAAATACTATGTTGTCGAAGTTTAATCCCAATCTTCATCTCCAATGAAAGAGTCTTCAATTGTTCTCTTTTCCGGTGACAAATCTAAAAAAACATATTCAATTATGCTTTAATATTAAGTAAAAATAAATAATAAAGTAAAAATAAGTGCATTGTTACCTTCTTCTATTTTCTCTAAGTTGTCAACCAAGTCTTGTAATTGTACTCCATGAACTTGAGTATTTTGTAAATCCTTTGGTAGACGCCGTATCCAATCTTGTGAACAAATTAAAGACTCGGCGGTTTTTGGCGTAAGAGAGCTTCTATAAGGATCTATGACACGCCCACCGGTACTAAAAGCGGAGTCGGATGCCACGGTTGAGATTGGCATCCCTAAAACATGTCTAGCAAGTTGAGAAAGAACTGGAAATTTCTTTGAATTTAACTTCCACCAACTTAAAACATCAAACGTATCATCTCGTTTTACCATTTTCTCAGTTCCATCACGCAAATATACATCAAGTTCATTAGTATTAGCCCCTCTTCCGCATTTTTTCTCCAAATATTTCAAATAACCCTCCTCTAAATCAACAACTTTTTCACCATCAACCGAGCTAGAAGATGAAAATGTAACTTTTTTCTCATTCGATTTATTAATTTTCATCTTATAAGCATTAAACAACTCTACCAATGCTTTATCAACTTTATCCTCAATTTCCTTACCTTCCTTAGAGTCCTCACCATGTATGAGCTCTAAACAATAATTGAGATAATGCCTTTTATTCCTAGGGTCTAAAACTAATGCCACATACAATAATAGATTCATATTGGCTAAATTTTGCCAATATTTTTCATATTTTGCTTTCATTGATTCGGCCATCTTTTTCTCAACCTAATTACTACTTAAGGACATCTTTGCTATTGTGGCATGCATTGTACATAGCTCACCAAACAATAAGTTAGCCGTCACATACTTGGAACCCGAAATTTTTTTAGTCACATTAGAAAATATTCTCAAAAACTCCATAAATAACCTATCAAGAAAAAAAAAATATCACTATTGAACGCAACATAGAAGTAAAATAATCACTATAATACCTTGCTTTCTCCCAATCCGATGTATTGGGTGCCCCTATAACTTTTTCACTCTTCTTTCTCTTTCTCGTACTTCGCTCGTCATCTTCATCTTCTGAGCGGAAGTAGGATCTATAAACTGAAATCAACATCTTGAAGTCTATGAAAAAATAAGCATATTAGACTATTGGTAATAGATGGAAAAAATAAAAAGAAAATACATAATTATTAAAAGAATATAATACCTATCAAACGCTTTTTCATAAATAAGTGCCGTCTCCAACATTAAGAATGTTGAATTCCACCTCGTTTCAACATCTAAACACGGTTTCCTCTTGCATTTGATGTTTTCTTTCTCCACACTTTCTTGGAAATTTAGAAATCGTTGACAAGAAGATCTCAAAAACCTTACAGCTTTACGAATCCTATTTATGGAATCGATTTGTTCTTCTAGACCATCCTTGACGACAAGATTAATTATATGGGCATTACATCTCAAATGCAAATATTTGCAATCTAAAATAGCATGGGGCCCCTTAAGCATTTTTTCAGATATCTAATTGCTCCATCATTCGATGAAGCATTATCAACAGTGATCGTAAGAATTCTATCAATACCCCATTCTTGTAAACATTTATAAACAAACTTTCCAATGGTCTCACCCTTGTGATTTGGAACTTGGCAAAAGTTTATAGTTTTCTTCCTTGGAACCCAATCATCATCAACCCAATGTGCAGTAAGGCACATATAATTAAAGTTTTGAACAGATGTCCATGTATCTATAGTGAGTGATACAGTTTGATCCTTTAAAGTACCCTTAAGTTTTTTCTTCTCCTCTCTAAATATTGACCAACAATATCTAGCCACAGTCCATCTAGATGGAAACTTAAACATCGGGTTTAATCCCCATGAATATTACCTAAATCCCTCATCTTCTACTATACTAAAGGGCTGGTTATCTTTGATGCACATTTGAGCAAGTAGAATTCTACACTCTTCTTGGCTAAATTTATAAGAAGCCAAGCTACTACTACTTTCACCAGAATTTTTAGTCTTAAAACTCAATATTGATTGTTTCTTATCTACTTTCTTGTAAAGCGGAGACTTTATGCAAGCAAACTTTAAATGATGACCTAAAGAACTCGTGCCATTCTTTTTAGAACCGGACGCTAGTAAGGAGTTACAATAAGGACATTTGGCTTTACCTGAATCCTTATCTTCAACAAAATGGTTCCATACCCAAGATTTTTTACCTCTACCATTTTTCTTTTGATCTACGGTTTCTTGGCTTTCTTCAACATTAACAACCGGTGGCTCGTTTGGGGATTCTTCATCAAGAGTAACAACCGGTGTTTCGCTACCAGGTGTTTCCATCTACATTTGACCAAAAAAGTTAAGTAATGAATGAAGTGTTAACAGAAACAAATATAACAAACTTCATCTTTTTGGATATTCTTTCAAAAACAGAAACAAAATATTACAAAAGTTTAGTAAACAATACTTTAGCATGAACCGACTTCTTTCGATCTTTATAACATAACATAACAGAACAATCAGAAACAATACATAAGTAACAGAACAATCAGAAACAATACTTTAGCATGAACTGCCTTCTTTCGATCTTTATAACATAACATAACAGAACAATCAGAAACAATACAGAAGTAACAGAACAATCAGAAACAATACTTTAGCATGAACCGACTTCTTTCGATCTTTATAGCAGAATATAACACAACAATCAGAAACAATACTTTAGCATGAACCGAAACTATCAGAAACAATATTGAATATACGTAAAAGAACAATCAGAAAGACAGAAACTATCAGAAACAATTATACGTACTTGAGACTGGAGACGATGGAGACTGGATATTGAAGTTGAACTCTCGCTTAGAAACTCGTACTGGAGAAAACTCGCTGGAGTGGAGACTGGAGACGATGGACAACTGAAAGGACTTTGGAATAAACCCTAACAGTGATATTAATAAATAATAATAAACCGCCCCTGCGTTGTTTGGACTTTGGAATAAGTATTTTATTTTATTAGGTTTAAATGTTTAATAATTCAAAAAAGTCCTTTGGTATCCAGTGCGCCCTACATAAGGTAAGGAATTAAGGATTTTATTTTATTAATAAGTAACTAGCGGGTCGGTTCGGTTATGGCGGTTATTGAAACATACAAAACCATAACCGACCCATGATTGTTGGTTATCAAAAATTTAAAAACCGACCCATCGGTTTTTTCGGTTATTTCGGTTATGGGTCGGTTAATTCGGTTTTTTGCACACCCCTAGCCGACACAAAACCTCGGGAGCTGACAATAGCAGCTGCCTTGTTCTTCTTATTACTTCGAAAGTCAGGATACAATGCAGGATAATGCCCAGATCGTTGCTAAGTGTTACAATGCTTGCTAGAAGTGTGTGAATTGCGAGAGAGAGTGTAAGTGTTCGAGAGCAGTAAATGTGATGTGTCCTACAAGATCTAGTTATCCACGTATTTATAGTTACAAAGAATAAACTAATTTTCCTAAAACGATGGGATGCCTTGGAATATTCCCTTGTTAACGTTGTGGACCAGGTTTTGCGGCTTCAACATTCCTCTTCTAACCGTCTGGACCGAGTCTTCACGGGAACTAGTCTTGGTGAACATTATGAACATGCACCCGAAACCTGCAAACAGTTTGTTAGTAATCATCTGGATACAGCATCAGGATGTTACCAATATCCTGATCCAGCATCCTGGTTGTGAACAACTATTATGTAATCAAGATATAACTTAAGATATTATTCAGGATATGGGCTAGGAATTTCACCCATAACAAGAGGATTGAATCATCAGTGCTTGTAATCAGTGTTTTGTAATAGAACAGTGTTTAGCTATAGCAGATGTTAGGGGTTGTTATAGTTGTTAGATGTCATTGTCTAGGTGACGTCAGCAAAGATTCCTCAATGGTTAGGTTTGTACTATAAATAGAACAATGCATATACTGTTCTATTAGGATCACTTCACACACTTGCATTTTGTACGAACAAACAGAGTGATCTAAGGCTGAGGGGGAGAATTTTATTCATGCATACGTAAATCAATCATTCAATTGAAAGTGTTCACGATGAAAGCAAATCTCTCGTTGTTTGTGTTATAAAGTTTACATTCATTCCACTGCATATTATTTCCATCTTTTTATCATCTTCCATTATTTCACCATTAAACAAACACAAACAATTCAAACTCAGATCCTAACAATTTGAATATACACCTAAATTCCCAACAAATGCACTTCCACATATATTAGAAACCTCTTGACTAATAAGCATAAAAGGATATGTAAATTGTCCTGATCCATTTGGCACAACTATATATGAATACTTGTTCAAACTTCCCACATTAGCATTGAAATTCGTTTAAATTTTCCGTCCTTGAACAGATCCTCCATTCTTGTAGTACAAACTGGTATCCTAATGTAATATCTGGGATTGCATATTTGCCTTTTATCGGATATCTAATTCTTGAGCCTCACGTTTACCGCTAAACTGAGTCACCCTCAGACCTCTCCAAACCTCTTACCCTTTAACCATAATCCGAAACTTCCCCAGTAATTATCTAGAAATGCATCAGCAAGCTTAGTTTTCTTCTCCAGATTAGTTATCACTATCCCATGTTTATCCATCTCTGCCAGCAAATGACAATATTATTAGGATCCGAGTTTGTTTGATTGTGTTGTTTAATAAAGTGAATAATGAAAGAAGATAGATCAGAGGATAATTGCAGCGGAAATTGAAAGTAAACTTTATAACATAATCAAAGGAAGAATAGTTTTCATCATACACGATTTCATTAGTCAAAAGATTGTATGAATTACAAAAGTTTAACTATGCATGCATGTATACTAAACTCCCCCTCAGCCCGAGCTCACTAGTTTGTTCGTACAAGATGATTGGTGCAAAAGAGTTAATAGAACAGTACAGGTATTGTTCTATTTATAGTACAAACGAAATCACTGAGCATCTAATGCTGACGTTACCTAGACAATGACATCTAACAGACTAACAATATCTAAACACTGATCTAGACAAATACTGTTACATTGAATACACTTATAGGTAAACACTGATACTCCTATCAGCTATTGATGCCCAAGCACTGATGTTGTAGATCAATGCTTTCTTCAATGGTTGATCAGGCCTTTGAATCAGCAGTTGTTATGTCTTCTCAGTCTTTGTACCCAGCAGTCTTTAGATGAACAGTTGTTGAGAAGATCAATCTTTAAGACAAGCAGCTGATAGAAACACTGCCATTGGAGGGAACTTAGAACATGCACTACTTATTGTGGATCAACTGTTTGGGAACCCGTTTTGGCTTTCAGTATCATCTGTTCTTCAAGGTTTGATCACATGGGCCAACAATCTCCCCCTATAACAGAAGATGCCAAAACACTTCTTTATTCTTGATCTTTATTCTCTCATTAGCTTTTCCCTAACTTGCCCTTTGAATTATTGGAGGGAACTTAGAACATGCACTACTTATAGTGGATCAACTGTTTGGGAACCCGTTTTGGCTTTCAGTATCATCTGTTCTTCAAGGTTTGATCACATGGGCCAACAATCTCCCCCCTAGAACAGATGATGCCAAAACACTTCTTTATTCTTGATCTTTATTCTCTCATCAGCTTTTCCCTAACTTACCCTTTGAATTGGAGCTCAAAGTTGAGGGAATCTTCATCATCTTGATCCCTATGAAGTTGAAGTTCTAAAAGATCTTGGAGGTCAGCTGCACCCAGACCTAGTGCATCCTCCTTTGATATGTGTTCAACTCTACCATTGGACTTGAGCAAAGTTAATACGTGGGTCTTTTTATCAGACTTCCACTTTAGTATTTTTGAGTCCAATGGGTTTCTTGGGAGAAGTTTTATTTGTGATGAGTTTGGGAATGGAGGTCTGCTTGTCGACCTTTTGACAGTTTCTGCAACTTAAGCTTGAAGCTTTAGTGAAGCATCATCCAATCCATACAACAATTGATTTTTGATAGCCAATTTCATGATATCAGCTTATCTCTTTTCATCTTCCTCATCCATCTGCTGCTATCTTTTTCTTTGATTTAAGACCTGGATGGATACATTAGAGGATGTGAACAGCTTTTTAAGAGAGAGGGTATGCTGCTGTAGCTTATTGTCACACCCCAATATTTCCACGTATTACCGGTGGGCCCGATGGAGAGTATCGTGACGTAGTTGATATCGTCATAGTCAATAACCACAGTTTAAATGCACAGCGGAAGTCTAGGAAGAAAATATTAATACAAACCGAAATGCAAAGTATAAATAAAATACTATACAAACGGTTGTGAGTGGATCCACAAGCGGATCTAGAGTAGAATACACATTATTGCTCAACAGACTTTAAGCACTAAGAACTTGCAAGATTCCTTAATTAGAGCTCAGGAGCTTCCAGCCAATTCCGCGTAGTACCTGCCACTTAGCCTTTTTGAAAATACGTCAGTTTACACTGGTAAATACAATTAACTGACTCTTTTGAAAGCTTTTATAAAATTTAATTGGATGCACGAGGCATAAAATCTTTTATAACTTGGGACAATTATTTAAAATAATCTTGTATACAGTTTTACATGTTTGTCGTCCATTCAGGACCCGGTTAGAAGAGCCGGATTAGATTAATAGACACACCACAAGTATAGGCTCACAAGAGAGGGAGATACCGTTTATACATACGCAACTGTCAGGTGAATACCTACACCCCGTGCTTAAGCCGTGGCCATTTCTAATGAATGAGCCAAGGATATCCAGGACACGGTCATTACCCCCCAAAGGCATTGCATCAAACAAGACAGATTAAAACGGGTTCTCTCAATGATTTAACCACTAATCGATTAAATATTCAATACGCGACCAAGCGGTAATAATTTACCGTATCCCAAGCCTGTATAAGGGAAAACAAGTTAAAAGTATTTACCTTAGCTAAAATGTAATTTTATTCTCAGCCGTATATCAATCAACAAGTACAAGTAGCTTTTACTGGGCTCCTAATCTGGAAAGAAGGTTTTAATAACCTATTAGATTCCTAACGGGTCTTATTTAAGTTATAACTTAGAGCGGTTAGTTTTAAAGAAAGGTTTACGGTTCAAAACGCAAGATTAATCGAAGACCGGATTAGAATGTGATTTAGACCCAACAAGTACGAAGACTTGTATAAAATGGGTAAACTAAACACATTCTGGATTTTGAAGTAAAAATGATAACGTTTGACATCTTTCGGTTAATTTATGCAAACTAGTTACACCGTACCGAACGCGAATATGCATGATGAGTAACCAAATGAGTCATGTATAGGTTCCATAAGTTATTATGCTTAAATTATATTGTGATATCACTAGGATATCTTCCATTATGCCCAAAACGAATTTAAAACCAATTTAAGCCCTGTAAGGGTATTTTGGTCATTTTAAAGTTTATAAAAGTGGTTAAATAGTAATCTGAGTTTATGGTCTAAAATAATCAGTAAAAATATTTATTTTAACAAGTTATATCATACATATGTGAATTTTATCATTTATGGCCAAACTATGCACCGTAGGGGCATTTTGGTCATTTCACATATGTTTTAAGGGTCAAATTTGGAAATCTGAGTTCAAGACTTATACTTACTCTTAAAATATAAAAATTTATTTATAACATCAGTAGGTAATGAGTCTTAGGTGCTAAATATGGTTTTAAACCATACTATGCGCCTAAATCGCATAAAAGTCGATATTTGATATGTTTAATGAAATATGAGAATTTGATCAGTCTTTAATGCTAAAAATATTTTATTTAATATATAAAATCAGTAGGAAAAGGTTCGGTATCAAAATGATATGTAAAACTCATTTTATTAACGAAATGGGCATTATCGTCAATTACCGAATTTATGCTAGAACTCTATGCTATGGTCAGTATAAAATTTGACAAAAATATCCAAAAATCCCTAAATATTATATCTCAACAGTGGGTATCAAGTTTGGTGTCAAAAATTGGGTTTAAATATGATTTATGCCAAAATGCCATTTAATTAACAAAAAGCTTTCGTTTTACGATATCGTGCATAACTCTCATTTCAGACCAGAAACGGATGTTAAATTTTTAGGACATACTTATACATCAGTAATAAAGGTTTTTGTCCTCTCACATTTTCAAAAATCTCGTTTTAATGATAAAAGGGCATAATGGTCCATTTTCAAGCATTTAACGGAAACATGCAAATGATTTTAGATTTCTATGGAACCGTATAGTATAACCTCAGAGGGTTATACTAACATATAATGTGGTCCCAAAGGAACCCTAAGGTATAACTAAACTAAGCTAAATCGGGTCAGAACTGAAAGTCAAAGAAAAAGTCAACTTTTGCGACTCTCGGTTGCGAACCGAGCCTAAACTCAGAATTGTCGGGTTGGACATGCCTAAACATGTTCAATTAATATTTACCAAGTTATTTAAGTGACAAAACTGATTTTATAGCTTCTACATTATCGGTTATGAATTTTATTTAAAAACTGACCCGTTTGACTTTAATTTTAATTACTTTGACCTGACAATTAACTAAGTAAACGTGATAATTAGGAGGTGCCCTTTTGAGGGTTCAACACCTACCTAATTACGATCACGTAGCCATGTTCGTTGCGAACAATGGCTTGACCGTTTACGGTCTAGCTAAAGGTCAAAGCGTTCATCGTAAACGCTTGACTTTTCGGCTTTTTAAGCCTAATAAATACATTTGTCACGAAAGGACACTTACATATGGTCCTTAGGACGGAAAGGAGGTTCCCAAAAGCTCAGGATCCTCTTAGATTTAGAGATATAGTAGATTTGACGTCTTTGGCACAAGATGATAAAATTCTTCAGAGTTGACGTCTTTGGCACAAGATGATAAAATTCTTATGAAACGCTATAATATGGTGGAAAATTTCTAATGGCCAACCTTATGCGCATTTGGTAGTACGACCAAGCATAGCGTAGTTTCCGGTTTAATTAAAAGGCCTCTCAAAGGCATAGTTTCGTGAGTCGTCGCTTTTAGTCCTTAATCGCACAAAGTAGCGCGTAATATCGTTTAACGACATCTAAGCCTTTCGCGGTCCATATTGAGTATTCCCTAGCATGTGCTTAAATATTACGATGCTCCCATTCGCTTAAATGGTCACCCAGAGGCGTAGATTTAAAAGTTGACGCTTTTGGTCCCTCTAATGCGCAAACTTGCGCATATCATCACTTAATAGCATCAAAGCCCAATCTAATCTATATTAGGCATTCTCGAGAGTATTATTTGCACTTCATAATATCTCGAGTTCGTTAAAAGGTAATTCAGAGGTATAATTAAACATATTGACGCTTTTAACCCCTCTAACTTGCAAAGTTGCGCGTAACGTCACTTATAGGCATAAAAGCCTTAGATGGCCAATATTTGGCATTCCTGAGAGTATAATAAAACATCATGAAGCTCCCAGTTTGTTAAAAGGTCACTCAGAGGTAAGAATTAACGTGTTGACGCTTTTAACCCTTCGTCGCGCAAACTTTCAATTAATTACGCAAACGGCTACTCTCGATCAATAAGTGGCTCATTTATGAATATGATTACCGTGTAACATTATTCAGAGGCTTATATTAAGCATGTTGACACTTTTAGTCCTTTCGCATTCAAAGTTTTTGATTTTTCCCAAAATTCGTCCCGCCAATTGAACGTTTGACTTTATTAGGGTTTAGTGCACGTGTCAACATATCATTGGACGTGATTTTTCGAGGTGTTACACTTATCAGTAGTTTGGTCTTTGTATACTGGCTTCTTTGGAGCTGTAGGATCTGTCTCTCTTAGTTTTTCCAACTTATCATATATCTGATCTACATACTGCCTGGACCATCTTGCAATGGACCTTGCGTTTCCATACTTTGCAGCTACCAGCCCAGCTCTCTTCCTCTTGTATTCTAAGGCAAGATCTGCATTGGATTTCTTGAACTTATTCCAGTTTGGAGCAGTCTTCCTCATTTGAGGATCATTTTTCATTCTTTCACATCTATTTGCTTCTTCTTTGAGAGCTGTGAGAGGCCAATCTTTGAACTGATGCTCTTTGGCTGGGTATGGTTTGTCTCTCATGATAAGTTCTATGAGATCTTTCCTTAGGTCCTTTTGAAGGTCAGCATTAGGTGGCAGATTAGACATCTTCTTGCTAAGGTCTCTTGCAAAGTTTTCCAGTTTCCTGACTTTGCTTAACCCATGTTGCATTTGACTTGATAAGTTGGTGTCACCTTTCCCTTTACTCACTTCTTTAGCAACATATTCTACTTCTTAGCGACATATTATTAGCCCATGTGATCAAACCTTGAAGAGCAGATGATACTGAAAGCCAAATCTGGTTCCCAAATAGTTGATCCACAATAAGTAGTACATGTTCTAAGTTCCCTCCAATGGCAATGTTTCTATCCGCTGATTATTGTCTTAAAGACTGATCTTCTCAACAACTGTTCATCTAAAGACTGTTGGGTACAAAGACTGAGAAGACATAACAACTGCTGATTGTCAAAGACCTGATGAAGACTAAGCACTGCTGATTCAAAGGCATGATCAACCATTGAAGAGAGCACTGATCTGCAACATCAGTGCTTGGGCATCAATAGCTGATAGGAGTATCAGTGTTTACCTATCAGTGTATTCAATATAACAGTATTTGTCTAGATCAGTGTTTAGAGGTTGTTAGTCTGTTAGATGTCACTGTCTAGGTGACGTCAGCATTAGATGCTCAGTGGTTTCGTTTGTACTATAAATAGAACAGTCCCTGTACTGTTCTATTAGCTCTTTTGCACCAATAATCTTGTTCGAACAAGCTAGTGAGCTCAGGATGAGGGGGAGTTTAGTATACATGCATACATAGTTAAATTTTTGTAATTCATACAATCTTTTGACTAATGAAATCGTGTATGATGAAAACTATTCTTCCTTTGATTGTGTTATAAAGTTTACTTTCAATTTCCGCTGCAATTATCCTCTGATCTATCTTCTTTCATTATTCACTTTGTTAAACAACACAATCAAACAAACTCAGATCCTAACAAATATCTTTCGATAAATTAATGTAGAGTCTCATTTTTCATGGAGGTAAAAATCTCAAATTCAATCTTTGTCAAGGCCCTTTGTCTTTGAATCATGTTGGTATTTCCATAATAATTTTTGTACAAAGCTTCCCATAACGACTTTAACGTCTTATTACTCTTCCATGGATGTGACATGTCATCCGTAAGAGCTTGCTGTAACTGACGAAACATTTTTCTCTCTCTTTCATATTTTCCTTTATCTTCTAGTATTAATGTTGAAATCTTCCTTGTTATCTCGGTTGTTTCCTTATGAGGTAATATATATTCCTCTTGAATTGCGATCCATAAATCGATATCTAAACCTTGAATATATCCCTCAAATCTCTCTTTCCACCTCGGAAAATCTTCGATCTTTAGCAACTTTGGGGCTTTATTGTTCGTTCCCATCATATTGTCAAGATTGATTGTTTGCCCTATAGTTCTGGTCATGAATGTTCTCCAACCATCTAGACGTTCCATTTTGATGAACTTTCAAACACTTAGACAAAATAAATTCCAAAACACTTAGACACTTCAAGAAAACTAATCATGTGCACGTAAAAGTTAACGCGTACAAGCTATCGGTCAAACGTACCACTCCTATGCAAAAATCTAAGCGTAGAAGTCCTACACAGCGTATTACTGTCACACCCCGATATTTCCACGTATTACCAGTGGGCCCGGTGGGGAGTATCGTGACATAGTTGAGATCATCATAGTCAAACAACACAATATATAAATGTACAGCGGAAGCAAAAGATAAATATATTACAATCCGAGTATAAAGTAATATCAAAGTATTACAACGGAAAGTAAAGGATCCACAGGCGGATCAAATAAAAGGAAAAACTGTTCAACAGACTTTGGACGCCTATAACTTGCAAGATTCCTTATTAACGCCCTGAGCTTCCAGCCAATTACGTTCAGTACCTGTCACTTAACCTTTTTGGAAAATACGTCAGTTTACAACGGTAAATACAATTAACCGACTCATTTGAAAACATTTATAAAAATTGATTTGAATGCACAAGGCACAACATATCTTTTATAACTTGTGACAATTACATAATAATCTTGTATACAGATTTACATGTTCGTTATACGTTCAGGGCCCGATGTAGAAACCGAGTCAAGATTAACAGACACGCCACAAGTATAGGCCCACAAGAGAGTGAGATACCGTTTCCCTTAGGCACTGTCAGGTGTATGCCTACACCCTGTGCATAAGACGTGGCCATTTTATAATTTAATGATGTCAAGGATATCCGGAACATGGTCATTAACCCCTAAAGGCTTTTATTTCAAACAATACAGATTAAAGCGGGTTACCTCAACAATTTAATCACAATACGACTAAACATTCAATACCTGACCAAGCGGTATTATTATAATACCGTATCCCAAGCCCGTATAGGGAAAATAAGTTAAGAGTATTTACCTGAGCTAGCAATGCAATTTATACTCAGCCGTATATTCTAATCAGCAAGCACAAGTACTTCTACTGGGGCTTTTAATCTGGAACGAAGGTTTTATTAACCTATTAGATTCCTAACGGGTCTTATTTAAGTCGTAACTTAGACCGGTTAGTATTTAGGAAAGGTTCACGGTTCAAAACACATGATTAAGCGAAGACCAGAATAGAATGTGATTTAGACCCGACAAGTTTGGAGACTTGTATAATATGGGTAAACTAAACACATTCTGGATTTCAAGATAAAAACGGTAAGGTTTGACCCGTTTTGGCTATTTTATGTAAACTAGTTACATAAACCGAACCGAACGCGCAAGAGGCGTAACGGGTAACCATATGGGTCATATATAGGTTTCCTAAGTTAATATGCTTTAATTATGTTGTGATATCAGTAGGATACCTTCCATTATGCCCAAAACGAGTTTAATCTCAATATAAGCCCCGTAGGGGTATTTTGGTCATTTAAAAGATTATAAAAGAGATTAATTTTAATTCTGAGACTCGGGTCTGAAATAATCAGTAACACAACTTAATTTAATAGGTTATATCAGTTGGTGATAAGTCTCATATGCCAAAATGGTTTTAAACCCATACTAGGTGTTTAACACGCGTAAAAAGCCGTTTTAAGCGATTTCCGGGTTATACAGGAAATCTGAGTTTTCTGATCAGGTTATAAAGTTCAAAATACTTCATTTATTATATAAAATCAGTGGCAATTGGATTTGTGTCAAAATACTATGTAGAACTCATTTTATACACAAAAGGGTATAATCGGTATTTACCGAATCAAGGCAATAACCTTAGGTTATGATCAGTTTAAAAATAATTAAAAATCTTCAAAAATCTCAAAATATTATATTACATCAGTGGGTAAAAGTTTTGGTGTCAAAAATTGGGTTTAGATAGGCTTTACGCTAATTATGCCTTTTAATTATCAAAAAGCTTTCTAATTACGCTATTGAGCATAACTCCTAATCTAGACCTCCAACTGATGTGAAATTTTAGGCACATGTTTATAAATCAGTAATAAAGATTATTGTCCTTTCACATTTCCAAAATTCTCTTTTTAGGGTCAAAAGGGCATTATGGTCAACATTAAGCAATTAATGGAAACGTGTAAACGAATCGGACAATCAACGATTCAACCACAGAGGGTTATACTATCATGTAACCTGGTCCTAAGGAAGCTCTAAGGCATTTCCAAACCCATCTAAATTGGGTCAGAACTGAAGTCAAAGCAAAAGTCAAAGTTTTGCGACTTTCGGTTCCGAACCGGGTCTAAACAGAAAATTGTCGGATCAAACAAGCTTAGACCAATTCTTATACTTATTACCAAGTTATATGAGTGATAAAATAGGTTACACGCCTTCTACATTGCTAATTATGCGTTAATTCAAAAATTAGGATCCTGTTGACTTTTTATAATAAACTTTGACCCGACAATTGATCTAGTTAGAGTGGGAATCAGAGGGTGCCCTTTTAAGGGTTTATTACCCACATAAATACCAACTTATAACTACCTTAAGTTTGACTAATCACTAGACCATTAGTGATTAAACGATAAGTCAAACCTTAATTACGACGGTTTGACTTTTAAGCTAATAACTAAGCAAAACTCGATTAAGGAAGGTCAAGGGTACTTACCAAGGTCTAATGCACGACCAGGGATGCTTAGAGAAGGCTCTTGGGCTCCAGAGATGATCAGAAGATGAGTTATGGGTGAATGATCAAAGTTGCAACCAAAGGGGCTTTATATAGTGCTTTTGATTCCTTATGATCATGACAAACAACTCTACTATGGATCCCTGATCATCAACAAGTGTCCCTAGTGCCTAAGAACTATTAGGGGTCGCCCATGGAAGTGAAAATATCTTTTTAAGTCGGTTACATCCTTCATAACAGCAGCTGTCAACATTTCAGTCGCTGGGCATGCCTTACGGACCGTAAGGCTTACCTTTACGGTCCGTAAGCCCTTTTCAGCAGGCAAAAGTTTTGCCCTTTCAAGCTTTGAACAGGCACTTAGGTATTTCGAATTTGGCCTCTATTATCAGTAGGGGCCTCTTGATCATGTCTTGAATAGTTATAACCACCTTACTATGTTGTATGATTGTCTTGGGCTTTATCGAAAGGGTCACGAATGAAGGTTTGTCGTATACAATCTCATAGGATCCCATTCTTTCAATTTGGTTCAATCATTGTTAGCATTAACCAGATTTGGATGCTCATCAGACGTCTATAACACAGGTTAAGGGTTGGGATTTATACATAGGTCGCTCAGAGGTATTTATTAACATGTCGACGCTTTTAACCCCTCGTATACGAATTTTTATCATAACTTTCTCATATGATAACCAAACTTGGTGAAATTTTTATCATGTATTCTAGTGAGCATAATTAATCGTTACAAAGTCTTCGGGTTTGCCAAAAGGTCACTCAGAGGTACACTTTAAACATGTTGACACATTTAACCCCTATAGTTTGTAATCTCTCACTTTCTTTCACAATTTGCTTCGTATGATCCATGAATCATTCGTTTAAGGGTATAAACATCATGTATGGTTATTGTAAAGTATATTTATCCATTGTTGACATGCTGAACCCTTATATTCACATACTTTCCTTGTTTGTCAACTTTAGTCCTTCCAGAGTATTCTTTCACACGTTCAAAGCTTATGACACGTGTCAATACATTATTGGACGTGATTTTACGAGGTGTTACATCCTCACCCCCTTAAAAGAAATCTCGACCTCGAGATTTGCTAAAATGATGGAAGTACTTTTTGTCGCATAATGGACTTAAATTCTATAACATATCTGGAGTCTTTCCAGGCTCCCAAAGTGACCCCTATATTAGGTACATGTATCCTTTTGGAGCTTCTTAACCTGTCGATCCTCAATCGATACAGGATGCTCATCACATCATAAATCTACATATCATTATGTGATAGTGCTTCTTGACTTATTGGCGAAACACATCCTTCAGTCACTAGTGTGCAATGTATTGCGAGTTCCGCCAAGCTCCTTAAATAGGTTTTAGCTTATAAGCTACTTGATCTTGATACATTCGATTTCCTTCGAATGATTCTATATATTCAGAGCTTAACTAGCCTGATAATTTAACAAATTTGGCACACCCTTCCTGGGTGATATCTTTTGTTGAACCTTATTCCTTAACAAGAATTTAGGAGGTTTGCTATTTTCATTAATCCTTGATTTTCTACCGAATACTGGCATCTTACAGATGATTATGAATTTGCGTGATCTTATTTGTTGTTTCCAATGCAACTTTCAGATCCTGATAATTGGACTTACCCATCTATTGTCCTAACAATAGATGTTTAACATTCCATCTATACAAGGTCTCCAAAGGAGCAGCCTTGATGCTTATATATCAACTATTATAGAAAAGCTTATCTTACGGTGAGATGGTTATTCCAACCACTGTTTAACTAATTTTAAGGAATAGCTAATCCTTGTCGTTAGTCGAACAAATCGACGATCCTGGGCAGCTGATGGCAATTCTTAATCGTTGCCTAATTAGGGTTGCGGTAACAATGCATAAGCAAAATGAACCGTCTTTCATAATTAACTATACCGAATTCTCAGGATATTGAGTTAGGCTATATGAACCCTCTATTTTAAAACTTAGTTAATCAGGGTTTCGATTCTTACAATGATGGTACTAGCCGTCTTGGAGATTTCATAATAATACAACCTTAAATGGGATATAAACCTTAACTCTACCTGCCTCTCAGGGGTAAACAGGGTAATCTTAGGAGAAGATAATCAAGATTCAAGGAGGTTACAGAGATTTTTACAAATCTCAGGCTCCAATTCATCCACCATTGCTTGTGTTAATTAAGTGACACATTTACGTTATGAGTCCACGAACTCCTTGATCTGGAACATTTACTTGGACTATTCCATTCTGGATATCTCCTTTGAAGACCATTAGCTGACTTTAGTACTCTATGACCATCGGAATATCTTTGTGGTCCCATGTATTAAACCTCCATACTGATCAGGCATGGAAGCAATCTATGGAACATATTAAGATATACCAATCCTCATATGGCGCTTTTTATCATACCGTTTGGTATTCGCAATCGTTAGAGATCAAAGAGATATCAACTCTAAATGCTGACGCATTACACCTAGAGAGAGGATACTTCTAAAATTCTACGACTGAAGGTTTCTGACAGGAATAGAAGAAATGGTTCTTATGATTCGCCTGTGAGTCTTACCTTACACTTAATATCTGGGTTTCTTACGGGAAAATTTTCTAAAAGTTTGCTAAGCTTATGGTCTTTATGAGAGACTTAGCAGCACCTGAACCCAACACAACTTTTAGCAATAAATCACAATAAGGGGTTTATCTAGTGTCATTATAAATGGGAGATGCATCTTAATCATTCATTAGGAGGGTTAAACGCCTCCATTCTTAATCCTTTTAAACTTAGCTGCAAAATCTTTGACAAATTTTAGGGCAGTCTCAGCTTTGACTGGTTGTTTCTTAGTCTATATAATGTGAGTAGCTGAGGTAGATCCATAATGGGTTTATAATGAGCAGGCTTTGGAACCTTAATGTGCCCTCTTATTTTCGATACTAACCACCAATAATCATTTGCATTAAGCTTAGATTTTGGGTAAATTGAATAGAGCACTAACTCAGCCAATGAATTAAAATTTGCGACTTACTGTCGACAATCTAGAACTTTTATGGCGAGAGTCAGAAAATTCTTAATCCATCTTTTTCCATTTTGTGATGTGGATAATAGGCTTTTCTAATAAGGTCCTAGATAAAATTTGGGGCGAGTAGCATGAGGCTCCTTGAACTTTTTCACAACCTTCTTCACAGCCTTTCCAACAGCTGCGTCTATCATAGTTTGAAGAACATCTTTGGAAATTCTAAGGTTCACAATTGTAGCATCATTGGCATGTGTCGCATCATTCATAACACGATCAACGGCTGTCTTATCTGAGTTTTCCATACTCGATATTGGTTCCTAACACCAATAAAACAATTTCTTAGTTGTAATCCAACAACTGCTATTCTTCATCCTGATAGCCTTAATATATACTAACCATGGTATCAATAGACCATACAAGCTAATATAGTACTAACATTCTTAATGAGTGTTATTTAATATACATTCATTATGTTTAGCCTAGGTCACGAAAGACCATCAATGGCATTTAAGGTTTGGACCTAATCCATCATCTTTTTGACAGGGGATCAAAATGTCACATCTGTCTTTATTATATTGATGATTTTGGATAGCTTGAAAGCTTGTCATAAGTGTCACACCCCCAAAAATCCACCTGCGGAGTATTACCGCTTGGAGGCGTGTCTGACCAGGATCCAGCCACCAATCATATTGAACAAGCACGCAAATAATTATAAAGGTCCAACCAATACAATTGGTGTCCAAACAAAACATAGTTTAAGTTGCAAGCGGAAGCATAACGATTAAAACCAAAACAAAGTATAAATTCAAAAGTTTCAATGTTTAACATGGCACACAATTGTCCATGTCCCACAACGACTCTTCTCCATGCAAGCTCCAGCTAAGTACCTATTGACCTGCAAAGCATGTATTAACGAGTCAACAATAAAGTTGAGCGAGTTCACAGTTGGGTGTTTGTTTTAAGTTGTATCAAAAACAGTTTCCTTTAGCTGGCATCCTGCCGTGGGGGTTACCCTATAGTTGAAAACGTATTTTGTTTATTTCCGTTTACTCTGGAAATCCAGCCGTGGGGGCTACCCCAGGTTTAATTATCTGGCTTTTCGGCCGTGGGGGCTACCCCATGTATATACTACTAGACTCGTTACCATATCGACTGCTGACTGTAGTCATTTTTATGTGCCCTGAACTGTCAATGTCTATCATCATTGACGTGCCTAGATCCATTAGTTCAATCCCGTCCTCTGCGGCACGGTGTGAGGCTTGTCAAACCTAAATAGCGCTATCTAACTAATGACTCGCTCGCCATTGGCCCGGCGATTAAATCGATATAAAAAGGAGGGACTTCGTGCTAGAGTTTTGGTCTAGTGAAAGTTAACTGTCCATGAGGACGAGGAATTATATTCCTGAACCCGTACTGTCCTACCTAAGAAAGGACGAGGAATTCATCTTCCTTAACCCATTCCCGACCCCTGGGAATCCCATGCTTTGTAGAAAGTGTGAACTCACCTTAGGTTAGCTCGACAGATAAACTAAAGGTCAATCGAGCTGCTAGAGGTCAACCACGTCCTAACATGGTTACCATACAAGTCAGGTCTAGGTTCAAATAGTGCACGTATGATTACACAGAGATAGCAAGTTACGAACACGTATTGGTCATGGCATACATAGCATACACATTGAACATTCCAAGCGATAACTGTTTAGCATACCCATAAAACCCAAATCATAACTCGGCCCAACATGTATACACGGCCCAACAACTTGTACGGCCCAATAACCTAATCAACATTTAACTTGTGCGATCCATGTAGTCTTGTGCGATTACAAATGACTTGTGCGACTGAAACCTACTTGTGCGATCAGCTTAGTTACCCAGCCCAACAATCTACGGCCCAACAGACTAACCCAAATCATGTGTTGTGCGATTTATTACCCTTGTGCGATTGTAACCATATTGTGCGACTGATCCATATTGTGTGATCCTATAACTTGTGCGATCCAATAGTCTTGTGCGACTATTGGTATCTTGTGCGACTGAACTTGCACGTCCGGCACTTGTGCGATCAGTCGTCTTGTGCGATCAGATCTTATACAATCTGGTCTTGTGCTATTTGTTTTAATATCCGAAAATTATGGCAATCAGTTATATGGTTTCTATTTATGAAATCTATCAATTAACAACACTAACAGTTTCAATTGTGCATATCTCGATCAAACTAAGAAATTATCATCTAATTCATAAGAACCCTAATCATTTATCAAGCATAAACAGTAAGCATGACACCTAAACATATTAACATAGTTCATGTTCTTGATCTCTAGCATGCATTCTAATTATGACAATTCAACAATCATTCGAACATCACAGCCGAATATCATCATTCAAACATAACATCATCAACCCTTATTTTGATCCGTGAAAACTACACATGTGCCGATTTCATGAACATAAATTCTATTTGGTTCCTATCCATCTAAATCAACATTAAGCATATATCAAACCCTATAGTGGTAAGACAGTTTGTTCATACTATCAAATCCGAAATACATATTTTTGATCATATAACAACATCAACCAAACTGAAATCAAACAATAACATAACACTAACCGGTTAAAGAATGGAACGAGGATTGATCCGAATGATAAAGCTTCGAGAGAGATGGAATGTGGCTGCCGTCGAGTTTGAGAGGAGAGAAAGAGAGTAGGGTTTGTGTGTGATGTGAGATTTGCAACAAATGAGAAGTGTTAACCTCCTCATGAGGTTATGCGTGTGAGAGGTGGGCCGAATCCATCATAATGGGCTGCCCATTCGGTTCAATTACAACTGAGTGTAGCCCAAGTGGGCTTGTGCGATTCGAATAGTGTTGTGCGATCGGTTCACTATACACATAAACACATAACATAACATTCAATTAATCACAAAGTTCACATAATCACATAATGTTCCACATACGTTACATCAAAGTACAAAGAAAAGGTTTGAAATACGAGTTGTCACATTATCCCCAAGTTGAAAGAAATTTCATCCCGAAATTTGGTACGTACTCACTGAGGAAGCTAGTTAAGTTGCATGGTTTTCCTGGGGTGTCACATCCTCCCCCCGTTGATCTGGAATTTCGTCCCGAAATTCCGTTGTAGCTTCAGCCTCAGTAGTGGTTGTACTGTTTGCGAACAATTGGGGATACTTTTGTTTCATTTGGTCTTCGCGCTCCCAGGTGAACTCTGGGCCACGACGGGAGTTCCAACGAACTCGAACGAGAGGAATTCTAGTACGCTTGAGAATCTTCACATCTCGGTCAGTAATCTCTACTGGTTCCTCGACGAATCGCAACTGCTCGTCGATAGTGAGTTCCTTCAAAGGAACTATGAGGGTCTCATCTGGCAGACACTTCTTCAGATTCGACATGTGGAAAACGTTGTGAAATGCACTGAGTTCTGTTGGTAGGTTCAGTTTGTAGGCCACCTTGCCTATTTTCTCTATGATGTCGAATGGTCCAACGTATCGTGGGTTAAGTTTGCCTCGTTTGCCAAAACGAACCACACCCTTCCAGGGTGAAACTTTGAGTAGCACTCGATCCCCAACCTGGAACTCGAGTGGTTTCCTGCCCTTATCGGCGTAGCTTTTTTGACGGTCACGAGCTGCCGCCATTCATTGTCGTATCTGAGCAATTCGTTCTGTTGTGTCTACCACAAGTTCTGGGCCAGTGATCTGACTATCCCCCACCTCTGCCCAACAAAGAGGTGATCGGCATTTACGCCCGTACAATGCCTCAAATGGAGCGGCCCAAATGCTGGTGTGGTAACTGTTATTATACGAGAATTCCACTAGTGGCAGATGTTTTTCCCAACCGTTGCCAAAGTCAATCACACTTGCCCTAAGCATGTCTTCAAGGGTCTGGATGGTGCGTTCAGACTGCCCATCCGTTTGTGGGTGATAAGCTGTGCTCATATCTAAACGTGAGCCAAAGGACTTGTGCATTGCTTGCCACAGTTCAGAAGTAAAACGTGCATCACGATCAGAAATAATGGAGATGGGCACCCCGTGCCTCGAAACCACTTCCTTCAGGTAAACGTCTGCTAAAGTAGAGAACTTGTCAGTTTCTTTGATAGCCAAGAAGTGTGCAGACTTTGTGAGTCGATCCACGATCACCCAAATAGTATCATTCCCCCGTTGAGATCTAGGCAGGCCAGTAACAAAATCCATGGAAATTTGCTCCCATTTCTATTGTGGTATTTCTGGTTGTTGGAGTAGGCCTGATGGTTTCTGATATTCAGTCTTGACTCTCGCACAAGTCAAGCACTTGCTAACGTAAGTTGCTATGTGAGCTTTCATGCTAGGCCATCAGTATGTAGTTTTTAGATCGTGGTACATCTTATCCGAACCAGGATGTACTGAGTAGCGAGACTTGTGTGCTTCATCCATCACAAGCTCTCGTAGATTGCCATAGAGTGGGACCCAAATGCGTCCTGTTACGTAGTAAGCACCGTCTTCCTTTTGTTCTAATCGTTGCCTTGAGCCACGTAGGGCTTCAGCCCTGATGTTTTCTGGTTTCAATGCTTCTACCTGAGCATCTCGTATCTGAGAAGGAAGGCTAGATTGAATGGTGAGTTGTAATGCTCGCACGCGCTTAGGCGTAGTGTCCTTTCGACTGAGGGCATCAGCCACAACATTGGCTTTGCCTGGATGGTACTTGATAGCGCATTCGTAATCGTTCAAAAGCTCAACCCATCGGCGTTGACGCATGTTTAACTCCTTTTGCTTGAAGATATGCTCGAGACTCCTGTGATCGGTGTAAATGGTGCACCTGGTACCGTACAGGTAATGTCTCCATATCTTGAGTGCGAAAAAACAGCTCCCAGCTCCAAATCGTGTGTAGTGTAGTTCCGTTCGTGGATCTTAAGTTGACGTGACGCATAAGCAATGACCTTGTCACGTTGCATCAGCACACATCCAAGTCCCTGAATGGATGCGTCGCAATAAACCACAAAATCTTCTGTGCCTTCAGGCAATGAGAGGATAGGGGCGCTACAAAGTCTATCCTTTAAGTGTTAAAACGCAGTTTCTTGTGTCTCACCCCAACGATAGGTGACACCTTTCTGAGTTAGTGAGGTGAGTGGTTGCGCAATCTTGGAGAAATCCTTGATAAACCTTCTGTAATAGCCCGCCAAACCCAAAAATTGGCGGATTTCCGTTGGTGTTCTAGGTGCAGGCCAGTCCTTGATCGAGTCTACCTTGGATGGATCAACATGAATCCCATCCTTGTTTACCACGTGGCCTAGGAAATGGACTTCACGAAGCCAGAAGTCGCATTTCGAGAACTTAGCATAAAGCTGCTCTGTTCGAAGGAGTTCCAAAATAAGTCGTAGATGCTGCTCGTGTTCCTCCTAACTCTTCGAATATATCAAGATGTCGTCGATGAAAACTATGACGAACTTGTCTAGGTAAGGCTTGCACACCCGATTCATAAGGTCCATGAAAACCGCAGGTGCGTTTGTCAGCCCAAAAGGCATGACCAAAAACTCGTAGTGTCTATAACGAGTTCTAAAGGCTGTTTTGGAGCCATCCTCTTCTCGGACTCTCAGCTGGTGATATCCCGATCTCAGATCAATCTTCGAGTAAAAGCTCGACCCTTGCAGCTGGTCGAACAAGTCGTCAATGCGTGGAAGAGGATAACGATTCTTCACCGTCACCTTGTTGAGTTCATGGTAGTCGATGCACATTCTGAAAGTACCGTCTTTCTTCTTCACGAATAGCACTGGAGCTCCCCATGGCGAAGAGCTAGGACGAATAAAACCCTTATTCAAAAGCTCTTGTAGTTGCGTAGAGAGTTCTTCCAACTCTGATGGAGCTAAGCGATACGGTGCATGAGCTATAGGTGCTGCTCCAGGAGCTAGCTCGATTTGAAACTCAACTTACGATGAGGCGGAAGACCAGGTAATTCCTCAGGGAATACCTCAGGAAAGTCTCGTACGATCGGGAAATCTTCTATCTTCTTTTCTTTCTTTGAGGTGTCAGTAACGAGAGCCAAAATAGCAGTGTGACCCTTTCTCAAACACTTCTGGGCCTTAAGGAAAGAGATGATGCTCACCACAGCACCACTCTTGTCGCCACGAATCATAAGAGGTTCATCACCCGAATGAGGAATACGGATAATCTTCTCGTGGCAAAGGATCTCAGCTTGGTGTTGGGATAACCAATCCATCCCAATGACAACATCGAAACTACCCAGAACGATAGGAATGAGGTCGATAGAGAAGGTGTGATCAGCAAGAACAAGATTACAACCCTTGACTACGTGTGTGGCCTCTAAACTCTTACCATTAGCTAGCTCTACAGTGTGTTTGGTGTTCAATAGTGTTGGGGTACGTTTAAGCATTTGACTAACTTTTAAGGACACGTAGCTAGTATCGGCACCTGAATCAAATAAAACTGTAACGTAAAAGCCGTCGAGAAGGAACTTACCCGTCACAACATTGGGATCATTCCTTGCTTCACCCTGGCCAATAACGAATACACGACCCCTTGCACCATTGACGTTGTTACCCCCGTTGTTTCCATTCTCCTGGTTGTTATTATTGTTGTCGTTGTTGTTGTTCGGGTTCCGGTTCAGTTGGGGACAATCTCTCTTGAAGTGGCCTTCAGCTCCACACTGAAAGCACCCTTTGTTGATGCCTTGCTACTGCTGCTGCTGGCGTTGATTTTGTGGGGCTTGTTGTTGCTGACGATTCTGGTTTGCGGGGTATAAACTTCTGCAATCCTTTGCGGCGTGGCCTGGCTTGTTGCACCGATGACAGTTACTCCTGGTGCACGGCCCGCTGTGATGTAGGTTACAGCGATTGCATTTGGGGTGATTTCCCTTGTACCCACCTTGACTTTGACTACCAGATGATGGCTGACTAGGGCTCTTGTAGTCGTCAGTCCTCCTCTGCTGAGACTGGGACTGAACAGAAGTTGAACCTTTGCTTGAAGTTCCATCCCACTTACGCTTGTTGTCGATGGGAGTATCAGAAGTAGTAGCACTAATGCGCTTTGGTAACCTGTTCTGCTCCACCGCCTGATCCGTGAGACGATGAGCCAACTTGATGATCTGTTGGATGGTGCCAAGATTTGCTGAGGTTACGTGACTTTGAATCTCTGGCACTAAACCCTTGAGATACAGTTCAATACGTTTGATGGGAGGGTCTACCATTGTAGGACACAGAATAGCCAACTCATTTGATCTTTTTGTGTACGCTTCAATTTCTGATCCCGTCATCTTCAAGTTGTAAAACTCTACCTCCAGCTTATGAATGTCATCACGGCTACAGTATTCTTCTTTGATCAATTCCTTAAAATCGTTCCAGGGGGTGGCGTTAGCAGCAACCAACCCCAGCATCTGGACCCGAGCGTTCCACCACGTGAGCGCTATCCCCTCAAGGGTACCAGTAGCATACTTCACCCTGCGAGCCTCAGGGCATTCACACATCTCAAAGATAGATTCGAGTTTCTCAAACCAGTGGAGGAGACCTACAGCTCCTTCAGTGCCGCTGAAAGTGGTAGGACGACATTCCATAAAGGTCTTGAATGTGCACACAGGTGGCTGAGCAAGTTGACCTGTCGTGGGTATAAGAAGGGACAAGGTTAAGCACAAGTGTTGGTTTACGAGAGTAGGACCTAAAGATCCTAGAGTGAGTTTAGACTGCAGAATATACCTCCTGCTTGTGCGGCTGTAAGTGCCGCAGCAACTTGTTGGTTAATCAGAGCCGTCAACTGGGCTTGAGTCATGTTAATGAGTCCAGCCATGATCTTCATATCAAGGGAAACGTGAGTGAGAGGGGTTCGCGAAAGTGCGATGACAGAAGAGAGTAAGCACACATGTGTTTTCAAACTATCGTTGCTACGTTTATCTAAGCATAGTTCTATGTAATCTAGCAAGTAGGCAATAAAACATAAACCATATCACCTAGAATGTCGAGTCTTGCACGTGGAGCAAAGCGTCGTTGTGGATCGTTGAGCACTGTACAGGTTATAGTCTGGTTTTAACAAAAACTTTTTCCCTTATTAAAACCAAGTTCACTATAACCAATGGCTCTGATACCAATCTGTCACACCCCCAAAAATCCACCTGCGGAGTATCACCGCTTGGAGGCGTGACTGACCAGGATCCAGCCACCAATCATATTGAACAAGCACGTAAATAATTATAAAGGTCCAACCAATACAATTGGTGTCCAAACAAAACATAGTTTAAGTTTCAAGCGGAAGCATAACGATTAAAACCAAAACAAAGTATAAATTCAAAAGTTTCAATGTTTAACATGGCACACAATTGTCCATGTCCCACAACGACTCTTCTCCATGCAAGCTCCAGCTAAGTACCTATTGACCTGCAAAGCATGTAGTAACGAGTCAACAATAAAGTTGAGCGAGTTCACAGTTGGGTGTTTGTTTTAAGTTGTACCAAAAACAGTTTCCTTTAGCTGGCATCCTGCCGTGGGGGTTACCCCATAGTTGAAAACGTATTTTATTTATTCCCGTTTACTCTGGCAATCCAGCCGTGGGGGCTACCCCAGGTTTAATTATCTGGCTTTTCGGCCGTGGGGGCTACCCCATGTATATACTACTAGACTCGTGTCACACCCCTATTTTCCACGTGTCACCGGTGGGCCCGGTGGGGAGTATCGTGACGTAGTTGATATCATCATAAGTCAAACAACACAATTATATAAATGCACAGCGGAAGCAAAGATAGATTCATTTCAACTTTAATAAAATGTAATATTAAATATCACGAATAGTTGAAACGGATCCACAGGCGGATAAAAAAAAAAGAAGATATTGTTCAACAGTTTTATTGACATCCAAGCTTGCGAGACTTATTGAGGACGCTAGAAGACAGCCAGCCTAGTACGAGTAGTACCTGCACTTAACCTTTTGGAAAATACGTCAGTTTACACTGGTAAATACAATTTAACTGACTCATTTTGAAAAGGTTTGAAAATTGATTTGAATGCACGTGGCACAAAACATTTTTATAACTTGGGATAATTATGAGAATATAATACTTGTAAACGAATTACATGTTACTTATGCGTTCAGTAGCCCGATCCGTAGACCGGGTTAAAGATTAATAGACACACCACATTATTTGGTTAGGCGCTGACGGGTGTACGCCTACACTCCGTGCTTTGGTCGTGGCCATCTCGTAAGATGATGCCAAGGATATCCGGGACATGGTCATTAACCCCCCAAAGGCTTTAAGCAAACAAAACATTTCAAAACGTAGCATATCAAGGATTTAACCACTATTCGATTAAAGATTCAATGCCGGACCAAGCGGTATTTTATATACCGTACCCCAAGCCCGTATAGGGAAAATAAGTTAAAAGTATTTACCTTTGTAAGTATAAATCACAATTAGCGAGTGAAGGTAGCTTTTACTGGTTCTTCTATTCTGGAACAAAGGTTTATAATAACCTATTAGATTTCTAACGGGTCTTTATTTAAGCCTAAGCTTAGACCGGTTAGCTTTTAAGGATGATACGGTTCAAACGCACGATTAAGCGAAGACCGGATAGAATGTGATTTAGACCCGAAAAGTTTGAATACTTGTATAATATGGGTATACTAAATACATTCTAGATTTTGAGACAAAGATGATAAGGTTTGACCCGTTTCGGTCAATTTATGCAAACTAGTTACATAAACCGAACCGAGCACGAAAAGGGCGTCACGGGTAACCATAAGAGTCATATGCAAGTTCCCCGAGTTAATATGCCTTAAACATGTTGTGATATCAGTAAGGTATCTTCTATTATGCCCGAACGAATTTAAATTCAACTTATGCCTTATAAGGGCATTTTGGTCATTTAAAAGTTTATAAAAGAGTTTAATTTGTAATCTGAGTTACAGGTTTGATTTATACAGTAAATACACTTAATTTAACATGTTATAACAGTAGGGTATTGTAACACCCCGAAAACGGGTTTGGTAATCAAACTCCGTTAATACTAAAAGACGGGTAAAGTACCGTTAGTGGTGAAATTTACCCGGTAAATATTAGGATTTATTTAATTAATCCTAATATTAAATAAAAAGTGAATAAAAGCTTTTAAGGAAATAAAATGGATAAAAGGCCCGGGTTAACGGGACCTAAAATAAACTTAGTCATAAATATTCCCGAACCCGCTAAGTTAACTAGGAATATTAAACCTAGTTAATAAGTGGGAATATTATTGAAAATAGTTAGGTTGTGACCTAATTAATAACTAACCAAACACGAGGGACCAAAGCCGGGTAACTTGAAAATGGAATTATAACTTAAAAAAAAAATAACATAACACACACACTTGATGTGTGTGTGCGTGCGTGAAGTAGTCCAGGAGAAGGAGCAAGAGCTCCAAACCCTAGCTCAAACAATCTCAACAATTGAAGCTCAAATCAAGACCCCAATCGATGCATGAACACATATAAATGATCACCTAGTCGTGGGGATCATAAGGTATGTCGAATTTCTAACATTCGTGAAGTTGTAAAAATTTGATAATCATCCTAATCGCGAATTAGGTATGGATTAGGGGAGCTATGGCTAAATTAGTGATGTAGACATGCTTAGGAACTAAACCCTAAGTGAAAATCATACATATGATGCTATGATTTGAATGATTTGATGATTTCCCATATATATGTTAAGTGGGTTTTCATGATAAAATGATGAACACTTGAATTTGAGTGTTTAATTGTGAAATTTGAAAGATAGGATGCAAGACCTAGATGTTGTTTATAAACACTAGACATAGAGATTTGATTCTTGATGTAAATCTTGGTAAAAATAGCTAGTTATGAACTAGTTAGTAAACATGTAGAATTATGCCCGTTAGGTGTTTGTTAAAATGCCTAAATGAGAAGTAAAGTGTTGAAATCCAAGTGAAACGCGTAATTGGCAAGCTTGACTAATTACATGAGATATGAGATAAAACGGGTTTTAATCATAATGTTTATTTGCCTTAATCGTGCATATTATATGATTAAAGGTAGTTGACTTTATAAAGTCGAACTAACCTATGATGAAGTCAAATAGAAGTTTCGACATAAAGTCCGTAAGATGAAATAGTCATAATAGTGATGACTAATCTAACCATCTTACGAATTATGATGTTAGTTTGACTCTTGACAAGCTAGACGGAGGCTTGGGGAAAGAAGCGGGTCAAACGGATCGTATACGCGGAAAAGAGCATAATCCGGATACAAGGTAAGTAAAGCTTACACTCTAGTTATTTGTCACGGCCCAAGACCCGGTTTGACCCGTTTCAGGAGCCGCGGCAGAAAATACTGCGGTATTGATTTAATTGAGTTTAACAGCGGAAACAGGATCGCTTAAAGCTAAAAATTTTTCTCGATTATTTTATTTCATAATTCGGGACAAAACCCCGATAATTTATAATATTATATTTTTACTATAAAAGTGTGATATTACAAAATCATTTCTTTTACTTTATATTGAGCCACTAACTTTAAGCTTGAAATGCTCTCCAGCACTTTTCCTGATTTACAACAGATTACCTGAAACATGTTTGAAAAAGGTTTTGTCAGCGGGAAATACTGAGTGAATCATTCTATTTACTAAAATGACTCATTTGTTATAATATACAGTATTAAGAGCGATTACAATGTTTCTGATATCAAGCCAAATACCCACGGTAATTGTCACTCGACCCATTGGCCCATTCGTCCAATGGTGTCTGTGGCTATGGTCATATCCCCCATTGGCTGCCCCAATGGTGACGATTATCAAGTAATGTATACAAAACCCCACATACCGGCTGTAACTTGGTGATTACAAAGACTTAATCCCCGTAATTATAACTTTGAAAATAAACATGATTTTGTAAATAGATTTGATAAAAAGAGAGAATGACTCACAATGCAGATTTATACGGGCAGAGCCTAGCTTACTGATTAGCCTTTTATCCTAATTTCAATAACAAGCACACAATTTGGAATTAGTAATCAATCCAGCATTTACGATAACTCACGAGATCAAATTCTCACAATGAATGTCAAAATGCAATACTTTGTCCATCGAATTAACGATGATCCATTGAATTAACAATGAATGACAAGGTATAATACTTTACCCATCGAATTAACGATGATCCGTTGAATTAACAACGAACGATAAAGTATAATACTTTACCTATCGAATTAACGACAATCCGTCAAATTAATGACGAACGATAAAGTATAACCCTAATGTGGGCGGCACTTAAATATTCATTGGATATTTGAATCAATCGGACAATGAATCGTAGTAGCGATTGTGCTAATACCCTGATTGCAGCTTCAATTAGAAACCTGTGGGTGGTAATTGAAGTATACAGCAGAAAACTCGGTGTATAATTGAGAATTCTTTCGTCGTAAAGTGTCCAGAAAGCAAATGCCAATGTCTTCTATTTATACACGAAAATTGACTAGCTTACGGACCGTAAGCTTGCTGATGTTGCGGTCCGTATGACAGCTTACGGACCGTAAGACTCACAGCTTTACGGTCCGTATGGGACACAAAGCTGCTATAGTGTAGCCACGTGTTGGGACTAGCTCGGCTGAGTCAACATTTTCTGAAAATTTCAACTTGGAGAGCACGTAATTCGGATAATCGTCAAGTAGGGAATGCCCCCCCTGAGTTTTAGGGGCCCTAATCCTGATTCTGAAAATTATGAAAATTTTAGGTTTTGCACAGAATCACTTGGGTGTCTCAATTAGGGTTTCCTATTGGTCAAATTACTTTAGTAATTATGACTTTTGATGAGAGTCGTTACATTCTCCCCAACTTAATAAAATCTCGTCCTCGAGATTTACTGGAATAATTGAGAATACTTTCTCTTCCTTTTGGATTCCAGTTCCCAAGTATATTAGGATCCTGTCTTTGAATCCTACTTTACTTAACACTATTTGTTTACCTTTATATCTTGGAAAGGTATTACCAAAGATTCGTCTGATAGACATTTCTTGAGATTGGATATATAAAATATATCATGTGTTTCAACTAACCTTCCTGGTAGTTGTAAATTATAAGTAACTGATCCAATATGGGAATTACTGGAAATGATTCTACCTACTTTTGGACTTAGTTTTCCTTTCTTACTCCTTTCCAAGGAGATACTTCCAATTATATTTTGTCTCCAACTCGAACTTCAACGGCTTTTATCTATTATCTGCATAATTCTTATGACTATCTCTTGCCGTTTTCAGCTTTTCCTTTGTGATACTGAATATCACAATTGTAGTTACTTAGGATTTTCATCCATCTTCTTTGCCTCAAATTCTTTTTGCCCAATTATATATATCTTAACTTCTTATAATCTGTATAGATAGTATCCTTACTTCCATACAGATAATATCTCCAAATCTTAAGGCAAAATTATGGTTCCTAATTCTAACTCTTGAGTGGTATAGTTTTCTTCGGACTTTTTCAATTGGCTTGAGGCATACGCAATTACCTTTTTGTGTTGCATTAAGGAATATCTAAACCCTAGCTTTGAAGCATTACCGTATACTTCAAAATCTTCTGTTCCTTCTGGTAAGGCTAGGATTTATGTTTTTATATCCTAAAAACTTCTTCTTCTCTAATCAAACTTAACCGTTTTAGAGGTTAACTAATTTAATGGTATAGCTATTTTGAAGATTCCTTAATAAATTGTCTGTAGTATCGGACTAAACTTCTAATTCCCATTGTGAATTAGGTAATCTTCCATTTGGTAATTGCTGCTATCTTCGCAGAATTTATGTGAATATCTTCATGATTCACCATATGACCTAAAAATTTGCACTTCTGATAGCCAAAATTCATACTTCGAAAATTTGGCGTAAAGCTTTTCTTTTCTTAACAAAGTTAAGAATACTTGCCAGTGCTGTCAATGTTCTTTCCTACTTTTGTAATAAATAAGTATATTATCTATGAAGATAATTACAAATTTATCCAAATAGAGTTTACCGATCCTATTTATCATGTCCATGAATGCTGCAGTTGCATTCTTTAATCTGAAGAGCATGACTGTAAACTAGTAATGACCATTACTAGTTCTGAAAACAGTCTTAGGTACATCTTCCTCTGATACTTTTAATTGATAATGTACGGAACATAAGTTGATCTTAGAAAACTATCTATCTTCCTGAAATTGATCGAATAGATCATTTAATTCTAATTAATGAGTATTAATTTCTTGATTATATCCTTATTCAATTTCCTATAATCAATACACATTCTTATGGAACCATACTTTTCTTAACAACCAATAATGTGCTAACCGATAAGGTTCCTTGGCTTATCGGTAAAATTCTTGAAATTGATAAATCCTAAATTCTATCTTCCTATCTGGTGGTAATCCAAGTAAATCTTCTGGAAATATATTTGGGTATTCGGATTTTACAGAATTTTCCTTAAATTCTGTATCTTTAGTATTAATGATTACTAAAATCATATATACTATTCCTTTGCTTTCGTTCATATTTAGCAATTTCCATTACTGATATGAACTTCATAAACTTACCTGGTTTATCTCCTGTAATCCTAATTGCTTTTCTGATGGTTGATTGAATTTCTAAGAAATTCTGATCACAGATAATGATCACAACATTGAATTCAACTAATTTCATAGATAATAGGGTTGCAGAAAACTTATAACTTATTTCTATGTTTTGCATAACCTTATTTATTTTAACTGAATTCCCATCTGCCGTTTCTAATATAGAAATTCATCTAATGCTGGTTAATGGTAAGTTAAGAATTTGGCAGAGTAAAGTATTTATAAAACTTTGGTTTGCACCAGAGTCAAATACTACTGTTGTGTAAACGTTGTAGACTAAGAACATACCGGCTATCACATCTGGAATCATCTCGGCTTCATGAGTAGTCAGCTGAAAGGCTCTTTCATTCCTTTTTGCCCCTTCTGCTGGTTTGGCTTGATTTTCGAATGGTTTATTCAGTTTTGGACAATCTGGCCTAAGATGTCCAGTTTCTCTACAGTTGTAGCAAACTGAAAATTTCTTCCTCCTGCAGTCTTTTTCTTGATGCCCTGGAATCTTACAAAAATTCCAATATCCTTTGCATCTTCCAAAATGCTTCTTTTTGCAAAATTTGCAAAATGGACTAGTAGAAGTTTGCCCATTCCCTCCTTTCTTGAAATGGTTATGGTTACCCGGACTGAATTCTTGGGTAATCTTTTGGGCTACTTCCTTCCTTCTATTTTCTTCTCTTGTCCGTACTAGCTCGTCATTTATAATATTGGCTAATTCCACCGCATCATCAATCGTGCGAGGTTTCGCAGCTTTGACGATATTACGGATCTCGGAAATCAATCCCCAAATATAACGAGAAATAAGTACCGGTTCTAGCGAAGCCAGGATTGGTACCACTCGAGCATATTCGAAGAATATCGTAGTATACCCTCGACAATCTACATCCACCATCCGGTGGGTTAGAAATTTATTTGCCATTTGATCTTTTTCATACTCAGGACAGAATTTTCTTTCTACAAGATTCTTAAATTCTTCCCAATTCATAGCATACGCCATCCTTCTTCCTTTTGCTTGTAACATCGTATTCCACCATTCTAGCGCTACTTCTTTGAAAAGATTTGATGCATACATGACCTGATCATCCTGAGCACATTTACTTATGGCAATTACTGCCTCGGTTTTCTCTAACCAACGCAGTACTGCAGTCGCTCCTTCATTGCCTGCAAACTCAATGGGTTTACAAGCAAGAAATTCTTTGTAAGTGCAACCAGGCGTTGCAACTTTCCTTTTCTTAGGGAGCGGAGCTTGCCGTGGTTCATTATCATGATTAACATGATTATTACCTCCATTTACGCTATTACTGAAATTATCTTCAGAAATGCGTTTACTAGGAACAACTTGTTGTGGTTCGATTGGATTTTTAACAGCAGCAAGGATTGCTGGAATAGCGTTGGCTATCCCTTGAGCAACTATTCCTGGAATAGTTCTGGCTATCTCTTGAGCAATGATATTTTCTATATCTTGCCTAGTCACATATTGATTCCCTGATTGTTGCTCAGATTGATTACCCTCATTAACTGGTTCATTATTAGCGTTTTCCATCTGATATCTATTTTATAGATATATAATTAGTATAAAGGAAATAATCCTATGTCACAATTTAATTGCACATAATCACATAAACGAATATACAAACAAAATTGTAACTTTTCTAATATTGCCTTATATCATATTTCTATATACACCCGTTTTATTATTTATTTTACACATACTGATTTTACTGTTACTATTATACAACCACAGTTTCATAATCCCCTATCCTTTATCAGATGATGTTCTGCGTTTCTTCTCATCGTATTTCCAGGAGATTTGTCCCAAAGTCTCTTGGATCCTATTCCCAACATTCATGTTGTCAAAATGATGGAGTTCGGTCCTATTCTTGTTACTTATTGGTAAATTTGGTAAAGGTTCTGGATTGTACTTAGGAAAAAGCCTATAGGGATGGTTTTGTAACAGTATTTCATTATCCAACCATTCGTCTATATTCCAGTGATTAGAAGAGTTTGGAATAGATGGTTCTAAGTTCATAAAATTATTTTCATTAACAGGCTCAATAGTATCATCGATTGCTATTATAAAATCTAATTCTTCTTGAGATGGTAATCCCTCCATTTGCCTAGAACTTTCCCCAATTTCCATTTTCTTAGGCTTAAGTTTCTCGAAAGATAAAGCATTGAATTCTATAGGTTCTTCTATATCTGGTATATACCTATTGAAATCTCTGGAAACTTCTATTCTTACTGGATAGAGATTTAAATTCTGAAGGGCTTCCGACAGATCACTCATGCTGATTAGTAAAATACATATAATTATTAAATCATACTAAAATTTTATGTAATAACTTTTTAAATAGCATTTCATATTACCAATCCAACTGAAAATTAAAACATACTAGGTTTTATTTGTAATTTATTTATAAATTTTCTAGACTGTAGATAAAATACTAAATTTTAAATCAGAATATTTAAAGATTTATAGTTACTATTACAGTAGTTAATATATAAAAATCTATATAATAGATAAGTATGATGACTTAGTTTATATATATTAACTAGTCATTATCATGGTGGATATTGGTTAGTGCTGCCTTGTTTAAGCATAGGTGATCAGTCCATGCCTAACTAAGGCTAGGTTATCCAATATCTGCCTTTGATAATAACCTTAGTATTTAAAAATAATCTTAATACTACTACTATTAATATATTATTATTAATAATAAATAATAAATAACTAAACAATAATTTTAAATAAGAGTATACTATAAAAATATAATTTCTTTACCACAATATAGTAATACTATATTAGGTAATTCCATATATTAATCAAATAAATTTATATATAATGTTTTTCAATTAACGATGATAGAGCAACAAATATTACAGTATATATAAAAATATGCCCATATTAAAATTAACGAATAGTCAGTTAATAAAACACATAATCATATAATAGTAATCAGGAAAAATTAAGTATTTCTAAATACTTAATTAGCTTAACCCAGTGGCTCTGATACCACCTTTTTCTGTCACGGCCCAAGACCCGGTTTGACCCGTTTCAGGAGCCGCGGCAGAAAATACTGCGGTATTGATTTAATTGAGTTTAACAGCGGAAACAGGATCGCTTAAAGCTAAAATTTTTCCTCGATTATTTTATTTCATAATTCGGGATAAAACCCCGATAATTTATAATATTATATTTTTACTATAAAAGTGTGATATTACAAAATCATTTCTTTTACTTTATATTGAGCCACTAACTTTAAGCTTGAAATGCTCTCCAGCACTTTTCCTGATTTACAACAGATTACCTGAAACATGTTTGAAAAAGGTTTTGTCAGCGGGAAATACTGAGTGAATCATTCTATTTACTAAAATGACTCATTTGTTATAATATACAGTATTAAGAGCGATTACAATGTTTCTGATATCAAGCCAAATACCCACGGTAATTGTCACTCGACCCATTGGCCCATTCGTCCAATGGTGTCTGTGGCTATGGTCATATCCCCCATTGGCTGCCCCAATGGTGACGATTATCAAGTAATGTATACAAAACCCCACATACCGGCTGTAACTTGGTGATTACAAAGACTTAATCCCCGTAATTATTACTTTGAAAATAAACATGATTTTGTAAATAGATTTGATAAAAAGAGAGAATGACTCACAATGCAGATTTATACGGGCAGAGCCTAGCTTACTGATTAGCCTTTTATCCTAATTTCAATAACAAGCACACAATTTGGAATTAGTAATCAATCCAGCATTTACGATAACTCACGAGATCAAATTCTCACAATGAATGTCAAAATGCAATACTTTGTCCATCGAATTAACGATGATCCATTGAATTAACAATGAATGACAAGGTATAATACTTTACCCATCGAATTAACGATGATCCGTTGAATTAACAACGAACGATAAAGTATAATACTTTACCTATCGAATTAACGACAATCCGTCAAATTAATGACGAACGATAAAGTATAACCCTAATGTGGGCGGCACTTAAATATTCATTGGATATTTGAATCAATCGGACAATGAATCGTAGTAGCGATTGTGCTAATACCCTGATTGCAGCTTCAATTAGAAACCTGTGGGTGGTAATTGAAGTATACAGCAGAAAACTCGGTGTATAATTGAGAATTCTTTCGTCGTAAAGTGTCCAGAAAGCAAATGCCAATGTCTTCTATTTATACACGAAAATTGACTAGCTTACGGACCGTAAGCTTGCTGATGTTGCGGTCCGTATGACAGCTTACGGACCGTAAGACTCACAGCTTTACGGTCCGTATGGGACACAAAGCTGCTATAGTGTAGCCACGTGTTGGGACTAGCTCGGCTGAGTCAACATTTTCTGAAAATTTCAACTTGGAGAGCACGTAATTCGGATAATCGTCAAGTAGGGAATGCCCCCCTGAGTTTTAGGGGCCCTAATCCTGATTCTGAAAATTATGAAAATTTTAGGTTTTGCACAGAATCACTTGGGTGTCTCAATTAGGGTTTCCTATTGGTCAAATTACTTTAGTAATTATGACTTTTATAAAGTCGAACTAACCTATGATGAAGTCAAATAGAAGTTTCGACATAAAGTCCGTAAGATGAAATAGTCATAATAGTGATGACTAATCTAACCATCTTACGAATTATGATGTTAGTTTGACTCTTGACAAGCTAGACGGAGGCTTGGGGAAAGAAGCGGGTCAAACGGATCGTATACGCGGAAAAGAGCATAATCCGGATACAAGGTAAGTAAAGCTTACACTCTAGTTATTTGATACCTATTGGTTTGATAGGTCGTGAATAGTAAGTCTTGTTTTAAATTATGATGTTCCGACACGGCAAGTGCAGTCCGGAACAAAAGACAATGGTCATAAATCATGTTTAATGGATAAAAAGGAGCTAATGCGGTTAATTAGTCATGAAATGACTAAAAGATAATGAGTTTTTAAATGGTTACCTTATAAGGTAAACCATTGCAAATAATAAGGGTAAATTGGTACTTTGGTCATTTGTGGACAATAACCGTTAAATTGGGGAAAGACACATTATAGCTTGGGTTATAATGGGTCAAAGAAATCAATAGATGATTTACAAGTAGAACGACTATACGGTGTAAACCGAAGTTAGTCATATAGATAAGATGGTAATAAATACCACCTCATAGAGTTTCATGGTCCTTTAGACCAAACGGGTCAAAAGGTGAAATTATCACCCTTTGACAATATCGACTAATAGTTTGTTGAGCTATGTGATCATAGAAATAAATATCGGATGGATATGTACATCGCTATCGTTTAGCGGCTATTAAGGCAAGGTATCAAAACGAATCAATATATTGATTCGAGCCAGGTATGTATAATTGGTCAAATCATCATTAGAACTTGAAGTTCAATGAGGGCTAAACAAGTTAAAATGGACATTGGGTTATCTTTTAAGTAAACCGAATGATTTAAGTTATTGTCATTGTGCTTTAAAAACATGATGGCTATTTAAACAAGATCCTAGTTTAAACAGTGGAATTTTGGTCAATTACGACATGAAAAGTCCTTTGTTGTAAAGAAAGGGTTTAAGATGACCAAAACGCCCTCGTAAGCAAAATCGAGTAAATGAACCTTAAGAGTCGTTTAAAAACAAGTTATATGATCAAGCAAATACTTTGAATAAGTATAGAGAATGAAAAGGGTAAATCTTGGGTCAAAAGACTCAATATGAGTCTTTGTCGTAAATTAGCAATCCGACGAGAAAAACTCGGATTATATAGATCATCTCATTAAGTTCACCACAAATTTAGTTGTGGTGGAAGATCACATAATAAGTAATGTGGTATAATAACGCTAGAAACGAATGAAAGCGTTTCATGCTCAAAATATGCCTAAATACCCTTAACGGGTCAAATTACGCATATGAGCGTAAACGGGTTTAAGTTACGTAAGAAACCCGTGACTGGAACCTAATATGATAGGAATTATTGAAATTATGATTATCGTGAGAATAAGGATCAAACAAACATGTTTTGTTTGATAAAAACATGAACGGGTCAAAATTTGGTAAAAGGGCGATAAGCCGAAGACTTAAAAGTCTGAAATTTTATTATGAAGGTTGTTGGGTTTTAACTCCATTAGATGGAGAATTAAATTACGGACGCGTAGGAAAAAGAATCGGGTAAAACGGATCAATAACGAAGAAGTTATGGCCGTTTCCGTGAAATCAGATCGTGCTGGGAAAATGCAGCAACATTCTGCTGAAAAGGGGGCCTAGCGTCACGCGACGCCCCTTAGCGTCACGCGACGCCTCCAAACTCAGAAAAGTATTATTTTTTGTCATATTTAACCCCTGTACTTGTTTGAACTTCATATTTAACCCCTGTACTTGTTTGAACTTCATATTTAACCCCTGTGCTTGTTTAAACTACATATTTGACTATCAAAACTAACTTTTAAGTTGGTTTTGATCACAGGTGATTGCCATGAGTGCCCGGATGAAGATCAAGCTCGATGAGGAACCGAACACGATAAAATACAAGCTTCCGCGCGACGTTTCGTTGTACCTTTTAAACGGCGAATTCATATACAATGTGTTGTCAAACTTTTAAACTGTAAAAGTTTTAGTAAACCCGTTTTTCCGATGTATATGTAATCTAAATTACATGATTGTTTTCGTAAATAATACGCTAAACCTTGATTTATAAGAACGGGTGTTACAAGTTGGTATCAGAGCCTTGGTTTAAGAGATTCAAGTATGGTGGGAAAACTATGCTTGGACTTAAACCTTATGCTCTTAATAAAGATTGGTGTTCGGTTCGAGGCTTGATCGCAAATCCGGTAAGTACATGTATGTTAATAGTTTAGCATGCTAAAGTGTTGTAAACAACACGTAGGGCTATCGTGTGATACACGTTACCCCAATTAAAATGATTGAAATAGTTGACGAAAATACGCGCGTTGACGCGTATAGTAGAAAAAGCCTTGTATTATAATACGGGCGATTATTGAGGTTGACGTTACTAACTTTTGTGAATGTCTTAATTGAAGGACACTCGCGTTTGAAGACGACGAGAGTCAAAGGAATTGTGGATACGATGATGGAACGGTCCGAAGCATGACAAGAGGAGCATGCTCACCGAGGACTAAATCGCGTAACGACCGCGAACAAGGTTAATGGCAAGGAACGTCCGTCGGGGCAAACATTACCAGGTGCACATTTTAAATAATCGCACGAATAGTAATATGCAACCAATAAGTAGAAATTGAAAGTTGCATATGTAGATTAAAAACTTGGAAAAAAAAAACCGAATAGAAAATGTATTCGGGATATTGTGTAGGATCGTTTGCACGACCAAACGAGTCGTTCGGAAGAGATCTCGTCCAATACGAGAGGCGGAATCAAACGTATCGGATTTATTTCAGCTACAAACACACGAGAATCACTTTAACTATCTCTTGTATTGATTTGATAACGATTACAGACCTGGAGATACTTCGGCAGAGCTTCGCTACCGGAATCGAACAAGTTACAAATGAAAACAACAAGTCCACTATTTATACTAACTCCACTTCGTTTGAACAAGCATCTCCAGTTCATACGAACTGGCCACTACGTTTGAACTGGCCACTTCGTTTGAACTGGCCACTTCGTTTGAACTGACCACTTCGTTTGAACTGGCTTGTTCACCTCTGTATCCTGTTAATCTTGAAATGTGTTACTTGTTTCATCTATTCTATTACATGACTAGATACAAGACAAAGTCGACAGACGCATGCACCAACAGACTCCCCCTCGGATGTTGACGAGTCTTCGGTATGCCTTCAGAACATCTTCAGTCTTGATCAGTCTTCAAGCTCTCTCCAAAGTATCTAACAATGTAAGCATCCTAAATCTCTATCTTCTTTTCTTCTCTTTCTTATCAGCAATAACAGCATCTGGCTTTAACCAATCAGAAACCTTGCTTTTTCATCTTCAAACTCCCCCTTTCAATCAACTAGGGATCGTAGTCTGGCTAACCTGCACATTCTCTACCTCAAAGTAAATTTCACAAATTTAAAATTTAACGAATTTAATCTCACTTGCAGGTATTAAACAATCAATAAATGATTTTTACAATGTTAATTTTGATAAACCACTTGAAGAAATATCATTTTTCAACACCACACACACTCCCAAACCTGTTCGTCATGTTAGCACTCGGAATTTTGAAAATCAGCTTTTCATCATCAGTTGTCTAAAATCTTTTTGAATTTTCAAAAATTTATGCTAAAACACACTGAAACTCTTTTTGAATTTTGAAATAAAAGACATGCAGTAAAGAAATATTTACAAACAATATTTTTGTGAGTTCGTGTAAGAGAATCATATCAGTTTTTGAGACAAATCACCAACACCGTTAAGCTTCATTTCATTTTAAGTTCTAAACGATTCACTTAGATTGTCAGTATACTGATCCACTTAAATTTTCACACAAAGTTCAACTGCTTCGAGATATGATATTAATGTCTTAAGAACTTAAACTCAATCGTGTGTCCCACCTCAGAATATACTCCCGTATCCAGATCCCAATATTCAGTCTTACAGGTAATTATGACACAAATGATATCTGTATATAAATTAGGTAATGCGAGGGCCGAGGGATCTCAGGTCGATACTTCCGTATACGCAGAGAGATATCAGCTTCGACTTAACGGTATGTCCCCTTTAGAGGATCTTTTAGCTACAACAGCAGCGACTAACAATTTTATTATTTCATCAGCATGCTGAGGGTTAATGCTATGTTTCAAGCATTACGGAAAGTATTATCCAGGGACTAGGTCAGAACCACCATTCAGCAGAAGTCCCGGAATAATACCCCAGACATCATTGAGTATAAAAACCTAGTATATCAGATTATGAGACCTTTCAAACGAGATTTCGGGGGTTACCCATATATCCGAGAGATGTTTCCCCACGATATAAGCAAGTTTGAAATTTAGATTTATATCTCGTCACAATCTACTAAATGTGCAAAAACCTACTGGCACATCATCAGTGAGACCGTTTATCACATTTTTATCTTACCAAATCTTTAGCATGTTGTGATCGTCCACTGATGTACTATCATTTCCTCTTTTATACAACAAAACTCATTTTTGATTTTATCATGTTTTTGACTTTTTCAAATTTTCAAATGTTTTTGAATTTTCTGAAAATTTTTACTCCCCCTAAAATGCAAACACATTTTAGGAAATTTGAAAACAAACTATACAATAAAATGACAACTGATATCGAATCGCTTCAATTCGCCATCCACTTGGCATAACAATCAGAACTCCCCCTTACAACAAACTATTTTCCCATTGTGATTTCAAAACACTTAAGTTTGTTTTAATTTACCACTTGTAGGTTAGGGGTTCATCACATTGTTCATCACTTATAAGTATGGTCCAATCAAGTTCAACTTAATGACCTTGATTAACCACTTGTCAGTGAAAACCTTCAACAACCACTAGCAGGTTCACTTAACAATCATAACCACTTGCACAACAAAATATAAAAATTTAAATATACCACATGTACTTTACCAACTTTACCACTTGTAGTATCATTTGCTAAGAAAGATGCCGATTCCTGCTCCACTCTTACCAACCTGGGAGCTCCGGCAAGTCAGGAATTTATGGTGAAAATGCTGTCACCCAAGCCTGACCAGCCTTGGGTGATTTTGGCGGCAAACATCTGTCCCACCAACATTTTGATTTGTAAAATTCTTTAGCATCCTTCACTTTCCTGTCAACCATCTTTCCAAAAATATGTTTAACATTTCCATTAAAAACCTTCTCAACATCAAATTCTCCCTTATCAGCGAAGAATTGATTTGAGATCTCTACCTTTCCCACTTTTTTCATCAAATTTTCTTTTGACAATGACGGAAAGTTTTCCTCGTTCATTTCAGGAATGGAATTATCAACCTTTTTATAAACCAAAGACTCCTCTGATTTTATGGAATCAGATTCATTGTCAGAATTACCCTCAGATTTAACCACCCACTTTTGTTTACTCAAATCACCTCTTCTTTTGTAAAACCTTTTTGAACTTTCTCCTTCCTCAGAAGTAGAATTTTCAAACTTTTTAACATTTTTCACAGGTTGTTCTTTCTTATCAACACACGTCTTTCTCAAAACAGAGTTAGAAGAAACTTCCTGTTTTTGGTAGTTGGTCTTGGGGCAATTCCAAGCTATATGTCCAACTTCTTGGCATTTGAAACAGATTCTTCTGTCAACTCTTTCAGCAAACCTTCTCACATTCTTCTTCACTTCAGCAAGAAACTCTTGATTCGACTGTTTCCAGAACGGTTTCTTCTGTTCATCCTCTGAACTTCCTCCTGAAACAAATTTTGTTTTTGATTTATAATTTTTCTGATTTTTATAATTTTCTGAAGAATTAAAACCCAGACCTTGTTTTTTGAAATTACGGTTGTGGTTTGGTTTCTTTTGATAACGTGAACCATAACCGTAACCCTTTTTCTTGTTCAATCTTTGTTGAACTCTTGAAGTGTATTTTTTAGGTTTTTCATGAAGATTTAAATCTTTTATTTCAGAAATATTAATTTCTGTTAATTTGAAAACCTGTTTAATCATTTTAGTTTTGACACTTCTTATTGGAAATTCCTCATCAGAATATAATTTGTCTGAATCATACAAAGTATAAGCTACTTTGATTGACCCGTCATTCAAATTAGATTTTGATAACAGGAATTCTCTATTGTAAACCCTGTTAACCGGTGAACTCGGACTCTTTTCTGATGAACTCGGACTTTCAGACTTAGACTCCGACTTTGACTCTTCATTCATATCTAACACCTGATCGACAACTTTCTTTACTAACTCAGACTCATGATCAGTGTCAGACGCTGTGAATGTAACATCAATATTATCTGGCAATTCATCAATGATTTCAGACTTTAACTTGATGTTGACTGCCTTTTTTAGACGCTCTTCGTTTGGATTCCTGGGAGAATAACTTTCATGGATCGGGGGTGGACATCTGTTATACTTGACACTTTGTTTCTTATCAGTATCAGTATCTTCAGACTTTTTCTCCATGAATGCTTCCAGACCTGCAACAGTAGGATAAACACGATCAATCAAATAATCACAAGTAGTATAACTCAACAGTAATCGTTTAATCCTTTCACTTTCGATCTTTTCAAGTTCCAACTCCTTCTTCAAATTAGCATAGTCTTCAATATACTCATTGATAACGCTCTGCTTTGTCATTAATGTTGCGCTCATTTTCTCCATTGCCTTTTCAATTTCTGTATTTGTCTTTTTCAGACGATCAACTGTGTTGTTGAGCACATCATATGACTCCTTCACATACTTCACATCAGACAGTAAATCTTCTTTAATCTTATCTAATTCAGCAATCTTCTTATCTTTTTCCTCACAAACTTTGCAAGATTCTAAACACTTCAAACATGGTTTTTCAACTTCAACCATTTTTTCAACTATCTTTTCTATATCGACATCCTTTTCAACTTCAACGAGTTTCTCAACTTCAACTATTTTTTCGACTTCAACTATTTTCTCCACCACTTTCTTCACTTCAACAATTTTATCTACAACTTTCTCAATTACTGCCTCAGCATTTGTTTCTCCAGCTTCTGTCTTTGCTTTTTCATTAGCTAGCATTCTTGCTGCTTCCAGCTCATGTTCTTCAATCTTCTGAATAAACTGTGCCAGATTCATATTTTCAATTTTTCTCATATGTTTTACAATCAACAAATAATTTCCCCATTTTTGCTGTGGTAATGCATCAGCAAGTTTATCAATCCATTCATCATTGTCTTTCTTAATGTTCAATCTTCCCATTTCTAAGACTAAATGACAATATCTATCAATGGTCATCTTTGTTGTTTCATGGTCAAAAGCTACAAACATGTCAAATGACTTCTTCAACAACTCCTTTTCCATATTTCAAAGTCAAGGCTTCACAAACACAAACTTTCTTGTTTTTTTTTTAAATCCTGTTTTCAAACAAGCCGTATCACCTTATAAAACACCTGCAAACAATCAAACAAACAATCAGTTTAAACTAACTGAATACGTAAAAGTGTGTGTTGATGAAATCAATCTAAGACTCGTTGTTGAAGATTTGCGGATTCGTCCCAATGTTGTTTAGGTGAGAACACTGAATGAATGGACTTGATCGGAATGAAATGGATTCAGTTGGGCCAATTTCTTGCTTTGAATGTTGATTGGGCCGGTTCTTTACTCAAATGGGTCTTTACTCAATGTTGTTCAAGAGAAACAAATAGAGGCGTTACTTACATAGGGCGTGATGTGAAAACTATAAAAAGGTCATGTGTGTCATGTGTTAATCGCTTACTCTGGCCAAGTAAGTAGTGGCATATGATACCATGAACTTCTTATGGCGGACACGTTTACATCCGATGTAGTAAGGGCGGTGTGAATGGGACTAACTTAAAAGTACCCAAATGAATCAAATGAGCAAAATAATTGATAATAATGTAAACGCACAGCCGGGTGACGGAAGCGTATTACATTAGGATGATGAGCCCGAGTGAAGGGACAAAGAAGCATGTAAAATGATATAGACAAGTATTGGGAGGGAGTGTACTTACACTCGAACCCAGAAAACGCAAGCATGAAAAATGATATAGACAAGTATTGGGAGGGAGTGTACTTACACTCGAACCCAGAAAACGCAAGCATGAAAAATGATATAGACGAGTATTGGGAGGGGGTGTACTTACACTCGAACCTAGAAAACGCAAGCATGAAAAATGATATAGACGAGTATTGGGAGGGGGTGTACTTACACTCGAACCCAGAAAACGCAAGCATGAAAAATGATATAGACAAGTATTGGGAGGGAGTGTACTTACACTCGAACCCGGAAAATGCAAATATGTCCCTTAACGGGTCGTTTTTGGTAAAACGTCAAACTTAAGGGCAAAGTAGGAATATAAAAGTGAAGCGAAGTCTTAATGCATACCGGGAGGGTTGCAATAATAATGACTTCGGTAAAACACCCGGTTGATGGGCAGGGATTAAACACATGCGTAAACCGAGAAACGGGAACTCGGATGGAAAGTTAAAAGACTCGGGTTTTGAGTCATAACTAAAAGACAACAAGATAATGTAAATAGAAATTAAAAAAAAAATAGTGTTCAACTATTTTAAAGTTAAACGGGTTGAATGTAATATCATGCCGGATAGCATGAGTAAACGCAAGCGGGATACTAGTAGCGTAAAAAGAAAAAGGATAATGAGCCCGGTAATGGGACATAATCAAATACGAATGTATGTAAACTAGATAATGGTGAGCATAAGATAAACCGATGCATAAATGACGTGAGAAGTCATAAAGTCGGAGAATTGTTCGAAAGAAAACGATGTAGCCTTAGACTACGGTCAAGGTCGAACGAAATCCAAAAAGTAAAGGTGAATGATTCTAAACATAAAAAGGGGTGTCTTAATGCCATATGCGTATATATAAACGTATACACAATTGAATAAAGACTCGAATAAAAGATGATCTACGGGATCATCATAACCTACGGGATATTAATTAGTGTAAGGGTCTACGAGGCCTGAATGACCCACGGGTCATGAATTGAAGCAAAGGGATCATAAGGGCCTCGCCTTAAAGAGGCAAAAGCTTAAGGAAATAGCCTACGAGGTTAAGTGAAGGAACCTACGGGTTAATTAGATAAAGCGAGGGAATCGGTTGAGAATCCCCGCATAAAACTAAGACTGTAAAAGAATAAATTATGGATTGTCAATATCATGGTATGGATAATTGACAAAAGTTAAAGAAAAGATCCTACAACTAAAACTTCGGTTTTTGTAAGAAATAACGTCTTTACAAATATAAATTCTGGTAGGAATTTGAATAGTAAGTATGAAAGATTCAAGTCTTGACACTAATAGGCGCAAGACGACATATTCGAAGAGTGATACTTTCGAAAATGAAAGGTTGATACAAACTAAACATGATGTGACACGATCACGGTTAGGAAATGTAATGCGAAGTAAAATCACATTATAACCAAGCGAGCGGTAAAAGTAACGGATTCATAAAGAATTCAATAGTACATGAAAGCGATGGATATCGCTAAGATAACTAAACTAGTGAAAATAACGAGATTACGTTATTTCAAGTAGCACTATGTCGTATGAGTTATGTAGACAATTAGTAACCAAAAAGATGTTACCATACTTTTTGGTAATACTAACTATTGGATAAAAATATAAGTAATGCTTGAAAGATTTCTTGGATCGAATACATTGAGCTAAACTCAATGAATTATGTAAGAAAAGGTTTCGAGGACGAAACCTCTTTAAGGGGGGTAGACTTGTAACACCCCGAAAACGGGTTTGGTAATCAAACTCCGTTAATACTAAAAGACGGGTAAAGTACCGTTAGTGGTGAAATTTACCCGGTAAATATTAGGATTTATTTAATTAATCCTAATATTAAATAAAAAGTGAATAAAAGCTTTTAAGGAAATAAAATGGATAAAAGGCCCGGGTTAACGGGACCTAAAATAAACTTAGTCATAAATATTCCCGAACCCGCTAAGTTAACTAGGTATATTAAACATAGTTAATAAGTGGGAATATTATTGAAAATAGTTAGGTTGTGACCTAATTAATAACTAACCAAACACGAGGGACCAAAGCCGGGTAACTTGAAAATGGAATTATAACTTAAAAAAAAATAACATAACACACACACTTGATGTGTGTGTGCGTGCGTGAAGTAGTCCAGGAGAAGGAGCAAGAGCTCCAAACCCTAGCTCAAACAATCTCAACAATTGAAGCTCAAATCAAGACCCCAATCGATGCATGAACACATAAATGATCACCTAGTCGTGGGGATCATAAGGTATGTCGAATTTCTAACATTCGTGAAGTTGTAAAAATTTGATAATCATCCTAATCGCGAATTAGGTATGGATTAGAGGAGCTATGGCTAAATTAGTGATGTAGACATGCTTAGGAACTAAACCCTAAGTGAAAATCATACATATGATGCTATGATTTGAATGATTTGATGATTTCCCATATATATGTTAAGTGGGTTTTCATGATAAAATGATGAACACTTGAATTTGAGTGTTTAATTGTGAAATTTGAAAGATAGGATGCAAGACCTAGATGTTGTTTATAAACACTAGACATAGAGATTTGATTCTTGATGTAAATCTTGGTAAAAATAGCTAGTTATGAACTAGTTAGTAAACATGTAGAATTATGCCCGTTAGGTGTTTGTTAAAATGCCTAAATGAGAAGTAAAGTGTTGAAATCCAAGTGAAACGCGTAATTGGCAAGCTTGACTAATTACATGAGATATGAGATAAAACGGGTTTTAATCATAATGTTTATTTGCCTTAATCGTGCATATTATATGATTAAAGGTAGTTGACTTTATAAAGTCGAACTAACCTATGATGAAGTCAAATAGAAGTTTCGACATAAAGTCCGTAAGATGAAATAGTCATAATAGTGATGACTAATCTAACCATCTTACGAATTATGATGTTAGTTTGACTCTTGACAAGCTAGACGGAGGCTTGGGGAAAGAAGCGGGTCAAACGGATCGTATACGCGGAAAAGAGCATAATCCGGATACAAGGTAAGTAAAGCTTACACTCTAGTTATTTGATACCTATTGGTTTGATAGGTCGTGAATAGTAAGTCTTGTTTTAAATTATGATGTTCCGACACGGCAAGTGCAGTCCGGAACAAAAGACAATGGTCATAAATCATGTTTAATGGATAAAAAGGAGCTAATGCGGTTAATTAGTCATGAAATGACTAAAAGATAATGAGTTTTTAAATGGTTACCTTATAAGGTAAACCATTGCAAATAATAAGGGTAAATTGGTACTTTGGTCATTTGTGGACAATAACCGTTAAATTGGGGAAAGACACATTATAGCTTGGGTTATAATGGGTCAAAGAAATCAATAGATGATTTACAAGTAGAACGACTATACGGTGTAAACCGAAGTTAGTCATATAGATAAGATGGTAATAAATACCACCTCATAGAGTTTCATGGTCCTTTAGACCAAACGGGTCAAAAGGTGAAATTATCACCCTTTGACAATATCGACTAATAGTTTGTTGAGCTATGTGATCATAGAAATAAATATCGGATGGATATGTACATCGCTATCGTTTAGCGGCTATTAAGGCAAGGTATCAAAACGAATCAATATATTGATTCGAGCCAGGTATGTATAATTGGTCAAATCATCATTAGAACTTGAAGTTCAATGAGGGCTAAACAAGTTAAAATGGACATTGGGTTATCTTTTAAGTAAACCGAATGATTTAAGTTATTGTCATTGTGCTTTAAAAACATGATGGCTATTTAAACAAGATCCTAGTTTAAACAGTGGAATTTTGGTCAATTACGACATGAAAAGTCCTTTGTTGTAAAGAAAGGGTTTAAGATGACCAAAACGCCCTCGTAAGCAAAATCGAGTAAATGAACCTTAAGAGTCGTTTAAAAACAAGTTATATGATCAAGCAAATACTTTGAATAAGTATAGAGAATGAAAAGGGTAAATCTTGGGTCAAAAGACTCAATATGAGTCTTTGTCGTAAATTAGCAATCCGACGAGAAAAACTCGGATTATATAGATCATCTCATTAAGTTCACCACAAATTTAGTTGTGGTGGAAGATCACATAATAAGTAATGTGGTATAATAACGCTAGAAACGAATGAAAGCGTTTCATGCTCAAAATATGCCTAAATACCCTTAACGGGTCAAATTACGCATATGAGCGTAAACGGGTTTAAGTTACGTAAGAAACCCGTGACTGGAACCTAATATGATAGGAATTATTGAAATTATGATTATCGTGAGAATAAGGATCAAACAAACATGTTTTGTTTGATAAAAACATGAACGGGTCAAAATTTGGTAAAAGGGCGATAAGCCGAAGACTTAAAAGTCTGAAATTTTATTATGAAGGTTGTTGGGTTTTAACTCCATTAGATGGAGAATTAAATTACGGACGCGTAGGAAAAAGAATCGGGTAAAACGGATCAATAACGAAGAAGTTATGGCCGTTTCCGTGAAATCAGATCGTGCTGGGAAAATGCAGCAACATTCTGCTGAAAAGGGGGCCTAGCGTCACGCGACGCCCCTTAGCGTCACGCGACGCCTCCAAACTCAGAAAAGTATTATTTTTTGTCATATTTAACCCCTGTACTTGTTTGAACTTCATATTTAACCCCTGTACTTGTTTGAACTTCATATTTAACCCCTGTGCTTGTTTGAACTACATATTTGACTATCAAAACTAACTTTTAAGTTGGTTTTGATCACAGGTGATTGCCATGAGTGTCCGGATGAAGATCAAGCTCGATGAGGAACCGAACACGATAAAATACAAGCTTCCGCGCGACGTTTCGTTGTACCTTTTAAACGGCGAATTCATATACAATGTGTTGTCAAACTTTTAAACTGTAAAAGTTTTAGTAAACCCGTTTTTCCGATGTATATGTAATCTAAATTACATGATTGTTTTCGTAAATAATACGCTAAACCTTGATTTATAAGAACGGGTGTTACAGGTATGACCTATATGTGAAACTTATCATTTAAAACCAAACTATGCACCTTAGGGGTATTTTGGTAATTTCACAAAGGCTAAAAAGGTCAAAACTGGAAATCTGAGTTTATAAACTTTTACTTACTGTTATTATATAAAAATATACTAAAAATATCAGTAGGTATCAACCTTATATGTTTAATATAGTTTTAGTACATACTATGCGTTGAAAACGCTTAAAAAGGCGATTTGGAGCCATTTCCGGGTTTTTAAAGGAAAGCTGATATTTTTATAATTCCAGAAGGCTCAAAATATTTTATTTAACAAATAAAATCAGTAGAAAAAGGTTTGGGATGAAAAGGATTTGTAAAACTCATTTTATGGCTAAAAGGGGCAAAATCGGTATTAACCGAATTAAACTTAGAGACCTCTGTTATGCTCAGCCAAAAATTAAATAAAAATCTTCAAAAATCCCAAAATATTATATTACATCAGTGGGTAAAAAGTTTGATATCAAAAAGTGGGTTTAAATAGGTTATACGCTAATTACGCCGTTTAAGTAACATAAAGCTTTCAAATTACGCTAATGAGCATAACTTCTAATCTAGACCTCAAACTGATGTCAAATTTTAGGTGCAAGTTTATAAATCAGTAACTAAGGTTTCTGCTCTTTTACTTTTTCAAAAATCACATTTTATAGTCAAAAGGGCATAATAGTCAACATTTAAACATTAATCGGAAACATGCATATGAATCGGATAAGTATTGAACCAAGTTGCATAATCTCAGAGAGTTATACTTATATGAAACCTGGTCCAAAATAAGCTCTAAGGCAGATCTCAAACATGCATAAACGGGTCAGAACTGAAAGTCAAAGCAGAAGTCAATTTATGCGACTTTCGGTTCCGATCCGGGTTTAAACTGAAAATTGTCGAGTTGATCATGTTGGAACATGTTCTTACATTAGTTACCAAGTTATTTTAATGATCAAACAGGTTGCATGTATCCTACATTGCTAATTATGCTTAAATTTAAAAATACACATTCTGTTGACTTTTTAAAGTAAGCTTTGACTCGACAATTAACATAGTTAGAGTGGGAATCTGAAAGTACCCTTTTAAGGGTTTGTTACCCACATAAATACCTACTTATAGGTACTTTCAATTCGAGAAATGACTGAGCGGATTTCATTTAATCGCGAAGTCAAACTTAAATTACGACGGTTTGACTATAAGCTAATTAACTAAGCTAAAACGAATTAGAAAGGGTTATGAATACTTACAAGAGTCCTAATCACGACTAGGAAGCCTAATGAATCCTTGTTGCTGGCCAGAGAGCTCCAGAATTGAGAATGCAAGTGAATGTGAAATTGTTGCAACAATGGGTGTTCTTAAATATCAACTTTGATCTCATAAGATGGTGCCACAAGGGTCTACAAGTGTTATAAGATCCGTCCAGGTGCCCCTCTATGCATGTAAAACCATTGGTGAGGCTCTGGTATCAGATAACAGCTGTTTACAGACGTTTCAGACCTGATAACTGACATCTGCGTGTTATTTGTCGCTGGCAGGTCGTAGGCGGGCCGCGAAGGGCCTCTCGCGGGGCGCGTACAAGCTGGCAACCAGCCAAACAAGTTTTCAACTTTTACATTTCAGTCCCTGGTCCTTTGATACGTGGTTTTGGCTATTTTTCTTGCACTCTTGACCCTCAAACCTGAGTTTTAAGGGCCTTAGGACATCTACAAACTTGGTTAGGTCCTTGGTTAACTTTGTGCTTACCCGAAAAGTCACGAATTTCAACGTTAACGCATTTAACCCTTCGTGCACGGTTTTGATCATAACTTTCTCATACGATAACGAAACTTTATGAAATTTTTATCACATATTCTAGTGAGTATATTTTATCATTACAAAGCTTCGGGTTTGCCAAAAGGTCACTCAGAGGTATACTTTCAACATGTTGACACATTTAGCCCCTGTAGTTTGTAATTCCTCACTTTCTTTCATTTTCTTCTTCGTATGATCCATGATTTATTCGTTTCAGATTATAAACACCATGTAGGGTTATTGTAGGGCCTATTTATCCATTGTTGACACTTTGGACCCTTATATTCACATAGTTTCACTGTTTGTCAACTTTAGTCCCTCTAAAGTACTTTTTCACATATTCAAAGCTTATGACACGTGTCAATACATTATTTGGACGTAAATTTTTGAGGTGTTACATCCTCACCCCCTTAAAAGAAATCTCGACCTCAAGATTTACTGAAAAAATTGAGGGTATTTTTCTTTCATCGTGGATTCTACCTCCCATGTGTATTCGGGACCTCTATGGGCATCCCATTTGACCTTTACAATAGGCACATGCTTCCTTCGAAGCTTCTTTACCTGTCGATCCTCAATCGACAATGGTTTTTCCACAAATTTCAAGCTCTCATCTATATGTATATCCGTATGTGGTATGACCAGTGATTCATCAGCGAAACACTTCTTCAGATTACAGATGTGGAACACATTATGTATACTACTGAGCTCTTCAGGTAAGTTTAACTTATAGGCAACTGACCCGACGCGTTCGATAACCTCGAAAGGTCCTATGTATCTTGGGCTTAGCTTGCCTTTCTTACCAAATCGCATCACCCCCTTCCAGGGTGATACTTTAAGCAATACTTTGTCACCTACTTCGAAGTGAAAAGATTTACGCTTTGGATCAGCGTAGCTTTTCTGCCTGTCTTTGGCAGCTTTCAAGTGATCACGAATCTAGACAATCTTGTCCGTCGTTTCAAAGACTAACTCAGGTCCTGATAATTGAACTTCTCCTACTTCCGCCCAACATATAGGGGTTCTGCATTTTCTACCATATAATGCCTCAAAAGGCGCAGCCTTAATACTAGTATGGTAGCTATTATTATAGGAGAACTCGATCAATGGTAGGTGGTTATCCCAACTGCCACCTAAATCAATCACACATGCTCGAAGCATGTCTTCCAGCGTTTGGATGGTACGCTCACTCTGTCCGTCCGTCTGTGGATGGTAAGCCGTACTAAAGTTTAAGCGCGTGCCCAAAGACTGTTGGAAACTCTTCCAAAAATGAGAGGTGTATCTCGTATCTCGGTCGGAGATAATCGACACTGGTACACCATGCAGAGCTACAATCTTATCTACATACAATTGAGAACATGTCGGAGCTGTAAGTTTCCTTAATGGGTAGGAAATGTGCTGACTTGGTCAGTCTATCTACTATGACCCATATAGTATCGTTTCCCTTCCTTGTCTTTGCCATCTCCCACTTCCACGTGGGAATTTCAGGCTGTTGTAACAAACCTGACGGCTTCTGGTGCTCAGCTTTGACTTGCGCACACGTCAAACATTTAGCTACATAGGCAGCTACAGACTTTTTCAAACCAATCCACCAATAGTTTGCCTTTAGATCCTGGTACATCTTATCAGCTCCAGGATGAACGGAATATTTGGAACTGTGGGCTTCCTGGAGGATAACATCTCGAAGTCCTCCATAAACTGGAACCCATATTCGTCCATTCAATCTTAGCATTCCATCCTTGTCATAGGATAACTGCTCCTCAGTTACTCCTAGTTTCTCTTCAGGATAGTTAGCTTCCAGCACAGCTTCCTTCTGTGCTGCTAACACCCTTTCGTTCAAACTATTCCTTATTTCAATGCACTTGGCATTGATTCTTATCGGCTTCACTCTTTCTTTTCTGCTTAAGGCGTCAGCAACTACATTTGCCTTGCCTGGATGGTATTTTATCTCATAATCATAATCATTTAGAGTTTCCATCCATCGTCTTTGTCGCATGTTCAAGTCCTTCTGATTGAACAAATGTTGAAGGCTCTTGTGATCTGAATAGATCACACACTTGGTTCCATACAAGTAGTGTCTCCAAAGTTTTAATGCAAATACAACGGCACCAGCTCCAAGTCATGGGTGGTGTAGTTCTTCTCATGCACCTTTAGTTGTCGTGAAGCGTAGGCAATAACCTTGCCTTTCCGCATGAGTACACAGCCCGTACCAGTGTGTGATGCATCACAATATACCACAAATTCTTCTATACCATTGGGCAATGTTAACACTGGTGCATTGCTCAGCTTTTTCTTAAGAATGTCAAAGGATTCCTGCTGCTTAGGGCCCCAATCAAACTTAACCTTTTTACGTGTCAACGAAGTTAGGGGCGCAACAATCCTTGAGAAGTTTTCGATAAAACGCCTATAATATCCTGCTAAACCCAGGAAGCTACGAATCTCAGTAGGTGTCTTTGGCTCTTGCCAATTCATAACTGCTTCTACCTTAGCGGGATCCACTTGGATACCACGCTCACTTACCACATGTCCAAGGAATTGGACTTCTCGAAGCCAAAATTCGCACTTCGAAAATTTGGCGTAGAGTTTCTCATGATGTAGAAGTTTAAGAATACAGCGAAGGTGTTTCTCGTAGTCAGCTTGGCTCTTCGAGTAAATGAGAATGTTGTCAATGAAGACGATGACAAATTTATCTAAGTAAGGCTTGCAGACGCGATTCATGAGATCCATGAATGCGGCCGGTGCATTAGTGAGCCCAAAAGGCATCACTAGGAACTCGTAATGACCATAACGAGTCCTAAATGCGGTCTTGTGCACATCTTCATCTTTGACCATCAACTGATGATAGCCAGACCTCAAGTCGATCTTAGAGAAGTAGCTTGCCCCTTGCAATTGATCGAATAGATCGTCGATTGACGTGTGCGTATATATACATAATTTTGCAATGAAATTACACACGAATCGGTTTTAAATTTATAAAAGTGATTATTACTTTAACATCAAAACACACACGAAAGAGGCAAGTGTACCCCGTCATATATGTAGTAAAGTATCGGTAAGAACCAAGTATCGATCCAAGGAAATGGGCGGAGAAATAATACTAGACCTTTGTCACTAAACTACCGGTAAAAACATAAGTTTTGTTTGATTTTAATTAAACTAAAGTAAGCGTAAACAAATACATAATAAAAACATAATAGATAATAGATAAAAAGCCTTGCTTAATACACAACCACAGCATGTCAACTAAGTCGGTTTTGGCACTAGAAGCATTCGGTCAATTTTCCAATTTAAGACAATTAGTATCCCTTTCGGGAATCCTAACATGACAATCATTCGGAAAGCTAAAACGATAAACACACTTTAACCACCTAAAATTGTTCTTTAACGTGCAATTGATAAATGTCTATGAAAATCTCTTAAAAATAAGTTAGTCATCCGTTAGGAGTTTTCTAACCGCACTTAATCAAGGAAAGCGACACCGATAAACACAATGCAACCACCGAGACAAGCATAAACTAGATTAAATCACAACCGAGTTCATTTTACAAATCTTGCACAATAATTCACTAAGATAGCAATTTTGGCCTAAACTACTAACTAAGCTAACAAATCATGGCAAGAATTTATAACGACACCATCTAACCCGTTAAGGTCCTTACGTGACGGCAAGCTCTCTTGATTAACAATAATTACATTTTATTAAATCACTAACCATTTCTAGTATCATGATGCATACATTTAAACCAAGCTAAACTAATTAACCAAGTTCAAAGTTTACTAATACAAGATTAATTAAGCTTCATTTTTCAACTATCTTAACTAACCAAGCATCAATCATCCAACATAATTACTTATAATCAAGAAATCAATATCAATATCAATAACAAGGTTGCAAACTAATCATCAAAGATTAACATAGAAAATACTTCAAAGTGTCATTACAAACAAAGATTAACATACTAAAGGCTATAATCAAGCAAGGGATTGTTGTGTTTTTGCCCAAAGGCTACAATAATAAATAAACATTAATCTAAATACTTGAAAGATTAACAAAATCATGGAAAGATTAGAAAACCAAACCATAAACAAGCACTAGACTAAGAATCCGAATAGTAATGGAGCTAAACGGCACGATGTGGCTTGAATCTGGGTCAAAAGCATAGCCTCCAGAGCCTGTAAAATCGCCTGTGAAGCTCCCAAAATTCCAGAATGTCGAACAGAATGTTTATGTTCTGTTTTTATATTTTTTTGCTGTTGCACGGTCGTTCTTCCTGTGGCACGACCGTGCACTTTAAGCAATTATTGGGCATGGCACACCATACTGCATGACGTCAGCAGATCGTTGACCAGATTCGATATCGCACGACCGTTCTTCATATGGAACGGTCGTTCATCACCGGGACTCTGTTGCACGAGCTGTTGCACTGGTGGTGCAATTCCGAGGTTTTTGCTGATGTTCGGAGCCGCACGGTCGTTCTTCGTATGGCACGTCCGTGCTTCCCCGGGATGACCTTGTATGCCTTGCACTCCTAGTCGCACCCTTGTTCATTGCCGGGTTAATCGACAACTGTCGGAGATGCACGGTCGTGCATCAGGTCGCACGACCGTTCCACAGGCCCAGGTCGGTTTCCTTAACAGAATGTCCGCAGCTTCGTCGTTTTGTCCGGAAAGTCCTCGTTTTCGCTATCATCTTGTCTGGTATGCTGTTTTAGGCCTGTAAACAAAAGTGTAGATAATTAAGTATGCGAATGACGGTTTTACGGCCAAAAACACATAAAATAGGGGTAAAACGGGGGACTAAAATATGTGTAAATTAGCGAATATCAAATCTCCCCACACTTGAACCTTGCTTGTCCTCAAGCCAGCTAAACTAAAAAGCAATAAAAGACAGAAACGGACAATAACGATAATTTACACACTATTTTATTGAAAACTAATATAAACGGTTAGCCGGTTTGTCGAAAGACAACATCAAAAGACTCAAACCCAACAAGCATATGCAATTATAAAGCGACAACCAAAAAGCCGTGACTTCACATTTAATTGACTCAACATGTTAATCTTCACATGACTCACAATGTTCACACACACTCGGTTTTATTTATGAAACATACATAAAATGTGTATGTGCAAACACTCAATGCCTAGTCAATGAAATGTGCAATATCATAAGCTTGTCATAAGATCTCGTCTCCACCAACTAACATGCGAACAAGTGTAAATCAAGAGGTCTTTACGGGTTGTAACGTTAGGCTAGGGCGAAGGGTATGGAAGTGGACATATAAAGTGGCGAAAACGGTTAAAACTCGGTAGTAGCGTTTAACTAGCAACAAAATAAACAACTATACATACAAACGCCTTAAAAAGGCGACTAAAGCGCAATCGAGCTTATCAACGAAATTTTAACATTTAAGCATTCAAAATTGCTCGATTTCTATCAACTTCACCCTATTTTAGGGTGTTTTATTTTCTGTTTTTTTTTTTTAGGCATACTAATTTATACAATGAAACATAAACAATAACAAGCGCTAGTTAAACGATTATTTTTGACCGAGTTTCAACACTAAAAAGGTTTAAAAACATAAAAAGGCTAAATTTGGCTAAGTGGGCGATAATGTGGGTAAACAAAGGTAAACGGGACGGCTCGACATGGTTAATCCTAAAGGGTAATATAAGGTGAACGGGAAGCACAACACAAAGAACAAGTACACAACAAAGGGGTAATCTAAGTGCCTCTATCACTTTTACACAAATCCGCACGTTCATGGTCTTAACAAGCATACTAGTGACAAGTTCTAAATTACACATAACATCCGGCTCACTCCTATATCCGAAATGAACAAATATATAACAATCAAGGCTCAAATATGCTCACGTAACGGAAGGAATGGGTAAAAGTGTGAAAACTATCATGTAAGTCTTTCTTTGTTTGTCACGCTTTCCGGTTTCCTTTTTTTCAAAAATATTTTGCTTGTCGAGTTTTTATCAAGTCCGAAGCTTTCTAAAACACAACCAACCGGTTTATTTACAAAAATAAATACAAAATACAAGTATTTTTGAATGATTTTTCTGATTTTTTTTTTATATAAGAGGACAAACAAAGTTAACAAAGTTAACCCCCTCCCCACACTTGAACTTCGCATTGTCCCCAATGCGAGACCCGAAATATAGAGAAAGGGATTAAAATACTCCCCTCAAGATGATGTTGATGCCACGAGACTTCCGAAGCTGTATCTGGTACGTGCTCCGGTCCAAGATCCGATAGCTAAAACCTGCTAGTATGTCACATGTGCACCCAAAACATAACAGAAACAGAAAAATCACAAATCAACCATAATATACATAAATATAAATACTACAATCCAAACAAAACACAAAGTAAATTGTCTGAAATACATAACTGGGGTGTTTGAAATAACAGTCAAAATAAACACCCAATAGTAAATAAAGTACTGAAATAGAAAACACCACCAACTGCTATCACCACCGCCAACTACTCATCTCCATCATCATCTTCTCTCGTATAGGACGGGCCGGCATCTCCATAACCAGGGGGGTTCCACGGTGGGAACTGCGGAGAGTGCTGAAAGTAGTCGGGGTATGCGTGATGCATCTCCCCGAAAAGATATGAGAATCCCGCACTGACCCCCTGATATAAAGTATCCTGGCTCTGCCGAAGCTGGTCCTGTGTGGCCCGAAGCTGAGCCTGATTGGCCCGAATCTCGTCCTGGCTAGATCTAATCTGGTCGAAGTAGGTACCATGCTACTCCTGCGTCACTCGCATATCCTGGAACTGCTGGTAGAACTCGGGCCAGTCCTGATGGAATGCATGGTGCTGAGGCGAGTGTGGTGGTGTCGGTGGCTGGTGCTGGTGTTGCTGCTGCTGCTCCGGATTATGCTCTCCCATCTCAACATCCTCATCTTCCTCCTCATCTGGAGGCAACGGGTCCCAGACCTCATTATTCAACCCTTTCAACCTATCCCCCCTATCAAGCTCAACAATCACCCCCATGGCCTTCAGCGACCTGATATCGACATGAACCCCCTCAGTAATCAAAGTGAGACCCTGAAGAACCTCCTCAGTCATATAGCCTTCGTTGTAGGCTATTTCGGTCACATACTGACCGCCATGTATCTCACTGTTCGGAGTTCGCCCCGAGCTCTTCACGAAGTACTCAGCCATTCGTGCGGCTAGGTTGATAGGTGCTCCATCAACCAACGCATATAGAAAAAGCAAATCTGGTGTTGGACAGTTACCAAGATTGTCCATGCGACCGCATATCGTATGGCTAAACACATGGTGCATCACTCGCACCAAGGGGTCTCGCAATCTAGAAGCCTTCGACATCCTCGGGTTGTAGGGGTCCCCAACTGCATTTGCTGCCCAAAATGCATTGATGCATCAGAAGGAAAGGTGAACTGATTAGTGAAGACATCGGGATCATCCATGTCATCCCTTGTATAGATCCCGAGCCTCCTTCCCAAATGACCAACCGACCACGTATGCCATCGCCCACATAACCTGAAAGTTACACGATTCTTGTAGCGAAATTTGGGTCTTCTATTAGCAGCCGGCTTTTCATAGGCATAAGATGCAAAGAACTCTATAGTCAGCTCCCGGTAAACGGGTCGGTTGCAACCGACCAGATTTGCAAGCGGGCGACTCATCATGTCGTCTAGTCTATCATACTGATTGAGTTCACGCATGACTTCCCAATCCAACCATCGGGGGACTCTGAACTGTCCCCGCCTTTCCCACAAGGCGTTACGCTTCGGAATGCAAAGAGCCTCTTTCTCAATGTCGGGGTCAAACTAAAGGAAAGGGTGATCCATCTGTATGAGGAAAAACGTTAGAGAGATGGAAACAGGAAAAAATTGAATCAAGAACAGCCGAGTAGCTCATTATGAAGAAACTGTGAAACTGATCTGGGCACATGGCACGGTCGTGCTTCGCCGATGACAAGCACCATCTGCCCAGAGATGTCGGAACTGCACGGCGTGCGATCAACGGCACAACCGTGCAACACCGACCAACAAACAACTTATCATGAAACAACGGCGAGGCACGACCGTTCCATACGAGGAACGTCCGTGCGACTTGGTTTTCTGCAGATTTTGACCCAGGCTCTAAGTAGCCCGATTTTTTCACAAATCTTCAAGTTTTTACATAAACAGGGGTCAGAAAAATGCACCAGATGTTCACGATACTACGATTCAACAAGGGTTAGGGTTTCGATTTGTTTATGAAGAGAACCCTAAAAATTTCCTTGAAGAATCGGAAGAAATCTAACCTAGAAAGCAAGGAAACAAGAAATCTACAACTAGGAACGTACCGTGCGAAGAAGGGTGTGAGATCGTGCGAAAAACCGTGCGATTTGATGAAGTATCGCTCTGGAACGGCCTGGTGCTGGTAGGGTTTCGCGAATTGTGAATGGGGGCTGCAGATGAGGGTATTTATAGTGCCAAATGACAAAACTGCCCTCAGCCTGACGCACGGTCGTTCTCCGTGTGGCACGGTCGTTCGTCACCGACATCTCCCAAACCCTAGCAACTGTTCTCGGAAATGCACCGGGGGTGCGATCCACCGTGCCGGCCCTCGGAAACGCACGGTCGTGCGACCCGAGGAACGGTCGTGCATCAGGTGCAGATCAGAAATTTCCGCAGAAGCTATTTCCAGCAACTGTTTCGGCCGTTTTTCGCCGTTTTTTCAACACGCCAACTGTTCTAACAATATTGCAATACAGAACCTTCGCTCGGCACGTATGAAAACTAAACAAACTAACGTAAACTACCTAACTAACCTAAATTACGCTAAAACTACAAAAACATAAAAGCGGACTATTTTACCCTTATAGCGCCAAAGACGCTCCTGCTACATTTTTGTCGGCGAGTCAGTAGCGTAGACTCATGCTAAATTTTTGTCGACGAGTCGATAGCAAGACTCCAAGCTAAAACTAGAAAAATTACTAAAAAGACGATACTACCCCTAAAGCGCAAAATACGCTCTTGCTACATTTTTGATCCGCGAGTCAGTAGCGTAGACTCTCTCCTCCCCACACTTATGATGTGTGCGGGGTTTGGAGCTCAATCACCTCCACCGCCGACTCTATCGGCCCGGCAACGTACAACTTCAACCGGTGACCATTTACCTTGAATGTAACGCCATCCGCGTTCTCTACTGCAACAGTACCATACGGAAATACTTCCTTAACCGTGTATGGTCCTGTCCAGCGTGAATGAAGCTTCCCAGGAAATAAGCGCAGCCTTGAATTGTACAGAAGAACAAGATCACCCGCTTGGAATTCTTTATGGTCCTTCAAGCGTTTGTCGTGAAGTTTCTTCGTGCGCTCTTTATAGAGTACGAAGCTTTCATAGGCTTGGTGCCGCAATTCTTCCAATTCATGAATTTGGAGAAACCGGGCTTCACCTCCGGTTTTTAGGTCCAAATTCGCGGTTTTCAAAGCCCACATAGCCTTGTGCTCCAACTCCACCGGTAAATGGCATGCCTTTCCGTATACCAACCTAAAGGGGGTGGTCCCTATAGGGGTCTTATAAGCTGTACGGAATGCCCACAATGCATCCTCAAGTTTGTCCGACCACTCCTTGCGGTTTGCTCCAACAGACCGCTCAAGGATGCGCTTAAGCCCACGGTTCGTGACTTCCACCTGCCCGCTTGTCTGCGGATGATAGGGTGTGGACAAACGGTGATGCACACCGTATCGGGACAAAGCCTTTTCAAGCTGTGTATAACAAAAATGAGTCCCTCGGTCACTAATGAGCGCTTTCGGAGCGCCAAATCGGGTGAACAAACTCTTAAGAAACCTCACAACTACTCTGGCGTCGTTAGTGGGCAAGGCTTGCGCCTCCGCCCACTTTGATACATAGTCAACAGCCACGAGTATGTACTTGTTTCCACGTGGGGGGGGGGGGAAGGGTCCCATGAAGTCTATCCCCCAAACATCAAAGACTTCACAAACTTGTATCCAGTTCTGGGGCATTTCGTCGCGTGCCGATATGTTCGTCGCTCTCTGACAAGCATCGCACGCTTTCACCCAACTCTGCGCGTCACGGAAAATGGTCGGCCAGTAAAACCCGGAATCCAAAACCTTCTTCGCGGTGAAGTTGGCTCCGTGGTGGCCTCCGGTAGGTCCCTCATGACACTGGCGCAGAATATCGGTCGCCTCAGTCCCTGATACACATCTTCTGATAACCTGATCAGCACCCACCTTGAACAAGAAAGGGTCGTCCCATATGTAGTGCTTTAGATCTGAAAAGAATTTCCTCTTTTGCTGGTGAGTCAACCCTTTTATCAGAATTCTACAAGCAAGATAGTTCGCAAAGTCGGCGAACCATGGCGACTCATCGAATATCTCAACACCCATCAAAGATTCGTGTGGGAACTTGTCATTGATTGAATCCCAACGCGAATCCTCGATGTCTCCATGCTCTAACCGAGATAGATGGTCAGCCGCTACATTCAAAGCACCCTTTTTATCTTGTATCTCAATATCAAACTCCTGCAGCAACAAGATCCATCTGATTAGACGCGGTTTAGCGTCCTGTTTGCTGAAGAGGTATCTAATGGCTGCGTGATCAGTGTATACAACGGTTTTCGAAAGCACTAAATACGATCTAAATTTATCAAATGCGAAAACGACCGCCAAGAGCTCTTTTTCAGTCGTGGTGTAATGCTCTTGAGCGTCGTGAAGAGTTTTGCTCGCATAATAGATCGGATGGAAGTGCTTTTCCTTCTTTTGACCCAGAACGGCCCCTATAGCGTAATCACTCGCGTCGCACATGATTTCAAATGGCAGACTCCAGTCCGGTGCGACTAAAATAGGGGCCTCAATCAACTTTTGCTTGAGAAGGTCAAAAACCCTCAAGCAATCATCTCCAAACACGAACGGAGCATCTTTCTCCAACAAACGGGTCATGGGTCTGGCGATTTTTGAAAAATCTTTGATGAATCGCCGATAGAACCCGGCATGACCGAGAAAGCTCCGTATAGCTCTAACAGAGGTGGGGGGCGGAAGTCGTGAAATAACGTCGACTTTAGCTGGATCGACTTCCATGCCCGCGTGAGAAATTTTGTGTCCCAAAACTATGCCCTCCTTCACCATGAAGTGGCATTTCTCCCAGTTCAGGACCCGATTAGTCTCCTCACACCTCTTCAACATTCTTTTTAAATTTTCCAGACATTGATCAAAGGAATCCCCAAATACCGAGAAGTCGTCCATGAACACCTCCATGGAATCCTCAATCATGTCGTGGAAAATGGCGACCATACATCGCTAGAAAGTGGCCGGTGCATTACACAGCCCAAATGGCATACGCCGGTAGGCGAATGTACCGAAGGGACAGGTAAATGTGGTCTTCTCCTGGTCCTCAGGAGCGATAGGAATTTGAAAGTAACCAGAGAACCCATTTGATCAATGAATGGAAGCGGGTAGTGGTCCTTGCGAGTGGCGTCGTTGAGTTTGCGATAATCAATGCAAACCCGCCATCCAGTGACCGTCCTGGTTGGAATGAGCTCATTCCTATCGTTTGTGACCACAGTCATGCCCCCCTTTTTGGGCACTACCTGCACAGGACTGACCCAAACAGTGTCGGAAATGGGATAGATCATACCAGCATCTAACAACTTAATCACTTCCTTTTTAACGACCTCTTGCATGTTTGGGTTCAGCCGCCTCTGGTGCTGCGCACACGGCTTGAACTGATCCTCCATTAGAATTTTATGTGTACAGAAGGAGGGATTTATTCCTTTTATGTCCATGATTTTCCAGGCGATTGCTTTCTTATGAAGTTTCAACACATTAAGCAGTCTGCTCTTCTCTTCTTCCGCCAATCCAGATGAAATAATAACAGGCAAATGACGCTCCTCATCCAGAAATGCGTACTCCAGGTGCGGTGGGAGCTCGTTAAGCTCCAAGGTAGGAGGATCTTCCACTGAAGGCTTCGACTTCACTTCACTTTCGCGATCAATTTCTGTGAATCGATCCGGACTCTGGGGACCATCGTCACCAATCTGATAGACTGGCTGCTCTAAATCGTGGCCCTCCTGCGTAATGCCATCTAGGTCCCCACACAACAGATGTGTGTCCGAATCTATCTCCTCGATCGTACCCTGGAAATGCGTGCTCACATAAGTGTCGACGATGTCGACATAATAGAGCGCGTCGTCTTGACTCTGAGGATGCTGCATAGAACGTTTAATGTCAAACGTCACATGCTCATCATTTACTCGGAGTGTGATTTGGCCCGCCGCCACGTCCACAATCGTCCGAGCGGTATTCAGAAACGGGCGTCCAAGTATCAGAGGCACTCTCGAGTCCTCATCCATGTCCAGGATAACAAAATCCACGGGAAATACAAACTTGTCAATCTTAACAAGCATATTCTCTACAAACCCGCGTGGATACTTGATAGAACGATCCGCAAGTCGAATACTCATCCTCGTAGGTGACGGCTCACCTAGATCCAACTTTGTAAAAACCTTATAGGGCATAAGGTTTATACTCGCTCCTAGATCTGCTAACGCATGACTGACGGACATATTGCCAATGAGGCAAGGAAGCGTGAAACTGCCTGGATCTCCCATTTATGTAGGCAGGCGATTCTGGAGAATAACAGAGCAGCTTTCATTCATAACCACGCAAGACATGTCCTTGAGCTTTTGTTTGTTTGAGAGGATGTCTTTCAGAAACTTTGCATACTTTGGCATCTGGGCCAAAGCTTCAACAAACGGTATGTTTATATGCAATTGCTTAAACATTTCGAGAAACTTACCGTATTGTTCATCATTCTTCTGCTTCTTCAACCTTCCTGGATAAGGCACTGGAGGCGTGTAACCCTTGACCGGCTCCTGGACTTGTGCTGTACTTGCTGGGCGTAGCCTGGCTTGCACCTCGTCCGGTGTGTCAGTCAGGACCGCTTCAGTGATCGGCGTTGAGTCCGATATGACGGGTCCGGTAGGTTTTCCACTCCTGGTAATCACAGCATTCACATCCCTGTGTCCGCCCGGGTTAGGTTCGGTATTACCCGGAAGACCACCCTGGGGTCTCTTTGACATCATCTGTGCCAGCTGACCAACCTGATTCTCTATATTCTGAATCGAGGCCTTGTGACTCCTCATTTCTCCCTTATGAGAGAGAAAACGATCCTCGCTCTGCTGGTAGTGTTTTTCAGCTAACTGATTCGCGCTCGAGGAGCTAGTAAGAAGTTGGGCCATCATATCCTCCAGCTTTGAACTAGACTGAGGGGCTTGCTGCTGGGAACTACTCCCAGTGCCCTGATTCTGATAGGAATATGGACGCTGCTGGTAAGGTTGGTTGTATTGCTGGAATTGCTGACCTTGACCCTGCTGTGGCGCTGGAGTGCGCTGATTAAATCCCAACGGGTTTTGATTGCCTGTATTCGCTCGCCACCCAAAATTTGGGTGATTTCTCCAACCGGGATTATAAGTGTTACTGTATGGGTTGTTCTGCGGCCTCACTTGATTACTCACGAAATCTACCTCTTCGTGGCCCTCGTATACGACTCCCTGAAAACATGCCCCAGGCTCGTGTGACACTCCACACTGGTCACATCCCGAGCCCGCATGCGCAATCATCTGGGACCTGTCGAATCTCGATGCGAGAGCCGAGATTTGTGCAGTAATGGCCGTGTAGTCGTCTACAGCATGGACTCCTGCGCGAGATGAAGATGATGATGCCCGGCCTCTATCTCCTTCCCGACGTGAGCTGGATTTCAATGCAGCTTTCTCTATAATATCATACGCTTCATTCGGCGTCTTAGTTCCTAGATCGCCTCCCGCGTTCACGTCTAATCGCTCTTGTGTGTTGTAACTGAGCCCCTGATAGAACGTCAAAACCAGCTGTCTCTTGGAGTAGCCATGATGTGGCACATCAATCAACAAATCCTTGAATCTCTCCCAAGCCGCATGCAACGACTCACCCTCGTCCTGGTGAAAGGATACAATTCGATTCCGTAGCTTGTTCGTTTTCTCAGGTGGAAAATATTTCTGCATAAACTGCTCCGCCAACTGAGTCCAGGTCCTGATGGACCCGGCTGGAAGTGACATAAGCCAAACTCTAGCTTTGTCACGTAACGAAAACGGAAACAACCTCAACCGAATTGCATCCTCCGAAACACCTGTAATCTTAAACGTAGAACAAACATGGAGAAAAGCAGCAATATGCCTCCCAGGATCCTCGTGCTCACGTCCGTCAAACTGTACTGAATTTTGTACCATATTAATAATACTAGATCTAATTTCAAAAGTAGGTACATCAATAGTAGGTTGAAGGATACTCGGCTCCAGGCCTGCCCTTCCAGGCTGATTTGTCTCATTCAACGGTCGCTCATCGTCTGCCATGATTACGTCTCCTCCTGAGCCCTCGGCTTCAACAGGTACCACCGGCTCCGGCCCACCACTGGCGAGTAGTAGCCCAACCGCCCGACCTCTCGCGCGTAGACGTCTCCTAAGATCACGTTCGGGCTCGTCTGACGATTCAACAACTTCTGGAGCGGGGGTCGAGAACATTAACCTGCAAACGAAAATTTGACACAGTGAATATTTTATTAATAAAATAATAATTTTTTTTTCAGCTGAATAGAAGCAGAATATTATTAAAAATGGGCTGAAAATTTTATAAAAATTCGAAAATGGGCCCGAAATTTTATAAAAATTACAACACTAAAAATAAATGAATCGGCTAATACAAAAATTGTTTTAGGGTGCCGAAAACCCAAAGAATAAGTGAATAAATAAATCCGGATTAAATAATTAAATGGAACAAAAATTTACAAGTGTACCAAAAAATGACTTGGAAAACGAATAAATGAAATAAAAACAAGAAATATTAACAAATAAATAATCAAGAAATTATACACAAATATTAACAAGTATATACACCGATAACTTAATGACTCGGGTCGTTCCTAAAACTCGCCATTTCCCCGGCAACGGCGCCAAAAACTTGACGTGTGCGTATATATACATAATTTTGCAATGAAATTACACACGAATCGGTTTTAAATTTATAAAAGTGATTATTACTTTAACATCAAAACACACACGAAAGAGGCAAGTGTACCCCGTCATATATGTAGTAAAGTATCGGTAAGAACCAAGTATCGATCCAAGGAAATGGGCGGAGAAATAATACTAGACCTTTGTCACTAAACTACCGGTAAAAACATAAGTTTTGTTTGATTTTAATTAAACTAAAGTAAGCGTAAACAATACATAATAAAAACATAATAGATAATAGATAAAAAGCCTTGCTTAATACACAACCACAGCATGTCAACTAAGTCGGTTTTGGCACTAGAAGCATTCGGTCAATTTTCCAATTTAAGACAATTAGTATCCCTTTCGGGAATCCTAACATGACAATCATTCGGAAAACTAAAACGATAAACACACTTTAACCACCTAAAATTGTTCTTTAACGTGCAATTGATAAATGTCTATGAAAATCTCTTAAAAATAAGTTAGTCATCCGTTAGGAGTTTTCTAACCGCACTTAATCAAGGAAAGCGACACCGATAAACACAATGCAACCACCGAGACAAGCATAAACTAGATTAAATCACAACCGAGTTCATTTTACAAATCTTGCACGATAATTCACTAAGATAGCAATTTTGGCCTAAACTACTAACTAAGCTAACAAATCATGGCAAGAATTTATAACGACACCATCTAACCCGATAAGGTCCTTACGTGACGGCAAGCTCTCTTGATTAACAATAATTACATTTTATTAAATCACTAACCATTTCTAGTATCATGATGCATACATTTAAACCAAGCTAAACTAATTAACCAAGTTCAAAGTTTACTAATACAAGATTAATTAAGCTTCATTTTTCAACTATCTTAACTAACCAAGCATCAATCATCCAACATAATTACTTATAATCAAGAAATCAATATCAATAACAAGGTTGCAAACTAATCATCAAAGATTAACATAGAAAATACTTCAAAGTGTCATTACAAACAAAGATTAACATACTAAAGGCTATAATCAAGCAAGGGATTGTTGTGTTTTTGCCCAAAGGCTACAATAATAAATAAACATTAATCTAAATACTTGAAAGATTAATAAAATCATGGAAAGATTAGAAAACCAAACCATAAACAAGCACTAGACTAAGAATCCGGATAGTAATGGAGCTAAACGGCACGATGTGGCTTGAATCCGGGTCAAAAGCATAGCCTCCGGAGCCTGTAAAATCGCCTGTGAAGCTCCCAAAATTCCAGAATGTCGAACAGAATGTTTCTGTTCTGTTTTTATATTTTTTTGCTGTTGCACGGTCGTTCTTCCTGTGGCACGACCGTGCACTTTATGCAATTATTGGGCATGGCACACCATACTGCATGACGTCAGCAGATCGTTGACCAGATTCGATATCGTACGACCGTTCTTCATATGGAACGGTCGTTCATCACCGGGACTCTGTTGCACAAGCTGTTGCACTGGTGGTGCAATTCCGAGGTTTTTGCTGATGTTCGGAGCCGCACGGTCGTTCTTCGTATGGCACGTCCGTGCTTCCCCGGGATGACCTTGTATGCCTTGCACTCCTAGTCACACCCTCGTTCATTGCCGGGTTAATCAACAACTGTCGGAGATGCACAGTCGTGCATCAGGTCGCACGACCGTTCCACAGGCCCAGGTCGGTTTCCTTAACAGAATGTCTGCAGCTTCGTCGTTTTGTCCGGAAAGTCCTCGTTTTCGCTATCATCTTGTCTGGTATGCTGTTTTAGGCCTGTAAACAAAAGTGTAGATAATTAAGTATCCGAATGACGGTTTTACGGCCAAAAACGCATAAAACAGGGGTAAAACGGGGGACTAAAATATGTGTAAATTAGCGAATATCATCGATCCTGGGCAAAGGATACCTATTCTTGATAGTGACTTTATTAAGCTCACGGTAATCGATGCACAGACGCATCGATCCATCCTTCTTCTTGACAAACAAGATCGGCGCTCCCCAAGGAGACGAACTAGGTCTAATAAAACCTTTGGCTAGCAGATCATCTAACTGTGTCCTTAACTCCTTCATCTCTGTAGGTGCTAACCTATAAGGCGCTCTCGCTACTGGTGCTGCACCCGGGATGATGTCAATTCGGAATTCCACTTGCCTATCTGGTGGTAAACCAGGTAGTTCTTCGGGAAAAACTTCAGGATATTCTGAAATGACGGGGATGTCTTCAATCTTGGGTTTCGGCTCATCAATAGTGACCTGTGCCATATAAATGACACAACCCTTCTTTAAGCATCTAGATGCCTTGAGCATGGACACTTGCTCAGGCAATCCATGCTGGGTATCCCCCTGAATGGTAAGTGACTCACCAGACGGAGTTTTGACTACCACTTGCTTTCTGTTGCACACAATCTGGGCTTGGTTATGCGATAACCAATCCATACCTATAACTATATCAAAACCGGCTAGCTTAAAGGGAAGTAAGGACAAAGGAAAAGAGTGATTCCTAATGGATATAACACATCCATCTAAAACAGTTGAGGCGGTTTCTATGGTTCCATCAGCTAATTCCACCTCATATTTCACACTTAAGGCTTTTACAGGCAATTTCAACAACTCACAAAACTTATTATCCACAAAAGACTTATCTGCTCCAGAATCAAACAATACTCTAGCAAAAACATCATTTACGAGAAAAGTACCTGTAATCACGTTGTCATCCTGAACAGCTTCCTTAGCGTCCATCTTGAAGACCCTCGCATTGGTCTTTTTCCCATCCTCGGTTTTCTTGGTGTTCTTTGGGCAATTGGACTTAATGTGCCCTTTTTCATTGCAACCGTAACATGTGGCATCTTTCAGCTTTTTGCACTCCAGAGTCTTATGTTCCGAAGATCTACAAATCCCACAAGGCCTCGGCTGAGGCTGGGATTTCGACTCAAGTCGACACCTCCCAAAATGGTTTTTCTTACAAGTTTTACATTTGGGCTTATCTCCCGATTGTTGCCCGTCCTTCTTAAACCCTGACCCTTTCTTGTGGTCGTTATTTCCTCGGTGCTTCTTATCTGATCTTCGTGAGGTGTCGTCCTCACGCTTCCTCTTACTTTCTTCTGAATTCCTGAGCGATCTCAACCTGACTACATCCAAGGTAAGAGATAGAGATAGATCAGCTGCTGATCTGAAGGTAGCAGGCCTTGATGCCTTAACACTAGCTTTAATTTCTGGGGCTAAACCCCCGATGAAGCGAGCAATCCTTTTAGGTTCCGGGGTGACCAAATATGGAACCAACCGAGATAGAGTATTAAAACTTGTGAGGTAAGCCTGACAGTCTAAATTCTTCATCACCAACGATAAGAAATCTGACTCGATTCTCTCAACTTCGTGCTGCGGGCAATAATTATCCTTAATGAGAGCAACGAACTGATCCCATGACAAGTTGTAGAGCGGGATCTTTCCGGCGGCTTGAATGAGAGACTTCCACCATGCCAGTGCTTCTCCCTTAAACGATTGGGATACGTATTTTACTACGTCCCTTTCAGCACAACCGCTGATGTCTACAACCGTGTCCATTTCATCCAACCAAGTCATACAATCTATTGCTCCTTTCTCCCCGGTGAAGTCCCGGGGTTTGCAAGAAACGAAGTACTTGTAAGTACAGGACTTGGTATGTGGCTTGGCATCAAACACCATCCTTTTTGAGGGAACACTGTCGTGATTAGATGAATGTCGATCATCATCCTTCTTGAGCTCATCTTTCTTAGGTTCATCCTTTTTAGAGGGCGGTTTGCTATGAGCCTCCGAGTGAACTTTCGGCTTGGAATGTGGTGCGGATCGGGTCCTACTTCGGGTCCCGCTTGATTCACTATACTGCCTATTTATTGCTTTCGTAACAGCATTATCTACTAATGCTTGCAGCTCCGCACCAGTTACCAGTATTTTAACATTTTCAGGGTTTTCCTCTGGACGACTGTTTATTTCTTCTGACTTGGCCATGTAGTCTTAATTGCTACATAAATAAATGAGGACAAGGTTCATTTAGAAGCGTAAACAGTATTATCGTTCTTGACGATTTATTAACCATGGTTTTAATAGCCATTTTAGTTAATTTATTCAATAATTTCATTCGGGATTTTTACTAGTAATCTTTTAGAATGAAATATAATATTGGCATAATAGGCCTAGTCACGTGGACAATTTCTAAATTAAAAAAAAATAGATCTTATAGGATATAGTTACTAGGGTTTGAATTAAAATTTTATTACCTTTCTTGGCAGGGAGTTTATAAACTACGACTGCCCTTTTCTCTCATATGACAATAATTGTAGCCCGTAGGCATCACATCACAACTGGATGTTTAAATAATAATAAAGAATTTGGATAATTTAATAAAAGGGTGACATGTGTGATTTTGCGGATCACATTAGTCAAGAATGTTAACATGTTTGCAGATGTTAACAGATATTTGAATCTTTTTAAAACAGGTTTTACCATATTGGCCAGGTCTTATTATGACATACAAGCTAGGTTTTACCTTTATAAGATTCCTATTATTTTATTAAAATGGTAAATCAAAAATATGTTATTTTTCATTTATTCACATATTATATTCATGCACAAAATTTAAAAATGAAAAATTTGAACTAACCATTCCAATTAAAATTTAACTAGTACGAGTTTGCCCTAAACGGGACTTTTACATAAATAACACGCCCACGCAGGGGCCAAATTAACAAACAAACCCACGCTGGGGTCAAAAAGAGAAACATGCCCACGCAGGGGCAGAACAGAAAGGAAATATGCCCACACAGGGGCAGAGTACAGAAATAAATGTCCTCGCGGGGACATGACTAAAATAAACAAACAAACAAAGGATTTAACGATCCTTCTTGCTTTTTCCCTTGATCAAGTCCACCATTTTCTTGAACATCCCTCGGTTATGCCTACGTTCTTCCCGCAATTCATGTCACACCTCTTGTCGCACCTCATTTATCCCTTGAAGGATTTCTTGAAATTGTGGCGGTGACATCACCGGTGTCTGTGGTGGTTGCTGATAATGCGAAGGTTGTGGAGGTGGCGGTTGCTGATACCCATATGATGAGTATCCATAGGTCGGGTGTCCCGTAGTCCAGGGACCTCCATAGTGACCTTCCGGATGGAGAGTGGTGTAGTTCGCAGCTACCCAGTAGGGATCCTCTGTATAGTTGTAATTCGTGTGGATCGGCTGCTCGAAGGGATTGTATGCCGCCGCGCCAGTGTAAGCAGGGATTGGGTCTCCAAAACCCAATGGTGGTTGTGGTGCGACTGGCGCAGAGATTACTTCTGAGACGGGGTGTGAGGATTCTCCCATCTCTGGTTCTTCGTGAACTGGCGAGTATCGGTTGCCACCTGAAAGTGGAGGGGTGCTGATGCGCACTCCCCCTCGTGCGGATATTCGCACGGTCGTTCTCTTTCGCCTCGGGGGCGAGGGAGGCTGAAGCTGAGGTGGTGGTGGCGGCGGAGTGACCGCGACAAGTCAGGAATCCTCGGAAGGATTCTGCTGCTGCTGTGGCTGGTGCAGGGGAGAGCTGAGCTGGTGCAGGGGAGAGCTGTGCTGTGGCTAGTGTAGGGGAGAGTTGTGGTAACTGGGAGTAAATACCCAGTCATACTGCCTGAATTTCTCCTCAAAGCTGTCGGGACCATTGTAAGGTGATCCCACAAAAGGTGACCCATCTGAGATTTCGATGGGGTGGTTAGGAGTTCCGGATGGTGGCATTGAAGGATCGGTGTCTTCGTCTATATCCATCGCGTTGCCCCCAGAAAAATGATCTTCAGGTCCAAGTGGGTTGAAACCCACTGGTGCTCCAAGGTAGTCGGCAGGGTTAAATTGGCCTTGGAAGACAGGCGACAGGTGGTCGAAAGGTGAGTTATATCCTTGAAGAGGAATGTAGGACTGGTGGGAGTTGTGGGGCTCATTTTCAGAATGAGGCCTGAAAGAGTGTGGGATAGAAGGGGAGGTACTCAGTGAAACTGAGCGCCTAGCAGGCTCAATGTAGGTCCTCCATGGCTCTTGAGGACTCGGGTTGTTGGGATCAGATGGTGTTCGCCGGTGCGAAGGTCCGGCTTCATGGTCGTTTGGGGCGACATATGACCCTTTTCCTCTGCCTCTTCCCCTCATCCTTGGTGGCATTTTGTCAACCTGTCAAAAACAAACAAGTGATACAACAAGAAAATATATATAAGACAAAGTTAGAAGTAAAACAAATTTGGATAATTCCTAAGTTCTTTGTCTAGACTCGAGAATCGAGGAATGTGCATTTGTGTAACTGAGATTAAACACAAAAGGCTAGTGTTTAATTCACTCAGTGTTGGCTCTGATACCAACCTGTCACACCCCTATTTTCCACGTGTCACCGGTGGGGAGTATCGTGATGTAGTTGATATCATCATAAGTCAAACAACACAATTATATAAATGCACAGCGGAAGCAAAGATAGATTCATTTCAACTTTAATAAAATGTAATATTAAATATCACGAATAGTTGAAACGGATCCACAGGCGGATAAAAAAAAGAAGATATTGTTCAATAGTTTTATTGACATCCAAGCTTGCGAGACTTATTGAGGACGCTAGAAGACAACCAGCCTAGTACGAGTAGTACCTGCACTTAACCTTTTGGAAAATACGTCAGTTTACACTGGTAAATACAATTTAACTGACTCATTTTGAAAAGGTTTGAAAATTGATTTGAATGCACGTGGCACAAAACATTTTTATAACTTGGGATAATTATGAGAATATAATACTTGTAAATGAATTACATGTTACTTATGCGTTCAGTAGCCTGATCCGTAGACCGGGTTAAAGATTAATAGACACACCACATTATTTGGTTAGGCACTGACGGGTGTACGCCTACACTCCGTGCTTTGGTCGTGGCCATCTCGTAAGATGATGCCAAGGATATCCGGGACATGGTCATTAACCCCCCAAAGGCTTTAAGCAAACAAAACATTTCAAAACGTAGCATATCAAGGATTTAACCACTATTCGATTAAAGATTCAATGCCGGACCAAGCGGTATTTTATATACCGTACCCCAAGCCCGTATAGGGAAAATAAGTTAAAAGTATTTACCTTTGTAAGTATAAATCACAATTAGCGAGTGAAGGTAGCTTTTACTGGTTCTTCTATTCTGGAACAAAGGTTTATAATAACCTATTAGATTTCTAACGGGTCTTTATTTAAGCCTAAGCTTAGACCGGTTAGCTTTTAAGGATGATACGGTTCAAACACACGATTAAGCGAAGACCGGATAGAATGTGATTTAGACCCGACAAGTTTGAATACTTGTATAATATGGTTATACTAAATACATTCTGGATTTTGAGACAAAGATGATAAGGTTTGACCCGTTTAGGTCAATTTATGCAAACTAGTTACATAAACCGAACCGAGCGCGAAAAGGGCGTCACGGGTAACCATAAGAGTCATATGCAAGTTCCCCGAGTTAATATGCCTTAAACATGTTGTGATATCAGTAAGGTATCTTCTATTATGCCCCAAACGAATTTAAATTCAACTTATGCCTTATAAGGGCATTTTGGCCATTTAAAAGTTTATAAAAGAGTTTAATTTGTAATCTGAGTTACATGTTTGATTTATATAGTAAATACACTTAATTTAACATGTTATAACAGTAGGGTATGACCTATATGTGAAACTTATCATTTAAAACCAAACTATGCACCTTAGGGGTATTTTGGTAATTTCACAAAGGCTAAAAAGGTCAAAACTGGAAATCTGAGTTTATAAACTTTTACTTACTGTTATTATATAAAAATATACTAAAAATATCAGTAGGTATCAACCTTATATGTTTAATATAGTTTTAGTACATACTATGCATTGAAAACGCTTAAAAAGGCGATTTGGATCCATTTCCGGGTTTTTAAAGGAAAGCTGATATTTTTATAATTCCAGAAGGCTCAAAATATTTTATTTAACAAATAAAATCAGTAGAAAAAGGTTTGGGATCAAAAGGATTTGTAAAACTCATTTTATGGCTAAAAGGGCAAAATCGGTATTAACCGAATTAAACTTAGAGACCTCTGTTATGCTCAGCCAAAAATTAAATAAAAATCTTCAAAAATACCAAAATACTATATTACATCAGTGGGTAAAAAGTTTGATATCAAAAAGTGGTTTAAATAGGTTATACGCTAATTACGCCGTTTAAGTAACATAAAGCTTTCAAATACGCTAATGAGCATAACTTCTAATCTAGACCTCAAACTGATGTCAAATTTTAGGTGCAAGTTTATAAATCAGTAACTAAGGTTTCTGCTCTTTTACTTTTTCAAAAATCATGTTTTATAGTCAAAAGGGCATAATAGTCAACATTTAAGCATTAATCGGAAACATGCATATGAATCGGATAAGTATTGAACCAAGTTGCATAATCTCAGAGAGTTATACTTATATGAAACCCGGTCCAAAATAAGCTCTAAGGCAGATCTCAAACATTCATAAATGGGTCAGAACTGAAAGTCAAAGCAGAAGTCAATTTATGCGACTTTCGGTTCCGATCCGGGTTTAAACTGAAAATTGTCGAGTTAATCATGTTGGAACATGTTCTTACATTAGTTACCAAGTTATTTTAATGATCAAACAGGTTGCATGTATCCTACATTGCTAATTATGCTTAAATTTAAAAATACACATTCTGTTGACTTTTTAAAGTAAGCTTTGACTCGACAATTAACATAGTTAGAGTGGGAATCTGAAAGTACCCTTTTAAGGGTTTGTTACCCACATAAATACCTACTTATAGGTACTTTCAATTCGAGAAATGACTGAGCGGATTTCATTTAATCGCGAAGTCAAACTTAAATTACGACGGTTTGACTATAAGCTAATTAACTAAGCTAAAACTAATTAGAAAGGGTTATGAATACTTACAAGAGTCCTAATCACGACTAGGAAGCCTAATGAATCCTTGTTGCTGACCAGAGAGCTCCAGAATTGAGAATGCAAGTGAATGTGAAATTGTTGCAACAATGGGTGTTCTTAAATATCAACTTTGATCTCATAAGATGGTGCCACAAGGGTCTACAAGTGTTATAAGATCCGTCCAGGTGCCCCTCTATGCATGTAAAACCATTGGTGAGGCTCTGGTATCAGATAACAGCTGTTTACAGACGTTTCAGACCTGATAACTGACATCTGCGCGTTATTTGTCGCTGGCAGGTCGTAGGCGGGCCGCGAAGGGCCTCTCGCGGGGCGCGTACAAGCTGGCAACCAGCCAAACAAGTTTTCAACTTTTACATTTCAGTCCCTGGTCCTTTGATACGTGGTTTTGGCTATTTTTCTTGCACTCTTGACCCTCAAACCTGAGTTTTAAGGGCCTTAGGACATCTACAAACTTGGTTAGGTCCTTGGTTAACTTTGTGCTTACCCGAAAAGTCACGAATTTCAACGTTAACGCATTTAACCCTTCATGCACGGTTTTGATCATAACTTTCTCATACGATAACGAAACTTTATGAAATTTTTATCACATATTCTAGTGAGTATATTTTATCATTACAAAGCTTCGGGTTTGCCAAAAGGTCACTCAGAGGTATACTTTCAACATGTTGACACATTTAGCCCCTGTAGTTTGTAATTCCTCACTTTCTTTCATTTTCTTCTTCGTATGATCCATGATTTATTCGTTTCAGATTATAAACACCATGTAGGGTTATTGTAGGGCCTATTTATCCATTGTTGACACTTTGGACCCTTATATTCACATAGTTTCACTGTTTGTCAACTTTAGTCCCTCTAAAGTACTTTTTCACATATTCAAAGCTTATGACACGTGTCAATACATTATTTGGACGTAAATTTTCGAGGTGTTACATCCTCACCCCCTTAAAAGAAATATCGACCTCGAGATTTACTGAAACAATTGAGGGTATTTTTCTTTCATCGTGGATTCTACCTCCCATGTGTATTCGGGACCTCTACGGGCATCCCATTTGACCTTTACAATAGGCACATGCTTCCTTCAAAGCTTCTTTACCTGTCGATCCTCAATCGACAATGGCTTTTCCACAAATTTCAAGCTCTCATCTATATGTATATCCATATGTGGTATGACCAGTGATTCATCAGCAAAACACTTCTTCAGATTACAGATGTGGAACACATTATGTATACTACTGAGCTCTTCAGGTAAGTTTAACTTATAGGAAACTGACCCGACGCGTTCGATAACCTCGAAAGGTCCTATGTATCTTGGGCTTAGCTTGCCTTTCTTACCAAATCGCATCACCCCCTTCCAGGGTGATACTTTAAGCAATACTTTGTCACCTACTTCGAAGTGAAAAGATTTACGCTTTGGATCAGCGTAGCTTTTCTGCCTGTCTTGGGCAGCTTTCAAGTGATCGCGAATCTAGACAATCTTGTCCGTCGTTTCAAAGACTAACTCAGGTCCTGATAATTGAACTTCTCCTACTTCCGCCCAACATATAGGGGTTCTGCATTTTCTACCATATAATGCCTCAAAAGGCGCAGCCTTAATACTAGTATGGTAGCTATTATTATAGGAGAACTCGATCAATGGTAGGTGGTTATCCCAACTGCCACCTAAATCAATCACACATGCTCGAAGCATGTCTTCCAGCGTTTGGATGGTACGCTCACTCTGTCCGTTCGTCTGTGGATGGTAAGCCGTACCAAAGTTTAAGCGCGTGCCCAAAGACTGTTGGAAACTCTTCCAAAAATGAAAGGTGTATCTCGTATCTCGGTCGGAGATAATCGACACTGGTACACCATGCAGAGCTACAATCTTATCTACATACAATTGAGCTAACATGTCGGAGCTGTAAGTTTCCTTAATGGGTAGGAAATGTGCTGACTTGGTCAGTCTATCTACTATGACCCATATAGTATCGTTTCCCTTCCTTGTCTTTGGCAATTTGGTGACGAAATCCATTGTCACCATCTCCCACTTCCACGTGGGAATTTCAGGCTGTTGTAACAAACCTGACGGCTTCTGGTGCTCAGCTTTGACTTGCGCACACGTCAAACATGTAGCTACATAGGCAGCTACAGACTCGGGCCAACATGTATACACGGCCCAACAACTTGTGCGACTGAAACCTACTTGTGCGATCAGCTTAGTTACCCAGCCCAACAGTCTACGGCCCAACAGACTAACCCAAATCATGTGTTGTGCGATTTATTACCCTTGTGCGATTGTAACCATATTGTGTGACTGGTCCATATTGTGTGATCCTATAACTTGTGCGATCCAATAGTCTTGTGCGACTATTGGTATCTTGTGCGACTGAACTTGTACGTCCGGCACTTTTGCGATCAGTCTTCTTGTGCGATCAGATCTTATACAATCTGGTCTTGTGCTATTTGTTTTAATATCCGAAAATTATGGCAATCAGTGATATGGTTTCTATTTATGAAATCTATCAATTAACAACACTAACAGTTTCAATTGTGCATATCTCGATCAAACCAAGCAATTATCATCTAATTCATAAGAACCCTAATCATTTATCAAGCATAAACAGTAAGCATGACACCTAAACATATTAGCATAGTTCATGTTCTTGATCTCTAGCATGCATTCGAATCATGACAATTCAACAATCATTCGAACATCACAGCCGAATATCATCATTCAAACATAACATCATCAACCCTTATTTTGATCCGTGAAAACTACACATGTGCCGATTTCATGAACATAAATTCTATTTGGTTCCTATCCATCTAAATCAACATTAAGCATATATCAAACCCTATAGTGGTAAGACAGTTTGTTCATACTATCAAATCCGAAATACATATTTTCGATCATATAACAACATCAACCAAACCGAAATCAAACAATAACATAACACTAACCGGTTAAAGAATGGAACGAGGATTGATCCGAATGATAAAGCTTCGAGAGAGATGGAATGTGGCTGCCGTCGAGTTTGAGAGGAGAGAAAGAGAGTAGGGTTTGTGTGTGATGTGAGATTTGCAACAAATGAGAAGTGTTAACCTCCTCATGAGGTTATGCGTGTGAGAGGTGGGCCGAATCCATCATAATGGGCTGCCCATTCGGTTCAATTACAACTGAGTGTAGCCCAAGTGGGCTTGTGCGATTCGAATAGTGTTGTGCGATCGGTTCACTATACACATAAACACATAACATAACATAACATTCAATTAATCACAAAGTTCACATAATCACATAATGTTCCACATACGTTACATCAAAGTATAAAGAAAAGGTTTGAAATATGAGTTGTCACATTATCCCCAAGTTGAAAGAAATTTCGTCCCGAAATTTGGTACGTACTCACTGAGGAAGCTAGTTAAGTTGCATGGTTTTCCTGGGGTGTCACAATAAGGGTATCAGAAAAGAGTGATTCCTAATAGATATAAAATATCAATCTAAGATTTGTTGGAGCGTTTTCTCAAGTATCATCGGCCAATTTCTACCTCGCATTAAATGACCGGAGTCATAATCAGGCAGAGGCAACAGTTCTCAACATTTATCGTTCATTATAGAATCATATGTGCCAGCATCAAATAAATTTCTGCATAAACTACTTGATAAGGAAAGGTACCTGCTATATAGTTATCATTCTGCACCATCTCCTGGGCGTTCATCTGGAAGACTCGTGCGTTTATTTTCTTGGCCTCTTCGGGCTTCTTCTGATTCCTATGGCAGTTGGTCTTGATATGCCCCTTCTCGTTGCAACCATAACAGGTTGCGTCTTTCAACTTCTTGCAATCCAAGGTTTTATGTTCCTTCGACTTGCAAATCCCACAAGGTAGAGGCTGAGATTCAAATCTGCATTTCCCGAGGTGGTATTTCCTACAGGTTTTGCACCTGGTCTTCTCACCCGACTGCTGGCTGTCTTTCTCGAACCCGGAACTCTTCTTATCCTCAGAGTTCCTCTTTTTCTTCCTATCGGGGCGATGAGAATTCTCATCCTCCCTTTTACGTTTTCCATCTTCAGAGGCTTTGGCAGCCTTGTTTCTGACCACATCGAGTGTGAGAGATAGCGATAGATCTGCCGCTGACCTGAATGTAGTAGGTCTCGATGCTTTCACACTTGCCTTTATTTCTGGGGCTAGACCCCCTATAAAGCGAGCTATTCGCTTTGGTTCCGGTGTGATCAAGTAAGGAACCAATCGAGACATGGTATTGAAACTTGTAAGGTATGCTTGACAATCTAAGTTCTCCATGACTAATGTCAAGAATTCAGTCTCAATTTTCTCGACTTCATGTTGAGGACAGTAATTTTCTTTGATAAGAGCAGCGAACTGATCCCAAGTCAAGTTGTACAAAGGGATCTTCCCTGTAGCTTGGATCAGTGACCTCCACCAAGCTAGGGCTTCTCCTTTAAAAGATTGTGAAACAAACTTCACAATGTCTTGCTCTGCACATCCACTAATATCTACAATGGTGTCCATCTCATCGAGCCACGTCATGCAATCGATGGCTCCTTTTTCTCCTGTAAAGTCTCTGGGCTTGCAGGAGACAAAATATTTATATGAGCAGGTCTTAACTGGTGCCTCTTGATGAAGCACCACCTGTCTAGACGGAACACTCCTTTGATTTGACGAGTTACAAACATCGTCTTCCCTTGACTCATGTGATTTAGAAAGGGGCTTACTACGAGCCACAGATAGAGTCTTAGAGTGTGTATCACTTGATTCATCATACTGTCTGTCGAGAGCTCGTGTAACGGCATTATCTATTAATGCCTGCTGTTCCGTACCAGTTATATTAACTCTGGGAGCATCATTATTTTCCCTCGGGTGGCTGTTGACCTCATCCGATCCAGCCATGTAGCTTGATTGCTACATAAATATTGATGATGATTCATTCAGAGGTTATTATGGATACATCACTTTTGACGATTCATCAACCATGGTAATATAAACCATATTGGTTAATTTGTTAGTTATATTTAATTAGTATTTTCATTATAATTTATCCTAGTTATAAAACATTAAGGATATTAAGGTGGTGCAAAAGGCCTAGTCACAAGGACAGTTTTAAATTTATAAGCCATGATTTCAGAGAATCGAGGCATTAAAGTTTGAACATATTTCATTACCTTTTCTTGACAGAGAGTCAAAGACTTCAACTGTCTTTTGTCCCTTAGGACAATAAGTATGGCCCGTAGGCATTTCATCACTTATGGATGTTTATAATATGATCATCTTCATTTGATGATATTAGTCAAGATCGCATTGATCATACAAACTATTATGCTTGGACGTAGTCCAACATCTTTAGACGGGGGTCAAAGACCACCACTGACGTTGTCTTATCGGACAACAAGTTTGGCCCGTAGGCACTTCATCACTAATGGATGTTTATAATATGATCATCTTCATTTGATGATTTAAGCCATGATTTTAAATCACTAGGCTAGATAAGGGTTTGGAATTTCCCAATATAAAGATGACAAGTGTGATTTTATTGCATCACTGTTGTCAGGAGTGTTAACATGTTTTCGGATGTTAACAAGAATCTGAATCTCTTTTAAACAGGTTTTACCATCATAGCTAGGTCTTTAATGACATTCAAGCTAGGTTTTACCCTTTAAGATTCTTTCAATATATATATACTGGTAGACCAGTTACGAAAGGAATAATAATTTGATTTATTTATTTCATATATAAAATGAAATTTGGATAAAATATTCCAATGATTTTAAAAGAAGTACAGAATTGCCCTAAACGGGACTTGAAGGAATGATGTTGTCCATGAAGGGACTGAAAGATAAGTATGTCCTTATAAGGACTACTAAGGAAACGAATTTCAGCAAAAAGGAGTTTTCTTCTTCACTTTATTTTTGAATATTTTCTCCTTGGATGCACGTTTCATCCTAGCCGCGGTACGAAGCTCGGCATATCAAGGCTCCGGATGTGGAGAAATTCTGTTACGGCTTCTTTGTTTGGAGACATATTCAAAATAAATAGATTCGGAAGCAATAGTTTTCAGATTAGGGTTGAGAGTATTCCTATGTTAAGGCTAGTGTTTCATTCACTCAATGTTGGCTCTCATACCAACCTGTCACATCCCGATATTTCCACGTATTACCGGTGGGCCCGGTGGGGAGTATCGTGACGTAGTTGAGATCATCATAGTCAAACAACATAATATATAAATGCACAGCGGAAGCAAAAGATAAATATATTATAATCCGAGTATAAAGTAATATCAAAGTATTACAACGGAAGTAAAGGATCCACAGGCGGATCAAATAAAAGGAAAAACTGTTCAACAGACTTTGGACGCCTATAACTTGCAAGATTCCTTATTAACGCCCTGAGCTTCCAGCCAATTACGTTCAGTACCTGTCACTTAACCTTTTTGGAAAATATGTCAGTTTACACTGGTAAATACAATTAACCGACTCATTTGAAAACATTTATAAAAATTGATTTGAATGCACAAGGCACAACATATCTTTTATAACTTGGGACAATTACATAATAATCTTGTATACAGATTTACATGTTCGTTATACGTTCAGGGCCCGATGTAGAAACCGAGTCAAGATTAACAGACACGCCACAAGTATAGGCCCACAAGAGAGTGAGATACCGTTTCCCTTAGGCACTGTCAGGTGTATGCCTACACCCCGTGCATAAGACGTGGCAATTTTATAATATAATGATGTCAAGGATATCCGGAACATGGTCATTAACCCCTAAAGGCTTTTATTTCAAACAATACAGATTAAAGCGGGTTACCTCAATAAGTTAATCACAATACGACTAAACATTCAATACCCGACCAAGCGGTATTATTATAATACCGTATCCCAAGCCCGTATAGGGAAAATAAGTTAAGAGTATTTACCTGAGCTAGCAATGCAATTTATACTCAGCCGTATATTCTAATCAGCAAGCACAAGTACTTCTACTGGGGCTCTTAATCTGGAACGAATTTTTTATTAACCTATTAGATTCCTAACGGGTCTTATTTAAGTAGTAACTTAGACCGGTTAGTATTTAGGAAAGGTTCACGGTTTAAAACACATGATTAAGTGAAGACCAGAATAGAATGTGATTTAGACCCGATAAATTTGGAGACTTGTATAATATGGGTAAACTAAACACATTCTGGATTTCAAGATAAAAACGGTAAGGTTTGACCCGTTTCGGCTATTTTATGTAAACTAGTTACATAAACCGAACCGAACGCGCAAGAGGCGTAACGGGTAACCATATGGGTCATATACAGGTTTCCTAAGTTAATATGCTTTAATTATGTTGTGATATCAGTAGGATACCTTCCATTATGCCCAAACGAGTTTAATCTCAATATAAGCCCCGTAGTGGTATTTTGGTCATTTAAAAGATTATAAAAGAGATTAATTTTAATTCTGAGACTCGGGTCTGAAATAATCAGTAACACAACTTAATTTAATAGGTTATATCAGTTGGTGATAAGTCTCATATGCCAAAATGGTTTTAAACCCATACTAGGTGTTTAATACGCGTAAAAAGCCGTTTTAAGCGATTTCCGGGTTATACAAGAAATATGAGTTTTCTGATCAGGTTATAAAGTTCAAAATACTTCATTTATTATATAAAATCAGTAGCAATTGGATTGGTGTCAAAATACTATGTAGAACTCATTTTATACACAAAAAGGGTATAATCGATATTTACCGAATCAAGGCAATAACGTTAGGTTATGATCAGTTTAAAAATAATTAAAAATCTTCAAAAATCTCAAAATATTATATTACATCAGTGGGTAAAAGGTTTGGTGTCAAAAATTGGGTTTAGATAGGCTTTACGCTAATTATGCCTTTTAATTATCAAAAAGCTTTCTAATTACGCTATTGAGCATAACTCTTAATCTAGACCTCCAACTGATGTGAAATTTTAGGGACATGTTTATAAATCAGTAATAAAGATTATTGTCCTTTCACATTTCCAAAATTATCGTTTTAGGGTCAAAAGGGCATTATGGTCAACATTAAGCAATTAATGGAAACGTGTAAACGAATCGGACAATCAACGATTCAACCACAGAGGGTTATACTATCATGTAACCTGGTCCTAAGGAAGCTCTAAGGCATTTCCAAACCCATCTAAATCGGGTCAGAACTGAAGTCAAAGCAAAAGTCAAAGTTTTGCGACTTTCGGTTCCGAACCGGGTCTAAACAGAAAATTGTCAGATCAAACAAGCTTAGACCAGTTCTTATACTTATTACCAAGTTATATGAGTGATAAAATAGGTTACACGCCTTCTACATTACTAATTATGCGTTAATTCAAAAATTAGGATCCTGTTGACTTTTTATAATAAACTTTGACCCGACAATTGATCTAGTTAGAGTGGGAATCAGAGGGTGCCCTTTTAAGGGTTTATTGCCCACATAAATACCAACTTTTAACTACCTTAAGTTTGACTAATCACTGGACCATTAGTGATTAATCGATAAGTCAAACCTTAATTACGACGGTTTGACTTTTAAGCTAATAACTAAGCAAAACTCGATTAAGGAAGGTCAAGGGTACTTACCAAGGTCTAATGCACGACCAGGGATGCTTAGAGAAGGCTCTTGGGCTCCAGAGATGATCAGAAGATGAGTTGTGGGTGAATGATCAAAGTTGCAACCAAAGGGGCTTTATATAGTGCTTTTGATTCCTTATGATCATGACAAACAACTCTACTATGGATCCCTGATCATCAACAAGTGTCCCTAGTGCCTAAGAACTATTAGGGGTCGCCCATGGAAGTGAAAATATCTATTTAAGTTGGTTACGTCGTTCATAACAGCAGCTGTCAACATTTCAGTCGCTGGGCATGCCTTATGGACCGTAAGGCTTACCTTTACGGTCCGTAAGCCCTTTTCAGCAGGCAAAAATTTTGCCCTTTCAAGCTTTGAATGGGCACTTAGGTATTTCGAATTTGGCCTCTATTATCAGTAGGGGCCTCTTGATCATGTCTTGAATAGTTATAACCACCTTACTATGTTGTATGATTGTCTTGGGCTTTATCGAAAGGGTCACGAATGAAGGTTTGTCGTATACAATCTCATAGGATCCCATTCTTTCAATTTGGTTCAATCATTGTTAGCATTAACCAGATTTGGATGCTCATCAGACGTCTATAACACAGGTTAAGGGTTGGGATTTATACATAGGTCGCTCAGAGGTATTTATTAACATGTCGACGCTTTTAACCCCTCGTATACGAATTTTTATCATAACTTTCTCATATGATAACGAAACTTGGTGAAATTTTTATCATGTATTCTAGTGAGCATAATTAATCGTTACAAAGCTTCGGGTTTGCTAAAAGGTCACTCAGAGGTACACTTTAAACATGTTGACACATTTAACCCCTGTAGTTTGTAATCTCTCACTTTATTTCACAATTTGCTTCGTATGATCCATGAATCATTCGTTTAAGGGTATAAACATCATGTATGGTTATTGTAAAGTATATTTATCCATTGTTGACATTCTGAACCCTTATATTAACATACTTTCCTTGTTTGTCAACTTTAGTCCTTCCAGAGTATTCTTTCACACGTTCAAAGCTTATGACACGTGTCAATACATTATTGGACGTGATTTTACGAGGTGTTAGAATTACTTATGCGCTTTGGCTCCTACGTGCGTACCGCACCTACGCAAGAAACCTTTGAAGCGTATGAAGCTGACTCTTGACAATTTTTTGTGTGTTTTGGACGTTTTTTAGTGTAATCATATGAGAAAAAGAACAAAGATGAAAAAGAATCTTCTGGGAAGAAATTTCACAATTTCAACCATGAGAAAGCTCTAAAACTCAAATAAACGAAGTTTTATGCCAAAATCTTCACTTCTAAGACATATCACAATTAGATATCACTTCCTTAGCTCTAATACCACTTGAAAGCTTTAGGAATCGTTATGTAAGACGTGGTTAGACGTTAAGAACGATGTAAACAGATCTACTTACACACATGTAAGTGTGGAATCCATGCAAATGTATGGTGTATGCTTAGAAATACTAAATAAAAGTTCTTTATAAATTTTGACAGCACTTCGTTACAACTTGATGTCCTTTCTAAAAGAACCAAATGACAAGTCTACTCATCTGTGCGCACCACTACTCTATTTATAGACATAGACGTAGGACTACATAGCGTACGTCTCATACGCACACACTAGTTCTGCGCTGCGCTGCGTAGGACTAGTTGTTTACATTTCTATTTCAAACACAAAACTATCTAATGAACGTGCTACCATATAAATAAAATGAAAATTACAAAAGACGCATGCATTAAACTAAATGCACTAACAAGTTTGTTACAAAAATCATTGTAGAAATATTTACAGAGAGACGGGGGTAATTAAATGAGTCCTGTCAATAAATTTGAGTAAAAATAGGTTCTTTAAAGTAATGGCCATTTTAGTCATTCTACACAAAATTAAAAGAAAAATGGGAAATCCGCATTCATGTGTGGGGTCTAACTTGTTATGTTTCTGCTTTCTCATACTTAGGCCGTGTTTGGTGTCACAACCCCCACCCCCTTATCTGTCCCGGGAACGGGCGGTCGCGAACATTCATTTGTGGTGGTATCAGTTATTAATTTGGCAGCGGAATTTACATCAGGACCGTAGTTAGGAAATGTTTATCAGAGAAAAACCACCATAATTAATATTAATAAACACATGGGCAAAACCCAAGTTTCTTATTACAGTACATTTATAGGGACAAACCCTATTTTATTGAATTTAAAACATCGTTTATTAGATAACTTTTATAGCCACTTATTTTCCAAGCTGTCAGTGCTCTCGAGCTGGCTTTTTCCCAGTTGGCTGTCACATTGTGTTACCTGTACCGCGTTTTAAAAACATTTGTCAGTCGGAAATACTGGTGAGTGAATCCCAGTTTAATCAAGAAACATTTTATCAATTAACACAGTATTGAGAGCGATCACATTGTTTATTTCTACACAATTACTCATTCAGTATTGTCAATCCTTAACTTGTGGGTTATATTACACATTGGCTAACTCGTTGTCCAATGGTAACGTACTGTCACTCCGACTTACTACTCGCAAGTAATAAATTTTGTATACAAAGCCCCATAATACCGGCAGTAATTGAAGAACTACAAAGACTCAATCACCGCTTAATCACATTGTAAATAATTAAGGTTTTGTAAAACATTACAAAAAGATTAACAAAAAGAGGATAAACTCACATTGCTATCTTAGACTTCGCGTGAGGGTTTCCTGGATATAATCTATAATTTACACAAATGTACATAGTTTAGTATCATAACCCTTTGAAAATATTAATGATACCCTCCCCGAGACGGTATTCCAATAACTACATCGGGCAGAACCACGACAGTTATTACGGAACCCTAAATCAATCGGGCAGCGTATCTATTACGAAACTGGGGTTATAATACTTACAACGGAGCAGAACCTCGCAAATTAGGGGTATAATACCCGAGTATAATAACTCTAATTCCGAATTTTGAGATCGAGAATGAATTGTGAACGAACTGAAATGAAATCCGATGCGTTCTATTTATAGTGTTGATATCTGGTCTTCTCGCGGCCCGCGTAACATAGAGGCAGGGCTTACGCGGCCCGCGTTGACCTCCAGTCAACGTATAGCTTGGCTGAGTCATCGAGTAGGTCTGCTGGGTGTTGGTCCACGTGGCCGCACCGGGCTGCGCCACCTTTTTAGTCTCTCGCGGCCCGCGTTAGCTTAACGGGTAGCTTACGCGGCCCGCTTGAACTTAATAAAATCAAAGGAATCAGGTCTCAATCTTCATACCGCTCGCGTAAGGATTGGGGTGGGTCTACGCGGCCCGCCTCAACTTATTTTTTCTTGTTTTTAATTTATTTTTAATGCTATATTGTATTTTGGGCTTGGTTTCACATACGGGGTGTATTTAAAAACATATAGGGGTATTCTAAATATATTAGAGGTGTCAGAAATATTTAGGAGGGTTGATATATCTTGGTACAACTCCTGGAGTATTTAATAAAATATATAGTGCACTTATATTAAGTATAGTAACCCAATTCCACTTTATTCCTAAGTCATGAGACAGAACCCCAATGAATTTAGGCAGAGCCTTGACATACATTACGGGGCCCTACGTCATTGGACAGGGTATCAGTGACCCGGGATTACAATACTTAAAACGAGGCAGGACTTTGTAGCTTTATTGGGTATAGTTTGAAAGAAAGAAAATAATATAATATACATAGAGAGAGAGGGTATTCGAGATATGGGGGTTTGGACAAAATATTTGGAAGGCTTTTGCTCTGATTTATAGGTGAAGACTCAAAGTATCTTAGAGGTTAAGTTTTGCATGTGATTCTATCCTACACGTAGACATTCATGTATGAATGTTTAGATTAGATTTTTCTTTTTATTATTATTCAATTCAAATTGATGATACCTTTAGTTTATTATATTATTATTATTAGTCTACGTCGAATTTCATATATTTACATAGAGTTATCAAATTTACTTTATTATTATATATATATATTATACTTAATTTAACTGCTTCGTGTATAACTTCTAAAATATAACGTTGTATAAAATAATAAATATGCCATTAGAACGAGAATAATTTTATCTACATTTTGAACCAAGTTTCATAAAAACGGAGTAGGTTCAAATAATAAAAAAAAATTTAAACGGTTCCTACGTTTGCCAAAGTACCTTATATTTTAATTAGTCAACTTTACCCATGACGCATCCTTTTAATAACATAAGTTTTTATATATATTTTAAATAAAAATTTTGGGACTGTTACATTTGGATAAGCTTATTTTACCTCCTTACGATTTATTGACTTCTTGGAAAAAAAGTTTTTGTGAAATGATGTTTGGGTAATAAGGTGAAAAGTAGCTTTTTAGGCATTGAAAAAAAATGAAAAAGTCACTTGGTCGTGACACAGAACCGTCCCAGAGAACTATCAAAAAAATTAGGCATCGGGCAACAAAAAAAATTGGGCCCAAAATTGTGGTTGAGGAAATGAATTAAAAAAAACAAACCCTTGGTTGTGGAGTCAAGACTTGAACTTGAGACCTATATTATCTTGAGATGGTTTTTCCGCTCCACCACCAACACTTTTTTGCGTATTGTGTAGATGCATATATTAAATATATAATTAAAAGTATATATAAAAGCTTATAGAAACCTTTCGGGCCCTTTAAAAAATTAGGTCTCGAGCGACAGTACAGGTTGGCCGACCCAAGAGCCGGCCCTATTGTAACATTTTCAAAAAGAAGATAAAGAGGTTAAAAAATTAATATGAAGAAATGAAAAAGCTCATCCAAACATGCCCTTAGAACACAACCTATAATTTTGCCCACAAAGACCTCGGATTTAAAAAAAATATTTTTCTCAAAGAAAATTAATGTATCAATATGATACGAATGAGAGAAAAATTCTCAATTTTATGTTATGATTTTTTAATCTGCAAAATACATAAAAGTTGTATGAGTTTATGAAATCATGTTTTAACTAGTAAATACATTGCTTTCTATGTCTTTTAAGTTATTAATTATATTGTACAAATTGTTTAATTAACCTTTCTTTGTCTCTTAAGTTACTAGGGTAGGGATCAAATAGTAAGTTTATTTTGGCTAGGAAGTGTAGGAAGCAACAGGATTATGACATGTGGCAACATTTAAAATAAAGAGAAAAAGTATTTTAGTCAATCCAACCCTTTCTTCTTCCTTTTCAAAACTCAGTAACTTCAAAACCCACAATTTTCAAAACCCACCATCTTCAACCATTTCTTCACTTTCTATCTCAATAATCACTACATTATAGTGCGATTTTCATCACCAATCAATGATTCAAACACCCGATCAACGTGTTCTTCAGTTTTTTTTTAAGAAAACCCAGTTTAATTTCATACAAAATCTCATTTTTTTCCGGATGATTTTGAAGATAATCACTCGATCTGTTCGATTCGAGCGCTGATAAGTGTTTCAATCATTCAAAATTCGTCAATTGTTGAAGAAATCACTTCGATTCATGTAAGAAATTCTTTAATCTCATTTTTACGATCTGTGTTTTTGATTTAGTCATTGCGTTTTACGATCTTGGCGAAGGTCTGGGGGCAGCGCCCCTAGTAGCAGGGTCCCAGGGGCGGCAGCCCCTGGCGGGGTCCAAGGGGCAGAGCGGAATTTTTTTTCGATTAAATTGCTATAATAAAAATGCATCAGAAAAATTAATTTTCTGTAAATTGCCTCTGGAAAACTGCATTCGTAAACTGCATTGGTTCAGACAATTCACAGCTCAGACAATTCACAGCACATACAATTCACAGCACAGACAAAACTATTGTCATGGTTCAATGCGTTTTAGAGAGAACACTTTCTTTGGTGTTTTTAGGCAATTGCGTTTTAGAACTAAAACATTTTTATGTGTTTTCTGGCCATTGCGTTTTAGAAAAACACATTCTTGAAGTGTTTTTAGTCATTGCGTTTTAGGTAAAACACATTTTTAGGTGTTTTCAGTCAATTGCGTTTTACAGAGAACACTTTCTTTTGTTTTTTTAGGCAATTTCGTTTTAGAATGAGACATTTTTAAGTGTTTTCTGGCCATTGCGTTTTACAAATAAGACATTTATTTGTGTTTTTTGTGCATTGCGTTTTAGATAAAACATTTTTTTATGTGTTTTCAGTCCATTGCGTTTTAAAAAACAGACATTTTAAGTGTTTTCTGGCCATTGCGTTTTAGAAATAAGACATTTGTTTGTGTTTTTGGTGCATTGCGTTTTAGGTAAAACACATTTTTATGTGTTTTTAGTCCATTGCGTTTTAGAAAGTACATTTTCTTTTGAGTATTTAGGCTATTGCGTTTTAGAAATAAGACATTTCTTTGTGTTTTCTGGCCATTGCGTTTTATAAATAAGTCATTTCTTTGTGTTTTTGATGCATTGCGTTTTAGAAAAATGTCATTTTTTAGGTTTTTTTTCCATTGCGTTTTACGCAACTGGGTTTTTTCCATTGTGTTTTACGCAACTGGGTTTTAGAAAACAATTTTCGAAAATATAGCAATAGTATACTCGTTTTAAAGATAAAAAAACGCTCGTTTTTTGGGTGAAATTTTTATAAAAAAATAATGTCGTATGAAATAGTTATTAACGTTTAAAAAATGGGGGGGGGGGGGGGAATTGGAGGAGAGAGAAACTATTGGCTTGGATTGACTAGAATACCCCTAAACAAACTCACGCGCCTCTTTTCTTCCCTTCAATTTCCCTGATTTAATCTTAGCCCTTGATTAACTAAATGGATGGTCAAGATCACTTCCTAGCCTTCTTAGTCAAATAAACTTCCTATCATATCTCCACCCTAAGTTACTAATTATATTGTACAAATTGTTTAATTAAAGTTTCATAAAATTCTAGCAATTTTTTTTAGATTACAAAACAGTCGATCAAAATTATCTTTTCATGTGATAATTTGGATTTTAAGTTATGAGAAAAGTGTCCGGATAGTCCCTATAGTTTGCTCATTTTTCACCTTTAGTCCCTAACTTTCTAAAAGTACACCTATAGTCCTCAACTTTTTCAATTTTGTTCCCGAATAGCCCCTGACGCGTAACTGGGTTAGTTTTTGGTGTTAAGTGCGTGTGAAATGACAAAAATACACTTACTGTCAAAGTAATAGCTAAAAAGTTAAAAGAAATATACTTAATACCCACTTCCCACGCCACCATCTACCCCCCCCCCCCCCCACTTCACCAACCACACTCACCAGAATTCCTCCTCCATCAACAACATCAAGTTACAATCTTTACACAAAACCCATCTCAGATTCAAGAAAAAGAAATGAAATTTACACAATTTAAACACAATACCCTCAACTTTCTGTAGAATTTTCTTCACTTTCCTCTTAGGGTGGAGGGTATAAGCCTGTTTGAGTTGTGCGGTGACTTGAGTCACCGATTCGGTGACTACACCCTCCTTGAAATGGCAATCGGTGAGCAGGAGAGAGAAGACAAGATTCTGTGAACACTCACCGATTGAAATGACTGTTTGTGACTGATTTTTGACCCATTTTTTAATAATTTGAATGTTTTATTTGACCGTTTGAATTTATTTTTGACCGTTACAATTTTTAATATAAATACCCATATTTCCAATCAATTTAAAATACACAACTCTTCTACATCCAAGTTTATTTTTTTAAAAAAATCATCACTCCTATTTTTCAATGGATGATATACCACCGCTATTCCTTCCGATTGATATTAGTGAAGACGATGATTCTTCCTCGAGCGATAGTAGTTTAATTTTTTTCCAAAATCTTATTAACGAAGCCGCTCAACTGGAAGACACGAGCACTTCTAGAAAAAAGGAAAACTGTCCATCGAGATCGAGTGAAATGTCACGACAACCTTATGAGAGATTATTTTGTCGAGGAGCCCGTATTCAACGAAGATGTTTTTCGTCAAAGGTTTCGTATGTCCAAAAGGTTGTTTTTAAAAATTTTGAGTGACGTGCAAGCGAATAACTCGTGGTTTCAAGACGCCGCGGATGCTAGTGGTAGGAAGAGTTTTACATCGATTCAAAAAGTTACTTCGGCGATTAAGCAACTAGCAACCGGCAACGCTCCAGACGAGTTCGACGAGTATTTAAATATGTCCACAAGGACTTCCCGAGAAAGTCTAGAATATTTTTGCGAAACGGTATGTAATTTATACGCTTTCGAGTTTTTACGTAGACCTACTAGCCACGACGTTGCGCTCTTGTACCAAGCTCATGAGGAGAAACATCACCTTCCTGGGATGTTGGGTAGTCTTGATTGTACACATTTTGTTTGGAGAATGTGTCCAATGGAGTTGCGGGGTCAATATATGAGGGGGGATCACAGTCACCCGACAGTTATGCTCGAGGCGGTGGCCTCTCAGGATTTATGGATTTTGCATGCTTTTTGTGGTCCAGCAGGTTCACAAAACGACATCAACGTACTCCAACAATCTCCGTTATTTCTTACTGAGCGAAATGGAACTGCACCAAAATGCCCATTTTATGTGAACAACCACTTGTACAAGCGTGGATACTATCTTACTGATGGAATCTACCCTACTTGGTCCGTGTTTGTGAAATTATTTCCGTATCCTCACATTGTGAAAGAAAAGAAGTTCAAGAGCCAACACGAGGCGGCAAGAAAAGACGTGGAGCGGGCTTTTGGTGTTTTAAAGGCAAAATGGCATATACTTCATCGCCCGATGCGTTCTACGAGTGTTAAAAAATTAGGATGGTCGTATATGCGTGCATTATTATGCATAATATGATTCTAAAAGACGACGGAAACGCGATTGCACCGGTACAAATTCAGGATCCTCCAGTCGAGCCCGTTTTCGAAGACACTGTTTATAACGAGCTCATTGATGAAGATACGCACTATAGACTAAAATATGATCTTGTGGAGCATCTTGGAGAACAAGATTTACCCCACCTTTTAGCGGATTCCGACGACGAATAATTAAATTAGGTTTTTTTTTAAATTTATTTTTATATTTTAAATTAAGTTTTTTTTTTAATTTATTTTTATATTTTAAATTAGGTTTTTTTAATTTATTTTGTAATGCGTTTTTTTAATTAAAAGTACCTTTGTTTTTATATTTTTTAATTTGTTTTGTTTATTTATGAATAATTTCTAGAAAATAAAAAATATATAACTCAATACCCTTTGATTGAGTGTAAAATGGGGAGTGAAATAGGAAGTTGACATGGCATAATATTATTGGCTAGGATTTCACTCAAACACCCTAAGGTGTTTGACTTAGGGTGTTTGACTATACCCTCCAACCTTACACCCATCAAAGAACAAGTCTGCATGCACAAAGAGTCAACTTCAAGATTCAAGAACAATTAAACAACATTGAATTCAAGAATAAAAAAGGGGTGATTTTTTTTCTTTATCACGCACTTTAACATGAATTAAATTAAAGATCTTTTAAGTTTACAATTGACTATACGCAAAGCATTGAAAGAAGCTATAAACACACAAATTAATACAACTTAAACCATAAATTTCAAACGTTTTTCCACACATTAATAAATAAAAACAGTGAAAGTGTGTACCTGAATCTTGACAAACTCGTCTTCACTCATCTTCTTAAGCTAAAACAAACAAAGAAAATAAAAAAGGAAACATGATAAATGACTAAATGAGAATGCAGGTTTTATAGATCTGAAGTGATAAGAAACATAGAACAAAAAAAAATTTAGAGGGTAGTGGTGGTTACAGTGAAGTGTGTGTGTGTGTGTGTGGGGGGGGGGGGGGGGGAGGGGTAGTGGTGGTGGTGTGGAGTGGGGAAGATGAAGTGGGTGGGGTGGGTGATGGGTATTAATTATAACTATTAATTTGACAATAAAGGTATTTTTGTTATTTCACATGCACCTAACACTAAAATTAACCTAGTTACGTGTCAAGGACTATCCGGAAACGAAATTGAATATAGGTGTAATTTTAGAAAGTTAGGGACTAAAGGTGAAAAATGAACAAACCACAAGAACTATTCGGGCACTTTTCTATTATTAGTTTTTGTTCTTTGATAATGTGTTAAAACAACTATTAACGTAAGCATATTACAAATTGTAATGTCGGTGTCGAATTTTTATATTTTTAATAATATTTTGATTTTTCTCTAATAAGCTTTGTTTGTTAACTTTTTTGAAATTTCTAGACTCTCAGTTTTATTTAATTTTTTCAATATCATATAAATTTTTATTGAAAACGGAGTTCTAATCAAAATTAAGTATTTTTTGGTATCATAAACAACTTTCACACGTACTTGGATTGGTCCTTATGCGGAATATGTACTTTTTGGTAAAATATTAATCCTTTCTTTTAATTTTACGTTTGGTATCGTAAACGGATTTTGTAGTGCTTCGATCCGCAGTATCGGCGGGATATAGATATGCACTTTGTATACCCGACTACGATGAATAGCAGATATACAAATTTCCTTGGGTATTATTTGGTAAAAGGTGGTTTTACATCTTTTGATTGTTTTCTCTAATTATTTTCAACCATAGAGTTATCCGCTTTGAAAAAGAAATTAGAATTAATTGCCCGGATGGTACCTGTGGTTTCATGTTTTTTCACGTCTAGTCCCCACCTTTTGAAAATAGCATGTACTCCCTATGGTTTGTCATTTTATTACTCGGATAGTCCCCCAACATTTACTCTGGGGACTATTCGAGTAACAAAATGACAAACCATAGGGAGCATATATGCAATTTCCAAACTATCTAAACTATCTGACATCTACACAGGGATTATCCGAGTAACAAAATGACAAACCATAGGAAGCATACCTGCTATTTTCAAAAGGTGGGGACTAAACATGAAAAAACGTGAAACCACAGGGACCATCCGAGCAATTAACTCAAGAAATTATTTAATTATATATTTAACGAGTTGACGTTGACCCGTGCGTTGCAATGGTGTCTTAATTAGGAATGTGTTTAGTACAATATAATATGAGATACCGAAATTCTTAACTATATGTAAAACATTCTTTTATTTTTTCTTGATCCCCGGCCCATAACATCACACTAAAACATTATACTTTCAAAGAATATAAAGTGTTTTGGAAAATGACCCAATTTTGCAGTCATAAATTTGAACCGAACATTTTCTGACCCTGGTTTGGTAGGGTGAAAGCCTAAACCGATTATATGTAGCCAATTTTTTCAGGATCCCAAATATTTCAAGCTTAAACATAATTCAAGTTTAAATGTAAAACGAAAAACAAACTCGTATCTAAAAACCTGAAACCAACCGGTTTCCTAAACCTATTAAAACTGAAATTTTGTTTTGGTATGGTTTTAGTCAAATTTAAGTCTAAAACCTTCCCAAACCAAATTTTATAATCGACTCAAGCATACCGAGGATGCAAAAATATTGTAAGGTTCGCTTGACTTGTGTACTGATATTTTACCTGTCGAAATTAGGGGTGAACAAATTAACCACCATAACCGATAACCGAACCATAACCGACATAACCGAACCACTAATAACCGATAACCAATATAACCAATGGTTATGGTTATGAAACTTTGTATAACCGCTCAATCGGTTATGATTATGGTTATGAAGCTTTGGTTAACCGAATATAACCGAAACCAAACCGAAGTTGTGATGTTAACTTTATATAATAGATTTGTGCTTTACAAAACCATATAGAGGGTTTTTACTAAGATAAAAGTATGTTAGTAACAAAATGATCTTGATGTAGATGTCATTTATTTTGATAAAGAACTAAGGTGTTATGGCCATAATTGTTTTTGTTTGAGAATTACCTTATTAAAAAGAACTCTAAATCGGTAGTTTAACCAAAAAGTTTAGTCTTCATTATCTTATAAAATAGGCTCAACCTAAGTTCAAATCGTGCACAACCCTATTTATTTCAAACCTTGCTTGGTTACTTAACCAAAATTAACCAAAACCGAACCATAACCGACTTCATAACCGATTAACCATAACCGAAGTTTGGTTATGGTTATGGTTACCAAAACTCTATAACCGAATTAGCGGTTATGGTTATGGTTAATAGTAAAAAACCGACCCAAACCGACCCATACACAACCCCTAGTCGAAATAAAGTCGTATTAAAATGCTAAAAAAATCAACACGTAATAATTTTTTAAAATTAAGTTTAAAATATTAAAGTTAGTATTTCAATAACTAAGTTTAAATATTAGACATTTCTATAGTTAATTTTAAAATATTAGATAAAAAACAAAGAAAAACAAACACAAAATAAATCCTAAAATCAAAGTTTATATAAGGTTTTTAATGGCATGGGTTATACAAAATTAGATTTTGCAAAATAAAAATTGAAGAGAAAAAAAAAAAAGCAAATCCATGAAATGGTGGTCGAACACCCGAACCCGATTTTCACGACGATTAATTATTAAGCACATCGTTTGGGTTTAGAGATATTTATTCAGTTTAATTATTATTGCATAACACGTGATAATATTTAATAGGGTATTTTATTTTTGAAGCGGTGGGGTGATTAGTTTTGAAGTGGTGGGTTTGAAAGTTGGTAATTATAATACCCCTTTGATGAGTAGTTGCGATGGTTTGAAAGAACAGGGTTACGGAATGAATCGACGCGATACCACTCATAGGGTGTGTGAATAAATTGAAGGGTCTTGAGTCGTTACCATATATAATGTGACTTTAAATATAATTATTCAAATAAAACATATGTTCTTGAGGAGGAAGATATGAAAGAATTTATTTTATATAATGTGATTTACGTTGGTTATATTTTGTGTGAACTTAACACAAATGTTATTTACATTGGTTATATTGTGTTGCTAATTGTAATCATAATATAACTTTAAATCTAAATATTCACCAAATTAGATTTTGTTCGAACAAAATCTACATGAAGAGATACAAACTTATATATATATAATTTCTAATCGATTCGACTTTTAAACGAAGAGGTAGAAACTTTTTCATAGAATTTCTAACCAACACAACTTTTAAACGAATGGGGGTACAAACCTCAAGTTGGTAAGAGGTGTGAAATATTTAAAAGTAGTTTGAAGGGTTATGACTTTTTGTAAGGGTGTGATATACATAAAAGTAATTTGAAAGATTATGACTTTTTGAAAGGGTGTGATGGGTTGTGACTTTTTGTAAATATATGTAGGGTTGTGACTTTTTGTAAGGGTACGGTATATACAAAAGTAGTTTGAAGGGTTATGACTTTTTGAAAGGGTGTGATGGGTTGTGACTTTTTGTAAATATATGTAGGGTTGTGACTTTTTGTAAGGGTACGATATATACAAAGTAGTTTGAAGTGTTGTGACTTTTTAAAGGGTGTGATCCAAACCATTGTGTCTTTGAAAGGGTGTGGTCCAAACCATTGTATCTTAAGTTACTTTTTGTAAGATTATATAATAAAAAAGCATACTGCTAAAGTCACCTAGGGGTGTGCATGGGTCGGTTTGGGTCGGTTTTGACCAAAAACTGTAACCATAACCGTGATGTTGGTTATTTGATAACCATAACCATAACCGATCGGTTATGGTGGTTATGGTTATTCGGTTTTGATGGTTATAGCGGGTCGGTTATGGGTGGTTAACCGTGTATTTAGCTTAGCTAAAAATAGCTTAACTTTTTTTAACATGGAATAAATTGTTATTACATATTTGTATATATTAGTATATTACATAGTATTAAAAAATACATATAATCTATAATATTAATACCAATTATTATCGAGTATTCAAATAAAGTGGTATGATACATTCCATAAATTCAAATAAACATTCAACCAAAACCAAAAAATGATATGAAAAACCGATAAGTACTAAAAATCTTCAGTCGAAAACATCAAATATTAAAAATATGGTGAAAAGTCCTAAATCCTACAAAGATTTATTACATATCGGTTCGGTTCGGTTATGGTGGGTATGGAAAAAATGATAACCATAACCGACCCGCTACTTTCGGTTTTCAAAAAAACTATTAACCGACCCACCGGTTTTTTATTTGGTTCGGTTTTTTTGGTTCGGTTTTGTCGATTAATTCGGTTATGGTTCGGTTAATTCGGTTTGTTGCACACCCCTAAAGTCACCTATTATATCTTCCTTAAATTTTTTAGTTCTTGTAAATCAATATTTAAGTATATCTACTGAACTCTATAGGATTAGTTCTTGTAAATCAATATTTAAGTATATCTAGGATTCTTGTAAAGCAATATTTAAGTATATCTACTGAACTCTATAGGATTTAGTGTTTATAATAGTTTAATTTTTATCTATTTTTTTATATTTTTTTTGAACTGTAAATTTTTTTATTCCCTGTTGTCTATGAGATTTGAACCCAAGACCTCCTCCTCTCCGAAAGTATTTAAACGTTTTGTCTTTGCAAATGAACAATCACCTTATTGGTATCAATTTTTTAATAATTATTTTTCTAATTTAAAGGTTTGACCAAATCTTAGTGCGAGACGGGGGCAGACCCCTTAAAATTTTATTTAAATGTTACACTTACGTCAAAAATCTCAAGCCCCCCTTAAAATTTTATTTAAATGTTTATTTAAATGAACAAGTTTCAATACTCTTTTAGTTCTCTTTAAAATGTGGAATAAAGACACCAAAGTCAAAGAGAAAACAAATTCACAAAGGATTTATCACAGAGAAGAAAAGTATCATATGAAGAATTTTCTAATAATTTGAATTTTGAAATACATAATAATAATAAAATAATCTTTTATTTTACCCAACTTATCACTTTTTAATTATTTAAATTTTATTAGGTTGATGCTTGATCGAAATACATAGATTACATAAGACCATGTGTAGTGGTTTAGCTCAATAATGCTCCCACCATGGGGTGTTTTGCAACACGTGACAGTCCAGTCAGCATGGGGCATTATTGAGGGTTATTGCAAAAGTGCCGTAGTGGGAATAATGCCCAATAACGCCCCTTCCAATCATTAAACAATTATTTTTTTATAGAGAAAAAGATAAAAAAAAAAATAAGAAAATGAACTTTACACTTGGACCACTCCCATTGGCCACTTGCAATTTTGAGTTGACCACTTCAGCGTTTTTTTATAACGCCGGAATCAATTTTTTCAAATAAAACGCTGGAAAACGCCCGGGTGTAATGGGTGGAGGGGCGTGTTTTGGCGTTTTTTTTGAATTTAAAAAAAAAACGCCCCACTACACATGGTCTAATGGTTTAGTTTTAAAAAATATAAAGAAGTAGAAGCAATTGTATAGATATTGTATTTTTTTTATGGATTTAGAACGATGACTGATGTATATTTATTGTGTATTTAAAATTGAATTTGTTGTTATCTTTTTGTTATATGACCCTATCAGATTTGATCCAACCCGAACCTGACCATTTTTTTTACCAAATCTTAAAAACTTCCATCTCATGAATAAAATTTCTATGTCCGCCAATGGTAGAAGATTCTACTACGCACATTACAATAATGCATCTTGTCATGGACCCATACATATTTATTCATCACATAAAATTTAAACGAAGAAGTGGTTGTTGTGGAAGATTTGTGGCTTACTTAAACAACGGACCAAGAGCATAAACTCATACCCAATATGCCTTTTCTTGTATCCTTGGTCGTTCTATTTTTAGTTTTTATTCTCGTTTTCATTTTATTAACTTATCAAAAACTTAGACCTACAGTTATCCCTACAAATTGGCCAATTCTTGGTATGATACCGGGGATTCTTGTAAACGTTCACCGAATCCATGATTACACCACTGAATTTCTGATACAAAGTCGTGGTACATTCATGTTGAAAGGCCCTTGGTTAGCCAACATGGACATGCTACTTATCACCGATCCTTTAGACATCCACCACATTCTAAGCAAAAACTTCAGCAATTATCCCAAAGGTGACAAATTTAAACAGATCTTTGATGTCCTAGGAGATGGAATACTCAGTTCCGACGGTAAGGTATGGGAAATCAGTCATAAGGTCATTTTTTCTGTTCTAAAGCATGCAGAATTTCAGAGTATGTTGGAAACAACCATCTGGGACAAAGTGGAAAATGGGCTTCTACCTATACTTGAATCTATTTGTGAACGTGGCACTGAAATGGATTTGCAGGATATATTTCAAAGGTTTTTTCTTGACACCGTATGTAAATTACTCTTTGATCAAGAGCCCGAAAGCTTGTCTCTTGATTTTCCTCACTTCCCTTATTCGAAAGCATTCATATATAGTGAAGAAACTATATTGCTTAGGCATATTACGCCCCCTTTCCTTTGGAAGCTGCAACAAATTCTTAGAGTGGGGAAAGAGAACAAGATGAGTGAAGCATGGAAGCATCTTGATCAATTTTTAGACAAATCCTTGGCTCAAAAACAAATAGAGTACAACAACATGAACCATAATGCAGAGAAGTTCTCTTTTATCACAGCTATCATGAGAGAGTTTACAAATCAGAGTGACACTTCTTTGGATTTAACAAAATTTCTAAGAGACACCATGATTAATTTGATGGCAGCAGGAAAAGATACCCTCAGCAGTGCACTATCTTGGTTCTTCTATCTTCTTGCTAGAAACCCAGCCGTAGAAGATAAGATTCTGGAAGAGATTCATACACATTTGGGGGCCAATGTGCGCAAAAGATGGAACACTGCAGAGTTGGACAAAATGGTTTACCTTCATGGAGCTTTATGTGAATCTTTAAGGTTATATCCGTCTGTCCCTTTCAACTACAAATCTCCATTACAACCAGATGTCCTTCCAAGCGGCCACCAAGTTGATCAAAACATCAACATTATTCTCTCTTTTTATTCTATGGGGAGGATGAGATCAATATGGGGGAATGATTGCATGGAGTTCAAACCTGAAAGGTGGATTTCTAGTGGTGGAGGAATCAAGCATGAGCCCTCATACAAGTTCCCGGTATTTAACGCTGGACCAAGAACTTGTTTAGGTAAGAATATGGCTTTGTCTCAGCTGAAGATAGTGTCAACCGCGATCATGTACCACTACCACATTCAGTTGGTGGAAGGCCATCCTGTGCTTCCAGCAGATTCTATGATACTTCATATGAAGCATGGTCTCAAGGTCAGATTAAGTAGAAGAAGCGAACTCAACTAAAGTTTGTGTTAAGCATTTACTAAGAATAATTTTATGGTGTGCTATTTTGGTCTTATGAAGTTAATTTTCTATTACCTCAATGTTTACTAGGTTTCTAATAAATATATTGTGTACTATTTTGCTATTGTAAACTTAATTTTAAGACGTCAATATATACTAGGTTTTGAAAGTTAACTCTAAAAGAATATTATAACATTGATTCATATCGTAACACCTTGTTTAGAAAAATAAGGTAACGTTGTAACTCCAAAAAGAATATGATAATATCTATGTATATTGACTTGGGAGGAGCGGATAAGTCATGACTTGTCAGATTTGCATCTCTCTATGGAAATGTTTGAGGATATGAGTTTGTGGACTCGTAGAATGGTTAAAGACTTTTTGGATTAGGGTATTGTTTGCTTTTTGTTCTTACCTTACGAGCATAGTTTTTTAGTATATTTATGTGGTCTTTACATGTTATCGCTTGTTTGTGTGTCTACTTGATGTGGTACTTGTTCATGTTTAATGTTTTAGCAAATTTAGAGTTTTTGACAAGCTATGTAGATCTTACTTTGACTTCTATGTGTGATTATGACTTAAGAGTATGACTTTGAAGCTTAGAGACAACCTCTCTAAGGCAAGTTTACATCTCACCCTTTCTAAATCCCACCAATAACTTTATTATTGGGGAGATTCTATTGGGTATGTTGTTGTTTATATAAACAAAACATTAACCAACAATAATATCTTGTGTTTAATAGGGAATACCATATAATTTTTAACTAGCATATTAAAAAAAAACTTGACAAAAGATATTTTCACACTAGCAAGTAGTGTGATAACCTTATATTCAAAACCCTATAATATATGTTATTAAATGTAATTTAATTATCACATGGAAAAGAGTTTATAAAATTTTGTTATGTAATTATTATTTTTATAAAATAAACTTATTATAGAAATGCAATTTAAAAGAAATATTATAAAAAAGAATCTTTGTTTGAAATCTAAAGAAAAATAAAGTTGAGGAAGATTTGTATATTCTAAAAGTACAGGGGCCAAATGTATAAAAGTTTTAAAGACCACCTCTCTGCTTTCTCCCTGCTCATGTTTTCCGATAGTAACCACCACACACACAATTTAAGTGACCTCTAAAACGCCTTTTTTTAAGGCAAACTTCATTCAACCACCGAACAAGACGGACATCTCCAAGCTAGAGATGACCCGCCAAAACAAAAGTTACATCATAGGAAAAGAAAATTTACACCAATCCTTCCAAGCTACTTTACCCTTCCTACTTCTACTCCTATACCAAAGAAAACCCAAAGATTTTATATCCGAAACAATTTCAACCACTTCCGTATTAGAACCAACCTGAGAAAACTTCTCATTCATAGCTTTCCAAATTCGCCAACAAGCTAAGATAAGAACACCATATAGCGCCTCTTTTATAGTATCCATAGTATCCGAGCCACCCAAATAATTAACTAATTGAAGGATGTCATTAGTTGAGAACACAAAGAAAGGTGAGATCTTGCACCAAGTCGATATGCCCATCCAAACTCCACACGCCACACGACAAGCCGAAAATAAATGGTCCGAGGTCTCTTCCGCATCACCACAAAGATGACATCATCTCCCACACAAATATTCCTCTTTCGAAGCGCACTCTGAGTAGGGATCCTATCCATGTTAGCCCTCCACATGAAGATATTACATTTATTAGGTAACCATTTACACCAAGAAAAACCAATACTATCGTCCGTAATTCATTGCTTCTTAACCATTTCCTTGTCTCCTTAACCGAGAAGTCGACATTGTCCCCTTGGTTCCAAACCCAACTGTCTTCTTTTCGTTGTAAACAAACGGCTGCAAGCTTCCTGTGAACCTCAATGAGGTTTTTAACTTCAACAATTGAGGAAGGATATGTCTCCATTCCCAAGCAATGATAGGACCATTACTTCCCGTAAGAACCCTATCCGCCACCGAACACCATTTATTAATCTCAAGACGAAACAAATCCGGGTACATTGTCTTTAACGATTCACTTGTTAGCCACGGGTCAATCACGATAACTTGCCAAGTTAAACTCCTAATCACAAACTGTGATTTACAAGAAACATTACGCATTTAGTAGCTGCGAAATCTTTACACGTCAATAGATGGCCTGAAATCATGGGAGTTTCCAATCTTCTAACACACGAGTAGTACCTTATAAATACTAATAACATCTACTTTCGAACGCACCCCGTTTGAACAACTTTCTCTTTTGAATCGATCTTATCTATTAGTTTAATTCACCATCGCCGCAACAAGTCCTTCAACAAGCTCCTACCGATTGACTGTGTGCCATCTCTCTATGCAAATAAGGTACCTATCGAATCAACTTAAATTTTATGTTATTGAATTACCATTCGGACCCTCATAAAATTTTTACTACAAATTATGTGAAGTCCGGTGATGGGTACGTGATTCTGCATGTTTGTATATATCTATTACTATATAAAGCATCTCTTTGGGATAGAGATGTGATTTCACAATTTTTTAAGACGCCTGTTAATGCTCTATGCAATAGTACGTTAAAAAACAGAAACTTTCATTAAGAAAAACTTATTGTAAGGAGCGCAATGTTTGTGTTCCTCAAAAGAGTTAAACCAAGACCTCACACATCAATAGGCGAAGTTATATTAGACCAACTAACCTAATTAATTTTTTGGTTATCTTCATTTCCACCCAGAAAAACCGTCTTCTTTTTGCTTCGAGTTGATCTATAATTTTGCATGGGGCCTTGAATAAAGAGAAAAAAATATGTCGATAATGTTTCCATTACCAACTTTAAAAGTGTTATCACCCACTATTGATAATGTTGGTGCTTTCCAAATGTGAGTCTCTTATCAAAAGTATCAAGAATCGACTTCCAATAATTGATCCTATTCATATTAACACAGATAATAAGACCTAGATATTGACAAGGAAGCGATCCCGTCTTGCAATAGTTAGCAAGCTTTATTACCTCATCAACATTTAAGATTTGATTTAGCGGCTGTTTGTTTACCTCTTAATGAGGCTCTTAATGGTTCAGACCTCTTACTGGTTCAGCACTTAATGGTTCAGACTGTTTGTTTCACGAGCAGATGTCTGAATGGTCCAGACATTTGCCTCTGAATGGTTAAGACTTCTAATATGAATTGGTCAGACATTTGCCTCTAAACGGTTAAGCATTATACAGGCTCTTAATGGTTTAGACTTCTTCAGCACTTAATGGTTCAGACCTCTTATTGGTTCTGCACTTAACCATTCAAATGTTGCCAAACAACCCCTTAGCATAATTAATTTGATGTCCCAAGACCAAAGGAAAGCATCTGAGAGTTTTTGCCATATTAAAAATGTTATTTTTAGACCACTCACCAACTAATAAAACAACATCTGCATAAAGTAGATGCGACACCATTGAACCGGAGTTCAGGGTTTGGAGCCCTTTAAAAATACCCAGATCCACCGCCTTAGAAATCATAAAAGATAGCGCCTCCATGCCAATTATAAATATAAAAGGTGATAGAGGGTCGCCTTCTCTAACCCCTTTTTGAAATTAAAACTCGAAAAATAGAGAGCCATTAACCAATACCGAAGATCTCACCAAACTCAATACCCCCATAACCTACTTACGCCGTTTTTCGGGAAAGTTCATTTGACTCATAATCAAATGCTTTCAGAAAATCTATTTTAAAAAGCAAATTTTTCGTCTTTTTTTCCCTTTTCCCATGAAATTAATTTGATCAGAGGCCCATCATTTCTTCGTTTCAAAAACGCGGTTTGTGTATCCGAGATGACCAAATTCAACACCTTCGTGATTCTATTAGCAAGGACTTTAGAAATTACCTTTCTAATAGATCCAATAAGATTGATCCGTCTAAAGTCTTTAAAACTAGTTGGATCCAAGACTTTAGGAAAAAGGGAAATAAAAGAAACACTACACCCTTTTGGAATTGTATATGTCGTGTGGTTTGATACTCCCAATATCGTTTGATAAAACGAAAACTAAAACCATCCGGACCCGGCACCCGATCCCCGCTACATTCCCAAACAACATCTTTGATTTCCACTCATGAAAATGGCAAAATAATCATGTCAACTTCTACCTCAACTTCTTTCAGTTTGGACAACTCAAAGTCGGTCTAATAGGCATTGGTTCTTTGAGTTGAAAAAAATTAAGAGCTTCCCTTTTAAGGATCTTTGGATTATTACACCACTACCCATTAATTTCTATACCATGCATTCTCCTTTTAATTTCCTTACTTTTAATAACCCCATGAAAAAAAGGAGACGGTCCGGTTCAGTAGCAACGACCAAAGGAGAATGATCTGATAAGTACTGTGGCAATGCCGTTAAATATGCATCTGACCAAAGCTCAATGAACTTATTACAAACAAGGACTTCGCTTTACAGCCCTTAGACTAAAGGGTATGGTGAGGGGAGGATGGGCCGCCACGTAGACGCCACGTAGCCCAAAAATTACCCAACATTATTGATAATAGCCTGTATATCATCCCATGGAACAAAGTATCATGAGTACCTTTAACCTGAGTTGAGTTCCTGTACAAACAGTGTTAACTATAAGAACCGTAAGAACATATCTGAGCCATTGATAATTTAAATCAATGATTGGTGTTGATTATAAATAAAACCCTTATAATTAAAAATTAGTACTAACAAGTTAGGGGTAATTTTGTAAAATTGCTAGTCATTTGACCATTTTCCATTAAATACAAATTCCACCAAGGTTTTTTAAACTAAAATAACTTTTATATACTTCATTATTTTTTAAAAAGAAATATACCATAAAATCAAGTATTTTTTTATCTTTAATATGAGTACCATATTTCTATACCTTTTTTGTATTTATAAAAGTGATTTAAAAAAAAGTTAACAAAAGATGTTTTATAATTGTGCTGATAACGTGCTGATTATGTGTTAATTACAAAAATAATAAAAACCAACACCAAAAATAGATATAATCAGCACATTTGGTGTCCTAATAATGGAGAATAATTGAGGATGTTGTGCTAATGTTGTTTATGTTAATAATGGAGAACGATTGAGGAAAATGTGCTGATAATGGAGAACGATTAAGGATGTTATGCTAATTATATAGTGTTGTGCTGATTATATTTTTTTTGTAATTATTTTTAGTTAGTTATAAATAAATATGGTCAAAAGGTCTAAATTACCCCTAAATTAATTTTTTATTAATGGACACTTGTCAATTATGTGTTGGTTTTGATACTATTCCCCTTTAACCTTCCCAGAAATCAACAAAAAGAAATTGTTCTTTATTACATTAGTCCTTGTGATAACGATTGGATCCGAAAAACTTACAATTCCACCCGATCTACCTTGAGCTTCAGCAAAATCAAATTGAAAATTCGGTTACCTCTATTTGCTTGAAGATTTATTTAAACCCGAAATGTCCCTGACTGTGCTCTTTGTGTCTTTTCTTTTTTGAAGCCTCTGTATTGCTTTTTTGGACTCCTGAGCATCTGATATGGGCCTGCGCACCAGGTCCATCTTATCTAAAGATTTTGGTGGCCTTTTTCTAGGAGTAGGCCCAATAGTAGTTGATGGCCCATGATTTTAAATGGTCTGTAATATTCAAGCCCTCCTCTAATTGGTCAACCGAAATATACATGGTATTTTCAAGAGTAAATTGCCATTTTAGTCCCTGAGTTTTGACCAAAATTGCCACTTTAGTCCAAATAGTTTTTTTCTTGCCATTTTAGTCCAAATAGTTTTGTTTTCTTGCCATTTTAGTCCAAATAGTTTTGTTTTCTGCCATTTTAGTCCCTGAGTTTTGTCATTTGTTGCCATTTTCATCCAACCCACTAACTCCATTTAGGTGAATTTTGGTTGAAAACAAAACAAATGACAAAACTCAGGGACTAAAATGGCAAGAAAACAAAACTATTTGGACTAAAATGGCAAGAAAAAAACTATTTGGACTAAAGTGGCAATTTTGGTCAAAACTCAGGGACTAAAATGGCAATTTACTCTATTTTCAAATTTCCCAGAATGATAAGATACGTTATCACCATCATTACTAATAGTTTCCATCTTCTCCTCATCCATTAGAAATTCCGTAGTGGAAGGTTATATCGCGCCACACCCCTTCATAGCGCCACATAGCACCTGCTAAGGCCGGCCTTAAGGGTCCGATATTTCGAAGGGCACATTATTTTTTTTTTAAAACCCGATAAATATATGTAAAAGAAATTTTTTAATAGGATATATCCATACAAACACCAACATAGGTCCACTTATAAAACTATTCTTATAGTTTAGATTAATTATTAGCCCATTGGCATTAGTTTTAGACCTTTAGTGAGCCAAATACCCAATTTCGTTAAGGTCTAAGGGCACGTTTTTACGAGCTCGAACAGCGTACACGAATTCTCAGGGCCGGCCCTGCCGCCCTGGCACCTGCAAAGACCGCCCCAAGGGGCGTTATACCCCTCCAACTCGGTTGCCTTGCGAAAAATATAACGTCACAATTTTGATACTTTCGATATACATGACCGTCAGAACAGTTAAAAGAATTTTTTTTTAATTTCCGAAATATATATATATATATATGAGTAAACTGCGATTTTGGTCCCTGTGGTTTGAGCACTTTTGCCATTTTAGTCCAAATCTCAAACTTTTTAAATCTGGGTCCCTGTGGTTTCACTTTTATTGCTATTTTAGTCCAAAACGAAAAGTAAACTGCCATTTTGGTCCCTGTAGTTTCACTTTTATTGTCATTTTAGTCCAAATCTCAAACTTTTTGGAACAGTCAAAAGAAGAGGTTTTTGAATTTTGGACTAAAATGGCAATAAAGATGAAACCACAGGGACCCAGATTTAAAAAGTTTGAGATTTGGACTAAAATGGCAAAAATGCCCAAACCACAAGGACCAAAATGGCAGTTTACTCTATATATATATATATATGGTTAGTTTCATTTGTAAACAACCCCTTGATAGTGAACTGTGTGAACTAATCCTAGCCATTGATTATCAATACACAAGTGTAAATCAATGGACATGATTTGATGATGAAAATACACTAGTGTATTTTACGATTTGATGATGTAAATCAATGGTCATTATTTGTTCACTCAGTTCACAAATACACTATTGTTCACTCTAGGACCCCACCCTATATATATAAAAATACAAACTCTTCATCAATTTAAACAAACAAGCCTCACATAAAATCCATCCTACATCCGGGGAATTACATAACGCGTTAAAGACGGATTTGGTCGAGCGTGCTTGGGCGATTCGCCAAATTCGACACGATGGCGACAACGAAGAAGACTCCGAAAGAGATTTCGAAGTTGGAGGCTTCGAAGAAGAAGATTTGGATGGCGGAGATCACGAAGAAGAAGGCGACAACGGCGATGAAGACAAGTAGTATTAAATATATTTTATTTTAATGTTTTTTTAATTATTTAATGTTTTTTAAATGTAATGTAATGTTATTTGTTTTTAAATTTTATAAATTTAGAGATGAAATGAAAAATAAAAAAATAATAATTAAGTAATGATAGATATGTAGTGTTACCACTATGTAGGACTGAGTTTCTTGACCGAAACCGTGATTATCATGTTTATGTTCAGAGACGGGAAGATTAGAAACGGATAAAACAACTTACTTGTATTGATTTGATAACATAAGATAACAAGCCGGCCCGATTAACAAGCTAACCGAACCTTTACCAGAGCCGTTTACATCCGGGGAGAGACCAAGTGGTGATCTCTCCCTGTGAGGTCTCACACCTCCTAAAACTTCCAAGTGTTTGAAATGACAAAGGGTTGCTATTTATAGCTACACCCCTTTGTCTTTCAAACACACAAACGGTACCGTTTCACTAACTATTACAAATTCAGCATAAAATAAATCTAATCTATTCGACAAGCATCGGACACAAAATCTGCATCAACACACTATATACTCTAGAGATATAACACCCATAATCCTTCTTTTGCACTTTTTTGCCGTTTGTCACATAACCCCAACCAAAGGAGGTTATGTGATGTTACCACTACACATGGCCTTAGTGACACGTCCATATTTATATTTATATTTATCTGGTGACATTTCCGGCAATGAGATTCACTGAGTATCCTTTTCCGATGGCTCGACTACCGGATTCTCCTAGAGCACTTTATCTTGAGTCTTGACAAAGAAAATTAGGTGTCCATGGTTGTTGTGACAACTCTAGGTTTTCCCGAGCAAATATCTTGTATTAACCTTATGTGTATATACGTTATTAAATGTTAGTGCGTGTTATCTCGATGATGTTATGTGATCCTTGTGCTAAGTGTGATGAATATGTGTATATTATATATGTATGTATGTTATATGAGTGGGCCGAGACCCCAAAGGACCCGACTCGAGACCACCCTCGATCTCGAGTGAACCGTAAACACTTGGGCTGGTTGGGCCGTAACCTAGAAGCCCACCCGGAAACCCCTAACCCACTCGATATATATATGACCAACCCTCACAACTTTCACCATTTTTGCAACATCACTCTCTTACATTCTCTCACTCACACTCTCCCTCTCTTATCTTCTCTCTCTAGAAACCCTCACAAAACCACACCTTCATCTCGGATTCATACGAAGAAGCATCAAAGGCCCTTGGACCGGCTCGTGTTCTTCGCTTAAGGATTCCCTTTCATCAAGTCTACTCACCTTCACACTCTTAATCTCTAACCGGTTAGTTTGATGTTTTAATCTAGTTCCCTTGCAAAACAAATGAAAACATTAGATAAAGGTGCTTGCTTGATGACAGAATGCATGATGAGTGTTTACTTGTTTGAGTGAATGATGATGTGCAACTTGTTTATGAATTTAACTATGCTTCTCTTTGGTTAAAAGATGTAAACCGAGAGACATTGATATGGATAGCTTAGTGTGTTCATGACTAGATAATGCATGTTAGATAGTGTGAGACAAATGTTGCCTTAGTGATGATATGCAAGTTGTCGTACATGTCCCTGTTTTGGGTGAAAGGTATGCTAGAATTAGGATTTGAGTATTCATGTAGGATGAATGATGAAAACCCTAAAAGGATGAACAAGTTTGAATGATAATATGATGATTATGTGTTAAATATGCATGAATATATGAAGAACAGTTTGAAGATCATGAAAATATTTGAAATAAGCCCTGTTTGATCTGATTTTGTTATGAATTAGACAATAAAACATGTTTAAGAAATTCTATTGGTTAGTACAAAATCTCATGAAAACAGAATTCTATTGGTTAGTACATCCGCCAGGTTCTAGAAGGATTCTTGTGCACGTATCCGAGGTTGCGACTCGAAACCCCCGGTTGCGACTCGAGACTACGCGATTGCGACTCGAGACCGCCCGGTTACGACTCGCAACCAGAACATGACAAGTCGCAACATCCGGTTACGACTCGCAACCAGAGCATGACGAGTCGAAACATCTGGTTGCGACTCGCAACCAAAACGTGACAAGCCGCAACCTCCGGTTGCGACTCGCAACTGTGTGTTCTCGAGTCGAGACCACCTGGTCTCGACTGGGCTGTTAGTTATTGGGCCCAAGTGTATTAACTGTGCATGCTTGTTACTGTTTAGATGGGCTACGTGTTAACTGTTAACTGTTGCTGTTAAAGAACTTAGACGGGCCCAATGACTTATTGAGTAATTATATGTTGTGCATGCTACGTGCTAGTTATGAGTAGATTATACGTGAATACTTGTACCCCAACTTGACCTATATTGGTAACCATGCTAGGACGTGGTGACCAACGTGATCGACCGGGTAATTAATCTACCGAGCAACCCAAGGTGAGTTCACAACCTAAAGCATGTATTCCCGGTGGTTTGGGAAACGGAACTAAAAACAACACTATCCCCTTATGAGGGATACAACTTACTTTTCTTCCCTTGTTATTGGGAACCTTTTAGTTAATTACTGTTTATACGGATTGCAACAAACGGCACTAAACGAAACTCTATCACTTAAAGTCCCTACTACATAATACCGATTAGTCGCCGGGGCCAGGCGAACGGGTTATTAGTTGATAGCGCTATTTAGGTCTTACCAACCTCACACCGTGCCAAGGTATGGGATCGGTCGTGAACTAATGTACTCAGGCATCCGTCAATGATGATAGAACATTGACATCGGGGCACTCTTGCGGATACGCAACGGTCACCTAGTGTTCGGTATTGGAAAAACAGTTTAGTTGCTAACTTTTGGGGTAGCTCCCCATGGCATGTATAAACGGATAAATTAACTGGTGAAACAAGTTTTTGGTAATTAAAACTGGACAACTAGTGAACTCACTCAGCATTATTGTTGACCCCTTACTGCATGCTTTGCAGGTAACCAGTGACTGAGGAGCTGCTGCTTGGGAAGTGTAGTGGTCGTCTAAACCCGCGTGTTGGGTTCTAAATAACTTGAACTATGAACTTTGTTTAAACTATTTTATTTGTGCTTCCGCTACTTACTTAACTGTTATTTGGACCTAAACATTTGAACTTTAAACTATGGTGTTCACTAACCATTATGGTTGGTAATCATCCTTACTATTATCCAATGCTCAGTATAATTGGTGGCTGGATCCTGGTCGGTCACGCCCTCAAGCGGACGGTACTCCGCAGGTGGAATTTGGGGGTGTGACAGATTGGTATCAGAGCCATTGGTTATAGTGAACTTGGTTTTAAAAAGAAGAGTCTTTTTGAGAAAAACCAGACTATAACCCGTGACTCGTGACGACACTACACTCCAAGGGCAAGACTCGACATACTAGACCTCGTAGCTCGGATTTGTGTCTACTTGCTTGTTTATCTTATATTGACTGCTCTACTATACATACTAGTGTGCCTGATTAGATAGATACACCTCCCTCTTCTATCTTATTCTCGCTACGTTACGACATCACACTCATACTGTGTTTTCTGGTTATGAAGACAATGAGTGGACGCGGAAGAGGAAGCGTTAACATGACTCAGGCTCAATTCGCCAACTTGCTCAACACGGTGGCTGCAGCTTTCGCAGCTCACCCTGGAGGTAAACTCGTTGCTATAGGATGTTTAGATCCTACCCCCACATCGTCTTTTCACCTCTAAAACCTATTCGCTCCATTTCTCACAACAGGTCAGCCTGCGCCTGCGCAACCACGTGTTTGTACTTTCAAAACCTTCATGGATGGCAAGCCTCTCCCTTTCAACGGCACTGAGGGTGCCATAGGCCTCCTGCATTGGATTGAAAAGGCCGAAGCTGTCTTTGCCGTCTGCGAGTGTCCCCCTGCTAACTGGGTTAAGTACGCAACTGGTACGCTTGAAGGAAACGCGCTTTCATGGTGGAAAGCACAGATTCAGATGCTTGGTCTGGAAACTGCTAATGCTACTGCATGGGAAGATTTCAAGGACATGATCAAAGAGGAGTACTGTCACAGGGATGACATCCACAAGCTCGAGAACGAGTACTATGCGCTCAAGATGGTTGGATCAGAGATTGAGACCTACACTAAGCAGTCCAACGACTATGCTGCACTTTGCCCAAACATGTCCCAACCTATGTATCGAAGGGTCGAATTGTACATCAAAGGCTTGGTCCCAGAAATCCGGAGCCATGTGACCTCGGCCAACCTCAACACCATACAGCCTGTGGTTCGTCTTGCTCACAAACTCACCAATCAGGCTGTGGAAGAGGGCAAGCTGCCCCAGAGGATCGGTGCTACTGCTGGAACTTCTGGCGATAACAAGCGAAAGTGGGATGGAAGTCAGGGAAAGGATGTTAACCCCACTCAGGCCCCCGTTCAACAAAGGAAGACTGAAAGCAACAAGGGCCCTCAGCAACAGGGTGGCTATCGAGGGAACCACCCTAAGTGTAACAAATGTAACCGACATCACAGTGGGCCATGTGGAAAAGGTCAGTGTCAGCGATGCAACAAGATGGGGCATGAAGCCAAAGACTGCCGAAGCCAGTTCCCCGCTAGGCAGAATCAGCAACAACCACAGCAACAGCAGCAACAAGGAAACAACCGTGGATGCTTCAAGTGTGGAGCAACGGGGCACATGCGAAAGGATTGCCCTGAACTGAATCAAAACAACAACAATCAGGGTGCTGGGAACAATAACAACAATGCTGGAAATGGTGCTAGAGGAAAAGCTTTTGTGATTGGAGCTGGGGAAGCAAGGAATGACCCCAACGTTGTAGCGGGTAAGTTCCTACTTAATGATCGTTATGTTTCCATGCTATTTGATTCCGGAGCAGATGCTAGTTATGTATCCCTACGTATTAGTAAGAAACTTAAGCTCACTCTTACGCCGCTGAGCTCTAAGCACGCCGTTGAAATAGCTAATGGTAGAAACCTCGAGGCCTCACACATAATTCGTAACTGCAAATTAGAGTTGTCTGGTCAGACCTTCTGTATTGATCTTTTCCCCATCGTTCTTGGAAGCTTCGACGTCATCATTGGTATGGATTGGTTATCCAAACATCGAGCTGAAATCCTCTGCCAAGAGAAAGCTATTCGTATTCCCCGTCCCCCTGGCAAACCTCTTATAGTTCAAGGCGACAAGAGCGGAGAAGTCACAGGCATCATTTCATTCTTAAAGGCCCAAAAGTACCTACGAAAGGGGCACACCGCTATCTTAGCACTCATTACCGACACACAGAAAAGGGAAAACAGGATTGAAGATTTTCCAGTTGTACGCGACTATCCTGAGGTATTCCCGGAGGAACTACCTGGACTCCCTCCTCACCGTCAGGTCGAATTCCAAATCGAGCTAGCTCCCGGAGCAGCGCCTATAGCTCGTGCACCTTATCGATTAGCCCCCGCGGAGCTCAAGGAGCTTTCTACTCAGTTACAAGAACTTTTGGACAAAGGTTTTATCCGTCCTAGTTCATCACCCTGGGGAGCCCCAGTGCTCTTCGTCAAAAAGAAAGATGGCTCATTCCGAATGTGCATTGACTACCGCGAACTTAACAAGGTTACCATCAAGAACCGCTATCCACTTCCCCGTATCGATGACCTGTTCGACCAGCTGCAAGGGTCGAGCTATTATTCCAAGATCGATCTGCGATCGGGTTATCACCAGCTGAGAGTCCGCGATGAGGACATCTCTAAGACTGCTTTCAGAACCCGCTATGGTCACTACGAATTCCTCGTTATGCCTTTCGGAATGACCAACGCACCTGCAATCTTCATGGATCTCATGAACCGAGTATGCAAACCCTACCTCGATAAGTTCGTAATTGTGTTTATCGACGACATCCTAATCTACTCGAAGAGCCAAGAGGAGCATGAACAACACCTACGTCTTATTCTCGAACTCCTTCGCAATGAACAACTGTACGCCAAATTCTCGAAATGTGATTTCTGGCTTAGAGAAGTCCATTTCCTTGGACACATCGTCAATCAGGAAGGGATTCATGTTGACCCTGCTAAGATTGAGTCCATTAAGAATTGGCCTGTGCCTAAGACTCCGACCGAAGTTCGCCAATTCTTGGGATTGGCAGGATACTATCGAAGATTTATCAAGGGATTCTCTAAGATCGCTCAACCACTTACGACACTCACTCAGAAGGGTGTTGCTTACAAATGGAGTAATGCTCAGGAATCTGCCTTCCAGGAACTAAAGAAGAACCTTTGTAGTGCTCCTATCCTCTCCTTACCCGAAGGTACCGACGACTTCGTTGTTTACTGCGACGCTTCTATTCAAGGACTTGGCTGCGTATTGATGCAACGCGAGAAATTCATTGCTTACGCCTCGCGACAACTCAAGGTCCACGAACGGAACTATACGACGCATGACTTAGAATTTGGAGCTGTGGTCTTCGCGCTCAAGCTTTGGCGACATTACTTGTATGGCACCAAGTGCACGATTTACACTGATCACAAGAGTCTCCAGCACATAATGGGACAAAAGGAGTTGAATATGCGGTAACGCCGATGGGTCGAACTCCTAAATGACTACGAGTGTGCAATTAAATATCACCCAGGCAAGGCTAATGTGGTGGCCGATGCCCTCAGCAGAAAGGAGACCAAACCCAAGCGTGTTCGTGCCTTACAGCTCACTATCCACTCGAACCTCCCTAGTCAGATTCGGAATGCTCAGGTTGAAGCATTGAAAGCCGAGAACATCAGGGCTGAGTCCCTGCGAGGATCGAGACAACGATTGGAACAAAAAGAAGACGGTGCTTACTACGTAGCCGGACGCATATGGGTTCCGCTTTATGGAAATTTACGTGACCTTGTGATGGATGAAGCTCACAAGTCCCGTTACTCAGTACATCCGGGTTCAGATAAGATGTACCACGACTTGAGGGCTACCTATTGGTGGCCTGGCATGAAAGCCCACATAGCAACATATGTCAGAAAATGTTTAACCTGCGCAAGAGTCAAGGCTGAGTATCAGAAACCATCAGGCCTACTTCAACAGCCAGAGATCCCGCAATGGAAATGGGAGCAGATTTCCATGGATTTTGTTACTAGCCTGCCTAGGTCTCAGCGCGGAAATGACACCATTTGGGTGATAGTGGATCGCTTAACTAAGTCTGCACACTTCTTGGCCATTAAAGAAACAGACAAGTTCTCTACCCTAGCAGAGGTATACTTAAAAGAAGTGGTTTCGAAGCACGGAGTGCCTACCTCTATTATTTCTGATCGAGATGCGCGTTTTACTTCTGAGTTGTGGCAAGCCATGCACAAATCTTTTGGCTCACGTTTAGACATGAGCACCGCTTATCACCCGCAAACGGATGGGCAGTCTGAACGCACCATCCAAACCCTCGAAGACATGCTCAGGGCATGTGTGATCGATTTTGGCAAGAATTGGGAGAAGCACCTACCGTTGGTGGAATTCTCCTACAACAACAGCTACCACACCAGCATTCAGGCAACACCCTTTGAGGCATTGTACGGCCGTAAATGTCGATCGCCTCTCTGCTGGGCTGAGGTTGGGGACAGCCAGATCACAGGCCCGGAACATGTAGTCGACACCACGGAAAAGATTGCCCAGATTAGGCAACGCATGGCGGCAGCTCGTGACCGTCAAAAGTACTACGCCGATAAAGATAGGAAACCGCAAGAGTTCCAGGTGGGTGAACGGGCTCTACTTAAGGTCTCACCCTGGAAGGGTGTGGTTCGTTTTGGAAAACGGGGCAAGCTTAATCCGAGATATGTCGGACCCTTTGAAGTTACCGAAAAGATCGGCACGGCCGCTTACAGATTGAATCTGCCTGAAGAACTGAGTGCTGTGCACAACGTCTTCCACGTGTCTAATCTGAAGAAGTGCCTGTCAGATGAAACACTCGTCATTCCTTACAAGGAACTTACTATTGACGAACAGCTACACTTTACTGAGGAACCGGTTGAGATCACGGATCGTGAGATCAAAACCCTCAAACGTAGCCAGATACCCCTCGTGCGAGTTCGTTGGAACTCGCGCCGTGGCCCAGAGTTTACCTGGGAGCGGGAAGACCAGATGAAGCGCAAGTACCCCCAGCTGTTCCCAGATGAAACCCCCAGCACTGAAGCTACAACTGAATTTCGGGACGAAATTCCAAACTAACGGGGGGATGATGTGACACCTCGTTGAAACACTCTCACTTTTACTAGCTCGTCAGTGGCTGCTTTAACTTTCGGGACGAAAGTTCTTAAAACTTGGGGATAATGTGACAACTCTAGGTTTTCCCGAGCAAATATCTTGTATTAACCTTATGTGTATATACGTTATTAAATGTTAGTGCGTGTTATCTCGATGATGTTATGTGATCCTTGTGCTAAGTGTGATGAATATGTGTATATTATATATGTATGTATGTTATATGAGTGGGCCGAGACCCCAAAGGACCCGACTCGAGACCACCCTCGATCTCGAGTGAACCGTAAACACTTGGGCTGGTTGGGCCGTAACCTAGAAGCCCACCCGGAAACCCCTAACCCACTCGATATATATATGACCAACCCTCACAACTTTCACCATTTTTGCAACATCACTCTCTTACATTCTCTCACTCACACTCTCCCTCTCTTATCTTCTCTCTCTAGAAACCCTCACAAAACCACACCTTCATCTCGGATTCATACGAAGAAGCATCAAAGGCCCTTGGACCGGCTCGTGTTCTTCGCTTAAGGATTCCCTTTCATCAAGTCTACTCACCTTCACACTCTTAATCTCTAACCGGTTAGTTTGATGTTTTAATCTAGTTCCCTTGCAAAACAAATGAAAACATTAGATAAAGGTGCTTGCTTGATGACAGAATGCATGATGAGTGTTTACTTGTTTGAGTGAATGATGATGTGCAACTTGTTTATGAATTTAACTATGCTTCTCTTTGGTTAAAAGATGTAAACCGAGAGACATTGATATGGATAGCTTAGTGTGTTCATGACTAGATAATGCATGTTAGATAGTGTGAGACAAATGTTGCCTTAGTGATGATATGCAAGTTGTCGTACATGTCCCTGTTTTGGGTGAAAGGTATGCTAGAATTAGGATTTGAGTATTCATGTAGGATGAATGATGAAAACCCTAAAAGGATGAACAAGTTTGAATGATAATATGATGATTATGTGTTAAATATGCATGAATATATGAAGAACAGTTTGAAGATCATGAAAATATTTGAAATAAGCCCTGTTTGATCTGATTTTGTTATGAATTAGACAATAAAACATGTTTAAGAAATTCTATTGGTTAGTACAAAATCTCATGAAAACAGAATTCTATTGGTTAGTACATCCGCCAGGTTCTAGAAGGATTCTTGTGCACGTATCCGAGGTTGCGACTCGAAACCCCCGGTTGCGACTCGAGACTACGCGATTGCGACTCGAGACCGCCCGGTTACGACTCGCAACCAGAACATGACAAGTCGCAACATCCGGTTACGACTCGCAACCAGAGCATGACGAGTCGAAACATCTGGTTGCGACTCGCAACCAAAACGTGACAAGCCGCAACCTCCGGTTGCGACTCGCAACTGTGTGTTCTCGAGTCGAGACCACCTGGTCTCGACTGGGCTGTTAGTTATTGGGCCCAAGTGTATTAACTGTGCATGCTTGTTACTGCTTAGATGGGCTACGTGTTAACTGTTAACTGTTGCTGTTAAAGAACTTAGACGGGCCCAATGACTTATTGAGTAATTATATGTTGTGCATGCTACGTGCTAGTTATGAGTAGATTATACGTGAATACTTGTACCCCAACTTGACCTATATTGGTAACCATGCTAGGACGTGGTGACCAACGTGATCGACCGGGTAATTAATCTACCGAGCAACCCAAGGTGAGTTCACAACCTAAAGCATGTATTCCCGGTGGTTTGGGAAACGGAACTAAAAACAACACTATCCCCTTATGAGGGATACAACTTACTTTTCTTCCCTTGTTATTGGGAACCTTTTAGTTAATTACTGTTTATACGGATTGCAACAAACGGCACTAAACGAAACTCTATCACTTAAAGTCCCTACTACATAATACCGATTAGTCGCCGGGGCCAGGCGAACGGGTTATTAGTTGATAGCGCTATTTAGGTCTTACCAACCTCACACCGTGCCAAGGTATGGGATCGGTCGTGAACTAATGTACTCAGGCATCCGTCAATGATGATAGAACATTGACATCGGGGCACTCTTGCGGATACGCAACGGTCACCTAGTGTTCGGTATTGGAAAAACAGTTTAGTTGCTAACTTTTGGGGTAGCTCCCCATGGCATGTATAAACGGATAAATTAACTGGTGAAACAAGTTTTTGGTAATTAAAACTGGACAACTAGTGAACTCACTCAGCATTATTGTTGACCCCTTACTGCATGCTTTGCAGGTAACCAGTGACTGAGGAGCTGCTGCTTGGGAAGTGTAGTGGTCGTCTAAACCCGCGTGTTGGGTTCTAAATAACTTGAACTATGAACTTTGTTTAAACTATTTTATTTGTGCTTCCGCTACTTACTTAACTGTTATTTGGACCTAAACATTTGAACTTTAAACTATGGTGTTCACTAACCATTATGGTTGGTAATCATCCTTACTATTATCCAATGCTCAGTATAATTGGTGGCTGGATCCTGGTCGGTCACGCCCTCAAGCGGACGGTACTCCGCAGGTGGAATTTGGGGGTGTGACAGTTGTGTATCCTCCTCCACTTGAACCACATAAGAGCTTGATTTCCATTTCATTAATATTGTTTTTTTTTCTTTAATGAGAATCGCAAGCATGTCAAAAGTTAGATTTTAGTGGGTAGTCAAAGCCACGGAGGGATGAATTATAAAACCCAAATTGTTGCCTTTAACCCCCGACCAGGGATGAATTATAAGCCATAGCAACCGATCCGATTGAACATAGTGTTCCGACCAATGCTTAAAACATCTGAAACTATCCTTCCATTCATCATTCTTATTTGACAAAATGACAGTGCACGTCCTTTAGGTTTAACTAAAAGTACAGTGCACGTCCTTAACGTTTAAAAGTTGCACTGCAAATCCTTTAACTTTATTTTCATTGCATTGCAAGTCCTTTATGGAAAACGGTGTTAACTTTAACCGTTAAATCTCCCATGTGCCTCCCACATGAGGGGTGGATCTGTCATTTCCCTTCATTTTCCCCCTTTAAAACCCCTGTTACCAAAAACATTCAACATTTCCCTTCACCCTTAATTTAACATTTATACAACCACAACACACATATAAAACCCCAAATCAAACAAGTAAATCAAACCAATGTGCTGCTCTAAACCAACAGTTAGTCAAACATATACTCAATTAAAAACCACATTCTCTAAACACTACTCAGTTAACAAAACATGTATTTCGATTCATACTTCAATTCACCAATCAACAAATGTGTACAAATCAAGAATCACAAGACTATTATTGACAAATATTTACTGACCAAGAGTCTACGAGACAAAAGGGGGTGCCCGCTGCCATTTCTGCAGCCTGAATTGGGGCTCCGGCTGTCCGCCGTCGGCGGTGAGCTTCTCTGCTGCCACCATCTGAAGTACCGCTGCTCCCGTCTCAGCATCACTCAATACCATCGTCACTGTAGCCCCCAAACTGTCACCAACTCACCACCATGTCGTATGGACTCATCGGAAACACATCGCTTCTGAATCAGTCATGAGACATCATAATCCAGCCGCCGATGGCGACCCTTCTGGCTGTCGTTGCCTTGCCGTCGTTACCACTGACCTTCCCGTCAATGCACCTCTCCCTCTGTCGCCCTCTCTCTCAACAAACTCTCTCTCTGTAATCCTGGATATGTGTGTGCGAAGGATCGTACAGAAGGGTTTTATGGGTGTCGTTTGGTTGTAGATTTGGAGAATGAGATGGAAGAGAATGAGGTTGATTTGAGAGATTTCGAGTTTCTTGTTGAGCAAGAGGATGATCCAGTGCAGATTGAGTCAAATCTGGATTTAGATGTGCTAGATAAAACCCCAACAGAGGAAGGAGGTGAAGGGAAATGTTGAATGTTTTTGGTAACAGGGGTTTTAAAGGGGGAAAATGAAGGGAATGACAGATCTACCCCTCATGTGGGAGGCACATGGGGGATTTAACGGTTAAAGTTAACACCGTTTTCCATAAAGGACTTGCAATGCAACGAAAATAAAGTTAAAGGATTTGCATTGCAACTTTTAAACGTTAAGGACGTGCACTGTACTTTTAGTTAAACCTAAAGGACGTGCACTGTCATTTTGTCTTCTTATTTTCCATAACTCCAAACTTTTAAAAGTAACCATGATACTCATTCTACCCATATAACGAATGCTACAATCCCCGTGATGATATTCCTTTTTCAACATTGGCTAGGATCGATAACGTTCTCGCTTCCCCCACCAACGAGGAGTTCTTTCAAACCTTTTCCTGCCAACTATCGTACTTCGCCAGATTTTGTATATGTCACCATTGAATTAACCAACATATCCTTGTCTTGCATGTTGAGATAACGGATGAATCCCAAGTTATTTCCTTGCTGCTTGTCTTTCTTTCTAGCTATATACACAGAAGCTAGACTTCCAAAGTTCATGATTCATAGACCCCATCTGGTATGTTTGAAATGAAGATGGTCATTATGGCCAACTTTGGCCTCCAAACCTTCCTAGCGGCTGCTTCCTTCTTCGATACATTTTATTAAGGGGTCTTAAAATTTAAGTTAAATTACATGTCCATCCTAAAGATATATTTTATGAGGGTGTTTGGGATTACGTTTTGAAGTGATTATTTGATTATTGCGTTTGTAAAACATAAATAATCTAAAAAAGTGTTTGTATGAAAAATTGATTATCTGCCTCCAAAACGCAATTTTAGAGAAGCATGTACCTACATGCTTTTTCAAAACGCAGTTTTGAAAACGCATAATCTATTTTTGAAAACACAACACCAAACACCCCCTAAATAGCATCTAGTTGTAAAAAAATATTAATAGTAAATGTAGCTCCTTTGAAGAATCTAACTTCACCTGTCTTAAATATTGTGTTGACCCGAACCCGTTTTGACTCGGACCAAAATAACCCTTTTTATGTGACTTGTTAAGACGCTACGTGTTCCCTGACCCGACCAATACGTATTATTAAAAAACTGAATAAAAGATCTTTAAAACTAAAATATTAAATGAAACTAATTAATAAATAGAGTAAATTTCAAGGATTGTTCTTTATATTTATACCTATTTTCAAGCGCTGTCCTTTATGTTCAAAATTGATAAGTTTTGTACTTTATGTTTTAAAATCCATCACGTTTTATCCTTTAGGCGTAACCCAGTTTGTTTTTTCAGTTAAATGTGACCACGTGCAAGTCACGTGAAAGTAGATATGTCATTTAATGTCTCTCCCTGAACATTTCCCTTAATATTAAATAAACCCAACCCTAATTTACAGACTTCCCCCAAATTGAGATCAGACATCCCCCAATTGAAGATGGTGCAGGTTCAGAAAATACAGACAAAAGCGGAAGCAGCTAACTCTAATAAATACCCGTTCGATCTACTCAACCTTTCTTGTCCTCCAATCGCGAACCCTTGTTCACTTGACCACAACCCATTTCCATTATCATACCAGTCTGCTGTGCGAGTTGTGGGCAAAAAAAAGGCTTTGTAGTCCTATAGAAGATGTTTTTTTCTCGATATAATCTGCAAGTTTGCAGCCAGGATTAATTAATACCAATTTGCAACACTCAAATTCTGAGGTAAAAGCTGAGACCACTCGTATGCATAGCATGTTATTTTCCATTTTTGAACAAGGAATTGGATCAACCCAACTTGACGTGTATGCAAAAATAAGTGAATAATAATACCGAGTAATTTGTCTCCTTGTCCGTGTCCTCGACAATCAGGAGAAACAACAATAGCTGCAACCTCTCTGTTCGATCTTTAATTACCTACGGGTATTGAAGATGCTGCAGGGTTTAATTGGGGAATCAGTTGCGAAGAACTAGGGTTTTGGGTGGGAAGTCTGATCTTAATTTGGGGGAAGTCTGTAAATTAGGGTTGGGTTTATTTAATATTAAGGGAAATGTTCATGGAGAGACATTAAATGACATATCTACCCTCACGTGACCTACACATGGTCACATTTAACTGAAAAAACAAACTGGATTATGCCTAAATGACAAAACGTGATGTATTTTAAAACATAAAGTACAAACTCATCAATTTTGAACATAAAAGACAGCGCCTGAAAATGTGTATAAAGATAAAGGACAATCCTTGAAATTCACTCTTAATAAATATTAATATTACATTATAAATAAATATTAAATTTGTAGACTTTATTAACATTTAAATTTGCATTTACTAATTATATTTTTGAGTTAATTACTTTTTCAGTCCCTGAGGTTTGCAAAAAATAACGGTTTCAGTCCATTAGTTTAAAAATTGTCATTTCAGTCCATTAGTTTCATTTTCATAACCATTTCAGTCCACAAACTTAACTCCATCCATTTATTTTGTTAACTTTGGGGTGAAATTACCAAATTACCCCTGCTAACTTAACAAATTGTAATAAAAATCATAAAAATTCAAAAAAATTCCAAAAAATTCCAAAAAATCTAAAAATAAAAAAAAATTTAAAAAATTCAAAAAAAAAAAAAAATTCCAAAAAATTCTAAAAAATCTAAAAATAAAAAAAATTCCAAAAAATCAAAAAAATTCCAAAAAATTCAGAAAAATCTAAAAATAAAAAAAAATTTAAAAAATCATAAAAATTCTAAAAAATCCAAAAAAATTCAAAAAAATCCAAAATGTTTCGAACCCGAAGCGTTTCGAACCCGAACCGTTTCGAACCCGACGCGAAACGGTTCGACGCGAACCGTTTCGACCCGTACCGTTTGGAGCCGAACCGTTTCGACGCAAACCGTTTCGACCCGTACCGTTTCGACGCGAACCGTTTCGACGCGAACCGTTTCGACCCGTTCCGTTTCGAGCCGAACCGTTTCGACGCGAACCGTTTCGACCCGTACCGTTTCGACGCGAACCGTTTTGACGCGAACCGTTTCGACCCGTACGGTTCAGTGGGTTCGCGTCGAAACGGTTCAGCTCGAAACGGTACGGGTCGAAACGGTTCGGCTCGAAACGGAACGGGTCGAAACGGTTCGCGTCGAAACGGTACGGGTCGAAACGGTTTGCGTCGAAACGGTTTGGGTCGAAACGGTACGGGTCGAAACGGTTCGCGTCGAAACGGTACGGGTCGAAACGGTACGGGTCGAAACGGTTCTGCTCGAAACGGTTCGCGTCGAAACGGAACGGTACGGGTCGAAACGGTTAGCGTCGAAACGGTACGGGTCGAAACGGTACGGGTCGAAACGGTTCGGGTTCGAAACGGTTCGGGTTTGAAACATTTTGGATTTTTTTGAATTTTTTTGGATTTTTTAGAATTCTTATGATTTTTTTAAAAAATTTTGATTTTTAGATTTTTTGGAATTTTTTTGATTTTTTTAAAATTTTTAGATTTTTTGGAATTTTTTTAATTTTTTGGAATTTTTATTACAATTTGTTAAGTTAGCAGGGGTAATTTGGTAATTTCACCCCATAGTTAACAAAATAAATGGATGGAGTTAAGTTTGTGGACTGAAATGGTTATGAAAATGAAACTAATGGACTGAAATGGCAATTTTTAAACTAATGGACTGAAACCGTTATTTTTTGCAAACCTCAGGGACTGAAAAAGTAATTAACTCTATATTTTTATAACTAAATACTATATAAATTAACTATTATCTTATTAAATACTTAAATATATAATAGTTACTAAATATTTACAATGCGATGACGACGACGCCAACGACAACCACCAAATAAAATCAGTGTTTAAGGTATATTTGGTAAGATTGCGATCTCCGAAAGAGCTACGTTTACTATTTATATTTTACAACTAAATAAATTGTATTTAAATTAAATATTATCTTATTTAAAAATTTCATTATATAATCACTAAATATTTATAAAATAATAATAATAATAATAATAATAATAATAATAATAATAATTATTATGTCCAAATATAACAAGTGTTTAGACTGTGGGGTATGGGGCTTGAGTTGGGGTGTGGGTTGGCCGAAAACGCCCAAGCCACCACCCCAGGTGGGCTTGGGTTGGGGCGTGGCCCTTGGGGCCTGAGTTTGAAGCCGGGCATGGGGCGGGCTAGCGATCCGATGTGGCGGCCTCCTATTCGCTTTGTTGGCCATGTCATAGCGGGCGGGTTGTTTGAATTTTAAAATGTAACCGTTTGGCCAAGCCAAACGGTCACCCCAACCCCCAACAGTCAACATCCCCTATAAATACAACCCCAACCCTACCGGCTACCCCAACCCAAACCATCGCTGTCCACCGCTACCCCAACCAAAACCCACTTGATCCCATGAACCCGCTACCCCAACCCGAAGAAGATGGCCTCTTGGACCCATGAAGTAGTGTTAGCTCTCGTCACAAGCGTCGTTGACGCAATGAAGGGGCGACAAACCGGTCAAACACACTATTGGCCGGAAGCCTTTGCAAGCTACCGACATAACGCCGGACACGACCGGCACAACTTAAACGCGTGCCAACATAAATGACGCGAGCTACGACCGAAGCTTGATCGTTTCAAGGCCTACTACGAAGCTGTTCCGAGCGGTGAGTTAAGCCACGAGGACCGGGTGGCGGTGGCAGACATTGAGTTTCGAGGTAAGGAGCGAAAGGCGTTCGACAAGCTCGCGCTTTTTGAAATTTACCTAACGCTCTAGGTTTTTTTTATTTTGTAATTTTTTGGAATTATGTAATTTTTAGGAACTATGTAATTTTTAAGAATTTAATAAAATTTTAGGCTTTTTTTAAATGTTGTGTGTATTTTTTAAATTTTCTGTATTTTTTTTAATAACCTGCCAACCCACGCGGTGCACCCACGCCCCGCCATACCCCACGGACGCGTCACTCGGCGGTGGGGGGCTCGAACTCCACGTGTCAACTCATGCCCCCAACCCAAGCCCCACCATACCCCATGGTCTTAAGGTATGTCAGGTTAGGTTGTGCTTTTTAAAAGAGTCTAGTGACACTCATTATATCGCGCGGACCAACCCACTAGTAAATTTATATAAGTTTTGAACCTGAAACCACTAAAAAAGACCATTTATTGGCATACGTTATTAGTTGCATTTAAATTTTGTGTCACTAATTTAGGTTTTAGTGATATTTTACGCGTGTTGTAATTGATTAACGCACTTTTAGTGTCATTTAGCTTTTATGCCACATATTTAAACTTTTAATGACGCTTTATATGTGCCACTAAATTTTTAATTGATTTTAATGAGACTTCTGATATACCACTAAAATTTTCATGCATTCTTCTCTAATATTCATCTATTCCCTCCTAATAAAATTTCTAAAATTTTCCCCGTCCTTCTTAATAAAATTTCCCTCCCAATGTATTCGTTTTCCCTTTACGTCATTGAATATCTCTCCCCAAATCAAAATTCCCGATCACCAAAATCATTTTCCCTCTGCTAGGGCAACTCCACCTCTGGGTTTTGATCAACGATTTGTGATTCATTAGTTTCCTAAAACTAAGGTCTGGATGGGTACTGAAAGTAAAAGGAAAGTGAGTCAGTTAGGGGTCATGGAAGAATCAACGACGTTCAAAATCAAGAGAGTGAACAACGGAGTCTACGCCTTTACTCGTAGCAACCTTTTTACGGTATGTTGGAGAAGAGAAAAACCCTAAAGGTTTAGCATTAGGAACAAGAGTTTCTTAAAGCGTGGAAATAGAATCAAACCTTAATTTTGGTTAGGCTGATAGGTAGGGGTAAAACCACTCAGCTTAGTCCATTGCCTTGATTCTAAATCTAGTTTTATCTTGATTGTTGCTGTTGATGCAGATTTTGTGTTCGATGCTGTTCGAATAGATTAGTTTTATTTTATGCTGATTATGTAATAGTTAGTGAAATGGTCAAATGAATGTGTATTGACCCGCTCGTTTGAAGTGGTCAAATGAGAGGGTTATGTGTTTGACCGTGTGTGTTTGCAAGACAAAGGGGTGTGGCTATAAATAACAACCCTTTGATTCATTTGCAAAGCGAGAGAGAGTGAGCTCATTGAGAGAGTTCACAGAGAGTTTTAGTGTTTGGGGGAGAGATCACCACTTGGTCTCTCCCCGGATGTATACTCCTTTGGTATTGTTCGGTTATCTTGTAATCGGGCTGATTTGTAATGTTATACTACCGGATTAATACAAAGAAGTTGTTTGTTAATCTCTAATCTCTCCCGTCTTGAACATAATCACTCACTAATCACGGTTTAGGTCCCGAAACACGGTCCTACAATTGGTATCAGAGCCATGGTACCCGATTTAGTAAATCTAACCGTTTGCTAAATCACATGTGCTCTAGATCTGTGATTATTGTGATTTTTTTTTCAAGATGTAAAAAATGGTGAAATGAAGAAAAACCCAGATTTGGACCCGAATATGCGGATCTGTGATGGAATGAATCTTACCAGAGGGTTAAGTTTTATGTTTTACACCAAGTTCAACAAGTTTTCATCATCTTTTATGGTTTTTGAGGTGATTTTCGTCAGATCTGGGAATGAACAGTGGCTGTGTTCTTGAAGGGGGTGTGGCGGCTGTTAAGAAACTTTAGGGTTTCTTCATATCAGGTCCCACGAAAACACCCTCCATGAAGAAGAACCCCTGGAAAAAAACCCCCTACGAAAAACTCAAATCAATGAACAATCAATCAGATATGCAACTGACGAAGAACCATTATGAACATAAATGGCGAAGAACCTTTTGTTTATGTATTATTATTAAAAAAAATACATCATTACGAAAAACCTTCCCTGACGAAGAACCACTGACGAAGAACCTATCTCCCACGAACAACCTTCTTCGCCACTTGAGGTTCTTCCCCACTTCAACTAATCTGCAACCCATATCACTGGTTGCTGGGTATCGCAGTAGAGAGAAAGTGAAGGTAAAGATAAAAAAAGGGGAAACTTAAAAGGGGCCAGAAGTCTTCGCGATTGCTGCGGTGGTTTGAAGAAAACCCTAGCTAGAATCTATATGAGTTACATCCGATGCCAGATGAAGAAGAGAAGCTCGTGAAGTCATGGTGGATCTCATCGCCATTGTTGATTTTGAAAAATAGGTTCTTGATGTTGGATTTTCGCAGAAAGGAGGAGCTAGTTTTGGGAGCTTTGTTCATTGCAGACACAGAGAAAGAGGGAGACAAATGGGTTTAGCAGCTGATAAAGATGAGGTTTGTTGACTTTTGGGGTTTATTAGCTCCATCAAATTAAATGGGCCTGAATAGTTAAAGACTATCTTATTTGAGCCAAAATTGAAAGGTTTGTGGGCCGAATGTTATAAGTCTTGGGCCACTAATTTGTGAAATTATTTTCAAGTGGGCTCTTAAAAGGATACTTGGGTTTAAGTATGGATTGATTAGTGGGCTGGGATTTATTATATTTTTGGGTCGTGAACAAAGTGGGGTCGGGTGTTAGTGAAGCTTATTTGATTTAAGCTTCAAACGTCAGATTCATACGGGTTCGGGAGCGTGCGGGGTGATGGGGCATGATGAAAATAGATGATGATATTTTGAAAAATGTGGGGTAGTCACGGTTACCGATGCAAACGTCAAATTTGGTGACTTGACTACTATGGGCCAAAAACCAAAAACGGTATTTTACTTCCGCACGTCAATGTTTATGTTGTTGTCGGTTTTAGTAAATGCTCGAAAGCATTTTGTTTATTGTCATATTCTTGCATTTGGTAACCAATGAATAAACTTAGAGAGTCAAGACAGGTCCTAACGAGTTCACAAAGTCGAAGAGTTATGCCTATGATGAAAGTTTTCGGATTAGGTGTTAGCAGAACTTTGGGGGGATACAAGTCGGATCCTACGGGGCTAGGGGACTTTCATTATCAACTAGAATATGCAAAGAAGAAAGCCGTCTTCGTGATTTTTTGAAAAACCGAGAACATTTGAAAGATTCTACTCAGTGGAGAGAATTTGTTCAGTAAAGTTGACGACAGTTCCGCTCAGTGGAGGGAATTGGTGAACATTTGAAGATAAATTCTACTCAGTGGAGAGAATTTGTTCTGTGAAATTGACGACAGTTTCTTTGAATTGGAGGGAATCTGTTAAGGTTTAGAGATCTTACCAAAGAAATGGGGGGATAAAAATTTTCATATGTTGAATTTCTTCGGTAAATTTCTAAACGCAATCACAGGTGGTAGAGTTTGTGATTTTCTGGTGATACTAAAGGTTCTGCGTGGAATGTTTTGCACAGACACATATTTGAGGATTTTAATTAATTCTCCACCCAGCGTGAAGAGTTTTGCACGGAAACATACAGGTATCTAAAGTCGACAGTAGTTTCAAAGCGCTGTTCACTGAAGACCTGGGGAATCTTTATGAAAGCTGATAGTTCAAGGCTGAAGACCTGCAGGATTCGGTTTTGGGTTTGATGTTTCTTTAGGATTTTACAGGGATCTGGAGGTAACTCAATTCGTTGAGTTTGCATACGATGTACTTGGTCAAGCCGACTTCCTGAGTACTGATGCTGAAGATCCGTAGTTCATTATGTGGTCAACTTCACAAAGGCGAGACAATGAGATCTGGATGTAGTTCAACTAAGCGTGCTGTTTGGTTGAGCTTCCAAGGGATATACTCGGTCTAGCTGACTTTCCTGAGTATTGATGCTGAGGATTAAAGTGCATTATTTGGCCGATTCCACAAAGACGGTTTATAGAAGACAGTTCACCAGAAATCTCTACCAATGTAGTATGCTTGAATAAAATAGAGTTCTTATGATAAATCAAGACTTGATGCAGTTCTTAAAGAATGGAACCCTTATCAAATGCCGATTGGAGTATTGGAAGATCAGTAGAAGATCGGTCAATTGAGCCTTGTGAGGAAATTGCAAAACACCTAACACGGATACGCGTACTTTAAGGGGGAAATATTATACAAGGAGCGTCCAGATACTATTTACCTGGATCATCGGTCAAGGGGGAATTTGTTAACATAGAGAAGATAAATACTTGACTGAAGATCGATTGCAGTTGCATTTTAAGCATCTGACAGCAACGGACAAGGGGGAATTTGTTGATGCAGATTCTGTGTCCGATGCTGTTCGAATAGATTAGTTTTATTTTATGCTGATTATGTAATAGTTAGTGAAACGGTCAAACGAATGTGTATTGACCCGCTCGTTTGAAGTGGTCAAACGAGAGGGTTATATGTTTGACATTGTGTGTTTGCAAGACAAAGGGGTGTGCCTATAAATAGCAACCCTTTGGTTCATTTGCAAAGCGAGAGAGAGTGAGCTCATTGAGAGAGTTCACAGAGAGTTTTAGTATTTGGGGGAGAGATCACCACTTGGTCTCTCCCCGGATGTATACTCCTTTGGTATTGTTCGGTTATCTTGTAATCGGGTCGATTTGTAATGTTATAATACCGGATTAATACAAAGAAGTTGTTTGTTAATCTCTAATCTCTCCCGTCTTGAACATAATCACTCACTAATCACGGTTTCAGTCCCGAAACACGGTCCTATAGTTGCTTCAATTAGAGAGCTGTATATTAAATCTGGGTGTAATGTATCAGTTTTTAGGGTTTTTTTTTTTTTTTTTTTTTTGACTATCTTGTAAAATAATTATTTTAGATTTGTTTCCCCTTATTTCTAATTTGTATCATTGCTGAAAGATGATCTAGTTATATGTTTGCTAAAATTTTGTTCTTGTTATATTTCTTTTGGTTTTAGGCTTTTAGGTATTTGTTGCACAGTTCCGTTCTTGTGAATTTCATCATGCTATGTTGTTCTGCTCTACATTTCTAATAACCTTGTTGTTAGGTTCTTTTGGTTTGTGCATATCACTCTTGTAGGTCCAGATTTCGATCTTGAACAATAATAACTTCTTGGTTAGAATGCAATAACGAGTGCAGAATCCAAGTTAGAGCTCCAAACCAAGCAACACACAATTAAAACACAGATATACCCAATAAGTTTCTGTATACTGATTTCAGCAGATTTTTGGTACAGAATACAAATGATAAGTTAACTAAACCCTTTGTTCAAGTCTAACTTTTCCAAATGACAAGTGTTGTTTATTTATACACAAATACTACATTCCATATGACACAACATTGGTGCAGGTCCAAACGACAAGGCATGTCGTTTGGACCAAAACCACATATCTTTTAGATATACCAAATAATAAGCTTAAAACAACATCTAATGTTGTTTGTATACACTACTACAAAACAGAGCATTAGACGGGGTGATATGGGTTTTAAGACGGTGTTTTCAACACCGTCTTAAACTACACTGGTTTAAAATCATGTCTTATTAGACGGTGTTCAATTTGAACACCGTCTTAAACTTGATGAACACCGTCTTAAACTTGATGAACACCGTCTTTTAATATAAAAACATTTTCAAATATTTGTTAAAATAAATATTTTTTAACACCGTCTTATAAACATTTGCTGAAAAAAAAAAAACATTTACGGTAAAAAAGGTTTTCCAGAAATACACATCAAGCTAATATACACCAATGGAACATTTTTAAATCAAAACAAACCAATACACATTCAATTCGGAAATAAACCCGTAGACATCCAATTCAAATTACAATCATTTGTTGAATGCATAACACACTACATTAAACTGTATAAGTAAACTACATATAATCTATATAGAAAACTAAACTAACGAAATACCTAACTCGCTAAAAAACTTCCGTTGAAAAGCACATAATTTATTCCAGACGATCAGAAATATAGGTTTTTGATGCAGAAAATAGACCTTTGACTCTGTAATCTCTCCATAACTTGCATGCTCTTTAATTTGCTACTAAAACTAATTGAGAGAGCTAATACGCGTCTTCAACCGTGGTCGCACTGTGTTGATAAGTTGAACCAAAATCTGCAAAAAAAAAAAAAAAAAAAAAAAAAAAAAAACGCATTTTAGAGATCAGTCATTATATAATTCTTCATATTTATGCCAATACGCAAACAAACATCCGAATGAAATTGCACATCATGAAAAAAGAATCTAACGTGCTCTTACCTGGTTTAATTTTTTGCCAGTTGTAGCACACCACAATAATCTGCAAGGTCATTATACGCCTACATATTATGAAAATAAGTTATTCCAGCCAGATAAAGATGTTAAATACAATTGTCAAAGGTAGATAAAGATGTTAAATACAATTGTCAAAGGTATATACAATTTTCATCCTGTTCGTTAACTCCATCCATTTTTCTCCGTTAAGTCGGGGGTGTTTCCGTCTTTTTTGTTAACTTAAAGGGCAATTCAGTCTTTTTGAGAGGTATTCGGTCTTTTTACATAAAGTGAAAAAGACCGAATTGCCCTTTAAATTAAAAAAAGATGGAAATACCCCTGACTTAAGGGAGAAAAATGGATGGACTTAACGAGCCGGATGAAAATGGCATTATTTTAAACCTTTTGAATCCAGATACAGATACGAAAAAACAAACCTTCGGACGAAAGTCACAAAACTGGCCAAACCTCAGGGACGAAAATGGCATTTGACTCTCAATATTGCAGCAAGTTTAAGCATAACCCTCTATATCAGCGCCATGTGACCCAGGAAGTACACAGCAAAAAAGTTCATATGAAACAAGTGTTACACATATTTTGGTAAATGTTACACTAACCTTTTGAATATGTTTGTCTTTAATCATTATAGTTTAAGGCTAAAGATATGAAATTATTGTGTATGAATTATTATTATTTTTTTGTTCTGCACATATATTATTTTAAAGGGAAGATGTTAAACATATTCTTATCACTAAAATATATTTAAACATTCAACTAATGTTTATCAATAAAAATAGAGTAAATTACAAAAATCGTCCTTTATGTATGCCACTTATTGCAAACTGTGTCCTTTGTCTTCAATAACTACACAAAACATACTCGATGTTTGCAAACTCTTGCAAGTTATGTCCTTTAGCCCTAACTCAGTTAATTTTTGTGGTTAAATTTATAACTAAATGGACCCCATCTAAGGGTATTTTGGTAATTATACTCTTTTATTTAAAACATATATCAGAAGATAAAAAGAAATTAAAACAAAAATAAATAATCATCTATCTTTCTCAACTCACTCTCTCCGTCTCTTTCTCTCTCTCTCTCTAACTTCATATTCATGTGACCCCCATCCCCATCACCATTAAACCACCAACAACCATCACTACAATGACCACCGTAACCACCATGAAATACCCTCAAATCGAAACCTGGAATCACCATGAAAACCCCTCAAATCTGAAACCCACCATGAAAATCCCTCAATCAAAGTTATCCTCTCAATGTTAGGGCTTCTTCTGCTGATCTCTTTTATCAGAAATCAAAAGATTTCAAATTTTGATCTGGGTTTTCATGGTGGTTCTAGGTTTTTCGATGGCGATGGTTATGGTGTTGGAGATGACGTTGGTTATGGTGGTGGAGGTCGACGGTAGAGATGGTGGTGGAGGTCGACAGTGGAGATGGCGGTGGCGGTGTAAGTTAACCCCCCCTCGCAACTTTCATCACCTACGATCAACAGTCATGAACTTTTTTCCTTAAAGGAATTTGAGCCACAAGTTTTTAAATGGGCCGGTTGGGAATGTATTCACTGGCCTATCAACTCTCAGAGACATGTATGATGTGAATTTCTTTTCTCAATATGGAGATGGGAATGTATTAAATGGGCCGGTTGGGAATGTATTCACAGTCATGAACTTTTTTCCTTCAAGGTGTTTTAATCGACTCTGGTGTTACAGGGACCTGTCTTACAATGAGTTTATCGGTGACCTACCGAGTTCATTTGCAACACTTAAAGGCCTATCAAAACTGTCAGTGTGCCTATCAATTCAATCAATTAATATCTACACAAAATTGGGGGTTTTTTGTTCATGGGTTATTGATGATAATGTGCAGATTATTGATGATAATCTGGGTTTTGAAGTTTTGAATATCTGGGTTATTGATGATAATTGTTTATTTTTTCTTTGTGTTTTAAAGTTTTGAAGATATGTGTTTTGAAGATCTGGGTTGTTGATGATAATGTGTTTTGAAGTTTTGAAGATGTAAGTTATTGATGATAATGTGCAGATTATAAAGATTAGAGTTAAGAGAGAGAAGATCTGTTTTTAATAATTTTATATTTTTAGTATTTAGGGTAAAATGACCAATATACCCTCATGTGGGGTCCATTAAGTTAGATTTAACCACAAAAGTTAACTGAGTTAAGGCTAAAGGACATAACTTGCAAGGGTTTGCAAACATCGAGTACGCTTTCTGTAATTATTGAAGACAAAGGACACAGTTTGCAATAAGTGGCATACATAAAGGACGATTTTTGTAATTTACTCATAAAAATATTGAAACCTATAACTGATGAAGTAATGATAAAGAAATTTTCAGAAGTTGTACACATAACACACATGTCATGTCACAAATACATTTAAAATCTTAAACTATTAGAGTTAAGAAGCTGGGAAATTTCTAGGGTGAGTTATGTAAACAAAAAGAAACAGTCAATTATAGTTGGTCAATGATTATTGTCCGAGTAATATCCCCTTCCCCACTAGTTAACTTGACAAAAGTTTAGATATATAAAAGCATGATTTATGCCGAACAATTCTTGTGAAAAGTCATGCGTAGGGAACGTTTAGGGCAACCATTTTTAATTCTTGTGAAAAAAGTAAAAAGTTTTTTATTTGTGTTTGCAAGATTTATTCATTGATTATGAGTGATTCATCCTATTTTGAACATTTGCTAGACCATAAACTTCTTGCTGCTCAACACATTAGAAGTGAATGCAACAAACACGAATGGCGAAACTTCTATGGAAATACTGGCTGATGAAACAATGGTTAATCGGGTGGGGTTAACTCACTGGTCTCGTCAAGTAGGGTTAATCCCTTCTTTTCGAGGATCGCTGGCTGGATCGTCCGCTGGTTGGTTTCCTGCACAAGGAAACAAGCCGTGACTCGTAACAAGGAGGATGGGGAGGGGGGGGGGGTGCTCCTTGTTACCACTCTCCGGCGTGAGAATCAGTGATTTGCTTGGGAAGCAAAGTATGATAGTAGTAGTAGTGAGAGAGTTGAGAAGAGATACCTCAAACCTGGTTTGGGATGGGTATTTATAGCCGAGGAGTGAAGGAAGGTAGTTGAGTAGCTAGTCTGACATCGCACAGTCTCTTGTAGGTGTGTCAGACCTGTCAGTTATGGTGGTGATGCTACGTCCTGCTGTGGTGTCAGACTGTTGCACATATGTGGGCTGGTAGGCGACTGTTCTCAGTGCCACTTGCACTGTGGTGTCAGACCCACTTGCCTTGTAGGCAGGATGCGGTGCTGGGCCGCATCGCTGCTTGCGGTAACTGATGTTGTTCCCGCGTTCTTGTTCTGGCCAAGATGTATGCGGGATGCGGTGCCGTGCCGCATCGCCGCTTAGTGACTGTTACTGTTGTCCATATCCCTTGTCGTGACGAAAATGTTCATAGGATGCGGTGCCAGGCCGCATCGCTATGCGTAACATCTGTTCTCGTACTTAAGGTAAGTCTTCTCATCAATGGACAGATTGGTTTCAACCGCTGTGTTCGCGCGTGCCCGCACGGACACAGATAAGTTCTTGCTTGTGGGGGTTTTTGATAAGGGTAATGGTCACTCGCGGTCGTGCTGACGCGAGATCTAGGACCATACCCCTTCAAGTCCCCCCAGTCTAGTGTTCCTTCCTTATGCAAGTTGCATGTGGGAGGGATACTAGACTATGGTGTCTAGAAGGTAGAATATGGGCCATGCAGATGGCTCCTACTTTCAGGAAATCAAGCTGCGGGTCCGGTGACGTCTCTTCCGTACCGGTGAGCAAGTTCCGTCTGATGCGGAATTCTCAGCCAAGGATTTGATCCGGTAATATGGTCTATCTTTCTTTGATGTCATCAGCCACTTGTTGGTGTTTCGAACCAACCTTTGAGACGGTGACTGAAGATGTTAGCAGGGTTTGAAGCAACCTTTGAGATGGTGACGGAAGATGTCCGTGATCGCCACTCTAGTTGTAACCTCTGCGTCAGCTGATGCAATGTTTGTAGGTACTTTGCTCAAGCTCTATGTTTATCAACTGGACATTCAATGATGATCCCTGTTTTGTGGGGTGTTCATGTTCTCCAGTTTAGCTCGCAAGTAACCGCACGTCCCCTGCGGTTTAGCTCTCTAGTAACCGCACGTCCTTTGCGATTACCTCGTTGCTGCACTTTGTTCGGCCATGTGTGGTCGAACTATGTGGGGTACTTGCATCATTGTTGGCCGTGTTTGGTCGAACAATTTGAATCTGGACTATGGGCAAATAAACATGGTTATAGGCATGGTAATGCCCACCATTGTTTATTCTATGCGGTCCATATGTGGGCAAACAGTCATAAGCAGACTTGTTACCGCTGTTCCTTAGCTACTTTCCTTCACGCTTTGGTGGAAAGTAGTTTTCCTTGAAGTAGCTTTAATCAACCGCGTGGCGGTTTAGTCGTGGCTCTTCCGTAGCTACCGTTAGGGTAATTATATTCCGCCGCAGCTACTCGTGAGTGTCTGCGATTTGCATCAAAGAACTCTCTTCTAGAGAGTTTGAAGCTTGGATGTGGCTCTTGAAGGATCAGGAGTCAGGGTTGCTGATGTGCGGTTGCTCAGCGTTCCTGTCCTTTATCCTAAGGAGAAGCTGTTTGCGTTCTCTCTATGGTTGTGAACCGGACACGAGGGATTTGAACCTTGAAGAAGGTTGTATGGAATGCGGTTTGCCGCATTCTGAGAAGCGGTTTTCGCAGTCCAAAGAACAACGCTGGTTCTGAGTATCTGACACACCTGTGCGGGTTCGTGTGTGTCATCTCCGCATATTCCACGTGTGCTCGTGGGTATGTGCGGTTATTGGTTATACCCCTTTACATAATGTAGAGATATATATTTTTGCCTTTTTGAGGGGTATGTAAAAAACGACATGCGGTATGGGTTATGGTGCGGTAAACCAGAGAAACCGCATGCCGCTTATGTTTGGATAATGTTGCCGCTTTTGCGCTGCATACGTGGCTGAACGCACGTGTGGGTTGGTGAAAGTTGGTAGGATTCTGTCATGTGCTGAAACGAAAGGACGTTTGCACTGCCCGAGGTCATAAATGCACTGTAGAAAGTAGTGTAAAAGTCTCTTATGTCAGGCGTGTGGACGGCCACGCGCGCGTGATAACCGTCAGCGGAACCGTCGCTGAACACGTGGCGTCGCGTAATTCGCCCATTTTGAACGTGATGATTCAGTTACTGCATCGCATTAATTGCGATGAGTATATAAGGGGAAACCATTTGTGATTTCCTCTCACTTGTTCAAAATTTTGAAAATTTCCGGTTTAGAGAAAAAGTGCTTCTTTTGTCTTCTCCGATAAACTTGTCTGTAATTCCGGTGGTTTCCTGAGTTTCTTGTGTCCTCACTCTGGTGTATTCTTGATTACTTTCCTTGATGGCTGAACCATTCGATCCACACCATACTGAGGGTGAAAACCCTGAACATTCTTCGCCGGTGGCGGTGGAAGAAGAAGAAGACGGTGGTAGTGCCCCCGACGGGGGCCTACCGGTGCTGAAGTGGTCAGAGAGTCAGTTTAAGAACTTGATGACCGGCATTCAAATGCCCCAGGAGTATGGGGCTGTTTATTCCCAGGAGGGTGACACCGGTGCCGATGCTCCGGCCGGTTATGTCACCATGTGGGCTGATTCCTTCATTGATGGTAACCTTCGTTTACCACTAACTGTTTTTGTTGCTGAGGTTTTGGAGTATTACAAGCTCCATATCTCCCAAATGAGTCCGTTTGGGATGATTCGGATTAGAAATTTCGAGTACACCTTCCGTGTTCTTGGTCTGGAAATTTCTGTTGAAAACTTCTGGCGGTTTTACCAGTTAACTGTAAATACTGGGTTTTTCTCTTTTGGCCAACGGTATGGGAGTACTAAGCTGATGACCCCACCAAAGGGTATCACAAAGTGGAAGACAAAGTTCTTCTATATTAAGGCAGCCGCGATCGTTGCCAGGATGACCTTCCGCAATGTGAACGAGGCGATCCCTGCGGAGGATATTGATCTTCCTAGTGCGGATAGGGTGGAGTGGTTCCCAAGGTTGAAGACCGTTGAGCATAAGAAGCTGGACAATTCGCAGCTGTGGGTGCTGCGGATGATGTTGACCAGGCCCGATAGGAAGTCAAGGCCCGTTGTGCGGGAAAAGAGTGGTGGTAAGTATTCTTTCTCTTATGCGGTTTCCTTGTTTCCTTATTCATTACTGATTTACAATTGTACTATCAGCGGATGCTGCTTTATGGAGGATGTTTGATCCGACCTTCACGGGAAAGGTTGAGTTAGTTCCGCTTGTGGAAGGTGAAAAAGGTTATAATTTGACTATTGTCAACAACTTTCGCGTTCCTGATCGCGAGGGGTTGAACGCGCCCCTGCCGCAAGGCCAAGGTATATTCTATAATCTTCTTACTTTGTAAAGAAGTTCACCTTTCTTACTTGCTTGTTTGATGATGTAAACACAGGTACTCTTGGGGCCCTGGGTAAATTTGAGGTGAAGGGTTCCCCCAAGAAACATGCGGAGAAAAAGCATGTAGAGAAGGTTGTGCGGGGTCGCGGCAAGAAAAAGCCTGAGGCTGCAGTGGTTCCTCCGTTGGTGCCGCAGGCGGCATGTATCTCTCATTCTCGTTTCCGCATATATACCGAATACGTGGTAGTATCTGACACCCTTGAGGGTTTGGGTGCTCCAAGTGGTGGTGCGGCAGCAGGTGGATCCTCTGCGGGTTCGCAGCCTGCTGATGAGAAGAATAAGAGAAAACCAGAGGAGAAAGCTGCTAGTGCCGGTGAGAAGAAACATCCGAGAATACTGGCCAAACGGACAACTATTGTGAAACCTGTGGTTGTCTCTGGTAAGTAATTCATAACTTTTACAAGTGTTTGTCTTTGTACTTGTAATTGATAAGTGTTTTTGCTTTATTTGCAGAACCGCAAGGTGAAGGGTTCTCTATATTTGATGCTCCTACTTCCCCCCCCCCCCCCCCATTACACGGTTGTGGATGCGCGGGTTCATAGAGATGTTACCACTGAACCTTCTGCGCAAGTAGAAGATACTGGGAAGAAACCTGTGGCGCAGATCTTTGATACGGTAGATTCTCATGATAACCTGATCTCCCCGCAAGATACTGACAAGCTGAACTTGAAGTTTGCTGATACTGAGAAGAAGAAATCTCCTAATGCTGAGAAGGCTTCCGGTTCGGCCTCCAGGGGTGCGGGTTTTAAAGGGCCTCCTATTCAGCCTGAAGAGTCTGAATTGGAGTTCTACTACCGCACCTACACTGAAGACCGGGCTGTGAACTATCACCGTCCCCCTTGGAATGTTATGCAAGGGGATGATATTTCTGCTGATCCCACCTCGTGTAGGGAGATTTTGGTGGTCTGGGCACCCCGTTTGAAGTTAACCTGGCCCGCGGTTTGCTACGTGAGCTCCGGATCAATCAACTCTCCTCCATGCTTGTGGGGAGTTCCATAATGGCGAATGCCATTATGGAAGACTACAAGGTGCTGGGGCGAAAGGAGGAGGAAACTGCTCGCTTGCGGGCTGAGGCTGAAGAGTTGGTGAAGGCTGCCCGTGAGGGTGTAGAGCAGCTTGAAAAGGATAAGGCTGCCTTTGAGAAGCATAAGCAGACTGAAGAGTGGGCTGCATGTGCTGGGCTCAAACAAGTTCGTACTCTTGCCAAACTACTTTCTGATGAGCGCAGGAGTTGGAAAGAATCCCTTTCTAATGAGCGCAAGACACTTTCTGATGAGCGCAAGACTTGGAAAGAATCTTGGGCCAAACAGAATGAAACTCTCTTTCGTGTTCGTCAGGAGCTTGCTAACGTCAAGGCGGCGAATGCTGCTTTGGTTAAGGAGAAAACCGCAGCTGATGCGGTTGCCAAAGAGGCCAAGGAGGCGGAAGTTCGCGTTGCCAAGGCTCTTGAAGAGGCCAAGGAGGCCGAGGCCCGTGCTGCCAAGGCTCTTGAAAGGGCAAATGCTGACCGCACCAACCTAAACAAAACTGTTCAAGGCCTCCAGGTATGAATTTCTTTTGCTCTTGAATTTGTATATATATCTCACAAGTATGCTGATTATCTTTGTGTACTTGTGTTTTCCTTGTTAAAAGGCTGAAGTGCGAAACCGGGTAACCATTATTGAAGAGGTTACTGCCCGTGCTGCTGAAGCTGAAGCGCAGGCAAGGGAGGCTGCCGAGGCTAGGGATAGCCTTGTTTCTTCATTCGATCAGCTCAAGGACGATCGCGATTGGATGCGTGATCACGGTATTGGGCATGTAAGTATCCGGTGACTTTGCTTTTGTTTAGATTTTCCTGTGATAACCTTATTGCTTGCGTTTTGCAGATTTTTCGGGCTATCTTTGACGCGCCTGAGAACGCAACTGGTGTAGAGCAGATTAGGCTGCGTGCGCGAGAGGCTGGTTTTAAAGCTGGCTACAACCGTTGCATCAGTCATATCAACGTTTTAGCCCAAGGCAAATATACCGACGAAAGGTCCGGGTTCCATGGCGTGGATACTGAACCGCGTCTTGATGCTGCTATTGCAGCGTACAACGACATGACCATTTCCGCCCTTGAAGAACTTGATAAATGCTTGGATGCGGAAGACTATGTAGACCGCTTGCGGTTGTTATATGCTAATGAGAAGGATGAAGAGGAAGAGACTGCTGGTGATGGCAAGGGTGATGCGGGTACCAGCGGTTCAAAGAAAGACTAGGATGGCCTGCGTGTCCTTTTTTGTTTCCTCAATGTAAATGTTAGGAACCTTATGTAGATCTCTTGTGCACGGCGTAGGTGTAGAAATTTTTTGAATATAAAGAACCGTTTTGTTCAAGTTGTACAAGTGTTTTTATTACTTGCATGTTTGAACTTGTATGAATTGATGTTATTGTGTATAACACTAAGTCTGTATTTGCCTTTTGCATATCTAGGTGATATGCAAGTATGAAGAACTCTACCCGCTGTAAAGCGCGGTTAAGTATACTCTATACCTTTGTCGTATGAGTATTAGTCAATTCCTGTTTTTATCCCGTTAGGGTTTAGGAATTGTGTAGGCTTTGTGAAAACCGTATTTGCATATCCGGCCGGATAGACAGTTGATGTTTTGCCATTGCTGGCCTATTACAATATTTGCGTGTGGTCACCACTCTGTGTGGGTATCGCGAATGAAGATTTTGCCAATCTGTTTTTGCAGATACCGCAGAGTGGAACACGCATTTGTAATAGAAGTAAATAAACAATATTGCATTGAATCGTTCATTTATTTATTTGCAAATGGCCTGCGGCCCGATAGGTTACATGGTGAATGTAAAAAACATGGCTTACATGTAACAGCGTCGAAGCTGTTGTGCATTCCATGTGCGTGCGATAGTTTCGCCCTCTAATGTGTGCAGTTTATATGCGCCTTTTCCCAAGACCTCTTGGATGAGGTAGGGTCCTTCCCACTTGGGGGCAAGTTTCCCTGGGTGTTCCGCGTTAGATGCTTCATTGTCACGAAGGACGTAGTCTCCCGGGTTGAAGGTACAAATGCGGACGCGTGCATTGTAGTACTTTTCAAGTTTGGTTTTGTACTTGGCCTCGTTGATGGCAGCGTTTTCACGCCTTTCTTCCAGGAGGTCCAAGTCGACCCTGCGTTCTTCATTGTTGTCTATGTTGTTGATAGCCAACATTCTGGGTGAGGGGAGGCCTACTTCCGCGGGGATCATCGCTTCTGAGCCATAGACTAGGCTGAAAGGTGTATCACCGTGACTTGTTTTTGGGCTTGTCCTGTGGGCCCATAAGATACTTGGGAGTTCATCAACCCAGCCGCGTCTGGCTGTTCCTAACCGTGCTTTGATGCCTTCGACTAAACTTTTATTGATACTCTCGACTTGGCCATTCCCTTGCGGATGCGCCACTGAGGAGAATATGTGTTCAATGTTTAGTTCCTTTAGCCATTTTTGAAAGTCATCGGCAGCGAAGTTGGTACCGTTGTCGGTAACGATGCACATTGGTAGACCGAAACGACATATGATATGTTCCTAGACGAATTTCCTTGTTATCATAGCGGTGGTTGAGGCAAGCAGTTTTGCCTCTACCCATTTTGTAAAGTAATCAACAACCACTATGATAAACTTCACTGCACTTGGTGCGTCTGGAAATGGTCCCACCACATCGATTGCCCATTTTTGGAATGGCCATGCAGTGGTGACGGGGATCAGGTTGTTCTTGGGGCGCAAGGTCTTGGGAGCATGCCGCTGACAATTGAAACACTTGCGCAAGTCTTTGACCGCATCTAGGTGCATGTCGGGCCAGTAATACCCGGCGTTCATGATTTTGGCCACCACCATGCGTGGGCCTGCGTGTATGCCACATATTCCCTCGTGTATTTCTCTGATAAGGTATGTGGCATCTTGGGGGTCGACGCATCGTAAGAGTGGCCCCAGGTATGATTTACGGTATAAGATACCGTCTCCCATCTGATAATGACACGCTTTGTATTGCAACTTACGTGCCTCTGCCTTGCTTTCGGGAGTATCACCTGATTGCAAGTATGCAATGATTAGTGTCATCCAGGATGTTGTACCGTACTGGATGACATTGACTTGACGCAGGGGTACTGAGGGATTTTGCAAGATTTCTATGCGTACCTCTTTTGCCAGGTGTTGGAAACTGGTGGATGCAAGTTTTGATAGTGCATCCGCGGGTTTGTTATCACTCCTGTTGATATGGCGGATATTGAAGGACGTGAACTTTGATTTCAGTTGCAAGGCTTGTTCGAGGTAGAGGATCATGATATCACCTTTTGCGGCATAGTCACCGCGTATCTGCCCTGCAACCAATAGTGAGTCGACGTGTGCTTCCAAATGTTGGACGCCGAGTTTGACTGCCAGACGCAGTCCTGCCAGTAGAGCCTCGTACTCTGCCTCGTTATTTGTGCTTTTGAAATCAAGGCGGATTGCATAGGTAAGCTCTTGGCCATCGGGGCTGACGAGTCAAAGACCCGCATCTGCACCATCCTTGTTGGATGCACCATCGGTAAATAGTGCCCATGTTTCTGAGGAGGATGGTGGTGGCATAGGGTTTTGTTCTTGTTCGCATTCTTGAATGCGATTTGCTGGTACTTCGGTGACGAAATCAGCCAAGACCTGGCCTTTGATTGAGGGGCGCGGCTTATAGTTCAGTGTGAGTGCGCCCAGCTCAATTGCCCATTTTGCTAATCTACCAGAGATGTCGGGTTTTGATAGGATCAGGCCGATCCTGTAGTTGGTTAACACTGTAATGGCGTGGTTTGCAAAGTAACGTCGCAACCGTCTTGACGCGTGCACTAGTGCCAATACCAACTTCTCCATGATGGAGTACCTCGTCCCTGGGTCGTTGAGCATTTTACTGATATAGTAGATGGGTGTTTGAACTCCTTCTCGCTCCACTATGAGTATCGCGCCTACCGCGTTGTCCGCGGCAGATAGGTACAAAATAAGTGGCTCATCCTTGCGTGGTGCGGTTAGAGTTGGGAGTTGAATCAAACACTCTTTCATCTCCCGGAAAGCTTTTTCGGCCTCTGCGATCCATTGGAATTGTTCCTTTTTTAAGCAGCTCCGCAGGGTCTTGATGAAAGGGTAAGACTTAGCTGCATGGTTGGCTAAGAATCTATTCAGTGCGGCTAGCCTGCCGGCTAGTCGTTGTATTTCTTTCATCGTAGAAGGTGATGGCATGCGCTCGATCGCCTGAACTTTTTCCGGGTTAACCCTGAATCCATCTTTTGTCACGATGAATCCAAGGAACTTGCCTTCTTCCATTCCAAACGAGCATTTCCCTAGGTTGAGCTTCATGTTGACGCTTCGCAGAGTTTGGAATGTTCTTTCAATATCGTTGAGCATGGTGTCTTCCTCCATGCTCATGACGACCAGGTCGTCCATATAGATTTCGAAACTTTTGCTGATTTGACCGCGAAAAGTGTCGTTCATCAACTTTTGATAGGTTGCGCCCGCGTTGCGCAACCCGAACGGCATTTTTGTGTAACAGTAGTTCCCGGTAGGCGTGCGGAATGCCGTTTTATCTTCGTCTTCGATTGCCATCTGTACCTGGTGGTAACCTTTGTAACAATCGAGGAAACACTTCCATCGAAATGGTGTGAGGTTATCAACTTTCTCGTCGATCTCCGGAAGTGCGTAACAATCCTTGGGGCAAGCTTTGTTGAGATCTTTATAATCGACGCACATGCGCCAGCCCCCGGTTGGTTTTTCTACCATGACTGGGTTGGATAACCAAGTCTGGTATTTGACTTCCCGTAGGATGCCTGCGGAGAGCAGTTCTTGGACCTGCTCATACATCGCCTCGTTCTTTGCAGATCCAAGGTGGCGTTGGCCTTGGATCACCGGCTTGATACCTGGCATGGTATTCAAGAAATGCTGCGCAATTTCGTGTGGTACTCCTGCCATGTCTGCGGGTATCCACGCAAAAATATCCTGGTTCCTGAAGAGGAGTTGCTTCAGGCGCGCTCTGATGATGGGGGCAAGGCATGACCCAACGTGACTGTTTGTTCTGGGTGTCTTGCGTTAAGGACCCATTTTTCTGGTTGAGTGTTGGGGGTAGGCCTTGCTATCTTGGTCGGACGCAACTCGTCCGTGGACATAACTTCTCTGCGGGCGTATATTATCGCGACCTCCGTCTCGGTTGGGAAACCGATGACAGAGTGGGGGACGGATGTGATCATGTTGAAGTCCCCCTGGGACTCCTTCCCGAGAAGCACGTCGTATTTGGAAGGGTGAGGTAGAACCATGAAGTTTACCTCCTCCGTTCGTGTGTGCCTTCCATTGGTGAGGCACACAGGAAAAGTGATTTGGCCCAGGGGGAATACGGTTTCCCCCGCAAACCCGGCCAAAGGGTAGTCTACCGGCTGCAACCGATCCTTGTCTTCTTGATCGAACTGGTTGATGCACTGCTCATATATAATGTCAGACGTACTGCCCGGGTCGATGAATAGTCGCTCGGTGCAGTAGTGAGCCAGGTAGCCTGTGATAACGACGGCGCGCCTGTCGCGCGGTCCGCCTCAGACTTTTGGAAAGATAACTTGCTCGTCTTTCCAGTCATTGTTCGGTCTTCTTGCCGCCTTGCGCGGCTTTCCTCGTCCTCCATTGATCATGTGGGTTGAGGCTACGTACATGGCCCTCTTACCCGTGGAGGGGCCCTCGTTATGTGGGGTGATGCGCTTTGTTTGTTTTTGCGCGGTTGGCAACAGATGTTGCAGCTTCCCGTCTTTTAGGGCTCGCTCAATCTCCAGTTGGAGACTGATGCAGTTGTTTGTTGTGTGGCCCGAGTCCTTGTGGTACTCGCAATAGAGTGTGAGATCCTGGTTCTTCTTGGACTTCATTGGTTGGGCCGGTCGCAGGAATTGCGCGTCCGTAAGGAGGACGTCGCTTGGCGACTGGTTGATCTCGGTCCAGCTACGGTCCCGAGACTCCTTCTTCGACGCCCGGTTTTCACGCTGGGCGTTGATTGTTGCCCTTGCGTCGGGCTGGTTGTTTCACGGGACATATGGTCTGGGATCACTGCCGCGATTCCATGTGTCCCGGTTGCGCTTGTGCTCTTGGTGGGAGGACTGACCTTCCGTTTGGGGCTGTGCCTTTGAGACGTGCGGTTTGAGGGACCGCTGAGTCTGGGCGTATGTCTTGACCGCAGCCATGACATCTTCCCATTTCTTAGGCAAGCCTTCCTTGCCGGAGATAGTCATAACCATTTGTTCGTCCTTAACGGCAACAATGAAATGGTTGCGTGCCATTTGGTCTGCAACGTCGCCTATCTCCAGGCACTCTTTATTGTAACGGACAATGAACGCCTCAAGCGATTCGTTGTCTCTGCGCCAGATGTTCATGACGTCCATAGAATCACGTTCATGACGTCACTGCTGGCAAAAATGCACGAGGAACTTTGCTTGCAAGTCCTCGAATGAGGTCAGTGACCCCACTGGCAAAGAATCGAACCAAGCCCTGGCCAGACTTGTTAGGGTCTGCGGGAAAAATTGACACCAAGTGGGTTCATCCCACCTGCAGTTGTACCCGGCGCCCGACGAAGATGTTCATGTGGTCATCTGGGTCGGCCAAACCGTTGTATTTCCCAATGTTTAATGGGAACTTGGTGGTGGTGACATCGGCGTTGGCAATCTCCGGGACAAACTTGGAGTTTTTGGCCGCAGATTTCGGCCTGTAGGGTTGGCTCTGGTGGCGCTTTGCAGCGCGGAGGTATGTGGTGCGGGGTTGAGTGGGAGGAACATAGTTGCGTCCTCCCGGTCTGCTGCTAGTGGCATGGGAATCCCCGCAGTATGTACCGTCGTCTGGATCGGTACAGTCCTGCTTTTCATGGTGGGACTGGGGTCCCAACCGGCTATGGATGCCGAATCTGAAGAAGTGTCTGTCAGTTGAGACCCTGAAGAACTCAGCGGAGTTCACAATGTTTTCCATGTGTCGAATCTGAAGAAGTGTCTGTCAGATGAGACCCTCATAGTTCCTCTCAAGGAACTCACAATCGACGACCAACTGTGATTCGTCGAGGAACTAGTAGAGATTACGGATCGAGATGTTAAGATCGTCAAGCGTACCAGGATACCTCTGGTCCGAGTTCGTTGGAATGCTCGTCGTGGCCCAGAGTATACCTGGGAACGAGAAGACCAAATGAAACTCAAGTATCCCCAGCTGTTTAAGAAAAACGCAACCACTACTTAGGCTGAAGCTACTGCAGAATTTCGGGACGAAATTCCAAATCAACGGGGGGATGATGTGACACCCCAGGAAAATCAGGAAAACAACGCAACTTAACTAGCTTCCTCAGTAACCACGCGCTAAATTTCGGGACGAAATTCTCTTAACAGGGGGAGAATGTGACAACCCTCATAATTCCATGTATTCTGTACAATTTATTAATGACAGTTAAAGTGCTTGACGACTGTGTGGAATTATTTAACTGCTCTCTGATTTATGTGTTATGCTTACATGTACTTGGTAACACACTAATAAAGTACAGAAAAGTCATTAAATAGTCCGTTATGATTTCCTAAGTGTTAGAAATTAAAAACGTAACAAAAATATATACATAGGACACTTTTCGGATTAATTAAGCACTTTAACGGAACAGTGTCAAACCGAACAACCAGACTTAACCCGGAACACAAAAAAAATATTGCCAATAACATTGTTGATACTCTTCTGAGCCAATTAGGGTCCCCGAATACCCTAACACCCGTTATATTACATAAAACACTAATACCCTATTTTAATCTCTAACCAAACTAACTATCACCTAACTAGTTAGTTGAATTTTAACCATAACCACCCCCCACATGAACCAAACGGTTCCCCTAGGGAACCACCTCCACCATTTGTTGATTAATTTAATCACCTTGCCTAATATCTTGGCTACATAATACACCTTGGACAAATGCATAAAATGGTCTATAAGTAAGTATGGGGGATTAAAAATTTCATTTGTAACAACAACACAAAAAAAAATTCTACTCTTCTCTCCCTCTTGCTACATTCGCCTGAAACCCAACACCCACATCCACCCATCATTCAATCTCAATCTTGCAATTCCACCAACATACAAGTGTGCTAGAGTTCGTACGAGGAGACCCGGTGCTTACGGAATCGCGAGGACCTCACTACGTCGCTATTAACCCAACACCCACATCCACCCATCATAAAATGGTCTATAGGAAGTTTAACGGATAAAATTTAAGAACTTGCGGAAACGAAACTAAAAGTCTTGTAAAAATGATGAACATAATGGTTAAAAGGAAAGTAATGTAGAATGATGTTGAAACCATAACAAATCTGAATTAAACAAACCACGACCTGTTGTAAATGACGTGTGGTCCGATGTTAATCATATTAGAAGTTGTGTCGATAATATGTGTGCGTTTTAGTAAGCATATGAGCTAGAAACAGCTTGCTGAGTTGCGTTTCCAGCCGACTTTAACAGGCTGTAAACAGGTCATAAACACTACGAAAAACTGATATTTTGAGTCTAAAACGTGTTATTATGAAATACGGTTCTAATGGCACCGGAATCGTAATTTTTGGACTTCGTTTACTATTTTTAAAGTGTCGATTTGTAACAACAGCTTAAGCTGAATTTTGACAGCAATAAATGGGTGTTATACTTTCAGTCATAACTTGAGTTTTGTGTTGAATCGGACCATGAAATTTGTACAGTAGATGAAAACTGAAGTATTTGTAATTACCCCACTGGAATTTCGTAAATCGGACTTACGATGAATTTTTAATAAATTGTCCCGTGGACTGTGGTCAGAAAAATATGAATCTGAGTTCAGTCCGGAAAATGAATTTTTATAAAATATTGGTAATGAACCGGACTCCGATATTTTTACAAAATAAAATTTGGAACGTTTAAGACATTCTGTAAAAATTTAGTAATTTTTGGAATAAGTTAACTATTTTATTAAAATGTCCGAAAACAGCCCGGTTTTGAATATTTATGCTGAAATGACATAAGCTGTAATTTGCGTGTCTAAATGTCGAGTATGCTATCAGTGAATGATCTAACATGTTATATGTGTTATGTGCATTGTCGTATGTTTGTTTATCAGTGGGGAATGGATGGGAAACTTATATGGGCATAAACTGTTAAAGTGATGCATGTTATGTGATAGATACGTGTAGGAAACTTTGTGCTCTATTTGAAACCACTAAATGACTAACTGGTAATCATACTAGGACGTGATTGACCAACCTTGATTGCTAGCTATTTGTGAGAGTCAAACCGAGCAACCGAGGTGAGTTCACACTTTTCTACAAAGCATGGTAATTCCCTGTGGGAATGGGAATGGGAATGGGTTCAGGAATAGGGATTCCTCGTCCTTCGGGACGTGTTCAGGAATGTAAATTCCTCGTCCTGTTGGGACGTATTAGACTTACTGGACTAGAACTCTATCAGCGAAGTCCCTCCCTTTTTGTATCGACTTAATCGCCGAGGCTATGGCGAGCGGGTCATTAGTTAATAGCGCTATTAGGTTTAACAAACCTCACACCGTGCCAGTTGGACGGGTGTGTACTAATGGACTATGGCACGTCGGTGGTGATAGAACACCGACGCTAGGGCACAATTGATTTTTGTTAGTAGTTGATATGATAAACGAGTCTGGTAGTTTAAAATACTGGGGTAGCTCCCCACGGCCAAAGTGCCGGGCTGGATAGCCAGGGAAGGTGGACATGGGATGGTTAACTAATAAACGTTTTCGAACTATGGGGTAACCCCCACGGCTGGATAGCCGAATGAGATTAAACTATGTTTTTGGAAACAACTCTAAAATGGACAACCAACCGTGAACTCACTCAACTTTGTTGTTGACTCGTTATTACATGCTTTGCAGGTCATTAGATGCTATGGAGCTTGCATATGGAGGTGGCCGTTGTGGGATGCGAACTGATATGTCCCGTATTTAATGAATAAACTTTATGAACTTATTAAACCTACGTTTTGGACTTTAAACTTATGAACTATGGACTTATGTTTTGAACTTATGTTTTATGCTTCCGCTGTTAACCTAAAATCGGTTTACTTCCTTTTGGTCACCAATCGTATTGTGTTTGGTTTTATTTACTTAATTATGTTGTTCAATATGATTGGTGGCTCGATCCTGGTCATGTCACGCCTCCAAGCGGTGATACTCCGCATGGTGGATTTTGGGGGTGTGACACGGGATGCGGTGCCGTGCCGCATCGCCGCTTAGTGACTGTTACTGTTGTCCAGATCCCTTGTCGTGACGAAAATGTTCATAGGATGCGGTGTCAGGCCGCATCGCTATGCGTAACATCTGTTCTCGTACTTAAGGTAAGTCTTCTCATCAATGGACATATTGGTTTCAACCGCTGTGTTCGCGGGTGCCCGCACGGACACAGATAAGTTCTTGCTTGTGGGGGTTTTTGATAAGGGTAATGGTCACTCGCGGTCGTGCTGACGCAAGATCTGGGACCATACCCCTTCACTGGCCCAACTTCACAAAGATTTGTTCTATCAACAAATCATGCAGTCGTTAACAAGAGCAGGAGCGGTCGATACAAATATAAGAGGTTCTCTTAGACAAGTCCCAAGAACTTCAAGAACCAACACGGGTTTTGACAGAATACTAGAGTATCATACAAAACCGACATCTCCCAATTATTTAAAAGAAGAATTACTAGAAAAAGAAGACTGGCTTAACAGAAAGCGAAGTTCTTTGATGGTTGTGGCATCATTGATCGCGACGATGGCCTTTCAAGCAGGTACTAATCCTCCGAGTGGCGTTTGGCAAGACGACGATTCAAGCCATCGGGCTGGATTTGCTATCATGGCATACAAACATGTAACTTTATACCACATCTTTCTGGTTTGCAACACTGTGGGCTTTGTTTCGACTTTTAGCATTATCTTGTTGCTTATTAGTGGACTATCCTTTTTGAAGCACAAGGTTTTCTTGTGGGTTCTAATGGTTATAATGTGGATTGCTACAACTTCTATGTCTATCACTTATTTGGTTTCTATATTGGTTACAAAACCAACACCCCAGTCAAAGACATTCAAGCAAGTTGCAGGAGGTATTGTGCTAGTATGGATCGGTTGATGACTCTTCTAGTTGTCGGACACACCATTCGGCTAATCGCAATCGCTACTAGGAAGTTTCAAAATCTGGTGCTGCCTAGAAAGAGGACCATCACAAGTCCAGTTGGCAACTGGGCATAAACCATGCTGAAATTTATTAAGTTGAACATTTAGCATGTCTCATGTGTTTACTACACATACTATGTGTGTGTATATAATGTTAAAAGAAAGTCTGAGTTAAAGGTGATATAAAATGCTAGATTTCTTTAACTTATTATCTTACCATTTAATTGTTAATGGTCACCATAACCGTCTACATCAGCGCCATGTCACCCCTTCTAAGCCATCATCCAAAACCACTATCCTAATTGTGTGGTCATGACCAAAACTACTAATCTAATCCACATGACTAAAACCACTATCCTAAGGGTGTGGTAATGGTCATTGATGACCAAACCCATGTTCCCCACACCCTTAAACCTAATATTCCACTAACTCATAAAAACCCCTAACAAACATATTAGCCACCACTTATATTATTAAAACTACATTTTCTTAATTTAATTTAACATTCCTTGATCCCATCTTAAAATAATAACCAAAATCCCAAATTTTGGAATATCAGACCAATGTAGCATGCATTTGTTACCATTTTTTAGAATGACTTTGGAATTTATTTCACACCCAAACTAAATATACAACACCATCTAGTAAATAACTAGACTGTAAAATACACACCAAGTTCGTGTCCCAGCAATTTTAAACTACCCACTTTTGTACCCCCACAATTTATTTTACAAATCAAACTACCTAATCAGGGAAATACCCAAATCCTAATTTATGTGTGTTTACATATAGATTCCAGTCAAAGAGGAAAACAAAACAAAATTCAGTTGAATCTAATATGTGCAGAGTTCCAAACATCAGTTTAAATTAGGGTTTAAACAAATCACCAAAAAGAAATGATGCAAGCACAAGGATTCAGTTATCTACCTGTTGTAAAGAAGCCGCAAACCACCTACACGCCGGAAAAAGCTTCACGCCGCAACTCTGGAGGGGGGGGGGGGAGATTTAGGGCTAGAAAGAGAGCGATGAGTGGGAATTTAGGGCTGGAAAGAGAGACGATTGGATTTGGGAGGAGAAAAGTAATCTCGTGAAGGTGGGAAATTTTCCCGCAGATGCCTTTAAAACCATAGTCATTGATGTTTATAAGACGATGTTCAAAAACAACACTGTCTTAAAGGTTGCATAAATTAGTATAAGACGGTGTTTAAGCATTAGACGGGGTTCTTTTGAATTTTCTTGAATATTTTAATAAAAAAACACAATGATCATATAGGTATTGATTTTTAGACGGTGTTATTGCTTTAAACGCGTCTAAAATAAATATTCAACACCGTCTAATACTCCATTTTGTAGTAGTGATATCTCAATGTCGTTTGCATTATGTTGGCCAGGTCAAACGACATGAGAATATCGTTTAACTTTGGTCAACTTACACAAAATCAAACATAAAACAATCTTTAACGTTTAAACAAAGACTGAAATATATACAATAAGACAAATTACAAGCTACAGATATAAATGCATCAACAAAGTACAGCTTGTGATTTTTAGAAATTAAATCTATAACACAAGATAATATTGATCAAAACAGAAAAGCTAAATAAAATAACAAGACATATGCATCCTAAGTCTTAACTATATGATTGTGGGTTCGAATTCGAGTATTATTTACAATAAACTAGCTTTATTATTCGATAAAGGTTGACTAGTAATACTAACTATTAGGTTTCAAAAATAATATGACTGATAATATAATTTTGAATTAAATAAAAAATGCCAGTAAGCAACACGCGGTATTATTAAATGAACTTTGACTCATAACCATAAACTCACTTGTTCATGTAATTTAACCAAATGGAAGCACATGCGTCACATACGAATACAAACAATAAACCTTAATATCAAATGACTTCAAAGATACTACTAGTCACAAAAGTCTACTCGTAGCATATTCTAAGGATTTTATCACTTTGGAAACTCCAAGGCAATTTCCAATGACACATATTTTTCTATTTATATTTCTTATAAATTCTTTAGTTCCAATCAATAAAGAACTTAATCTCAAAAATGGCGCTCAAAGTTTTATCTGCGCTTGATGTCGCCAAGACACAATATTACCACTTTAAAGCGATCATTATCGCCGGTATGGGTTTATTTACCGATAGTTACGATTTGTTTTGTATCCCTCTAATCATGAGGATGATAGGAAGGATATATTACCCTAAGGTCGATAGAACCGTGGACCAGAAGAAATGGTTTGACGGTCCAACCGTCATTGCATCCACAATGTTTTGTGTCGCGCTAATGGGGGCTGTGATTGGTCAACTGGTTTTCGGCCGGCTTGGAGACCGTGTCGGACGTCGTCGTGTGTATGGAGTTTCTCTCATCATGATGGTAGTGGGGTCTATTGGATGCGGATTATCGCTCTCTAGTTTGATGTCGATGGTGTTTGTGAGCCTTGGGTTCTTTCGGTTCTTGCTTGGGATGGGAATAGGAGGGGACTACCCATTATCGGCCACGATTATGGCGGAGTTCGCTAATAAGCGGACTCGTGGAGCGTTTATAGCAGGTGTGTTCTCCATGCAAGGGTTTGGGATACTTTTGAGCTCGCTCGTGTCCATGATAGTGTGCTCCATTTTCGAAGCTAGTGCCAACAAGCACAATCTAGAGAAGCCGTCGGAACTTGCACCGTCAGTAAACATTGCTCCTTTCCCGCCTGAATCGGACCTGGCATGGCGGCTTATTCTCATGATTGGTGCCATTCCAGCATCTATGACTTATTATTGGCGGATGAAGATGCCAGAAACCGCACGGTAGTAACAACTCATACATCACAAGTTTGTATTTTCTAATAATTGTTTCACTTGGGGTTGTCGTCCCTACCATGGGCAACTTCTTGGTCTTACTCTTTGTAACCTGACCGTGTAAACTAGACAGATGGTAGAGGCGGTTTCTCCATTTCCGGTTCATGCGTTTTAAGACCAAGACGTCGCCCTTGTAAAACAGTTGCAAGAATATATCCACTTGCATAAAATTTATTTATATAAGAATAAACATATATATTCCGTCAAACTTCACTCTTAACTCATGGCTTTCTTTGAGTATTCCTTCTACAGATTCACTGCTTTGGTGGAGAACAACGCATTACAAGCAGCAAAAGACATAGGAAAAGTGATGAACCTACCAATGAGTACAATCCAAGAAGATGTCAAGATGATAAACACGCCGAACACTCGCGCTGCTCTCTCCAACACCTACCCTTTCTTCTCTCGCGAATTTCTCCGACGACACGGGCGTGATCTCATCGCGGCATCCATCAACTGGCTTCTCATCGATATTGTCTTCTACAGCCTCAACTTATTCCAATATCATGCGTTTAGAGGCCTTATGAAATCAAAGATAAACATGAACCTATACCAAGATGCAATGCAAATCGCCAAATACCAAGCACTCATTGCCATTTGTGCAACCATTCCTGGATATATCGTGACAGTTTACATGATTGATCATGTCGGGAGAGTCAAGATTCAAGCAGCAGGGTTCTTTTTCATGGCTATAAGCTTGTTCACAATCGCAAATTGGGGATCAAAACAAGGTCCCGGTTTCATTATCTTCTATGGACTTACTTTCTTTTTTTCCAATTTTGGGCCAAACACTACAACCTTTATAGTTCCTGCTGAGCTTTTTCCCGCGAGGTTTCGTGCAACTTGTCATGGGATTTCAGGTGCGGTTGGGAAACTAGGGGCGATAATCGGGTCGATAGGGTACATGTGGGCTTCTCGCGATCCTCCAAACGGGCTTGGAGTGTCGCATACGTTGATGGTGATGGGCGGGGTTTGTGGTTTAGGGTTTTTTGTGACGTATTTTTTTACTAGAGAGACAATGGGACGGTCATTGGAGGAGAATGAGAATGTTGATGAGCTTACTGGTGTTTGGTTTGTTAGATTTTGGCCTCAGAAGGTTTGGGATAAAAGAAATGAAGTAAACACAGGTGAAAGGATGTCTCTTTATTGAGATATTATTTTTGTGTTTGATTGCATCCACAAAAACTTTTGAGGGCGTTTGAATTGGCATTTAGCAAGCTCAAACACCCTTTAAAGATAGTAGAAATGATGACCACAGATAGATGATTAGATGACAGTTTATGTAAAGACGTGTGCCCATGTATCATATTGGTATATAGATTTAATGAAATTGGGTGTGTTAGCTTGTATAACTGTTTTTTGAGACCGATAAAAAGTTTTATGTTTTTTTCTTGTAAAAGTTTGTTTATTATGTCAGACTCCATGTCTTTATTAGTAGTGTAAATTACATTTTTTCGTGTTTGTATCGCATTGCGATAGATGACTTTTAACTTCAATAATTACAGTCACAATCCTTTATTTGTAAAACCTATTACATTCTACGTCCTTTGGTCTTAACCTGGTTAAAATTTTCAGTTAAGTATTGCATGTGCCTAGCACATGAGGGTATATTGGTAATTTTAGTCTTTTATTTATCTAAAATAAATTTAAACAATAAACCTTTTAATATATAACTATATCAATCTCTCTCTCAAAAACTACCTTATGAGAACACCAACATAAAAGCACCAGCTACCATCACCTTTACCACCATAATCACTAGCACTACTAGAAAACTACATATTTTCCTACAAAAGTTTTCCACAAATTTCTCACAACTCAATTTTTATTACAATTTTTCTACAGTTTTCTCACAAAAAATAAAAACAAAAAAACCCAAAACCTTTCTTCAATTTTCCAACAAAATTGTCACACAACTACTGGTTGTAGCAATTTCGTCACAACATTAATTAGCTTTTCGACAAAATATCGACAAAATACATTAACATTTTGAATTATTTGTACCCACAACAAAATAAATAATTTAAAAAATAAAATTTTCTAAATTTGTCGGAAAGTTGTAGCAAACTAACACCACTTGCTACAGATTGTCGACAAAAAAAAAATAATTTATTTGTTATTTATCAATTTAAGAAAAATAAATAATTTTTAAAAATAAAATATTAAATTTGTCGGAAATTGGTAGCAAATTGACACTAGCTGCTACGGATTTCCTACAAAAAATAAGCTAGTTTATTTGTTATTATTCAATTTTAGAAAAAATAGATATATTTTAAAATAATACATTAAATTTTCTAAAATTTGTAGCAAACTGACACCACTTGCTACAGATTTTCGACAAAAAAAGTTTAATATATTTGTTACTTATCAATTTTAGAAAAATAAATAATTTTTAAAAATAAAATGTTAAATTTGTCGGAAATTTGTAGCAAACCGGCACTAGTTACTACAGATTTCCTACAAAAAGGTTATTTTATTTGTTACTTTATCAATTTTTGAAAAACATATATTTTTTAGAAATAAAATGTTAAATTTGTTAGTAATTTGTAGCAAACTAACACCAGTTGCTACATATTTCCTACAAAAAAAATATACTTTTATTTGTTATTTATCAATTAAAAATAAAAACATATAATTTTGAAAATAAAATTTTATATTTTTCGATAATTTCTAGGAAATTGACAAAAGTTCCTACAGATTTCTTACAAACAGAAAGTTATTTTATTTGCTATTTATCAAATTTAGAAAAACATATATTTTTAAAAAATAAAATCTTAAATTTGTAAGAAATTTGTAACAAATTGTCATCAGTTGCTATAGATTTCCTACAAAAACAATATTTTATTTGTTAATTATCAGTTATAAAAATCATATAATTTTAAAAAATAAAATACTAAATTTGTCAATAATTTGTAGCAATTGACCCCTTATAAAATATTAAAAAAATACGTTGATAGGGGACCGGCATACTATTTATAATGCTTCACTCATATACGATAAATAATAAAAGAAAAAAGGCCATACCATTTCGATAAAAGACCCGCACCCAAGTTCCATGGCTTTTGGTCCGCTATTCCGATCATGATTTTCCTAACCCCAGAGAGAAAGGCCTTTTCCTTTTGGGCCGGTTGTGGGTGAGGAGGGATTCGAACCCCCGACACCGTGGTTCGTAGCCATGTGCTCCAATCTTCTGAGCTACATGCCCTATAGTATACTATACGATACGATACGATACGATACCATACCATACCATACCATACCATACCATACCATACCATACCATACCATACCATACCATACCATACCATACCATACCATACCACACCACACCACACCACACCACACCACACGATACGATACGATACCATGCTACACGATACGATACGATACCATACTACACTATAATATATGATACGATACGATACTATACTATACGATACGATACGATTCGACTCGACTCGACACGACACGACACGACACAGTACTGTACGGTACGATATGATACAACACGATACGATATCATACTGCACGATACGATACCATAGTACACTATACTATACTATACTATACTATACTATACTATACTATACTATACGATACGATACGATACGGTAATATATGATACGATACAACACTATACACTACACTATACGATACGGTAATATATGATACCATACCATACCATACCATACTACACTACACTACACTACACTACACTACACTACACTACACTACACTATAATATACTATACTATACTATACGATACGATACGGTAATATATGATACGATACGATACGAAAACACTACACGAACCGAACACGAAATTTGCAGGTTTAGGTTTAGTCTAGGTTGAACCCGCGAACCCGTTTAGGTTAACGGGTTGGGTTCGGGTCAACCCGATCAGGTTGGCGGGTTGACCCGTTTAACACATTTATATTATATTTTATTCTTTTACAACTTATTGTATGTCATAAATTAAATGGGGTGTGTATTTTATGCCATAATTATAACTTAAAAAGAGAAATTAGCATAAGATTTTATAGTTTAATATAATTTGTGTTTTTTAAGTAAATTTTAATTTTAATATACTAATTTCAGAAAAAAAAATTTCAGGTTGAACAGGTCGTGTTCGGGTCAACCCACAAAAGTTCGGTTCGTGTTCGGGTTCATATGTATGATACGATTTTCGGGTTCGGGTCGGTTCGGGTTCATGTAAAATTTTCGGGTTTGGGTCGGGTTGAACCCGCCTACCCGCGAACACGACCCGTTTAGCACCCCTATCCTTAGTTATAAGCACCTAATCATCTTTATGTGTGTGTGTTTGTATAGAAAGATACTAATGAAGGAGACAATTATAGGCCACTTTTGGTTCTTATAGGGAATTGTAACATGTATGATAATAATCTTTGAAGATATTCCGTTGATCTTCAAGGACATATGGAACAGGTGTGTATTCTCTTTTTAATGCAAGTATGCATTGAGTCTCCATATGTGGTGCTTTTTAAAATGGAATACTTGCAGATAGCATAAAACCCATCTCTCAAAATTAATTCCAAGTCATCTTGTATTGTTTTATTATGCTGCCGTTGTGTTCCAATTTAAGCATTTAATTGTATATAAAATGAAAACAAGCTGTTGTTACTGTAACAGCTTGAGACCTCCATGCATCATGGATTAGACCAGTAGCATTCAACATTTTACATACTAGAAAAAAATATTGTGCAAAGTGATGAATGTTCAGAGTCTGTAGTGTTATTGTTCTGACCATAAGTACAGTGCATCATAATTTACTTGAAAAAAAAACCTATTTAAACTCATTTACACTAGTGTTTTGAAAACCAGATTGAGGCAAAGTGATGAATGTTCAGAGTCTCTAGTGTTATTATTCTGACCATAAGTCTAGTGCATCATCATTTACTTGAAAAAAAAACCTGTTTAAACTCATTTACACCAGTGTTTTTAAAACCAGATTGGACCCGCCCATCGAAATGTTAGTGTCACTGGTTGGTTGAACTGTGGGATTGAACCAGAAATTGATTAAATTCATCCCATTTTACCATAATTATTTATTTAATATTTTGACGTCATTCGTTTTTTACATCTTACATATGGTTTGGCCGTTACAACTAGTGGACCAACAAGGAGACCGGTTCCGGTCCTCAAATGTTGGTTACACCCTTTAAGTGAGATTGACGAATAATTCTTGATTTATATTTGCAGGTGAAACACATACAAATATAACTATGGAAGAAAAGCTGAAAACATAGAACCCCGTTTCGAACAATTTCAACAAGAGTGCGGAAAAGAGCGGGCCGACCAAGCGGCATGGCAAAAAACCATGGAAGAAAAGCTGAAAAACATCGGAAATAAGTAAAAACTCCGGTCTTATTAAGTATTGAAATGTTAAAGTTCGGATTAGTTTTGAATGCTTTTAATTAGAATTTTTTGTGCGTTTTGGAATGTTTTAGAATATTTGGAATGTTTCATAATGTTGCTTTAATATTTTTGGAAGATTTTAAAATTTTGCTGCAATTTTTTAGAATATAATAGTAATTTTGCTGTATTTTTTTTTCATAAAAAATGGTTTTTTAGTTTCTCTAACTTGTTATAGTTTGTCACAAATCTGTAGCAAACAGCTGTAGAATTTTTTTCTGGGTTGTAGGAAATTTGTGGCAACCTTCAAATTTTCTTTTTGGTTTGTAGGAAATTTGTCGTAACCTTTAAATTTTGTTTTTTTTTTGTTTGTAAGAATTTTGTCACAAAACTTAAAAACAACCATTTTTTAAGTTGTAGGAAATTTGGAGCAAACTGTTAAGAGAAAGTTCTATAATTTTGTAGGAATTTTGTCGCAAAATAAAAATAAGAGTTAATTGCCCGGATGGTCCCTGTGGTTTCACGTTTTTCACGTTTAGTCCCCACCTTCTGAAAATAGCAGGTATGCTCCCTATAGTTTGTTATTTTGTTACTCGGATAGTCCCTGAGTAGATATCAGTTAGTTTGAAAATAGCAGGTATGCTCCCTATGGTTTTTCATTTTGTTACTCGGATAGTCCCCTGAGTAAATGTCAGGGGACTACCCGAGTAACAAAATGACAAACCATAGGGATCATACCTGTTATTTCCAAAAGGTGGGGACTAAACGTGAAACCACAGGGACCATCCGAGCAATTAACTCTAAAAATAATTATTCGTAATTATGGATAATTTTTCTCATTAGTGTTATTAATTTTAAAAGTAAAATATCATAAAATAAAATACAAAAATAGTCATACATGTGGAAGAATTGTAGGAAAAACATAAAAAGCCGGTTTGTAGGTATTTTGTGGCAACGTTTGTGACGATAGAGTTTTGTCAAAAATTTGTGTGAAATTTTGTCATAATTTTGTATCTAACCTCATTTTCGACAAGCTTATTTTGCATGAAACTTTTTGTAGCAAATCTGTAGGTAAGACCAATTTCCTACAAATTTGCTACAAATTTGGCTGTCACAAAGTAGGCAGTTTTCTAGTAGTGTAGATACCCCCACCCCCACCTCCACCACCATAACCACCAAATTACCTTTTACATCAGTTTCTTACAGAAACCCATTGAAAAAGTTCTCTGCGTTACACACCTCCACCGGTTCCGTTAATGATGACGCACCTACAAACCCGTACCGTCACCAAATATGTTTCTGTTGAGAGACGCAGGGATGTTGTTGTTGACGCATCTTCAATGATGTCGGTGCTGGAGTTCCGCCGGAGTAAATCTGTTGATATTGAGAGACGCAAGATTAGAGCTTGTAATATTCTCATCATCAATCCTCTTCGCCTGAATCAACCCTGAAAGAACTATTAAAACTCATAAAATGGAACCAATTTTTATAAATATTTGTTCAAATTGTTTGTAGGTTTTGTTAAATTAGGTGAAATATTTCTGGGTTTGTTTGAATTGAGTGAAATGTTTGTGGGTTTTGCTGAATACTCATAAAAAAAATCCAATTTTTGCAAAATATTGGTGAAACTTTTGTGGGTATTGTTGAATTAGGGGAAATGAGCATTATAATGGTCAAATTATGGGAAACTCAACTGCGGAATCGCTTGTGTTTGGAGGATCAGATGAAGAAGCGTAAACAGAGGTGAGGGGTTTGTTGTGTTTGTATGAGGTGATTATTATGTTGTACGAGATGGCATTGTGAAGTGACGGAGTTTGTGGTGGATTAGATGTGAACGAAGCTTCTTCATTGGTAGATGATGGTGGGTATTTGGCAATGTGAATTGGAGACAGTTCCACCATTGTTGTCTCATTAGGGTTTCAGATCTGGAGAAGATGATGTTTCTCAGATTTATATATGCAAGTTAGGCTTTTTAGATGTAACAAGTAAAATTATTAAAATACCTCATGTGTGAGGCAGATGCCATACTTAACTGAATATCAAAGGGAACAATAAGAAATCTGGGTCATTGGATGAAAGTGAGGTTAAATCCTGACCCTAATAATTCATGGAAAGCTTCTAGAAGGGGAGGCTTCTAATGGTTATTATGGATTCCCTTTGACCTGCCCACGATCTTCAGTAAACCCAACCACGGTTTTCATATATAATAGGTTTCTCTACATGTTAAATCCCTCTTTCTCTTCTTCATCGCTTCCTCTCTCTCTCTATTTGTGCTTCTTCTCACGGTAATTATTCCTAACATTAATTATAATCGATTACTTTCACCATCGAATTACCATTTGTTCAATGAAAACAGTGTTTTTGGAACATAGCGTGCCAAATACATTGAAAAGCCATAGAGAATGAATCAACGAAGCCAACAAAAGTCTCAAGTTAATTTACATATTTAGGGTTTGCGGTAATCATTTTTTTTGTGAAAATTAGGGTTTGTATAAGTATCATATCATTGTGTTGTTAATTTTTAATGATGTTGGTGTGTAGAGTGTGGATGATTACAAGAGTACTATGGAGGCTGCAAGAAGTTCAAATTTAAGGCAGGGCAGATAGCCGCTTCTAGGTTTGTTGAGTTCTTATCAGAATCTACAATTGAATCGTCCTAATTGGAGATTTACAGTCTTTTGTGTCTCCTTTTTTTATTAGAATTAAAGTAATAGACACTGATTCTGACGATTTAAATCAAATATGTGCAGTTCTAATCAAGTGAAATCATTATTGGCATAAATTTGATCTTATTATTGTTATCTTAAATTTAAATTGTATTTACACTCATCCAGTTTAATTGGCAATTAGTCCAATACATCATATAATAGAATTAGGTGTTGTTGTAATGGTATAATATGTGGGCAAATTGTTTATTATGAACTAAATAAAAATGATATATTTAGGAATTTATGATTATTTGGGATGTGTAAAGCTTAATATCTGGTAAGTAGATGAAACACATTTCCAGTAGAAGCAATGTTTGTAAGTGCAGTTCCTACCAGGTAACTGTGCTGTATCAGTTCTGGTCAATGGTCAACAAAGTCCAAGCCAAGTCAAGAATTCGGAAGCTTTATCAGTTCCGAGTTTATGATGTTAAACTCGGAATATGTTGATTATTATTGTTGTCCGGATTATCTGTTTTGTATCCCGGACAATATGTTTTGTCCGGGTTTAGTCCCTAGTCTATATATGTGTGTTTAAATAGGGTAGATTAGGGCAACCCTTCAGAGATTGGTGCATCTCTCACAAATCCCAACTATTCTCCATCAGTGTGTGAATTCTAGAGAGAGAGGGAGACTAGTGTTAGTGAGAGAAAGCTTGGTTTAGATCTTTGTGATCTAAACCAGCTTGTAGATGATGTATACTCTTTTGGTATGTAATCTGTGATGACTGATTCGTTAATAAAGAGATTCATCTTCTACATCTTTATATCGTTGGTGTTTATGATTGTTCTTCATGTCTTGAATCAAGTGCAATGTTTGATGTTCGTCATCGATCCGGTGCTTTAACAGTGGTATCAGAGCATGGTTACCGATTTGGAATGGTCTAACCGCCTTCCAAATCACCATTGCTCTTGATTTGATGTTTGTTTCCGCCAAACATCATGAAGACGTGAAGTTTTTGGTCCAGATATGAAGAACTTCGAGCTGTTTTGGAGAGAACTGTTGGGTTTTTTTGGTAGATCTAGGGTTTTGATCTGAAATTGAAGCTGTCCGGATTTCTGTAAGTGTTAAAGTGCCTTCCGAATTTCTTTCAGCATTACCTGTTCCGAGTTTCTGTGACTTCCGGACTATCAATAACTTTAATGTGTTTATGGAGAATCAAAGTTTCGATTTTTCTTCACCTTGACTGTTTTTGGGTCCGGGTTTCCATAGTTCCGGATAACTTGGGTCTGGGGTTTTGCTTTAAGTGATTCATTCCGGGTTCTGTGAAGAATAAACAGTGTGTTCGGGTTTTTGTTTTGATTAAACTCTTTGACTGAGGTTATTTCCTTCGCACATAAGTAAGCTCCGGGTTTTCCTGTATAACTCTTGGTCTGGGTTTGTTGTTTTTCGAGTGTCTGGGTTATTAATTCAAAGGTTTTCCGAGTTGTAGTTCAGAAAATTGTCCGGGTTTTTCGAGTTTCAGTTTGGTCCGAGTTAACTGATTCCGGGTTTGTTTGTGTCCGAGTTATCTATTCCAAGTTGTACATTCTTCCGAATTTAGTACCGGTTCCGAGTTTATTGGTAATCCGTGTTATTAAGACAACATCATTCCGAGTTTGTGTTCCGAAGTTTTGGTTTGTGATTTATCCGGAAGGAAGGAATTAAATTTGGAAATAGTACAGTTCCTATCTGTTCCGAAGTTTTAATAGTTGTCTAAATTTCCATCAAAGTGTGCAACGTTTAAAGATTGTCTTGGAAATATCATATAAATAAAAAATGATGAAAAAAATTTGATGAGGACAGTTCCTAGTCTTTCTTTTTTTTCTTTTTTTTTTTTTTTTTGAAAGGAGAATTTCATTAAAACACAAACACCAACCTCAAGACGAGGCGGCAAGAACAAACAAAACAAAATTACATATATACAAAATTACACCACTCTTCCCAACTAACATCTCTATCTTTCGATCTAGAATTATACCAGAAAAAACCAACCGACTTAATCTCTCGGATAATCCCCTCTACTTTCACTTCTCTATCGTTGAATTTGACCTCGTTTCTAGCCTTCCAAATACACCAACAACCAATTCTAAAAATACCTTGAATCAACTCTTTTTTCCTGCCTTTTAGACCGCTATTATCATGCGTTTCGAGTAAATCCATGACCGAAAAAGCAAGAATATAAGGAATCTTACACCATATACTAATAATCGCCCAAACCGTCGACGCAATCCCGCACGAGGTGAATAAATGTTCCACAGTCTCTTCTTGTTCTCCACAGAGCACACAAGTGCAATCTCCCCTATCAATATTTCTTTTCTTAAGAGCATCCATAGTAGCCAGCTTGTTCAAACCGAGCCTCCAAATAAAAACATTACACTTCCGTGGAATCCATCTACATCTACCCGGGCAATAATCCACCGGAATATTAATATTGCGAACCAGCAAAGCCTTAACCGAACCCACACTAAACTGATTGTCCGCGGACCCGACCAAGTCCATGGATCTACAACCTCCTTTAAATCCACACTATGAAGATAATTACACAGGTCAATCAGATCGTCGATCTCCTGCCCGACCGCCGGAGGTCTCTTCCAATGCCAAACATTTCTTAAATTCCTACTATCGAATAAAATCCTTTCATTAATGCAGCAATCTTTTTTCTCCTCTAACTCGAACAAAGCTCGAAACCACTCTCTTAAAGGACCACCATCCAACCAAGGATCAATCCAAAATTGCAACGGCTTCCGATTACCAACCTCCCCTTTAAAAAAACTCTTTATCGTCTTGTTATCCAGCATTAAGTTTTCCATCAGCTTCACAATATTGAACCATACCCCCCCCCCCATGGATTTTCTGGCCGGAAAAAATCCCATCTATTTTTTGTTTTGTGCACCACATCTATCACTCTTACCCATAACTTTTGTTTATCCTCCTTATACCGCCATCCCCATTTAGAAAGCAAAGAAGTATTAATATTCTTCAGTTTACTAAGGCCCAAACCACCTTTATCCAACGGAAGAGCCACCCAATCCCAAGCCGCCCAATGAACTTTGTTAATCGAGTTGCATCCTCCCCATAAAAAATTCCTAATTTTAGCTTCCAAATCTTTAATAACTTGCACGGGAGCTTTATAAAGTGAGAAATAGTAATTCAGTAAACTTTCAAGGACCGCCTTGATTAAAGTAATTCTTCCTCCCATCGATAGCATCACCGCTTTCCATTTTGCTAGTCTCGTATCAACAATATCATACACAGGTTTCCAACTATAAACCCTATTCATATTACCTCCAACGGCCAAACCAAGATAACGGAACGGAAATACCTCCGCTTAACACCCAACAATATCCGCCATACTTTTCAATTCCTCGTTATTGACACCAATCCCAAATAAATTAGACTTCGCTAAATTTATCTTCAATCCAGAGCATAGGTGAAAAATTCTAAGAATACGGACCACATTGGTAATATTAATCCTTGACCAATCCCCCATAATAATTGCATCGTCCGCATAAAACAAATGAGACACCATCGGACCGTTCAAAGGAGTTTGAATGCCCACCATAATACCTTCATATTTCGCCCTTTCGATCATAAAAGACAAAGCCTCCATCACAATGATAAACAGAAACGGAGAAATCGGTTCGCCTTGTCTAATCCCTTTAGAACACTTGAATTCAAAAGTAGGCGAACCATTAATTAGAACAGACGACCTGGCCGAGTCAACACATCCTTTAATCCATGTGCACCATCTAGACGGGAAACCCATTTCCTCCATAATAGAAATCAGAAAATTCCAATTCACTTTATCGTATGCCTTTTCGAAATCAATTTTGAGGAAAAAAACTTTTTTCTTAAATTTCTTACCCCAATTATATAACTCATTAACTATCAAGGGACCATCCAAAATGTAATTACCTTTCAAGAAAGCCGATTGGGACTCCGATATCACCGATCCAATCACCCTTTTCAACCTATTCGCAAGGACCTTCGATAACAACTTGCTAACAATCCCAATAAGATTTATCGGCCTATAATTTTTAAGGTCCACCGGGTCTTTTATCTTAGGGATGAGTGTAATAAACGACGAGCTACTTCCTATACTAAACACCTCATGCTCAAAGAACCAATCAAAAAAATTCACAAAATCCGCCTCAAATAAGTGCCAAAAAACTTTAATATACTTAATATTTAAACCGTCCCGGCCAGGAGCCTTATCATCCCCACACTCCTTTAAGGCACTCTTAATTTCCGATAAAGAGAAAGGCGCCACAAGACTTACCTTATCCACATCAGACAACCGACGAATGCCATGACAAACCAAAACCGGCCTATTAACCACATCTTCTGCGAATCTGCTCCTAAAAAACTTCAAAACTTCCAGCTTAACTAGAGACGGTTTATCAACCCAAGTCGACCCAATAATTAAACCCGGGATACCATTAATAGCTTTCCGTGCGTTAACATGAGCATGAAAAAACTTAGAATTTTCATCTCCGTCCAACGCTCACCTCGTTCTAGATCTTTGTCTCAAATCCAACACCTTACATCTCTCAATTTCCAACAGTAACTTTTTATTTTCCAAAAAAGTCCATTCTTCCTCTTCTGACAAATCTCTAGTTTCCAATATACTTTCCATCTCTTCCATCTCTTCTAAAGCCCTATTAACCACTTCCCCTTCTTTCTTTTTCATCTCGATCCTCCAGTCTTTAATACCTTTTCTAATAGCCGCCATTTTCTGAATCAAAAGACTATCCGGCGGCCTGACAAAATCAAAACCTACCAAAGACTTTTCAACCGCTTCCTTATACCCTTCTTTCTCCAGCCACGAATTAAAAACTCTAAAGGGTTTTGCTCCAAAGTTTCTCAACTGGGTCACTAACAAAATAGGGCCATGGTCAGAATAATTGGCCGGCAGAGCCCTAAAAGTAGCATCGGGCCAACGATTAAAAAACTCCGAACAGACCAAGAATTTATCTATCTTGCTCAATTTTTTATCGTTTCCTCTGATACAAGTAAACCTTCTTCCTTTCAAGTCATACTCTAAAAGCCCCGAATTAAGAATAAAATTGTTGAAGTTTGTAGCACACGAATTGTTGAACCTAGAGTTTCTCCTTTCATTAGGATCCCTGACCGCATTAAAGTCTCCACCCACAACCCACATACCGGTAAAATCCTCCATAGCCACCAATAACTCGTTCCAAACGACCTGCTTTGCGCTAACCGGTTGCGGAGCATAAACATTAACCACATTCAAAGCTAAACCACTACCTTTCAATTTACCAGCCACCAATAATAAATGCCTATTCTTAACAACTGGCAAAACTTCAAACAACCCAGGATCCCAAATACTTAGGATACCACCAGACATCCCCACAGAACTAACGAATTCCATACCGAAAACCCCTTTCCCCCAGAAATTGCCAATATTCACACCAGCTAGATCCTCTTTCTTAGTTTCTTGAATTAACAAAAAATCTATATCATGATCCTGTTTCAAACCCCTTATCCACCCATCCTTATTTCCCCCTATACCGCAAGCATTGACTGACAAGAAATTCATTGAAAAACAACATTATTACCTTTAATGATAATCGCCTCCTTAACAAGAGAGCTGTAATTCCTCAGATCCACTCTGATATTATTTCCAAGACTGACCGTAGCATCAATTTCTTTCAAAATTTCACTGCCTCCATCCTCCGCAGCAACCGATCCCTCCCCTGCTTCATTCAAAAAAGGCTGAGAATTAGAGCCGGATTCCACACCCCTGGCCTCACCACCGCCGGAGCCACAACAAGTAGTGTTCAAATCGAAGCTTCTACTGAAAACATCTTCTCGAGACATCCACACATCATTCTCCTCCTGGTTATTAACCATATTGGGCCGGTCCAGAAATCCAAAACGGTCAAAAGACTCCTCCAGGTCTACCCGTGACCTTTTTTTGAATCAACTTTGGGCTAACCACCCTGGGCTTGGCTTTATGTTTATTCTTCATAATATTAAAAGGTTTTTTCCTATTAAAATCCTTATCTCCATTTACCGAGGCAAAAAGAACATTCTTGTTAAAATAAACTTGGGAATTCCCATCACCAGCCGAATTCCCCTCCACATTAATATTTCCATTCTCCTCGAATGCCTCCCCCCATTATTATGAGACTCTGGCTTTCCATCTTCTTCCCCTGATTTTTCTGACTCTTCAGTATCTTCCATCGGAATACCTATCGGCACATCACCTCCGACGATATCCTTCGACCAGTCAGTATCCGACAAACAGTCTGGCACCCATTCATCCCTTTCTTCTAGAATCCAAATTTTATACTTTTTATTTTTCCACTTCACAGTAACCGTATCCTCAATCCTGTTACCATGATCAACCAGGATCCCCACATAATTCACCGACAAATCCTTATCTTCCAAAGACAGTTGGGACCTTTGAATCACCTTTCCAAACATACCTGCCACATCGTCGAAGACCTTGTTCTCCGCCAGATGAAGCGGCATGCCGTGGAACTTAAGCCAAGCAATTCTCTCGTATTGCATGGTTTGCCCAGCCCACATATCCACCGATGAAAACCAACGACTCCAAACATTAACGTTCAATAAGAATTCCGCAGCATCAATATCATCTTCAAATGAAACCAACAAACTCAGACCACCAAGATAGTGAATATTAAAACCGGACAGACCCGCCTCTTTAAGCAAAACCTTCATCTTCATGATAGTCGGAATATCGATAACCCTTCCAACCACCGCTCTCCCTTGGAGATCGAAAAAACGCACTAGTTTCGCTATGGACCTCTAACACTTTCTCCATAACCTCCACACCACTACTATTATGTCACGACCCCCGACCCACCCTGGACGGAATCAGGAGCCGCGAACAGCCCAGTGATACCGGTGATTTAATTTGAAAACGTTGCAGCGGAGATTTCATCAGGACCGTGAGTTAGGAAAAATATCAGAGTTTAAAAACACCGGATTTTATTTATTAAATAGTTGGGATAAACCCATGTTTTACAATGGTAGCTTTAATGAAAATAAATTTGATTACATAAAACAATATTTTTTTTATTTGATTTAATTAATAAAATAAGCCACTTCTTGAAGTCTTTCAGTGCCGTATCCATCTCTACTGTAATTACCTGAAACATGTTTGGAAAAGGTTTTGTCAGCGGGAAATACTGAGTGAATCATTCTATTTACTAAAATGACACATTTGTTATAATTTACAGTATTAAGAGCGATTACAATGTTTCTGATATCAAACCAACTACCCACGGTATTTGTCACTCGATCGAATCTGTGACTATGGTCATATCCCCCAATTGGCTGCCCCAATGGTGACGATTATCAAGTAATGTATACAAAACCCCACATACCGGCTGTAATTTGGTGATTACAAAGACTTAATCCCCGTAATTATAACTTTGAAAATAAACATGATTTGGAAAGTAATTTGATAAAAAGAGAATGACTCACATATAATCATGCAGATTCATACGGCCAAAGTTTAGTCTACAGATAAGCCTTGATATATTGCAGATTTATATAGGCAGAGCTTAGCCTATTGATTTAGCCTTGTAGCCTAGTGCATACGAACTAGGTAGGTAACTTAATACAGCATTTACGATAACTCACGAGATCAAATTCTCACAACGAACGACAAAGTGCGATACTTAAACATCCATCGAATTAACGACGAACGACAAAGTATGATACTTAAACATCCATCGAATTAACGACGAACGACAAAGTATAACCCTAATGTGGGCGGCACTTAAACATCCATTGGATATATTGATCAGTCGGAAAATGAATCGTAATAGCGATCGAGTTAATACCCTGTATCGTAGCAGAATTCGAGCTAGTGTGTGTTTGGTAGTAATAAAAATATATATATTTGTAATTTAAGTATAGTACCCCTAATTCAACCTTATCCCGATGTCCCGAGACCGAATCCCAACGAACTTAGTCGGGCAGAGCCCTGGCATGAGTTATGAGGCTCAGATCAATCGGAAAGGGTAGCGGTGATCGGGAGTTAAAATACTTAAAACGAGACAAGGTTTTATTATTATTATGAAATAAATAAACACTACAGAAATTTGAGAGTGAGAAAGATGGGCGACATGAAAGGTTTGCTTTGAACCTATTTATACTTGAAAATTTCTTCAAACTTAGGAGACAAGGAATTAAGTCATCATGTTTGTTCTGATCTATATACACGTATAACTTTCATACATGACTAAGCACTTTCACATGTTAGAGTTTTCTTTAATTATTTATTTATTTCTTTATTTATTTATTTATTTTTTTTTTTTTTTTATTCTTTACGTAAGTTTTTGAATTACTATTATTATTATTATATTTTTATTAACTTATATATATTATAATTAATTCAATGCTTTACTTATTTGGCGTTTATAATTTCTAAAATATAACGTTTTATAAAATAATAAATATGTCATTAGAACGACAATATTTTTATCTACATTTGGGTCTAAGTTTCATTAAAAATAGAGTAGGTTCAAAATACAATGTATTTTTATAATTTAGTTATTATACGGTTTCTAGGCCCATCTAGGAACTTCATTTTTCTTACGGTCAACCTACCCGTAAGTTACCTGTCTAATAATATAAGTTTTTATAGACTTTTATTTTATTAGAAATGGCACTCATATACAAGCCAATTAATTAGTATAATTTTTCAACCAATTATAGAAAATAGTGTTTAAAACTATTTGGGTTGAATATTTATACTAAAAATAAACTAGTTACTAGTTACTAGTGGTTAATAAATTTAACCAAACCTATAATTTATATGATAAAAATAGGGATGTTACATATTACCATCATGCTTCAGAATATCCTTGAATGAAACGCCCTCTTTCAAACGACCTCCATTTCCATTCAAACAAGGATTAAGATCTTCACCTCCAATAGGCAACTGAACGTTATCCTTTGACCTCTTTCCTTCCTTCCTACCATGAGCATCCTCAACCCACCACACTGCATTCTCCGAAGCAAATTTAGCTACGTTGACCCGAAGTTTACAGCCCCCCATCTTCAACCCATTAAGAACTTTTTCTATAGCTTTAGTATCTTTCACATTTCTAAGACTCAAAAAACCAAATCTTCTACCCTCTTTATCCTTCTTTCTCGCTATGTACATTCTGGCCACTTCTCCAACACCAGCCACAAAATCTGCCACATCCCACGGTCTACACCATTAAGAACTTTTTCAATAGCTTTTGCCACAAAATATTGGTCCATGCTACAATTTTAAAGAAGTTTGTGTGTGCCATCGGTTTAAGCTCAAAGAGCTGTGATCCACTGTGACTTGTTCGAAGAAAGACCGAGAATTTTGTATTCGCATAGAGTTCACTTGGTGTGAATTTGGTTCGTGAGTTAAAAAAACCGAATCTATGAGTTATATTCGGAATTTCTTTGCTTTTTCCGAATTTGTTTCTATTCTGTACTATTCAGATAACCTGATCCGCGGTTTCAAAAGCTTTCGGGTTTTACGAGTTCCGAACTTTCTAGAATTCCGGGTTACCTGGGGTACCGGATATTTAGTTAAGTTTAGAAGTTTTTGTAGTTCAGAGGTTTCGATTTGTGCGTGTTCTGAGTTTTTCTAGTTATGTCGGGTTACCGAGGGTACCGGATAATTAGCAAGAGTCAGAATTTTGTGTAATTCGGAAATTTAATGTCAGTTTTGGATTATTGAAAAGTTACAGGGTACTTATGTTGTCCGGATCAAGTGAGGGGATGAGAAGTGGTAATGGTGGTCTAAGGCGTTCTTTTCAAGATTCTCAAAGTTCGGATTTGGTCCTTACTAGAGTTTTGGGACAATCTTGGACTATTATCGTGACTTGGCTTGGACGTTGACAGTTTACAAAGAAATAGGGGTAGTAAAAATTTCCTATTTTCTTCGTAAATCTAAAACTTGTGCGTGAAAAGGCTCGTGTATGATGGAGTTTTGTCAAGTGTGTTTGTGTTTTTGATCAAGTATTGACGTGATGAAGTTGAATTCTCGGTTGACGACTAGTTGAAGATTGAGCCTTATTAAGTTGCTGTTTAGAGTAGAGAAGATTAGTTCTGGTCTCGAAGTAATGTGGGGCTTCTTGATTTGAGGGGAAGATCAGATATGAAAGCCATCAGGGATTCAACGGATTTGTGAAGATAGGAGATTGATTCATGAGGATACGTGACGAGATGAGATCATACATGAAGGGTTGAAGACTTTTGATTAATATGGTGGATGTACTTTTACAGAGTTCGGTTTATTATTAAGTTATCGAACTGAACTTCATGTCTTAGTGAAGTTTGAAGTGTTCAAGGTTGGACATTGGAAATCCAATGTTTCTTTCTGGTGCCGATTAGGTTTGAAGATAAATGTATCGAGCAATATTCTTACCTATGGTTGTAGGTCGGTTCGCGTAAACTTGATTCGGGAGTAGTTTGAGGGGGAGGATCTGTAGTGTTTGATGTTGGATTCTTCAGGTTTCTCAAAGTAGCCTTAAGTGATCATCAGCAAGTCTTTTATTAGAAGGGTTGAAGATCACTGTGCTCTGCCAGAAGATCAAGTCTCAACCAAAGTTGAAAGCAGGTATGATATCATCAGTCAAGGGGGAGTCTGTAAGTGCAGTATCCGGTGACAGAAGATATCAGTGTCAGACAGAACTGATAGCAACAGTTAAGAGGGAGTCTGTAAGTGCAGTTCCTACCGGGTAACTGTGCTTTATCAGTTCTGGTCAACGGTCAACAAAGTCCCAGCCAAGTCAAGAATTCGGAAGCTTTATCAGTTCCGAGTTTATGATGTTAAACTCGGAATATGTTGATTATTATTGTTGTCCGGATTATCTGTTTTGTATCCTGGACAATATGTTTTGTCCGGGTTTAGTCCCTAGTCTGTATATATGTGTTTAAATAGGGTAGATTAGGGCAACCCTTCAGAGATTGGTGCATCTCTCACAAATCCCAACCATTCTCCATCAGTGTGTGAATTCTAAACCAACTTGTAGATGATGTATACTCTTTTGGTATGTAATCTGTGATGACTGATTCGTTAATAAAGAGATTCATCTTCTACATCTTTCTATCTTTGGTGTTTATGATTGTTCTTCATGTCTTGAATCAAATGCAATGTTTGATGTTCGTCATCGATCCGGTGCTTTAACAATGCTCAATGATTTTGATCCTTCTCAAGTGGAATTTACTATAGATAATCCACTTCATTGGTTTATATACATATTTGCTTCATCCTGATTGATGTAGAAAACTTTTTCAACCTCGTCTGCGAATTAATGGGTTTTTGTATTTGAAATGTATCGCATTGCAGGAAGAGTTGTTATTGGATTGTATGGTGAAGTTGTACCAAAAGGTGTAGGTAAGCCTTACAATTATTATTTTCTTTTTGTGTGTCGAAAGGGGCACATTATTTGAGCTTGATTTTTCTGTACTTTCCCCATCAAGGTTATTACCTAGGTTTTACGTAATTAAATGTTTATTCTAAATTTGGGGTTTTTTTCTTGAAGGCAAGATTAGGGTTCTTGCAAGCAGAGTATGGCCGGTCACAAGTCGAATGGCTATTCTTAATTGCACACCTCGAAGATGAATATCACCATCATTCATCCTGATGTCTAAACCGGTACACACACAAGCTCTTACAGATTTACATTGTTGTTCTTTTTTTGTTTGAATTTTATTCGTTTTAATTTCGATTAATCCAGTGTCTTAGGTTGATCTCTGCAGTTTGCCAAGGGAAACGTTCTAATTTTAAAGTGGAATTACATGAAATTTGATCCCATGCTGTAAATCGCTGTTTTGAGGATGCACATATAGGTTAGCAAGTTCGTTTACTCATTTTTAATAATACGGATCCGCCCTTAGTTTGCTTCGTGAATAAGGAAAGAACCATATTATGAGATTTATTTCACATATGTTTTCTTATCTTTTTAATGTTGTAGCAGTTCGGGATATGATACAGAGGTATGGATTTATGCCATTTATATCATGTTCAGGTCACTAATATACGTTCTATTTGAGGTATTTGTATGTGGTAATTGAAAGTAATGATGTCATGCTCTTATATCATCTACGCCGATGTGATAAACAAGAACAAACCAAAGAACATGGCTTCCAACTAAGAAAGTTAAGCAAGAATTGAAGGAAGAAAAGAAAGAGCTGGAAAGTATAAAAGTTCTTCTATAAACAAATTTAATCCGTGCAGAAAGCATTGAAGGCAACTTTTTTTAGAAATATTTTGTTTTCTTTCAGGTAAACTTTGTGGTTTATTATAATCTGAAATGCTCATAGTTGGCTTTTTACTTTGATCAGTAGATTGACTCACATATACATTAACATTTGATTTGAATTAGTCTAATGAAATATAATTTTCTCAACTAACTTAAAATAATAATTTTTCTTTTTGCAATTTGCAGGCCAGCGATTCGCAATTATGTTGCATATGTTTTGACCAACTATGCGCAATTGAAGCTCAAGATTGTGGTCACCAAGTATGTGCTCATCGCACATTTGCTTTGTGCTGCCACAACAAGCCCGACCCGAACCCATCTGCCCCTTCTGTAGAAGCAACATTGCACGATTAACCGTCGTCAAGGTCAAAGTCAACCCTGCTGACCAAGAACTCAACCTTTATTCCTCTTCTAAACCAGAAAAATCAAGAAAATCACGAAATTTGGGTGAGGGAAGCAGTACCTTTAACAGACTATTTGTTTTAGTGATTTATTAGCAAGTTAAAAATAAACTTTTACTTGCAGGCGGCATTATGACAATAAACAACCCGTCCACTGGACGGGTATAGAACTAGTTTTGTTAATGTTGTAACTTCACAACAAAAATTAAAGTGTGAATGTGTGTGAAAATGAAATGCAAAACTCGTGTCTGTTTAGTTATTCAGACACAATTTGTTAACTTTAGTCGGTGTAAGCGTTTACATTAATAGACCATGCCTCGTTTACTACTCAGTAATCAAGTTTAAAAATTTAGGGACCATGCAATAGTGCAAGGTCGACCATTTGTCTTTGAAGATCATGTTTAAAAATTTAGGAACCATGCAATATTGCAAGGTCGACCAAATGTTTTTGAATCGCTTTAATTAATGTTTTTAATCAAAATGGGAAAAAGTTATATGTTGATACAAAAATCCGTAATGGTTAATGTCTCTTAAGGGGCATTTCTGTTACATCAACATCATAACGCCCCATTAAAAATGTGTAGTGGTTAACGTTCTTAATGCACTTTCAATCATTACTTTCCGTTTTGTTTTCTCTCCATTGGTCATTATACTAGAAACGCGTCCTCCTATTCATGCCGCTATAACGCCCAAGGGAGCGATGTTAGAGGCGTTATCAAGCTTATTCACGCCCCTATAATACCCCATTAGACATGGCCTAAACAAAGTCAAATCATGTTTCCTTTTTTCGTTGGAGTATAACTTACACACTATTTCTTATTCTACTAAATAGTATAAAGGAGGACTTGAACCTTCGACCTCTAACAGAGGAAGCACCATTTACACACCAAAATACCAATGGGTTAAATGCCCTTTGGTCATAGGATGTTCTAATATTGTCAAAATGACATGGTATGAGCTATGAGCGCATAATTTACATGTTTCTAAATTGTGCAGCCGAACAAGTATCACATATTTTTTTTATGTCAAAGGGCTTTTCACCTAGTAGTACCAATGTGTTGGATAAAACTTTGTCTTTCCATATGTTGAGGCTATAATTGCTATTGTGGACAAAAATGTGTAGTTTAGTAGCATATTAGAGATTGTTTGAGTTTGTAAGTTTAACAAAAACATAATCTTTTTCTATAACCAAATCTTGGAACTCAGTATCAGCAATCTCCACATTCCTAGTTTCAGTTTGCCTTGGGAACACTGGTCATGTATTCCATTGGAACTCTTTCTAACACATGCGACATTAGATGAACTTTAGAGCACACAAGTCAACTGCAAAAGTATTAAAAGTAAAACTTAACGTACTGTTTGGTATGCATAAATGAGAGGCAGAATGGAATGGGCTATTACGAGGTTAGGGATGAGCAAATCGTTTCCGGTACCGGTACCGAATTTACCGAACCGGGTACTTTTTCGGTACCGACTTTTAGCATTTTCGTTACCCGTTCGGTACCGGTATTTACCGGTTTTTACCCTCAAATACCGGTACCGATACCGAACCATACCGAACCGGGTATATTCGGTACCGGTACCGGTACCCACTTTTGGGGATTTTCGGTACCGGACGGCACCGAGCTCATCCTTATACGAGGGAATGAAAAAAAAATGTGTTTGATTGGTCCAGGTAATGGAATCACCCATTACATAGGTCATTTCATTCCCTCAAGTTCATTTCAACCAGACCCCATGTTTTTTTTTCATCCCGTTCCCCCTCTCACCTTCATCACCAACACCTCCCACCACTAGCCACCCATTGCCGCCACCACCAACCTACACCGTTGACCACCGGCACCCGCCGCAACCGAACACCGGCGCCGCCAACCACCGTCACCCTCCGCAACCAAACACCGACGCCACCGTTGTCGCCACCCATCCACCACCGACGCCACCGTTGTCGCCACCCTCCGCCACCGAACACTAACGCCACCACGGGCCACCGCCACCACCACCGACCACCTCTGCCACCACCTACCGCTATCGCTACCCTCTGCTACCGAACACGGAACCATTGCTGACCACCGCCACCAAAAACCGACGCCACACCCCGCCACCACCGCTACCGACCACCGCCACCGCAACAACCGACTTCGACTACCGCCACTACCCACAACTGCCACCCATTGCCGCTTTTATTACTTCTTTTTCTGCCTACCAAACACTACAAGGTAATGATTTATTTCATTCTTACATGGTAACCAAATAAGATCATAGAATGTAATAGTGTAACATAACTTAAGGATTCTACAAATCAATTAGAATTATTGTTTTTGTATATTTACTTTCCTAGTATAGGTTCCCTTGTATTCCTATATATTGTATCTTTATTGTGAATAATAGACAAGAGATTGAGTCCTTACATGGTATCAGCCAAACATGTGATCCCCTCTTCCCGTCTTCTTTTTTCGATACCCTAACCCGTCCCCATGTCCACCTCCGCTTCCTCAAGTTCCGACTCTGTCACCTCCATACCTCTCCATTCTCTTCTTCACTTCATACCCCTCAAACTTAATTCCACCAACTATCTAGCCTGGAGTCAGCAAGTATCCCTTGTTCTCTCCTTTCAAAATCTCCTTGGTCATATTGATGGCACCACCCCCATTCCATCCGAAACCATCAAAATTGATGAGAAAACCGTTCCAAATCCCGATCGCGCCACTTGGCTCCTTCATGACCAGTCTGTGCGAATTCTTCTTCAATCCTCCTTATCCGATGAGGCCATGTCCGAAATCATAGGCCTCACTGATGCTTGTCAAATCTGGACTGCCTTGGAAACGGCTTATAGTCATCACTCGGTCGATCGTATGCACACCCTTCGGGACACTCTTCGCTCCCTTAAAAAAGGTTCCTCCACCGTTGAGGATTTTGGTCGCAAATTCAAGTCCCTATGCAATCAACTTTTGGCCATCGGCCACCCGGTCGATGAACGTGACAAATGTCACTGGTTTCTTTGTGGGTTGGGCACTTCCTTCGAACCCTTCTCCACCTCTCATCGGGCTCTCGGCACCGAGTCGTTTTGACACCTCCTAGCCAAAGCGGAAAACCAGGAAACATTTATTACTTCTCTTCATGGCCAGCCGTCACCTCAAGCCGCTTTCGTGGCCTAGCCGTCCCGTTCCGGTAATTCAAATCGCACCTCTTCTGGTTCATCTTACACTAATAAGGACCGTGGTGCACGTCATGGTCGTGGTACCGGTCGTGGACGTGGTAGGCGACCTCCACACTGTTAGCTTTGCAGGAAAGATGGCCACTACGCCAATACCTATCCCAATCTTGTGTCCTTTGCCCAACAGGCTGCCCCGTTAGATGCAAACTTGGCGCAGGCTTTTCAAGCCCAGTGCCATATTGCTGAAGAATACCCTGACTGGACAGGTGACACAGGTGCGTCTGCCCATATGACCCCGTCTGAGAGTGACCTTGTCACTACATACGGTTCATCCGGCAAGGACTATGTTCGGTTCGGAAACGGTCAAATCTTACCGGTAACCAATGTTGGAACAACCTCTCTTGCTAATAATATTTCTTTAAAAAATGTCTGGGTTGTTCCACATCTTACCAAACGCCTTCTCTCAATTAGTCGGCTTACTCGTGACTCCCCTGTTGATGTTCTATTTTCTAATAACTTTTTTCACATATAGGATCGAAAGACCAAGGAAATCATGGCAAAAGGAACTTCTGAGAACGGTCTCTATATCCTTCGTGAAGGAAACCATGCCTTTATCGCCTCCTATTCCGTTCCTCATCTCAAGGCTTCTTTTGAACGGTGGCATAGTCGCCTTGGACATGTCTCTTTTGATATTGTTTCTAGATTACATAAACATGGTTCTTTGTTTGTTACGTCTTTATTACCAAAACCTGGTCTTTGTTCTCCTTGTCAGTTATCTAAATCTCATCGTTTGCCCTTTGATTTAAATGTTAAACGATCTATGCATGCTTTGGATTTAGTTCATTGTGATTTATGGGGACCTTCGCCAATTACATCATCTAATGGTTGTCGTTTTTATGCTATTTTTATAGATGATTATTCGCGCTTCACGTGGTTTTACCCGCTTAAACATATATCTGACTTCTATGAAGCGTTATTGATTTTTGTCCCATTTGTTCAAAATCAATTATCTTGCAAAATAAAAAATTTCCAAAGTGATGGGGGAACTGAGTTTACCAACCATCGTGTTCAAACTTTCTTTCTTGACCGTGGTATTCATCATCGCCTCTCTTGTCCTCACACGCCCCAACAAAATGGTCGTGCTGAGCGCAAACATCGTCATATCACAGAAACGGGTCTCGCCATGCTTTTCCACTCACATGCCCCCGCCCACTTATGGGTTGATTCCTTTTCTTCAGCTACTTTTATTATCAATCGTCTTCCCATTGCCTTACTCAATTACAAATCCCCATTTGAACTTCTACATGGCCAGGCACTTACCTACTATAACTTTCGTGTATTTGGGTATCGCGTATTTCCTTATCTTCGGGACTACGTGAAACACAAGTTGTCTCCTCGTAGTGCGGAGTGTGTGTTCATTGGTTACGATGTAAAATATAAAGGCTATCGTTGCCTAGAACCCAAAACACAGTGTGTGTACGTCACTCGACATTCGCAATTTGATGAAGACTCATTTCCTTTCACTGGTCTCGCCAAACCTATCAATGAAGCCGACTTAATTTTTTCCAACTTCGATGAATCTTTACCACCAGCTTTCCTCCCCGACCCGCCACCTGTTCTTGCTACTCCTACTGTTCCCGCTCAAAATCTCTCGGCTTCTCTAGATCACACACCTACACCGTGTTCTCTATATATGCCCTCATCACACCATCCCATCGCACAACATTCCTCCATCGAACACCACTCCTCCACCGCACAACCCTTCTCAATCGCACACCACCCCTCCATCGCCCACCAGTACATCTTCCTCGGCCCAAACACACTTCTCTCCATCGCACACCAGCCCATCTTCATCGGCCCAAACACCCTTGTCTCCCTCGGCCCAACATCCCTCCGCCCACTCTCCTCAACAGTCTTCTTCGGCCCACTCCTTTCCTTTGTCCCATACTGACCACAACAGCCCTGTCCAACCTAATCTTACCGGCCTTTCTTCCTCTTCCACTCAGCCTTCCCCGGGACCTCCTATCGAACCGATGCCATCTCATCCGATGAGGACTCGATCGAAAAGTGGCATTTTAAACCAAAATATTTTTCTAACTTGTCTTTGTTTTCAGGTTCCTTACACCATGCTTTACTTGCAGCACACGATCCGCGTGGTTACAAATCCGCGGCCAAGTATTCTAAATGGGTTGAGGCTATGGAAGAGGAAATTCAGGCATTACGTTCCAACAATAAATGGAGACTTGTTCCACGTCCTTGAGATGCTAATATTGTTGGTTCAAAGTGGATTTTCAGAACCAAATTCAAAGCTGATGGCTCCATTGATAGGTATAAGGCTCGGCTGGTCGCGCAGGGTTTTACACAAGTTCCTGGACTTGATTTTTCTCATACATTCAGTCCAGTTGTCAAAGCTTCTACGGTTCGAGTTGTACTTGCTCTTGCCACTATTTATGGATGGCAGTTGCGTCAGCTAGATGTTCGAAACGCTTTTCTCAAAGGTAATCTCACTGAGACCGTCTACATGGAGCAACCTATGGGTTTTGTTGATTCTCGGTATCCAAATCATGTATGTCAGTTACAGAAGGCTCTTTATGGACTCAAGCAGGCACCGCGTGCCTGGTTTCAGGGTCTCAGCAGTTTCTTGCTTGCAAATGGGTTTCTTTGTAGTCAGGCTGACACATCATTATTTATCTTCAAACGAGGGACCGTTATTCTATACCTTCTAGTTTACGTCGATGACATCATCATCACTGGCAACGAGATCTCCTATATCCAATCGTTTGTCAGTCGCTTGCATAAAGAATTTTCGGTTAAAGATTTGGGCTCTCTTGGTTACTTCTTGGGACTTGAAGTCACTCGCTCTGACACAGGTGTTTTTCTCAGTCAGGCCAAATACGCCCATGATATTTTAAGCTCAGGCTGGTCTTTTGGATGCAAAACCAATTGCCACCCCACTCGCGGCTACTGATGTCTTTCTTAGCAAAGGAGATGCCTTTCATGATCCCACTCTTTATCGATCGTTAGTTGGGGCTTTACAGTATCTTACCATCACTCGCCCTGATCTCTCCTATGCTGTTAATCAGGCCAGTCAACACTTGCAGTCTCCTATGAAGTCTCATTTTCAGTCAGTCAAACGGATCTTACGTTACGTTAAAGGCACCATTCATTTTGGTCTACATTTTTCCAAGCCTGTCACTACTACGCTTCTTGGCCACTCTGATGCTGACTGGGCTCGCTGCATTGAGACACGACGCTCCACATATGGTTACTCGATTTATTTGGGAAACAACCTTGTGTCGTGGAGTGCTAAGAAACAACCTACGGTCTCTCGTTCTAGCTGTTCTAGCTGTGAATCTGAATATCGGGCTATGGCTAATACTGCGGCTGAGATTATTTGGCTCACTCACTTACTTCGCGATCTTCATGCGCTTCCCTCGGTTCGTCCGACCCTGCTTTGCGACAACAAAAGTGCTATCTTTCTTAGTCAGAATCCTGTGTCTCTCAAACGCGCCAAACATATCGATATTGATTATCACTTTGTCCGTGAACTGGTGTCTTCTGGTCGTCTTCATACAAAGTTTGTTCCATTCAATCTCCAGGTTGCGGACATGTTCACCAAGAGTCTTCCTCGTCCGCTATTTGAGAAATTTCGCGGCACGCTTCGTGTTGGTCCCCCACCTGTTCGATTGCCTGGGGGGGGGGGGTTAATAGCGTAACATAACTTAAGGATTCTACAAATCAATTAGTATTATTGTATTGTTTTTGTATATTTACTTTCCTAGTATAGGTTCTCTTGTATTCCTATATATTGTATCTTTATTGTGAATAATAGACAAGAGATTGAGTCCTTACAGAATGTAATGATCCGTTTCATTACTTTGTCTGTTCCATTCTTTCGTCTATTTAATTCACTCGTTCATTCCATTACCCTATATCAAACAGACGCTAAATGAATTGTTTTTGTTGTAAAGTATCTCCTTCTACGTAACAAGTATTGAATTCAAATCTTACAGTGTGCTTATATAGATAATTAATAAGCTTAAGAGTATATTAGTATTAGAAGCCATTAAATAAAAAAAATAGAAAAAAAAAAAAACTTTAACCGAATGGAATTTCAATGAAAAAGTTGAAATCACATGATCAGGACGAGATTTAGAAAATCACTTGATTTCAAAAATCCAAAATTGTGTGATTGGTTGTTAATTTTAACTTTTGGAATCGTTTCACTTGCCCTTTTTCTTAAAACTGAAAATTGTTTATTTTTTCTGTAATTACAATTCACTAGTTATGTCATACACATATATTTCATTGATCTAAATTTCCCTTTCCCTATAAGTGGTCTAGTCTATAACGTTATACCATCCGTAGTGGGGCGTTATTTTAAAAAAAAATTGAAAAAAAACGCCCAGAAACGCCCCCACTACCATTACATGGGGCGTTATTTGAAAAAAAAAATCAAAAAAATGAACTTTGGCGTTTTAATAATAACGTTGATATGAACTTTGGCACATGTTTGTTTAACCAATCAATTTTGAGCATTTGTCTGACAACTTTGGAGAACCCCCATGCAAGTTTGACTAGCCAATCACCATCCATCTGTTTGCTTTTTTTTTTTTTTTAATGATTGGAAGGGGCATTATCAGACATTATTCCCACTACGCCACTTTTGCAATAACGCCCCATGCTGACTAGGATGACACGTGTCGGATAATGCCCCCATCATGGGGGCATTATAACAATTTACCACTACACATGGTCTTAGTAAACAGTAGGTACTTCTCTGATGTGATATCGATAGAGATATTTCATATATAACCCAATAAAGTTTTGATTTGCTACTTACTAGTCGGTGCTTCTTTAATGTTACATTGATAGAGATGTTTCATATATAACCCACAGAATAAAGTTTTGATTTGTTACTTACTAACTAATTTATTACTTTGACAAGGATATAATTTATTTATAATGGCAGTTTATATTTATAATCCATAGAATATTCAAAAAGTAATGGGCATGGCCTGTTAGACATAATTTACTACTTTCACAAGGGTATAATTTTTTTTAGCGGCGTACGTTTAGAATGTCGTCAACTAGGTTAATAGTTAGTATGTTATTAGTATCATAATTTATTTATGATGTCATTTTATATTCATAACCCATAGAATATTCAAAAGGTCATGGGCATGGCTAGTTGACACAAGGAGTTGAGCAATTATAGTAAGTCAATGTTTATGACATGAGCCCAGTTACGATCAATACGTTGGAATCAATCAATTCAAACCGGTGTGATTTTGTTTAAGGAAAAATTACCAAAAATTATTCGTTCTTAATTGAGGTAAGGCCACTCGGTGTGGGGGTCGTCCAGGCCCGCCGCCGCCAGGTGTGAAATCCCATTGTATTCGAGGAGTCAAGGATTTGTTGGGAATTCCGGATCGAAGAAAAGGGAGATCAAAATATGGTGCAGAAAAACCAAAATCGAGATGAATGGAAGATGCCTCTGTCACTCTTTTTTCTCCAATTTTCAGTACGAAGTTACTGGCTTTAAGAAGGCAATTGCGCCTTAGCCCATGGACTGATACAGAGACTACTCTACAGGGGAAATATCTTACTCGACTAGAGCGGATCCCGAGACTCCGTTCCTTTAAACTGTTCACTACATTCTATAACCAGAATCACAAGGCCGGTCAACAAGGAACAACCTGGCAGAGTGTCCTGAGATAACAAGGCAAAAGTGAGAACGCCCAGTGACGAGAGTGGCGACATACGAGGATCTAACCTCGACCAACGAGAGCGTAGCTGCTCGACCTCAGACATAGGGATTCTCGGACCGGAACAATGGGATTCGCTCGACCGAAGGGAACGATGCGTAGCGCCATAGGGAGAACCTAGCGTAGCAGAGCCAGTCGCAACCAAGTAGATAGCTCTACGCCTCTGCCGAACGAACGAAGAGCTACCTAAGTACGGTTAAATAAAGTGAAAATGATAGGTAAACAAAATATAGAACAAATGCGACAGAAAGCGTCAGAGCTTCGAAAGCCTGAAATTGAGTGTCCTTGAATTGAGCATGTCGTATCCTTCCCAATCCAAGACGGCAAGGCGGTAACAGAACTACGGCAACTCCGGAACGCATCATGCGGTTTGTTTCAAGGCATGGGTTATCGTCTAGGAGAACTCATGCGACTATTGGCGTTGGGGAAGCCATGCGTTAGGTAAACCAACTGCACGTTGCAAGCGAAGGAGTGAAAGCTACTCGACTGTAATGTAAGGGGAGGACCTACAACGAGTTGCGGTTGCTTCGCAAGCAATACTCGACGGTATAGCGCATGCGTCTCATCGTCTTGGGAGCACTCGTAGTTGTTTGAGTCGTTGCGTTAGGGCAATACAACTATCAAACCTACTGTAGTTGTCGTTATATAACCCAATAAAGTTTTGATTTGCTACTTACTAGTCGGTGCTTCTTTAATGTTACATTGATAGAGATGTTTCATATATAACCCACAGAATAAAGTTTTGATTTGTTACTTACTAACTAATTTATTACTTTGACAAGGATATAATTTATTTATAATGGCAGTTTATATTTATAATCCATAGAATATTCAAAAAGTAATGGGCATGGCCTGTTAGACATAATTTACTACTTTCACAAGGGTATAATTTTTTTTAGCGGCTTACGTTTAGAATGTCGTCAACTAGGTTAATAGTTAGTATCTTATTAGTATCATAATTTATTTATGATGTCATTTTATATTCATAACCCATAGAATATTCAAAAGGTCATGGGCATGGCTAGTTGACACAAGGAGTTGAGCAATTATAGTAAGTCAATGTTTATGACATGAGCCCAGTTACGATCAATACGTTGGAATCAATCAATTCAAACCGGTGTGATTTTGTTTAAGGAAAAATTACCAAAAATTAGTCGTTCTTAATTGAGGTACGGCCACTCGGTGTGGGGGTCGTCCAGGCCCGCCGCCGCCCCCCCCCCCCCCCCCCAAATCCCGGGTAGGCTCGTCGTCGTCCTGAACAACAGGGGTGCGATGTTGGACACGGGAGGTAAAGGACAAATTGTTGAATCTTCTACTGACATACATATATACATACAACATATACATATATATTTTAGGCCCATCCCCCATTTCTTTCGAGGATAAGCCCCACCCATACCGAGTAGCCTAATGTGAATGCTAGTAGAGTGATTGTGGGTCCACATCAATCAGATAATCTATCTTCACTGTGGAAGGCATAGGATTTCTGAAAGATCAATATATCTACCGGTATCAAATCAGTTTATTGATGAATGTACTATCTTGAAAGATCAATATAGGGTCCCATCAATATTACTGGTATCAAATCAGTTTATTGATGGATGTACTATCTTAATTTAGATATGGTTAATTTATGGGAAAATCTCCAAAATAGCCGTTTACTAGTCAAAATATCAAAAATAGCCATGTGAGTCTGCAAAAGGAGCCGTTTCAAGCAACTAAAACGGGTTAAAAAAAATCCTTTCAACATGGCTTGAGATCTTTTAGTGTAGCGGCTTGGCTTGGCTTAAGATCTTTCAACACGGCTTGAGAACTTTCAACACGCCTTGAGATTTTTCAACATAGTTTAAATATAAACGAATAATTAAAAATATAAACGAATAATTAAAAAAATCTCATTAAATGTGAGAACTTGAAAATCTCAATTAAAAAAATTCTAAAATTTTTAACTTCAAAATAATAAATATTTAACTTGAAAATAAAAAATTACTAGGTTAGAACCCCGTGTATTACACGGGTTAAATAAATGTAATTTTTATACTAAATAATAAAAAATATAACTTTAAAAACCTCGTGTATTACACGAGTTGAATATGTGTATTGCATGGGTACAATACACGAGTTTTTTAAAGATGTTACTTTTTTACAATACACGAGTTTTTTAAAGGTATTACATTTTTATCATTTAGTATACGAAATTATATTTATTTAACTCGTGTAATACACAGAGTTTTAAAGGTACAACTTTTTTAATTATTTGGTATATATATATATACATTTATTCAACTCGTACAATACACGAGATTCTTAAGTATATAACTTTTTATTACTTAATATTTAAAATTGCATTTATTAAACTCGTATAATACACGAGGTTTTTAAAGTTATAATTTTTTTTATTATTTAGTATAAAAATTACATTTATTTAACACGTCTAATACACGTAATTTTTTATTTTCAAGTTAAAACTTTCTGATTTTTTTAATTAAGATTTTCAAGTTCTCACATTTAATTGATATTTTTTAGTTATTCGTTTATATTTTTAATTTTTCGTTTATATTTAAACTATGTTGAAAAATCTCAAGCCGTGTTGAAAGGTCTTAAGTCAAACCAAGCTGCTACAGTGAGAGATCTCAAGCCGTGTTGAAAGATCTCAAGCTGTGTTGAAAGATCTCAAGCCAAGCCAAGCCAAGCCGTGTTGAAAGATCTCAAGCCGCTACACTGAAAAGGCTTAAGACATGTTGAAAAGGCTCGGCAAAAAAAACAACAAAAATATCTCAACTGGACACATGACAATCATGGGTTGGTTGACTTGAAAGACTTTTTTTAAGCCGTTTCAGTTGCTTGAAATAGGTCCTCTTGTAAGGGCTCACATGGCTATTTTTTATATTTTGACTAGTCAACGGTTATTTTGGAGATTTCCCCTTAATTTATTGATTTATTGATGGATGTACTATCTTGAAAGATCAATATATCTACCGGTATCAACTCAGTTTATTGATGGATTGTACTATCTGAATTAAAAAAAATGGTTGTCGGAAGAAGATCTACTCTAAACCAGCTAATTAATTAATGTACTATATTTTACAACCAGAAATGGTTGTAGAAAGAAGATGATATGTGGCTTATTTAAAGGCCAGATCAAGAACTAATCAAGTCAGCATAAACTCATACCCATGGCTTTTCTTATATACTTGGTCCTTCTCATCTTGTTTTTCATTCTCGTTTTGATTTTATCTACTATATATACACATAAAAGCCTTAGACATGTTATCCCTTCAAATTGGCCAATTCTTGGAATGATACCGGGTGTTCTTGTAAACGCTCACCAACTCCATGATTCCACCACAGAACTTCTGACACAAAGTCGTGGTACATTCATGTTGAAAGGCCCTTGGTTAGCCAACACGGACATGCTACTTACCGCCGATCCCTTAGACATCCACCACATTCTAAGCAAAAACTTCAGCAATTATCCAAAAGGTGATAAATTCCAGAAGATCTTTGATATCCTAGGAGATGGACAAATAATTAAAAAAAATCTCAATTAAATGTGAGAACTTGAAAATAAAAAATTTCTAGGTTAGAACCCCGTGTATTACACAGGTTAAATAAATGTAATTTTTATACTAAATAATAAAAAATATAACTTTATAAACCTCGTGTATTCACGAGTTGAATATGTGTATTATACGGGTACAATACACGAGTTTTTTAAAGATGTTACTTTTTTACAATACATGAGTTTTTTAAAGATATTACATTTTTATTATTTAGTATACGAAACTACATTTATTTAACCCGTGTAATACACAGAGTTTTAAAGGTATAACTTTTTTAATTATTTTGTATATACAATTACATTTATTCAACTCGTACAATACACGAGATTCTTAAGTATATAACTTTTTTATTACTTAATATATAAAATTGCATTTATTAAACTCGTGTAATACACGAAGTTTTTAAAGTTATATTTTTTATTATTTAGTATAAAAATTACATTTATTTGACACATGTAATACACGGGGTTCTAACCTAGTAATTTTTTATTTTCAAGATAAAACTTTAATAATTTTTTTAATTGAGATTTTCAAGTTCTCACATTTAATTGAGATTTTTTAGCTATTCGTTTATATTTTTAATTATTCGTTTATATTTAAACTATGTTGAAAAATCTCAAGCCGTGTTGAAAGATCTCAAGCTGTATTGAAAGATCTCAAGCCAAGCCAAGCCGTGTTAAAAGATCTCAAGCCGCGACACTGAAAAGGTCTAAGCCATGTTGAAAAGGCTCGGCAAAGAAAACAATAAAAATATCTCAACTGGACACATGACAATCATGGGTTGGTTGACTTGAAATGATTTTTTTAAGCTGTTTCAGTTGCTTGAAACGATACCTTGTGAGTCCCCCCGTAATGGGGCGTTTTTTTTTAAAAAATTTCAAAAAAAACGCCTGAAAACGCCTAAACCTCCATTACATACCGCGTTACGGGGCGTTTTTTTTGAAAAAAATTTGCTCCGGCGTTTTAATAAACACGCTGAATTGATCTTGGGTTGCGAATTCGACCGTTGTCAAACGGTCAAAACTTTATTTATTTATTTTTTAATTCAAAATTTTACCCACTATATATATATCAACCCTTTTTCTTCAATTTTTTATACAAAATCCTCCTACTTTCTCTCCCACTTTCTTCTATTTTTTATAAAAAACACCCACTTTCTCCTATTTTTTATACAATCATGCATCCATACCGACCCCCTTTTGGTGGCCCCGCAAGACCCACGAACCCGAACACAACGCAACCGCAAAACCCGTATAACCTTCAAGACATGGACCCAAGCTTTTTACCGTACGCGGCTTACTTGACTGGCGCCACTCCGTTTGTACCTCCCACCTACGGCTATGGTCAAGCCGGCGGGTCGCAACCGTCACAACCCGAACCCGAATCCGAACCCGATGTCGATGTCGTGCCGGAGACGCAACCCGAACCGGTGCAAGACAAATCGAAACGCGGCAGAAGGTCGCATAAGAAGAAGGAAAAGGACGAACCTCGACGTACAAAAAAAACCATTAAATGGACGAAGGACGAGGAATACACGTTGACTCGGGCGTGGCTCGACATTTCGGAGGACGAAGATACCGGTAACTTATATTTTTACTTTTTATTCTGTTTTTTTTTTCTGTTTTTTTATTCTGTTTTTTTTTCTGTTTTTTTATTTTCTGTTTTTTTTTTAATTTCTGTAAATTTTTTTTAATTTCAACTTATATTTTTATTTTTTTTTAATTTGTAGCAAACTTTCAAACGGGCCCCGTTTTTTGGGATAGGGTTCGTGCACTATTTTTTAGCACGTGGGGTCAAGGCGAACATCGGGACAAAGATTCAATTTCTAGCAAATGGACCGACATCAACAACAAGTGTCACGCGTTCCAAGAAGTTTACCAACGTAACTACGATAATCGCCCGAGCGGTGAATGTGACGTCGGGGTTTTAACAAAGACCATGTGTGACTAGGATGCCACGTGTCGTATAATGCCCCATGTTGAGGGCATTATTCTTGTTTACCACTACGGGTGGTCTGAGGGCTCACATGGCTATTTTTTATATTTTGACTAGTAACGGTTATTTTGGAGATTTCCCCTTAATTTATTGATGGATGTACTATCTTGAAAGATAAATATATCTACCGGTATCAAATCAGTTTACTGATGGATTGTACTATCTTAATTAAAAATTGATTGTAGGAAGAAGATCTAAAAAAACGAGCTAATTAATTAATGTACTATTCTAAATCAAGAAATGGTTGTAGAAAGAAGATGATATGTGGCTTATTTAAAGGCCAGATCAAGAACTAATCAAGTCAGCATAAACTCATACCCATGGCTTTTCTTATATACTTGGTCCTTCTCATCTTGTTTTTCATTCTCGTTTCAATTTTATCTACTATATATACACATAAAACCCTTGGACATGTTATCCCTTCAAATTGGCCAATTCTTGGAATGATACCGGGTGTTCTTGTAAACGCTCTCCGAATCCATGATTCCACCACAGAACTTCTGATACAAAGTCGTGGTACATTCATGTTGAAAGGCCCTTGGTTGGCCAACATGGACATGCTACTTACCGCCGATCCCTTAGACATCCACCACATTCTAAGCAAAAACTTCAGCAATTATCCCAAAGGTGAGAAATTTAAACAGATCTTTGATGTCCTAGGAGATGGAATTCTCAATGCTGACGGTAAGATATGGGAAATTAGCCACAAGGTCATTTTTTCTGTACTAAAGCATGTAGGATTTCAGAGTAAGATGGAAACAATTATCTGGGACAAAGTGGAAAATGGGCTTCTACCCGTACTTGAATCTATTTGTGAGCGTGGCACTGAGATGGATTTGCAGGATATATTTCAAAGGTTTGCGTTTGATATCGTATTCAAATTATTCTTAGACAATGACCAAGAGAGCCTGTCTCTTAATTTTCCTTACAACCCATATTTAAAAGCATTCACCCATGGTGAAGAAGCTATTTTGCTTAGACATGTCACACCCCCATTCCTTTGGAAATTGCAACAAATTCTTAGAGTGGGTAAAGAGAAGAAGCTGAGCGATGCATGGAAATCTTTAGATCAGTTCATATACAAATGCTTGGCTCAAAAAGAAATGGGCTACAATAATATGAACCATGAGGCGGAGAAGTTCACATTTTTCGATGCTATCATGAGAGAGCTCAAAGACCATATTGACACTTCTATGGATCGCACAAAGTTTCAAAGAGACACCTTTCTTAATCTGACGGCAGCAGGAAAAGATACCATTAGCAGCGCTCTATGTTGGTTCTTTTATCTTCTTGCGACAAACCCGACCGTAGAAGATAAGATTTTAGAAGAGATGCAAACACATTTGGAGGTCAGTGCGCTTAAAAGATGGAACGCGACAGAGTTAGACAAAATGGTTTACCTTCATGGAGCTTTATGTGAAACCTTAAGGCTATATCCCCCTGTCCCTTTCAACAACAAATCTCCATTACAACCAGATATCCTTCCAAGCGGCCACCAAGTTGATCAAAATACCAACATTATTCTCTCTTTTTATTCTATGGGGAGGATGAGATCGATATGGGGGGAGGATTGCATGGAGTTTAAGCCTGAAAGGTGGATTTCTCGTTCTGGAGGAATCAAACATGTGCCATCCTACAAGTTCCCGACATTTAATGCTGGACCAAGAGCTTGTTTAGGTAAGAATATGGCTTTCTCTGAGCTGAAGATAGTCGCAACCACGATCATTTATCATTACCACATTCAGCTGGTGGAAGGTCATCTTGTGCTTCCAGCAGATTCTATGGTACTTCATATGAAGTATGGTCTCAAGGTCAAATTGAATAGAAGATCGAAGTGAATTCAACTAAAACTATATGTTAAATAAGGTCTGTGAAGACTGTATTTGTGTGGACCTGGAAAGTTTTCCGGCGTGTGAAGACTGTGTTTGTGTGTATGTATGTTGAATCAAGCTTTAGACAAAGGGTAAACTTGTAATTGGGTCGGTGGCATTGTAGCCACCGACCTTTTGTTTTAAGATTATATAAATCTACTTGGAATAATGTTATTGTGTACTGTTTTGCTATAGTGAAATAAATATTCTATAACCTCAATGTATAATAGATTTGGATTGATGGAATAATTTGGATTTGTACCGGGCATAATTTTATTGGTTATTGGAAATACTACTTAAATCTTCCTCTTTGATAAATGCAGGTTTTTAGAAGTTCTGCGTAAAAGGAATTGAAGGTTAAGGAGGCCTTGACAAGTGTTTTGAAAGGCTTCTAGATGTTGGATTAGTGTCCTGTAGGTGTCCATTGCAAAACAGTAGTAAATTTTTGAAATAGGTGGCAAAGGTGCATCACAATTCACAAGGCTGCCAGCCACGAGCGTATTTAGCCCAAAATAGGGGTGTTCAAAAAACTCGTGGCTCGCAGCTCGCTTGAAACTCGCTCGAAGAAAGCTCGGCTCGAAATTGGCTCGGTTGTTAACGAGCCAGCTCGGCTCGGCTCGGTTTGTAAACGAGCCGAGCTCGAGCTTGGTCTGGCTCAGCTCGTGAGCTGGCTCGATAAGGTTTACATCCTTCATTTTTTTTGTCCCACATTACTTAGAAAACAAAAACTAAGGGAGTATTCCCCCTATAAAAGAAGGTAAAGACAATGTACATAGTGAATTAACTATTTATACTTGCATATTTAACCATATGGTTAAATTAAATGGCAATTATGACCCTTAGTCTATGAAAAAAAATCATTTTTAAGGGCTTTTTAAGTAGTAAATTTTGCGATTTTTTGTTAGTTCGAGCTAGATCGAGCCGAGCCGAGCTAGCTCGAATTCTAATCGAGTCGAGCTCGAGCCTCAAACCTCAGCTCGATTTAAAATTCGAGCTCGAGCCGAGCTCGAGCTAGGTCTAGCTCGGCTCGACTCGGCTCGTTTACAGCCCTAGCCCAAAATTTACAAATTTTACAGTTTGGTCCCTCAACTTCCAATCTTGATCCAAAAGCAACATTTTAACCTCTTATCTTCTACTTAGTTATTAAGTATTATTATATATATCAATTATCATCGTAGGTTTGCGCCACGTAACTTTTTTGGTTTTCAAATGTTGACACGTAAGTTCCTATCTTTCAACAACAAAGTATAATTGTATTATTTTGTTAGAAATATGGGCTTAAAAAGGACGGCCCAGGTTACCTTAAGAGATCCTGGCCCGTTTTTTTTTTTTTTTTACTTTTGTCTATTTTTTTATTTTTTATACTTTACCCCTTAACTTTTAGCATTAACAATTACAACCCCTTAACTTTCTATAAACTTTATAATTGAGCTTCACGTGTTTATTTTTATGTACGTATTCACATAAATTCAAATTGATTTACGTTTGGACGTAAACTTTTTCCATAATAAGTTAGGTCAAATATAATATGTTTTTATGCTTATTATTATGTACGTTTTGAGTTGTTTTACGTTTTGACATACATTTTTTATAGATAATGAGTCGGGTTAAATATAACACTTTTTCATTAAACGGTATAAATTTGAGTCACTTTACGTTTCGACACCACCGTAACTATTTTCTTACATGCTTATTTTTATGCATGTCTCGGTATAAATTCAATTTGGTTATAAGGGTTTCTAAAATACAAAATTATCATAACGTCCTTGGTTTTCTAGGAAAAAGGACAAAAATGCCCAAGTCAACTAACAGTTGACTGACAAAAGTTTGTCCCAGACCATTAATTGTGAGCAATTCAATACGACATGGACTAGGGACTAGAGTGTTGATTTTTTTCAAATAGGGACAAATATGTGTTGTAACTGTAAGTTTGCATATTTTTGGTGTGATATGTGATTTGTTTTGTATTGAAATGTTTTTAGTCTTTAATTTTGGTAAATATGCACACCGTTTGTTCAATGTTTTTTTAATGCCTATAAGGTACAACTTTCTATTGTTTTTAGGTTGCATGGTCTGTTGCTTGTGAAGACTATACCTTCACTGTGCATGTTGCTTATTTTTTGGCTTATAAAGTGCTACTTGTGAGCTTGCGGTGTTAAAGGTTGCAGATTGTTTTGATCGTCGGATATCATTAAGAAATAAATAGGAAGAAGTGTTATCGCCTGCAATTCTTCCCGGTATTGAATGAGTAAAGAATCAAGCTATAAGTCTACTCAACCCGCCGCGAAGCGCGGGCATTATTTACTAGTTTAAACTATAAAACAAGATTTTATTTTTTGAGATGTTATATTTCTTGGGAATTTTAAATTTTGCTATAGTCCAAAATTTGTCATTAATTAGCTTACCAACATGATATCTTATTGTTGTTGTTTGTATTTGCACCATTAGTAAACATTGCTCCTGTCCCGCCTGAATCGGACCTGGCATGGCGGCTTATTCTCATGATTAGTGCGATTCCAGCATCTATGACTTATTATTGGAGGATGAAGATGCCAGAAACCGCACGGTAGTAACAACTCATACATCACAAGTTCGTATTTTCTTATAATTGTTTCACATGGGGTTGTCGCTTCTACCAAGGGCAACTTCTTGGTCTTACTCTTCGTAACTTGACCAATAACTCGCCCTTGTAAAACAATTGCAAGAATATATCCACTTGCATAATATTTATTATTTATATAAAAATAAACATATATATTCCGTCAAACTTCACTCTTAACTCATGGCTTTCTTTGAGTATTCCTTCTACAGATTCACTGCTTTGGTGGAGAACAACGCATTACAAGCAGCAAAAGACATAGGAAAAGTGATGAACCTACCAATGAGTACAATCCAAGAAGATGTCGAGATGATAAACACGCCGAACACTCGCGCTGCTCTCTCCAACACCTACCCTTTCTTCTCTCGCGAATTTCTCCGACGACACGGGCGTGATCTCATCGCCGCATCCATATTCCATCAACTGGCTTCTCATCGATATTGTCTTCTACAGCCTCAACTTATTCGAATATTGTTAAAAGTGACTTTTTAGTGTCATTCAGGTTACAGCATGATCTTATGTGTGACAAAATGGGGATGATCGACATGTATAGTATATGAATGATGGGGGCATGTTGAAAATATCATAAAATCATTCATATACTAGTCTGTTTATTTATTGGGCTTGTTTTAACATTGGGCCAGGTATAACAACATAAGCTGGGCTTGTGGTTTCGGTTATAACAAACTTCTCAGGATCTGTATTATGGTTCATGTTCAAGGGTGGTATATGAAACTTCTCAGGGGGTCCTATCATTTGTTGTGATTCTTATGGGTGCAAATTGTAATTGTGTATTTGCAGGTGTATAAAAGACCACTTTGAGAGCTAGGGTTTCTAGAAGATTCATTCATCTTATCGCACACTTTCACTCTCTGGTTTTTGGAGTTTTGTTCATACCAGTTGAAGACGGATCGAAGACTTTCCGGTTGATGTTTGTTCTACTCGCTGGTGATAAGATGAAGGTTTATTGAAGATTAAGTTCTTCGTCTATTTAGTGTTTTATTTCAGATCCTGCAGATCATCTTTGTCAGGTTGTATTGTTTCATTCTTGTTGTTTTTTTGTTTCGATTCATCAACTGATAGTTATCAGTTGATTATGTACTTTGTATTGTCTGATTTCTGATCTTACAGTTTAGTAAGATCTTGGGAGATTTGGGTGTTTTCGGGTTGGTTAAAGATAATCAAGTTTTCCGTCAATGTTTTGTCTCTACGGCTGTGTTGTTTGTTCAGTTTTCATTATTGTTCTGATTCATACCATAGTTTTTGACATGGTATCAGAGCCGTAAGGCTCATAATTTGTAGATTTCTTTGTCGCTTCGTTGATTCTGGGTGGTTCTTCATATCTTGGTTAGGGTTGTTGGATCTGGAGGCGGTCTCTTTCGAAGTTGGGGTATCTCATTTGAGTTGGTTCAGGTTTATGGAAATTAACCATCGTATTTGTGTGCAAGAAGTCTGACTTGTTTTCAGTAGCGTCTCTAGATCTGACCCTTGCCATTTGATTATGGTGTTTGATTGTGGGAGTTCTTTATAAAGCTCCGATTTATGGGTCTTCCGCTGTGGGTTATTAAATTCGGATTTAGAATTCTATATAAAGCTCCGTTTCTGGTATTGATAAATGTTCTTGGTGATTTAATCAAGATCGTGTTTGTATTTGTTAAAATCTGCTGAAGTTCTGTTCGGTCCTGTTGTTCTTTGTGTTTTTTGTATTTGTGTGTTGTATGTTTTGTTTTTTTTTGGGTTTCTCTTTGTCTGGTACGTTTTTTGATCTGTTTCTTGGAGTGTGTGCAGGTGCGCATCTGGTGAAGTCTGTTTTGTTGTCTTTTGGTATGACACAAATCCTAGATAGGGTTTGTTGGAGGTCAAGAAGATGTTCTTTCATCTGCTGTTTCTCAAGACCTGTGTTGGTCCCTGAACCCTAGAAGGTTCAGGGCAAACTAACCAGGTGGTTTTTGTGTGTTGACAAGTTCTTACAGTTTTTAAAAAACAACAGTTCTGATCCATTTTCTTTGGAAGCTTTTGCACCATCTGTAAGATCGTTTCATTCGTTTATCTCTGTTATTTTCTGTTTCTGCATCACTTTATTCCGAGTCTAGGCATCCCCTGTTTACCGGACTAGTCGGGCCGGCACTTGATCGAGTCTACTTGATACTTGTTGCATTGTTCTGTTCTATGCATTTCTGTTTGTTTCTGTTTTATGTTCTTGCAGGGCTGTTGTATGTGTTATCTATACTTCTTGTCATTTTTTATACTTTAGGTCTTATAGGAGTAGTTGTGGCTCCTGAGTAAAGGCTTGCCCAGGCACCATAGTGTGACGAACCTAGAATCTGGTCTCTGACTCAGTTTCGCCTTAGGGTTTGCTTGGTCTGTTTGTTCCATACGTTTTGTGTTATCTGTGGTACCTTTTGCATCTTGTTTTTTGTCTTGATTTAAAATTGCTAAATTGTCTACGTATAGATCCATACCAATTCTATTGCTCAAGGTTGGAACATTTTTTTTACTAGAAGTACATCTTGTTTGCTGCATAGTCAGGAATAATCTTTGCTTGAAAGGTGTGTTAGAAAATAAACAAAGATAAAATGCTTTTATTTTATCATGTGCTAGATTTAGGACATTATTGTAGTTCTTTGTTTGGAGATTTGATTGTCAGGTAGATTTAGTGAGGTGTTTGTTGGTGCAAATCATCTTATGATTGATCTATAAGTGTTTGTTGATAAATTCTTGCTGTTCAGTTGGATTTATTGTCTGAATATGGTATGCTAGCATGTAAACCGGTTAGTTGTCCTATAGAACTAAACCATAGTTTGAATGCTATGCTAAATAATAATAGTGCTAAGACTTGAGTACAATCTGTTGCATTATCTGTGTTAATTGTTGCATCTTAGTGTTGTATTGTCTGTGATATTTTTGTTTGTTTCTTAGTGTAGTTTTTTTCTGGCTTGTTTACCGATTGTGTTATTGTTAGACTATTAATGTTGGTCTAGGTCTAGGAGGCTTCCTTGATAAGGTCTGCAGAGGCACCTGTGAGTGATGAACCTCTGAACGGGCTCTATGTCTTGGCTTTGCCTTGTGTGATTTGTTTTGTTTATAGATCTGTTAAACAGTCTATTATTTGAGAAAAAAATAAAGTTGTGTATAAGTGTGTCTACGTATTTGATTGATTTGAAAAATATTGTTTACTAACCAAGGTTTATATCAATTTCTTCAAATATGTCGTCAAGTGTTTTCTAACTTGCTTTTTTATCAACTTGTTGTGTGCATTTGAGTCTAGGGTTCTTGTGTATATTGAATCCGTGTTTGTTCAAGAATTGATTATTTGAAGGTATTCTTTGTTTGTTTTGTTTTGCGAATGCTATTTGAAGGTATAGAATACAATTTTGTAGAGCTTTATACTCATAGTTCCTATCGTTTTGTTTCGATCTCTTTGTTTTTTGTTCAATAACTATACACGTGGTGTTTTCTTGTGATTTGATCATTATGCATATATGCTATGGCCTATGATTATAGAATCTTGTAGTTCTCATGTTTGTTACTGATGTATAAATTTCTGGTAATATAAATTGTGTGAATGTTGAATTCAGACAGTTGTGTTCACTGGTCAAAAATTATTCTTGATGTTACGAGCCGATGTGATGAGAATTTTTTAATTTCTTGATAGTTGATGTCGGGGTAGTTTGGACCGGTTTGTTGAACGTTTTTAAATGTCTTTCGACTGTGGTCTGTATGTCTACTTTTCTATAATGTTGTCGAATGGTTAGCTTGACCTATTTGTCTTATTGTTTGGTTAGTCGAGTTGTGCGGCTCACATATTTTGATCAGCAGTACTGCCAGGATTGTTTTTGAATGTTTTTACAGCATTGTATTTGTTCTCATGTGTGAGATGTATATTCCAGTTGCAAATCGTGTGATTTTGTATTTTGTTGGAACTTGTTTTGTTGTATCTTGTAGACTGATGTATACATTTTTATCAGTCTTGTTGCTTGAATCTTGTGATTCATTGTTTTTAAAAGTCATGTGATTTTTATGTGTTATCAGATGTGTATCTGATTGTTCTTGAACAAACATGTATTCCTTTGGTTATTGGGATCGCTGTGTGTTTGTTTTTTCTTATAAAAGTTATGTTATCATAAAGATGTAATCTTCCATGGTGTTTGTCTTTATCTCACTGGTCTAGGATTTCTTATGTTTTGAGTCCGACCGTAGTGTGATTTGTGTAGGATTATTATGTTGATGATCTTATTAGTTTTGTGTTTGTCTCTTTGAGACTTATTGCCGATCGTATTGATGTTAGTTCACTGGTCTAGGTGATACTTGTTAGTTTTGTCACACTGGTCTAGGGTCATTTGTAGATTCTTCCTGTTGTTGAGTCTAGTCCCGTTAGATCGTAGTGTTGTTTCTTGAATGGTGTTATAGCCTTGTGTTGTCTCTTGTGTAAGAGATATTTTCTGGTCTTAAAATCATGTGATTTTGTGGATTAAAGGAATTTGTTTAGGTTGTAACTGTTGTCTGATGTAGACTTGTGTAATTCTTGTTTTTTCTCAGACTTGGTTTTGAATCTTTTGATTCGTATTATGTGGTTCAGATGTCGTGAAGTTGTAAAAGGTTTTGCTTGATTAAAATTAGTCTTAAGTTCTTTACAAAGTTTTCTATGGATAGGCATTTGGTAAAGATGTAAAAGTTTTTTGATCAAGTAAAGTTTGTTTTAAGTTCTTCACATGTATTGTTTTAGACTTGGTTCTGAATTTTATAGTCGTTTGACTTTATATGTTGTATCTGATTCTGTTATGCAATCATAAAATACTTTTTTATTCTAGTATGTTGTATGATTGTTCTTGTCAGTGATGCATACAAAGTTTTTTGTTGTGTCGTGTGGCATTTTTTTGTGCATTCTTTGTTATCAGAGAATCTAAAGTTCATTGGTTGATTGAAGATATATTTGAAATAGACATTGTTATGTATGTTATGGTTTTTTGTTTATCAAGATTGTTTTTGATCGTATTTGGAATTGTGTGATTCCTTGTTGGTGTTAACTGCAATTTGCCTGTTAAAGCTTGGTAAAAGTGCTATATCAATTTGTATGTATCCTGTTTTCTGTCAGAGGTCTTCTCACTTTGAAATTGATCTGCATTTTTTGAGAAAGGGTTTTTACGCTAGTATTATTGAACCTGAAAAGGTTCATACAGATGTTCAGGTTGCGTGGAATTGAGTGTTAACCGATGTCAGTCTCTCCGTAAGGAACTTGGTAATTTAGCCATGTTTACCCCTGAATGAAGGGGGTGTGTTAAAAGTGACTTTTTAGTGTCATTCAGGTTACAGCATGATCTTATGTGTGACAAAATGGGGATGATCGACATGTATAGTATATGAATGATGGGGGCATGTTGAAAATATCATAAAATCATTCATATACTAGTCTGTTTATTTATTGGGCTTGTTTTAACATTGGGCCAGGTATAACAACATAAGCTGGGCTTGTTGTTTCGGTTATAACAAACTTCTCAGGATCTGTATTATGGTTCATGTTCAAGGGTGGTATATGAAACTTCTCAGGGGGTCCTATCATTTGTTGTGATTCTTATGGGTGCAAAGTGTAATTGTGTATTTGCAGGTGTATAAAAGACCACTTTGAGAGCTAGGGTTTCTAGAAGATTCATTCATCTTATCGCACACTTTCACTCTCTGGTTTTTGGAGTTTTGTTCATACCAGTTGAAGACGGATCGAAGACTTTCCGGTTGATGTTTGTTCTACTCGCTGGTGATAAGATGAAGGTTTATTGAAGATTAAGTTCTTCGTCTATTTAGTGTTTTATTTCAGATCCTGCAGATCATCTTTGTCAGGTTGTATTGTTTCATTCTTGTTGTTTTTTTGTTTCGATTCATCAACTGATAGTTATCAGTTGATTATGTACTTTGTATTGTCTGATTTCTGATCTTACAGTTTAGTAAGATCTTGGGAGATTTGGGTGTTTTCGAGTTGGTTAAAGATAATAAAGTTTTCCGTCACTGTTTTGTCGCTACGGCTGTGTTGTTTGTTCAGTTTTCATTATTGTTCTGATTCATACCATAGTTTTTGACAAATATCATGCGTTTAGAGGCCTTATGAAATCAAAGATGAACATCAACCTATACCAAGATGCAATGCAAATCGCCAAATACCAAGCACTCATTGCCATTTGTGCAACCATTCCTGGATACATCGTGACAGTTTACAACTTTACATGATTGATCATGACGGGAGAGTCAAGATTCAAGCAGCAGGGTTCTTTTTCATGGCTATAAGCTTGTTCACAATCGCAAAAGTCAACAAAGGTGATTGGGGATCAAATCAAGGTCCCGGTTTCATTATCCTCTATGGACTTACCTTCTTTTTTCCAATTTTGGGCCAAAACTACAACCTATACCAAGATGCAATGCAAATCGCCAAATACCAAGCACTCATTGCCATTTGTGCAACCATTCCTGGATACATCGTGACAGTTTACAACTTTACATGATTGATCATGACGGGAGAGTCAAGATTCAAGCAGCAGGGTTCTTTTTCATGGCTATAAGCTTGTTCACAATCGCAAAAGTCAACAAAGGTGATTGGGGATCAAATCAAGGTCCCGGTTTCATTATCCTCTATGGACTTACCTTCTTTTTTCCAATTTTGGGCCAAAACTACAACCTTTATAGTTCCTGCTGAGCTTTTTCCCGTGAGGTTTCGTGCAACTTGTCATGGGATCTCGGGTGCGGTTGGAAAACTAGGAGCGATAATCGGGTTGATCGGGTTTATATTGGCTTCTCGTGAGTAGCCAAAAGGTATTGAGGCGTCGCATACGTTGATGGCGATGGGCGGGGTTTGTGTTTTAGGGTTTTTGGTGACGTATTTTTTTACTAGAGAGACAATGGGATGGTCATTGGAGGAGTATGAGAATGTTGATGAGCTTACTGGTGTTTGGTTTGTTAGATTTTGGCCTCATAAGGTTTGGGATAAAAGAAATGAAGTAAACACAGGTGAAAGGATGTCTCTTTATTGAGATATTATTTTTGTGTTTGATTGTATCCACAAAAACTTTTGAGGGCGTTTGAATTGGCATTTAGCAAGCTCAAACACCCTTTAAAGATAGTAGAAGTGATTACCACAGATATATATAAACCCTTTCTCTCACACAAAGCCTGCAACGCACATCCCCTTTTTCCTTCTTCTCCACTTACCCACCATCACCACCTGCCACCACACCACTACCCACCCTCACACCACCCCGTCGCAACAATTCAAAGAACATGAACTGCATATAGCTTTACAATTTAGACCCTAAAAAAACACTTGTTCACATCAGCGGGAATAACACAAACACCACAAAACCCCAATCAAAATTCCAAATTTATTCCTAACTAACTTAACAATACATTAAAATCAAACAACACAAACATAAACACTAAGAATAATTAAAAAAGTACCAAACAAAGTCAACCCAACAGGTGTTTCTTCACCCAAAAGCATACCAGACACAACAGTAGAAGCAAATGTCGTTGCATTAGTGACCGGAACCGCAAGAGAGATCGGAATGTGACTTAAAATGGCGAAAAAGGTAGTGAAAGCAGAGAGATTAATGATGAATGGAAGAGAGTATTGCCAGACTAATATAAGACTGAACCAGTCAATTAGGGTTTTGAGAATTGGGGTTTTTGTTGATGATTGTTTGTTATGAAGTTGTTGGTCAAATATAAGTGCGCCTCGACGCATTAAGGCATTTGTTACACCCCAGATAAGGCCTACGGTTACCATCTTCTCGATGTCTCCGATTACCATTTTGTGGATTTGGGTTCTGTGTGATCTTGGTTGTGATGGGACTTTGGAATCGGGGGTGAATGGTGGAGATGTGGTGCAGCAAAGGCCGGTGGTGATTGATGGTGGTGAGGAGGTCGGTGGTGGTGATGGAAACTTGTTTATAGAGAGAGTGACAGATAGAGTTTGTGAGAGAGATTGATTTTTCAGAATTTATAGTTTTCATATTTGTTTTCATATATTAAGTGGGTGTTTGGGATTCCTTCTCAAAAGTCACTTATTAACTTATATTCTAACTTCTCAAAACTAACTTCTCAACACACAAAATCCTTCAAAATAAGTTAATCCAAGCACTCAAAAAACAACTTATTAACTTTTATAAGTCAATAAGTCATAAGTTGCTCCAAAATAAGCTAACCCAAACACCCCCTAAATGAAGGGAAAGAAAAAAAAAGAGAAAAGACAATATTGCCCTTATGTGGTGATCTGACTTAACTTAAAATTTTAATCTGGTTAGGGGTAAAGGACGAAAGGTGTAATATGTTTTCCAAATAAATGATTGTGCTTGTAATTATTGAAGCTAAAGGCTATCTATTGCAACCCGCTACAAACATAAAGGACGAAAAGTGTAATTTACCCTTAGTTTATCTAAAATAAATTTGAACAATAAAACTTTTAACATATAACTATATATCAATCTCTCTCAAAAACTACCTTCTGAGAACACCACCATAAAAGAACCCGCAACCACCACTTTTTAGATGTAACAAGTAAAATTATTAAAATACTCTCATGTGTGAGGCAGATGCCACAGTTAACTGAATTTTAACAAGGCTAAGGCCAAAGGACATAGGGTGTAATGAGTATTAAAAATAAAGGATTGTGACTATAATTTTTGAAGTTAAAGGGCATCCATTGCTATCCGATACAAACATAAATTTGAAAAGTGTAATTTACCCTTATTAATATTTATATTTGTATTGTATTTTGTTAATATTGTAACTTCAAAACAAAAATTAAAGTGTGAATGTGTGTGAAAATGAAATGTAAAACTCGTGTCTGTTTAGTTATTCAGGCACAATTTGTTAACTTTAGCCGGTGTAAGCGTTTACATTAATAGACCATGCCTCGTTTACTACTCAGTAAACATGTTTAAAAATTTAGGGACCATGCAATATTGCAAGGTTGACCATTTGTCTTTGAAAATCAGTTTAAAAATTTAGGAACCATGCAATATTGCAAGGTCAACCATTTGTCTTTGAAGAGCTTTAATTAATGGTTCTAATCAAAACGGGAAAAAAAGTTATATGTCGATACGAACATCAGTAATGGTTAATGTCTCTTAAGGAGCATTTCTGTTACATCAACATCATAACGCCCCATTAAAAGTGTGTAATGGTTAACGTTCTTAATGCACTTTCAATCATTACTTTCCGTTTTGTTTTCTCTCCATTGGTCATTATATTAGAAACGCCTCCTCCTATTCATGCCCCAATAACGCCCAAGGGAGCGATGTTAGAGGCGTTATCAAGCTTATTCACGCCCCTATAATACCCCATTAGGCATGGCCTAAACAAAGTCAAATCATGTTTCCTTTTTGTTGGTACACTTTATGTGGAAGCGACTCGGTTCGGTTCGACTTGGTTAGGTTCGGCTCAAGCCCGACGTAACGACATTCCTCCGTCGTGTGCCCCAGAGTTCGACACGCGAAGCACGAAGAGCCGCAATACGTCATCACCATTACATCACCATGATGATGTCATGCTCTTTAAATGTATGCATGGAAGAATGAGGAGATTTATAATCCGCCATCACATGGACGTAGATTGAAGCCTATTGGACCATTCCCTTGTTGGGCCTAATATCCATTTCAATCCAATGCAGAATTATCCAACTTGCATGACGAAAAACCAGTATGGTTGCTTGCTGTTGACGAAAAACCATCAATCATATGACGAAAATCCCTGCACTGATCTATGACGAAAAACCTCAGTTTTTCGTCGTGTCTGGTCTTTCGCCATGAGCCTTTCGTCGGCACATGATCTTTCATCGACCATGTTCCTATATAAGCAGCAGAACGCAGAACAGAACATACACAGACAAGAGAGAGAATAGAGACGACTTCAGAGTTTATTGTTATTTTCTTAGTGTATCATCTTATGTAACAATACTCTGTCGATATCAATATACAACCGTTAAACGTTAAATCTTTGTGTTGTATTTATCTCTCGCTCGGTTTATATCGTAACGTGGATTCCGCACTCGTTACGGCACCCGAAACAAGAAATCATCGTTGTCCGACGATCCGTATCGGGACCTACAAGTGGTATCAGAGCGTAAGGCTCGATTTCTTGTTGCAAACCGAGTTACCGGTGCGATTTTCGAGTGGGTTTTGAGCTTTTCTTGGACAAAAATCAAAAACCCAGTTTCTTTTTTTCTGAAAATTCGAATTAAAACTCGAAAATCGTTGTTGTTTGGTGTCGTTTTTGTTCAAAACTTGTTGAAAAGCGTTGGAGATTATCGAAAGTACAAGTTGTTTTGAGTTTCGACGTCAAAATTTGTGTTCGACAATTTCTCCGGTGGCCGGTAAACTCATATATTTCACCGGAAAACCCATCGAGTTCATCACTGTTCTTGGTGTTCTTCATAAACTTTTGTTTTTTTTTTATTTGTTGTTCATGAATTTTTGAACTTATGTTATTAAAATATTAATTGTTTGACTATTGTGTCTTGCAATGTATGGTGATTTGAAATCAGTAATCATTCGGTAAAGTATTGTTTGAGTTTTGTGTCAAGTTTGGTGAGTGTTGAACACTGGATAAGGTAAGGTGTATTTGAAATTTGTGGGCAATTGTGTCCGTAGATTTAGATTTGATTTGCTTTTCAGAAAATATCTTACATCTCACAAAATTCAACATATACTATAACCTACGAAAAACTCAAGGTTTTTCGTCAAAATTTGTTTTGGGCCTTGTTCACAAACATTCTGTTTATTCTTTGTGGGCCTAAATCATTCCTTAGTCACTGTTATGTTATTTCACAGAACATATATTTTCCATGAGTCCAAGTATTTGTGGGTTTAAGGTTTTAGTCTTTTATTGGTTTTAATACATTGGGCCTCTAACTTGAATCTTAGTGGACATTGGTCAGGATCTTAGTGGAAATATAGGTTATTCATTAAGTTATTCTTTGGGCCATCTTCACGAAAGATCCATTGGCATTCGTGGACCAGGTTGTGGTTTGGGCCAGGGTCATTTAAACTTCAAAATTTATTAGAGTCTTTCATGGATTTCTTTTAGGCTTCATTTTATCTTTCATGGGCTTTATAAACTAACTGTTTTTCTTGACAAGTGTTTGTGTCGAAAAAAAAAACATTTTTCGCCTAATTTGGTTTTTCGCCAAAAACATAGTTTTTCATGGTGTCATTTGTCATAATTTCAACAGAAGGTTTGCACAAGTACTTTAACAGTTTGCTTTCAAGTGTGTGACTAGGTATTCTCATTCATCCTCCGCAGCCGTTTGGTTAAGGAATGTTATGCCACAACAATCTATTAGTGCAAGTCAATGGGCATGCATGACGAACCAGAATCAAAGCATTCAGAATCTGTTGTTAAGTGAGAGTGAAACGGGTAGCAACAATCGCCCGCCAAAGCTGAATCATATGAACGACTATCCATCTTGGAAGGGTCGTTTTCATACTTATGTTCTAGGGCAAAACACCGAGTTATGGATTTGTTTTACTACGCCAGTCAATGAAGCTCTCGAAGTAGCAGTTTCCAACCCAGTTACCTTGGCGGAAATGGCCAGAGGTGATAAGAAGGCTCATGATCTCGAGAAGAAAGGATTTGCTATCCTTACGCAAGCACTTCATAAGGATATCTATCATCAATTCGCTTATTGTACAAACACGAAAGCGTTATGGGACATCTTGGAAACCAGAGGAGAAGGAAATGCAGCAACAAGAAAGGTCCAACACGATCTGTTAAAGAAAGAGTTTGAAGGGTTTTTGTTCATTGATGTAACACCTCGCAAATTTCGGGTTTAATATTAAAACGACACGTGTCATGTAAGACAAAAACGCGTTGGAAACCCGGATATAATAAAGATGTTTTCGGTAGGATTTAAAGTGGCGTCATGTTAAATTATTACCTCTGAACACCTCAATTATAAATCCCAATACCCGATATATTAAATTACACATCTATGTACCCTCAATTCAGGGAATTATTGCCTTTAAAGGAAAATTCAAATGCATGATGTGATCCCATGTTGAAATGAACGATAAACCGTCATTTACGGGTCTTGTATATGCAATCAAGTGATACATTGGATAATGGTAGGGTATGTTCAAGCATATAGACACTTATGGGAGGCCCCCTACTGATAATTTAAGTCAACAAGTCATTTATAACGGCTGCCCTTTCGATCCAACAACAAACAACAAAAATCTGATAAAAGCAGGGCGTCGCGTGGCGCGACGGCCCCTCGCGTCACGCGAGGGGTGCCCAGCGACAGGTTAACTTGCTGTTGGCTGTTATACGTACTTGTGACCCTTTCAGCCGGTTTCTCTTGCACATGCATGGCCCTTAGACACCCCCTACATGTTAGGGACATGTGTTTATCATTTGTGGTGGATCATAGACCCTTGTGTCAATGCATTGTGGTGGTAAACCCACTATATAAGGACCCTTTCATTCACAACTCATTCCACACATCATATTCAAGCAATCTGAGCATTGGAGGAGCTTACAATCTGATTGAAGGCCTTCCTAATCATCCACTAATCATCTAGTAAGTCTCTAATCCCTTCTAAATTAATTCTAGTTTAGTTTTTAGCTTAAAAGTCAACATATCGTATTAAACGGTTGACTTCGGGTTTAGTTATCGATAGCTCAGTCGTAACCCGAATTAAAAGTACCGTTAGATAGGTAATTATATGGGTATTAAACCCTTATAAGGGCAAGTACCAAATCCAGACCTAACTAGGTCGTTTGTCGGGTCAAACGTTGACCGAAAAAGTCAACAGAAATGACATTTATGATTTAATGCATGAAATGCAATCCGTAAGGCGTGTAACCTATTCTAACCTTAATATAACTTGATAATAAGTATAAAAACTTGTTTACGCTTGTCCGACTCGACAAATTTCTATTTAAACCCGGTTCGGAACCGAAAGGCGCAAAACCTTGACTTTTGCATTGACTTCGGTTCTGACCCGTTTTAGTTTGAATTAGACATGCCTTAAAGTCTCATTAGGGTTGGGTTACATGCTAGTATAAGTCTATGTACTTGTTTCATTGATTATCCGATGCATGCGCACGTTTCCGTTAATCGCTTAAATTGGACCATAACGCCCTTATGACCTTATAACGAGAATTTTGAAAATGTGGAAATACAATAATCTTAGTTACTGATTATTTAACATGTACGTAAATTTTCACGTCAAGCGGAGGTCTAGATTAGGAGATATGCGCATTAGCGTAATTAATAAGCTTTTTATTAATTAAACGGCGCGATTAGCGCATAGCCTATCTAAACCCTATTTTCGGTACCAAAACTATTACCCGCTGATGTTAAATAATATTTTAGGATTTTTGAAGATTTTTAATTATTTTTAAGCTGGTCTTAAGCTAGGCTTATCGCATTGATTCGGTTAATACCGAATATGCCCTTTTAAGCCATAAAACGAGTTTTACGAATCCGATTGATACCAATCCAATTGCCACTGATTTAAAATAATAAATGTAGCATTTTGAACCTGTTTTGCTGATTAGAAAACCCAGATTGGTATTTTAACCCGTACGTCGCTTAAAACGGCTTTATACGCGTATTAAACGCGTAGTTTAGTATTAAAACCATTTTTGCCACGTAAGACTTAATACCATTAGACATAACCTGTTAAAATTGATAATTTTTCTGATTAAATCAGACCCGTATCTCAGAAGTATTATAAATCTCTTTTATAACCCTTAAAATGACCAAAATACCCCTACGGGGCGTATTTAGGGATTAAACTCGTTATGGGCATTATGGAAGATATCATAATGATATCACAACATATTTAAAGCGTATTAACTTAGGAAACCTGTTCGCGACCCTTTCGGTTACCCGTTATGCATTATACGCGTTCGGTTCGGTTTATGTAACTAGTTTGCATAAACTAGCCGAAACGGGTCAAACGATATCATTTTTATCTCAAAATCCAGAATGTGGATAATAAACCCATATTAAACAAATCCTCAAACTTGTCGGGTCTAAATCACATTCTATCCGGTCTTCGCTTAATCGTGCGTACGAACCGTATCCTTAAAACTAACCGGTCTAAGCTTAAGCTTAATTAAAGATCCGTTAGTATTCTAAAAAGGTTATATTAAACCTTCGTTCCAGATTAGGAGAACCAGTAAAAGCTATCTGCAGTTTATTCAATTAAGGATTTATACTTGCAAAGGTAAATACTTTTAACTTATTTTCCCTATACGGGCTTGGGTTACGGTACATAGCGTACCGCTTGATCGAGCATCAAATCTTCCACGCTTAGTGGTTAATTGAATAATTTGATCGGCTCGTTTTAAACAGATGTGTTTACTTTACAGCCTTTGGGGGGTTAATGACCATGTCCCGGATATCCCTGGCATTATCTTACGAGATAGCCACGACCTGAGCACGGGGTGTAGGCGTACTCCCGTGTATAACTCACATAAGTGGTGTGTCTATTGATCTTTAACCCGGAATACGTTCCGGGCTACTGAACGCATAAGTAACATGTAATTCGTTCACAAGATTATAATATTAAATAATTCTCCCAAGTTAAAAAGATTAATTTTGCCTCTGTGCATTTTAATCAATGTGTCAAGATATTTTGTGCCACGTGCATTCAAAACAATTTACAAACTCTTTTTCCAAAATGAGTCAGTTGAATGTATTTACCAGTGTAAACTGACGTATTTTCCCAAAAAGATTAAATGCAGGTACTAGGCGAAATAGGCTGGGATTCTCCTAAGCATCACTAGAAGTCTCGCAAACTTAAGATGCCGAAGTCTGTTGAACCATAAGCAATATTTTATTATTCGATCCTACTGTGGATAAACACCGGATAATTGTGACTTTGTTTACAATAAATAAATTCGGTTGTATCTCCTTTTTAAATTTGCTTCCGCTGTGCATTATTATATTGTGTTGTTTGACTATTACGTTGCCAACCACGTCACGATACTCCCCCACCGGGCCCACCGGTGACACGTGGAAAGTCGGGGTGTGACAGGTTGGTATCAGAGCCAACACTGAGTGAATTAAACACTATCCTTAGTGTTTAATCTCAGTTACACAATTGCACATATCTAAACCTTCTGAGTCTAGACTTAACTTAGGAATATTCTCAATCCTAATCTTGAAATTTTACTTCCAAATTGTTATTGGATACGTCGCCAAGCAAAGAAGCCGTAATAGGAGTTCTCCACACCCGGAGCCCTGAGATGCTGAGCTTCGTATCGCGACTAGAATAAAACGAGCATCCAAGGAGAAAGCATTCAGAAATAAAATGAAAAAGAAACTCCTTTTACTGAAGATCGTTTCCTTAATAGTCCTTATAAGGACATAACTATCTTTCAGTCCCTCCGAGGACACATTATTCCTTTTAAGTCCCGCTTAGGGCAACTTTATACTTTTATTTTTATATAATGGAATGATTAAGTTTAAACTTTCATTCTAAATAAGAAATATTAAATAAATGGAAAAAAAAAATAATATTTCCTTTTTGCAAGATCTACCATTATAATAAAATGGCAAAATCTAAAAGGGTAAGACCTAGCTTCGGGTCATATTAAGACCGGCCAAGATGGCAGTTCCGCAATTTAGATTAAGATCCATATTTACACCTCAATTTAAAATTGTTCTGCGTTAATTATAAATTAAGAATCTTAAGTGTGAAACCTAGCCTCGGGTCAATTATAAGACCGGGCCAAGATGGTAAGACCTGTTAAAAAGATTCAAATCATTAATTAAGAATCTAAAATGTGAAACCTAGCCTTCGGGTCAATTATAAGACCGGGCCAAGATGGTAAGACCTGTTTAAAAGATTCAAATCCCTGTTAACATTTTAAAACATGTTAACACTCCTGGAAGATGTGATTCATTTAAAATCACACACGTCATTTTTATATGGAATTCTTCAAAAGATTCCTAACCCAGTTTAATGATCTCTAAATCCTGGGTTTACATCATCAATTAAGATGATCATATTTTAACCATACGTGGTAATATAGTGCCTACGGGCCTTGCTCATTTCTACATGAGCCAAAATACAGTGGTAGCTATGACTCCCTGTCAGATAAAGGTAATGAACTAGGTTCAAACCTCAAATGCTTTGATTCTCTGAAATCCTAGCATATAATTTATAATTGTCTACGTGACTAGGCCTATAGTGCCAATATACTTTCATGCTTTGATTCTCTGAAATCATAGCTTATAAATTATATATGTCCTTGTGACTAAGCCAGTTGTGCTAATATACTTAAAGGCCTTGATTCTCTGAAATCATGGCTTATAATTTAAAAATTGTCCTTGTGACTAGGCCTTTTGTGCTATTAAATAAAACAATTATTGTTGCTTTGATTCTCTGAAATCATAAGCCAAAAATATATAAATGTCCATGTGACCAGGCCATTGGTGCCACTAATAAAACTGTTAATGTTTTATAATTAGGATAAATTATAATAGAAATCCTAAATAAATATGATTAATAAATTAACCAAATATGGTCTCTGTTTACCATGGTTAATGAATTACCCTAAGGGGCAATTCAGTAATAAACATCCCTTAGAAGGGAAGTGCCTACGGGCTATAGTTAATGTCCTCTGAGACTAAAGACAGTGGTAGCCTACAACTCCCTGTCAAGAAAAGGTAGTGAACTTTGATTCAAACCTTGATGCCTAGATTCTCTAAAATCATGGCTTATAAATTTAACTTGTCTACACGACTAGGCCATTGGTGCTATTATTAACTTATGAATTAGGATTTAAAAAAAAAAAAAAAAAAAAAAATCCTGAATAAAATAAATATCCTTCCTTCTCTGTCAGTATGCAATTGAAGGGAATTTTAAAGGTGAAACCTAGCCTACGCGGCCAAGATGGTGAAACCTACTCAAGGGATTCACATCCTTGTTAACACCTAGGAATGTGTTAGCACTCTTGGCAAATGTGATTCGAGAAAATCACAACAGTCATCCTTATATTGGATTCTTCCAATTCTCAAATCGAGCCTAATGATCTAGGAATCATGGCTTATATCATCCTATAAGATGATCATACCATAAACATCCGTTAGTAATGAAGCACCTACGGAGTAAACTTGTTGTCCGATAAGACAACGACAGTGGTGGTCTTTGACCTCCTGTCTAAAATGTTGGACTATGTCCAAACATAATAGTCTATGTGATCAATGCGATCATGACTAATATCATCTAATACGATGATAATATTATTTAAACATCCTTTAAGTGATGTCTTGCCTACGGGCTATAATATATTGTCCATTTGTGACATTGATGTTGTTATCGTTATGATTCCCTGTCCAAGGTGGTGAGCTATGCTCAAGCCTAATAGTTCATATGATCAATACGATCATGACAAAAATCATCAATACGATGATTAAAAAAATTTTAAACATCCGTAATGATGTTTTGCCTAAGGGCTATATTAGATCGTCCAACTGAGACAAGGCAATTGTAATCTTTTGTGATTCTTTGCCAAGGGGGTGAGCTATACTCAATTCCCATAGTCTATACTATCAGTGCGATCCTGACTAGTATCCTCAGTATGCTGATCATAATATTAACATCCCTCGTGATGAAATGCCTACGGGCTATACTTTATTTTAGAGTCGGTAAGACAAAGATAGTAGTGATCTTTATGATCCCCTGTTCAAAATGGTGTGATTATACCCAAACCTAATAGTCAATATGATCGATGTGACCATGACTAATATCATTAGATACGATGGTTATATATAAACATCCATTAGTGATGTTGCTTGGCATATTTTTCTGCCAAAAGAATCGTCCTTCAAGACGATGACAGTTGTAGTCTACGACTCCCTGTCTAAAGGTGAAGAACCACGTTCAAACCTTGAAGCCCTAATCTAATAAGATTGCGGCTTATAAATTCAGGTCCTTGGTAATAGACCATCAAGTTGTGTTTTAAAGTCATTCATGACAAGCCTATGTGCTATAATTGGTCATTCGTGACAAGTTAACATATTAAATGTTAACATTCCTGGTGACATGCCTTTGTACCAGATTTGATGAATGTCCTTATAACAAGGCCGTTTGTGCCATATCTAAATGTCATCACGACAAGGCCTTCGCGCCATATGATTACTTATGTCCTTCATGACTGTGCTTTATGCCATATTTTTCTACGTCCCTCGAGACAGGCTTCTATGCCATATATGTATATATATATAATAAAAGTCTTGTAAGGACTAGCCTTTGAGCTATTTATAATCGTCCTTGTGACAAAGACAGTTGTGACATTATGGTCCCCTGTCAAGCAAGTATTGGACTCGCTCCAAACTTTGCATGCCATTGATGGTCCTGTTGTGACCTAGGCTAAATATAATGGAAATACATTCAAAATAACATTCACTATGAATGTTCGGAACAGAATAGCCCATACGGTTTATGAATGCCGTGGCTAATCTAAGTCAGATCATCAGGATGATGACTGATAAAGGTTAAATCTTGGTGATTGGTACCAAGTTTCGAGTATGGAACACTCGGATGAGGTAGACGACAGTCGCAACGCTATTCAGGCGACGAAAGTTAATAAAACTACAAACGTAAACCTCAATATTAATGGAGTTAATCTTCAGGCTGTGGTTGACGCAGCAGATGGAAGGACCATAGAAAGGTCATGAGACAATCCAGAGAGCCGAATTCTTCTCGCTCTAAATCTCATTAGAAACCATGTTTAATTGCTCATGAGGAGATTTGGTTCACACTTCGTATATGAAGGATGAACCAAAAGAAGGAGAATAACTCCCAGAAATCTGAGAAAGAGAGTAAGTACAGGCTTAATAAAAAGCAACGAAAGTTCAGTAAGAAGCCTGTATACCTCAGAGACTGCTTCAGCATTATTAGATGGATGTTTTATATCCATTAGGAATCATTTTTAGGTCCGAGTTCCGTTAAATACAAGGACTCAATATAGTGATAATAATCAAGCCCATATTGTGGGTGATAAGAAGAAATTAATTATCACGACTCCTTATGAGACAACTCTCATAATTACACGTATCCGTACGAGTAATTAATGTTAAACATAAAAAAATGGTGGAACTGGCCGTCCCCGGAATCGAACCTGGGTCTAGGCCGGCCGCACCCTTTCGCGCGCCTAGCCAACTGAGCTAGGTGCCTAGTTTGTGAAACTTCCATTATTGATTAATTATAAGCACTTGTACAATAAACTTCCTTATCTTTTATCAATGATAATTTCTGCTAAGGGTCCTGTTTTTAATACAGGCAATAATAAATCTACATGAACCATAAACTTAGCAAAATTTTTATTATCATCCACAAGGTATAACTTACCAAGGAAACCTTAGTAAACGATTCTTCGAAATCGACAAGGAATCCTTCCGAAAATCTAAGAGCACTCTTTCTTTGCATAGAGTACGACGACATATGTTATTTTAATTATTTTTCTCATTGTTTTCTATCGACTGCGAATGCCAAACTATGTCTGATAAAAGTGTCATATGAGGATTGGCGTATCCTAGTGTGTCCCATAGATTATTTCCATGTCTGATCAGCATGGAGGCTTAATACATGGAACCCCTAAGATATCCCAATGATCATATTGTACTAAAGTCGACTAGTAGTATTCAAAGAAGATATCCAAAAATGGAAATTTTTTTGGTAAACGTTCCCGACTAAGGAATTCGTGGACTTATAACATAAAGTTGTCACTTATTTGACATGAGTAATGGTGGATGAACTGGAGCCTGAGATATGGAAAATCTCTGTAGCCTCTTTGCAATCTTGATTGTCTTCTCATAAGTTTTCCCTGCTTACCTCCAGGAAGGCAGGTAGAATTAAGATTGTATCCCGTTGTGGGCTGGAGCATTGTGAAAACTCCATATTGATTATGGAATAATCGAAACAGGTTTTAAAACATAGGCACAAAAAGCCTGACTCAATATTCTGAGGGTTTTATGTTATTAAATAAGAAAGACGGTTCATATTGCTTATGCATACATGCCGCAACCCTAATTAGGCAACGATTAAGAATTTCCATCAACTACCCAGGATCTAAGGGCAAACTATTGGTGGATAGGCTTGAAGAAGTCTGTGGCCACCTATGTAGCTAAATGCTTGACAAGTGCGCAAGTCAAAGCCGAGCATCAGAAACCATCAGGTTTGCTACAACAGCCTGAACTTCCTACGTGGAAGTGGGAAATGGTAACTATGGATTTTATTACCAAGTTACCCAAGACAAGAAAAGGAAATGATACAATATGGGTTATAGTTGATGGACTGACTAAGTCAGCTCATTTCTTACCCATCAAGGAGACTTACAGCACCGATGTGTTAGCCCAGTTATACGTTGATAAGATTGTAGCCTTACATGGCATACCTGTGTCTATTATCTCTGACCGAGATACTAGATACACGTCACATTTTTGGAAGAGTTTCCAACAATTTTTGGGCACACGTTTGAACTTTAGTACGGCTTGCCATCCTCAGACAGACGGTCAGAGTGAGCGTACTATTCAAACGTTAGAAGACATGCTACGTGCATGTGCAATCGATTTGGATGGTAGTTGGGATAAGAACCTACCATTAATCGAATTCTCCTACAACAATAACTACCAAGACAGCATCAATGCTGCGCCTTTTGAGGCATTATACGGTAGAAAGTGTAGATCGCCAGTTTGTTGGGCGGAAGTTGGAGAAGTCCAGTTATCAGGACCAGAGATCGTGTTCGAAACGACGGACAAGATGTCCAGATTCGTAACAATCTCCAAGCTGGCCGGAATAGGCAGAAGAGTTACGCGGATCCAAGTCGTAAGGATTTTCACTTCGAAGTAGGTGACAAAGTCCTACTTAAAGTGTCACCATGGAAAGGGGTGATGCGATTTGGTAAGAAAGGCAAACTAAGCCCGAGATACATAGGACCTTTCGAGGTTATCGAATGCGTCGGGTCAGTTGCCTACAAGTTGAACTTACCAGAAGAGCTCAGTGGAATTCACAATGTGTTCCGCATCTGCAATCTAAAGAAATGTTCCGCTGACGATTCACATGTCATGCCACATACAGATGTGCAAATAGATAAGAGCTTAACGTTCGTGGAAAAACCTTTGTCGATTGAAGATCGACAGGTAAGGAAGCTTCGAAGAAAGCACATACCTTTTGTAAAGGTCAAATGGGATGCCCGAAGAGGTCCCGAGTATACGTGGGAGTTGGAATCCACCATGAAAGAAAAGTACCCTTACTTGTTTCAGTAAATCTCGGGTCGAGATTTATTTTAAGGGGGTGAGGATGTAACACCTCGCAAATTTCGGGTTTAATATTAAAACGACACGTGTCATGTAAGACAAAAACGCGTTGGAAACCCGGATATAATAAAGATGTTTTCGGTAGGATTTAAAGTGGCGTCATGTTAAATTATTACCTCTGAACACCTCAATTATAAATCCCAATACCCGATATATTAAATTACACATCTATGTACCCTCAATTCAGGGAATTATTGCCTTTAAAGGAAAATTCAAATGCATGATGTGATCCCATGTTGAAATGAACGATAAACCGTCATTTACGGGTCTTGTATATGCAATCAAGTGATACATTGGATAATGGTAGGGTATGTTCAAGCATATAGACACTTATGGGAGGCCCCCTACTGATAATTTAAGTCAACAAGTCATTTATAACGGCTGCCCTTTCGATCCAACAACAAACAACAAAAATCTGATAAAAGCAGGGCGTCGCGTGGCGCGACGGCCCCTCGCGTCACGCGAGGGGTGCCCAGCGACAGGTTAACTTGCTGTTGGCTGTTATACGCACTTGTGACCCTTTCAGCCGGTTTCTCTTGCACATGCATGGCCCTTAGACACCCCCTACATGTTAGGGACATGTGTTTATCATTTGTGGTGGATCATAGACCCTTGTGTCAATGCATTGTGGTGGTAAACCCACTATATAAGGACCCTTTCATTCACAACTCATTCCACACATCATATTCAAGCAATCTGAGCATTGGAGGAGCTTACAATCTGATTGAAGGCCTTCCTAATCATCCACTAATCATCTAGTAAGTCTCTAATCCCTTCTAAATTAATTCTAGTTTAGTTTTTAGCTTAAAAGTCAACATATCGTATTAAACGGTTGACTTCGGGTTTAGTTATCGATAGCTCAGTCGTAACCCGAATTAAAAGTACCGTTAGATAGGTAATTATATGGGTATTAAACCCTTATAAGGGCAAGTACCAAATCCAGACCTAACTAGGTCGTTTGTCGGGTCAAACGTTGACCGAAAAAGTCAACAGAAATGACATTTATGATTTAATGCATGAAATGCAATCCGTAAGGCGTGTAACCTATTCTAACCTTAATATAACTTGATAATAAGTATAAAAACTTGTTTACGCTTGTCCGACTCGACAAATTTCTATTTAAACCCGGTTCGGAACCGAAAGGCGCAAAACCTTGACTTTTGCATTGACTTCGGTTCTGACCCGTTTTAGTTTGAATTAGACATGCCTTAAAGTCTCATTAGGGTTGGGTTACATGCTAGTATAAGTCTATGTACTTGTTTCATTGATTATCCGATGCATGCGCACGTTTCCGTTAATCGCTTAAATTGGACCATAACGCCCTTATGACCTTATAACGAGAATTTTGAAAATGTGGAAATACAATAATCTTAGTTACTGATTATTTAACATGTACGTAAATTTTCACGTCAAGCGGAGGTCTAGATTAGGAGATATGCGCATTAGCGTAATTAATAAGCTTTTTATTAATTAAACGGCGCGATTAGCGCATAGCCTATCTAAACCCTATTTTCGGTACCAAAACTATTACCCGCTGATGTTAAATAATATTTTAGGATTTTTGAAGATTTTTAATTATTTTTAAGCTGGTCTTAAGCTAGGCTTATCGCATTGATTCGGTTAATACCGAATATGCCCTTTTAAGCCATAAAACGAGTTTTACGAATCCGATTGATACCAATCCAATTGCCACTGATTTAAAATAATAAATGTAGCATTTTGAACCTGTTTTGCTGATTAGAAAACCCAGATTGGTATTTTAACCCGTACGTCGCTTAAAACGGCTTTATACGCGTATTAAACGCGTAGTTTAGTATTAAAACCATTTTTGCCACGTAAGACTTAATACCATTAGACATAACCTGTTAAAATTGATAATTTTTCTGATTAAATCAGACCCGTATCTCAGAAGTATTATAAATCTCTTTTATAACCCTTAAAATGACCAAAATACCCCTACGGGGCGTATTTAGGGATTAAACTCGTTATGGGCATTATGGAAGATATCATAATGATATCACAACATATTTAAAGCGTATTAACTTAGGAAACCTGTTCGCGACCCTTTCGGTTACCCGTTATGCATTATACGCGTTCGGTTCGGTTTATGTAACTAGTTTGCATAAACTAGCCGAAACGGGTCAAACGATATCATTTTTATCTCAAAATCCAGAATGTGGATAATAAACCCATATTAAACAAATCCTCAAACTTGTCGGGTCTAAATCACATTCTATCCGGTCTTCGCTTAATCGTGCGTACGAACCGTATCCTTAAAACTAACCGGTCTAAGCTTAAGCTTAATTAAAGATCCGTTAGTATTCTAAAAAGGTTATATTAAACCTTCGTTCCAGATTAGGAGAACCAGTAAAAGCTATCTGCAGTTTATTCAATTAAGGATTTATACTTGCAAAGGTAAATACTTTTAACTTATTTTCCCTATACGGGCTTGGGTTACGGTACATAGCGTACCGCTTGATCGAGCATCAAATCTTCCACGCTTAGTGGTTAATTGAATAATTTGATCGGCTCGTTTTAAACAGATGTGTTTACTTTACAGCCTTTGGGGGGTTAATGACCATGTCCCGGATATCCCTGGCATTATCTTACGAGATAGCCACGACCTGAGCACGGGGTGTAGGCGTACTCCCGTGTATAACTCACATAAGTGGTGTGTCTATTGATCTTTAACCCGGAATACGTTCCGGGCTACTGAACGCATAAGTAACATGTAATTCGTTCACAAGATTATAATATTAAATAATTCTCCCAAGTTAAAAAGATTAATTTTGCCTCTGTGCATTTTAATCAATGTGTCAAGATATTTTGTGCCACGTGCATTCAAAACAATTTACAAACTCTTTTTCCAAAATGAGTCAGTTGAATGTATTTACCAGTGTAAACTGACGTATTTTCCCAAAAAGATTAAATGCAGGTACTAGGCGAAATAGGCTGGGATTCTCCTAAGCATCACTAGAAGTCTCGCAAACTTAAGATGCCGAAGTCTGTTGAACCAGAAGCAATATTTTATTATTCGATCCTACTGTGGATAAACACCGGATAATTGTGACTTTGTTTACAATAAATAAATTCGGTTGTATCTCCTTTTTAAATTTGCTTCCGCTGTGCATTATTATATTGTGTTGTTTGACTATTACGTTGCCAACCACGTCACGATACTCCCCCACCGGGCCCACCGGTGACACGTGGAAAGTCGGGGTGTGACAATTGAAAATGAAACACTTAGCGAGACGGCTACTCGGTACTATCATTTTATTAGCAAGATGTACTCATACAAGGTCAACGCATCACAACAAGAGATGGTTATGCGTTTTGCTGAGGCTTTACCTCCTAAGTGGAATCAATTCATTGAGTTGCTGAAGCACACTGGTGTTTTGAATGAGAGTAGCATTTATGAATTCGTTCAGAAGCTAGAGAACAAAGATAAAGAAGAAATCCGAAAAGCCAAACGGATTCCAGTGTCCGATACAAGCTCCTTTCCCTTTCCCCAGTCAGCTCCTCAGGTTTTCGATCCAAGTACCTATCTTCCACCACCACATGTTATTGCTCAAGCTCACATCCTTTCAAAACCTCAACTCGATCCGAGTGCCTGGCTCCCTAAACCCCAACCTCAACCTCAAGTTTCCACAACACAACCTCAGTTAGATCCAAGTGCCTATTTTCCTAAACCTACTATCGATTGTGGTCCGGCCATACAGTTGGGAAACAGTGATCAAACAAGAACTGCGTTTTATGCCGAAATCATCAAGAATGTCAGCGATGGTGAATCTTCAGGAAATGATGACAGTTCAGGATATAGTGGCAGTACTGATGAAGATGGCTCAGGTCTGAGTGATTACAGTTCAGAATCGGACGTGAAGGAGGGAATGGATTCTGAAGCTGATAGTTTGTCGAATGATGCCAAGGAGATGAAATGTCAAAAATCTGACTTGATCAAGAAAGCTGATGCTGCATCGAATGACATGGAGAAGTTCTTATCTGAAGATGGATCTTTCTCTTGCCAGAATGACACTACAGATAATGTCGCAACTTCTACAAGTCAGGTAAAATCTGAAACTCCTAGCATATGTAGTGATTGTGCTGATATGAAACATGAATGTGCTAAATTAAAAGTGGAATCCGAAAAGGTTCATAGTCATAATCAAAGTTTGGTTATTGAGCTGTCTAAATGCAAAGAGGCAAACATGGCTTTAGCTCGAAATGAAAAGGATTTCAAAGAAGTAATCGAAAATCTAAAGAAAAGTGTTTCCGAATTGACAAAAATTGTTTTCAACAAACAAATTGGTATTAATAACTACATTAACATCATTGAGGAAACAAAGAAAGAGCTAGCCGTGGCAAAATGCGAGCATGATACAATCAAGCTCAAATTGGAGAGTTGTTTTAACTCCCGATATGTGCTGGATCACATCATAGACGCTCAACAGCTTAAAGGGAACAAGAAAGGCGTTGGGTATAAGTCGTGTCCACCTCCTTTGAGACACAACTATACTAAAATGCCCGATGAAGAGGAAATGTCTCGTTTTGAACCAAGTGTGCCTCTTGATTATGAGGAAGTTACTACAGGATTAGGGTTCAAATCGGACAGTTCCTCGAGTACCTCATCTGAAGAAACAGAAACTTCAACATCTACGAAACAAAGTGCTCCAATTATTGAGAACTATGATTCGTCTGATGATGAATCAGATGTGAGTGATCAAGATACATCTCTTGATGATAGAAAAGGAGTAGACATTCCTATTGAGAATCATATTCTTTGTGATCCTCCTACTCATGTTGTGCACTCTACTGTTAGACAAGAGATAGATCCTATCACTGAGACAATGTCTACTGTTAAAAGTGATAACGTGTTGTACACTTTAGTCGGTAATAGTAAAATATATTCAGATAAAGATTTCCTAATAAAAAATGTCAATCAATCTTTGATTTATAAAGTGTTTGAAGATACTACCAGTAAGTTTTTTGGGAAAAGCGATCCCGAGAGTTTCTGTAACTCAGTGTGATCCTATTCCAAAAGCTGAAGTTAGAAGACAATTTGGAAATCAAAGATTACCGACAAAGCAACAACCTGTCGCTTTTAAAGGTAAACAAAAGGAACAACGAGCTCAAAAGCCCAAGATTTCACAACCGAGGGTGGAAACAAAGGGAGCTCGTTACAAGAAAAAAGGTTCAGAAGGTGAACTTCGTGAAATCAAGAGGGACTGATAAAATTGAAACTTTCGAAAACAAATCCAACACGGATTTTGTTAAACAAGTTAAAATTTTGAAAATAAACAGTCAAAACAATTACACACAACACACAAACGGTTGTGATGTAGGACCAAGTACCTCAAGATCACGAAGTTCAACATCAAGCTCTTACAGTTATGATACTACGAGGTTTGTTGAGCGGAGATCATGCTTTGAATACGGTGAGAATGGACACATTATCAGAAACTGTCCATATCTTACAAAAGGAAAGACAAAAGTTGATGCCCACGTGGTAACAGTTACCATAAAAGATCTATTTCACCAAAACAAGATCCTCGTTTTGTTAAACAACGAGAAGTGAAAGAGAAAAAGAAACAACGAAAAGAAGCTGAAAAGGCGTTAAAACCGGAGGTTGTCCAAACAAAATCTGTTAAATCGGATGTTAAACATGAAAAACAGAAACAAATTTGGAAACCAAAATCGGTAACTGTTTCAGGGGGGTTCAATTAATTTCGAATCATCAGGAAATCGAAGTCACAATCCTCGATGATGACGGACGACCCAAGTCTATGAAGGCTTGGGTCCCCCTCTCCATCTAATCTTTAAATGAGTGTGAAGGATGTTCCCGGAGGAACTATTGATAGTCTTAGGATTGTTGATAGTGGAGCGTCCATGCACAAGATCGGCGACTTAAGGCTCCGAAACACTGTTACATCTAGGAGTTGTTGCCTTTGATGGAGAGAGAAAAAGAAAAAGAAGACAAAGATTTCAGATGATAGAGTGATGATAAAAGAAATTGAAAGCTTCGACTAAATGGAAATCATTACAAAGTTTGATTGTTAAAGGCTTTGATCGGGTCCCCAGGATAGATTCAATCAAAATGTACGCACCTGGAGCACGTCTGGAGTTCAAAATCAACAAGATGAACGTGCAGTATACATTTCTGCACGGTATGATTGAAGAAAATGTGTTGTTGAACAAACCAACCGGGTGTGTGGATGCCTTGGCGTGGATTGAACAACCGCACACTACTTCTCAAAGGGAAAGACAAAGACTTTCGCTGGTGCAATATGGAAGAGCAGCCGGACCCAGAGGTTTCTGATCTTGTTGCTGTGAAGAGATTTCTCGGATTAATTGAAGTAGCTGCAAAATCGACCTTGAAATCCACACCGGGTGGATATCCAGTTGGGGAGAGCACTCAGATTCCTGGCAATACACGAAGCAGTTGCAGGATACAGTTTTGAATTTCTAATCTCTCCTATACTTGTCAATATTTAAGTTGCTTTATGAATTATTATTATCTCGTACAGCACTCTTTGGCCAGACATGTTGATCTCGAATATCACCTCACACGTGATTGTTTCAATATGAAACTCGTCAATGTGTCATGGTCCGCACCGATTACCAACGTGCCAACTCATTTTTCCAAAATTCGATAAATCATTTCTGATCAAATTAAATTTGGTAAACGGCATTGAGGTAAACACATGAGATAACCAACATCGAGAAATCCTTTTTGTAAATACCTTTGTGTTTTTAAAATTTATCATAGTTTGTTGATTTTAGGGGGAGTAAATCCAAAATTTGAAAATTCAAAAACAAAACACAAAAACAATAGAAAAACAAAAATGAGTTTCCTGGCGAGAAAATGATAGTACATCAGTGGTCTGTCTAAACCTCTTTAAACTGGACTTAAAATGAAAAATATGTTAAGCAGCTCTATATAAGATGTATCGGTAGGCTCACAATCATTTTAAAGTGTGCAGGGTGATATAAATCTTAAATCGACTGAAGACCAGGTGGGAACCGCTCATTGGCATATGGTCTTAGTACCGAAATTCCGTTTGATTGATTGCCGAGGTTCTGAGATATACGGTCTTTATGCTGTCTTATCATCTGGGTATCATGGTTGTATCTTTTACCGAAAAATAACGGAGACGAAGTCTAGATCTTCCATGATACTATACATACGTGTACATATTGCATTCGACCTCAATAAGTGATCAACAATCACATGTCCAACAAAATAAGTGATATTATATCACATTTATCCAGGAGTCAAGTTCGTCTCTTTGCTGTACGTTTGTACTGACCTGTTCACGGACTTGCTCCTGTTCCCTCATGCATATGAAAATCAAGTTCCTCATCAATAGGTGATTCTATCACAAAGGGCTTGTTTTCAATCAAAATAAGTGAGTATCTCACATCTTTTATACGTTCAAACAGATGATAAGCGGTATACTCACCAGTAAGATGAACTCTCGTGCATACCTTGATACGGGAATGTGTTGTGTGTGGATGAACATCGGTCGGTAGGTATAAATCATACCTTAACGTATCCCCTAAACATGATTACATCTGATAAGTTGAGCTTATGTGGAAAACAATACCGATAATCATTATAGGATGCTTATCTAAATGTTAACTAATTGAACAACAAGAATGTTTTGGCATGACCATACACTGATATGATTCTCTTACCCTCGAAACTTGCAAAAAGATTGTCTGTAAATATTTGTTTACTGCTTTCGGTTTCTGTATCCCTGTATATATTTATTTATTGCTTTCCGTCTTTACATTTAAATTTTATAAAAGCCAAAAAGACTTTTCTTCTAGTTTATTTTTGATTGACCGATGTTGGAACTCGAGTCTATCTGTAAGGTCCCGTGTTTGCGTCTAATAAAAGACGACTAAGAGACACTAGAAATATAAAAATTTCTTAAGAGTGTCCAACTTTTCGCAATTTAAAACGATGATATCAATAACATATATGCATTAGTTTTAACAAAATTTGGGCATGACCCGTCCATAAAACGAGCATACCCCTGTTTTAAACATAATCAGACTAGATACATTTCTATGATTCGTTCAACAAAATACTACTAAGAACCAATACAACAAATTTTGGACCAAAAACATTTGAACAAGCTAGCGGAAGCGTTTCGTATGACATAACATGAACACGTGCTCGCTCCGATTCTCCAAGTCGCCTAAATTGAGGATTTACCTACATTCAACAACAAAGCTTTAAAAAGTTAGTCGTTATACTTGTTTGCTTATAAAACCGTCATTTTAGTTCCATTCGTGTACGTACTCTCATTTCTCTTACGCATTCGATTACCCAATTAAATGGGTATGACATATACTCTCATACAACTAACCCGTTAGAAGGTGGTGACGACCAAACATAAAATATTGTATAAACTAAAACGTCCATAGCATATTCTAACCGCTTAAGTTACTTCAACCCGATTATCCTTCCAACATTCAATCATTTCATTACTATATCAACACTTCGAAAGTCCGACATTCATAAACCTGCACTTTCAAACATACTCAATAATAACTTGGTTAGCAAACCCGTAATCTCAACATATTCAAGTACTACATCTTCGTAAAAAGGTCGCCAACCATTTATATGCATCTATTTAACTACAACACAATGTACGCCTTTCGCATAATTATGTACATACATACATACATATATATATATATATATATATATATATATATATATATATCTTCTATACACATCACGCATACTAGTTTATACGACTTAAACTCACCATGACTCCAATTATTCATACTTACATACCATCCTATTCTCTTAACTTAATTAACACACCTCCCTAGTCATGCATATGACCATCCGATAATAGACTTACTTACAAACAAGTTCCATCTATTCGCATGTATAACACATTTGGTCAAAATCTTATAAAAGGAAACCGTCCAAACCCCCAGGGGACGTAAATTACGACCTACCCAGTAAAATACGGCCCAAAATACGGCCTAAAGTACGGCCTGCCTGCTGTTTACGGCCTCAAACATGATGCTGATGCAGGGCAGGCCGTAAATTCCGGCCTGGGGCGTAATTTACGGCACCTGTGTCTTTGTTTCGTCCGTTTACGCTAAAACTTGCGTAACTTTCAAACCGTTTACCCGTTTAACCTCCCGTTTCTTCCTACATGATTGTAAATTAACATTCTATCATGTAAACTTGAAATCCAACATCCGAGTTAAGGAATTTCTTAACTTATACGTGTTCGGCTTATTATTCATCTACGAATTGTTCGACCCGTTCATGCATTTATCAAAATAATCTATTGATTTGACCTCAACTTCATATGAACTTAATAATTAAACATTATATTACTTAAACAAACTAAGAAGTGATTATGGAAATCACTTACCTTGTGCTCGCCATGTTTATGCTAGTTTCTTTGCCTCCTCTTTGACCCGTTTGCTTCCCATGAGTTGGCCCATCTTGACATGGTTCTTATTCTTTCAAGCTATCATGTTTTCAACATTGTTAGCATATATGCTTATACATAATAACATCCATTTCCAACACATGGGTCACATTGACTTTCACTAGTCCATTATAACATACACAAGTCCTATTTTAACAATTATTTCATTCCAATTCCATACAATTTAACATATCATCAAATCATGGCATGTTAGAACATACCCATTATATTATATATGCTTCACACTCATGTAGTAAGACACATACAACCACATTCACCTAGATTCCACGTATGTACATAAACAACTTCCATTCATACTAGTATTTAGGTAATCCTACATGTAGCATCATAATCCATGATTCGCCAACCTAAATCACCATTCGAATATTTCTTCTTCCTTGTACATTCACGTTCTTACAATTAATTCATAACCATATTTAGAAAGTTCGGCAACACATGGAGTCCATTGTATCATTTAAGCATAAGGTACCATTCCTAAAGCATACTACTACTACTACATGATACTAGCAAATCCAATCTTCTACATGAATCATATCTAAAGCACACTTCTTATGTTAATTCACTATTCAACACACCATTATTACTTCCTATACACATTCATTCATTGTTTACATCCAATCTCATCCAATAATCTCACATATGCATTTCATCAAACACTTGGTGTGCATGCCATCATTTAAGCATATAGTACAAGTATTTTATGCATACTCTTCCTAGTTCATAACATAGATTATCAATTTCAACTAGAATTATATAACTTTTATACCATTATCTAACAATTACTTCTTACAATCAACATCAAATATCAACATCACACAAGCATTGAACATGTATAATCATCCATATCATCATCTCTACTACTACAAATAGGTTTATAAAATTTTCTTTCAATTAAACTAAAATCAAGCATGATTTCCACTCTAGGAAGTAACCCTAACATCTAATTAACACAAATCATACCACGAATTCATGATTGGGTTGAAACCCTTTTTCTACAATTCACCAAATCCAGAAATTCGACTTACCACTTCACTAGGTATGCTTAGATGATCGATAAGAGGGCTCATGCACTGGATTTTCTTATGATTTTAGGCTTCAATTGCTTGATTTCTTGAGTTTAGGGTTTCCCCCTCCTCCTCCTGCCCTGTTCGATCGATCCCCCAGACACACTCACTGTGTTTGGGGTTTTATTTGTTTTTTTTTATTAATTTAAGTTTAATCACTTTGCACTTTACCCCCTTCACTTAGTTGCTAATTACAAATCTAATCTTTAAACCACATTTAACTACCATCTTGCCATAAATTCTTAATTATGTTACGTTTGTTATTTATCCTCACTTGTTTTATTGAGTTTTCATTTTTGGGGCGTTACACTATCCTACCCAAAATACTGATTGTAAGCCGGAAAACAATTGCATCTTCATAAACAGTCGAAGTTAACAAGTTTTGAAAGTTAATGGATTAAAACTGAACATTTTCTAAACTTTCAAACTGTTGTCGGTCGGTGTTTGATTGAGAGTTGGTCTCATATGTGTCGTTTGTTTAATTTGTCTATATTCCAAGCGATTGTTCTCATTACGTGTTTAGCTCTGTTGCGTGTGCGGATGTTGCATTCGAACCAGCTAAAGACAAAGAGAACGTGTCAGATGACAAGCCGTAAAGTGAAGACACGGCATTGATGCAATCAGAAGATCAAGGTGATCGAGTTGCAGCTGATCCCTCATCAACACCAAAAGTATTGAAGATCAAAAGATTCACAAGCATCATTCAAGGGGGAGTCTGTTGATACACTCCCTGTTTGGGACACGTGAAGACCTTTTAAAGATCTGACAACGTGAAGAACGAACCATCACGAGAAGCATCCAAGGGGGAGTTTGTTGGTACACTTTATGTGGACGCGACTCGGTTCGGTTCGACTCGGTTAGGTTCGACTCAAGCCCGACGTAACGACATTCCTCTGTCGTGCGGCCCAGAGTTTGACACGCGAAGCACGAAGTGCCGCAATACGTCATCACCATGACATCACCATGATGATGTCATGATGATGTCATGTTCTTTAAATGTATGCATGGAAGAATGAGGAGATTTATAATCTGCCATCACATGGACGTAGATTGAAACCTATTGGACCATTCCCTTGTTGGGCCTAATATCCATTTCAATCCAATGCAGAATTATCCAACTTGCATGACGAAAAACCAGCATGGTTGCTTGCTGTTGACGAAAAACCATCAATCATATGACGAAAATCTGTGCACTGATCTATGACGAAAAACCTTTGTTTTTCGTCGTGTCTAGTCTTTCGCCATGAGTCTTTCGTCGGCATATGATCTTTCATCGACCAAGTTCCTATATAAGCAGCAGAACGCAAAACAGAACATACACAGACAAGAGAGAGAATAGAGACGACTTTAGAGTTTATTGTTATTTTCTTAGTGTATCATCTTTTGTAACAATACTCTGTCGATATCAATATACAACCGTTAAACGTTGAATCTTTGTGTTGTACTTATCTCTCGCTTGGTTTGTATCATAACGTGGATTCCGCACTCGTTACGGCACCCGAAACAAGAAATCGTCGTTGTCCGACGATCCGTATCGGGACCTACACTTTTTTCGTTGGAGTATAACTTACACACTATTTCTTATTCTAATACATAGTATAAAGGAAGACTTGAACCTTCGACCTCTAAGAGAGGAGGCACCATTTACACACCAAAATTCCAATGGGTTAAATGCCCTTTGGTCATAGGATGTTAACTAATATTGTCAAAATGACATGGTATGAGCTATGAGTGCATAATTTACGTGTTTCTAAATTGTGTAGCCGAACAAGTATCACATATTTTTTCTATACCAAAGGGCTTTTCACCTAGTAGTACCAATGTGTTGGATAAAACTTTATCTTTCTATATGTTGAGGTTACAATTGCTATTGCGGACAAAAATGTGTAGTTTAGTAGTAAATCAGAGAGAGATTGTTTGAGTTTGTAAGTTTAACAAAAGGGTGTGCCTATTGGCACACCAATGTGCCTATATGCACACCAAACCCTAGTTGAATCAGGGTTTACCTACGCTGCGTATAGCTCTATACGCAGCGTATAGGGTTACATTTATACGCTCCGTATAGAGCTAACGCAGTGTAGGTAAAGCATGGATCTCAGAGCCTGATCAGCAATCATTGCACAGAAAATAAGGGTTTATATACGCTTCGTATATACGCAACGTATATAAACCATCAGGCTTTTTGGGGTCATTTTGGTGGGTTTGAAGCATCATATTTTCACTAAGTTTATATACGCTGCGTATAGAGCTATATGCAGCGTATATAACCTTTCAGAATTTTGTTTAGTCATTCGGCATATTTGTGGTATAAATTCTCACTCGATTACAACGTTAACTCGCTTAAAATATATAACGAGTTAAAAATATATAATGTTTTTTTTATTATTTAGTCGATGTCGTCGAAAAGCGTATAACGTTAAAATTTTGAAAAGCGTATATACAGTTCAAATTTTGAAAAGCGTATATCCTTATCGAGGTTTTGAAAAAAATTATTATACCAAGTCTAGTGTCGTTCGAATACTATAAACGTTTAAATATTATACCTTTAATTATTTTTAAGTGTGCGGTTCGAATACTATAACGTTAAAATATTATAGCGTTAAATAATTTGAAATACCCAGGTACTGTTTGAATATGTTACACCGTTTACAGCAAAAGTTTTATATATACAGCAAAAGTTTGATATATACAGCAAAAGTTTGTACCTACATAACAAAATGATAAAATACAATGGCAGTGGATCCTGCTGCTCCTCCTGCTCATGCTGCTGATGCCATTCCGCCTACTGTCGTGGAGGTAACCCCTCACGCTGTGAAAGCATCTGCAGCTCTACAGTCATCTACTCCACCACATACGTCAGGCTGTCAACGTCGCGACGTAGCCGCTGATATGATGGGGCAGGACCGGGCCCAACATGTGACGTGATGTCGTGGTCACAATCAAATTTAATCCAATTACTACTAAATAGTTAGTGGCAAGTGGGTATCGAACACAGGGAGTTTGTGGAATGTGTGTTATTTAAAGGTTTGTCTAGGTTAACTAAAATTAAACTAAATGCAATGAAAATAAAATTCAAGAGTTGGTTTGATTGATTTGATTTTTAAAACTGAGATTACTATTCTAATTGCAAGATGAAAGTGTTGGTTTGTAAACAATTTAGAGATGTGTAACCGAATGGGAATGATGTGTAACCGAATGGGAATGATTAGAGGTGAAAAGATACCATAAATCCGCATTAAAAGGTGGAAGTTACACATTTACGCAGGTCAGCGCCGTAAGCTACGGTGGACACCGTAGCTTACGGTGGCTTGGAATGGCTTACGGTGGCTTTAAACTGTCATACAGTGACAAAAAGTGCCAGTAAGCGCCGTAAGCTACCATAGCCTACGGCAGGCTTCAACAGGAAAACTTGTTTTCAGCATAACTTTTTCGTTTCAACTCCGTTTTCTTCACCGTTTTCGCCTATGTTCTCGTAATTTCGTCCTCTATCATGCTATCCTCTTAATTCTTCAATTCCAAAAATTGGTTTTTTCATTTATTCTCCGTGTTCCTTCCATTTTAAGCTCCCGTTTGTACCTGAAACACAAACAACCGTAGTTATCTAGTTCTAGACAACTACCCGATTAAATGTAGGATTTTATTATCATTTATAACACTTAAGGGTTGTCCTACGGACTACCCGTCACATCCCCACACTTAACCGTTGCTTGCCCCAAGCAACCCGTTCAAAAACTATTTCCAAACCATAAGCAATCAATCATGCAAACCAAACTAAAATGTATCGTCCTTTTACTAACTGTTTATCACACCACAAGACACATCCCTCACAATAACTCTCGGGGACAAGAAAAATTAGCACATATTGCTAAAACACTCAATGCATGTGTGATTGTGCGACAATAAGCTTGTATAAAAATCAAATCTCCTCCTATCAAATATTTAGCATGCTTATGAATCAAAAAGACTTATGGGTTGTAACGAGGCTATGTGTAAAGGTAGGAAATAATGGGAATGTAAAAGTAGCTCATTGATTTGACCCGGTTTTTATTTCTACTACTAAACAAAGCAAACATCAACTATATACACAACTTCATCAACATTTTCAACTACTATTGCAACTAAATCCTTCTTTTTGTATTTTTCTCATATTTTTTTTCTCTTTTTTTTCTTTCTTCTTTTTTTTTTGTTTTTTAAGCATAGAACTCAACAATATATACAAGAACATCAACAATCACAAACAAAATTCCTAAACCGGGTCGTCTCAATAGGTAAAGTTTTTGTAAGAAGTTGGTTTGGGTCACAACCGAATGGTATAAGGCTCAAACATGGCTTCTAAAGACCAAACCCCCACCCCTCACAATACCAAGCTCATATATGTAACGTATGAGGTCGAACCCCCAATTCCCACACTCTCACACATCTAGACGAGGCTACCTAAAAGTCCTCTATCATTTTCACAAGCATGCTAATCCTAGGCTTCAACAAGAATTCGTACACAAGTTCTATTAACACAATACACACACCGCCACTCAAAACAAGGAAAGCATCTTTAATAATCATATGTGGCTCAAAAACTCACCAAGAAATGACTAGAAAGGGGTGTCGGTGTGTCATGCGGAACAATGTCAAGTGTTCAAATTCCAACAACTTTTCGCTTGGTTTCACAAATTTTTCAAAAATTCTCAAAATTTTCCCCTCATCCCTACACTTGGGATACATTGTCCCAATGTATGGTTTTGAAGGGAAGATCGCTTTCAACAAAAAACACCAACATTTGCTTATACTCTCAAACCCCAAATTTCCTTTTGTATTTGTTTTTATTTTTTAAACAAAAGCAAACAAACTAACTACCAATAATTCAAAGCTAAAGAACATATCAAGACTAAGGAAAGAGTACATGACCTGGTGAAGTTTGACACAACAGATGTTGTAGATAATCTGACTTTCTATCACCACCTTCACACAAATATCCGTACATCCTCCCCACACTTGAATGTTGCATGGCCCTGAAACATAGAAAAATAACGAAATAGCAAGATCGGTGTAAAACCCCTGGTTGTCTCCCGAGCAGAGCTAAGTTTTCAGGTCTTCAGCCAGACCGTGCCACCCCCATTTAGGGTGGCTCAAAGAAACGGTTCCTGCCATCTCCATCGCTTCCTTGTGCCATTGAGCAAAATGCATCCGTCTCGTTTTGACTCGGTGGGTAATCAAATACACTCTTGCTTGAACCCATATGCTTTTCTTCACGATCCGGTGGGTGTTTTCTTCTCATTCTTTGAAACACCTTTTCACTAAACCCGCTATCCTTCGCCTCAACAAAATCGTAACTAATCATCTTAGTCTGAACATCAAATGACAACTTACGGTTCTTTTCGGTCATGGTAATGATTCCTTCTCTACAATCGATTTGAGCATTTGCCGTATAGAGAAACGGTCGACCCAAAATCACCCTTTGTTGTGACGCCATAATGGTAGTAGCATAATCTAAAATCAGAAAATCCACTGGGTATTCGAATTCTCCCAACCGAATCATAAAATTTTTAACAATTCCCCGTGGACGCCTCCAACTTTCATCCGCCAAACTCACCATGGTGTCTACATCCTGAAGCGGACCAAAATCATACATGTCGTATAGATCACCTGGTAACACACTCATGCTCGCCCCATAATCCAATAATGCATGAGGAATTTTTAGTTTCCCCACTCGGATAGGCACGATTGGCGCTCCATACTCTTTATCATTCTCGACTTCGGCATCTTTTTCCAAACCTGCATTCACTTGATACGAAGAAGTTAGCAATGTTTCACTAAATTTAGTATTTGGAACGGTGCTTACCACATTGATGTTAATTCTTTTTGTGTTCTTGGGATTTATCACCATGTCACTTGGTGATTGACCTTTTGCTTTCTTCAATAATGCCACGTCACTTGCAAGTTGACCCATTTGAGTGGTCAACGACTGAATCGCTTTGTCACGGATTTCATCTTTTTGCATGCGAACATCATCCATTTGATTTCTTCGCTGCATCTCTAGTTGCATTGCCTTGAGCATTTCCATGACCTCATTTCTGCTTGATGAAGTTTGACCCGAACCACCTTGACCCATTTGGTGAGATTGCCCTTGGTAGCCATAATTATTTCCACCTCAATAGTTCCCTTGATTGTATTGTTGGCGAGGTGCAAAATTACCTTGAGCTCCTTGAAAATTTGGGTTGGCTTGATTCGAGGGATTCCCGTAGCGGAAGTTTGGATGGTTTCTCAAACCGGGGTGGTAAGTGTTAGAATTCATATTGTAATTTCTACCACCCCCTCCTTGCCCTTGCAAAGCATTCACCTCCTCATATTGCCCTTCCACCACTCCTTGGCAATTTTCAGCCGCATGTCCTAACTCATTACAAAGTGCACAAACATCATAAGTTTTATTAGAAGTTTGAACATTACCATCGTCTACCGCGTGCACTTGAGTTCGGGTAATGGTCGGTCGTACCCTCCTTGATGCTTGAGCTTTTCTTTTTGATGTGACCGCCATTTGCTCCAAAAATTCCCAATCGTCATGCTCATAATTTGTACCAAAAGTGCCATTTGTGATAGACATCAAGTCACGAGCATCTTCGGCACTCAACCCCTCGTGAAAAGCATTCATCAACTCCCATAGCTCTATCCCATGATGAGGACAATTCTTGATCATCATGTTAAACCGTTCGAATGCTTCATGGAACATCACACCCGATTGTTGTTGAAAACTTCTCAACCCTTTTCTAGCATCATTTGTCTTTTGAGCGGTATAAAATTCATCCAAAAAGATTTGTTGCATTTCCGCCCATGTATAGATAGATGTCGAAGGTAGGGTGTAAAACCATTTTTTCGCCTTATATTCCAAAGAGAGTTGAAATAATACCAATTTGACATCATCGGCCGAAAATCCTTGACTCCCAAGAGTGTTGCAAATCGAATCATAAGCCTCCAAATGAAAATAAGGCTCTTCCGTTGCTAGACCTTTATACTTTGGCAAACTTTGTAATGAATTGGTTCGAACTTCAAATGTCCTCCCTTGATTATTGTGAGGAATAACTACCGGTGAAGGATTGTGAGTGATTACCGGCCTAAAATGCGCTTCAATGCCTTTAGCATGTTCTCGAAGATGTCTTCTTGGCACACCCAAACGAACTCTTGGACGTATAGGACCCATTGGTCTTTGAACTTGCATGCGTGGAGGCCCAAATTGTTGTGGAGGTGGTTGAAATTGATGTTGGATTAGTGGTTGTTGAATTGGCCTTTGGAATTGATGCTGTGCATTTTGTGGACGAACTTGTTGCAAGGGCATAGGATGTTACAATTGTGACCCTTGTGATGGCAATTGTTGAGGTATAATTTGTTGTTGAAGAATCCCACCAACACTTGACATTCTTTGATTGTGTCCTTGTACGTAAGTAAACTCCCCTTGATCTCCATCACCTCCATACATGTACCCTTCTTCATCATATCCCCCAAAATCATCATTATACCGATCGTCGAACCCATCTTGTCTTACTCCCGAAGTATGTTGAAATTGCACTTCCGGTTGAAATGGAGTAGAATAGATAATCGATGGACCAATTTGGTATAAGTTAGGTGGTGGTATTTGTGATGATGATGGTTGGCCAGATGTTGGGAAAAATGATGAATAAGCTGGAAGAGCGGATGATGTAGGGTTGTAACTGAAAGAATGTTCAGGTTGTGTATTCTCATGTAAGGTAGTGTTGGTTGGTTTGATTTCTGGTGTGGATGTAGGAATGGTAGTATTTGGTGATGGTTGTGTTGAAGATGGTATAAAGGGTGGTGTAGGTTCACCCGTAGTGGGTGGTGGTGGTGGTGGATTCATGTATCTGATTGGTGTAACTGGTGTAGTAGGTGTTGTTGGTGAACCGCTGATTTTGTTTTCCCTTAGCAAAATTTTGTTTCCTCTCAAAGTCCGTTCAATTTCTGGATCAAATGCCAAAGGTGATAGCTTGTGAGAGCTTCTAGTACACATGCACTTGTAAATACCTGCACACTAACACACCCAGCGTAAACCAGAAAAATAACAAACTTAAAAGGATCAAAAATAACACACGTTGCGCACTACTCCCCGGCAACAGCGCCAAAATTTGACGTGATGTCGTGGTCACAATCAAATTTAATCCAATTACTACTAAATAGATAGTGGCAAGTGGGTATCGAACACAGGGAGTTTGTGGAATGTGTGTTATTTAAAGGTTTGTCTAGGTTAACTAAAATTAAACTAAATGCAATGAAAATAAAATTCAAGAGTTGGTTTGATTGATTTGATTTTTAAAACTGAGATTACTATTCTAATTGCAAAATGAAAGCGTTGGTTTATAAACAATTTAGAGACAAATGACCATCCTAGACTTCCAGTTTCAATTGACATTCATGTTTTAATTAAACTAGAAAGAACCACATAGACATGGCTCATATATAGCTACTTGTCGTGATGAAAGGGGACTAAGTACTCGAATTCCTAGAACGCGAGGTTGTCACCCGATGATCAATCAATCAATACTCAATCCTAATTCTACCCATGATATCTCGATTGCCAACGGCACCAAGAACGTATGGTTTCAACTTATGATCAAAGCATCAATTAATCATTTACAAACAATTAGCAACACACCATAATAAACAAACAAACATAGAAAGTTTATTATTCTAGAAATCAAAATCAAAACATGAAATGTCTCAAGCAAACCTTCAATCCAGGATCATCACAAAGTGTTTAGCCACTCATGGCTTGAATCATCATCATCAAACAAGTTTTAATGTTCATAGCAATCAAAAACATAAAAACAATGATTCAAGATGTCTTCAAGCTCCCAAGAACAAGCAAAATCGTCTCTAAAATGATGTGTAACCGAATGGGAATGATTGGAGGTGAAAAGACACCATAAATCCGCATTAAAAGGTGGAAGTTACACATTTACGCAGGTCAGCGCCGTAAGCTACGGTGGCCACCGTAGCTTACGGTGGCTTGGAATGGCTTACGGTGGCTTTAAACTGTCATACGGTGACAAAAAGTGCCAATCAGCGCCGTAAGCTACGGCCCTTGCCGTAGCCTACGGCAGGCTTCAACAGGAAAACTTGTTTTCAGCATAACTTTTTCGTTTCAACTCCGTTTTCTTCACCGTTTTCGCCTACGTTCTCGTAATTTCGTCCTCTATCATGCTATCCTCTTAATTCTTCAATTCCAAAAATTGATTTTTTCATTTATTCTCCGTGTTCCTTCCATTTTAAGCTCCCATTTGTACCTGAAACACAAACAACCGTAGTTATCTAATTCTAGACAACTACCCGATTAAATGTAGGATTTTATTATCATTTATACCACTTAAGGGTTGTCCTACGGACTACCCGTCAACATGTCATGGGAACTGAGGCGCCCTGGGTGGTCCACGCGGCTGTGGTGGATCCGGAATGACCATGTCCGGCTCATGCTCCTCCGGCACCTCCGCATCACGCGGGGGATATACTAGCTCGAACTGTGCCGGCAGCTGTGTCAGTGCGTAAGGCTGGCCGTCCGCACCCTTAAACCGCTTCCCGCATGGAAATTTTTTAGTAACGTGCATTCCCGATATCATGTTCATCCCGTCCGCTTCGACTGTATTGCTGGGCTTACACGCTGGTGGTCAGTCTCCGGGTGATAGCCCAAAGAAAGGGCTATCCTAGTGACGTAGGTGCCGCCGTATAACTTTCCACGCTCCTGTCGATGATGCGCGGAGGCGAAGTACTGCGCCAACCCGTGTGCGAGAGCGCACGACCTCTTGTACAAGAGGCAATATAAGAAAAACAGGTCACCACTCGTATACCACTCCCGGCTCTTGTTTCGAGCGGTGATGGAAGTGGATCTCATCTTGTGAAAATACCTGCACAAAAGGAAACCAGTTAGTAAATAATAATCAGACGACATCGACTAAATAATAAAAAAAATATTTTTGACTCGTTACGGATTTCGAAGCGCGTAACGGACCTAAGCTCGTAAAGGCCGACGTCGACTAAATAATAAAAATACAATATTATTTTGACTTGTTACGGATTTCGACGCGCGTAACGGACCTACGCTCGTAACGGACCTACGCTCGTAACGGACGACGTCGACTAAATATTAAAAAGATTATATATGTTTGACTTGTTATGGATTTCGACCGCGTACGTCCTAACGAGCTTCGAAACTAAGATCGTCGTTAAAATATATTTTTTATTATTTAGTCAAAGTCGAACCGTGAGGCTCGTAGCTCCCTAACGAGCGTCGAAACTAAGTTCGTCGTTAAAATATATAAGTTTTGTTATTTAGTCGACGTCCCCCGTAAGACGCGTAGGTCCCTAGCGAGCGTCGAAGCTAAGATCGTCGTTAAAATATATTTTTTATTTAGTTCAAGTCGAATCGTAAGGCGCGTAGGTCTCTAACGAGCGTCGAAACTAAGATCGTCGTTAAAATATATTTTTTTTGGAAATGAATGTATACAGAGGAATTGAAAGGAAAAGAATTGTTTTTGATACAGAGGAATTAAAATTGTTTAAGGAAGTTGTGTTTAAAGTCGTAGGCAGAGATGGATGTCTAAATACACTTTTGAATTCACAATCATACGCCTCGTATAGCTCTATACTCTGCGTATAGCTTTATTCACGTGCCTAGACAACATCGTATCAGTGTTAAATCTGTCTAACATACGCTGCGTATAGGTCTATATGTTGCGTATTACTTTATGTACATACGCAGCGTATGTCAAACTGATTTGACATGGTACTAGGGTTGACTGTCTGGTCGTCTACCTACCCCTTACCTACGCTCCGTGTAGACCTATATGCTGCGTAGAAGGGTAACCCTATACGCTGTGTATAGACCTATACGCAGCGTAGGTAAACCCTAAGTGTGTAGATAGCTAACCAAGGTGTGCAGATAGTGTGAGCCTTAACAAAAACATAATCTTTATCTATAACCAAATCTTGGAACTCAGTATCAGCAATCTCCACATTCCTAGTTACAGTTTGCCTTGGGAACACTGGTCATGTATTCCATTGGAACTCTTTCTAACACATGCGACATTAGATGAACTTTAGAGCACACAAGACAACAGCCAAAGTATTTAAAGCAAAACTTAACGTAATGTTTGGTATGTATAAATGAGAGGCAGAATGGAATGGGCTATTACGAGGGAATGAAAAAAATGTGTTTGATTGGTCCAGGTAATTGAATCACTCATTACATAGGCCATTCCATTCCCTTAAATTCATTCCAAACACACCCCATTTTTTCATCCCATTCCCCCTCTCACCTTCATCACCAACACCTCCCACCACTAGCCACCCATCGCCGCCACCAGCAACCTACACCGCTGACCACCAGCACCCGCCGAAACTGAGCATTGGCGCTGCCTGCCACCGTCACCCTCCGCAACTAAACACCGGCGCCACCGTCGTTGCCTCCCACCAAACACTGACACCACCGTCACCATCGCCACCACCATCGACCACCGCCACCGCAACCCACCACCGCTGCCACCCTCCGCCACCGAACACTAACGCTACCACGGGACACCGCCACCACCACCGACCACCTCCGCCGCCACCTACCGCTATCGCTACCCTCTGCCACCGAACACCGGAACCATTGCTGACCACCGCCACCAAACACCGACGCCACAACCCGCCACCACCGCTACCGACCACCGCCACCACCGACTGCCGCCTTCGACTACCGCCCCTACCCACAACCGCTACCCATTTCCAATTTTGTTACTTCTTTTTCTGCCTACCAAACACTACAAGGTAATGATTTATCTAACCAAAAACTCCAAGTACTTGTCACTCTACAGATCTGTGACTATGGTTATATCACACATTGGCTACTCGTGTCCAATTGTGAAGATTATCAAATAGTGTATACAAAACCCCATAAGAAAACATTTAGGGTTTTGTAAAATAAGTTGATGAAAAGAAGAATGACTCACATTGTAAACTTAGGTATTTCTATTAGCTTCCTGGAAATATTTTCTGCTAATATTCTTGAATGCCTAATAAAAACATACAATGCACGCATGTTAGTATAATAACCCAACTTCAACTTTATCAATACGTCACGAGACAGAACCCTAACGTACTTAGTTAGGCAGAGCCTTCACATGTGTTGTTGGGTTCAAGATCAATCGGACAGGGTATCGAATTAGTGATCGGGGGTTAAAATACTTACAACAGGGCAGAGCTTCGTGATTTAGGGGGTATTTTAGCTATTAATTTTGTGTAATATAGAGAGAAAGAAAGAAAATTGTGAGCAGAAATGAACTGTGCCATTGATGCTCAATTTATAGGTGTTTCAGGAGTCCCTCACGCCCCGCGACAGGGAGAGGCCTTGCCTCTCGCGGGCCGCCGCCACCCCCTAGCTACGGCTAGGTTTGACTAGTCACGAGTCTAGGCATGACACGTGTAAGACACGTGGCAACAGGAGTGTCCGGCAAGCATAGGGGTGTCGCGCCCCGCGACCGCCCCCTTCAACCCTGTCGCGACCTTCAACAAGGCAAAAATTAATATTTTATTTGTTTTCTAATAAAATAAGGTTATACGAGTTCGTTTTTTTTTACTACGAAGCGTCTTAGGGCTATTTTAAGGGTTGTTATAAGTGATGAAATAGATATTTATACTAAGTACGAAAGCTCTATTTATGATTGGCTGACAACACCCTGATAGTGACATCTATCATTCCTCTCAGAGAAGATTCCACAACTGATCTAACTATGTCAAACACTGTTAAAAAGCAAATACTGTTACATTGGGAACAATTGTTAAGTTATCCTCTATTGTTTTGTTCCCAACATCTGTTTGGCCAGACAGATGTTTGGTCCTCTTCATCAGACCTTTGCTTCAACAGACTTTTAGGACTTGGATAGACCTTGTTTCTTCATGAATGGCAGTTCCAAGGCTTTAAACAGATGTTTGCGGGTCTTCAAAAGATGCTCTAATTTAGGTGTTCAAGATTCACTATCTTTGGGAGAAAATTGCTTCTTCAACTGTTTATTTCTTGATATCTTGTTCATGTTTTGGCTTTTGAATATCATTTGTTCTTTTGTAAGTCCAACATCCTAGAAGCCCTCAATCTGAAAAGCCACCTTTTTTCCCACCGTAATGGTTGCACCGGCTTCCACTTGAACCTCTGCGTTTCCCATCATTTGTTACCATCCTGAGCTTTGGTAGATTACTATCTACAATTTTTTTGGATTTAGAGTTTGTACCACATCATCCTAGTCAATCATCGCTATGTCTTCAGCCTGTGTATCTGGTACCTTCTTTAACCATTCCTCATATGAAGATCCCTCATTCAGCGCCTAATTTAAGTCAAACAAGGGCCCACGGCCCAATACGTTATTTTTTTAATTTATCCCTTCTAATATAATTATTATCTTCCTTCTGTGTTGGGCTTCTTAAATTTATGGGTCGTCTTCTAGACCTTGGACCCTACTCCCTAATTGTGTTTTGGCCCTCCAATAATGATCCCCTACTAAACGTTGGCTCCACACATGAGTTGTCAGTCTGCTAGGCATGGGCGCCGTTTTCCCCTCCTTGGGAATCAACTCCATTATTAGTTTTTTTCCCATGTGTGTCCCCTCCCCTACCCAGCGTTTCATTTCCCCATCCCATATCGTCTTCCACCAACGGACTCCGGACACCAACCGCTGGTACTTTATCATTGTTTCCACCGATCTCCCCTTCTTCCAAATTTTCATCCCGTCCATTCACCGAGCCTATTGAAGTGGATGATTCATACACCTTCTGTGTAGATAGGTCCACCATAATTGAAGAAAACCAACCATACGGTTCCTCCGTCACCCACACTTTGTACTTTACAGCTTTCCACACTAGGTCAATCTCTTCGTGAATACGTGCTCCATTCGTAGACAAAACTGTTAAAGCACCGGATGGATGATCCCAATCAACATTGCACTTGATTCAAGATGCGAAACATCAAAGTATGAACAAGATAGAAATATGTAGAAGATGAAACCCTTTAATTGAGTCAGTCATCACATATTACACAAACCCAAAGAGTATACATCATCTACAAGTTGGTTTAGAGTTTAGATCACAAAGATCTAAACCTAGCTTTCTCTCACTAACACATAGTATCCCTCTCTCTCTAGAATCCCACACACGGATGGAGGATGGCTGGGAATTGTGAGCTGTGCCCAAGCTTTCTCAAGGGTTGCCCTAATCTACCCTATACAACACATATATATAGACTAGGGACTAAACCTGGACACAACACATTGTCCGGGATACAAAACAAATAATTAAGAACAATAATAATGATCAAGATATTCTGAGTTTAACATCATAAACTCGGAACAAATAAAGCTTCTGATTCTTGAATTGGCTTTGACTTTGCTGACTGCATACCTGTCACGGCCCCCGACCCGGTTTGACCCGTTTCAGGAGCCGCGGAACAGAAATACTGCGGTATTTATTTAATTGAGTTTTACAGCGGAAGTTTTCATCAGGATCTTTTAAAATGTAAATATTTCCCGATTTATTTTATTTCACAACGCGGGATAAAACCCGGTAATTTACAATCATTTGATTTCATGAAATCTTTTATTTTTACAAAACATGTTTCTTTTATTTTATACTGAGCCACTTCCTTGAGCTTGTAGTGCTATATGGCACTTTTCCTGATTCATAACAGGTCATCTGAAACATGTTTGAAAAAGGTTTTGTCAGCGGGAAATACTGAGTGAATCATTCTATTTTGCATAATGATGCATAATTATAAATTACAGCATAAGAGCGATTACAATGGCTTCTATCTTATTTTTATCTGGCATTCTGTCACAATGGTGACAAGTCACAATGGTGACGATGGTCATACCACTATTTAGATCAATGAACCTAAATAGTGATGATTATCCCTGTAGGTCAATGAACCTAACAGTGATCATCCCAAGTAGGTCAATGAACCTAACTGGGAGACAATTAGTAATGTGCACAATACCCCACTAACCAGTAATTCAAGATATCCACGACTTAGTCCCTGTAATTATAATCTTGAAAATAATTTGGAGTATTGTAAAATATTTGATAGAAAAATAATGACTCACAAACTGTGAGAAAAGGAGAATGACTCACATTGCAGATTTATACGGGCAGAGTTTGGCCTACTGATTTAGCCTTTTATCCTAAATTTAATAACAAGCACACAATTTGGGGTCAATAATCAATCCAGCATTTACGATAACTCACGAGATCAAATTCTCACAACGAACGACAAAGTGCAATACTTCATCCATCGAATTAACGATGATCCGTCGAATTAACAACGAACGACAAAGTATAATACTTTATCTATCGAATTAACGATGATCCGTCAAATTAATGACGAATGATAAAGTATAACCCTAATGTGGGCGGCACTTAAACATTCATTGGATATATTGATCGTCGGACAATGAATCGTAGCAGCGATTGTGCTAATACCCTGATTGCGGCATCAATTAGTGATCCGTGTGTGTTAATTGAGGTAAATAGAGCATAACTTCGTGTAGGATTAGAATTTTTCCGTCGTTCCTGCGCCCAATTTCAAGTCCCAACCTCCTCTATTTATACTGGATTTTTGACCCAGTCGCGTAGCGCGACTGCCTACCCCTTAGTCGTCGCGCTACGCGACTGCCAACCTATATTCATAGGGTAGCCACGTGTAGGAGTAGGCTTGCTGAGTTGACGGATTTCTTAAATTCGATTTCTACAGCTCACAATTTGGATAATCGTCAATAGGGTTTAACCCCCCTTGAGTTTTAGGGGCCCTAATCCTGATTCTGAAAATTCTGAAAATTTTAGGGTTTGTTCAGAATCACTTGGGTGTCTCAATTAGGGTTTCCTTTTGGATTAATTAATTTAATAATTATGACTTTTGATGAGAGTCGTTACATTATCCCCACCTTAAGAAAAATCTCGTCCTCGAGATTTACTGGAATAATTGAGGATACTTTCGCTTCAAATTCCAGTTTCCAAGTGTATTAAGGTCCTATCTTTGAATCCCACTTTACTTGAACTAACACTTATTGGTTTACCTTTATATCTTGCAAAGGTACTACCAGTGATTCATTTGATGAATATTTCTTGAGATTGGATACATGAAATACATCATGTACTCCAACTAACTTTCTTGGTAGTTTGTAAATGATAAGCAACTAGTCCTATATGTTGGATTACTGAAAATGGTCCTACGTACCTTGGACTTAACTTTCTTTTCTTACTCCTTTCCAAGGAGATACTTTCAATTATATTTTGTCTCCAACTCGAACTCCAACGGCTTTTATCTATTATCTGCATAATCCTTATGACTATCTCTTGCCGTTTTCAGCTTTTCCTTTGTGATACTAAATATCACCGTCGTAGTCACTTAGGATTTTCATCCATCTCCTTTGCCTCATGTTTAATTCTTTCTGCCCAAATATATACCTTAAATTCTTATAATCCATATAGATAGTACCCTTACTTCCATACAGATAATTTATCCAAATCTTAAGGGCAAAAAAATTATGGCTCTAAATTCATACTTTTCCAATTGCCTTGAGGCATACGCAATTACCTTTTTGCGTTGCATATATCCAAATTATAACTTTGAAGCATTTCCTTATACTTCAAAATCTTCAATTCCTTCTGGTAAGGCTAGGATTTATGTTTTAATATCCTAAAAGCTTCTTCTTGTTTAGATCTCTAATCAAACTTAACTGTTTTACAGGTTAACTTAGTTAATGATATAATTATCTTAGAAAAATTCTTAATAAATCGTCTGTAACTTCTAATTTCCATTGCGGATTGTGGAACCTTCCAATTTGGTAATTGCTGCTATCTTAGCAGAATTTATGTGAATACCTTCATGATTCACCATATGACCTAGAAATTGCATTTCTAGCGGCCAAAATTCATTCTTCGAAAATTTGGCGTAACGCTTTTCTCTTCTTAACAACCAATATTGTGCTAACCGATAAGGTTCCTTGGCTTATCAGTAAAATTCCTGAAATTTAGATAAATCTTAAATTCTATCTTCATATCTGGTGGTAATCCAGATAAATCTTCTGGAAATACATCTGGGTATTCGGAATTACAGAAATTTCCTTAATTTCTTTATCTTTAGTATTAATGATTACTGAAATCATATATACTATTCCTTTCTTTCGTTCATAATTAGCAATTTCCATTACTGATATGAACTTCATAGGCTTACATGGTTTATCTCCTGTAATCATAATTACTTCTCCGATGGTTGATTGAATTTCTAAGAAATTCTGATCACAGATAATGATCACAACATCAAATTTAACTAATTTCATAGATAATAGGATTGCAGAAAACTTATATCTTATTTCTATGTTCTGCATAACCTTATTAATTTTTAACTAATTTCACATCTGCCGTTTCTATGTAGAAACTTATCTAATGCTGGTTAACGGTAAGTTAAGAGTTTGGCAGAGTAAAGTATTTATAAAACTTTGGTTTGTACCAGAGTCGAATAATACTTTTATATAAACGTTGTAAGCTAAGAACATACCGGCTATCACATCTGGAATCATCTCTGCTTCATGAGTAGTCATCTGAAAAGCTCTCGCATTCCTTTTTGTTCCTTCTGCTGGTTTGGCTTGATTGTTAAATGGTTTATTCAGTTTTGGACAATCTGGCCTAAGATGTCCAGTTTCTCCACAGTTGTAGCAAACTGAAAATTTCTTCCTCCTACAGTCTTCTTCTTGATGCCCTGGAATCTTGCAAAAATTGCAATATCCTTTGCATCTTCCAAAATGCTTCCTTTTGCAAAAATTGCAAAATGGACTAGTAGAAGATTGCCCATTCCCTCCTTTCTTGAAATGGTTATGGTTACCCGAACTGAATTCTTGGGTAATCTTTTGGGCTACTTCCTTCCTTCTATTTTCTTCTCTTGTCCGTACTAGCTCGTCAGTCAAAGTATTGGCTAATTCTACTGCATCATCAATTGTGCGAGGTTTCGCAGCTTTGACAATATTACGAATCTCGGAAATTAATCCCCAAATATAACGAGAAATAAGTACCGGCTCTGGCGAAGCCAGGGTTGGTACCACTCGAGCATATTCGAAGAATGTCGTAGTATACCCTCGACAATCTACATCCATCATCCGGTGGGTTAGAAACTTATTTGCCATTTGATCTTTTTCGTACTCAGGACAGAATTTTCTTTCTACAAGACTCTTAAATTCTTCCCAGTTCATAGCATACACCATCCTTCTTCCTTTTGCTTGTAACATCGTATTCCACCATTCTAGCGCCACTTCTTTGAAAAGATTTGATGCATACATGACCTGATCATCCTGAGCACATTTACTTATGGCAATTACTGCCTCGGTTTTCTCTATCCAACGCAGTGTCGCAGTCGCTCCTTCATTGCCTGCAAACTCAGTGGGTTTACAAGCAAGAAATTCTTTGTAAGTGCAACCAGGTGTTGCAACTTTCCTTTTCTTAGGGAGCGGATCTTGCCGTGGTTCATTATCATGATTAATATGATTACCGCCTCCATTTACGCTATTACTGAAATTATCTTCAGAAATGCGTTTACTAGGAATAACTTGTTGCGGTTCGATTGGATTTTTAACAGCAGCAATGATTGCTGGAATAGCATTGGCTATCCCTTGAGCAACTAACTCTGGAATAGCGTTGGCTGTCCCTTGAGCAACGATATTTTCTATATCTTGCCTAGTCATATATTGATCCCCCTGTTGTTGCTCAGATTGATTAATCTCATTAACTGGTTCATTATTAGCGTTTTCCATCTGATATCTACTTTATAGATACATAATTAGTATAAAGAAAATAATTCAATATCACAATTTAGTTGCACATAATCACATAAATGAATATACAAACAAAATTGTAACTTTTCCAATATTTCATTATATCATGCTTCTATATACACCCGTTTTATTATTTATTTTACACAAACTGATTTTATTATTACACAATTATAGTTTCATAATCCCCTATCTTTTGTCAGGTGATGTTCTAGTAACGGCGTTCCTTCTCATCGTATTTCCAGGAGATCTGTCCCAAAATTTCTTGGATTCTATTTCCAGCATCCATTTTGTCAAAATGATGAAGTTCAGTCCTATTCTCGTTACTTATTGGTAAATTTGGTAAAGGTTCTGGATTGTATTTAGGAAAAAGCCTATAGGGATGATTTTGCAACAGTATTTCATTATCCAACCATTCGTCTATATTCCAGTGATTAGAAGAGTTTGGAATAGATGGTTCTAAGTTCATAAAATTATTTTCATTAACAGGCTCAATAGTATCATCGGTTGCCATTATAAAATCTAGTTCTTCTTGAGATGGTAGTTCCTCCATTTGCCTAGAACTTTCCCCAATTTCCATTTTCTTATGCTTAAGTTTTTCAAGAGGTAAAACATTGAATTCTATAGGTTCTTCTATATCTGGTATATACCTATTGAAATCTCTGGAAACTTCTATTCTTACTGGATAGAGATTTAATTTCTGAAGGGCTTCTGACAGATCATTCATGCTGTTTTAGCAACATACACAATTTATTAAGTCATAACAAAATTTTATAAACAACTTGTTAAATAGTATTTTATACTACCAAAACAACTAAAAATTAAAACATACTAGGTTTTATTTATAATTTATTTATAAATTTTCTTGACTGTAGATAATAAAAATACTAAACTTTAAATCAGAATATTTAAAGATTTATATTTACTATTACAGTAGTTAACATATAAAAATCTATATACTAAATAAATATGATGACTTAATTTATATATATTAACTAGTCATTATCATGGTGGATATTGGTTAGTGCTGCCTTGTTTAAGCATAGGTGATCAGTCCATGCCTAACTAAGGCTAGGTTATCCAATATCTGCTTTTGATAATAACCCTAGTATTTAAAAAAAATAATCTTAATACTACTATTATCAATATATTATTATTAATAATAAATTTATTAATAATAAATAATTAAACAATAATTTTAAATAAGAGTATACCTCAAACATAAAAATATAATTTCTTTACCGCAATATAGTAATACTATATTTATAAATTAGGTAATTCCATATATAATCAAGTAAATTTATATATAATGTTTTTCGATTAACGATGATAGAGCAATAAATATTACAATATTGTTAACATATAAAAATCTGCCCATACTATTCAAAATTAGTCAGATAATAAACATATAATCACCAAATAGCAATTAATAAAAAATTTATTAAGTATTTTCTAAATACTTAATTGGCTTAAATCAGTGGCTCGATAAGTGGCTCTGATACCACCTTTTTCTGTCACGGCCCCCGACCCGGTTTGACCCGTTTCAGGAGCCGCGGAACAGAAATACTGCGGTATTTATTTAATTGAGTTTTACAGCGGAAGTTTTCATCAGGATCTTTTAAAATGTAAATATTTCCCGATTTATTTTATTTCACAACGCGGGATAAAACCCGGTAATTTACAATCATTTGATTTCATGAAATCTTTTATTTTTACAAAACATGTTTCTTTTATTTTATACTGAGCCACTTCCTTGAGCTTGTAGTGCTATATGGCACTTTTCCTGATTAATAACAGGTCATCTGAAACATGTTTGAAAAAGGTTTTGTCAGCGGGAAATACTGAGTGAATCATTCTATTTTGCATAATGATGCATAATTATAAATTACAGCATAAGAGCGATTACAATGGCTTCTATCTTATTTTTATCTGGCATTCTGTCACAATGGTGACAAGTCACAATGGTGACGATGGTCATACCACTATTTAGATCAATGAACCTAAATAGTGATGATTATCCCTGTAGGTCAATGAACCTAACAGTGATCATCCCAAGTAGGTCAATGAACCTAACTGGGAGACAATTAGTAATGTGCACAATACCCCACTAACCAGTAATTCAAGATATCCACGACTTAGTCCCTGTAATTATAATCTTGAAAATAATTTGGAGTATTGTAAAATATTTGATAGAAAAATAATGACTCACAAACTGTGAGAAAAGGAGAATGACTCACATTGCAGATTTATACGGGCAGAGTTTGGCCTACTGATTTAGCCTTTTATCCTAAATTTAATAACAAGCACACAATTTGGGGTCAATAATCAATCCAGCATTTACGATAACTCACGAGATCAAATTCTCACAACGAACGACAAAGTGCAATACTTCATCCATCGAATTAACGATGATCCGTTGAATTAACAACGAACGACAAAGTATAATACTTTATCTATCGAATTAACGATGATCCGTCAAATTAATGACGAATGATAAAGTATAACCCTAATGTGGGCGGCACTTAAACATTCATTGGATATATTGATCGTCGGACAATGAATCGTAGCATCGATTGTGCTAATACCCTGATTGCGGCATCAATTAGTGATCCGTGTGTGTTAATTGAGGTAAATAGAGCATAACTTCGTGTAGGATTAGAATTTTTCCGTCGTTCCTGCGCCCAATTTCAAGTCCCAACCTCCTCTATTTATACTGGATTTTTGACCCAGTCGCGTAGCGCGACTGCCTACCCCTTAGTCGTCGCGCTACGCGACTGCCAACCTATATTCATAGGGTAGCCACGTGTAGGAGTAGGCTTGCTGAGTTGACGGATTTCTTAAATTCGATTTCTACAGCTCACAATTTGGATAATCGTCAATAGGGTTTAACCCCCCTTGAGTTTTAGGGGCCCTAATCCTGATTCTGAAAATTCTGAAAATTTTAGGGTTTGTTCAGAATCACTTGGGTGTCTCAATTAGGGTTTCCTTTTGGATTAATTAATTTAATAATTATGACTTTTGATGAGAGTCGTTACATTCTCCCCACCTTAAGAAAAATCTCGTCCTCGAGATTTACTGGAATAATTGAGGATACTTTCGCTTCAAATTCCAGTTTCCAAGTGTATTAAGGTCCTATCTTTGAATCCCACTTTACTTGAACTAACACTTATTGGTTTACCTTTATATCTTGCAAAGGTACTACCAGTGATTCATTTGATGAATATTTCTTGAGATTGGATACATGAAATACATCATGTACTCCAACTAACTTTCTTGGTAGTTTGTAAATGATAAGCAACTAGTCCTATATGTTGGATTACTGAAAATGGTCCTACGTACCTTGGACTTAACTTTCTTTTCTTACTCCTTTCCAAGGAGATACTTTCAATTATATTTTGTCTCCAACTCGAACTCCAACGGCTTTTATCTATTATCTGCATAATCCTTATGACTATCTCTTGCCGTTTTCAGCTTTTCCTTTGTGATACTAAATATCACCGTCGTAGTCACTTAGGATTTTCATCCATCTCCTTTGCCTCATGTTTAATTCTTTCTGCCCAAATATATACCTTAAATTCTTATAATCCATATAGATAGTACCCTTACTTCCATACAGATAATTTATCCAAATCTTAAGGGCAAAAAAATTATGGCTCTAAATTCATACTTTTCCAATTGCCTTGAGGCATACGCAATTACCTTTTTGCGTTGCATATATCCAAATTATAACTTTGAAGCATTTCCTTATACTTCAAAATCTTCAATTCCTTCTGGTAAGGCTAGGATTTATGTTTTAATATCCTAAAAGCTTCTTCTTGTTTAGATCTCTAATCAAACTTAACTGTTTTACAGGTTAACTTAGTTAATGATATAATTATCTTAGAAAAATTCTTAATAAATCGTCTGTAACTTCTAATTTCCATTGCGGATTGTGGAACCTTCCAATTTGGTAATTGCTGCTATCTTAGCAGAATTTATGTGAATACCTTCATGATTCACCATATGACCTAGAAATTGCATTTCTAGCGGCCAAAATTCATTCTTCGAAAATTTGGCGTAACGCTTTTCTCTTCTTAACAACCAATATTGTGCTAACCGATAAGGTTCCTTGGCTTATCAGTAAAATTCCTGAAATTTAGATAAATCTTAAATTCTATCTTCATATCTGGTGGTAATCCAGATAAATCTTCTGGAAATACATCTGGGTATTCGGAATTACAGAAATTTCCTTAATTTCTTTATCTTTAGTATTAATGATTACTGAAATCATATATACTATTCCTTTCTTTCGTTCATAATTAGCAATTTCCATTACTGATATGAACTTCATAGGCTTACATGGTTTATCTCCTGTAATCATAATTACTTCTCCGATGGTTGATTGAATTTCTAAGAAATTCTGATCACAGATAATGATCACAACATCAAATTTAACTAATTTCATAGATAATAGGATTGCAGAAAACTTATATCTTATTTCTATGTTCTGCATAACCTTATTAATTTTTAACTAATTTCACATCTGCCGTTTCTATGTAGAAACTTATCTAATGCTGGTTAACGGTAAGTTAAGAGTTTGGCAGAGTAAAGTATTTATAAAACTTTGGTTTGTACCAGAGTCGAATAATACTTTTATATAAACGTTGTAAGCTAAGAACATACCGGCTATCACATCTGGAATCATCTCTGCTTCATGAGTAGTCATCTGAAAAGCTCTCGCATTCCTTTTTGTTCCTTCTGCTGGTTTGGCTTGATTGTTAAATGGTTTATTCAGTTTTGGACAATCTGGCCTAAGATGTCCAGTTTCTCCACAGTTGTAGCAAACTGAAAATTTCTTCCTCCTACAGTCTTCTTCTTGATGCCCTGGAATCTTGCAAAAATTGCAATATCCTTTGCATCTTCCAAAATGCTTCCTTTTGCAAAAATTGCAAAATGGACTAGTAGAAGATTGCCCATTCCCTCCTTTCTTGAAATGGTTATGGTTACCCGAACTGAATTCTTGGGTAATCTTTTGGGCTACTTCCTTCCTTCTATTTTCTTCTCTTGTCCGTACTAGCTCGTCAGTCAAAGTATTGGCTAATTCTACTGCATCATCAATTGTGCGAGGTTTCGCAGCTTTGACAATATTACGAATCTCGGAAATTAATCCCCAAATATAACGAGAAATAAGTACCGGCTCTGGCGAAGCCAGGGTTGGTACCACTCGAGCATATTCGAAGAATGTCGTAGTATACCCTCGACAATCTACATCCATCATCCGGTGGGTTAGAAACTTATTTGCCATTTGATCTTTTTCGTACTCAGGACAGAATTTTCTTTCTACAAGACTCTTAAATTCTTCCCAGTTCATAGCATACACCATCCTTCTTCCTTTTGCTTGTAACATCGTATTCCACCATTCTAGCGCCACTTCTTTGAAAAGATTTGATGCATACATGACCTGATCATCCTGAGCACATTTACTTATGGCAATTACTGCCTCGGTTTTCTCTATCCAACGCAGTGTCGCAGTCGCTCCTTCATTGCCTGCAAACTCAGTGGGTTTACAAGCAAGAAATTCTTTGTAAGTGCAACCAGGTGTTGCAACTTTCCTTTTCTTAGGGAGCGGATCTTGCCGTGGTTCATTATCATGATTAATATGATTACCGCCTCCATTTACGCTATTACTGAAATTATCTTCAGAAATGCGTTTACTAGGAATAACTTGTTGCGGTTCGATTGGATTTTTAACAGCAGCAATGATTGCTGGAATAGCATTGGCTATCCCTTGAGCAACTAACTCTGGAATAGCGTTGGCTGTCCCTTGAGCAACGATATTTTCTATATCTTGCCTAGTCATATATTGATCCCCCTGTTGTTGCTCAGATTGATTAATCTCATTAACTGGTTCATTATTAGCGTTTTCCATCTGATATCTACTTTATAGATACATAATTAGTATAAAGAAAATAATTCAATATCACAATTTAGTTGCACATAATCACATAAATGAATATACAAACAAAATTGTAACTTTTCCAATATTTCATTATATCATGCTTCTATATACACCCGTTTTATTATTTATTTTACACAAACTGATTTTATTATTACACAATCATAGTTTCATAATCCCCTATCTTTTGTCAGGTGATGTTCTAGTAACGGCGTTCCTTCTCATCGTATTTCCAGGAGATCTGTCCCAAAATTTCTTGGATTCTATTTCCAGCATCCATTTTGTCAAAATGATGAAGTTCAGTCCTATTCTCGTTACTTATTGGTAAATTTGGTAAAGGTTCTGGATTGTATTTAGGAAAAAGCCTATAGGGATGATTTTGCAACAGTATTTCATTATCCAACCATTCGTCTATATTCCAGTGATTAGAAGAGTTTGGAATAGATGGTTCTAAGTTCATAAAATTATTTTCATTAACAGGCTCAATAGTATCATCGGTTGCCATTATAAAATCTAGTTCTTCTTGAGATGGTAGTTCCTCCATTTGCCTAGAACTTTCCCCAATTTCCATTTTCTTATGCTTAAGTTTTTCAAGAGGTAAAACATTGAATTCTATAGGTTCTTCTATATCTGGTATATACCTATTGAAATCTCTGGAAACTTCTATTCTTACTGGATAGAGATTTAATTTCTGAAGGGCTTCTGACAGATCATTCATGCTGTTTTAGCAACATACACAATTTATTAAGTCATAACAAAATTTTATAAACAACTTGTTAAATAGTATTTTATACTACCAAAACAACTAAAAATTAAAACATACTAGGTTTTATTTATAATTTATTTATAAATTTTCTTGACTGTAGATAATAAAAATACTAAACTTTAAATCAGAATATTTAAAGATTTATATTTACTATTACAGTAGTTAACATATAAAAATCTATATACTAAATAAATATGATGACTTAATTTATATATATTAACTAGTCATTATCATGGTGGATATTGGTTAGTGCTGCCTTGTTTAAGCATAGGTGATCAGTCCATGCCTAACTAAGGCTAGGTTATCCAATATCTGCTTTTGATAATAACCCTAGTATTTAAAAAAAATAATCTTAATACTACTATTATCAATATATTATTATTAATAATAAATTTATTAATAATAAATAATTAAACAATAATTTTAAATAAGAGTATACCTCAAACATAAAAATATAATTTCTTTACCGCAATATAGTAATACTATATTTATAAATTAGGTAATTCCATATATAATCAAGTAAATTTATATATAATGTTTTTCGATTAACGATGATAGAGCAATAAATATTACAATATTGTTAACATATAAAAATCTGCCCATACTATTCAAAATTAGTCAGATAATAAACATATAATCACCAAATAGCAATTAATAAAAAATTTATTAAGTATTTTCTAAATACTTAATTGGCTTAAATCAGTGGCTCGATAAGTGGCTCTGATACCACCTTTTTCTGTCATGGCCCCCGACCCGGTTTGACCCGTTTCAGGAGCCGCGGAACAGAAATACTGCGGTATTTATTTAATTGAGTTTTACAGCGGAAGTTTTCATCAGGATCTTTTAAAATGTAAATATTTCCCGATTTATTTTATTTCACAACGCGGGATAAAACCCGGTAATTTACAATCATTTGATTTCATGAAATCTTTTATTTTTACAAAACATGTTTCTTTTATTTTATACTGAGCCACTTCCTTGAGCTTGTAGTGCTATATGGCACTTTTCCTGATTCATAACAGGTCATCTGAAACATGTTTGAAAAAGGTTTTGTCAGCGGGAAATACTGAGTGAATCATTCTATTTTGCATAATGATGCATAATTATAAATTACAGCATAAGAGCGATTACAATGGCTTCTATCTTATTTTTATCTGGCATTCTGTCACAATGGTGACAAGTCACAATGGTGATGATGGTCATACCACTATTTAGATCAATGAACCTAAATAGTGATGATTATCCCTGTAGGTCAATGAACCTAACAGTGATCATCCCAAGTAGGTCAATGAACCTAACTGGGAGACAATTAGTAATGTGCACAATACCCCACTAACCAGTAATTCAAGATATCCACGACTTAGTCCCTGTAATTATAATCTTGAAAATAATTTGGAGTATTGTAAAATATTTGATAGAAAAATAATGACTCACAAACTGTGAGAAAAGGATAATGACTCACATTGCAGATTTATACGGGCAGAGTTTGGCCTACTGATTTAGCCTTTTATCCTAAATTTAATAACAAGCACACAATTTGGGGTCAATAATCAATCCAGCATTTACGATAACTCACGAGATCAAATTCTCACAACGAACGACAAAGTGCAATACTTCATCCATCGAATTAACGATGATCCGTCGAATTAACAACGAACGACAAAGTATAATACTTTATCTATCGAATTAACGATGATCCGTCAAATTAATGACGAATGATAAAGTATAACCCTAATGTGGGCGGCACTTAAACATTCATTGGATATATTGATCGTCGGACAATGAATCGTAGCAGCGATTGTGCTAATACCCTGATTGCGGCATCAATTAGTGATCCGTGTGTGTTAATTGAGGTAAATAGAGCATAACTTCGTGTAGGATTAGAATTTTTCCGTCGTTCCTGCGCCCAATTTCAAGTCCCAACCTCCTCTATTTATACTGGATTTTTGACCCAGTCGCGTAGCGCGACTGCCTACCCCTTAGTCGTCGCGCTACGCGACTGCCAACCTATATTCATAGGGTAGCCACGTGTAGGAGTAGGCTTGCTGAGTTGACGGATTTCTTAAATTCGATTTCTACAGCTCACAATTTGGATAATCGTCAATAGGGTTTAACCCCCCTTGAGTTTTAGGGGCCCTAATCCTGATTCTGAAAATTCTGAAAATTTTAGGGTTTGTTCAGAATCACTTGGGTGTCTCAATTAGGGTTTCCTTTTGGATTAATTAATTTAATAATTATGACTTTTGATGAGAGTCGTTACAATACCAGAACTGATAAAGCACGTTTACCCAGCAGGAACTGCACTTACATACTCTCCCTTAGCTGTTGCTACCTGTTCTGTCTGACACTGATATCTTCAGTCACCGGATACCGCGCTTACAAACTCCCCCTTGATTGATAATATCATGCATGCTTTCAACTTTGGCTTAGACTTGATCTTTTCGGCAAAGCACAGCGATATTCAATCCTTGTAATAAAAGACTTGATGTTCGTCTATTTTGATATCATGCCTGCTTCCAACTTTGGCTTAGACTTGATATTTTCGGCAGAGCACAACGATGTTCAACCCTTCTAATAAAAGACTTGTTGATGATCACTTAAGGCCGCTTTGAGAAACCCGAAGAATCCAACATCAAACACTGTAGATCCTCCCCCTCAATCTACTCCCGAATCAAGTTAACGCGAGCCGACCTTGAACACTTCAAATTCCGTAAAGACATGAAGCTCAGTTCGATAAGTTAATAACAAACTGAACTTTGTAAAAGTGCATCCATCATCTTGATCAAAAGTCTTTAACCCTTCATGTATGATCTCATCTCGTCATGTATCCTCATGAATCAATCTCCTATCTTCACGAATCCACTAAATCCCTGATGCCTTTCATCTCTGATCTTCCCCTTATCAAGAAGCACCACATTATTTCGAGAACCAACTAGCAACCGTCTTGGAAGAGGGACCAAGAAACCAATCTTCTCTACTCTAAACAGCAACTAATAAGGCTGAATCTTTAACTACTCGTCAAACGAGAATCCAACTTCATCATGTCAATACTTGATTAACAACCCAACCATACGTGACAAAACTCCATCACACACGAGCATTTTTACGCACAAGCTTTAGATTTACAAAGAAAATAGGATTTTTTTACTCCCCTATTTCTTGGTAAACTGTCAAAGTCCAATCAAGTTATTATTATCTTCACCTCCAATGCACGATAATAGTCTTAACTTGTTACACGAATCTCTAGTAAGAACCACATTCCAACACCGAAAATTTTGTAAATAACCATGGACCGCCATTATCGAACAAAAATTCGCGAAAAGATTTTCATCACCAAAATTTTCCCAAACACTCTACTTATCAAACTTATCAAAATCCATCATTTACGAAAAATGGAATTTTGACATTTTCATGCCTTTTTTTTGCTCATCCTCACTTAATCCGGAGTAACATTGCAAACAAACTGAATGATTATCCCGTAAGCACGAAATCCCGGACAAACAGTTTGATACTCATAAAAACTCGGACATCTTTGTTGTACGTTTATAAAACCAGGAAGCACATTTTATTCAACAAACTCGGAGAGAAGCTGTTCTAATAAATCCAGACGAATTGATTAAAATAAAAGGCTGGAACAAACTTGCTTAAACTGAAACCCGGAGTAGTTATTCATAAAAACAAGCTCGGAGAACACTTGTCGCTCCTGCGCATGAGTAATCCGGAAACCTGATGTTGTTTTGAGAAACCCAGACATACTTGTTCAGATCTAATAAAAAAACCCTGGAGGATATGTTCCTCGTAAACCCGGAACTGATGACTTTATAAACCCATTTAGTAAACAGTCAGAAGCCAAAACAAATAAACTCCAGACTGAATAAACAAACCTGAACTCTAACCCGGAACACTGAGAAACTCGGAAACCAGTAAGTCCCCTGAAACTTAAGAAATCCGGAAGCCTTTAAAACCAAACTCGGAAACAACGTGAAAACTGTAAACCGGGACAGTTTCAACCCTGGACGAGAACCATTTAATGAAGCCCGGATACAATAGTTCAAAACCCTGACTTTGAAGTTCAAAGCCCTGACTTTGAAGTTCAAAACCCAGAACTGATTTAAAATGAAATCTTAAACCTGAACATATGAAACACAGAGAAACTAAAAACTCTGAACAAAGTGAATCGTGAACCCAGACACCAAGGAAACTCGGAAACCATTAAAGCTTAAAAACCCGGAACGAGATAAAAATCCGGAACGAGATATAAACACGGAACGAAATAGAAAGACCATTAACATCATACAAAACCCGGACCGAAAATTTAATTATTTTGGAAACTCTGAATTGTATCTTTCAACGAAACCCGGACTAAAGAAAAGTATAAACTTGGAACATATCCAACAGTTTGTTTAAACTTTATAAACCCATAACATATCCAAGAGTTTGTTTTATACTTTATAAACTCTGAAACAATTTGAATTTTTCAAAAACCAGAAACTAAATTGATTTGAAAACCCTGAACTCTAAAAAAAATAAACCCTGTATTACACCCTAATTCGTAACTGACTAAAGTCGCAGCGGAAAAACGTACCATAAAAATTCCTTGAGTTACAAACACCTTGACGCACTTAAAATTCGTTTTAAAATTTATACTTTCACAATAATTACATTTATTATACTCATTTTCATTAAGAAACCATAACCTAGCTTCACCCAATTACGTACTCCACACTCCCGTACAATCTATCATGTGACTCGATCCTCGATCTCTAATCCTTGGATATCCTCATGACCGGTACTACATGCGTTCACCACATTAAATTCACAACATTAGTACGCATTATAAACATACAAGGTTTGTTCACGTTTACTTCTCGTTTCGTTAACTCTTTACATCCCAGCTTTTCTTTCCTGTCATACCATCCGTGGTGATACATCTTTGCTATTCCTGCATTTCACTTATAACTTCATGTACACGAATTAAACAACATAAACACATAATCGTACCGAAAGACTTACATACATACTTAAACTTCATACACATTATCTCCCGACATACATATGCACCCACAGAAGTACTGACCTACATGCATACTTACATATATATACACTTAAATCATTCTATACGTATCTACATATACACATACCTACACCGTTACGTACGGTCATGACATCACACATACACATACACATACATACATACCTGCTTGCAGTATACCAAAATCATACATGCCTATTCTCCATACACATACCTACATACACTCACGTACTTGTTCACATCCTTATAAACATACATACGTATCTATTTACCTACGTGCATACCCTTAAGATCACATAAACATGAGTTAAATTAGACGTACGTGACTTAAAACGCCTTTAAACGAGTTCCCGGTATCAAATAAGACACGAAAACAATTTTTCGGAGAAACTACACCCGTCGCGCGACGCGACGGGCCGTCGCGTGACGCGACCCCCCTAAAACGACAGAAAGTTGCAGCTGGGTTGCTGCATATTTCCAGCACGATCGCATTTCACGGAAACGGTCATAACTTCTTCGTTATTAGCCCGTTTTATCCGATTCTTTTTCCTACGCGTCCGTAATTTAATTCTCCATCTAATGGAGTTAAAATCCAACATCCGACATAATAAAATTTCAGACTTTTAACTCTTCGGCTTATTACCCTTTTACCAAATTCCGACCCGTTCATGCATTTATCAACATAACTTGTTTGTTTGACCGTAACTTCTTATGAACCTAATAATATTAGTGACGTCTATCATAAAAGACTAATTTCTTGGACGTCATACATCCTCTTAATCCATTATCGTTTATATGCTTATTTTGACCCGTTAAGGGTATTTACGCATTTTAAGGTCTATGTCTTACAAAGACCATACTTCTCACTTCCATACTTGTCTAAAACATTACACTAATCGAATAACTTGTTTTCTAACTACTTTTAAGATCGTTCGCCCGATATACCGACCAAGGGCGTTTTAGTCAACTTTAATCCCATCCTTTACGACGAAGGACTTCAACACATATCTAACCTCCAACATCAAGTATCATTAATTAAAAACACCATACTACTTAATCGAACTAAGAAGTGATTACGGAAATCACTTACCTTATGCATCCGCGTTCCTATCCGCTTCCTTGCCTTCTCTTGACCCGTTAGCCATTCATGCTTGAGTCCACCTTGATATGATTCCTATACTTTCATATCACCAACATCGCATTCTCGTTAGCTTACATCATTGTACATGTTAACGACCATATCACTCACATGTTTCACATTTGACTTTCATTAGTCGATTTTAGCTAACATAAAACATACAACCAAGTTCATATCCTGTTAATCGCATGTAATTCACCATGTCATTCCATTTAATACGTATCGACATAACAGGTACCATACCACTTCCTATAATCCTACCTTTACGACAACTAGTCAAATCGTACTTCATATGCATAGTTGACTTTCAGAAAGTCAACAGTTCATCTATTTAATTTTCCACTTATCATCATATACTAGTAACATCATAATAGACTATACGGACGACACTATATACGTCTTATCATACTCTTGGTGTGCGTACCACCTTTTTAAGCATAACGTACAACTAATTCATGCATAAATCTTCTAAACTCATACATAACTCATTAAATTCCTACTCTTAATCAACATATACCATTCACACATAAGTATCAAACATATCAACACCATATTTCATTCCATTCATCTCACAAGAATTCATCATAATTCATCAACAATCAATAAGAGTTGAACATGGATGATCATTCAAGTCATCATCCTTACCAAAACAAGTGGGTTTTACCTCTAAACATCAAATTAACACAAACCATACATAACCTATGTTCTATATGATGATTCTAACCCTTATACATGATCAATTTCACATTAACTTACGGATTAGAACATAACCCACTTCACACATGATCACAAATCTTTGATTTAAGACATACCTTACGATCCCCTTATGAAGGTGATCACTAATTCATGTTCGGTTGTGAATTTGAGCCTTGATCCATTCTTCAATTTGAAGCTTTTGAAGAACTAGGGTTTGGGGCTCTTGAGAGCCCCCTGCTCGATCTATCCAGAACACACACGAAGATGTGTGTGTGTGTGTGATCTTTTCTTTTAATAAGAAACTTTCATTTGTTCCTCTTTAGCCCCTCGGGTCTGCCTTTACAACATAACTAACATTACCTTCATAATTTAATAATTTTGACCATACCCTTAACTAGGTTAAATAGCCTAGTTATTTATTTCATGACGTGTCATATAGGAACTCACGACAAGTATTAACATACGGATTTTGGGGCGTTACACCCTGAAGATGTAATCAACTCTGACTTGCAAACCCTGACCTTTGAAAATAAAGCCTGACCTCTAAGTTAATCCGGACAGGAGGTGCTTCTGGATATCTCTCAAGTGTGACTTCACAACAAGTTCAACAATAATCCGAAAGCACAAACACTGAACACATGAATAAAGAAACTCGTACTGGATGTTGATAGATTAACTCGGACAGGAATAACACTTACATAAAACCGAACATAGCCTTTTTCAGATCAAAACCCTAGATCTAGCAAAAACCCAGTAGTTCTCTCCAACACAGCTCGAATTTCTTCATATCTGGACAAAAACTTCACGTCTTCATGATGTTTGGCGGAAACAAACATCAAATCAAGAGCAATGGTGATTCGGAAGACGGTTAGACCATTCCGAATTGGTAACCATGCTCTGATACCACTGTTAAAGCACCGGATCGATGATGACCATCAACATTGCATTTGATTCATGATGCGAAACATCAAACTATGAACAAGATAGAAATATGTAGAAGATGAAACCCTTTAATTGAGTCAGTCATCACATATTACACAAACCGAAAGAGTATACATCATCTACAAGTTGGTTTAGAGTTTAGATCACAAAGATCTAGACCTAGTTTTCTCTCACTAACACATAGTATCCCTCTCTCTCTAGAATCCCACACACGGATGGAGGATGGCTGGGAATTGTGAGTTGTGCCCAAGCTTTCTCAAGGGTTGCCCTAATCTACCCTATACAACACATATATATAGACTAGGGACTAAACCTGGACACAACACATTGTCCGGGATACAAAACAAATAATTAAGAACAACAATAATAATGATCAAGATATTCTGAGTTTAACATCATAAACTCGGAACAAATAAAGCTTCTGAATTCTTGAATTGGCTTTGACTTTGTTGACGGTAGACCAGAACCGATAAAGCACACTTACCCAGCAGGAACTGCACTTACAGACTCCCCCTTAGCTGTTGCTATCCGTTCTGTCTGACACTGATATCTTCAGTCACCGGATATCGCGCTTACAAAAACAAAACACTTCCCTGAAGATACATCAACACTTTACCATGAGAAATTTGTATCCTTGACCACAACCGCAAACATTTATCTAATGTTTCCTGAATAGCTCATTATCTCTAAGGTGATATGGAACACCTTCCACCCTGAGACATATCACCCGATCATACATAATAACTTGGCCTTCCTGTGCAACTACCGCTAATAAAAACTCCCCCACATGTGTGTCCTCCCCAAAAACCCTTTCACCACTTGTTTATCCTTCAGCACAACCATGGACTTCAACCCACCTACATAACAAACAGGTGCGTCCTCATAACCACCCCTATTCAACATTGAGCATATGTAGCTGGCCACCTTAATTTCACAAGCTACACCAATAACGGCCCTTCCTAGACAATGATTCAGATACATTGCAAGCGTATCATCCATAACGAAGACTTTTTTGTTCTTTGTGTTCTCCCAGGTCTTCCCGATGACTACTTCCATGAAAGTTCCATTTGTACTTGTATTTGTGTTTATTGGCTGCACCTAATGATCTACTTTGGGGGCGCTGGTGGCATTTGCTTCGCCTGTGCATAACCCTTATTTGTACTTACCGGTTCCCATTTCCGGCTAAACCTTTCAATCAGTTCCCCCTTCTTGTTAAACTTGTCAAAACTTGCCGCTAAAACACTTAATTTTGCTTCAAAGATCTGAACCGTGTTCATCCAAGCAAGCACCTCCTACATATTTCTAACGTCCTCGAGTCGATGAACCCGGAATAATTTCCCCTTGCGCATCTCTCTTCTTGGCGACATACGCGTCCTTAACTACCCTGTGTGGTTGGAAAGCTTTCCATAACTAGGGGTTTGATATCCTCCCAGCATATTTATCACAAAGAAAGTAGTCACCGGTATCTGCCTCCTTTCACCTCTCTTGGACTCCGGTATGGAACATCCGTATACTAGTCTACTATCCCTCTATCTCTCATTTTTTAGTCAGTCCATGTATTTTAAATAGAACTCATTATTATAACCTAAGTATTAACTAAGTTTACACGTTTTGGAAGTTAATTAACTTAGTTAAATGGTAGCAACATCCAACCACCATTTATGGGGTGTGATGGTTGGTTGTGTCTCTAGTTAACTTTTATATATCTATATCTAATAAATAACTAATTGTTTGCGTCACGTGTCATCATTTTGTGAGTCCAATATTATTTTTCTCGTTTTTCTTATTTCACTCTATCGTATTGTATTGTATTTCTTAATTTAAGAAAGTTAATTCCTAAATCATATCTTATCTCAAATTGTCATTTTATAATTTGTAAATTTGTGTTACTAATTATTTAGTATTTTTGTTATTTAACTTGTGTAATACACGTGTTTCTAACTTGGTATGTGTGTATATATATATATATATATATATATATATATATATATAGGGGAAGGTTCAAATGAAAACCACTAGTTATTGTGAAAACTCGAAAACTAATTAAAAAAGCCACAAAAACATACCAATTTTTTTCTTTTGCATACCAATTTTCGCCACTTTTGGTATATAAAAAAATTTCCAAAAAAAAAAAATTGTAGTGCACATGTGTAATTAATACAAATTTTTTTTTTAAAAAAAAGATTTTTTATATAAAAACCTGCGATTTTTTATAAAAAAAATTGAAAAAAAAATTTGGTGTGTTTTTTAGGATTTTTTTAGTTAGTTTTCGAGTTTTCACAATAAAAATGGTTTTCATTTGAGAGGTAAGATCAAATAAAAAGTTTATTTTGCCTAAGTAGGATGAGAAGGAATCTTAACCATTCATTTTTCAAATCAATGGTTAAGATCAATGGTATCTTGGGAAAATCTTATTTATGGACTTTCTCTCTCCACATGCAAGGCACATGCATATTCCACCCCCGTTTTTAAACGTTCATAACTTTTTTATACGACATTATTTTTTCATAAAAATTTCACAGTAAAATCGAGCGTCTTTTTATCTTTAATTTGAGTACCATATTGCTATATAAAATATGAAGACTAAAAAAACCCACTAAAATGTGTTGTATTTTTATGTTATATAACATTTTTTGTGCTGGATTTTTTTACTATATTTTTGTGCTAAATTTTTTGTGCTGAATTTTTTGTCTTAAATTTTTTTTCCTCAATTTTTTGTGCTGTGTTTTTTTGTACTACATTTTTTGCTGTATTTTTTCATGCTATATTTTTTTGTTCTACATTTTTTTGTGCTATATTTTTTTGTAGTACATTTTTTGTGCTATATTTTTTTATACTAGATTTTTTGTGCTAGATTTTTTTTGCTAGATTTTTTTGTACTATATTTTTTTTTTTTTTTGTATTTCTTGGGTGTCACATGTCATTTTCACTCCTATTTATAAGGACCAAAATGCCATTCATTCATACTTATTAGGAGTGACACATGTCATCATCACAATCCTTCTTAGTCTACTTAGGCAAAATCCACTTTTTAGTGGATCATTCCCCTTTCATTTGAACCATCAACTATATATATATATATATATATATATATATATATATATATATATAGGTAAAGGGTACTGTACAAATTCCCTTATCGTACATTACGTACGCTACAATCTCAGCCGTCAGATCATCTTCCCGCAATGAAAATCGCATGTTGTTTTTTTTTTTTGTAATAATTTCGCATGTGATAATTTTGATGAAATAGCAGGTGTTTTTTTGTAACAATTTCGCATGTGGTAATTCAATTTCGCATGTGATAATTTTGATGAAATAGAAGGTTGTTTTTTTGTAACAATTTCGCATGTGTTAATTCAATTTCGCATGTGATAATTTTGGTAACAATTTCGCATGTGTTAATTCAATTTCGCATGTGTTAATTTTGATGAAATAGCAGGTTGTTTTTTTGTAACAATTTCGCATGTGGTAATTCAATTTCGTATGTGATAATTTTGGTAACAATTTCGCATGTGGTAATTGAATTTCACATGCGATTTTTCAAAGCGGGAAGATAATCTGACGGCTGAGATTGTAGCGTACGTAATGTACGATAAGCGCATTTGTACGTTAACCAGCTCCTATATATATATATATATATATATATATATATTCAGTTTAAATTTGTTGTTATGTATCCGACTTTATCATTTATACAGTTGTAGTTGTAGTTGTTGTGATTAATACAAGAATCATAATACATTCTTATCCTTGTGTTCAGCCATTTACAAATTCAACGGCAATATTCACAAAAGTTAAACATATATTCCAAAACTCAAATTGGTTGTATCCATGTTTTTTTTGACATTTACTTATCTCCAACCATAAGCACACATACTAAAACAAGCAAGAAACTTTAAGTTTGACGTCTTCAATGATATTATCAATATCAAACCGTACGTAGCATATGCTTAGGATTTTATCACTAGGAAATTCGCCGGCAATTTCCAATGACATCTTTTGTCTACTTCTATTTCTTATAAATTCTTGTTTTCAAGAAATTAATCTCAAAATGGCGCTCAAAGTTTTATGGGCGCTTGATGTCGCCAAGACACAGTATTACCACTTTAAAGCGATCATTATCGCCGGTATGGGTTTATTTACTGATAGTTACGATCTATTTTGTATCCCTCTCATCATGAAGATGATAGGAAGGATATATTATCCAAAGATACATAGAGACGTGGACCAGAAGAAATGGTTTGAGGTTCCAACCGGCATTGCATCCACAATGATTTGTGTCTCCTTAATGGGGGCCGTGATAGGTCAACTAGTTTTTGGACGACTTGGAGACCGTGTTGGACGCCGTCGTGTGTATGGTGTTTCTCTCGTGATGATGGTTGTGGCATCTATTGGATGCGGTTTATCGCTCTCTAAATTGACACCGATGGTGTTTGTGAGCCTTGGATTCTTTCGGTTCTTGCTTGGAGTTGGAATTGGAGGGGATTACCCGTTATCGGCCACAATTATGGCGGAATTCGCCAATAAGCGGACTCGTGGAGCATTTATTGCGGGTGTGTTCTCCATGCAAGGATTTGGGATACTTTTGAGTTCTCTAGTTTTCATGATGGTGTGCTCCATTTTCCAAGCTAGTGCTGATGGGCACAATCTAACAACTCCATTGGAACTCGCACCATCGGTAGACATTGCTCCGGTCCCGCCGGAATCAGACCTGGCATGGCGGATTATTCTCATGTTGGGTGCAATTCCAGCATCTATGACGTTTTATTGGCGGATGAAGATGCCTGAAACTGCCCGGTACAACAACTAATTCTTTCCATGTAGCGACTATTGTAGGTCACAAGATACTAGATCATCTTTGAAAAAAAATTAAGAACAAATTTAGGAAAAGGGACATTGGAATACTCATGTTTCACTTTATTTTGAAAGTATTCGCTAACTACATATATGATTGAACTAAAGGGACATCTGACAATGTGTTTTGGAGTGTGCTGGTGTGGGAAGCAAACTTAGATAAAAACTAAAGGTAGAATTCGCTTAGTTGACCTTCAAACTCAAGCCAATAATAACTTTTGTGACTCTACATGGAACCTCAACATGGAAAAGAAGTCAGGATAGAGATCGCTCGTTTGGCCAGCAAATTCAAGCCAAGCCAGCCAAGTTCAATTAGGTTACTACACCAGCGAACTCATAAAAACATTCAAGTGAAGTCATAAAAACATTCACAAATTTCCCTTGCTACACCATTTGTACAACTTTCAAAAACTATCTTGAAATACATACCACATCTCTAAACCAACTTTCAAATTATTCATAACTTATTATACTAGATTCCATACATTAAAAGGTAGATTCTAAATTTTGGTACACTAACAAAGGAATTGTTATATTCGCGTGTATGCGACTAACCATATATGTTTTGTATTGGAGTGTCACTTGTGACATGATTCAGTCAAAAAAGATAAAATTTTCTGAACTATCAACTGATCATGGCTTTCTTCAAACACCGATTCCACAGATTCACTGCTTTGGTAGAGAAAAACACATTACAAGCAGCAAAAGACATAGGAAAAGTGATGGACGTGCCACAAAGCACAATCCAAGAAGATGTCGAGATGATAAACACCCCCAACACCCACGCTGCTTTCTCCAACACCTACCCTTTCTTCTCTCGCGAGTTTCTCCGACGACACGGCCGCGATCTCATTGCAGCATCCATAAACTGGTTTCTCATCGATATCGTCTTCTACAGCCTCAACTTGTTCCAATACCATGTATTTAGTGGCCACTTGATTCCTAAGAGCCAGATGAATATATACAAAGATGCAATGCAAATCGCAAGACTCCAAGCACTCATTGCAATCTGTGCAACCATCCCTGGATATATTTTGACTGTTTACATGATTGATCACATCGGGAGAGTCAAGATTCAAGCAGTCGGGTTCTTCTTCATGGCAATAAGCTTGTTTGCAATCGCGAAAGTTAACATGAGTGCTGATCACACAGATCTCTTCATTATTCTCTATGGATTTACTTTCTTTTTTTCTAATTTTGGGCCAAACACTACAACCTTTATAGTTCCGGCGGAGCTTTTTCCAGCGAGGTTTCGTGCAACTTGTCATGGGATTTCAGGTGCGGTTGGGAAAGTAGGGGCCATAGTTGGGTCGATAGGGTACATGTGGGCTTCTCGCGATCCTCCAAACGGGCTTGGAGTGTCGCATACGTTGATGGTGATGGGCGGGGTTTGTGGTTTAGGGTTTTTTGTGACGTATTTTTTTACTAGAGAGACAATGGGACGGTCGTTGGAGGAGAATGAGAATATTGATGAGTTTACGGGTGTTTGTTTTGTTAGATTTTGGCCTCACAAGTTTTGGACTAGAAGAAATGAAGTAAAAGGTTTTGGGTTACTAGAAATGAACTAATATTAAGGAAAATAGAGGTGATGAATAGAGAGATCATGGTTAGTAAGTTGGGAAATTCATCAAAATAGACATGTCTAATCACTTTTTAATAAAATGGACATTGGCTTTTAAACGTAGAATACCGGCAAATCTGGAGACTAAGCCGCCGAAAATGCCGGCTAGCTATAGCCACAATTAATATCTATGTTGATAATTTGCTTGGTTAACTTTTCTATTTTAAAAATGTTCCCTAATAAGTTTCTCTTGCATCACTTGTATTAATATTTAAATAAGAAAGTTTCGTGTTTTAGTTATATTTTACATCTCCATTTCTCAAAACTGGTTGTCTGGTATGAAATGCAAAAGTAGAGTGTATTTGTTGGTACACTTTATGTGGACGCGACTCGGTTTGGTTCGACTCGGTTCGGTTAGGTTCGGCTCAAGATCGACGTCGCGACATTCCTCCGTCGTGCACCCCAGAGATCGACACGCGAAGCACGAGTAGCCGCAAACCGCTTCCCGCCTACACATCACCATGACATCATCATGATGATGTCATCTCATAACATACATATGCAAGGATTGAAAGTTCAACGTGATATCTATCATCTTTTGTCCAATTAGAAATTGGTGATATCATCTTTTGTCCAATTAGAAATTGATTGCTGTTTAGAATTTGACAAAGACTCTTCTAAATACCATGCATGACGAAACTTCCTGATTGCTTTGTGACGAAACTTCCTGATTGCTTAAGTGACGAAACTCCATCATGATGTAAAACAAGTTTCGTCAGACCTACAGAGTTTCGTCGACCAATTAGACTTTCGTCGCACAACTGATGTTTCGTCGGCTTCTTAGCTTTCGTCGAAGCTGCTTATATATATAAGCAGCAGACACAGAACTGAAAAAGAAGAGAGAACTGAGAACACAGTGAGACACGAGAGAACCAGAGAGAGTTTACAGAGTGTATTTGTAAACATCATATTGTAACCGTTTCAAGCATTAATAGATTGTGTGTTAATCGTTGAGTCTCGTGTTTGTCGTTTACGTGTTCGAACTTGGTTTTGCTTTCCCGGTTGGATTCCGCACAACCGGGTCAGTTCGTATACAAGGATTAGGCGACTAGATCCTCCGCTAGCAACGAAACTTCAAGTAGTTTCGTCACAAGAACATAAGTTTCGTCACTTAGTGTTTATTCAAGTTTCGTCGTGTCACTTGTAATTTTTTTTAACAGAAGGTTTCAAAAAGAGTTTTAACTGTTTGTTTCAAGTGATTTTATCAGGTATCCATTTTTATTCATTCAAAAATGAATCCAGACTGGTGGGGTAGTCCGTCAAATACGGAGAACAAATATAGAAGCACGGGTTTATCGCCATCATGGGCCGAATCTCCCGCACCCGCATCTAATACGGAGAGCAAGTATAGAAGCACGGGTTTGTCGCCATCATGGGCCGAATCTCCCGCACCCGCATCTTCGCAAGCGAATCCTATTTCGACAGGTCAATGGGCGTTTGTTTCAAATCAAACTCAAAGTATTCAAAGTATACTTCTAAGCGAAAGCGAGACCGGAAGTCTTAATCGTCCACCGAAACTGATGCACATAAATGAATATCCTGGATGGGTAGATAGATTCCATACGTATGTCCTTGGGCAAAACACGAAATTGTGGTTATGTTTTACTACAGATTTCGATCAAGCTCTTGAGGTTGCCGCTTTAACTGCCGCGACATTTGCAGATCTTACGGAAGACGAGAAAAAGGCATATGATTTAGAAAAGAAAGCATATGCTATTCTGACTCAGGCGTTGAGCAAGGATATATATCGTCAGTTTGTCAGCTTCAAGACGTCAAAGCGATTATGGGATGCATTGAAGACTAGAGGTCTAGGAAATGAAAAGTCACGCGAATTGCGACATGATTTACTCAAGAAGGAGTTTGATGACTTCACATGTATGGAAAAAGAATCTTTGGGAGATATGACAAGTCGATTTTATCTCTTGCTGACTGAATTGAGTAATTATGGGGCAGTAACAACTCCAGCAGAGGTTGTCACAAAGTTTGCCGATGCACTGTCACCTCAATGGAATGGTTTCTTGGAAATCCTGATACAATGGCACATTGGCTACGACAAAGATCAATGACTTCGTTCAGCTCTTGGAGAACAAAGATCAGGAAGAAACCCTAAAGGCGAAAAGGGTTCCAGTGCGACAAAATCCTGATATGTATTATGGAGCTCCTAGCACTTCTGCAAGACCTGTTTCACATGCTCCAATTCAAACGGCTTTTGTCACAAGCACAGATTTGTATGGAAATCCGATACAAGTTCCCGTTAAGCCAGCTTCAACCACAGACTTGTATGGAAATCCACTACAACCAGGTCCCCAGCAGCAAACCCAAAGGTCTCTTGTAGCAACTGATTTGTACGGAAATCCACTTCCTGTTCAACAACAAGCTTGTTATGGAAGCACTTCATCTGCCGGTCAGCCATCTAATCCAAATACTGTTCGGCTCGACACTTCGAATTTCTCCAAAGTTAGCGTTGAAGAAGCTAAAGATCATATGGAGATACTGAACACATTGGCGAGCGCGTATTGTGGGTTGATTGCAGGGCAGATCGGAAACATCAATCTAACTCAAGAAGATTATCAGCAGATCGATAAAGAAGAGATGGATATGATGGACATCAAATGGGCTTTCGCCAGTGCTGTAAGGCGAGCAAAGGACTTCATGGAACGGACTGGTCGAACCAGCTTGGAAAGCAAGAAATATACCAAGTATGGGTTCGATAAGCAGTCTGTTAAGTGCTTTAACTGTGGCGAACGGGGTCACTTCAAGAGGGAATGCACAAAGCCAGCACAACATGGGAACCAAAACCCTTTCAGAGGCAAGGCAACCAACAGAATCAGAATCAAACCAGGAATGACGATCGCACCTTGGTACCTGTAAACAATCAAGCAGGACCATCAAACAATCAAGCTCTTGTCGTGCAAGTGGATGAGGGTTGCGACTGGTCAATGCAATTAGGCATTGGTGATCAGGGTGGATCAGCTTGTTTTGCTGAAGTGGTGAAGGATCTGGAACACACCAATGGTGGAGAATCTTCCGCCAGTGGTGGTGAATCTTCTGAAGATGAAGACAGTTCTGGTTACAGTAGAAGCTCAGATGAAGAATCCTCAACTTCAGGCAATGATCAGTTGGATGAAACGTCAAGTGTGTCAGTCGGAGCAGATGTTGATGAATTGTTGGGAGATGCTGCAGCAAGGAATGACAGAAGATCAATTCTGGTGGATAAAGCTGCTTATTCTTCTTCTTCTATTCATTCAGCCTTTATGGCTAATGTCGGCAGTTCATCAAGTCAGGTATGTGTCGATAAACCAACTTCTGATAAATGTGATAAATGTGTTAGTTTAGGTGATAAATTGTCGGGCTTGCAAGGCAAATATGATGATTTGCAAAGCAAGTATGAAGTGACATATATCCATAATCAAAAGTTGATAGTGGATCTTTCGAAATGCAAAGAGGCTAACATGTTTTATCATGAAAAGGAGTTTAAAACGATGGTTGCAAATTTAAGAAAATATAAAACCAAGCTGACAAAAATGGTTTCAAGAAAACAAACTGACATAAACTGTTATACCAATCGTCTTGAGATCATGCAAAAAGAGTTAGCATGTGTTAAGTGTGAAAGTGAGGCGATCCAGCTTAAGCTAGACAGTTATTCAAACTCTAGGTATGTGCTGGATCACATCATTGACATACAAAAAGAGAAAAAGAATGTCACGTGCATTGGATACAAGAAATGTCCACCACCTGTTAGAAAAAATTATGATGCAATGCTTGATGAGGAGAATAGAACTTATTATGAGGAATCTGTTCCTTTAGACATTGAGGAATTTGCAACCGGACTTGGATACAAAAATGAAGTATCATCAAATTCGGATGTTTCAACAGTTACAAGTGTGTCAACTGCTGAACAGAATCAGGATCCTCCAGTCATTGTTGAGGATGTTGATTCTTCTGATGGTGAATCTGATGATATTGACTCAGCACAGTCCGATGCGGTAATCAAAGAAGAGGACATATCTCTCGAGAATCATATTCTATGTGATCCTCCCGCAAAACCTGCTAAGACTGTTCTGGTCGAGTCCACGTCTGCAAAAGAGTCAGAGAGTGTGAATTGCTATACACTCTTGTTGGTGATGATAAAATCTATTCTGACAAAGATTTTCCGATTAAGAATGTAAATCAATCTTTAATCAGTAAAGTTTTTGAAGATTCGACAAGTAGGTTTTTGGGAAAGTCGGGTTCACAAGTTGTGGTAACACAGTGCCCTCCGATAGGCCGAAGTTCGAAAACAATATGGCAATCAGAAATTACCAACAGTGAAAAAGCAGCAAAATCATACCAAACCAAATGGTAAATCAACGACTCAAGGTCGAAAGGAACCGAACCAAAAGAAGAACAAGAAAGTGAACTTTGTGAAATCAACGGGAACGAATAAATTGGAAACTTTTGCAAATAAATCTAACTTAGATCATGTCAATCAAGTTAAATCTTTGAAAAGAAATGAACAAAATAGTTCAAAACCAAGTACCTCGGGATCACAAAGTTCATCGACAAGACAATCACATGTTACTTCGGGGTTTGTTGAACGAAGATCATGTTTTGAATGTGGTGAAATTGGACATATCGTTCGAAATTGTCCGTATATTCATAAGTTAAAAGCCAAAGTTGATGATCCCCGTGAACAAAATTACTGAAAGCGACCTGTTTCTACAAAACAAGATCCCCGCCTTGTAAAAGAAAGGGAAAAGAAACAGAGACGCCAACAAGTCAAGGTAATTGAAAAGGCAATTAAAACCGACGTGGTTCACAAACAACCTGTTTCAGTTAAACCAGAAATTTCTAAAACTTCTAATAATCTTGAAGTTAAGATTTCGAAAATTCAAACTGGTAAAACACAACAGACTTGGAAACCAAAAACGGTTACTAATTCAGGGGGAGCATCACAATTTCCAAACCATCGAGAAATTGAAATAACTTTTGTCGATGAAAGTGGAAGACCCAAGACCACAAAGGCTTGGGTCCCCATCTCCAACTAATCATGTGAGTTCATGTGCAGGGTGTTCCAGGAGGAACTTTCAACAGTCATTGGATTGTTGATAGTGGGGCATCCAGGCACATGACAGGCGACATGAAGCTTCTCTATATGACGTTAAATCTATTAGAGGAGGTTATGTTGCTTTTGCTGGAGATAAAGGTGGATATATTACTGGTGAAGGAATGGTATCCAACGGGGTTGTAAGTTTTGATAAGATCAACTTTGTGCAACAACTCGATCACAATCTTCTCAGCGTTTCACAAATCTGTGATAAGCAATTTTCAGTACACTTTGATGCAAATGGATGTTATGTGATGAAACCCGGTTTTAAGATTCCGAAAGAATGGATTCTCTTATCTGCTCCAAGGATTAATTATTTGTATGTCCTTGATATGAGCCAAGCTATTACAACGTCTGCACAAGCAACTTGTTTCGTTTCCAAAGCCACAGAAAAAGACTCAATCCCTTGGCATAGACGGATAGGTCATATTCACTTACGCAAAATGAATCATTTGATTTCGAATGAATTAGTGAATGGTGTTCCTCTTAAAAACTTTCATCTACAAGACGTCTATGTTTCGTGCCAGAAAGGAAAACAAACGAAGAAGCGACACCCGACTAAGAAGATCAACACTGTGGCCGTTCCGCTTGAACGTTTACACATGGATTTGTTCGGTCCTGTCAAGCATAAAAGCATTCGAAATGATCAATACTTCCTGGTGATAACAGATGATTCTTCAAGATTTTCTTGGGTGGCGTTTATGGCACACAAGAGTGATACTTTCGGTATTATCAAAAACTTGATCATTCAGATTGAGAATTTGTATACTTTGAAGGTTAAACGGATTCGCAGCGACAATGGAACAGAATTTAAGAATCAAGACATGAAGGAGTTCTGTACTTCAAAAGGTATTCTTCACGAATTTAGTGCAGCTTACACTCCTAACAGAACGGCGTCGCTAAACGTAAAAACCGTACATTGATCGAGACTGCTAGGACAATATTGGTAGAGTCACAATTGCCGATTCCCTTCTGGACTGAAGCTGTGTCCTCTGCTTGTTGTACATTGAATCGAGTCCTGACAGTCAAAAGGCACAACAAGACCTGCTTCGAGCTTCTTCACAAACGGAAACCAGATTTATCATATCTTGAACCGTTTGGAGCTCCTTGCACAATGATCGATCCTAATGGAAAGTTTGGGGCAAAAGCTATTGAAGGTTACTTTCTTGGTTATGCCACCCCGAACTTAAGAGCCTGGAACCTAGAGACTAAAAGGGACGACGAATGGTCTGAGGCACACATTGCCAGTCAAATGTCCTGGTCAGCCATGGATGTTTGAGTACGATGACTTTTTCAATTTGATCAATATTCAAGAAGTCGAGGAAAGTGCTGCGGCAAGGATGTTTTTCGAGAGTGACAACGTAACGGATTCACCGTTGGTTCGTCCAATTATTGTTAACAATCAAGAACCAGCTTCAGTGAACAATAATGCTCTCGACAATGAGGACTTTCATGATGCTACCGAACTGAACGAATCTTCAGAGGATGATGAATTTCTCGATGCAGACCAAGAAGCTGTTCATGGTACTTCAGAGGCTACACCTCCAGTGGACGCCCCTAAAACAGCTGAAGCTACTGCATCATCCTCTTCTCCAGTTCCGGGTATTGAATTGGTTGTTGATCTCAATCTCAACAATCTGGGTACGAACATTCCAGTTCCGGAAAACCCTGAAACAAGAATTCACAATACCCATCCTCAACAAAACATCATCGGAAATGTACAAAGTGGCGTTCAAACGAGAAACATGTTGCAAAACGACAACAATGCAGGCTTGTATACGGCTATTCGAGAATCTGGTCAACAAAACGATTGGTCCTCCGCGTGTTATGTTTCACAAGAAGAACCAAAATCTATTAAAGAAGCTTTGAAAGATAATTCTTGGGTGGAAGCTATGCAGGAAGAACTTCAGCAATTCCAGAAGTTAGGTGTCTGGAAACTCGTTGATAAACCTGAAGATTACAAGAAGATTGGTACCCGTTGGGTTTATAAGTGCAAAAAGGATGACCGTGGAGTAGATATTCGAAACAAAGCAAGATTAGTCGTTCAAGGTTTTCGTCAGATTGAAGGGATCGACTACAACGAAGTCTATGCACCAGTTGCACGTCTAGAAGCAATTCGGATTTTTCTAGCCTATGCTTCCTTCAAAGGATTCAAGGTATACCAGATGGAAGTCAAAAGTGCATTCTTACACAGTATAGTTGAAGAAGAAGTGTATGTAGAACAACCTCCAGGTTTTGAAGATCCTATTCACCCTAATCGGGTTTGGTTGCTGAACAAAGCTCTCTATGGTCTACATCCAGCACCACGAGCTGGGTATGCAACCTTATCTAATTACCTGTTGGAGAATGGATTTCGTAGAGGTCTTATCGATTGCACTCTCTTCATAAAGGAACAAGATGGAGATCTTCTACAGGTACAGGTATGCGTGGATGATATTATATTTGGTTCTACTAACGATGTTTTGTGTAGGAATTTCGAGTGTGTTATGCAGGAGAAATTTGAAATGAGCGCTATGGGGGAGATGACTTTCTTTTTGGGCTTACAAGTGCAACAAACGAAGTCTGGAATATTCATTCATCAGACTAAGTATGTCAATGACATCTTGAACCGATTTCAGATGTTCGACACATCGCCCATTGGTACCCCACTGCAGCAAAATCATGGAATTCATCCAGACTTGAAGGGTGAAGTTGTTAGCTCCTCATATTACCGCGCTATGATCGGATCTCTCATGTACCTCACAGCATCAAGACCAGATATAATGTACCCAACGTGCCTGCCTGCCAGATATCAAGTTAACCCGAAGGCCTCACATCTTGCAGCTGTAAAAAGGATTTTTCGTTATTTGAAGGGTTGCCCTGACACCGGTCTATGGTACCTTAGGGATAATAACTTTGACTTGATCGCTTTCAGTGATTCTGATTTTGGCGGTTGCAAAATCGACGGCAAATCCACAACGGCTGGATGTTAGTTTTTAGGAAATCGCCTAGTCACATGGCAGTGCAAGAAGCAGACTTGTGTCGCTACATCAACATGCGAAGCTGAATACATTGCTGCCTCAAGTTGTTGCTCCCAAGTCCTGTGGATACAACAGTAAATGCGTGATTACGGTTTTGAATTCCAAACTACTCCTATTTTAGTCGATAATTATGCTGCCTTATCTATCACTAGAAATCATGTGCAGCATTCAAAGACCAAACACATCGAAATTAAGTATCACTTCATACGTGATTGCTTTGATAAAAGGCTAATCGATGTTGTTAAGGTCCATACCGATGACCAACGTGCCGACCTTTTTACCAAAGTTTTTGACAAATCAAGATTTGACTTTTTATTACTGGTAAACGGCATTAAGGTCAAGCAAGAGTAAAACCGACATCGGAAAATCGTTTTTGTAATTATCTTTGTGTTTTTAATTTATCTTAGTTTTTACATTTTAGGGGGGGGGGGGAGTAAATCCAAATTTGAAAAATTCAAAAACATCGAAAAATTTAAAAAACACAAAAACAATAGAAAAACAAAAATGAGTTTCCTGGTGAGTAAAAGAGAAAATGGTAGTACATCAATGGTCTGTCCAAACCTCTTTGAACCTTAAAATGAAAAACGATAAGCAGCTCTATATAAGATGTATCGGTAGGCTCACAATCATTTTAAAGTGTGCAGGGTGATATAAACTTAAATCGACTGAAAACCAGGTGGGAACCGCTCATTGGCATATGGTCTTAGTACCGAAATTTCGTTTGATAGATTGCCGAGGTTCTGAGATACGTGGTCTTTATGTTGTTTATCATCTGGGTATCATGGTTGTTTCTTTTACCGAAATATAACGGAGACGAAGTCTAGATCTTCCATGATACCATACATACGAGTACATACTGCATACGACCTCAATAAGTGATCAACAATCACATGTCCACAAAATAAGTGATAATAAATCACATTCATCCGGGAGTCAAGTTCGTCTCTTTGCTGTACGTTTGTACTGACCTGTCACGGACTTGCTCCTGTGCCCTCATGCATCTGAAAATCAAGTTCCTCATCAATAAGTGATTCTATCACATGAGGCTTGTTTTCAATTCGAAATAAGTGAGTATCTCACATTTTCATATACGGTCAAACAGATGATAAATGGTATACTCACTAGTAAGATGAACTCTCGTGCATACCTTACCTTGATACGGGAATGTGTCTTGTGTGGATGAACACCGGTCGGTAAGTATAAATCATACCTTAACGTATCCCCTCGCCATGATTACATCTGATAAGTTGAGCTTATGTGGATAACAATACCGATAATTGTTATAGGATGCTTATCTAAATGTTAACTAACTGAACAACAAGAGCGTTTTGGCTTGACCTTACACTGATATGATTCTCTTACCCTCGAAACTCGCAAAAATAATGTCTGTAAATATTTATTTAATGCTTTCAGTTTCTGCATCTTTGTATATATTTATTTATGCTTTCAGTCTTTTCATTCAAAAATGAAAAAATCCAAAAAGATTTTAGGTGTGTTTTAATATAAACTTTCTAAAAGCCAAAAAGATTTTATTTCTAATTTCTTTTGATTGGCCGATGTTGGATCTCGAGTCTTCGTTACCTGAAACCTGATAGAAAACCAAAACAACTAATTCTTCATAAACGGTCGAAATTTGCAAGTTTTTGAAAGTTAAAAACTAAAATTGAACAATTTGTTAAACTTTCAAACTGTCGGACGGTAGTTGATTGAAAACTGGTCTCATGTGTGTCATTTGTTTATGATAACTATATTCCAAGCGTTTGTTCTCATTACGCGTTTAGCTTTCTTGTATGTGCAGATGCGAACCTGATAGAAGACTAGCTTCGGAATGAAGACACGACATGTAGGAACTCAAAGAAAAAGATGATCGAGTTGTCATTGGCCTATCATCAACACCACAAGGATCTAAAGAATTGAAGATCAAAAGATTCATGAGCATAACTCAAGGGGGAGTTTGTCTTAAGAGAGAGTTTGTTGATACACTTTCTATTTGCGACACGTGAAGACTTTGAAGATCCTCCGACATGGAAGATGAAACTCACGAGTAGCGTCCAATGGGGAGTTTGTTGGTACACTTTATGTGGACGTGACTCGGTTTGGTTTGACTCGGTTCGGTTCGACTCGGTTAGGTTCGGCTCAAGATCGACGTCGTGACATTCCTCCGTCGTGCGCCCCAGAGATCGACACGCGAAGCACGAGTAGCCGCGAACCGCTTCCCGCCTACACATCACCATGACATCATCATGATGATGTCATCTCATAACACACATATGCAAGGATTGAAAGTTCAACGTGATATCTTTTTTAGTCCAATTAGAAATTGGTGATATCATGTTTTGTCCAATTAGAAATTGATTGCTGTTTAGAATTTGACAAAGACTCTTCTAAATACCATGCATGACGAAACTTCCTGATTGCTTAAGTGACGAAACTCCATCATGATGATGTAAAACAAGTTTCGTCAGACCTACAGAGTTTCGTCGACCAATGAGAGTTTCGTCGACCAATTAGACTTTCGTCGCACAACTGATGTTTCGTCGGCTTCTTAGCATTCGTCGAAGCTGCTTATATATATAAGCAGCAGACACAGAACTGAAAAAGAAGAGAGAACTGAGAACACAGTGAGACACGAGAGAACCAGAGAGAGTTTACAAAGTGTATTTATAAACATCGTATTGTAACCGTTTCAAGCATTAATACATTGTGTGTTAATCGTTGAGTCTCGTGTTTGTCGTTTACGTGTTCGAACTTGGTTTAACTTACCCGTTTGGATTCCGCACTCTCGGGTTCGTCGGAAAACTGGGAATAGAGGTTTAACTCGATCCTCCGGGTGGATCTACAGTATTTATGCATTGGTTGGATATTTTTTTGGTCGGTTCAAGAGTAGGGGTGATCAAGCGCTTGTAGGCCATGCCTCGTCTACAAATCCTGGTTCAAAGTTTAGTGACTATTCAAGGACCATTGGTCCCAAAAAGTATATAACTACGTTAAGAAACAAAGTTACCAATATTGTTGTCATTTGGCTCATTTTATTTTGCTAACATCCTTCCGATTTTCCTTAGAAATAGAAAGTATATGTAACACCTGAATCTAGGGGTGTGCATGGGTCGGTTTTGACAAAAACAATAACCATAACCACGATTTTGGTTATTAAATAACCATAACCATAACCGATCGGTTATGATGGTTATGGTTATTCTGTTTTGATGACTATAGCGGGTCGCTTATGGGTGGTTAACCGTGTATTTAGCTTAGCTAAATATAGATTAATTTTTTTAACATTGAATAAATTGTTATTGCATATTTGTATATATTAGTATACTACATAGTATTAAAAAATACATGTAATCTATAATATTAATACCAATTATTATGTAATATTCAAATAAAGTGATATGATACATTCCATAAATTCAAATAAACATTCCACCAAAACCTTAAAATGATATAAAAACCCATAAGTACTAAAACATCAAATCTTAAAAATATGGTGAAAAGTCCTAAATCCTACAAGATTTATTATTACATGTCGATTCGGTTCGGTTATGGTGGGTATGAAAAAAATAATAACCATAACCGACCCGCTACTTTCGGTTTTCAAAAAAACATTAACCGACCCACCGGTTTTTTATTTGTTTGGTTTTTTCGGTTCGGTTTTGTCAGTTAATTCGATTATGGTTTTTTTGCACACCCCTACCTGAATCCCGGGTTACGCTTTAGAACCAATTGTCTGAGAAAAGAATTGAAAAAAATATTCAACTCATATGTTTGAAGATATGGGCCGTATGTTTATGGCTGAGCCGCAATGACTCATTAAACACAAGGCAGTATGGAAAAGATACAGCTTGTATCTTTCGCAGAAAATTCTATAAGACCGCTCGTAATGGGGCGTTTGTTTTAAAAAAAATTCAAAAAAAACCGCCGGAACACGCCCCTATACCATTACACCCGGGCGTTTTGGGGCGATATTCGACAAAAAAAAGGCCCAAGGCGTTTTTTGAAACACGCTGAAGGGGCTTGTGGCAATGGTTGACTGACCAATGGGGCATGGTGGCATTATTTAATTTAAAAAAATAATAATTGTGTAATTAATGGAAGGGGCGTTATTGGGCATTATTCCCACTACGCCACTTTTGCAAAAACGTCCAATATGCCACCATGCTGACTTGACTGCCACATGGCAGAAAACGCCCTAGGGTGGGGGCATTATTCGACACACGACTACGCATGGTCTAAATAGGGTACTAAAGGAATTTCATCCGTACTCGTTTCAATTTTTTGGGAACGCTTTATTCGTCAAAATCCCAAGCTTTCAATACCTCTTTTAGGTGTTGTGAGTTGGTTATAGAGAAACTCTTTGTCAACTGACGCAGATAGGCGCAGGTATAGTTCCGCTTTTCCGTTTATAAGGTCAGGTAAATTCGGATAGAATTATAGGATAATTACCTTAGACAAATGTTTAATTAAGATATGTAACTTTTATGTATGATAGCTTGCCAAGCTTAGGACTTGAGAGTAAGCAAACCCCTGCTAATTTGTTACCAACCCTTGATTATATTTTGAAATATGCCAAAACATCATGACTGTTATACACGCATGTGATGCGTCATAAAAACTCAAATGCACATACATGCATAGGGAATCCTATACGTCATATGCAATTGAGCGGCAGAGCGGGCATATCACGAGACTACTAGTCACGCATGTATCGGGATCCAGTTGGCTTTAAGTGTTGTGCTTACACTAGCAGACTTTCGGTATCGCAGGGCGGAGAGTTGTAATGATAATTGCATGGCCAGATACTAACCAGCATAAGTTCACGTCCATTTTTGAGCATGAGTGGGGATGCCCGAGTAAATGTGCAGGGTACGGCAACATGCTTAATTAAGGACTCATTTGGAAGAGAAGAGTTGTTTTGCTTAAGCAATATTTTGTATAATAAAGAAGGTTGTAACACATGTTTAAGATTTATAAAAAGATTTCATCTTTGCTTATACTTAAGTTGATATCAATTGATCACGTCCACCCTGTTCTAGACGGGATGTTGCAGTATATAAGCAAAAATTACGTGTTTCAAAACCAAAAAAAAAAAAAAAATGGAACTTACAATGTGTGAATTCTAGTGACACGTTAAAATTTGAATTTTATTTAGGTGTATATGGAGTAGGGTCAAATACAAACCATATTTTGCATACAAACTGTAAGAACCATTTAAAAAGTGTCATGTGTCATCCAACCAATTATAGAGAATTGATAAAATAATATCCTAACTAATATCAATTATATTGAATTCCCTATAAATATATTAACAAACAATTAATTCTTTATTTGGATCTTACTCTTGTTTTCAATGTGCTGATTAAGAAAAGTGCTGATATCATTCAAATATGTGCTAAAATCAATTATCTTGATTAATTTTCATGTGCTAATATAATTCAAAAGTGCTACTTTTATGTATGTATTGTTTTGGTATGTGCTAATTTAACTTTTTTAAGTGCTAGGATCTGTTCTTAGGGTTTGTAGGATAAATATTGTTTGTACCGGAACCAACCCCAGGTGTATATGTTAATATATTTTCATTGTCCCTTTAAAACCCTTTTCTTAAAGTTTCTACATCTATTTTTTTATAAGATCTGATTCTATATTTGAAATGCTTCGTTCGAATATAATTGAAGGAGAAAGAGGGGGATGTGTGTAACTACATGTGTAAAATAATAATTATACAAAAACTTGAAAAAAATGTTTAACGTTAGTTAGTATTAAGGGTCAAGCGTTTTACTTAGAACCATAGAAATCATGATACAAATTCTAAAAGTGTAGGATTTTTCTTTCAACAACCAACAAAAGTCCGATCACTCGGGTAAAACTAATAGCAAAAGGTCATCCACGCTCGCAAACACCAACGACGCTGGTGACCTAGCCCGCCACCATTCCAAAGGAAACTCACTTCTCGAAGTTCCACTCTTGTAAAACCTCCGGCTCAACCCAGAGCATTTTTACTCCAGACGAGACTCAAACTGAAATTTCGTGTTTAGGACCATTAATCATAGATAGAAGGTTAGATGTAAGAAATAACTCATAATGTGGCCTATGGATCATTTGAGCTATGTTTACCAACATGACATAACGGGTCCCTAACAATTACGTGATGGAAGTAATTGTGAATATTTACAAATTAAGGGACCATTATGACCATTATGATTTCCCTTAGATGCCTTTAATGAGAATGCCAAAGGAGTTTGTGTAAGTTATAAAATGGATGGTCATCTTATTCATTCATGTAGAGAATAAGACAACTCCTAAAAACACCAATCAAGCCTTCTCCCTTAGCCTCCATCAACCAAAGGCATCATAACGGAATCATGGCTTCTTCATCATCTTCAGCTAAGATAAGCATTCCCACAAGTAAGTGCGTATACTAATTTTACGCTCAAGTTTATGTGTTGTCTTGATAAACATGATTAAGGTTCTATGTTTGGACACATATTTAATGATATAATTGTAAGTCCCGAAACCGAGATCACAATGATATCGCACAACTCGTAAGGTGGCGGAATCACACTAACAAATTGTAAAGAAACAAAGAGATGAAAGAAGGATGATTGTGTATTAAAAAGATTCAATCTTGCATACAAAGATTGTCAAATACAAGATTTACTCTAAAATCACCAACCATGCACCTATGACATAAGCTACTATTTATAGAAAGGGATTAAGGAGGATGCTCCCTAAACCCTAGGCCCAATCTACCCAAAAAGCCCATTTACAATCATTAACCCCCAATCTCCTACTAATCCGGTAAACTACTTATCCATAAACATTTAAGGGCCTAACAATCTCCCCCTAGGTTTATTGGATCAGTAGCTGCATCACGCCTGAGGACCACCTTCATCTTGATCTGGAGCAAACAAGCGACGATTTATTATATTGGCAGCAACACTCGTCCAACCTTTCGCACATGCTTCATACTTTTCATTTGTGCGAATTTGGTGATTGGAGAGAATCAGAATATCTTCCTTAAGAAAGCTCATTAAATCATAGGAATTTGGAATTCTGATGGCTTGTTCTTCAGTAACTATAACTGCTTCTGGCATCTTCGGATTATAAGCCCAGAATTTGAAGTTTCTCATGATTCCCTTTTCAAACTTTTTGGAGTTTGGAATGATCTTCTCTTTATCAGTGGCTGGCCAGATAACTGATTTGACAGTGCGTTTAGTGTGAGGATCATGAACTCCAGGGTTTCTCTTGATTGTGGGCTCAGCGGTTTTCATTGTTGCGAAGTTGCTTTTTACTTCCCGCTCTAATCTTGAGTGAAATCCCCGACCCCTGCCTCTCTTGTTCAGTTCTGGATCAGAGTAGGGAGCACGTAACAGACTTTTCAAGTCAATTTTGGTCCAAGATTCAAATTGACTCTCTTTGCCATAATACTCTCGATGCCCACTCTTTCGTGTAATCAGCCACATTTGTTTATCAGGCTCATACCTCCAACACGCCACTTCTGATTTGTTTCCAGCTTCATCGTAATGAGAAGATCCTAATTCCATCACCAATCTGTCTGGCCTCTGTGTCTGGATCTTTCAATTGAAAGTTCTCATCTAGAGGATTTAAATTTTGATTCTTCATTACCAACAATTGTTTTTTCTTTGCTTCTCTTTCTCTTTCTGCTCTCTCCTTTTCTTGGACTTGCTGCTTTGCTTCTTTGGTTTAGCTGCCAGATAAGCTTCTAAAGCTGCTGCGCGTTCTGCTTCAGCTGCTGCATATGCTGCTGCTCTTTGTTCTGGAGTTTGTTATGTTCTTCCAACATAAAATTGTTCATCTTCTTTATCCACAAACTCATTTCCAAATTTCTTCTCCAGTTTTGCCTTTAGATCGTAAACAGTGGACATCAACATCCCTACATCACCCTGCAGCTGATCTATCGTGAGATCTCTGTTAGTGAGTTGTGCTTGTAGTGGAAAGATCTAGGTTTCTTTCAAGTCAGCGTCTTATTGGAGAGAATCGATCTGAGCATTCTTCAGCTCTGCATCCTGTTCCAATACGACCACACGCCTTTTCAATCTTTTAACGTATTCATCTTCATCACTGTCACTTTCGCTTTCAAAGATCTGACGTTTCTCAGCCGCATAATGAAAAGCAGCGTCATCATGCTCAGTTTTACCTCCCCCACTTGAGCTTCCAGCTTCAAATCGAACGTCACCACTAGAACTGCCTGGCTGTGAGGGGGTGGCTGCAAAATCAAAGTTGAAATCATAAAGATCTGGGTCCTCTGTGTTTGTTTTCTTTGATGCATCTTTTGTTTGTGGATCAGGCTGAGGATCAGTGATTTGAGTGAACTCAGGGGCAGTTGAAGGCCCAGAATGAATGTCACCTGGTGCGGTGTTGGTTCTTTGTTTCTTTAAAGTTGATTCTTCAGTAACATCAGCAGTTTCTTTAGTAACATCAGCAGTGGCTTCCACTTCCATTTCAGCTTGTGATGCGACAACAATTTCTTGGATATCAATAGTGGAGATAGATGGAGGGTTTCCATCATCACCCTGTAAACTTAGAAGTAATGCTGCTAGATTCTCAGAAGTCATAGGCACAGTCTTGCGAACGTCATCCTCTTCCTTATCAGATATTACTATCTCAATTTTGCTCTCAGAATCTGTTTCTTCTTCAATGGAGCTTGTTTCTGATTCTGAATCAATGACTTCAACTTCTTCTTCATTGCCAGCCTCCTGTTGTACTTGCTGCATAAGCTGTACATCGTGCTCCTCTGCAATCTGTGCATTAATCGGGGGTGGAACTGGAGCGACAGGGGCAACTGGAGGAGCTGGGGCAACAGGAGCTCCTTGCACAGCATCTGTAAATCTCCCATGCTTCTCGAGAGCAAACCTTCCCTCAAAATTATGATGTTTAGCTCTTTTATTTCTACATGCGTTTCAAAATAGCTTGGCCCCATTGGCTTTAAGTTGATAAAGTTTGGGCCCTTGACTAAAGCTGGGTATCGATCGTCAAGAATCATCTGAATGAACCTTGGATATAGCATGAAAATCTTATTTTTTGATCTTCGAGCATCTTCTTCATATTATCAAAGATAAAGGCAGAGAAATTGAAGTCCCAGCCATTCACCAACGCCACTATTGCAGATGTTTGCGTTTTGTTGAGCTAATCAAATCCACCTTTGTTCTCAGCGATGCATTGGAGAAAGAAGTGTACTAATAATAGCCTCCAGTATGGTGGAAATAGTTTATTCAGGACTGTTGGATATCAACCTTCATAGCTCATCCTTCTAAGTGCAGCTTGAACTTTGGTCTGATCTTACGAAGTTGGATGATGTGGTTGATCTCCCAATCTTAATACTTCCCTCACTATCGCTTCGGTTACAATGATCTTTGTCTTCTGAACTGTTGCTTCAATTGAACCTGCACCTTGTCTGTTGATTTTTGCAGTGTTCCAAAAGGTGTTGATGTAGCTGTTGCATATAACTGGTTCTGCACTTAAAGCGTGAGTGAGAGGACAGTTGTTCAGACCCCTAATGAGAGATCCAAATAACTCTATTTGATCTGCTGGAGGATCCGATAAGTAGCCTACTTGATTATGAAATTCATTGAATTCTAACTGTCGTTGATTCTTTTCCTGCATCATAGCACCAACCATTTTCTGCACTAAAACTTTTCAAAACTAGCAAAATACCCCCTTCAAAATCAACGAATCTACCCACCGAGCAACAAATAAAATAATAAAATAATAATATGTATGAAATGCCAACACAGGGGTGATTTTGGGAAGACTGACACGGGATCAAATCGTTTTCGAACTGATTAAGGAACACTTTTAAGCTCTTCGTTTACTTGGACCGGTCCATGCGATTGTTAATATGCTTGTCCTCTTAGATCCACCGCTCAAACTTCAACTTTTTAGCTTTGTGATACGCTTTAGGTAGAATTATACTGAAACATCTGTGTGTCCCATTTCAAGGCATACCCCCACGATCAAGTTAAGCACAACAGTTCATCATAGCAGGTGAGTATACTGAGATCATCCTTAAGTTTTCAACGCCAGACTTCCTGGTGAACAGGTCAGTACTTCCGTACAGCAAAGAGACCAGAGAAGTTCTGAAGAGGGCGAGACAGATACCTTTAACGATACGAATTTGGCTTTAATAGCACACGGAATTCTCTTTTTAGTGAGATTTCTTCCGTTTTCAGGTTTTGGCCCTTTTTGTGGCTCTTTTGCAAGATATCCTGACTGTGCCCAGGTCTGCATAGTCTGGATGCAACAGAGGGACAACCCTGATATCCCGGATGATTAATCAGCATAAAGACCCGAAACCTCAGACGTTGGCTATCTATCAATGTAGGATTTAAGACCATTAAATCATACACCGTTAATCTGTTACCCACAAAAATGTCCAGTCCATTATGTTTATATCACTTTGCCTCTTTTTGCTTTTCGAGCGGTAGACCTATCAACACATCGCAGTGGAGCCTAGTCTGTTCAACATTGAAACCTTACACGTGTTAATCAAGTTCTTTAGCACGAAAATTCATTTCATATCCCAGCAACTTTTCTCCCCCTAAATTTGTGCAAAAGTAGAATACTTTATGCCCAAATTTACCGGATGAGATACCGTTATACATAAAACCCCTTTATTTGTTATATACATAAAGGTTTTTTTTTCTATATGCTCAGTCAGTGAAGCGTATCATTTTCAAGAGGTCTACAAGCACATTGAACCTAGTGATGCTGACATGTTTTGTAAAAATATCCACTTTGTTAGCATCAGTATGGATCTGTTCAAGTTTAATATGACCTCTGTCAAAGCAATCTCGTATGAAATGAATTTTGATGTCAATATGCTTGGTTTTGGAGTGAAAAACTGGGTTTTTAGTGATCTGGATAGCGGCATCATTATCACAATAAATGGTTGTATCAAGATAAGTCAAACGGTAATCCTCCAGCTAATGTTGCATCCAAAGAACCTGGGAGCAGCATGCAGACGCTGCAACATCCTCTGCTTCCACTGTGGAGAGAGACACTGTTTGTTGCTTCTTACATTGCCAAGAGATGAGTCTATCTCCCAAGAACTGGCATCCAGCTGATGTAGATTTCCTATCCCCGTCTGTTCCTCCAAAGTTGCTATCTGAAAAGGCAAACAGATCAAAGTTCGAATCTCTGGGATACCAGAGTCCGAGTTTAGGAGCTCCCTTCAAATATCTGAAAATTTTTTAACAGCGGTTAGATGAGAGAGTTTAGGGTTAACCTGTTAACGAGCACCCTGACAAACGGCGTACAGGATGTCTGGCCGAATTGCAGTCAGATACATCAGTGAACCGATCATGGATCGATACAATGTCTGATTAATAGGACTTCCTTCTGGATCCTCAGTCAACAACGGCTGTTCTGCAATTGGGGAGTCTATTGGCTTTGAATCTGTCATGCTGAACTTTGCAAGAACATCATTTACATATTTACTTTGGTGAATCAAGATTCCTTGATAATTCTGACGGACTTGCAAGCCCAAAAACATTGTTATCTCTCCTAAGGAACTTATCTCGAACTTCCTCTTCATGACCTCTTCAAATGCTTTGCAAAGTGCATCATTTGTCGATCCGAAGATAATGTCATCAACGTATATTTGAACTAGGATGATGTCCTTGTCAACACATTTAATGAACAGCGTCTGATCGATTGTTCCTCGAGTGTACCCATGAGCGAGCAAATGTTCTGTTAGAGTAGCATACCATGCACGGGGTGCTTGGTGCAAACCATACAGAGCCTTGTCCAGCTTGTAGGCATATCCTTCCTTTTCATGATCAACGAATCCCGGTGGTTGAGCAACATATATCTCTTCCTTGACCTTCCCATAAAGAAATGCCATCTTTACATCCATTTGATAGACTATGAAGCCCATAAAGGATGCATATGCCAGGAAAATACGGATGGCTTCAAGACGCGCCACTGGAGCATACACTTCATCATAATCTAAACCTTCGACCTGACTGAAACCTTGGACTACTAATCTGGCCTTGTTCCTTACGATTATTCAAGAATCATCTTGCTTGTTATGAAATATCCATCGTGTGCCAAGAGCTCGTTTTCCTTGAGGCAGCTTTTCAAGCTTCCATACTCCAAGCCTTTCGAATTGATTGAGCTCTTCATGCATTGCGTCAACCCATCCAGTTTCCTGCAAAGCAACATTAATGTTTTTAGGCTCAATCTATGATATGAAGCAAGAGTATAAGCACGAGTTGATGTCTCCAGATTTGCTGCGGGTCTGAACACCAGCAGACACTGGGCCAATGACATTCGTGATTGGGTGACTTTTCTGAACACGCTGTGGAATTGCTGTTGCAGGGACTTGCAGGTTAGGTTGCAAATTTGAAAAGCTTCTTGATGACATTCCAGATGGCTCCCCCTCATTTGGTGCATCGGTGTTGATCACCTGAGGATCTAAAGTATGATCCGATGGAATTGCTTCTTGAAACAAAGAAGCTCCTTGAACTTTTGACGGTCCTGCGGAGACTTCAGTGTTGCTAACTTCACCATCAGGGGTAGCTGCTGAAGGTTCAGGAATCGGCTCCTGAGTAGTGGAGGAGTGACGTTGTGCTGTTGTCTCCTTGTCAAATCCTGATGGATTCAAAGTGAGTTTCTTGATTTAATTTTGCAAGGGCACATCCTCATCTTCATCTTTAAAGAGAATAGTGTCACGACCCCCGACCCCGCCCTTGGACAGGAGCTGGTGCCGCGAGCAGCCAGGTGGTACCGGTGGTTATTTTGAAAAGTATTACAGCGGAAATTTTCATCAGGACCGTGAGTTAGGAAAAATATTAGAGTTTTGAAACACCGGATTTTATTTATTAAACGGATGGGAATAAACCCATATTTTACAAAGATAGCTTTAGTATTGGGATAAACCCGAATACATAAAACAACATTTAATTTAATTCATTTGATAAAATAAGCCACTTCTGTAAGCCTTGTTGGTGTCGTATCCAACTCTTATTCCGATCTACTGTAATTACCTGAAACGCGTTTTAAAAAGGTTTTGTCAGCAGGAAATACTGGTGAGGTCATTCATTTTTATATAAAATGATGCATTGTTATAGATTACAGCATAAGAGCGATTACAATGGCTACTATCTTATTTTTATCTGGCGTCGTGTCACACCCTGGTGACGATGGTCATACCACTATTGGGTCCTTTCACCCAAGTAGTGATGATTATCACTGTTAGGTTTGTTAACCTAACCGTGAGAAATTAGTAATGTGCACAATACCCCACTTGCCAGTGATTCAAGATAACCACGACTTAATCCCTGTAATTATAACTTTGAAAATAATTCGAGATTTAGTAAAACGTTTGATAAAAAGAGAATGACTCACCTTGTTAGCATATAGTCTTGATTAAACAAACATCTTGATTCTAAGCACCTACTTTATAGTTCCAAATCTTCTGATGATTAATCATCTTGTTTGATAGTAAGTGTCTAGTTTGGAGTTTTCAGATAGGTAAACATTTAGTTTAACAGAGTGGAATATGTATTAGTGTTACACCAAATCAAACCTAACGATGGTCACGAGATCAGAACCTTAATGAAATTTACAAAGTATAGTCTTGTTTAGACAACACTTTGGCATTCATTTCTTAACGAAATTCACAAAGTATAGTCTTGTTTAGACAGCACTTTGGCATTCGTTAGTTGGTTCCCGAATCGATCGGACAAAATATCGTATCGGTGATTATTGGTTAGAACACCAACCTATAGAGAGAAGAATAGAAGAAATGAGCAAAGGAAAATGAATCCTAAGCTTCCTATTTATAGCCAAGGGATGAGTCTTACCCCTATATAGAATTTCCCTAGGTGTTATCTTTCTTAGTTGAACCTTCCCAAGATAAAACCTTCCCTAGATAAAACCTTCCTTAGATAAAACCTTCCCTAGATAAAACTTTCCTTAGATAAAACCTTCCTTAGATAATACCTACCCCATATATATCTATTTTTCATGTATATCTATTTAGGTGTTTAATAAATCTTACTTAGCTGATTAATTAATCTTACTTAGCTTAATTAATCTTGCTTAGCTTAATTAATCTTGCTTAGCTTAATTAATCTTGCTTAGCCTAATTAATCTTGCTTAGCTTAATTAATCTTGCTTAACTGATTAACTAATCATACTTAACTTAATTAATCTTACTTAACTGATTAATTAATCTTTACTTAACTGATTAATTTTCCTTAACGGTTTAATTAAGTAATTTACTTAGCCGATTAATTAAATAACGTATTTAGCTGATTAATTAACTTACTTAGCTTGCTTAACTGCTAAGTTTCCTTTTCTGTTAAGTTTCCTTTAACTATTAAGTTTCTTAACCGCTAAGTTTTCTTAACTGCTAAGTTTTACATAACCATTAAGTTTACTAAATTACTAAGTTTACTTAATCGCTAAGTATTCTAGTTTAACAGCTTCCTGATTATGAGTTCTAATTTCTAATGGAACTCGTATTAGTGTATTAACTCAATTCAACTTTAACGATAATCACGAGATCAAAATCTTCATAACGAATGACAAAGTATAGCCAAGTACTGGCAGCACTTAAACATCCGTTAGATCGGTTTCAATCGATCGGATATTGTATCGTACCAATGATTAGAGTTATTACCCTAATATGGGCAGAGTTTCAGGATTTAGAAGTTCTGACATTAGAATGACAGAACAAGAGAACGAGAGAAAGAAAAGAATTGAACGATTTGAAATGAAACTCGAACTCCTTATTTATAGGGCTGGAAATGGGGCGCGTCGCGGCCCGCGAAGTACATAAGCTTCTTCTACGCGGCCCTCGAGGGAGTCTAGGTTGACACGTGTAACGACGCGTGTCCCTTATCCTTATCCGGTTACCCTTGAGCTGTCGCGCCCCGCGTAAGCTTCGGTTAACTCTTACGCGGCCCGCGAGCGATCCATAAAATTGAATTTCTTGATTTTTCACAAGGATTAGGGTTTTAGGGGTCTGGGTTTCCACTTACAGAGTGTTGTGGGACATTTTTGCAGGTCCTTACTAATAGGCATTTCTGCAGTTGAAACACCTGCATCAACAACTTCATCAGACAAAATAGGAAATGATTTAAACAAGGAGGAATAATCATATAGCCAATCAGGTCCAATGCGAGTATCTTTTGGATTTTCTTCCAGCCAATCCACATGATATGCTTCCATATTCTGCTTCTTGACTTTGTTGTACACACGATAAGAAGTATTTTTAGCGTATCCAATGAAATAGCACGGATCTCCTCGAGCTTCAAATTTTCCTCTGGAATCCATGAGAAGAAGTACACACGGACGGCCGAAAGTGCGAAAATGTTGCACTGAGGGTGTTTTACCTTCAACTATTTCATAAGGAGTTTTCATGTGACGTTTGTTGATCAAGGCATGATTCTGAACGTAGCAAGCTGTGTTCACTGCTTCTGCCCAGAATATTAGTGGAAGACCCGAATCTATCAGCATTGTGCGTGCAGCTTCAATAAGAGTATGATTGCGTCTTTCTGCAACCCCATTCTGTTGAGGAGATCTTGTTGTACTGTATTGACGTTCGATTCCTTTGAGGGCATAAAATTCGTTCAGTTCGGCATTCTTGAATTCTGTCCCATTGTCATAGCGGATAATCTTTACACGTTCATTTGACTGATTCTCCATAAGTATTATAAATTTCTTGATCAATCTAGTTGTCTCGCTTTTCTGCTCCAATAAGAATACCCAAGTGAAACGAGAAAAATCATCTGTGATGACCAAGCAGTAAGCCTTTCTTCTGATACTTAGTACATTGACCGGGCCAAATAAATCCATATATAGCAGTTCCAACACCTTTGAAGTAGTGTGAATAGGTTTTAACTTATGAGGCCTTCGATGATGCTTTCCTCTAGCACATGCCTCACATTTCTCTATTTGCATGAAATCCTTGATTTGTAAGTTCCTGACGAGACCTCCTTTTGCTAATCGATTCAAATATTTCGTGTTCAGGTGACCCAATCAATGGTGCCACAACATAGCATCATGTTCAGCAATTTCTGAAAACAAACAAGTAACTTGATCAGTAGGTGCTTTGTTCATATCAATCACGTAGGCATTCCCTCTTCGTTCAGCTTCAATCAGAAACCAGTCTTCAGGTATAATAATTCCTGGTTTCAAAATGACACAACCACTTTTGGTGAAGAGAACTTCCATTCCTTTGTCACACATTTGTGATACACTTAGCAGACTGTGCTTAAGCTCAGGGACATAGTTAACATCTGAAAAGGTGAGGACGCCATTTTTGACTGTGCCTTTCATGGTGATTCTCCCTGATTCTCCGCCAGCGAAGTTGACACATCCTCCGTCGAATATCTTGATGTCATTCAACTGGGATATGTCTCCCGTCATGTGTCTAGAACAACCACTATCAATAAACCAGAGTCTAAAGATAGCCCTCCATAGTCGTTCCTGCACATTCAACGGAATCAGTTAGAGACTGGAACCCAGGCCATAGTAGACCTGAGTTTACCATCGCTATCTCTGTAGGTAACTTCGCGAAAGATCATATGATTTTTATCATTGCTTGTGGTTTTTGGTGACGCGGTAGAAGTTGATGGTTGCGAACACAGAGACTGGAATCCAACAGGAATTTTAGGTTTCCAATTTTTGGTGTCCTAGACACTTCCATTTGATTGAAAAACTTTCGTTTTTCCTTGAAACCTACTTGTGTTTGAAAAATTTTTATTTTCAAGTTTAGCAAGATTCCAGTCTCTGTCAGAAGGCCTTGCTTTGGGAGGACCATTTTTGGTAAAGTGAGAGTACATGGCCTTCTGATGATACATGTTCCTAGAGTAGTAGGGACGATGAACACAATTTCTTGCAATGTGTCCCGGAATTCCACAATTATGTCTGACTTTTTGAGAAAAAGACATCTAGTTCAGATTGTGTTATTCTCAAGAACTGATCACGTCTTTTCCTTTCATTTGACGCTGAGTGCTTTCGAGGATGCTTGATCTTGGATGAACCCGGCTCACAGCTGTCAGCACAAGAGTAAGTATCCGCTACCTTTTCCCTTTTAACAATCTTTCTCTTTGGCCCTCTGTTTCTACGTGACCGCTTTCTTTTTGGGGGAACAGATTCAGTTGACTCTGTTTTGTTAGGGATTGATAGATGAACTGTCTGTGGAAGTGACTTTCACAGCTTCCTTTTCTTTAGAGACCATGTTTTTAGGAGATTCTGCAGAGAAGGTTTCCACAATAATTTCTTCTACAGTTTCATCTTCTTATTCGACTGTGGAATTGATTTTCATGGGTTCCTTCTCCATAGTTTTCATGTTTCCATGGGTTTCTGCAGAATTTGTAGGATCGTTTTCAGACCCAAAACGAGTCGTTCAGAGGCATTCTACTCAATATGAAAGGCGAAAACAGACATATCGAGTTCAATTCAGCTAGATATTCACTTTAATTGTCTTTCTGATTGATTTGACAAAGTTTTACAGCGAAACGACACTTCGGCTCCGGAATCACACATACAAGAGTTAATCAAACTAAATCAAAACACTCCTATATATAGGCAAGCTAATTCCGCTTGAACATGTTCAAGCGAAATCACAGTTCACACGGAATTACAATTTCAAGCGGAATTAGCAAGGTGATTTCGTTTGAAATCACAGGTTCATTTCAAGCGAAATTACACTTTCTAATTCCGTGCGAAATTACCTCTCACCCTATATTTGACATTTTTCTCGTATAACGTGCCCTGATCTATCGATATACAAACAAGACTCAATACAAGACGAAGTCGACAGACGGATGCACCAACAGACTCCCCCTCGGATGTTGACGAAGTCTTCGGTGTCGAGTATTCAATCTTCAATCTTTATCAGTCTTCTTGATCTATTCCAAAGTATCTAACAATGTAAGGCATCCTCAACCTTTGTCTTCTCTATTTTCTCCAGGAAACTCCAATTCCATAATCGCAACCTGGCTCTGAGCATTCTAATTCTCTTGATCAGATCTCTTGAATCCTTAAGTTCATCAGCATCCTCAGCTTGCGTGAATATCAGGATCTGAACTTGGCTTTACAATCTTTTATCCCAAGATCTATGACCGGCTCTACTGTTTCCTACACAAATCTCTACCCAAAAATAAACCTCACAAATTTATAAACCAATTGCAGGTATCTCTCCAGAATGATTTAACACTTTAAAAGCTTTTGATGACCACTTGTAAGCAAATATACAAGATCTTTTCTCATTTAAACACAGACTCCCCATCATGAAATGCTCATCATGTTTAGCACTTAGAATTTTGAAAATCAGCTCTCCAACATCAGTTGTCGAAAATCTTTTAGAATTTTTCAAAATTTTATGCTAAAACACACTAAAATCTTTTTGGAATTTTGATTTTAAAGAAATACAGTAAAGAAATATTTACAGACAATATTTTTGTGAGTTTGTGTAAGAGGATCATATCAGTTTTTGAGACAAATCACCAACACCGTTAAGCTTTAAACATTTTAAGTTCTAAATGATTCACTTAGATTGTCAGTATACTGATCCACTTAAATTTTCACACAAAGTTCAACTGTTTCGAGATACGAGATTAATGTTTTAGAGACTTAAACTTATTCGCGTGTCCCACCTCAGAATATACTCCCGTATCCTGATCCCAATATTCAGTCTTACAGGTGAGTATACCTAGATGATATCTGTAAGGGGTTATATGCGAGGGCCGTGAGAGCTCAGGCTATTGCTTCCACAAAATCAGAGAGATGACGGCTTCGACTTTTGGGTGTGTTCCCTTTAGAGAATCTTTTCTTCAACAGTACATGATTAGCATTTTTCAATGTTTCATTATTTTTATGCTGAGGGTGGTGATATATTTCAAGCAAGCGTAAAGTATTATACGGGGACTAGGCCATTGCTTCCGCAAAATCAGAAGTCCCGGGATAATACCCCAGATATCACTAAGCATAAAGACCTAGTATCTCAGAAAGAGGGACCTTTCAAACAAGATTTCGGGGGTTACCCATATATCCGAGAGATGTTCCCCACGAATTAAGTAAGTTTGAATTTAGGTTTATATCTCGACACAATCTATTAAATGTGCAAAAACCTACTGGCAGATCATCAGTGAGACCGTTTATCACATTTGACTTTCCAATTCTTTAGCATGCTGTGATCGTCCACTTATGTATTATCATTTCCTCTTTTTCACAACAAAACTCATTTTTGATTTTATCATGTTTTTTACTTTTTCAAATTTTCAAATGTTTTTGGATTTTCTGAAATTTCTTACTCCCCCTAAAATTCAAAATCGTTTAAAGGAAATTTGAAAACAAACTATACAAATAAAATGACAACTGATATCAAATCACTTCAATTCGCCATTCACTTGGCATAAACAATCAGAACTCCCCCTTACAACAAACTATTTTCCCATTATGATTTCAAAACACTAAAGTTTGTTTTAATCAAATGGTTTTTCCGGAAAATTAGTTTTGTTGAAACCACTTGTAAAATTGGGGTTTTGATTATCACTTTGTCCTTTTAACATAACCACTTGTAGAAAATCAAGTACAACTTAATGTCCCTGATTTACCACTTGTGAAACGAAATATCAACAATGTGAATTTCTCAAGAAAGATGCCGATACCTGCTCCACTCTTTCCAACCTGGGAGCTCCGGCAAGTCAGAATTTTCACTTATGAAAAACATACATCCAAGTATCAAACTTGGATGTAACCTCTTCAGTTTCACTCGGGGTGTAAGTTGCTTTCTTTGTTTCATAAAACTCTTTTACCCCTTTTGTCTTTCCATCGACCATTTTCTCAAAAATCTTTAACACATTTCCATTAAAAACTTTTCCGATATCAAATTATTTCTTTTCAGAATAGAATTGATTCGAGATTTCAACTTTACCAACTTTTTGTTTAAAATTTTAAGCCCTCAATGGTGGAAAGTTCTCATCATCCATTGGAGGAACTAAAATTTCATCTTTTACCTCAACTTGTGGCTCCTCTGACTTTGTAGAATCAGATTCCTTGCCAGATTTCACATCTGATTTCTTAACAACCCACATTTGGTTGTCAAGATTTACCCTTCTTTTGTAAAATCTTTTCTTCGAACATTCACCAACTTCAAATGTTGAATTTTTAAAAACTTTCAATTTTTCAGTTGCTGGTTCATTTTTCTCAACAATCTTTTCTTTCAGTTTAGAAACAACTTCCTGTTTGATGTTGGTTGCCTTAGGACAGTTCCAGGCAATGTGTCCAACTTCTTGACATCTGTAACAGGTTCTTGTTTCCTTTCTTTGATAAGCTCCATTCATCATTCTCTCTTGCTTCTTATCAAGGAATTCTCTGTTGGATTGTTTCCAGAATGATCCCTTTTCTTCTTCTTCCGAATTTGCTCCTGAAACAAATACAGTTTTTGGTTTATAAGTTTTCTCATTTTTATGATCTTTCGGTGAAATAAAACCTAAACCCTTCTTTTTGAAATTACCGTTATGGTTTGGTTTCTTTTGATAACCAGAACCAGAACTGTAACCCTTTTTCTTGTTTAATCTTTGTTGAATTCTTGAGGTGTAAAGACTTGGTTTTTCATAAAGATTTACATCTTTTATTTCAGAAATATTAATTTCTGTTAGTTTGAAAACCTTTTTTATCATTTCTGGTTTAACACCTCTTATTGGAAATTCCTCATCAGTCGTTCAGAGGCGTTCAGAACTCCTCCTCATGAGCTCTGATACCACTTGTAGGATCGTTTTCAGACCCAAAACGAGTCGTTCAGAGGCGTTCTACTTAATATGAAAGGCGGAAACAGACATATCGAGTTCAATTCAGCTAGATATTCAGTTTAATTGTCTTTCTGATTGATTTGACAAAGTTTTACAGCGAAACGACACTTCGGCAGCACTTCGGCTCCGGAATCACACATACAAGACTTACTCAAACGAAATCAGAACACTCCTATATATAGGCAAGCTAATTCCGCTTGAACATGTTCAAGCGAAATCATAGTTCACACGGAATTACAATTTCGAGCGGAATTAGCAAGGTGATTTCGTTTGAAATCACAGGTTCATTTCAAGCGAAATTACACTTTCTAATTCCGTGCGAAATTACCTCTCACCCTATATTTGACATTTTTCTCGTATAGCGTGCCCTGATCTATCGATATACAAACAAGACTCCATACAAGACGAAGTCGACAGACGGATGCGCAAACAGAATTGGACTCTATGGATGTCTCTTCTTCAGTCAGATCAACTTCTGAGCTATCGACATTAGACGATTCCGGTAATTCAGATGATGAGCAGTCTGTGTCTAAGACAGTTTGACTATCTTCTTTCGCAATGTTACTAGATTCTGATTGTTCATCACAATCAGAACCACTTGAAGATTTGAGCTTATTATCTAAGATTCCTGAATCCTCTGTTAGATCGCCAAGATTGTCAGATGATCCCTGTTCAACAACAATTTCTTCATTATCACAATCAACGGTATCAGGTTTTTCGTTACTGCAGGGAGCTACTGATGTGTCATTTGATTTTTCAGGCATACAAGTGCAATTTCCTGAATCATCAGAATTGATTTCTGAGTTACTTGAAACAGATGTCTCAAGTTCCTCAGTTGACGCATCATGCTCTCCTGTCAAAACATCTTCAACATTTTCAACATTTTCAACATTCTCAACATAGTCATTTTTATCACATGCATAATCTAGAATAATAGCACCAGATTCATCAGTCTTAGTGGGAACACCCCAAGTCTCAGTAAACCAAGAAAAAACACAATTCCAAGCATAAAGGTCATTTTCATCAGAAATAACATTATCAGCAGCATGTTGATGTGATTCATCATCCTCTTTAGACTTCTCTTAAGTTCTTACTGACTCTGCACACATACAAGAATAGTTAGTATTTTCAACAGAATCAGAATTTGGTGAACTTTCCTTCATCTCCTCTGCGGATGTTTTAACTGGTTCCGTTTTTGTTTCAGTTTCAGCTTCTGTAGTTGTTACAGTTTCATTTACGTGTTCGGACTTATTTGCTGATTCATTTTCATTTTTGACAAAGTTCATTGGTTTCTTGAAATCAGCTTGTTGATCATTTTTAAACTTTAATGGTTCATATGTAACATAATCACTAGGCTTGCCATACATCATTTTGTCATAATTTTCCATTTCCTGCTCAGTGATAGGCAGTCTGGAATAATTATGATTATATGGTGGCGGAACCTGTGTGTATCCCAATCTCTTTCCCTTGTTTTCTTTATAAGCAAGTTGCACATTACACAGATTACGAATTGTTTCACTGGAAGTATCAAATTTTTTTATGTTTAACTCATTTTGTTTGTATTTTCTAGTGAGGAGTTCTAGCTCAGCCTTCACAGAGTCACATTCAAGAGTTTTGACGGAGAGTCTATGTTTGTAGTCATGAACCCAACATTGTTGTTGGTTCACATCTCTGTGAAGTTGAGCTATGTCCTTCTTCAGTGCCTCAATCTTTTCATAGAGAATTTTATTATTCTCTCGAAGACTGATGTACTTTCCCATCACAGTGTTGTAATCAGTGATTAATGCTGAGTTTTGAGATCTCAGCAAAGCAACCTTCTTCCTACAATGTTCAGTACATAAAAGGGAATTTACCGTCTCGGTGAGTGATTTTGGTTCCTCGGTCATAGCCATCAAGCACTAATGAACCCTTTCCACAGTGGCAGTTTCAGACAGCTTCATTGATTCCAGTTGAGCAACAGCATCAGCCCAGTTGAATCCATTCTGCTCCTGAGCAATCAAAGCCCTTCCAGCTCCAGAGTTTCCCTGTCCACTTGAAGTCGAAGTCTCAGTAGGTGTGACGGGAACCATAGACCTTTCCTTGTTCCTTGCTGCAGCTGCCTGTTGTCACACCCCGGCCACATTAAAACAACAAATCGCGGCGGAAATGTCGGGGAGTGTCGTAACAGAATCATTGTTTCACAACACATGGATTGAAGTTTCGTTTTATTGAATTAAGTTTATTACATTGTCTCGAATATTAAAAGCAAAATATGAACATATTGTCCTTCATTGTTATTAAGTCATTAAGGCCTCGTCCATCCCTATGTGAGCATGCATCATAATCATCATCAAACAACGGTAACTGAAACATATGTGAAAGTACGTCAGCATAAAAATGCCGACGAGTACATAAGTTTTGTGAGTGTGTCAGATTCATGGCCTTGAGTTCATATTGCAATACCTCATCAAACTACGAGAGTTGTCGAGTGTGTGCCTTGAAAACAAAAGATTTTGATATTGCAGTATGTTTCTATCAACTTTTACAAGTTGATATGTGTGTAAACCAAAACCATTGTAGCCATGAATCTTAACTGAAAACATTTGTCTTTGTAAACCAAGTAGTAAAATTGTCATTGAAAGTAAACATTGTATGGTTTATATCTTTAAGTAAACCTTGTAGTGTAACTTCGTTTTGAAAACATTTGTCCAAGTGATCTAGATAACGCAACGACATGTAATGTGTTAAAAGCACTTATATATAGGAAGTATCAGCGGCGTATCCACCATGCTTTTATCACATTACACCCGCCCCGTTACCTAATCACTTACCATAACCCAATCGTTTAATAGTTCAAATAGTTCCAATCGTTCAAATAGTTCAAATAGATCAAATAGTTCCAATGGTTCAATAGTTCAAATAGTTCACATAGATCAAATAGTTCCAATGGTTCAATAGTTCAAATCGTTCACATAGTTCAGATAGTTTCAGTGGTTCACATAGTTCAAATAGTTCACATAGATCAAATAGTTCCAATGGTTCTATAGTTCAAATCGTTCACATAGTTCAGATAGTTCCAGTGGTTCACATAGTTCAAATAGTTCACATAGTTCAATAGTTCCAGTGGTTCGTGTTTAAATTGTGAAAACTAACTTTTGGTCGTTTTATTGAAAGCATTCAAACCTGTGTGACTCGTCCTAATCATTCAACTCGCATTAACAAACCAACCAAGGGTAAGTTAACAATCATCAGGTTCTGTCGTTACCCACATTACCCCCATAACCATGGTGAAAGTCCGATAACGGGATTTGTCAGATCCTATGGTATCATAATACCCTATGGTACCATAGCGTACTACTGGTCGGCTTAAAAATAGTTAATGAATGTCATTCAATTGTCTTTCAACCAATGCCCCAACAAGTTTGTTCATATAATTTAAATCGTTGTGTTTAATATAAACCATAACATTCGTTTTAGAAAACTCGAAATCGCTTAGCACATATGGATCACCCAAAACAATTGAAAGCGGTAAAAGAGGGGAACTATGTACTCACAATGAATTGCAAGGTATCCTCGATTAAATGAACTTAACAAAGCTTGGGCAAACCAAGGAAATCAAGTGGTACCTAGTAATCGGATCACTATGTTAATAAATCGACACCTAAATCAGAAGATTGGGTAGAATGAGGTTTCGTAAACCAAATGAGTATTGGAACTTATGTGATATGGTTCAAAAAAGCCTACATTCTAAATCGGAACCTATCCTAAGTGCTTACGACCCATTACGGCCCGTTAAGGTAGTCTACGCTACTTTAACGCGTCGTTCGCGCAAATGCGGGTTCGAGACGCCTAACTAGTCCTATGACAAGTATTATATGCACTAACATGATTAAATATGTTGCATAATCAGTTTAAGTGACAAAATTTAAGTTACATATGCTTAAAATCAAATTATGCATGAAAAGGTTATTTTGGTCATTTTCCTAAGGCATATAAACTACCTATCATAACAACTAATTAAACTAAGTGACCATAACAACCTCGGGAGGTTACTCCCTATACAACTATGGTCACAAAATATTCTTGGTCGGATCCTAACGATCGACCAAATGGGTCGGGTTCAAAAGTCTAAGCGGTAGTCAAGACCGCTTGACTTACGACCCTAAACAAGCACTAGACTTAAAGTGATGAGTTAAACATGTTTAACTAAGTTAGAAAACAGGTTTGATATCAAAACAAAGTGTTTTGATATCCGAAAATAGTTTCGTTGCAAAATGCGCATAAATACGCATTTTGACCGAAACTTTGACTCGTCACTTCGACTAATCGACGTGGTAATCAGTAGGTATATTCACATGGGACTATAACCATCGTGATTACGCTCACGTTGAAAAGTTTGATTGAACTTTAACTTGACCAATTCATGGTCAAAGCAGAAAGTCAAACACTGTTTGACTTTCATGCTTGAAAAGCATAAAAAAGCATGAAAGAAGCTTACAAAGGGTCCAAGCTAGGAAGAATTGAACTAAAAATACTCAGGTATGAAGCCTTCAACAATGTGAGAGCTTCAACTTAGAGTAAATCAGATCAATGAGCAAGGAACAGTGGCAAACTTGATGGGTATTTATAGGAAACCTTGAATTAACAAGATCATTACATGTGTTTTTGCAAGGATCAAAGCATGATCTTGGCCATACACATGTGGCCCATAGTTTCTAATACAAGGGGAGCTCAAAAACAAGCTCATGGTATGCCAAATCAGGGGTTAAAATCAGTGGAAACAGGATATTTGAACAGATTCAATGTTTCTATCTGATGAGTCTGTCACGCCCCGCGTAGACTTAAGCTTGATCTTTCGCGGCCTGACTAGTAACTATCAGAAGTTGTCAAATTTAGTCCCTGCATGCCCAAAACTTTGATTTTGATGAATTTAAGGCCCGTTAACCCCATTTCAAGGCTCTACAATGAAGTTAAAGTATAGGGAACATGAAATATGCTTGAAAACATCTCGGATGTCGGTTCGTTTGGTCGTACGGTCACGTTATTCGGTTAATTACGATGAAAACTCGAACGGATGCGAAAACGATCCAAATTTCACGACGAATGGTATTTTTGCATTCCAATCACTAAAATTAAATATTTTAATGATTACAAAAATTTTTGGATGTCTGGATATGTTCAGAATGTAAGTTATGCGCGTAAATGCAAACTTATGCACTTTTTAACGCTTTTAGTCCCTATTGATCAAATAAGCGTATTTTCGCTTACCGACCCCCTCAAAGCCTATTTCTAAGCTATGTAAAGGATATTTAGAGTATGTTTAGCTTTCACAGTTTGGCGCAAATAGTCCCTTCGATCGAATAAACTTGTTTTTGGCACACCAAACCCTCCAAAACTTATTTCTAAGTTATGTAAAGGTTATTTAAGGTATGTTAATGTAACACCTCGAAAATTCACGTCCAATAATGTATTGACACGTGTCATGGGCTTTGAATATGCGAAAACATACCTTAGAAGGACTAAAGTTGACAAACAGTGAAACTATGTGAATGTAAGGGTCCAAAGTGTCAACAATGGATAGATGGGCTCTAAAATAACCCTACATGATGTTTATAATCTCAAACGGATAAATCATGGATCATACGAAGCGGAAAATGTAAGAAAGTGAGGAAATACAAACTACAGGGGCTAAACGTGTCAACATGTTGAATTTATACCTCTGAGTGATCTTTTGGCAAACCCGAAGCTTTGTAATGATAAAATATACTCACGAGAATATATGATAAAAATTTCATGAAGTTTCGTGAACGTATGAGAAAGTTATGATTAAAACCGTACACGAAAGGTTAATTGCGTTATCGTGAATTTCGTGACATTTCGGGTAAGCGCAAAGTGAACCGAGGACTTTGCCATGTTTATAAAAGTCCCAAGGTTCATAAAAATCAGATTTCAAGGGTTTAGAGTGCAAATAAATAGCTTAAACACGTATCATAAGATCAGGGACTGAATTGCAACATTTGGAAACTTGGAAACCTGCTGAACCGGCTCACGCGACCCGCCTGGGGTCTGTCGCGACCCGCCTGCGACTGCCCAGCGACGAAACAAGCGCACAGCTGCCAGTTCTGTCTGTTTGTGAGTTGTTTGCAGCTGTATACGAATCAAGGACCTCCCCAATCGAATTACATGCAGTTGAGGACACTTGTACAGGTCTTACAACACCTGTATACCTCTGTGGCAGCCTCACAACACATCCAAATCTGAATATAAGGCACTTTATGTAGTAAACACAAGAACACTTGCATTTTCAAACTTCACAAGAACTTTTCTGGGGCATTCTGGACGACAAGGCAGGCTCATAGTGATCTCTAAGCTTGTTTAGGACCATTGTAAGTGTTTACAACTCTTTCAAATTCGTTCTAGCTTAGTATATTAACCGAAAGTCAAACTATCGTAAATTACATTTGACGTTATGATTAAACGAGTTTGGCTCTGTCATTTCTCAAATTGAAAGTACCTACATGTGGGTATTTATGTGTGTAACAAACCCCTAAAAGGGTATTTTCAGATTCACACTCTAAGCATGTTAATTGTCGAGTCAAAGCTTTTCTTAAAAAGTCAACAGGAAGTGTTTTTGCAAATTTAAGCATGATTAACAATGTAGGCTACATGCAACCTGTTTGATCATCAAAATAACTTTGTAATTAATGTAAGAACATGTTTCATCATGATCAACTCGACAATTTTCAGTTTAAACCCGAATCGGAACCGAAAGTCACATAAATTGACTTTTTCTTTGACTATCAGTTCTGATCCGTACATACATGTTTGAGATCTGCATTGGAGCATATTTTGGACCAATTTTTATATAAGTTTAATTCTCTGAGATTTTACAACTTGGTTCAACACTTACCTGATTCATATGCATGTTACCGGTTTATGCTTAAATAAGACTATTTTGCCCTTTTTGCTATAAAACGTGATTTTTGAGAAAGTGAAAGAGTAGAAACAATTGTTACTGATTTTTAAACTTGCACCAAAAATTTGATATCAGTTTGAGGTCCAGATTAAGAGTTATGCTTAATATCGTAATTTGAAAGCTTTGTGTTACTTAAACGGCGTAATTAGCATATAACCTATTTAAACCCACTTTTTGATACCAAACTTTTTACCCACTGATGTTATATAATATTTTGGGATTTATAAAGATTTTTATTAAATTTTTGGCTGAGCATAACATAGGTCTTTAAGCTAAATTCGGTAAATACCGATTTTGCCCTTTTAAGCCATAAAATGAGTTTTACAAATCTTTTTGGCCCCAAACCTTTTTCTACTGATTTTATTTGTTAAATAAAATATTTTGAGCATTCTGGAAATATAAAAATGTCAGCTTCCTTTTAAAAACCCGGAAACGGCTCTAAATCGCCTTTTTAAGCGTTTCTATCGCATAGTATGTACTATAACCATATTAAACATATAAGGTTGATACCTACTGATGTTTTTAGCATATTTTCATATAATAACAGTAAGTATAAGTTTTTGAACTCAGGTTTCCAGTTTTGACATTTTTAGCCCTTGTGAAATTTCCAAAATACCCCTAAAGTGCATAGTTTGGTTTTAAATGATAAATTTCATATTTAGGTCATTCCCTACTGTTATAATATGTTAAATTAAGTATGTTTGCTGTACAAACCAGACCTGTAACTCAGATTTCTAATTTGACTCTTTTATAAACTTTAAAATGACCAAAATGCCCTTATAAGGCGTAAATTGTGTTTAAATCTGTTTTGGGCATAATAGGAAATAACTTACCGATGTTATAACATATTTAGAGCATATTATCTCAGGGAACTTGCATATGACTCTTACGGTTACCCGTAACGCCCTTTTCGCGTTCGGTTCGGTTTATGTAACTAGTTTGCATAAATTGACCGAGACGGGTCAAACATTATCATTTTTGTCTCAAAATCCAGAATGTATTTAGTATACCCATATTATACAAGTATTCAAACTTGTCGGGTCTAAATCACATTCTATCCGGTCTTCGCTTAATCGTGCGTTTGAACTGTTTCGTCCCTAAAACTAGCCGGTCTAAGCTTAAGCTTGAATAAAGACCCGTTAGAAATCTAATAGGTTATATTAAACCTTCGTTCCAGATTAGGAGCACCGGTAAAAGCTACTTGCCTTTTTCCTTGTTGAGAACTATACTTTATTCAGGTAAATACTTTTAACTTATTTTCCCTATACGGGCTTGGGGTACGGTATATAAAATACCGCTTGGTCTAGCATTGAATTATTTAATCGAATAGTGGTTAAATTTATTGAGATGCTATGTTTTGATTGTGTGTTTTGTTTGCTTAAAGCCTTTGGGGGTTAATGACCATGTCCCGGATATCCTCGGCATTATCTTACGAGATGGCCACGACCTGAGCACGGGGTGTAGGCGTACACCTGTCAAGTGTATAACTCAATATTGTGGTGTGTCTATTGATCTTTAACCCGGCACGAACCGGGCTACTGAACGCATAAGTAACATGTAAATCCTTTACAAGATTATATAACATAATTATCCCAAGTTATAAAATATTTTGTGCCATGAGCATTCAAATCAATTTTCAATCATTTTCAAAATGAGTCAGTTAAATTGTATTTACCAGTGTAAACTGACGTATTTTTCCCAAAAGATTAAGTGCAGGTACTACACGAAATAGGTTGGCTGTCTTCTAGAGCGTCCACAATAAGTCTCGCAAGCTTGGACGACAATAAACTGTTGAACAATATCTTATTTTGTTTTTGATCCGCCTGTGGATCCGTTTCAACTACTTGTGATATTTATTATTACATTTTATTTAAAGTTGAAATGAATCTATCTTTGCTTCCGCTGTGCATTTATATATTGTGTTGTTTGTCTATGATGATACCAACTACGTCACGATACTCCCTACCGGGCCCACCGGTGACACGTGGAAAATAGGGGTGTGACAGGTTGGTATCAGAGCCAACTCTGAGTGAATTAAACACTAGTCTTTTGTGTTTATTCTCAGTTACACAATTGCACAAACCTCGAATTCTCGAGTCTAGACAAAGAACTTAGGAAATTTCCAAATTTTTGTTTAATTTTCTAACCTTGTCTTATATATATTTTTGTTGTATTACTTGATGTTTTTGACAGGTTCACGAAAATGCCACCAAGAATGAGAGGTAGAGGCCGAGGAGCATATGTAGCTCCAAATGATCATGAGGCCGGACCATCACACCGGCGGACACCATCGGATCCTCACCGCAATGATGCTCAAGACCTTTGGAGGTCTTTCACCGAACCAGCGAGACGCTCAGTCTCACTAAGCACCTCTCCATCGATTCCGCACTCCTTTGGGCCTCATTCGGAGAATGAGCCCCACCACTCACAGCAGTCCTACATTCCCCTAGGACATAATTCACCTTTTCACCAACCATCGCCTGTCTCCCAGGGTCAGTTTAACCCTGATGACTACTTGACAGCAGCAGTGGGTTTTAACCCACTTGGACCAGAAGACCACTTTTCGGGTGGCAACCCGATGGACATTGATGAGGATACGGATCCTGCCATGCCACCCTCCGGAACACCGAACCACCCCATCGAGATTTCTGATGGGTCACCATTCATGGGATCACCATACAATGGTCACGACAGTTATGAGGAGATGTTCAAACAATATGACTGGGCATTTACTCCCAGTTATCATAACTCTCCTTTACACCAGCCTCATCACTCTCCTCTTCACCAGTCTTACCATAACTCCCCTCTGCACCAGTCATACCATAACTCGCCCCTGCACCTGCCTCACCACTCTCCCCTACACCAGCCACAGCAGCAGCCCCAGCAGCAGCAGCAGAATCCTTCCGAGGATTCCCGACTTGTAGCAGTCACTCCGCCAGCAGCAGCACCTCCACTTCAGCCTCCCTCGCCTCCGAGGCGAAGGAGAACTACAGTGCGAATGTCCGCACGAGGGGGAGTGCGTATCAGCACCCCTCCACTTTCGAGTGGCAGCCGGTACTCACCGGTTCATGAAGAAACAGATATGGGTGAATCTTCAAACCCCGTCTCTGAAGTAGCAACTGCGCCAGTCGCGCCACAGCCACCATTGGGTTTTGGAGACCCAATCCCCGCCTACACCGGTGCTGCAGCATTCAACCCCTTCGAGCAGTAGTTTCACACGGGGTATAACTTTACGGAGGATCCATACTGGATAGCGGCAAACTCCAACACTTTCCACCAAGAGGCTCCCTACGGAGGTCCCTGGGCTACGGGACCCTCGACCTATGGGTACCCATCATATGGGTATCAGCAGTCGCAGCCTCCTCAACCTCCTTATTATCAACCGCAGCCTCCTCAACCCCCGCACTATCAGCAACCACCTCAGGCACCGGCGATGTCACCGCCCCAAATGCAAGAAATCATTCATGGGATACAAGAGGTGCGTCAAGAGATGCGGGATGGGTTGCAGCATGAACGAAGGCGTAGACATGGGATGTTTAAGAAGTTAACGGATCTGATTAAGGGGAAGAAAAAGAAGGATCGTTGAATCCTTTGTTTGTTGGTTGTTTTAGTGTGTTACTCATGTCCCTGCGTGGACATTTATTTATTTCGGTACTCTACCCCTGCGTGGGTATTTCTTTCTGTTCTGCCCCTGCGTGGGCATATCTTTTATTTAACCCCTGCGTGGGTTTGTTGTTTTGGTTATTTGGCCCCTGCGTGGGCATATGATTTATGAAAAAGACCCGTTTAGGGCAACTTGTACTGATTTAATTTTTATTTGAAATGGTTAATTTAAATTTTTCATTTTTAAATTATGTGCATAAACATAGAGTATGAATAAATGAAAAATAACATTTAATATTTTGATGTACCATTTCGATAATATAATAAGAATCTTAAAAGGTAAAACCTAGCTGTTATGTTGTCATAAATCTTGCTAACATGGTAGAACCTGTTTAAAAAGATTCAAATCTCTGTTAACATCTGTAAACATGTTAACATTCTTGGCTAATGTGATCCGTAAAATCACACACGCCACCCTTTTAATAAAATATCCAAGTTTAATATTTCTATATATATAATTGGTTGTGACATAATGCCAACGGGTTATGATTAATGTCATATAAAACAAAAGGCAGCTGTAGTTTATACACTCCCTGCCAAGAAAAGGATTGATTTGTCCTATTTATTCAAATTTTAATCCTATGAGATCTAAATTGGTAATTTAGAAATTTGTCTACGTGACTAGGTTTATTATGCCAATATTATATTTCATTCTAAAAAGATTATTAGTAAAAATCCTGAATGAAATTATTAAATTAACCAATATGGCTTTTGTTTACGATGGTTAATAAATCGTCAAGAACGATAATACTGTTTAGACTTCTAAATAGACCTTGTCCTTATTTTTATGTAGCAATTTAAGACTACATGGCTAAGTCTGAAGAGTTAAACAGTCGTCCAGCAGAAAACCCTGATAATACTAAAATATTAGTAACGGGTGCGGAGTTGAAAGCATTAGTGAACGATGCAGTTATTGAAGCACTAAATCGACAGTATAGTGAATCGAGCGGGACCCAGAGTAGGACCCGATCTGCGCCACGTTCCAAGCCGAGGGTTAACTCGGAGGCTCATAGCAAGCCGCCCTCTAAGAGATATGGACCTAAGAAAAATGAGCTCAAGAAGAATGATGAGGATAATCATTCCTCTAACCGAAACAGTGTCCCGATAAAGGAGATCAAGCGGAAACATGAATCGCACAGTAAGTCCTGTACGTATAAATACTTCGTCTCATGTAAACCCAGAGACTTTACTGGGAGAAAGGAGCGGTCGACTGCATGACCTGGTTAGACGAAATGGATACAGTTGTAGATATCAGCGGGTGTGCTGATCGGGATGTAGTGAAGTACGTATCCCAATCGTTCAAAGGGGACGCACTAGCATGGTGGAAATCTCTCTTACAAGCTGCCGGAAAGGCCACACTTTACAGTATGTCATGGGATCAGTTCGTAGCCCTTATTAAAGAAAATTTTTGCCCACAACATGAAGTTGAAAGGATCGAGTCAGACTTCGTATCTTTGGTGATGAAGAATCTAGACTGCCAGGCATACCTCACCACTTTCAATACTCTATCCTGGTTGGTTCCATACTTGGTAACCCCAGAGCCGAAAAGGATTGCCCGTTTCATTGGGGGTTTGGCCCCTGAGATTAAAGCAAGTGTTAAGGCATCGAGGCCTACAACTTTCAGGTCAGTAGCTGATCTATCTCTCTCTCTCACCCTGGACGTAGTCAGGTTGAGAGCACTCAAGAACTCAGAAGAGAATAAGAGGAAGCGTGAGGATGATACCTCACGAAGATCAGAAAAGAGACACCGAGGGAATAACGACCACAGGAAAAGGTCGGGATCTAAGAGAGATGGGCAACAGTCGGGGGATAAGCCCAAATGTAAAACTTGCAAGAAGAACCATTTTGGGAAATGTCGTTTTGAGTCGAAATCGCAGTCCCACACGAGACCCTGTGGAATCTGCAAATCTACTGATCATACGACTTTGAAGTGTAAGGGTCTGAAGGATGCAACATGTTACGGTTGCAACGAGAAAGGGCACATTAAGTCTAATTGCCCAAAGTACGCTAAGAAAGCCGATGATGGAAAGAAGACCAATGCAAGGGTCTTCAAGATGGACGCTAAGGAAGCAGTTCAAGATGACAACGTTATTACAGGTACTTTTCTTGTAAATGATGTTTTTGCTAGAGTCTTGTTTGATTCTGGAGCGGATAAGTCTTTTGTAGATAATAAGTTTTGTGAGTTGTTAAAATTGCCTGTAAAAGCCTTAAGTGTGAAGTATGAGGTGGAGTTAGCTGATGGAACCATAGAAACAGCCTCAACTGTTTTAGATGGATGTGTTATATCCATTAGGAATCACTCTTTTCCTTTGTCCCTACTTCCCTTTAAGCTCGCCGGCTGTGATGTAGTTATAGGCATGGATTGGTTATCGCATAACCAAGCCCAAATTGTGTGCAAGAGAAAGCAAGTGATAGTTAAAACTCCGGCTGGGGAGTCACTTACTATCCAAGGGGATACTCAGCATGGATTGCCTGAGCAAGTGTCCATGCTCAAGGCATCCAGATGTCTGCAGAAAGGTTGTGTCGTTTATATGGAACAAGTTACTATTGATGAGCAAAAGCCCAAGATTGAAGACATCCCTATCATTTCTGAATATCCTGAAGTTTTTCCCGAAGAAGTGCCTGGCTTACCACCAGATAGGCAAGTGGAATTCCGAATTGACATCATCCCGGGTGCAGCACCAGCAGCGAGAGCACCTTATAGGTTAGCACCAACGGAGATGAAGGAATTAAGGACGCAGTTGGATGATCTGTTAGCTAAAGGTTTTATTAGACCTAGTTCGTCTCCTTGGGGAGCGCCGATCTTATTTGTCAAGAAGAAGGATGGATCGATGCGTCTGTGCATCGACTACCATGAGCTTAATAAAGTCACTATCAAGAATAGGTATCCTTTGCCTAGGATCGACGATCTGTTCGATCAGTTACAAGGAGCAAGCTACTTTTCTAAGATCGACTTGAGGTCGGGCTATCATCAGTTGAAGGTCAAGGATGAAGATGTACACAAGACAGCGTTTAGGACTCGTTATGGACATTACGAGTTCCTAGTGATGCCTTTCGGGCTCACTAATGCGCCAGCAGCATTCATGGATCTCATGAATCGCGTCTGCAAGCCTTATCTGGATAAATTTGTCATCGTCTTTATTGATGACATTCTCATTTATTCGAAGAACAAAGCTGACCACGAGAAACACCTTCGTTGTATTCTCAAACTTCTACATCAAGAGAAACTCTACGCCAAATTTTCGAAGTGCGAATTTTGGCTTCGAGAAGTCCAATTCCTTGGACATGTAGTAAGTGAGCATGGAATCCAAGTGGATCCCGCTAAGGTAGAAGCAGTTATGAATTGGCAAGAGCCAAAGACGCCTACTGAAATTCGTAGCTTCCTGGGTTTAGCAGGATATTATAGGCGTTTCATCGAAAACTTTTCAAGGATTGCTGCGCCCTTAACCTCGTTGACACGTAAGAAGGTTAAGTTTGATTGGGGCCCTAAGCAGCAGGAATCCTTTGACATTCTGAAGAAGAAGTTGAGCAATGCACCAGTGTTAACCTTGCCCGATGGTATAGAAGAGTTTGTAGTATATTGTGATGCGTCACACACTGGCATGGGCTGTGTACTCATGCAGAAAGGCAAAGTTATTGCCTACGCTTCACGACAACTAAAGGTACACGAAAAAAACTACACCACCCACGACTTGGAGCTGGGTGCCGTTGTATTTGCATTAAAACTCTGGAGACATTACTTATATGGTACCAAGTGTGTGATCTATTCAGATCACAAGAGCCTTCAACATTTGTTTAATCAGAAGGACTTGAATATGCAACAGAGACGATGGATGGAAATTCTAAATGATTACGATTGTGAAATAAAATACCATCCAGGTAAAGCAAATGTAGTTGCTGACGCTTTAAGCAGAAAAGAAAGAGTAAAGCCAATAAGAATCAATGCCAAGCGCATCGAAATCAGGAATGGTTTGAACGAAAGGGTGTTAGCTGCACAGAAGGAAGCTGTGTTGGAAGCTAACTATCCTGAAGAAAAGTTAGGAGTAACTGAGGAGCAGTTATCCCACGACAAAGACGGAATGCTTAGATTGAATGGACGAATATGGGTTCCCATTTATGGAGGACTTCGGGATGTTATCCTCCAGGAAGCCCACAGTTCCAAATATTCCGTTCACCCTGGAGCTGATAAGATGTATCAGGATCTTAAAGCAAACTACTGGTGGATTGGTTTGAAAAAGTCTGTAGCTGCTTATGTAGCTAAATGTTTGACTTGTGCGCAAGTCAAAGCTGAGCATCAGAAACCGTCAGGTTTGCTACAACAACCTGAAATTCCCACATGGAAGTGGGAGATGGTGACGATGGATTTCATCACCAAGTTGCCAAAGACGAGAAAGGGAAATGATACTATATGGGTCATAGTAGATAGACTGACGAAGTCAGCACATTTTCTACCCATCAAGGAGACTTATAGCTCCGATATGCTAGCTCAATTATACGTTGATAAGATTGTAGCTCTGCATGGTATACCTGTATCTATTATCTCTGATAGAGATACTAGATACACGTCACATTTTTGGAAGAGTTTCCAACAATCTTTGGGCACTCGTTTGAATTTTAGTACGGCTTATCATCCACAGACTGACGGTCAGAGTGAGCGTACTATTCAAACTTTGGAAGACATGCTACGTGCATGTGCGATCGATTTGGGTGGTAGTTGGGATAAGAACCTACCATTAATCGAATTCTCCTACAACAATAGCTACCACACCAGCATAAAAGCTGCGCCCTTTGAGGCCTTATACGGTAGAAAGTGTAGATCGCCTATTTGTTGGGCAGAAGTTGGAGATGTCCAACTATGAGGACCAGAAATAGTTTTTGAGACGACGGACAAGATTGTCCAGATTCGCGATCGTTTGAAAGCTGCCAGGGATAGGCAGAAAAGTTATGCGGATCCACAGCGTAAAGATTTTCACTTCGAAGTAGGTGATAAAGTGTTGCTTAAAGTATCACCCTGGAAGGGGGTGATGCGATTTGGTAAGAAAGGCAAGCTAAGCCCGAGATACATAGGACCTTCCGAGATTATCGAACGTGTCGGGTCAGTTGCTTATAAGTTAAACTTGCCTGAAGAACTTAGTGCTATCTATAATGTGTTCCACATCTGTAATTTGAAGAAGTGTTTCGCTGATGAATCACTGGTTATACCGTATACGGATGTACATATAGATGAAAGCTTGAAATTTGTAGAAAAGCCATTTTCGATTGAAGACCGACAGGTAAAGAAGCTTCGAAGGAAGCACATACCTATTGTTAAGGTCAAATGGGATGCCCGTAGAGGTCCCGAATACACGTGGGAGGTAGAATCCACGATGAAAGAAAAATACCCTTAATTGTTTTAGTAAATCTCGGGGTCGAGATTTCTTTTGAGGGGGTGAGGATGTAACACCTCGAAAATTCACGTCCAATAATGTATTGACACGTGTCATGGGCTTTGAATATGTGAAAACATACCTTAGAGGGACTAAAGTTGACAAACAGTGAAACTATGTGAATGTAAGGGTCCAAAGTGTCAACAATGGATAGATGGGCTCTAAAATAACCCTACATGATGTTTATAATCTCAAACGGATAAATCATGGATCATACGAAGCGGAAAATGTAAGAAAGTGAGGAATTACAAACTACAGGGGCTAAACGTGTCAACATGTTGAATTTATACCTCTGAGTGATCTTTTGGCAAACCCGAAGCTTTGTAATGATAAAATATACTCACGAGAATATATGATAAAAATTTCATGAAGTTTCGTGAACGTATGAGAAAGTTATGATTAAAACCGTACACGAAAGGTTAATTGCGTTATCGTGAATTTCGTGACTTTTCGGGTAAGCGCAAAGTGAACCGAGGACTTTGCCATGTTTATAAAAGTCCCAAGGTTCATAAAAATCAGATTTCAAGGGTTTAGAGTGCAAATAAATAGCTTAAACACGTATCATAAGATCAGGGACTGAATTGCAACATTTGGAAACTTGGAAACCTGCTGAACCGGCTCACGCGACCCGCCTGGGGTCTGTCGCGGCCCGCCTGCGACTGCCCAACGACGAAACAAGCGCACAGCTACCAGTTCTGTCTGTTTGTGAGTTGTTTGCAGCTGTATACGACTCAAGGACCTCCCCAATCGAATTACATGCAGTTGAGGACACTTGTACAGGTCTTACAACACCTGTATACCTCTGTGGCAGCCTCACAACACATCCAAATCTGAATATAAGGCACTTTATGTAGTAAACACAAGAACACTTGCATTTTCAAACTTCACAAGAACTTTTCTGGGGCATTTTGGACGACAAGGCAGGCTCATAGTGATCTCTAAGCTTGTTTAGGACCATTGTAAGTGTTTACAACTCTTTCAAATTCGTTCTAGCTTAGTATATTAACCGAAAGTCAAACTATCGTAAATTACACTTGACTTTATGATTAAACGAGTTTGGCTCTGTCATTTCTCAAATTGAAAGTACCTACATGTGGGTATTTATGTGTGTAACAAACCCCTAAAAGGGTATTTTCAGATTCACACTCTAAGCATGTTAATTGTCGAGTCAAAGCTTTTCTTAAAAAGTCAACAGGAAGTGTTTTTGCAAATTGAAGCATGATTAACAATGTAGGCTACATGCAACCTGTTTGATCATCAAAATAACTTTGTAATTAATGTAAGAACATGTTTCATCATGATCAACTCGACAATTTTCAGTTTAAACCCGAATCGGAACCGAAAGTCACATAAATTGACTTTTTCTTTGACTATCAGTTCTGATCCGTACATGCATGTTTGAGATCTGCATTGGAGCATATTTTGGACCAATTTTTATATAAGTTTAATTCTCTGAGATTTTACAACTTGGTTCAACACTTACCTGATTCATATGCATGTTACCGGTTTATGCTTAAATAAGACTATTTTGCCCTTTTTGCTATAAAACGTGATTTTTGAGAAAGTGAAAGAGTAGAAACAATTGTTACTGATTTTTAAACTTGCACCAAAAATTTGATATCAGTTTGAGGTCCAGATTAAGAGTTATGCTTAATATCGTAATTTGAAAGCTTTATGTTACTTAAACGGCGTAATTAGCATATAACCTATTTAAACCCACTTTTTGATACCAAACTTTTTACCCACTGATGTTATATAATATTTTGGGATTTATAAAGATTTTTATTAAATTTTTGGCTGGGCATAACATAGGTCTTTAAGCTAAATTCGGTAAATACCGATTTTGCCCTTTTAAGCCATAAAATGAGTTTTACAAATCTTTTTGGCCCCAAACCTTTTTCTACTGATTTTATTTGTTAAATAAAATATTTTGAGCATTCTGGAAATATAAAAATGTCAGCTTCCTTTTAAAAACCCGGAAACGGCTCTAAATCGCCTTTTTAAGCGTTTCTATCGCATAGTATGTACTATAACCATATTAAACATATAAGGTTGATACCTACTGATGTTTTTAGCATATTTTCATATAATAACAGTAAGTATAAGTTTTTGAACTCAGGTTTCCAGTTTTGACATTTTTAGCCCTTGTGAAATTTCCAAAATACCCCTAAAGTGCATAGTTTGGTTTTAAATGATAAATTTCATATTTAGGTCATTCCCTACTGTTATAATATGTTAAATTAAGTATGCTTTCTGTACAAACCAGACCTGTAACTCAGATTTCTAATTTGACTCTTTTATAAACTTTAAAATGACCAAAATGCCCTTATAAGGCGTAAATTGTGTTTAAATCCGTTTTGAGCATAATAGGAAATAACTTACTGATGTTATAACATATTTAGAGCATATTATCTCAGGGAACTTGCATATGACTCTTACGGTTACCCGTAACGCCCTTTTCGCGTTCGGTTAGGTTTATGTAACTAGTTTGCATAAATTGACCGAGACGGGTCAAACATTATCATTTTTGTCTCAAAATCCAGAATGTATTTAGTATACCCATATTATACAAGTATTTAAACTTGTCGGGTCTAAATCACATTCTATCCGGTCTTCGCTTAATCGTGCGTTTGAACCGTTTCGTCCCTAAAACTAGCCGGTCTAAGCTTAAGCTTGAATAAAGACCCGTTAGAAATCTAATAGGTTATATTAAACCTTCGTTCCAGATTAGGAGCACCGGTAAAAGCTACTTGCCTTTTTCCTTGTTGAGAACTATACTTTATTCAGGTAAATACTTTTAACTTATTTTCCCTATACGGGCTTGGGGTACGGTATATAAAATACCGCTTGGTCTAGCATTGAATTCTTTAATCGAATAGTGGTTAAATTTATTGAGATGCTATGTTTTGATTGTGTGTTTTGTTTGCTTAAAGCCTTTGGGGGGTTAATGACCATGTCCCGGATATCCTCGGCATTATCTTACGAGATGGCCACGACCTGAGCACGGGGTGTAGGCGTACACCTGTCAAGTGTATAACTCAATATTGTGGTGTGTCTATTGATCTTTAACCCGGCACGAACCGGGCTACTGAACGCATAAGTAACATGTAAATCCTTTACAAGATTATATAACATAATTATCCCAAGTTATAAAATATTTTGTGCCATGAGCATTCAAATCAATTTTCAATCATTTTCAAAATGAGTCAGTTAAATTGTATTTACCAGTGTAAACTGACGTATTTTTCCCAAAAGATTAAGTGCAGGTACTACACGAAATAGGCTGGCTGTCTTCTAGAGCGTCCACAATAAGTCTCGCAAGCTTGGACGACAATAAACTGTTGAACAATATCTTATTTTGTTTTTGATCCGCCTGTGGATCCGTTTCAACTACTTGTGATATTTATTATTACATTTTATTTAAAGTTGAAATGAATCTATCTTTGCTTCCGCTGTGCATTTATATATTGTGTTGTTTGTCTATGATGATACCAACTACGTCACGATACTCCCCACCGGGCCCACCGGTGACACGTGGAAAATAGGGGTGTGACAGTTAAGCCTATGTCACTGCTCCGGAGTGTTTTTCTCATTAAACTGATTATGTTTACGCATCAGTTTGCGTATAACCTTCCAGAAAGTGATTTAAAGCTTGAAATCGAACAAGAATTGACATGTACAAATGTCTCATATATTTATACAAATCCCAAGAATGAAACACAAGATTTCATTGGTTTTGTATTTGTATGATGGTCGTAATGGCACAAATGTTACACCTGTGTAGGTTCATATCCTGCAATAACCTTCTTGCAATCCCTAGCAAAATGTCCCAGTTTATAACACCTGTAGCATCTTAGCCTGTCTTTCAGCACTCCAGGACAAGCATTCATAGGACGACACCCATATCTCTTAGCATACTTATCTGCCTTAAATGTTGACATAGACATATTCCAAGCCACGTCCAGTTCATCCACATCTTCTTCCACAACTTGATTCACATCTGGTGTTATTTCTCCTGAGGGCATGAGATCTCCTGCCAGAAAGGTATTGAAACTGGATATCATAGAGGCTGCGAGAGCAAGTTTTTCTACATTTTTTTTGGCCGAGAAAGCTATGTGGTCCACTAAAGGTGATGATGGGTTATTCTGAGGTGCAGATTGGGTGGTTGAACCAAAAGTAGCATTAGCATATTATGGTTGAGGCTGAGATTGCGGTTGCACATTTGTAGCATTGACAGCAGGTGCTTGAGAGGTAGGCAGAGACATTCCATACACATAGTTGGCTTTTGGTGCAGCAACAGGACTGAAAACAGTGTTTGGGTTGTGATTCATAACTCCATGAACAGGACTGAAAACCAGATTTGGATGAGCTTGGGACATCAATGCTGCGTTGTTGGAGCTAGTCATTCCAGCAGCCATTAGTGAGTTCTTGTGATTCATTTCTCTCTGTTGATTGTCAATCTCAGAAGACTTGATAGTAGCAATCAGTTACGTAAGTGTCATAGCATTCAGATCCTAGGTACGCTTGATCATAGAAACCTCAGCATCCCATCCTTTAGGTAGCGAGTTAAGCAGTTGACGATTCATTCCACTGTTTGAGATGCTGATTCCGGCACAACTCGTAAGGTGGAGGAATCACACTAACAAGTTGTAAAGAAACAAAGAGATGAAAGAAGGATGATTGTGTATTCAAAAGATTCAATCTTGTGTACAAAGATTGTCAAATACAAGATTTACTCTAAAACCACCAACCATGCACCTATGACATAAGCTACTATTTATAGAAAGGGATTACGGAGGATGCTCCCTAAACCCTAGGCCCAATCTACCCAAAACGCCCATTTACAATCATTAACCCCCAATCTCCTACTAATCCACTAAACTACTTATCCATAAACCTTTTAGGGCCTAACAATAATCAACATGTGGTATCAGAGCAATGTTGATTATATCATTCGATTATGTAAATTTATTGATAATCCTTTTATCTTGTTTTGCTCAGTTTACTTTTTTCTGTTTGCAATGTAACCGGCGAACAAGATATTTTGGCTGATTCTTTAAAATGACATGCTCTGCAACTAAATTGAAAGGATCACTAATGCATCATGAAATTGATGCATAATATATAGTATTTTAATTGGATTCAGGATGACATCGTTGATATTGCCACTGAAGTTGAACAAAATGTATATAATAAAAAAAGGATCTATTTACAGAAGTTGTTTTTCATGGAATCAAGCTTATCCACATTGCCAAAACTTTTGATCTTCTATTCGTATAACCTTTCTTGTGTTATAATGGAAATTAAAATCATTAAGGTCTATTTATTTTATTTTTTTAATTATCGATGATTGGGATTCCATCCATAAATAATATCACTGAATTTACTAATGTTTCATTATTTTGTTCATTTATCCACATGTAATGTAAAAGTCAAATGATACTCATGATGTGTGTGTTTTGTAGGCACTAGTGTGTTCGTGATATAATGATATTCTAAATTGATTTTCTATGAAGAGAATGCTTCAATATAAGTTTATAAAACCTTCTGGTATTCACATTTGCAATAATTGGGTTATTTTAATGAATTTAGTTAACTTGTAAATTACATATAATAAATTACAAGCCTAATTACATGGATATATCATTTCTTGCCCAATGGTGTTATGATATATTTGTGTGCTTTATTTTATCATATATACACACGTTCATAATTCATGAATTTCGGTCAAAGCCAAAGCGAAGCCAAAATTCAGTTAGAACATTAAGACGGTTTATTGTGTTCATAATACATGAACTTTGGTCAAAGCCAAAGCGAAGCCAAAGTTCATACCGAACAATAAGTCAGTCTATTATAATGCATATTTTTTTGTCAAAGCCAAAGTTTATGTAAAACATCAAGACAACATTTTTTATGTATGTTCATAATGTCTGAATTTTGGTCAAAGCCAAAGCGAAGCTAAAATTCAGATAGAATCTTAATTAATCTATTATTTTGGTGTTATAATAGATTTTATCTTCAATGTACTTATCTTTGTCTGCCTTGCTTGATTACCCCTAAATAGATTACTCCAACTCTTCTGTTTGTATTGATCTAGCATCCACTTTTAGCCCTAGCCTTGGAGTTGAATTATTGTCTGGGGCAAACTTTGCCACATGGAGGGATACGGTTAAACTTACTCTTGGTATGGTGGATCTTGATTATGCCCTGAGGCATGACCCTCCTGCTGCTCTGACTGCTGAAAGCACTGCAGATCAGAAAATAGAGCATGAAAAGTGGGAAAGGTCTAACAAAATGTCACTTATGGTTATCAAGAATTCCATCTCAAGTGCCATTAGGGGAGCTATACCTAATTCAGAGAATGACAAAGAATATCTGAATTCAGTTGAGGAGCAATTCAAGGGATCTTCTAAAGCACATGCGAGTTCTCTAATTTTGAAGATGCTTACCACAAAATATGAAGGGACTAGTGGTGTGCGTGAGCACATATTGATGATGAGCGACATGGCCCATAAATTAAAGGGATTAGACATGGAAATAAGCGACGGTTTTCTAGTGCACTTCATCATGACTTCTCTTCCTGCACGTTTTAATGCTTTTAAGATCAACTATAACACTCAGAAAGACAAATGGTCAATGAGTGAGTTGATAGCAATGTATGTGCAGGAGGAGGAATGTTTGAAACTAGAACAACCAGAAGTTGCTTATATCGCTACCACTAAGTCAGTGAAAAGGAAGGGAAATTTTAAAGAGGAAAGTTCCAAAGTCCAGAAAGCGAATTCAAATACTGTTTCCAGCCCTAATATCTCCAAGGGATAGTCTCGTTGCAAGTTCTGCCATAACAAAGGGCACTTGCAACGAGATTGTTCAAAATTCAAGGAATGGCTGGCTATGAAAGGTACTTATGCATTTATGATAATTGAATCCTTTAATATTAATGTACCAATTAACACATGGTGGGTTGACTCTGGTTCAATGGTTCATGTTACCAATTCCACACAGGGATTCCTTACAATCCAGAGGCTGGAAAGAAACCAAAGAACACTTAGAACGGGGGGAGGGGAAGAACTTGAAGTTGAGGCCGTAAGAACCATGCAACTTATTATGAAAACTGGTCATTGTATTAAACTTCATGATACATTATATGTACCGAAAATTACTAGGAATTTAGTATCAGTATCAAAGTTAGACAATGATGGTTTTGAAGTTTTACATGGGGCATAGAAAGGTCACTATTAGTTTAAAATCCCAAGTTCTTGGTTGTGGTTATCTGGATGGAAATCTCTATAAGTTAGAACTAGATGATAGGTTTTCGAAATCTTTGTTGTCATATAACGTAAATGAGAAAATCAACAAACGAAAACGAAAATGAAAACATGATTTGGAAACATCATCTAAATTGTGGCATCAACGGTTAGGCCACATCTCACGAGACAGAATGTTAAGACTCGTGAAGGATGGTGAATTACCAGATCTTGATTTTAGCGATTTTGGAACATGTGTTGAATGCATTAAAGGGAAAAAGACAAATCAAAATAAAAAGGGTGCCACAAGGAGTTCTGGATTACTAGAACTCATACACACTGATATTTGTGGACCTTTTCCACCAGGCATTACTGGCCATACGTCTTTTAATTCTTTCATAGATGATTATTCTCAGTACATGTACCTGTATTTGATTAAAGAAAAATCTGAGTCACTTGAAATGTTTAAAACTTTTAAGGCTGAAGTAGAAAACCAACTTAGCCGTAAGATAAAGGTAGTGAGATCAAATAGAGGAGGTGAGTATTATGATCGACATACAGACATTGGTCAAGCTCCCGGTCCTTTCTTTAATTTATGTAAAGAACACGGGATAGTGAACCAATTTACCATGCCGGGTACACCTCAGCAGAATGGTGTTGCTGAGAGAAGAAATAGAACCCTTATGGATATGATAAGAAGTATGTTAGCAAACTCGAATTTGCCTACTAAATAGGGTTCCTTCTAAATCTGTCCCAAAAACTCTTATGAAATTTGGACAAGAAAGAAACCAAACTTAGAGTATATGAAAGTATGGGGTTGTCCTACCGAAGCTACACTTTATGGTCCTTTGAAAAAGAAAATTGACATGAGGACAGTCAGTTGCTACTTCATAGGATATCCCGAACGATCAAAGGGATATAGATTTTATTGCCCTTCACACGTTACTCGTATTGTGGAAAGTCGAATTGCCGATTTTATAGAGGACTTTATGGTCAGTGGGAGTAGTGAAAGTGGAGTTTTTGATTTCCAGGAAGTGCAAGAGGAGGGGGGATGGGCTTTTCAAATTTATCTCCTATTACACCTCTTGTACATGACACTGCACCTCATGTTTCCTCAGAAATTAATGCTCCTAACGTTCCTAATAATGAAGGCACATCAAACTCACAAGAGTATAACCAAATCCCTGAACCAGTTAATGAACTTGTTGAACCTGAAAATCAGCTTAGGAGGTCATCAAGGCCAAGAAGGCCCACTAACTTTGATGATTATGTAACCTACCTTAATGAAGCTGATTTGGATTTAGGAAAGTATAATGATCCAACCTCTTACAGTGAAGCCATTGGTAGTGATAAATCTTCTGAGTGGAATAAAGCTATGATTGAGAGCTTGATTCCATGAAAAAGAATGGCGTTTGGGAATTGGTTGAATTGCCCAAGGGGGTAAAACCCGTAGGATGTAAATGGGTATTCAAAACCAAATTAGACCCGAATGGAAACATCGAACGCTACAAAGCACGATTGGTTTCTAAAGGCTATACTCAAAAAGAGGGAATTGATTATCAAGAAACCTTCTACCCTGTCTCACGGAAGGATTCTTTGAGAATCATTATGGCATTGGTAGCTCATTTTGATTTAGAGTTACATCAGATGGATGTGAAAACTGCTTTCCTTAATGGTGACTTACATGAAGATGTGTTTATGACTCAACTTGAAGGTTTTAAACCTAAAGGTCAGGAACACTTAGTTTGAAAGTTACAGAAATCCATATATGGGTTAAAACAGGCATTACGTCAGTGGTACTTAAAATTTGATGAAATTATGAAAAACAAGGTTGTATCAAGAATCAAGTGGATCAATGCACCTACCTCAAAATGAGTGGGAGAAACTTTGCTATACTTGTCCTTTATGTGGATGATAACCTTTTGGCGAGTAATAGTTTAGATTTGTTGCATGAGTCAAAGCGATTACTTTCGCAAAATTTTGACATGAAGGATCTCGGAGAAGCCTCTTACGTAATAGGCATCAAAATACACCGAGATCGTACTAATAGGATACTAGGTCTATCCCAGAAGTCTTATATTGATCATGTTCTTAAACGTTATAACATGCAACAATGCTCTCCATCAGTGGCTCCAGTAGTTAAGGGAGATGTTTTCGGCTCTTTTTAGTGTCCAAAAACAGAGGTTGAAAAGGAGCAAATGAGATTGATACCTTATGCTTCAGTAGTATGAAGTTTGATGTATGCTCAAGTTTGTACTCGTCCCGATATTGCATATATTACTGGAATGTTGTCAATCTAATCCTAGCCTAGATCATTGGAAAGCAGCAAAGAAAGTGTTGCGATATCTACAAAGAATGAAAGACTATAAATTGACATATAGAAGAACTGACAACTTGGAAGTAGTAGGCTATTCCGATTCTGACTTTGCTAAATGCAAAGATGATAAGAAATCGACTTCGGGGTACATCTTTATGCTTGCAGGCGGACCAATTTCATGGAGGAGTCATAAGCAACAGTTAACAACAACCTGAACGATGACGGCAGAATATGTTGCAGTGTACAATGCAACGTGCCATGGGATGTTATTAAAAAATCTCATCACTAAACTCAAAGTCGTTAACTCCATATCACGACCATTGAAGATTTACTATGACAACTCAGCTGCTGTTAGTTTCTCGAACAGTAACAGTTCGAGCGGAGCTGGTTTATACCTTGATACAAAGTTTTTGTTCGTTCGAGAACGCGTAGAGGAAAATAATCTTTGTATCGAGCACATAAGCACTAAAGATATGCTAGCGGATCCGATGACTAAATGTCTATGTCACACCCCGATTTCCACGTGTCACCGGTGGGCCCGGTGGGGAGTATCGTGACGTCATGGTTGGTAACGTAATAGTCAAACAACACAATAATCAATATGCACAGCGGAAGCAAATTTAAAAATATGATACAACCGAATTTAATATTGTAATATCAATGTCACAATATTCGGATGTTTATCCACGGATGGATCGGAATTAAAATATGAAACAATAGCTCAACAGACTTCAGGCATCTTAAGCTTGCGAGACTTCTATGATGCTAAGGAGACAACCAGCCAATTACGCCTAGTACCTGCATTTAATCTTTTTGGGAAAATACGTCAGTTTACACTGGTAAATACATTCAACTGACTCATTTTAAAAATGATTGAAAATTGGTTTGGATGCACGTGGCATAAACATTTTATTTTAACTTGGGAGAATTATTTAATATTATAATCTTGTGAACGAATTACATGTTACTTATGCGTTCAGTAGCCCGGATCTTGTCCGGGTTAAAGATCAATAGACACACCACATTATTCTTTTGTGCGCTGACAGGTGTACGCCTACACCCCGCGCTTAAGTCGTGGCCATTACTTCGAATGATGCCATGGATATCCGGGACATGGTCATTAACCCCCCAAAGGCTTTAAAGTAAACAAGACTGTTTAAACGAGCCGATCAAATTATTCAATTAACCACCTAAGCGATGGAAGATTTGATGCCCGACCAAGCGGTATTTTATATTACCGTAACCCAAGCCCGTATAGGGAAAATAAGTTAAAAGTATTTACCTGAGCAAAGTATATATCACAATAAGCAAATTGCAAGTAGCTTTTACTGGTCCTCCTAATCTGGAACGAAGGTTTTATAATAACCTATTAGAATCCTAACGGGTCTTTAATTAAGCTTAAGCTTAGACCGACTAGTTTCAAAGATACGGTTCGTACGCACGATTAAGCGAAGACCGGATAGGATGTGATTTAGACCCGACAAGTTCAGAGACTTGTTTAATATGGGTTTATTATTCACATTCTGGATTTTGAGATAAAACCGTTAAGGTTTGACCCGTTTCGGCTAATTTATGTAAACTTGTTACATAAACCGAACCGTACGCGTAATAAGCGTGACGGGTATTCATGAGAGCTATATACAGGTTTCCTAAGTTAATTATGCCTCAAATATGTTGTGACATCAGTAAGATGTCTTTCATTATGCCCGAAACGTGTTTAAACACAAACTAGGCCCCGTAGGGGTAGTTTGGTCATTTTAAGGGTTGTAGAAGGGTTTAAGCGTTTAACTGAGTTACAGGTCTGATGTAATCAGTAAACATACTCAAATTAATGAGTTATAACAGTAGGATAAAGTATATATGTGAAATTTATCAATTATAACCAAACTATGCCCCGTAGGGGTATTTTGGTAATTTCACATAAGCCGAAAAGCTCAAAACCGAAGTCTGAGTTTATCAACCTTTGCTTACTGTTAAAGTATCATAATTTGCCTCAAATATCAGTAGGTATCAATCCTTGTATGTTTAAAATACTTCTAGTACATCCTATGCTTTAAAAACGCTTAAAAAGGCGATTAAAGGCCATTTCCGGGTTTGATACTTAAACCTGATATTTTTATATTTCCAGAAGGCTTAAAATAATTTATTTATCATATGTGATCAGTAGCAAAAGGTTTGGAGTCGTTTAGATATGTAAAACTCATTTTATGGCCCGTAAGGGCAAAACCGACAAGTACCGGATTAAGCCTACGACTATGAGTTATGCTCAGCCTAAAATTAATTAAAAATATTTAAAAATCCCAAAATAATATATTACATCAGTGGGTAAAGGATTTGATATCCAAAAGTATGTTTAAGTAGGCTATACGCTAAATGCGCCGTTTAATTAACATAAAGCCATAATTTTACGCTAACGAGCATAACTCTTAATCTACACCTCAAACTGATGTCAAACTTTGCATACAAGTTTATATATCAATAATTAAAGTTTCTACTCTTTTACATTTCCAAAAATCACGTTTTAAGGTAATAAGGGCATAACGGTCAACATATGAGCAATTAACGGAAACATGCATATTAATTGGATAACTAATGAACCAAGGTGTAACATCACAGAGGGTTATTCTAACATGTAACCTAGTCCAATTAAAGCTCTGAGGCATTTCTAAAACATGCCTAATCGGGTCAGAACTGAAAGTCAAAGTGAAAGTCAAACTATGTGACTTTCGGTTCCGAACCGGGTATTTACAGGAATTTGTCGGGTTGAACATTTTTAGACATGTTCTTACACTTATTACTAAGTTATAACAATGATCAAACAGGTTGTATATGATCTACATTGCTAATTATGCATAAATTGTAATTTAAGTATCCTGTTGACTTTTTATAAACTAGTTTGACCCGACTTTTGACCTGGTTAGAGTGGTAATCAGGGGGAACCCTTTTAAGGGTTTATTACCCACATAATTACCTTCTTATATCTACTTTTGATTCGACTAATCACTGGACCATTAGTGACTAATCTTAAAGTCAACCGTTAATTACGACGGTTTGACTTTTAAGCTAAAACTTAATTAAGAAAGGATTAGCATACTTACAAGTGTCTAATGCACGACTAGGAAGGCTTGGGGTCTGTTCTTTAGCTCCAAGAAGCTCCAGAGATGATCAAATGATGAGTGCAAGAATGTTGTAAACTTGGAGGCCTTATATAGTGATCAAGACACCACAAAGTGTTGACATCTAGCACTACAACTGACCATAACCTTCCCACATGTGTCCCTAGTGTTCTAGGGGTTGTGTAGGGGTCAAGAAGATGTAGAAAATCGGTTAAGGGTCGCTTGAAATGGCTATGGCAGACAAGAAATCCAAGAAAATCCAAGAAAATAGGCTTTCTGCCCAGCTAAGGCAGTCGCGTAGCGCGACTGCACGTATGGTTAGGGCTCGCGCTACGCGAGCATGAGTGCTTCAGCCAAACCATCTTTCCATTAATTGCAGTTTTGGCCCCTGGTCCTTCTAAAGGTGGTTTTCACAACTTGTTTTGCACTATGAGCCCTCTATATTTACTTATAAGGGCTTTAAGACATTTACTCACTTTGTTTAGTCCTCGGTTAACTTTATTGTTACCCGAAAAGGCCTAATTTTTCAACGTTGACGCTTTAACCCCTCGCACACGAATTTGATCACAACTTGCTCATACGATAACGAAACTTTATGAAATTTATATCGTGTATTCTAGTGAGCATAATTAACCGTTACAAAGCTTCGGGTTTGTCAAAAGGTCACTCAGAGGTATAACTTAAACATGTTGACACATTTAACCCCTGTAGTTTGTAATCTCTCACTTACTTTCATACTTAGCTTCGTATGATCTGTGGTTTATTCGTTTGAAGGTTTTGATCATTATGTAGGGATAATGTACAATATATTTATTCACTGTTGACATTAAGAACTCATATATTCACATACTTTTCATGATTGTCAACTTTAGTCCTTTCAGAACATTCTTTCACACGTTCAAACTTATGACACGTGTCAACACATTATAGGACGTGAATTTTCGAGGTGTTACATCCTCACCCCCTTAAAATAAATCTCGACCCAAGATTTACTGAAATAAATAAGGGTATTTTTCTTTCATCGTGGATTCAACCTCCCACGTATACTCGGGACCTCTACGGGCATCCCATTTGACCTTTACAATAGGTACATGCTTCCTACGAAGCTTCTTTACCTGTCGATCTTCAATCGACAAAGGTTTTTCCATGAATTTCAAACTCTCGTCTATATGCACATCTGTGTGTGGTATAACAAGTGATTCGTCAGCGAAACACTTTTTCAGATTGCAGATGTGGAACACATTGTGAATTCCACTGAGCTCTTCCGGTAAGTTTAACTTATAGGCAACTGACCCGACACGTTCGATAATCTCGAAAGGTCCTATGTATCTCAGGCTTAGCTTGCCTTTCTTACCAAACCGCATCACTCCCATCCAGGGTGACACTTTAAGCAACACTTTATCACCTACTTCGAAGTGAAAAGCTTTACGCTTCGGATCTGTGTAACTCTTCTGCTTATCACGGGCAGCTTTGAGACGGTCACGAATCTGGACAATTTTGTCCGTTGTTTCGAACACTATCTCTGGTCCTGATAATTGGACATCTCCAACTTCCGCCCAACACACGGGCGATCTACACTTTCTACCATATAATGCCTCAAAAGGCGCAGCCTTTATGCTGGTGTGGTAGCTATTGTTGTAGGAGAATTCGATTAATGGTAAGTTCTTATCCCAACTACCACCCAAATCGAGCGCACATGCACGTAGCATGTCTTCCAACGTTTGAATAGTACGCTCACTCTGACCGTCAGTCTGAGGATGATAAGCCGTACTAAAATTCAAACGTGTGCCCAAAGATTGTTGGAAACTCTTCCAAAAATGTGACGTGCATCTAGTATCTCTGTCAGAGATAATAGACACAGGTATGCCATGTAAGGCTACAATCTTATCAACGTATAACTGGGCTAACATGTCAGAGCTATAAGTCTCCTTGATGGGTAATAAATGTGCTGACTTAGTCAGTCTATCAACTATAACCCATATTGTATCATTTCCTTTCCTTGTCTTTGGTAACTTGGTAATAAAATCCATAGTTACCATTTCCCACTTCCAAGTAGGAAGTTCAGGCTGTTGTAGCAAGCCTGACGGCTTTTGATGCTCGGCTTTGACTTGCGCACATGTCAAGCATTTAGCTACATGGGTGGCTACAGACTTTTTCAAGCCTATCCACCAATAATTTGCCTTTAGATCCTGGTACATCTTATCAGCTCCAGGATGAACGGAGTATTTGGAACTATGGGCTTCTTGGAGGATGACATCTCGAAGTCCTCCATAAATGGGAACCCATATTCGTCCATTTAATCGTAAAATTCCATCCTTGCTAAGAGTTAACTGCTCCTCAGTTACTCCTAACTTTTCGTTAGGATAGTTAGCTTCCAACACAGCTTCCTTCTGTGCAGCTAACAACCTTTCAATCAAATTATTCTTTATCTCCATGCGCTTGGCATTGATTCGGATGGGTTTCACCCTTTCCTTTCGACTCAAGGCATCGGCGACTACATTCGCCTTGCCGGGATGGTACTTGATTTCACAATCATAATCATTCAAAGTCTCCATCCAACGGTGTTGCCTCATGTTTAACTCTTTCTGGTTAAACAGGTGCTGGAGGCTCTTGTGATCAGAATAGATCACACACTTGATTCCATAAAGATAATGCCTCCACAGTTTTAGTGCGAATACAACGACACCCAACTCCAAGTCATGAGTGGTGTAATTCTTTTCATGCACCTTTAACTGTCGTGATGCATAGGCAATAACCTTGCCTTTCTGCATAAGCACACACCCCATGCCAGTGTGCGATGCATCGCAGTATACCACAAAATCTTCTATTCCATCTGGCAATGTCAGTACTGGGGCGTTGCTCAACTTTTGTTTCAGAATATCAAAGGACTCTTGCTGCTTAGGGCCCCAAACGAACTTTACTTTCTTCTTGGTCAAGGAAGTTAGGGGTGCAGAAATCCTTGAAAATTTTTCAATGAAACGCCTGTAATATCCTGCCAATCCCAGGAAGCTACGAATCTCTGTAGGCGTCTTTGGTTCTTTCCAATTCATAACAGCTTCAACTTTAGTGGGATCCACCTGGATACCACGCTCACTGACCACATGTCCAAGAAATTGGACCTCTCGAAGCCAAAATTCACACTTGGAGAATTTGGCATAGAGCTTCTCTTGATGCAGGAGTTTGAGAATACATCAAAGGTGTTTCTCATGGTCAGCTTGATTCTTCGAATAGATAAGAATATCGTCGATGAAAACGATGACAAATTTATCTAAGTACGTCTTGCAAACGCGATTCATGAGATCCATGAACGCAGCCGGTGCATTAGTGAGCCCAAAAGGCATCACTAGGAACTCGTAATGACCATAACGAGTCCTAAATGCGATTTTATGCACATCTTCATCTCTGACCTTCAGTTGATGGTAGCCTGACCTCAAGTCAATCTTCGAGAAGTAACTTGCTCCTTGCAATTGATCGAACAGATCGTCGATCCTAGGCAAAGGATACCTATTCTTGATCGTGACCTTATTAAGCTCACGATAGTCGATGCACAGACGCATCGATCCATCCTTCTTCTTTACAAACAGGACTGGCGCTCCCCAAGGAGACGAACTAGGTTTAATGAAACCCTTGGCTAGCAATTCGTCTAGCTGTGTCCTTAATTCTTTCATCTCTGTGGGCGCCAACCTATAAGGTGCTCTGGCAACTGGTGCTGCTCCGGGGATGATATCAATCCTGAATTCCACTTGCCTATCTGGTGGCAAACCAGGTAGTTCTTCCGGAAAAAAATCTGGGAATTCAGAGATGACTGGGATGTCTTCTATCTTCGGTCTAGGTTCATCAATAATCACCTGTGCCATGTAGATGACACATCCCTTCTTTAAACATTTAGAAGCCTTAAGCATAGTCACCTGCTCAGGCAGTCCATACTGGGTATCTCCCCGAATGGTAAGTGGTTCACCAGACGGAGTCTTTATTACTACTTGCTTCATGTTACAGACAATTTGGGCCTGGTTATGAGATAACCAGTCCATACCCAGAACTATGTCAAAACCGGCCAACTTAAATGGAAGTAGAGACAGAGGAAAAGAATGGTTCTTAATGGATATAACACATCCATCTAACACAGTTGAGACGGTTTCTATGGTTCCATCTGCTAACTCTACCTCATAATTCACTTTTAAGGCCTTGACAGGTAATTTCAGCAATTCACAAAATTTATGATCTACGAAAGACTTATCAGCGCCTGAATCAAATAGTACTCTAGCATAGACGTCATTTACAAGGAAAGTACCTGTAATAACGTTGTCGTCTAGCACTGCTTCTTTGGCATCCATTCTGAAGACTCTAGCATTAGTCTTCTTAGCCTCTTCAGGCTTCTTTGCATACTTTGGGCAGTTGGTCTTGATGTGCCCCTTTTCATTGCAATGATAGCACGTTGCGTCTTTCAGCTTCTTACAATCCAAGGTTTTGTGTTCCTTGGATTTGCACAAACCACAAGCAAAAGATCTTGACTCATTATTTGAGTTCGATCCGAGTCTGCACTTTCCAAAGTGCTGTTTCTTGCAAATATTGCACTTGGGCTTCTCACCAGACCTATGCCCATCTCTTCTTGACTCAGACCCCCTCTTGCTATCACCGTTCCCATGGTGTTTCTTGCTCGACCTCTTTGAGTTATCGTCTTCACGCTTTCTCTTTTCGGCATCTTTGTTCCTCAGCGATCGTTTCCTGACCGCATCCAAAGTGAGGGACAGAGATATGTCAGTTACCGATCTAAAAGTAGTCGGTCGAGATGCCTTTACGCTTGCCTTTATTTCCGGGGCTAGACCACCGATAAATCGAGCGATTCATTTGGGCTCCGGGGTTACCAAATATGGAACCAACCGGGACAGCGTGTTAAAGCTCGTGAGGTAAGCTTGACAGTCGAGGTTTGTCATCACCAATGATAGAAAATCAGACTCTATCTTCTCCACCTCATGCTGAGGGCAGTAATTTTCCCTAATAAAGGCAACAAACTGATCCCACGACATGTTGTACAAGGGGATTTTCCCAGTGGCTTGGATCAGTGATCTCCACCAGGCTAGAGCCTTGCCTTTGAAAGATTGCGACACGAACTTGACCACATCCTTTTTAGCGCATCCGCTGATGTCCACAACTGTATCCATCTCGTCCAACCACGTCATACAATCCACAGCTCCTTTCTCCCCAGTGAAATCCCGGGGTTTACATCAGACAAAATATTTATAGGAGCAACCCTTAGCAAGGGGTCCTTTATTCAGTATGATCCGTTGAGATGGGACACTGTGGTTTGAGGAGTGTCGATCATCATCTTTCTTCGGTTCGTCCTTCTTGGACGGTGGTTTTGAAGGCTGTGTAGATAGGGTCCTACTACGAGTCCCACTATACTCCTCGTACTGCCTTTCCAAAGCCTGTGTAACTGCGCCGTCTATGATGCTTTCAATTCCGCACCCGTTAGATTAATTCGGGCGTCATTATTAACCTCCACTGGATGACTATTACCCTCGTCTGAGTTAGCCATTTCAATTGAACTGTTGCAGAAAACAAGGACAATAGTTTATTTGGGAGTTTATTATGGAATTGCCCCTTAGGGTAATTCATTAACCATGGTAAACAGAGACCATATCTGGTTAATTTATTAATCATATTTATTTAGGATTTTAATATAACTTATCCTAATTATAAAACAATAACAGTTTTATTCGTGGCACAAAAGGCCTAGTCACATGGACAAATTAATTTATAGGTTATGATTTCAGAGAATCAGAACATGAAGGTATATTGGCACAATAGGCCTGGTCACAAGGACATTTATAAATTATATGCTAGGATTTCAGAGAATCAAAGCATTTGAGGTTTGAACCTAGTTCATTACCTTTATTTGACAGGGAGTCATAGCTACCACTGTCTTTTGGCCCATATAGAAATGAGCAGGGCCCGTAGGCACGTATTACCACGTATGGTACAAGTATGATCATCTTAATTGATGATGTAAACCCAGGATTCAGAGATCATTAAACTGGGTTAGGAATCTTTTGAAAGATCCTTATATAATAATAACGTGTGTGATTTCAAAATGAATCACATCTGCCAGGAGTGTTAACATGTTTTCAGATGTTAACAGGGATTTGAATCTTTTAAACAGGTCTTAACATCTTGGCCCGGCCTTATAATGACCCAAAGGCTAGGTTTCACACTTTAAGATTCTTATTTAAAAATTTCACATAGGCAGATATTTCTTTAAAAGGAATGGTTTTAATTTATTTATTTCATATATAATTTATTCATGCACATAATGGAAACATGAAATTTATAAAACAAACATTCCATTAATTTATTCAAAATATTACACGCTGCCCTAAACGGTCTTTTCAGGTAACAACTTACCCACGCAGGGGTTAATCAACATATTAGTCCACGCAGGGACTTTTAAACAAACAAACTAGTCCACTCAGGGGCCTTAAACAATTAAACATCATACCCACGCAGGGGTTAACGGAAAATAGACCCACGCAGGGGTCAAAATAAACACACATACATACCCACGCAGGGGCTTAAACAAATACAGCAGATACAGGCCCACGCAGGGGCTCAACTGATACAATTGGAAGGATTTAATAATCCTTCTTGTTCTTCCCTTTGATCAAGCTTGCTAATCCTTGGAAGAAGCTCTGTCTCTCCCTACGGTCACGGTGGAAGCCTCGCTCTACTTCATCCAACCTTTGTAGGATTTCCTCCCTTTCTGGGGGAGAAAACCGTGGCGGCTGCGATTTCGTCCGGATGATAGGTCTTGGAGGTATCTGGTACCCATGTGTTGGGTACCCTACTCCCCATGGATCTCCATAGGGTCCTTGGGTGTTGTAGTTCGCCGCTACCATGTAAGGGTCGGCCTCCGCGTAACCATAATTGTGGTGATTTGGCGGTTCAAACGGGTTGTATGCCATGGAACCCGTATATGCTGGTATTGGGTTGTCAAAACCCATCGGTGGTGGCTGTGGGACAGCTGGTTGTGAAGGTCCACCCATTTGTGGGTCCTCCTGGTGTGGCGGATAGTGACTGCCACTGGATTGACGTGGGGAACTAAAATGGAAATCCCCTGCTCGTGACGACATGCGCGCACCGGTTCTCCTTCGCCTCGGCGGTTGTAGAGGTGTCGGCTGCACTGGCGGCGGTGGAGGCGGTGGCGTGACTGCCACGAATCTGGAATCCTCAGAGGGATCCTGTTGTTGCTGCGGCTGCTGTTGCTGCTGATGAGGCGATGAATGGTGAGGAGGTGTATAGTACCATTCATGCCTGGTGAACATCGCCTGGAAGCTATCCGGACCAACATAGGGTGATCCGTGGAACGAAGATCCGTCGGAGATTTCGATCGGATGGTTCGGTGTACCATTGCCAGGCTCGACGAGGTCCGTATCCTCGTCCATGTCGTCCGCATGATCGCCAGAGAAATGATCTTCTGGCCCTAGTGGGTTAAAACCCACGGGTTCTTGCACATAGCCTACCGGATTAAACTGGCCCCGAAAAACTGGTGTAGGGTCCCCGAAAGAATGATGCGATAAAGATCGCTGTAAAGGTATATATGAGGGTTGAGGGTTGTTGGGCTCATTTTCCGAGTATGGCCCATATGAGTTATGCACTGGGGGCGTTGAGCTATGTGAGACCGACCGTCTGGCTGGTTCAAACAAGTTCCTCCTGTTCTGCCGAGGGTCGTCACTCTCGGTAGCAGACGGAGCACATGTGATGGTCCTGCCTCGTTGTCATTGGGGGCGGTAATCGGCCCCTTGCCTCGTCCTCTCCTCCTGAAGAATCTTGGCGGCATTTTCAAATCCTGTCATCATAATATGAGATAACAACAAAATATATAAAATCAAAGGACAAAACAAAAACTAAGCAAGGTAGAATTTTTCCTATGTTATATGTCTAGACTCGAAGGTTTATGTGACAACTCGAATTTTCAAGATTTCTATCTTCGCATTTATTGCGCGTTAAATGTTTAAGTTGTTTGTTAATACGACTTGTTTGTTTCACAACTGTGCACGTTTGTAGTATGTTAATCGTAATGTGATTTATATGTTGTATACGGTATGCCTTATAAGTGTGTATTGATGTATGTCTTAATTTTAAATTATGTGTTGTATAATTTACACAAGACATCTGCTAGGCCAAACACCCTCACCCACATCAATGAAAATCACCCTAGTGGTGAAAACACTTTGTGTTTTCGTCCACTAGTGGACCAATGAAAACAGGAATGGGCTTTGGCCCAGTGAAGGTTTGTTTAGTATTTTAACTTCCAACCATTACGGAAATTGGGGATTTGCAAACCCTAGCCACCTATCACGTTCTTTCTCTCTCTCGTTCTTCTTGAAACCGAACAGCAGCCGTGAGCCACTCGAGCCTCACTCATCGATCGATTCATTGTATCTTCGGCTTGGGTTAGTGATTTACATGTTTAAATTCTTGATTTCGATGTGCTTGAGTTAATCTGTATGATAAAGCTACTTATAATCTGATGTTATGGTTGATTTTATTGTGCCTGTTCATGAAGGATATGAAAGATCGGATGATTGATTGTTAGTCTTGATATCACAATGATTTAGTAATCTGTTTTAGATGATTTGGGGATATAATCTGTTTTAGATGATTTGGTACTTATGGATGTTTATTGTTTGGATCGTTTGATTGTTACTGAAACTGTTGTGATGATTGAATGAATAGATATAGAGTTTCTGGGTTTTTATGTTACTGTAAATGTTGAAGAAGATGACACAGACCAACGAAAACACCCCACAACTTTAAAGTGGACGAAATCACATAAGTGATTTCGGCCCACATATATGTTTTCGGCCCACAGAGAGTTCGGCCCAAGGGGGGTTTTCGGCCTTTAATGATTTCGGCCCAAGTTGGTTTTCGACCCAAGAGGGATTTCGGCACACATAGGATTTTTGGCCACATTGTGATTTCGCCAACTTAGGTGTTTTCGACAACATGATATTGTTAATAATTAATGTCATTAAATATGTTATTCAATTAAACTAATCACTTGAATAACTCAGTTAGTTTATTTAACTCTGTTAAATATGTAAGTTGATAACTTCATTGTTTGAGTAACTCTGTTAAGTTGACAAATTCTGTTAAGTTGTTAACTGGGTTAACTGACTTACTCTGTTTATTTATTATTCCAATTTAAGTGGATTAATTCTGTTATTCCATGAACTCTGTTAACTTTATTCACTCAGTTAACTTGCTAGTGCTGCTAGATGCCAACTTTGTTAAATGTATGATTGGTTAGTATATTAGAATAAATTGTAAATGATTTTGATGTGGTACATGAACTGTATGGATGTAATTAACTGCTTGTGTTGCATGATATGAACTGTCAAACACACTCTATGATATTACTGTGACACTAGTTTCATGTGAAACATTACGAATGTGAACTGATGGAGTATACGTGCACTATAGGACTTGACTGATTTATTGTGAGCACTTAACTTAGCATACCGAGCAAACCAAGGTGAGTTCACACTAGCCAAGGCATGGGATTCCCGGTGGGTTGGGAATGGGATTGAATAACTACTCGTACAACCATTACTATTAAACTACTTATTACTGTCCTCGGATTGAAGGGCACGTACGTAAAACCTACGTACAGTTATACTTATTACTGTCCTCGGATTGAAGGGCACGTACGTAAAGCCTACGTACACGATCATAAGACCATCACCTCTATCAAAGGAAGTCCCTCAATTATCGACTTAATCGCCGAGGCCTATGGCGAGCGGGTCATTAGTAAATAGCGCTATTAGGTTTAACAAACCTCACACCGTGTCGTCCGAACGGGCGTGTACTAATGGACTATGGGCAAAGGGGTCAATGCTGATAGACATTGACTTAGGGCACCTCTTATATTTTCGTAGCAGTCGATACGCGTGGTCTAGTAAAACATGGGAAGCCCCCACTAATCATCGCACAGATGCCTGGATTGGCCGCGATAAGGATTAATACGATACATGATTTACAAAATGAACATACAATTTACGAAATGAATACTATAACCAAACAAACAACTGTGAACTCGCTCAACTTTGTTGTTGATTCGTTGCTACATGCCTTGCAGGCCTTTAGGTGCTTATCAAAGGGACTTGCTGTCTGAGAAGCTGGAGTGGTCATGGGTCGAGACACTTGGAAACGCAATATAAGACTAAGAGCTTACATATGGTTTTATAAACACTTAACGAGTTAAATATGCTTCCGCTGTAAACTGTGAAATATTGTAACATGGTAACACTTGTTGTTTATAACTTGTTGTTTATAAATGAAAGTATTATTTATCTATGCTTATGAGTTCAAGGTGATTGATGGTTAAGATCCTGGTCAGTCACGCCTCCAAGCGGTGATACTCCGCGTGATGATTTTGGGGGGGTGACAGATTGGTATCAGAGCCATTGGTTATAGTGAACTTGGTTTTGAAAAAGGGGAAACTGTTTTTGTAAAACCAGACTATAACCGGACAGATTCTGAAAACGGGAATACGACCATGACACTCAGCTCCAGATTGCAAGGTTCGTCCCTCTTATACTCATTGTACTACATAGCTAGTGAACACCTACATACGATAATGCATGTGATAGCACGTTTAGCACACCGATATGAATTCATGAACACTTTCACGTAATAAGTGACCGATAGGGTGGTCTTTCCCTAAACCTTCATAACCTACGCTATGTGATACTCTTTGATTCCTACTTGAGTGTGGGGAACCATTTGACATGAGTTAAGAGGAGCTGAGATGAACATGCAAATCACAATATTATTGTGGGTGCACACATAATAATAATGTGGGGTGCATGTGAGTCCCAGTAAGGCTTAACAAGTGGAAAAGGGGTTCTGTCCCGTTATCTGATTAATATGAAACATGACCAACCTATAGGGGCCATAGCAGTAATTGTCCCCCTACTCAAACATAAACGTGAACTTCTCAATTATAGTTGGATCCCTTCGAAACTCGGTGTTGACGGGTATTACCTGAGCACCCATTGGAACGTCTAGCAAACCGCGTAGAATGTTAGGTGCTTATACAAACGTCCTTGAGTTGGATGTCCCTGCGTAGAATGATTGAACGATACCCTTTCCTGCCCCTCCTCGTCTCCTGAAACTCATGGATTGACGTCTCCGATCCCGAAGTGTGATCACTTCCGCAACACTCTCGTATCAGATAGCGAACCACTTGAACCACTCGTAATGACGACGGACAGGAGGATGAGCGTAGCACCTTACCGACCTCTGTACGGGTTAGGTTAAAACATCATCAACCCAAGGAACAATGACAGTTTTGGGAGCTCTAGTAGCAGTAGCAATAACACTGGATGTGGTACTCGCGATGGGCAATTAGGATTGGTATGGACAACACCAAGATGGTAACAACATGGTGGCCTTCGTGCTCATAGTAATAATTCACTTCGTCACTGTTCGGCTCAACTCTGGTACATCTCGAAACCGAACCTGCTAAGGAAACGGCAGATGGTGAGCCTATTGAAACCTCATATGGGTGTAGGAATGCAAACTCGACCTTGTGGGACAAGTGATCAACGTCGACCATCCTTCTGCTACCCTTGATAGATTTGACGCATTAGCCGTGTGGATTGGCTACCCAGGTGTCGTATGCATACACCCAGTGAGGAGAAAACCATGTACGAGAAATGTTAACTCTTGCAGCGTGTCAGAGTGGCACCACGGTTAACTTTATTTCAGCAAGAAAGGCCAGGAGTGTCTACGGAAGAATTACCCTGCAATGTTAACCCTCAACACGGATGTCAAGACTAAGGAAAGGAGGATCAAGGATCCACCAACTGCTCGTGACTTCTCCCTAAAGGTTACCCGAAGAGCTGTCAGGTCTATCTACACATCGACGGGTGGGATGTCAAACCTGTACCATGCAAGAAGTAACCCTCGTTATTGATATACCTTACTACCTTACACCAGGAAGGTTGCAGGAACTGTCAAATCAACTCCAGGAATTATTGGACTCGAGCTTCGTCGGACCTAGTTTTCGCTTTAAGGAGCCCCGTTATACTCCAGAAGAGAAGTTGTTCCGCATGTGTAACGATTATCGAGAACTCAACAAAGTGACAGTGAAGTGACAGTGAAGAACCGCTATCCTCTTCCACGTATTGACGATTTATTCGACCAGTTGCAAGGGTCGAGCTACTACTCCAAGATTGATCTGAGATCAGGTTATCATCAGCTGAGAGTCCGGGATGAGGACGTCTCTAAAACAGCATTCAGAACTCGCTACGGCCACTACGAGTTTCTAGTCATGCCATTCGGGCTAACAAACGCGCCTGCAGTTTTCATGGATCTTATGAACAGGATGTGCAAACCTTATCTTGACAAGTTCGTCATTGTTTTCGTCGACGACATCCTGATCTATTCGAAGAGTCAGGAGGAACACGAGCAGCACTTACGACTTATTTTGGAACTCCTTCGAACGGAACAGCTATACGCCAAGTTTTCAAAATGCGACTTCTGGCTTCGTGAAGTCCACTTCCTAGGCCACTTGGTAAACAAGTATGGGATGCATGTCGATCCATCCAAGGTAGATTCGATCAAGAACTGGCCTGCACCTCATACACCAACCGAAATTCGCCAATTCTTGGGTTTGGCGGGATACTACAGAAGGTTCATCAAAGACTTCTCAAAGATTGCACAGCCGCTTACATTACTGACACAGAAAGGTGTTGCTTATCATTGGAGTAATACACAGGAAACAGCATTTCAGCACTTAAAGGATAGACTTTGTAGTGCACCTATCCTCTCCTTGCCTGAAGGCACGGACGATTTTGTAGTCTACTGTGACGCATCCATCCAAGGTCTTGGATGTGTGTTGATGCAACAGGATAAAGTTATTGCTTAAGCTTCGCGCCAACTTAAGATTCACGAACGGAATTACACTACACACGATTTAGAGCTGGGAGCCGTTGTTTTTGCGCTCAAGATATGGTGACATTACCTGTATGGCACTGAGTGCACCATCTACACCGATCATAGGAGTCTTGAGAATATATTCAAGCAAAAAGAATTGAACATGAGACAACGTAGATGGGTTGAACTACTGAACGATTACGAATGTGCTATAAAGTACCATCCGGGCAAAGCCAATGTTGTGGCCGACGCCCTCAGTCGAAAGGATACTACTCCTAGGCGTGTACGAGCGTTGCAACTCACTATTCAGTCTAGTCTTCCTTCTCAGATACGAGATGCTCAAGTAGAAGCATTGAAACCAGAAAACGTCAGGGCTGAAGCCCTACGCGGTTCAAGGCAACGGTTAGAACAAAAGGCAGACGGAGCCTACTATGTAACAGGACGCATTTGGGTCCCACACTATGGCAACTTACGCGAGCTTGTAATGGAAGAAGCTCATAAGTCTCGCTACTCAGTACATCCTGGTTCGGATAAGATGTACCACGACCTCAGAACTACATATTGGTGGCCTAGCATGAAAGCTCACATAGCAACTTACGTCAGCAAGTGCTTGACTTGTGCGAGAGTCAAGACTGAATATCAGAAACCATCAGGCCTACTCCAACAACCAGAGATACCACAATGGAAATGGGAGCAAATTTCCATGGATTTTATTACTGGCCTACCCAGATCTCAGCGCGGAAATGACACTATTTGGGTGATCGTGGATCGACTCACTAAATCTGCACACTTCCTGGCTATTAAGGAAACAGACAAGTTCTCTACATTAGCAGACATCTATCTTAAAGAAGTGGTTTCAAGGCACGGGGTGCCAACCTCCATTATCTCTGATCGTGACGCACGTTTTACCTCAGAACTGTGGCAAGCAATGCACAATTCTTTTGGCTCTCGATTGGACATGAGCACAGCTTATCACCCTCAGACGGATGGGCAGTCTGAGCGCACTATTCAAACTTTAGAAGACATGCTTCGTGCATGTGTAATCGATTTCGGCAACAGTTGGGAAAAGCACCTTCCTTTGGTGGAGTTCTCGTACAAAAACAGTTACCACACCAGCATTCAAGCCGCTCCATTCGAGGCATTGTACGGGCGTAAATACTGATCACCTCTCTGTTGGGCAGAGGTGGGCGATAGTCAAATCACAGGTCCAGAACTTGTAGTTGATGCTACTGAACGGATCGCACAGATACGACAACGAATGGCGGCAGCTCGCGACCGTCAGAAAAGTTACGCTGATAAACGCAGGAAACCACTCGAGTTCCAAGTTGGGGATCGAGTGCTACTCAAAGTTTCACCCTGGAAGGGTGTGGTTCGTTTTGGAAAAACGAGGCAAACTTAATCCGTGATATGTCGGACCGTTCGAAATTATTGAGAAAATAGGCAAAGTGGCCTACAAGACTGAACTTACCAGCTGAACTCAGTGCAGTTCATAACGTCTTTCACGTGTCGAATCTGAAGAAGTGTCTGTCAGATGAGACCCTCATAGTTCCTTTGAAGGAGCTCACTATCGACGAACGGTTGCATTTCGTCGAGGAACCAGTTGAATTCACGGACTGGGATGTTAAGGTCCTCAAGAACACCAGAATACCACTTGTTCGAGTTCGTTGGAACTCCCGTCGTGGCCCAGAGTATACATGGGAACGAGAAAACCAAATGGAACTCAAATATCCCCAGTTGTTCGGAAACAATGCAACTACTACTGAGACTGAAGCTACTACAGAATTTCGGAACGAAATTCCAAATCAACGGGGGGATGATGTGACACCCCAGGAAAAACCAGTAAACGATATAACTTACCTAGCTTCCTCAGAAACCGCATGCTAAATTTCGGGACGAAATTTCTTTCAAGTTGGGGATAATGTGACAACTCGAATTTTCAAGATTTCTATCTTCGCATTTATTGCGCGTTAAATGTTTAAGTTGTTTGTTAATACGACTTGTTTGTTTCACAGCTGTGCACGTTTGTAGTATGTTAATCATAATGTGATTTATATGTTGTATACGGTATGCCTTATAAGTGTGTATTGATGTATGTCTTAATTTTAAATTATGTGTTGTATAATTTACACAAGACATCTGCTAGGCCAAACACCCTCACCCACATCAATGAAAATCACCCTAGTGGTGAAAACACTTTGTGTTTTCGTCCACTAGTGGACCAATGAAAACAGGAATGGGCTTTGGCCCAGTGAAGGTTTGTTTAGTATTTTAACTTCCAACCATTACGGAAATTGGGGATTTGCAAACCCTAGCCACCTATCACGTTCTTTCTCTCTCTCGTTCTTCTTGAAACCGAACAGCAGCCGTGAGCCACTCGAGCCTCACTCATCGATCGATTCATTGTATCTTCGGCTTGGGTTAGTGATTTACATGTTTAAATTCTTGATTTTGATGTGCTTGAGTTAATCTGTATGATAAAGCTACTTATAATCTGATGTTATGGTTGATTTTATTGTGCCTGTTCATGAAGGATATGAAAGATCGGATGATTGATTGTTAGTCTTGATATCACAATGATTTAGTAATCTGTTTTAGATGATTTGGGGATATAATCTGTTTTAGATGATTTGGTACTTATGGATGTTTATTGTTTGGATCGTTTGATTGTTACTGAAACTGTTGTGATGATTGAATGAATAGATATAGAGTTTCTGGGTTTTTATGTTACTGTAAATGTTGAAGAAGATGACACAGACCAACGAAAACACCCCACAACTTTAAAGTGGACGAAATCACATAAGTGATTTCGGCCCACATATATGTTTTCGGCCCATAGAGAGTTCGGCCCAAGGGGGGTTTTCGGCCTTAATGATTTCGGCCCAAGTTGGTTTTCGACCCAAGAGGGATTTCGGCACATAGTGTTTTCGGCACACATAGGGTTTTCGGCCACATTGTGATTTCGCCAACTTAGGTGTTTTCGGCAACATGATACTGTTAATAATTAATGTCATTAAATATGTTATTCAATTAAACTAATCACTTGAATAACTCAGTTAGTTTATTTAACTCTGTTAAATATGTAAGTTGATAACTTCATTGTTTGAGTAACTCTGTTAAGTTGACAAATTTTGTTAAGTTGTTAACTGGGTTAACTGACTTACTCTGTTTATTTATTATTCCAATTTAAGTGGATTAATTCTGTTATTCCATGAACTCTGTTAACTTTATTCACTCAGTTAACTTGCTAGTGCTGCTAGATGCCAACTTTGTTAAATGTATGATTGGTTAGTATATTAGAATAAATTGTAAATGATTTTGATGTGGTACATGAACTGTATGGATGTAATTAACTGCTTGTGTTGCATGATATGAACTGTCAAACACACTCTATGATATTACTGTGACACTAGTTTCATGTGAAACATTACGAATGTGAACTGATGGAGTATACGTGCACTATAGGACTTGACTGATTTATTGTGAGCACTTAACTTAGCATACCGAGCAAACCAAGGTGAGTTCACACTAGCCAAGGCATGGGATTCCCGGTGGGTTGGGAATGGGATTGAATAACTACTCGTACAACCATTACTATTAAACTACTTATTACTGTCCTCGGATTGAAGGGCACGTACGTAAAACCTACGTACAGTTATACTTATTACTGTCCTCGGATTGAAGGGCACGTACGTAAAGCCTACGTACACGATCATAAGACCATCACCTCTATCAAAGGAAGTCCCTCAATTATCGACTTAATCGCCGAGGCCTATGGCGAGCGGGTCATTAGTAAATAGCGCTATTAGGTTTAACAAACCTCACACCGTGTCGTCCGAACGGGCGTGTACTAATGGACTATGGGCAAAGGGGTCAATGCTGATAGACATTGACTTAGGGCACCTCTTATATTTTCGTAGCAGTCGATACGCGTGGTCTAGTAAAACATGGGAAGCCCCCACTAATCATCGCACAGATGCCTGGATTGGCCGCGATAAGGATTAATACGATACATGATTTACAAAATGAACATACAATTTACGAAATGAATACTATAACCAAACAAACAACTGTGAACTCGCTCAACTTTGTTGTTGATTCGTTGCTACATGCCTTGCAGGCCTTTAGGTGCTTATCAAAGGGACTTGCTGTCTGAGAAGCTGGAGTGGTCATGGGTCGAGACACTTGGAAACGCAATATAAGACTAAGAGCTTACATATGGTTTTATAAACACTTAACGAGTTAAATATGCTTCCGCTGTAAACTGTGAAATATTGTAACATGGTAACACTTGTTGTTTATAACTTGTTGTTTATAAATGAAAGTATTATTTATCTATGCTTATGAGTTCAAGGTGATTGATGGTTAAGATCCTGGTCAGTCACGCCTCCAAGCGGTGATACTCCGCGTGATGATTTTGGGGGTGTGATAGTTTAGAAATGTGCATTTGTGTTATTGAGATTAAACACAAAAGGCTAGTGTTTAATTCACTCAATGTTGGCTCTGATACCAACCTGTCACAACCCGATTTCCACGTGTCACCGGTGGGCCCGGTGGGGAGTATCGTGTCGTCATGGTTGGTAACGTAATAGTCAAACAACACAATAATCAATATGCACAGCGGAAGCAAATTTAAAAATATGATACAACCGAATTTAATATTGTAATATCAATGTCACAATATTCGGATGTTTATCCACGGATGGATCGGAATTAAAATATGAAACAATAGTTCAACAGACTTCAGGCATCTTAAGCTTGCGAGACTTCTATGATTCTAAGGAGACAACCAGCCAATTACGCCTAGTACCTGCATTTAATCTTTTTGGGAAAATACGTCAGTTTACACCGGTAAATACATTCAACTGACTCATTTTAAAAATGATTGAAAATTGGTTTGGATGCACGTGGCATAAACATTTTATTTTAACTTGGGAGAATTATTTAATATTATAATCTTGTGAACGAATTACATGTTACTTATGCGTTCAGTAGCCCGGATCTTGTCTGGGTTAAAGATCAATAGACACACCACATTATTCTTTTGTGCGCTGACAGGTGTACGCCTACACCCCGCGCTTAAGTCGTGGCCATTACTTCGAATGATGCCATGGATATCCGGGACATGGTCATTAACCCCCCAAAGGCTTTAAAGTAAACAAGACTGTTTAAACGAGCCGATCAAATTATTCAATTAACCACCTAAGCGATGGAAGATTTGATGCCCGACCAAGCGGTATTTTATATTACCGTAACCCAAGCCCGTATAGGGAAAATAAGTTAAAAGTATTTACCTGAGCAAAGTATATATCACAATAAGAAAATTGCAAGTAGCTTTTACTGGTCCTCCTAATCTGGAACGAAGGTTTTATAATAACCTATTAGAATCCTAACGGGTCTTTAATTAAGCTTAAGCTTAGACCGGCTAGTTTCAAAGATACGGTTCGTACACACGATTAAGCGAAGACCAGATAGGATGTGATTTAGACCCGAAAAGTTCAGAGACTTGTTTAATATGGGTTTATTATTCACATTCTGGATTTTGAGATAAAACCGTTAAGGTTTGACCCGTTTCGGCTAATTTATGTAAACTTGTTACGTAAACCGAACCGTACGCGTAATAAGCGTGACAGGTATTCATGAGAGCTATATACAGGTTTCCTAAGTTAATTATGCCTCAAATATGTTGTGACATCAGTAAGATGTCTTTCATTATGCCTGAAACGTGTTTAAACACAAACTAGGCCCCGTAGGGGTAGTTTGGTCATTTTAAGGGTTGTAGAAGGGTTTAAGCGTTTAACTGAGTTACAGGTCTGATGTAATCAGTAAACATACTCAAACTAATGAGTTATAACAGTAGGATAAAGTATATATGTGAAATTTATCAATTATAACCAAACTATGCCCCGTAGGGGTATTTTGGTAATTTCACATAAGCCGAAAAGCTCAAAACCGAAGTCTGAGTTTATCAACCTTTGCTTACTGTTAAAGTATCATAATTTGCCTCAAATATCAGTAGGTATCAACCCTTGTATGTTTAAAATACTTCTAGTACATCCTATGCTTTAAAAACGCTTAAAAAGGCGATTAAAGGCCATTTCCGGGTTTGATACATAAACCTGATATTTTTATATTTCCAGAAGGCTTAAAATAATTTATTTATCATATGTGATCAGTAGCAAAAGGTTTGGAGTCGTTTAGATATGTAAAACTCATTTTATGGCCTGTAAGGGCAAAACCGACAAGTACCGGATTAAGCCTACGACTATGAGTTATGCTCAGCCTAAAATTAATTAAAAATCTTTAAAAATCCCAAAATAATATATTACATCAGTGGGTAAAGGATTTGATATCCAAAAGTATGTTTAAGTAGGCTATACGCTAAATGCCCCGTTTAATTAACATAAAGCCTTAATTTTACGCTAACGAGCATAACTCTTAATCTACACCTCAAACTGATGTCAAACTTTGCATACAAGTTTATATATCAATAATTAAAGTTTCTACTCTTTTACATTTCCAAAAATCACGTTTTAAGGTAATAAGGGCATAACGGTCAACATATGAGCAATTAACGGAAACATGCATATTAATTGGATAACTAATGAACCAAGGTGTAACATCACAGAGGGTTATTCTAACATGTAACCTAGTCCAATTAAAGCTCTGAGGCATTTCTAAAACATGCCTAATCGGGTCAGAACTGAAAGTCAAAGTGAAAGTCAAACTATGTGACTTTCGGTTCCAAACCGGGTATTTACAGGAATTTGTTGGGTTGAACATTTTTAGACATGTTCTTACACTTATTACTAAGTTATAACAATGATCAAACAAGTTGTATATAATCTACATTGCTAATTATACCTAAATTGTAATTTAAGTATCCTGTTGACTTTTTATAAACTAGTTTGACCCGACTTTTGACCTGGTTAGAGTGGTAATCAGGTGGAACCCTTTTAAGGGTTTATTACCCACATAATTACCTTCTTATATCTACTTTTGATTCGACTAATCACTGGACCATTAGTGACTAATCTTAAAGTCAACCGTTAATTACGACGGTTTGACTTTTAAGCTAAAACTTAATTAAGAAAGGATTAGCATACTTACAAGTGTCTAATGCACGACTAGGAAGGCTTTGGGTCTGTTCTTTAGCTCCAAGAAGCTCCAGAGATGATCAAATGATGAGTGCAAGAATGTTGTAAACTTGGAGGCCTTATATAGTGATCAAGACACCACAAAGTGTTGACATCTAGCACTACAACTGACCATAACCTTCCCACATGTGTCCCTAGTGTTCTAGGGGTTGTGTAGGGGTTAAGAAGATGTAGAAAATCGGTTAAGGGTCGCTTGAAATGGCTATGGCAGACAAGAAATCCAAGAAAATCCAAGAAAATAGGCTTTCTGCCCAGCTAAGGCAGTCGCGTAGCGCGACTGCATGTATGGTTAGGGCTCGCGCTACGCGAGCATGAGTGCTTCAGCCAAACCATATTTCCATTAATTGCAGTTTTGGCCCCTGGTCCTTCTAAAGGTGGTTTTCACAACTTGTTTTGCACTATGAGCCCTCTATATTTACTTATAAGGGCTTTAAGACATTTACTCACTTTGTTTAGTCCTCGGTTAAATTTATTGTTACCCGAAAAGGCCTAATTTTTCAACGTTGACGCTTTAACCCCTCGCACACGAATTTGATCACAACTTGCTCATACGATAACGAAACTTTATGAAATTTATATCGTGTATTCTAGTGAGCATAATTAACCGTTACAAAGCTTCGGGTTTGTCAAAAGGTCACTCAGAGGTATAACTTAAACATGTTGACACATTTAACCCCTGTAGTTTGTAATCTCTCACTTACTTTCATACTTAGCTTCGTATGATCTGTGGTTTATTCGTTTGAAGGTTTTGATCATCATGTAGGGATAATGTACAATATATTTATTCACTGTTGACATTAAGAACTCGTATATTCACATACTTTTCATGATTGTCAACTTTAGTCCTTTCAGAACATTCTTTCACACGTTCAAACTTATGACACTTGTCAACACATTATAGGACGTGAATTTTCGAGGTGTTACAGTCTACCACCCAGAAATTTCCAAGATCTAGTAATGAGGATGGGTTTTAGTAAAGACCTAGTATGAAAGCATACACTGTGTATGAACGATTATTATTTCCTTGAATGTTTTATTTTGTCTATACTAATGTTTGTGAACACCTTATGATTTATAGACAAAACTTATGTAAGGTAATTACTTACCCTAAGGATTTTATTTCTGTCATTTTTGGTTTTATGATTTAGTGTTTTATATTGAGACTTTAGTATGACTGTTGGGGGTCTCGAATTGACTTTATTCGAATGACTGTAACTCTCTGCTATAGTTTTAACATGAAACTAGATGAGTGTTTTAAACTTGGCCAAATTACTTAATACTCATTATAAATGATCACTCGGCCAAGTGGGAGAATGTAAGAAATAACCCATAATGTGACCTATGGATCATTTGAGCTATGTTTACCAACAAGACATAATGGGTCCCTAAAAATTACTTGATGGAAGTAATTATGAATATTTACAAATTAAGGATCCATTATGACCATTATGATTTCCCTTAGATGCCTTTAATGAGAATGCCAAAGGTGTTTGTGTAACTTATAAAACTTATAAAATGGATGGTCATCTTATTCATTCATGTAGAGAATAAGACAACTCCTAAAACCACCAATCAAGCCTTCTCCCTTAGTCTCCATCAACCAAAAGCATCATAACGGAATCATGGCTTCATCATCATCTTCGGCTAAGATAAGCATTCCCACAAGTAAGTGCCTATACTAATTTTACGCTCAAGTTTATGTGTTGTCTTGATAAACATGATTAAGGTTCTATGTTTGGACACATGTTTAATGATATAATCAACAGGTTAGAGATAGATTAACACTTTCTTGTATTGATTCGTACAGCATAACGTTACAATCGGTCAAATAATAAGTTAACCAAACTTCCTTTAAAAATGTGCAAGATCAACCCTTGTAGTTTTGATAATTTATTTCTTTCCTTCTTAAGACTATTAGATAAACAAACTAGGTTAACTAATCCTAGTTAGTCAAACCTAGTTAAGTTATTACACACATAAATCTAGTAAATGCCATATTTATTAATTATTAGATTTTTGGGGCATTTTTATTAAAATATTACATAACATAAGAGAACCTACTAGCGAATAAAATATACGGGTTTTGGGGCGTTACAAAAACCGGTTGCCCGTTTTACCTGCTAGCGGTGCGAGACCATCCGTATGAAATCTGGGGGATAAAAGGAGGAAAGACTGAACATAACCACGAACTTTGTGAGGACCTGTCAGGCCACACGTTTGTGCGAAGGTTTACTCCCAACAAATACAGACTGGTCGATCAGCTACAGCTCAAAACATGGAGTCGCCCAAAATTTTTTGAACGATAAGAAAGCAGGACCCCTACAGGTTTCATGTTAAAAAAGACGTACAAAATGCAGTACAGAAGATTAGAGACGGATTGACTCCCATGTGGTCACTAGAAAACATCCTGATTAAAAACGAATTTATTTACGACACACGGGAGGAACCCGGAACAGAGGTCGTAACAGAGATCTTCTTTGTTCATCCCTACTAGAGTGATATGTGGCGTGCATTCCCACACGTCTTGCTGATCGATTCGACGTACAAAACAAATGTATACAACATGTCATTTGTCTAGATTGTTTGTATAAGGCCTACCAGCTATTCAGTTTGTATCGTGCATGGTGTTATCTGTAAAGAACGAAGTGATAACTTTGTATGGGTGCTTGAGAGGATCAAGTCAATGTTGGATGAATGTAGGGAGCCACGTGTGATTGTAACAGATAGAGACATGGCCCTGATGAGCGTGTGTGCTAAAGTATTTCTGAACGCATGTAGGTATCTTTAAAGGTTTCACATTCAACAGAATATTTGTAAGCACTGCAAGAGTACCATTGGCAAAAATTTCTATCATTCTGTGGACATTGTGTGGGTTTTCATCATTACCCATATATGAGTACCACTTGTACAAACTGCAAGAGCGACTTGTGGAGTGCAAACATTCAAGTAAGTTTTTTTAATAACATATGACTCACCTGTGTACATTTAATAAATTATTTTTACTTTTTAGGGGTCTTCAAGTACGTGTATGATAACTGGCTGAAAGATTATAAGGAAATGTTTGTCTTTGCATGGACTAATTAGAGTCGCAACTTTGGTCAGCGTACCACAAACAGAGTTGAGAGCCAACACACCAATTTTAAAGAGATACGTCCAAGATAGGTGCTCGCTGGACCATATAGTTTCCTGTGTCCAGGATATAGTTGAAACACAATATGATGAAATAAGGATGAGTTTTTGAGAAAGCATCGAAAAAAGAATGAACCACCACAGAAACCCGTTGTTTGACCACCTACGTGGAAAACTTTCCCATACAACACATGACTTGTTGAGTGGAGAGCTACTTAGGAAACTAGACATCTTGCAGCGCTTTCATTCATCATGTGGTTGCCAGATGTGGTACAGTTGTGGGTTGTCGTGTTGTAAACTGGAGAAGTACGTAAGTGCAGGTAATACTTGTTAAACATACAACACTTGCGTGATATATGTTCGTTAATCATTTGGCTTAAACAGTGCATTGTTTTAACTGTGCAGAGCGTCCGATTCAACTCGAAGACGTAGACGTCTTCTGGAGGAAGCTTAACTTTCAACCATGTAAATTGATAGATGATAATGTTGACGTGTTAGAAGAGCTCAATATTGTTAGACAACATTTAGAGTCACACACCCTGCTCAGAAAAAAAAAAAAAAAAAAAAAGCCTGTTGTTAATGATTAAAGCGGTGTTAACTTCAACCAAATCTACCAAGAGACCACCGGTTATCCAACAAACTACTCGTGGACGGCCAACAACAAAGCAAGTACAACAAAAATTAGACGTGGCTTCTCGTATAGACGAAGAATTAAGGAGAAGCTCCTTCGGTGATGCAAACACGTGCTTTGAAGGTTCCCAATAAAGTAAATATGCCCCCCCCCCCCGCCATAGCTCGTACGTTCCGTCACATGCCTCTCAACAGTCGGTCATAAGGTCCCAAAAACCCAAAGCAGGCCGAAGTCGTTCAATGAGTTCTAAAAACAAAGAGATACGAGATAATAACGGTTTTCCGTTAATAGTTGGGGACCAGAACGTGTCAATCATCAAACACTTTAAGTTTGTCCTTCCGACAGTGTTTCACCCGCACATCTCGTGCATACAAGATGTGAGGTCGGACGGTCATTGTGGGTTTCGGTCGATGGTTGTGGCCTTAGGTGTGGGAGAATGTATATGGGGGCACATTAGAAAAGAACTTGTACAAGAGATGGATCAGAACGCATCGACCCGGTTGCTATATTTGAAGCATGGGAGGAAGGATATTTTAACACGCATCGTGAGGGCCAAATTTGGGATCCAGTGGAACGTTGTCCCCCGAATCACTGGATAGAATTCCCCCACACTGGGCTTCTTATTGCACAAAGGTGCGGTATCGTGGTGCACCTGTTAAGCATCGATGGGAGTTCCACTTTCTTCCCGATATTGTGTCCTCCGACTGATCGACAACCATGATTGATAACGCTTGCACATGTTAACGATAACCACTTCATACATGTTAAGCTGGAAGGCCACTATCCAATGCCGACAAAAACCGAGCTATGGTTGACGTACCGAAGACCCATTGCAGAACAATGGCAATATATGTACATGCCCCGTATAGAATGGTATGCATCGATAATGAATCAGCCACCAAATTCAAACCCGAGTATTAATTTCATCGACAGTGAATCGGAAGAATGATTTTTGTAATTAATATGATTTTTTTTATTATTTTCTATGATTATAATTATTATTATTGTAATTAATATGATTTTCATATAATTACAATTACAAAAAAAAACAAGTTAATTACAAAAAATATATATATATAAATGCCTTGTTCAGCGGCAATTATTTTTTTTAATTCTTAGTATTATTGTTATTATTATTATTAATTATTATTATTATTATTAAAAGGCAAATTGTAATCCCACCTAACTCAATTTGGCCGATGATAATCCTAAATCAGTTATTGGCCGATAATAATCTGAACTGGTCAATTTTTTTATAAAATAGTCCGCCGTTAAAATAGCTTGACGGAGTTAAGTTTTTTTCCGAAGCATAAACCGATGTTTTAGGGCTTTTGATAAAAACGAGGATACGAGATTGATGTAAAACTAACCTCGAAATATTGTCCCAACCCATGAAAACGGTGCTTCAATTCGGGTGTTTAAACTTCTAATTAACAAAAATCAAGTCATTTCGAGCACAATTTCGAGGTAAGTTTTACATCAATCGACTCGTATCTTTATTCTGATCAAAAGCCCTAAAACATCGGTTTGTAATTCGGAAAAAAACTTAACTCCGTTAACCTATTTTAAAGGACGACTATTTTACAAAAAAATAAATAAATAATTGACCAGTTCAGATTATTATCGGCCAATAACTGACTTGAGATTATTATCGGCCAAATTGAGTTAGGTGGGATTATTTATTTTCAATTTGTCTTATTAAAATTGTATTATTAATGTTATTAGTATTGTTATTATTATTAATTGTTATTATTATTATAAATTGATATTATTATTCAAATTATTATTATTAATTGTTATTATTATTCAAATTATTATTATTAATTGTTATTATTATTATTGATTGTTATTATTATTATTAAAATTTGTATAACTATTATCCTTATTATTATTATTATTATTATTATTATTATTATTACTACTTTTATAATAATAATAAATATTATTATTTTTAGTATTATTATATGTATACGGTATTTTTTTTGCAGATTGATTATGGACGAGGTTGGGGATCAGATTCACGAGGCTTCGCAATCCGCAGGGTCCGTGGCGGGCTCCGCCACCGTCGGTGGATCCATTACACGGTCACGCATACCTGGAGTTTACTCCCAACACCGACGCCGCCCGTTTTTACGAGAAGCTTAGGAGGACGCACGTTGGATTGCATGTTGCGGTCGACTGGGATGCACTGGAGGCCATTGGTGAGACGCCTAGACTCCGTTATTTCATTCATGTGGATTCGTCGTGGCATCATTTATTTGATTTAGCGCACATGCCGAGCTACAGGGAGCTGCTGGTCGAGTTTTTATCGACATTCACATTTCACCCTCCTCGGGCCGACCAGCCGCCTGCATAGCTACATGCTCCTCCCCATCCGCCTAAGGTTTCTTTCAAGCTTGCTGGTGTTTGGCGTTCGATGATGCTAATAGAGTTTGCGGTTCATAACGGTTTATACTTGCAGGAGGAGATCGCTACAGATGTTTGTAGTAGTGGTTGATAGACCCACTCTTTTAGGATTTTGGCAGGCGGTTGCGGGGGCAGATACTTGGGAGCACGACAAGGCGACGGGGAGGATTTCACATGGTGATGACCCATTGTACAGCTATTTACGTTTATTACAGTAATTATTGTGATTATTATTATTTATTAATTTCCGTATTTCGCTAACACTATCTGTAGGTATCTACATACGATGCTCTCTACTTCTATTACGGCTCGCGGCCACAGTCGTGAGTGGTGTACGAGCACCGACCTATTTTTCTTTTATTGTTTGTTGTACAGGAGGCCGTGCACACTTGCACACGGTCTAGCCCAATACTACGCCTCCGCCCATCACCGGCAGGAGCGCTGATTTTTGTATGGCGGCGCGTACGTGACTGTCATTGCCCGTTCATTGGGTCATTTACCAGAGGCGGACCCACAGTTACGGCGGCCCATAGCGCCGACGCAGATGGGTTTTCAAACGTTGTGGGGGATGGAGCTGATTAAGAGGTTCTACATCATCGGCGAGCTGTTTAAAAACAGCAGAGGTCTCATATAGGTTCCGCAGGACCTAACAAAGCAGTTCGATCAGTCTATCCTCCGCCAGATCCTGCAGCGGTCGTGAAGGACCTTCCGGTGGATTTAGATGGACCACTGATGCCACAGCCACCACCACCTCCCGGGGCGCCCTAGTTTCCATGGCACGTTATTCCAGGTCATGCCCCGGGAGCTGCAGCAGATCCACGTTTACGAGCCGACGATGACAGGCTTTTGGATTTGGTGGGTTTGTTAGTTCGGAAGCGCTTGATAAACGGGAGATAGAGGGGTTACCTGCAATACCGCTCCCACTACCTCAAGCACCGCGTCATCAGTAGCAGCCGCAGCAACCAGAACCAAATTTGGATTCGGACTCGGTCCCGGAGGCATAGACCAGCTGCATGTACATATTTTGGTATTTAGTATTCAGTTGTAGTTTATATTTTGTTATGGATGTACAAACTTATCTTATATATGTCATATTTAAGTTTGTTTTCAGTAATTCGGTTACTTAATGATTGTTTGTCTTAAATCGATATTTCGTAATAAATGATAAAACCTTGACATTGAAATATAATACGGAAACAATATTCAAAATGTTGAATAATATTTAAACGATATAATATTTGAATTCGGTTATTAAAATGTTGAAAACAGTATAACATTTAAACAATATAATATTCTAATGGTATGGTAATATTTGAAAAAGTAAAATGTTAAAAACAATGTAATATTTAAACGATCGAATATATGTAATGGGCCGATCTTGAAAATGGTAAAATATTTTAATAAAAAAAAAAAACTTTTCTTTAAAAAAAACATGTTTTTTTTCACTCAAAAAACATCACCCCCCAAAAACAATCAAATTACTCCACCAAAACACCCATTTTTCAACTTCAAAAACACCAACCTTCTAGACGCCTCGTCTAGGCCTAGACGGGGCGTCTAGACCTCTTAAACTTTGTACCCGACATCCCACTCAGAGCCCCTTGATTTCAGTGCCTAGACGCCTCGTATAGGCCTAGACGAGCCGTCTAGGGCACCAAAAGTGTCCAAATAGCCAAGCCGGGTGTGAATAGATCCAGCCTATATATATCATAGATCTCCCCTAGGCAAAGCGTCTTCAAATCTTCAATTCTCAGGCAATTAAACTGGTACTACCACCACCTTGGACTCGGCCGAGCACCAGACTAGCCCCCTGCCACCCTCTACCTCCAGCGAACAGTCGTCAACCAACGCAACGCCATCCACGCTCCACCTTCCTATCCGTTTTTTTTGTTTGGAACATTCTTTTAATCTAAAACCTTAATCCGTTCAAATCTTTTCTGGATTTTCTACGTGTATTTCTTGTCAATTTAGGAGAAATAAAGTAATCTTTAAAATGAACCCTTCTTCATTTTGACATTTCTGTTAATCTTTCTCAGAAAAGAAATCCAAAATCCTATTTGTCGTGTGATTTGAAAAATGTTTTCAAATTTGTAATAAACCCTTTTCAATTTTTTGTTTTTGTTTTGAATCTTCGTAAAAAAAAAAAAAAAAACCCTGAAATTTACACCAATTTGCTACAATCATACATCTATAAAGCATATTTTGTATCATGAAGCCTGAGTAGTGTGTTCTTTGAGAGTGAAAATGGTCTTTCTGGTTAAATATTTCAATTAATATTTTATAGTGTGTGTTCTTTTCATTGTTCTGCTGATTCTTGAAGAAAAGCCTATAACTTCAATCACTTATGGGGTTCTCATCATGCTTTCATGTTCTTTTAGTATTAGTCTTCCAGCAAAAAGTGGCTTGTGTTGGGCATTTCAGACAACAAGCTTAGTCCTTTTAATGTTTCATGTTCATATTTGAACTATCACGAGTGTTTATTTTTGAACTTTGAACTTAAATTCAAGATTGTTTAATCGAAATTCATGTTTATGTTGTTTAGCATGGCAAATAGATGGAAATGAATTTAATTAAGCTTAGTCGAACAGGACTGATTTAGAGAATCTCTTAGATAATAAGCAATAGAAATGGTTTGGTTAGATGCTTTTATAGTTGAACCGGCTCAAATACATGCTTATTTACTCCTCTTTCTATGCTTCACTTGTAGAATGTTATAACACTGCTTTGTTTTTGTGACTAGTTCAGAACAACATTTTGTTTTTAGTTTTTGCTTAAATCAAACTAAAATGACCATTTTTAGGTGTATCGGGTCTGACATGGACCCATGCTGACTCGAATTCCTTTTGTAAAAATATATTACAAATCGATATTGGGGTAAATTTAGAGAAATGTATTTTTTAGAGACGCAGATAGATAGTGGGATAGAAAAAAATATTGATCGACTTTAGTGATATAGCCCGACCCGACCCGAAAATTCGAACGTTGAGTTGACTGAAAATTAAGCATCTAAAAAAGTGAACCCAGTGAGAAAAAAACCTGGATCCGCCTCTGCAGTTGATGATCTTTGCAATTTAGTAGATTTCTTGAGAAATGAGGGAGGGGGTCTTTTTGAAAGATAGGGGTGAAAAGAAACCGAAGAAAGCCAATAATCACAGAGAGGTTATAGGCGACGTGGGGAGGAAAAGGGGGAGCCGTAAAACTGCCGAGAACTGCCACAATAGTAGGTAAAAATGGAGTTTGAGTGGCTGAAATTTAATCTCAGCCAAATCCAACGGTGAAGGTTGATTTGAAAGTTGGTTAGGTTATATGGGCTTAATAATATATAATTCTATAGGAATATTCACATAAGTTACACATATATTCCCAGGACTCAAATTGGTTTTATCCATGTTTTTTGTCATTTACTTGTCTCCAATAGTAAACACACATACTAAAACAAACAAGAAACTTGAACATTGATGACTTCAAATATTGTGAATATCCAATCGTACACAGCATATGCTTAGGATTTTATCACTAGGAAACTCGCGGGCAATTTCCAATGGCATTTTTTATCTACTTATATTTCTTATAAATTCTTGTGTTCAAGAAATTAATCTCAAAATGGCGCTCAAAGTTTTATGGGCGCTTGATGTCGCCAGGACGCAATATTACCACTTTAAAGCGATCATTATCGCCGGTATGGGTTTATTTACTGATAGTTACGATTTATTTTGTATCCCTCTCGTCATGAGCATGATAGGAAGGATATATTACCCTAAGGTAGATAGCACCGTGGACCCAAAGAAATGGTTTGAGGTTCCAACCGTTATTACATCCATAATGGTTGGTATCTCGTTAATGGGGGCCGTGATTGGTCAATTGGTTTTCGGACGGCTTGGAGACCGTGTGGGACGCCGTCGTGTGTATGGTGTTTCTCTGGTGATGATGATTGTGGCATCTATTGGATGCGGTTTAACACTCTCAAAATTGCGATTAATGGTGTTTGTGAGCCTTGGGTTCTTTCGGTTCTTGCTTGGGATTGGAATCGGAGGGGATTACCCGTTATCAGCCACGATTATGGCAGAGTTTGCCAATAAGCGGACTCGTGGAGCGTTTATTGCGGGTGTGTTCTCCATGCAAGGGTTTGGTATCCTTATGAGTTCGCTCATTTTCATGATCGTGTGCTCCATTTTCGAAGCTAGCGCCAACAAGCACAATCTATTGACGCCATCGGAAGTCGCACCATCACCATCAGTAAACATTCCGGTCCCACCTGAATCGGACATGGCATGGCGGCTTATTCTCATGTTCGGTGCGATTCCAGCATCTATGACTTATTATTGGCGGATGACGATGCCTGAAACCGCTCGGTACTAACAACTTATTCATTCCATATAGTGACTGTTTTCGGAAAATCCTGAAAATGAACATTTTAAAAGTCAACTCTAACAAAAAGAAAATTTTTTGAAGGTCGAAAATAAACATGTACTCTTAGTACAAAAATGTCGGTCACGTATAGATATTTGTATGAAGACACATTTCATGTGATACACTTGAGACGTGTATGTGGACCATATATTCGTACAAAACCTGGTGCGGATCCATACAAAAATTACTTTTATTCTGTTTTAAAAAAAATTGTATATTTAACCTGTTTTAAAAAAATATATTAAACACTTTTATTCTAAAAACTAATTCAAAATATTTTTTAATTAATTCTTTTTAAGCATTTCCCAGCTCTATCACTTTTTACTTTTGTTTTATATTTCATAGCTCCATAATTTCTATCACAATCAGAATTTAACACACTTTAGAATGACTTCTTGAAGTAAAATTACTTTAAATACACTAGTAGATTATAATTTTTGAATAGCCGTTAATGTGTTCTATAATTAGATTTAACGAAAAGATAAACTTAATAGCAGTTGGGTGGGGTGGGGTGGGGGTTTTTGGGTTGTGGTGGGTGGGGTTGGATGTTCAGGTTTTTTGGTGGTGGTAGGGTGAGAATCATAAGAGCACTACATATAAATGAGAAACTAAAAAATAACTAAAAAAACCTAAAAAACATGGCAATTTTTTTTACAATTTTTTTATAAAATTCGCTACTTTTAATGTATAAAAAAATTTTGGTACTGCACATTGCATTATATATATATGTTGCACATGTGCATTATACGATTAAAATTAGCTTTTAAGTTTAGTTTAGCTTTTAAGTTTAGTTTAGCTTTTAAGGTTAGGTTTCTTGTAGGTTTAGCATTAGGATTAAGTTTTTGGGTGTCTGGGGAGAGGGTTTAGGTTTTTGAGGAGTGCGGGTGGGGAGGGTTTAGGTTTTTTGAGGGGTGCGTGTGGGGGTTTTAGGTTTTTTCTGGGGTTTATGTTTAGGGTTTTGTTTTAAGGTTTTTTTTTTTTTTTTTTTTTTGTGGGGAGGGGGGGGGGGGGTTGGGGAGTTAGTTTTTTTGGGGGTGGGGGGATTTAGGCTTTTGGTGGTAAGGTGGATTTAGGCTTTTGGGAGGGTGGGGTGGGGGGATTTAGGTTTTTCGGTGAGGGTGTCGGTGGGGAGCGGGTTAGGTGGTTTAGGCTTCATCGTATTATTGCACATGTGAATTATGGATGAGCAATTGGTACTGGATACCAGTAACGTACTGGTACCGGTAATGAATTTCCCGTACCAAATTTTTTCGGTACCGATATCAACTTTTTGGCATTTTTGTTATCGGTACTTTCGGTATCGGTACAAGTTCGGTACGATACCGGTAAAATACCGAAATTTACTTTCAAATACAGGTACCGTACCGAATATTTCGGTACCGGTTTGGCTAATTTCGGTATCGGTATTTTCGGTAGCGTTACCGGTTCAGTACGGTACCGGTACCACGCTCATCCCTAATGTGAAGTACAACTTTTTTTTTTTGAAAAAAAACATTTTTATATACTAAATAAAGCGAATTTTAATAAAAAATTCAAAAAATATTGGTATGTTTTTTAGGATTTTTTTTGTTAGTTTTTTGTTTTTCTCATTTAAACTCGTTTTTACATGATCCATCCCCAACTTGCTCAATTTGGCCGATAATAATCCCAACTCAATTATTGGTTGATAATAATCCGAACTGGTCCACTTTTGGCCGACAATAGTCCGCCGTTAAAAATAGCTTAACGGAGTTAAGCTTTTTTCCGAATTACAAACCGATGTTTAATGGATTTTGATCAGAACGAAGATATGATTCGAATTATGTAAAACTTACCTCGAAACGGTGCTTCAAACAACTTGATTTTTGTTAATTGGAAGTTTAAACACCCGAATTGAAGCACCGTTTTCGTCGTTTGGGCCAGTATTTCGAGGTAAATTTTATATCAATCAACTCGTATCCTCGTTCTGATCAAAATCCATAAAACATCGGTTTGTAATTCGGAAAAAAGCTTAACTCCGTTAAGCTATTTTTAACGGCGGACTATTATCGGCCAAAATTGGACCAGTTCGGATTATTATCGGCCAATAACTGAGTTAGGATTATTATCGGCCAAATTGAGCAAGTTGGGATTATTTAAATCCAATTTGCCTATAATATATATATACATGTGTGTGTGTGTGTGTGGTGTGTGAAGTTCATTGGGGAACACTAAAAAAGTGGGGAACAGTGGGGAACCGACTCAAACGAACTCCGATTGGACTCATTCCAGCGACGTTGGAACCGGCTAGTCGAACCCTAACTAGGATCTCTTAACCCTAAATATATTAGGGTTTGGCTTTTAGGGTTTAGCTTTAGGGTTTAGGGTTTAGTTTTAGGGTTTAGGGTTTAGGTTTAGGGTTTAGCTTTAGGTTTAGCTTTAGGTTTAGCCTTTAGGGTTTAGCTTTTAGGGTTTGTAGTTTAGATTTTACGGTTTAGCTTAGGTTATAGCCTTATTTTTTAGCTTTAAGGTTTAGAGTTTAGGAGTTAGGATTTAGGGTTAAGAGATCTTAGTTAGGGTTCGACAAGCCGGTTCTAACGCCACTGGAATGATTGCAATCAGAGTTCGTTTGAGTCGGTTCCCCGCTGTTCTCCACTTTTTTACTGTTCCCCAATGAACCTTCCCTATGTAGTGTATATGTATATATATGTCACATGAGCTTTCTACTTATTTTCTCTAAAATTCTTTAGATCCTAGGGAACCGCCTAAGAATTTTCCATTTTCATATTTATTTTTAAATAAAAATAATAATTTGTATATATAAACACACATGTCTAATATAGGGGAAGGATCCACTAAAAAGTGGATTTTGCCTAACTAACCTAAGAAGGATTGTGATGATAACATGTGGCACTCCTAATAAGTAGGAATGAAGGGCATTTTGATCCTTATAAATAGGAGTAAAAATGACATGTGGCACCCCTTTTGTATTTTAAAAATACAACAAAAAAATCTAGTACAAAAAAAATTTAGCACAAAAAAATCTAGTACAAAAAATATAGTATAAAAAATGTAGTAAAAAAATATAGCACAAAAAAATCTAGTACAAAAAAATATAGCTCAAAAAAATCTAGTACAAAAAAATATAGCACAAAAAATTCAGCAAAAAATGTAGTACAAAAATATCCAGCACAAAAAATTGAGAAAAAAAAAATTTAAGACAAAAAAATTCAGCACAAAAAATTTAGCACAAAAATATAGTACAAAAATCCAGCACAAAAAAATGTTATACAACATAGAAATACAACATATTTTAGTGGGTTTTTTTAGTCTTCATATTTTATATAGCAATATGGTACTTAAATTAAAGATAAAAAAACGCTCGATTTTACGGTTAAATTTTTATGAAAAAATAATGTCGTATAAAAAAGTTATGAACGTTTAAAAAACGGATGTGGAATATGCAAGTGCCTTGCATGTGGAGAGAGAAAGTCCATAAATAGGATTTTCCCAAGATACTCTTGCACTCCTCCTTTCTCCTACACTTTCATCTTAACCATTGATTTAAAAAATGAATGGTTAAGATTCTTTCTCATCCTATTTAGGCAAAATAATTTTTTTATTTAATATTACTCCGTCTAATATATATGTGCACTGGGGAATGATCCACTAAAAAGTGGATTTTGCCTAAGTAGCCTAAGAAGGATTATTATGATGACATGTGACACTCCTAATAAGTAGGAATGAAGGGCTTTTTGGTCCTTATAAATAGGAGTAAAAATGACATGTGGCACCCCTTTTGTTTTTTTAAAATATAACAAAAAAAAAATCTAACACAAAAAATGTAGTACAAAAAAAATCCAGCACAAAAATTTAAGAAAAAAATTAAGACAAAAATTCAGCACAAAAATATAGTACAAAAATCCAACACAAAAAATGTTATACAACATAGAAATACAACACATTTTAGTGGGTTTTTTTAGTCTTCATAATTTATATAGCAATATGGTACTCAAATTAAAGATGAAAAAACGCTCGATTTTATGGTGAAATTTTTATGAAAAAATAATGTCGTATAAAAAAGTTATGAACGTTTAAAAAATGAGGGTGGAATATGCATGTGCCTTGCGTGTGGAGAGAGAAAGTCCATAAATATGATTTTCCCAAGATACCCTTGCACTCATCCCACACTTTCATCTTAACCATTGATTTGAAAAATGAATGGTTAAGATTCCTTCTCATCCTACTTAGGCAAAATCAACTTTTTATTTGATCTTACCCATATGTGCATTATGTATATATATGTACCGTGTATATATTTGCATGTATATGTGCAGTGTGTAGATGTATTGTGTGTATACTATGGACTTGTTTGGCTAAGCTTTTCAAAACTACTTATTTGCTTATTTGCTTTTCTGAAAAGCAAATAAGCAAATAAGTAGTTTTGAAAAGCTTTAAAATGGAGCTTTTCAAAATGACTTATTTGCTTTTACTTATTTGCTTTTCAGAAAGCAAATAAGTCATTTTGAAAAGCTCAGCCAAACAGCCCCTATGTGTAGTATGTATAACCTCCGTTGCCCCATGACGCTCTGACGGTAGTCTAAATTTTGTTAAAATTTGATGTTTTGCAGATTTTATTACCTTTTTTTTAAATGTCGCCCCTATAAAGATTTCCATATATAGGTTACTACCGCCTCGGATGCCACTCCAAACACCCTAATCCTATTATAAATGTAATCTATGTTCACTGAATGACTTCAACCTTCAACAACACAGGAAGGGACACTTTTTTTTTACGCAGCTATGGCGCCAGGTTTTTTTAACTATCAACTGATCATGGTTTTCTATAAACACTGATTTCACAGATTCACGGCTTTGGTAGAGAGAAACACATTACAAGCAGCAAGAGACATAGGGAGAGTGATGAACCTACCATTAAGTACAATCCAAGAAGATGTCGAGATGATAAACACACCCAACACCCACGCTGCTTTCTCCAACACCTACCCTTTCTTCTCTCGCGAATTTCTCCGACGACACGGTCGCGATCTCATTGCAGCATCCATAAACTGGTTTCTCATCGATATCGTCTTTTACAGTCTTAACTTGTTCCAATACTATGTATTTAGTGGCCACTTAATTCCGAAGATCCAGATGAATATATACAAAGATGCATTGCAGATCGCAAGATTCCAAGCACTCATTGCAATATGTGCAACCATTCCTGGATATATCTTGACTGTTTACATGATAGATCACATCGGGAGAGTTAAGATTCAAGCAATCGGGTTCTTTTTCATGGCGGTAAGCTTGTTTACAATCGCTAAAGTTAACATGAATGGGGATCATCCAGATCTCTTCATTATCCTCTATGGGTTTACTTTCTTTTTTTCCAATTTTGGGCCAAACACCACAACCTTCATAGTTCCGGCTGAGCTTTTTCCAGCGAGGTTTCGTGCAACTTGTCATGGGATTTCGGGTGCGGTTGGAAAAGTAGGCGCAATAATTGGGTCGATAGGGTACGTGTGGGCTTCTCGCGATCCTTCAAACGAGGTTAGGGTGTCAACTACGTTGATGGTGATGGGTGGGGTTTCTGGTTTAGGGTTTTTTGTGACATATTTTTTTACTAGAGAGACAATGGGACGGTCGTTGGAGGAAAATGAGAATGTTGATGAGCTTACGGGTGTTTGGTTTGTTAGATTTTGGCCTCACAAGTTTTGGGCTAGAAGAAATGAAGTAAAAGGTTTTGGGTTACTAGAAATGAATTAAAGAAAGATGAATGGTGTCTCTTGTGTAAGAATAATTTTTATGGAAAGTTGGGAAATTCACAATAGATATGTTTACTCACTTTTTAACAAAATAGACGTTGACTTTTAAATGTCGATTAGATGGTAAATTTGGAGACGAAGCTGGCAAATATTGCCGACTAAGCGAGCAATCAACATCTATTTTGATAATTTGATTGGTAACTTGTCTATTTTAATAATTTTCCCTAATAAGTTTGTCTTGCATCACTTGTATTAATTAACATTTAAGGTGGTTTCGTGTTTTAGTTATATTTTACACCTCCATTTCTCAAAATTGGTTGTCTGATATGAAATGCAAAAGTAGAGCGTATTTATGCATTGGTTGAAGTGGCGTAGCTAGAAACTTTTTCTTATGGTGTCATTTTTTATGGATACCCCGGTTTATAGTAACCCGGAGTCGAACTTTTTGGATGGGTTAGGATCTAGTCGGGTTGAATCACGTAATAAAAGTAAATATCACAATAAAAGTACAATGTCATTGAATAAAAACACATAATAAAATTAGAAAGTCATTTGAAATATATAAAAAATGTAATTTAATTGTTGCTCTGTATGCATTTTCAACTTTTTAAAACGATTCATAATGTTTTCAATAGCAACTTGCAAAAAAAACCTCTTTTTCATTATAACAAACAAGTGCAAGCATCATTCAAATGATCATCAAACATCCGGTTAGGTTAAACAATTGAAACAAAACCAATTAGACATGGGCCTTTAATACTTACTGGACTAGAAAAAATTAAACTTAAGCATGGACCTCTAATGATTTAAAGTATACTAATTAAATTCAAGTAACTGAGCTTAATTTTTGAACTATAAATTTGTTTATTATGTAATTCTTTTAGAAGAAAACAAAACAATGGTGTCGTTTATAAAAAGACAATGGTGTCGCTCGTAAAAAACAATGGTGTCGCTCGAATTTTTCCAATTATACACTGTATTTGCTACACAAAATTCAATGGTGTCGGGCGACACCGTTCTTCAAAGTGTGGCTTCGCCAGTGATTGATTGGATATTTTTTTGGTCGTTTCAAGAGTGGGGGTGATCAAGCGCTTTGTAGACCATGCCTCGTCTACAAATCCTGGTTCAAAGTTTAGTGACTATTTAAGGACCATTGGTCCCAAAAAGTATATAACTACGTTACAAAACAAAGTTACCAATATTGTAGTCATTTGGCTCATTTAATTTTGTTAACAACCATTTGATTTTCCGTAGAAATAGAAAGTATATGTAACACTTGATTCCCGAGTTACACTTTAGAACCCATCGTCTGGGAAAAGAATTCAAAAAAAATATCCAAGTCGTATGTCTGAAGATATGGGTTGTATGTTTATGGCGCCATCCGCAATTCCAGGTCGAGGTCGTGAGACGTCGCAATGACTCATTAGGCAGTATGGAAAAGATGCAGCTCGTATCTTTCGAAGAAAATTCTATAAATAGGAGACTATAGGAATTTCATTTGTGTTTGTTGTAGTAGCTACGTAAACTCTTCATTTGTGAGAATCCCAAGATTTTGATACCTTTTTAGGTGTTGTGAGTTGGTTATATTTAGTGCGCTTGTCGAGAAAAGCTCTTTGTCGACTGCTGCAGATAGCCGTCGGGTATAGTTCCGCTTTTCCGTTTAAGGTCGGGTTAATTAGGACAGAATTATAGGATAATTACCTTAGACAAAGGTTTAATTAAGATATGTGACTTTTATGCATGTATGATGATTACCTTGCCAAGCTTAGGACTTAACCCCTGCTAATTTATTACCAACCGTTGCGATACCGATTCCAGACGGAGGTGAGTTCTATGAGTGCTTTCAAATGTGAATATGTCTCTCAACTCGTATATTTTGAAATATGCCAAAACATCATGATTGTTATACGCATGTGATGCGTCATAAAAACTAAAACATACATGCATGTATAGGGAACCCTACATGTCATGTGCAATTAAGCGGGGATATCAATTGATAGTTAGGTTGATAACTTGATATCAATTGATCACGTCCACACTGTTCTAGACGGGGTGTTGCAGTATATAAGCAAAAATTACGTGTTTCAAAACCAATAAATTTAATATGAAACTTACAATGTGTGAATTCTAGTGACACGTTAAAATTTGAATTTGATTTATGTGTATATGTCAGTTATTATGTTTTCATTATCCATTTGAAACCCTGTCCCTAAAGTTTCTACGTCTATTTTTTTATATGATCTGATTCTATACTTGAAATGCTTCGTTCTAATATAATTGAAGAATAAAGAAGAGGATGTGTGTAAGTACATGTGTAAAATAATAATTATACAAATACTTGAAAAAAATGTTAGTATTAAGGGTCAAGCCTTTTACTTAGAACGATAGAAATCTGGATATAAATTTTAAGATTTTCGTTTGAACAACCAAAAAAAATCCAATCATCCAGGTAAAACTAATAGCAAAAAGTCACCCGCGGTCGCGAATACCGACGACGCTGGTGACCCAGCCCGTCATCATTCCAAAGCAAACTCACTGCTCGAAGACGCACTGTTGTAAAACCTCTTACTCAACCCAAATCATTTTTGTTGCAGACATACTCAAACTCATAACTTTCACTTTAAGAGGTAATAAAGCTACCTATACACCCAAATAAAACCGTAATTTATTGTCGACACATATGTATCTAATTAAATAACTCTAGTTATTTTTTTGCTTAATTGTAATCTATAGCTAGCTATGTCGAAAAAAGGCAAACGTGGTGTTGCTTCTTTTCAAAAGAATTATAAAGAGGAGGATTATAAGGTAGATTTTGACAAAAATAATCGTCCAGTGGGTGCAATGAGTTCTCCATTTATGTCATGGTTTGGGTTGAAAGTTAGACAAACGTTTCCATATCATATATTGATACGAAGGATTTTGAAAGAAACCGGTGGGAAGAATTATGGTTGGATACCAAGGTATGGTTTTTTGTTTTTTTACACATTATCATAAGATGAAATATTTGTTTATGTTTAACCTTTTGTTTTGTAAATTTTTAGAGGTTATGGAATATTCAAACTAATGGGGCTAAAAAGTTTATGCTTAAAAAAACAAAGAAGCTTTGTACAAAATTCAGAAGAAGGCTTGTTATCAACTATGTTAATAAAGGAAAAATGCCTTTTGAGAAATATGCATATCTCGATCCTGAGCATTGGGATGAATTCGTTTAGAAAAAGATAAGCAAAGAATTTTTGGTATGTATGAATTAATTGTTGTTGTTGTTGTTGTTGTTGTTGTTGTTAGCATTATTATTATGTTTGCAAGTATTAATTGTATTTTATTGATTTGTGTGAAGGATATAAGCGAGAAGACCAAAGCAAGTGCAAACGCGAACACAAACTTCTCCCGACTAGGACGAACTGGGTTCGCGGGATTGGATGCTAAAACCGATACCATATGGCCTTTACTTGAAGCAAAGTATCTATATCTTAAAACCATACAAGATAAACGTGCAAAAGCGTGGATAATGAGTAAAAAATAAAAACCCAGAGACTAATTCGTATGAACTTGCACCAGATTCGCATGAAACAATCGAACGTTTGGTAGGTAAATGTGTTCGATTAATTTTTTGAAGTTGTATATATCAGAAATGGATGATTTAACAATATCTTTCTATAGGTCCGTACTGAGCGAGAGATGATAGAAGATGGTAGTTATTTTGCCGGAAAGGATGACCCAATTGTTAGAGTTATGGGACGTGAACACGGCGGAAGAACACGGGCAGTCTCCGAGCTTATAGGTTATGACACACATACACATACACATACACAGACACACGCATACACACACACATAAGTATATATATATATATAATATAATATATAATATTTGAGTTTTTCCATCTATCAATGATGCTGATGTAGTTTTGGATTTTGAGTTTATATAGGTTCAACATAGGTTCAAGGAGAATTGTTCAACCCTAGTAAAAAGCGAGCAAAAAGTGGCAATAGTTTAGATGCAAACCAGGAGAGAGGCTCAGTATCATGGGTAGGGCTGTAAACGAACCGAACGAACACGAACAAGGCCATGTTCGTGTCCGTTCGTTAAGGAAATTAACATGTTCGCGAACTGTTCATGAACGCATACCGAACATAAGTTTATGTTCATGTTCGTTCGTTAATGAAATTCAGTTGTTCACGAACAATTCGTGAACACTGGTCTCGAACACAAACGAACGCAAGCGAACACAAACGAACGCAAGAAAATAAAAAAGAACGCAAACGAACATTTAACTTGAAAATAAAAAAATAAAAATATTGTTATCCTTAAACATTTGATATAAGTAGTTAAATACAACCATCAAATGATAAATCAAAACACAAGAAGTTTAATACACCACCAAACGATGAATCAACTTTAACTAACTTAGACATAATTATCCCCAAAAATGTCTTAGCATGTCCAAATTTTAGCTAACTTAGAAAAAAAATAGGGTTTCAAGTTTTCAATATGTTTAGATAAAAGGTTTATTATTTATTACTTTTTAATATAATCAAACGAACACGGACGAACGTAACCGAACATATTACCGAACGTTCACGAACGCAGTCGAACGAACGAGACCTATGTTCGTGTTTGTTCGCTAAGCTAACCGAACGAAATTTTTTGTTCGTGTTCGTTCGTTAAGCTAATCGAACGAACATAAATGAACTTCCCGCTGAACGATTCACGAACTGTTCGCTAAACGTTCGGTTCGTTTACAGCCCTAATCATGGGTGGACAAGAATTCTGGTGGACCGATCATATCTTATCCACCTATTGAGGTAATATATTTTATAGGCTGTTAAAAAATGTTATATATTTTTTTAAATGTTTTATGGTTTCGCAGAAATTGACACCCTCTGAGATGCTTTTTCCATTCCAACTTAGCGATGAATTGACGGTGGCTATAGGGCAGACATGGCCAACTTCTTATAGGATTCTACATGGCAAACTAATAAGCGAGGGTTTTGTAAAAGTTCAAGTAGATAATGTCATTGAAGGTTGCGAGAAAATGCCTGTTCTTGAAGTAACAAAAACTGTGGACCTTAAACGTGTTGGAGACATGCTTCACTATTTTGTTCAATGGCCAAGGGGTGCACTAAAGGTATATTTGTTTACACATTATATTATATTTTAGTATATTGATATTTACTATAATTTTTTTGTTAAATTGTAGATTGTGAACAAGGAAACATCTCGCAGCAGGTCTATGAGTTACCTGAGAACGAACCCGAGTCTCAGTTCATCAAGCCACACAGGCGCCTCGCCTCAAACACAAGCCGGTGACATTGCAGTGATTGCATGTTATCGTCCAGAGGTAGTTTAAATTAATTTAGTTTGATTTGTTCATATTCTAACAATTTTTATTGTTATTTTAGATTGAGGAAGACGATTTGTATGAACTAGAAATGCCTATTCAACAAAACACTAATCAGAGTTTTATGAATATGGTAAAACATCAACAACTTGTTTTTTTAACAATCCACACACACATGCGCGCACACACACATATCTCTTTCTCCTTTTATTCTCTCTCTTTCTCTCTCTCGCTATATATATATATATACACATATATATAGAAAGAGTACAAACCAGATTCTTGTTACTATAACAATACGTAAGTACTAATATTGTGTTTATAATCCTTATTAGTTAATGCAAGTACAAGAACTACACCAAAATGTATATCAACAACATATGCAAGCTACTCATGCTCCCAATCCTAGTCCAACACAAGAGATCCAAAGTACTCATGCTCCTAATCCCGATCCAACATTTATCGATCCTGAAGTAATTACTGCTTTGGAAAGAACAAAGACCAGGCCTCGTGCAATTCAGGATATGGTAGAGCTATTATCAAGGTGTGTTGGCGATAACCATAGGATTGAGATTTCTTCACCGGTGAAGATGTATCCCCCTATGGTTCGAGATATTATTCCATATGTGGAGTTGTTGTAACTATTTACTAATGATTGGTTTGACATCACCGTCATACATTGGCTTGCTATCTAAGTCTTTGTTATTGTTTTATATGGTAAAATAACATTTCTTAGATACAATTCTATTTACCAATTTATCATATCTATTTTTCTTGATTTAAGGTATTTTTATGAGTCACACAATTCTCGATGAGCGTTCTTGAATCCGCACCACATCAAAGGTGAATCGTGCACTAAAAATTCTGAAGGCATTCAATCACACATCATAGACATGTTTACGTTCCAAACTGACAAAACATTTTTTGTTGCACCATATTTAGCAAAGTAAGTTATGTTTTTCCACCATAATTACACATATACACATATATACTTAATTATTGTCTAATTATTGTTTTTTTAGTAACCATTGGACACTAATTATCATTTGCCCTTCAACTGAGAGATGATATATTATTGACTCTATAAATAGAGAAAATGATCAGCATAGTTACCTTCTTACGTCTATCATATTGATGAAGCTTTTGGGTTTTCATTTCTTTTGGAAATGGTGAAAGTATGTTTTCTATTTTATTATCGGGTTATTTTCATGTATGCAAAGTACTTAATTATTAAATCAATGTAGTGTAAGCAACAAAAGAATGGTTGGGAATGTGGTTTCATGATAATCAAGCACATGCATGAATTTGTCAATTCTATTCAACATGATTTTCCTATTAAAGTAAGTGTTTTGTATTATAGACTTTGTGGATTGCCAAAATTATCTATTTTTCAATTACATATTTTCTATTTCTTTTTTTTAGCTTTGGAACGAAAAAGGCTTTCTTCCGCAAAAAGAAATCGACAAACTGATCTTAGACTTAACACCATAATTTATCAGCAGGGTGTTTCCAACGTGTCAGATGCGTGTGTGACAATAGGTAAAATGTATTTCTACCTATTAAGTATAATAATAAACCTAATATAAATAGAAACTGAATCCTATTTTGTTTTTCGGATATCTTCTGAGTCTATATGTTGACTTCGGAAACATACTGAAAATGCTTAAATTGTTCTAATGCACTGGGTATTATTTTCATTCAGCTTAGTTATAATCTATTAGTTTTGTTGTGTCTTGAACAAATTGTTTCTTATTTTTTTATTATTTTTTTTTTGTTTTAAACTATGATGTCCAGGGATAACTAAACAACTCCCAACGTGTTTGGAGGCGACAATTTGTAAGAAATCTAATCTTTTCTTTCTTATTTTGTTATGAATCACCGAATCTCAATAGATCTGATCTTGATTAATTTTTACTGTGTCAATATGAGGGTAATGAAAACCAAGAAGTGAGCAATGCACAAAGTTGGAGTTCCACTGTTGGAGTTGAGAAGTTTTTTTCATTTTGTGTTTGAACTTTTGGTTGCAATTTCCTTTCTATAGGAGTTTAAGTTTTTTTCATTTTGTATTTGAACTTTTGGTGGCAAGTTCGTTTCTGTAGGAAGTCTTTTTATTTTGTGTTAAGTGAGAATTCGACTATTGTCATTTGGTATCAAACTATTATGTTTTCTTTGTTTATTTTGAATCCATGGACTGTATTTTTTTTATAAAAATATAAAAAGTTACCTATATTAGTTGTTGTTGTTATTAATGGCTTAGAAAGTTTTGTTAATTCTATTTAATGACACGCTCGTTTCTATTTAATGACGTGATTTTTTAACCGCGCTAAAAGATAGCCTCATTTTTTAACTCTCTATTTAAAGTGGCTTTGGACGCATCTTTTTCAACCTAATAACATTGTTGTTTCTATTTAACGACGCGGTTTCTTAACCGTGCTAAAAGATAGCCTTATTTTTTGACTCCCTATTTGTTGGGGCGGTCCATAAACCATATCAAAAAATGATTTTAAACGCCCCAATAAACCATTTATGTACTAGTCTTTATTAATTTCTTGAACCATTATTTTTTAATAACGAAGGGTTCAAATAAAAAGAAAATTTTTATAAAAATAGAAAGAAGAGTTAATTACGTAGTTAGTCCCTGTGGTTTACACTAAATAACAAGCTAAGGTACTAAGAGTTTAAAATAACAATCTAGGGTACTAACTTTTAATTTTTTAACAAAGTAAGGTATTAACGTTAGATGGCTGTTAAATGCTAACCCTGACACCCTCACGTGCCATAAACGTGAGGGTAAAGATGTCATTTAATGCTAAGGCCTCTAGCTTTTAATTAAACTCTGCTTCATTCTTCAACCATCAGTCTATTCATCTTCACCCCTATACTCTGTAATCCTAATCGAAGAAACTAGGGTTTGAGCAATGGATCTTCTGAGACAAGAAGATGAACCATTTGACTACGTTGCCAAATACGGTAAGTCGCCTACTCAATGATGCTTTATTGGATGCTATTGACAATGGATTTGCATAATTCTCATGTTCTAAAAAACGATCAATGTTGATTTCAGGTACCCAAACAGGATTATTTTCTCTGAAGATACACTACAATGGGCAATTTGGAATCAAAAATCAAAATCTTTGCTACATAACTGGTAAGGTAATCTATGTTGATTTCATGGACACGGACATGTTTTGTATCCATGATGTCAACGACGCTATGAGCTTGTTAGGGTTTTCACAAGATAAAGTTCATCATTTTTATTATGTGGTTCCTGGGAGTGAGATACATACTGGTCTTATGTCTTTAAGCACTGATGATGATGTACGAGGCATGAGTGAATATGTGCTACAAGGTTCCAAAGTTATAAGTCTATATGTAGAGCATGGTTTAGGCATAGCAACTGAAGATGTGACAGTCAATTCTGGTAATGTAGATGACCCTAAGAATGCACAAGTAGATGAAGATGTGACAGTCAATGCTGGTAATGTAGATGACCCTAAGAATGCACAAGTAGATGAAGATGTAACAGTGAATGTAGACTTTGATATGAATGATGTTGAAAATAGGACTGAGAAGTTTAGTAAAGAAGATGTTGAGAATATCCTAGGACAGACTGTTGATGCTTCTTTTAATGAGTTGTTTAGTGATGTTTTAAAACCTTATGCAAGGCCAGCTGAACATAATGAAAAGGCTAATGAGACTGAAAAAGCTAATGAGACTGAAAAGGCTAAACAGACTGAAAAGGCTAAACAGACTGAAAAGGCAAAACAGACTGAAAAGGTTGAACATGATAATGAGGATAGTGGTGATGAGGACATTGTCGATGAGGAAAATGAGGTGTTTCAGGTAGAAGTTGATATGAGTCAGTTTAATGACAAGTTCCAGGCTAAGCATCAGATGAACAATGAAAAAGAAAATGATAATGCTACTGAAACAAATGTGGATGATACTGAACATGATCCCTTAGAAGAAGAATATCTTAGCAATGATTCCCTTGGCACATCTGAATCTGAAGGAGAAGTTACCATTGAAAAGCATAGGAAAAAAGCATTTTGGAGGATTAGGAAACAGCAAGAAGCTAGTAAGGAAAAATGTGCATTTTATGTAGGTCAAACATTAGGGTTTGGCTTTTAGGGTTTAGCTTTAGGGTTTAGGGTTTAGTTTTAGGGTTTAGGGTTTAGGTTTAGGGTTTAGCTTTAGGTTTAGCTTTAGGTTTAGCCTTTAGGGTTTAGCTTTTAGGGTTTGTAGTTTAGATTTTACGGTTTAGCTTAGGTTATAGCCTTATTTTTTAGCTTTAAGGTTTAGAGTTTAGGAGTTAGGATTTAGGGTTAAGAGATCTTAGTTAGGGTTCGACAAGCCGGTTCTAACGCCACTGGAATGATTGCAATCAGAGTTCGTTTGAGTCGGTTCCCCGCTGTTCTCCACTTTTTTACTGTTCCCCAATGAACCTTCCCTATGTAGTGTATATGTATATATATGTCACATGAGCTTTCTACTTATTTTCTCTAAAATTCTTTAGATCCTAGGGAACCGCCTAAGAATTTTCCATTTTCATATTTATTTTTAAATAAAAATAATAATTTGTATATATAAACACACATGTCTAATATAGGGGAAGGATCCACTAAAAAGTGGATTTTGCCTAACTAACCTAAGAAGGATTGTGATGATAACATGTGGCACTCCTAATAAGTAGGAATGAAGGGCATTTTGATCCTTATAAATAGGAGTAAAAATGACATGTGGCACCCCTTTTGTATTTTAAAAATACAACAAAAAAATCTAGTACAAAAAAAATTTAGCACAAAAAAATCTAGTACAAAAAATATAGTATAAAAATGTAGTAAAAAAATATAGCACAAAAAAATCTAGTACAAAAAAATATAGCTCAAAAAAATCTAGTACAAAAAAATATAGAACAAAAAATTCAGCAAAAAATGTAGTACAAAAATATCCAGCACAAAAAATTGAGAAAAAAAAAATTTAAGACAAAAAAATTCAGCACAAAAAATTTAGCACAAAAATATAGTACAAAAATCCAGCACAAAAAAATGTTATACAACATAGAAATACAACATATTTTAGTGGGTTTTTTTAGTCTTCATATTTTATATAGCAATATGGTACTTAAATTAAAGATAAAAAAACGCTCGATTTTACGGTTAAATTTTTATGAAAAAATAATGTCGTATAAAAAAGTTATGAACGTTTAAAAAACGGATGTGGAATATGCATGTGCCTTGCATGTGGAGAGAGAAAGTCCATAAATAGGATTTTCCCAAGATACTCTTGCACTCCTCCTTTCTCCTACACTTTCATCTTAACCATTGATTTAAAAAATGAATGGTTAAGATTCTTTCTCATCCTATTTAGGCAAAATAATTTTTTTATTTAATATTACCCCGTCTAATATATATGTGCACTGGGGAATGATCCACTAAAAAGTGGATTTTGCCTAAGTAGCCTAAGAAGGATTGTTATGATGACATGTGACACTCCTAATAAGTAGGAATGAAGGGCATTTTGGTCCTTATAAATAGGAGTAAAAATGACATGTGGCACCCCTTTTGTTTTTTTAAAATATAACAAAAAAAATCTAACACAAAAAATGTAGTACAAAAAAAATCCAGCACAAAAATTTAAGAAAAAAATTAAGACAAAAATTCAGCACAAAAATATAGTACAAAAATCCAACACAAAAAATGTTATACAACATAGAAATACAACACATTTTAGTGGGTTTTTTTAGTCTTCATAATTTATATAGCAATATGGTACTCAAATTAAAGATGAAAAAACGCTCGATTTTATGGTGAAATTTTTATGAAAAAATAATGTCGTATAAAAAAGTTATGAACGTTTAAAAAATGAGGGTGGAATATGCATGTGCCTTGCGTGTGGAGAGAGAAAGTCCATAAATATGATTTTCCCAAGATACCCTTGCACTCATCCCACACTTTCATCTTAACCATTGATTTGAAAAATGAATGGTTAAGATTCCTTCTCATCCTACTTAGGCAAAATCAACTTTTTATTTGATCTTACCCATATGTGCATTATGTATATATATGTACCGTGTATATATTTGCATGTATATGTGCAGTGTGTAGATGTATTGTGTGTATACTATGGACTTGTTTGGCTAAGCTTTTCAAAACTACTTATTTGCTTATTTGCTTTTCTGAAAAGCAAATAAGCAAATAAGTAGTTTTGAAAAGCTTTAAAATGGAGCTTTTCAAAATGACTTATTTGCTTTTACTTATTTGCTTTTCAGAAAGCAAATAAGTCATTTTGAAAAGCTTAGCCAAACAGCCCCTATGTGCAGTATGTATAACCTCCGTTGCCCCATGACGCTCTGACGGTAGTCTAAATTTTGTTAAAATTTGATGTTTTGCAGATTTTATTACCTTTTTTTTAAATGTCGCCCCTATAAAGATTTCCATATATAGGTTACTACCGCCTCGGATGCCACTCCAAACACCCTAATCCTATTATAAATGTAATCTATGTTCACTGAATGACTTCAACCTTCAACAACACAGGAAGGGACACTTTTTTTTTACGCAGCTATGGCGCCAGGTTTTTTTAACTATCAACTGATCATGGTTTTCTATAAACATTGATTTCACAGATTCACGGCTTTGGTAGAGAGAAACACATTACAAGCAGCAAGAGACATAGGGAGAGTGATGAACCTACCATTAAGTACAATCCAAGAAGATGTCGAGATGATAAACACACCCAACACCCACGCTGCTTTCTCCAACACCTACCCTTTCTTCTCTCGCGAATTTCTCCGACGACACGGTCGCGATCTCATTGCAGCATCCATAAACTGGTTTCTCTTCGATATCGTCTTTTACAGTCTTAACTTGTTCCAATACTATGTATTTAGTGGCCACTTAATTCCGAAGATCCAGATGAATATATACAAAGATGCATTGCAGATCGCAAGATTCCAAGCACTCATTGCAATATGTGCAACCATTCCTGGATATATCTTGACTGTTTACATGATAGATCACATCGGGAGAGTTAAGATTCAAGCAATCGGGTTCTTTTTCATGGCGGTAAGCTTGTTTACAATCGCTAAAGTTAACATGAATGGGGATCATCCAGATCTCTTCATTATCCTCTATGGGTTTACTTTCTTTTTTTCCAATTTTGGGCCAAACACCACAACCTTCATAGTTCCGGCTGAGCTTTTTCCAGCGAGGTTTCGTGCAACTTGTCATGGGATTTCGGGTGCGGTTGGAAAAGTAGGCGCAATAATTGGGTCGATAGGGTACGTGTGGGCTTCTCGCGATCCTTCAAACGAGGTTAGGGTGTCAACTACGTTGATGGTGATGGGTGGGGTTTCTGGTTTAGGGTTTTTTGTGACATATTTTTTTACTAGAGAGACAATGGGACGGTCGTTGGAGGAAAATGAGAATGTTGATGAGCTTACGGGTGTTTGGTTTGTTAGATTTTGGCCTCACAAGTTTTGGGCTAGAAGAAATGAAGTAAAAGGTTTTGGGTTACTAGAAATGAATTAAAGAAAGATGAATGGTGTCTCTTGTGTAAGAATAATTTTTATGGAAAGTTGGGAAATTCACAATAGATATGTTTACTCACTTTTTAACAAAATAGACGTTGACTTTTAAATGTCGATTAGATGGTAAATTTGGAGACGAAGCTGGCAAATATTGCCGACTAAGCGAGCAATCAACATCTATTTTGATAATTTGATTGGTAACTTGTCTATTTTAATAATTTTCCCTAATAAGTTTGTCTTGCATCACTTGTATTAATTAACATTTAAGGTGGTTTCGTGTTTTAGTTATATTTTACACCTCCATTTCTCAAAATTGGTTGTCTGATATGAAATGCAAAAGTAGAGCGTATTTATGCATTGGTTGAAGTGGCGTAGCTAGAAACTTTTTCTTATGGTGTCATTTTTTATGGATACCCCGGTTTATAGTAACCCGGAGTCGAACTTTTTGGATGGGTTAGGATCTAGTCGGGTTGAATCACGTAATAAAAGTAAATATCACAATAAAAGTACAATGTCATTGAATAAAAACACATAATAAAATTAGAAAGTCATTTGAAATATATAAAAAATGTAATTTAATTGTTGCTCTGTATGCATTTTCAACTTTTTAAAACGATTCATAATGTTTTCAATAGCAACTTGCAAAAAAAACCTCTTTTTCATTATAACAAACAAGTGCAAGCATCATTCAAATGATCATCAAACATCCGGTTAGGTTAAACAATTGAAACAAAACCAATTAGACATGGGCCTTTAATACTTACTGGACTAGAAAAAATTAAACTTAAGCATGGACCTCTAATGATTTAAAGTATACTAATTAAATTCAAGTAACTGAGCTTAATTTTTGAACTATAAATTTGTTTATTATGTAATTCTTTTAGAAGAAAACAAAACAATGGTGTCGTTTATAAAAAGACAATGGTGTCGCTCGTAAAAAACAATGGTGTCGCTCGAATTTTTCCAATTATACACTGTATTTGCTACACAAAATTCAATGGTGTCGGGCGACACCGTTCTTCAAAGTGTGGCTTCGCCAGTGATTGATTGGATATTTTTTTGGTCGTTTCAAGAGTGGGGGTGATCAAGCGCTTTGTAGACCATGCCTCGTCTACAAATCCTGGTTCAAAGTTTAGTGACTATTTAAGGACCATTGGTCCCAAAAAGTATATAACTACGTTACAAAACAAAGTTACCAATATTGTAGTCATTTGGCTCATTTAATTTTGTTAACAACCATTTGATTTTCCGTAGAAATAGAAAGTATATGTAACACTTGATTCCCGAGTTACACTTTAGAACCCATCGTCTGGGAAAAGAATTCAAAAAAAATATCCAAGTCGTATGTCTGAAGATATGGGTTGTATGTTTATGGCGCCATCCGCAATTCCAGGTCGAGGTCGTGAGACGTCGCAATGACTCATTAGGCAGTATGGAAAAGATGCAGCTCGTATCTTTCGAAGAAAATTCTATAAATAGGAGACTATAGGAATTTCATTTGTGTTTGTTGTAGTAGCTACGTAAACTCTTCATTTGTGAGAATCCCAAGATTTTGATACCTTTTTAGGTGTTGTGAGTTGGTTATATTTAGTGCGCTTGTCGAGAAAAGCTCTTTGTCGACTGCTGCAGATAGCCGTCGGGTATAGTTCCGCTTTTCCGTTTAAGGTCGGGTTAATTAGGACAGAATTATAGGATAATTACCTTAGACAAAGGTTTAATTAAGATATGTGACTTTTATGCATGTATGATGATTACCTTGCCAAGCTTAGGACTTAACCCCTGCTAATTTATTACCAACCGTTGCGATACCGATTCCAGACGGAGGTGAGTTCTATGAGTGCTTTCAAATGTGAATATGTCTCTCAACTCGTATATTTTGAAATATGCCAAAACATCATGATTGTTATACGCATGTGATGCGTCATAAAAACTAAAACATACATGCATGTATAGGGAACCCTACATGTCATGTGCAATTAAGCGGGGATATCAATTGATAGTTAGGTTGATAACTTGATATCAATTGATCACGTCCACACTGTTCTAGACGGGGTGTTGCAGTATATAAGCAAAAATTACGTGTTTCAAAACCAATAAATTTAATATGAAACTTACAATGTGTGAATTCTAGTGACACGTTAAAATTTGAATTTGATTTATGTGTATATGTCAGTTATTATGTTTTCATTATCCATTTGAAACCCTGTCCCTAAAGTTTCTACGTCTATTTTTTTATATGATCTGATTCTATACTTGAAATGCTTCGTTCTAATATAATTGAAGAATAAAGAAGAGGATGTGTGTAAGTACATGTGTAAAATAATAATTATACAAATACTTGAAAAAAATGTTAGTATTAAGGGTCAAGCCTTTTACTTAGAACGATAGAAATCTGGATATAAATTTTAAGATTTTCGTTTGAACAACCAAAAAAAATCCAATCATCCAGGTAAAACTAATAGCAAAAAGTCACCCGCGGTCGCGAATACCGACGACGCTGGTGACCCAGCCCGTCATCATTCCAAAGCAAACTCACTGCTCGAAGACGCACTGTTGTAAAACCTCTTACTCAACCCAAATCATCTTTGTTGCAGACATACTCAAACTCATAACTTTCACTTTAAGAGGTAATAAAGCTACCTATACACCCAAATAAAACCGTAATTTATTGTCGACACATATGTATCTAATTAAATAACTCTAGTTATTTTTTTGCTTAATTGTAATCTATAGCTAGCTATGTCGAAAAAAGGCAAACGTGGTGTTGCTTCTTTTCAAAAGAATTATAAAGAGGAGGATTATAAGGTAGATTTTGACAAAAATAATCGTCCAGTGGGTGCAATGAGTTCTCCATTTATGTCATGGTTTGGGTTGAAAGTTAGACAAACGTTTCCATATCATATATTGATACGAAGGATTTTGAAAGAAACCGGTGGGAAGAATTATGGTTGGATACCAAGGTATGGTTTTTTGTTTTTTTACACATTATCATAAGATGAAATATTTGTTTATGTTTAACCTTTTGTTTTGTAAATTTTTAGAGGTTATGGAATATTCAAACTAATGGGGCTAAAAAGTTTATGCTTAAAAAAACAAAGAAGCTTTGTACAAAATTCAGAAGAAGGCTTGTTATCAACTATGTTAATAAAGGAAAAATGCCTTTTGAGAAATATGCATATCTCGATCCTGAGCATTGGGATGAATTCGTTTAGAAAAAGATAAGCAAAGAATTTTTGGTATGTATGAATTAATTGTTGTTGTTGTTGTTGTTGTTAGCATTATTATTATGTTTGCAAGTATTAATTGTATTTTATTGATTTGTGTGAAGGATATAAGCGAGAAGACCAAAGCAAGTGCAAACGCGAACACAAACTTCTCCCGACTAGGACGAACTGGGTTCGCGGGATTGGATGCTAAAACCGATACCATATGGCCTTTACTTGAAGCAAAGTATCTATATCTTAAAACCATACAAGATAAACGTGCAAAAGCGTGGATAATGAGTAAAAAATAAAAACCCAGAGACTAATTCGTATGAACTTGCACCAGATTCGCATGAAACAATCGAACGTTTGGTAGGTAAATGTGTTCGATTAATTTTTTGAAGTTGTATATATCAGAAATGGATGATTTAACAATATCTTTCTATAGGTCCGTACTGAGCGAGAGATGATAGAAGATGGTAGTTATTTTGCCGGAAAGGATGACCCAATTGTTAGAGTTATGGGACGTGAACACGGCGGAAGAACACGGGCAGTCTCCGAGCTTATAGGTTATGACACACATACACATACACATACACAGACACACGCATACACACACACATAAGTATATATATATATATATAATATAATATATAATATTTGAGTTTTTCCATCTATCAATGATGCTGATGTAGTTTTGGATTTTGAGTTTATATAGGTTCAACATAGGTTCAAGGAGAATTGTTCAACCCTAGTAAAAAGCGAGCAAAAAGTGGCAATAGTTTAGATGCAAACCAGGAGAGAGGCTCAGTATCATGGGTAGGGCTGTAAACGAACCGAACGAACACGAACAAGGCCATGTTCGTGTCCGTTCGTTAAGGAAATTAACATGTTCGCGAACTGTTCATGAACGCATACCGAACATAAGTTTATGTTCATGTTCGTTCGTTAATGAAATTCAGTTGTTCACGAACAATTCGTGAACACTGGTCTCGAACACAAACGAACGCAAGCGAACACAAACGAACGCAAGCAAATAAAAAAGAACGCAAACGAACATTTAACTTGAAAATAAAAAAATAAAAATATTGTTATCCTTAAACATTGGATATAAGTAGTTAAATACAACCATCAAATGATAAATCAAAACACAAGAAGTCTAATACACCACCAAACGATGAATCAACTTTAACTAACTTAGACATAATTATCCCCAAAAATGTCTTAGCATGTCCAAATTTTAGCTAACTTAGAAAAAAAATAGGGTTTCAAGTTTTCAATATGTTTAGATAAAAGGTTTATTATTTATTACTTTTTAATATAATCAAACGAACACGGACGAACGTAACCGAACATATTACCGAACGTTCACGAACGCAGTCGAACGAACGAGACCTATGTTCGTGTTTGTTCGCTAAGCTAACCGAACGAAATTTTTTGTTCGTGTTCGTTCGTTAAGCTAATCGAACGAACATAAATGAACTTCCCGCTGAACGATTCACGAACTGTTCGCTAAACGTTCGGTTCGTTTACAGCCCTAATCATGGGTGGACAAGAATTCTGGTGGACCGATCATATCTTATCCACCTATTGAGGTAATATATTTTATAGGCTGTTAAAAAATGTTATATATTTTTTTAAATGTTTTATGGTTTCGCAGAAATTGACACCCTCTGAGATGCTTTTTCCATTCCAACTTAGCGATGAATTGATGGTGGCTATAGGGCAGACATGGCCAACTTCTTATAGGATTCTACATGGCAAACTAATAAGCGAGGGTTTTGTAAAAGTTCAAGTAGATAATGTCATTGAAGGTTGCGAGAAAATGCCTGTTCTTGAAGTAACAAAAACTGTGGACCTTAAACGTGTTGGAGACATGCTTCATTATTTTGTTCAATGGCCAAGGGGTGCACTAAAGGTATATTTGTTTACACATTATATTATATTTTAGTATATTGATATTTACTATAATTTTTTTGTTAAATTGTAGATTGTGAACAAGGAAACATCTCGCAGCAGGTCTATGAGTTACCTGAGAACGAACCCGAGTCTCGGTTCATCAAGCCACACAGGCGCCTCGCCTCAAACACAAGCCGGTGACATTGCAGTGATTGCATGTTATCGTCCAGAGGTAGTTTAAATTAATTTAGTTTGATTTGTTCATATTCTAACAATTTTTATTGTTATTTTAGATTGAGGAAGACGATTTGTATGAACTAGAAATGCCTATTCAACAAAACACTAATCAGAGTTTTATGAATATGGTAAAACATCAACAACTTGTTTTTTTAACAATCCACACACACATGCGCGCACACACACATATCTCTTTCTCCTTTTATTCTCTCTCTTTCTCTCTCTCGCTATATATATATATATATACACATATATATAGAAAGAGTACAAACCAGATTCTTGTTACTATAACAATACGTAAGTACTAATATTGTGTTTATAATCCTTATTAGTTAATGCAAGTACAAGAACTACACCAAAATGTATATCAACAACATATGCAAGCTACTCATGCTCCCAATCCTAGTCCAACACAAGAGATCCAAAGTACTCATGCTCCTAATCCCGATCCAACATTTATCGATCCTGAAGTAATTACTGCTTTGGAAAGAACAAAGACCAGGCCTCGTGCAATTCAGGATATGGTAGAGCTATTATCAAGGTGTGTTGGCGATAACCATAGGATTGAGATTTCTTCACCGGTGAAGATGTATCCCCCTATGGTTCGAGATATTATTCCATATGTGGAGTTGTTGTAACTATTTACTAATGATTGGTTTGACATCACCGTCATACATTGGCTTGCTATCTAAGTCTTTGTTATTGTTTTATATGGTAAAATAACATTTCTTAGATACAATTCTATTTACCAATTTATCATATCTATTTTTCTTGATTTAAGGTATTTTTATGAGTCACACAATTCTCGATGAGCGTTCTTGAATCCGCACCACATCAAAGGTGAATCGTGCACTAAAAATTCTGAAGGCATTCAATCACACATCATAGACATGTTTACGTTCCAAACTGACAAAACATTTTTTGTTGCACCATATTTAGCAAAGTAAGTTATGTTTTTCCACCATAATTACACATATATACTTAATTATTGTCTAATTATTGTTTTTTTAGTAACCATTGGACACTAATTATCATTTGCCCTTCAACTGAGAGATGATATATTATTGACTCTATAAATAGAGAAAAGGATCAGCATAGTTACCTTCTTACGTCTATCATATTGATGAAGCTTTTGGGTTTTCATTTCTTTTGGAAATGGTGAAAGTATGTTTTCTATTTTATTATCGGGTTATTTTCATGTATGCAAAGTACTTAATTATTAAATCAATGTAGTGTAAGCAACAAAAGAATGGTTGGGAATGTGGTTTCATGATAATCAAGCACATGCATGAATTTGTCAATTCTATTCAACATGATTTTCCTATTAAAGTAAGTGTTTTGTATTATAGACTTTGTGGATTGCCAAAATTATCTATTTTTCAATTACATATTTTCTATTTCTTTTTTTTAGCTTTGGAACGAAAAAGGCTTTCTTCCGCAAAAAGAAATCGACAAACTGATCTTAGACTTAACACCATAATTTATCAGTAGGGTGTTTCCAACGTGTCAGATGCGTGTGTGACAATAGGTAAAATGTATTTCTACCTATTAAGTATAATAATAAACCTAATATAAATAGAAACTGAATCCTATTTTGTTTTTCGGATATCTTCTGAGTCTATATGTTGACTTCGGAAACATACTGAAAATGCTTAAATTGTTCTAATGCACTGGGTATTATTTTCATTCAGCTTAGTTATAATCTATTAGTTTTGTTGTGTCTTGAACAAATTGTTTCTTATTTTTTTATTATTTTTTTTTTTGTTTTAAACTATGATGTCCAGGGATAACTAAACAACTCCCAACGTGTTTGGAGGCGACAATTTGTAAGAAATCTAATCTTTTCTTTCTTATTTTGTTATGAATCACCGAATCTCAATAGATCTGATCTTGATTAATTTTTACTGTGTCAATATGAGGGTAATGAAAACCAAGAAGTGAGCAATGCACAAAGTTGGAGTTCCACTGTTGGAGTTGAGAAGTTTTTTTCATTTTGTGTTTGAACTTTTGGTTGCAATTTCCTTTCTATAGGAGTTTAAGTTTTTTTCATTTTGTATTTGAACTTTTGGTGGCAAGTTCGTTTCTGTAGGAAGTCTTTTTATTTTGTGTTAAGTGAGAATTCGACTATTGTCATTTGGTATCAAACTATTATGTTTTCTTTGTTTATTTTGAATCCATGGACTGTATTTTTTTTATAAAAATATAAAAAGTTACCTATATTAGTTGTTGTTGTTATTAATGGCTTAGAAAGTTTTGTTAATTCTATTTAATGACACGCTCGTTTCTATTTAATGACGTGATTTTTTAACCGCGCTAAAAGATAGCCTCATTTTTTGACTCTCTATTTAAAGTGGCTTTGGACGCATCTTTTTCAACCTAATAACATTGTTGTTTCTATTTAACGACGCGGTTTCTTAACCGTGCTAAAAGATAGCCTTATTTTTTGACTCCCTATTTGTTGGGGCGGTCCATAAACCATATCAAAAAATGATTTTAAACGCCCCAATAAACCATTTATGTACTAGTCTTTATTAATTTCTTGAACCATTATTTTTTAATAACGAAGGGTTCAAATAAAAAGAAAATTTTTATAAAAATAGAAAGAAGAGTTAATTACGTAGTTAGTCCCTGTGGTTTACACTAAATAACAAGCTAAGGTACTAAGAGTTTAAAATAACAATCTAGGGTACTAACTTTTAATTTTTTAACAAAGTAAGGTATTAACGTTAGATGGCTGTTAAATGCTAACCCTGACACCCTCACGTGCCATAAACGTGAGGGTAAAGATGTCATTTAATGCTAAGGCCTCTAGCTTTTAATTAAACTCTGCTTCATTCTTCAACCATCAGTCTATTCATCTTCACCCCTATACTCTGTAATCCTAATCGAAGAAACTAGGGTTTGAGCAATGGATCTTCTGAGACAAGAAGATGAACCATTTGACTACGTTGCCAAATACGGTAAGTCGCCTACTCAATGATGCTTTATTGGATGCTATTGACAATGGATTTGCATAATTCTCATGTTCTAAAAAACGATCAATGTTGATTTCAGGTACCCAAACAGGATTATTTTCTCTGAAGATACACTACAATGGGCAATTTGGAATCAAAAATCAAAATCTTTGCTACATAACTGGTAAGGTAATCTATGTTGATTTCATGGACACGGACATGTTTTGTATCCATGATGTCAACGACGCTATGAGCTTGTTAGGGTTTTCACAAGATAAAGTTCATCATTTTTATTATGTGGTTCCTGGGAGTGAGATACATACTGGTCTTATGTCTTTAAGCACTGATGATGATGTACGAGGCATGAGTGAATATGTGCTACAAGGTTCCAAAGTTATAAGTCTATATGTAGAGCATGGTTTAGGCATAGCAACTGAAGATGTGACAGTCAATTCTGGTAATGTAGATGACCCTAAGAATGCACAAGTAGATGAAGATGTGACAGTCAATGCTGGTAATGTAGATGACCCTAAGAATGCACAAGTAGATGAAGATGTAACAGTGAATGTAGACTTTGATATGAATGATGTTGAAAATAGGACTGAGAAGTTTAGTAAAGAAGATGTTGAGAATATCCTAGGACAGACTGTTGATGCTTCTTTTAATGAGTTGTTTAGTGATGTTTTAAAACCTTATGCAAGGCCAGCTGAACATAATGAAAAGGCTAATGAGACTGAAAAAGCTAATGAGACTGAAAAGGCTAAACAGACTGAAAAGGCTAAACAGACTGAAAAGGCAAAACAGACTGAAAAGGTTGAACATGATAATGAGGATAGTGGTGATGAGGACATTGTCGATGAGGAAAATGAGGTGTTTCAGGTAGAAGTTGATATGAGTCAGTTTAATGACAAGTTCCAGGCTAAGCATCAGATGAACAATGAAAAAGAAAATGATAATGCTACTGAAACAAATGTGGATGATACTGAACATGATCCCTTAGAAGAAGAATATCTTAGCATTGATTCCCTTGGCACATCTGAATCTGAAGGAGAAGTTACCATTGAAAAGCATAGGAAAAAAGCATTTTGGAGGATTAGGAAACAGCAAGAAGCTAGTAAGGAAAAATGTGCATTTTATGTAGGTCAAACATTTGGTGATAATTCACAGGTGAAGACCCTCATCAGAAGACATGCAATAGAAACAAGAAGAGAGATTATTTTCTATAGGAATGATCAGGAAAGGATAAGGGCCCAATGCAAAGGCAGAATTCCTGATTTTGAAAGGGCCCAAGAAAAAGAAGGCCCAAGTGAAAATCAAAAAGATGGCCCAACTGAAAGTCAAAAAGATGGGGGTAGGTTAACAAAAGAAAACCCTAATAAATGTCCTTGGGTTGTGTACGTGGCTAAGCTTAAAGATGAACCTACCTGGGTGGTTAAAACCTATAACCCACAACATAAGTGTTTTCAAACAAGAACTTCAAGGCACTTCACATCTGAATGGATTTCCAAGGAGATTATGTTGGATATTGAATCAAACCCCAAGATCCCAATAAAAGCCATCAAGGATCAGTTGCAGAGGAAATTCATGATGGAAGTTTCAACAATGAAGGCATTTAGGGCCAAAGATATGGTTGTAAAGCATGTGATTGGTGATTACACAAAGCAATACAGGCTGCTAAGAGATTATGGCCTTGAACTACAGAGAACAAACCCTAACACGACTTTTAAAATTGACCTTGAACCATCCAGTATTGATGCTTCTTCAAATAACAGGGTTTTCAGAAGGGTGTACATCTGTCTTGGTCCATTGAATGAGGGATTTAAGGCTTGCAAAAGAGAAATCCTTGGTTTGGATGGAGCTTTTATAAAGGGGCCCTTCCCTGGTCAACTGTTAACTGCTGTGGCTATGGATCCCAATAATGGGATCTACCCACTGGCATATGCTATAGCTGAGGCAGAGTCAAAAGATTCCTGGACATGGTTCTTGGATCTTTTAAGGGATGATCTTGAATTACCTGTGAATGCCAATTTCACTTTCATCTCAGATAGGCAGAAAGGAATCATCCCAGCCATTGCTGCTGTCTTCCCTAGTGCAGAACACAGATATTGTGTTAGACACATTCATTAGAATTTCAGGTTACAATGGAGGGGAAAGGCATACAAGGACATGTTGTGGGCCATAGCTACAGCCACTACAGTTCAGCAGTTCCAAGACAAAATGGAGGAAATGAGATTGATGCACCCTGATGCTCATCACTATCTAAGCCAGATTCCAGCAGTTCATTGGACAAGAAGTCACTTTTCAGGTATAATATTTACTGTAATTCAATTCTTTAATCACTATTGTAATTCAATTGTTAAGTGGTATTGAACATGTTAACAGGTAGGGCTAAGACTGAGGTGTTGTTAAATAATTTGTGTGAGGTGTTTAATGCAAGATTGGTGGATGGTATGTATGATTACTGAATTTGTGTTATTATATTTATGTTATTGTATATGTGTTTAATTAATTTATGTGATTATATTTGATTATGTTAACAGGCAGGGATAAGCCCATTATCAGTGCTCTTGAATATGTTAGAGAGTATTGCATGAAAAGGATTGTCAATGTGCTGAAGGTTATTGCTAAGACTGATGGTGTGTTGACTCCAAAAGCTGCTGAGCATTTTGAGCTTGTCAAAAAACATGCTGCCAATTTAATTGTGCAGTGGAATGGTGGTGCTAAGTATCAAGTTAGTTGTTATTTGGGTGAAAGATATGGAGAACAGTTTGTTGTGGATGTCATTGAGAGGACCTGCACATGCAGGAAATGGGAAATAAGGGGCATGCCTTGTACACATGCTGTTGCCACCAACTGGGATATGGCTGCAAATGGTTTGAAGGTATTGTCATTACTGCAACTGAGGTGGCTGCAAATGCTTTAAAGTTAATGTCTTTTTTTTGTTTGCACAGGTTGACATACCAGAGAAATGGGTGGATGAGTGCTATTGGTTGTCTACATGGAAGAAGGTATACTCTTGAAAAATAGGCCCAATCAATGGAAGAAGCATGTGGCCTAGGGCACGTTGTAGTACAAAACTCCTTGAACCATTGTACCACAAACCTGTTGGCAGACCAAGAAAGATGAGAAGAAAGGATGAAATGGAGAAGGAAGATAGCATGGTTAAAGATGGCAAGTTGAGTAGGAAATGGAAGACAGTGACATATGGAAGCTGTGGAGGAAAAGGTCACAATAAAAGAAGGTGCACCGGACAAGGCTCAACTGCTGCTCAATCTAGTTAAATAGGATGTTTGGGATATGGTTTCTGTAAAACTACTGTCTTTTGATGTTATTAGGCTGCTAAAACTTTTGGTTATGCTTTTTGATGTTATTAGGATGTTTGGGATATGGTTTTTGTAAAACTGCTGTTTTTTGATGTTATGGTCAGGTTTTATCTTATGGTCAGGTTTGTCTTATGGTTGCAAATTGGTCTTGTCAGTATTACTTGTCAGGTTTTGAAGGCATATTATGGTCAATTTGCCTTGTCAGTATTACTTGTCAGGTTTTAAAGGCATATTATGGTCAATTAGACTTGTGATTTCATAACAAACAAAACACAGCTTCATTATAAACAAAAAACACTTCATTACAAACAAAACACACTTCATTACAAACAAAACACTGCCTTCACATTTCATTACTGGATTAACATTATGAAGGCTTCAAAAGAAGACTGATCAAAACAACTACAAGGATTAACACTAAAAGGCCAACAAGTATACACCAACTCATCACTAATGCAGCATCCTTTCTTCTAATTTCATGCTTCAATTCTTCAAATCTGACTTCAATGCTCGAACTGTGATTTGGGGGTTTATGAAACCCTAACTCTGGGGATGGAGGAGAGTTAACAGGAGGATCAATCCACACAAAGAACTTACATTTTGATCTCTGAAAATAAAAAAATTCAGTGAATAAACGAATTAGGTGATAAGGATTCAAATACTTACCATTTGTGGGCATGTATAAAATCTCCATTCAGGGTTTTTGGAGGTCTTCGATGTCTTCATCAATGCTGCTCTACCACACTTGCACATCACCATCTTGATCGTCTTCTAATTTTGAAGGCATTGACGTCTGCTTCTTCTAATTAGGGTTTAAGATGAGGAAAGGGGGGAAAGAACATGTAGGGTTATAAATTGGGAGGGAAACCAGACTTTAGCATTAAATGACATATTTACCCTCACCTTTATGGCAGGTGAGGGTGTCAGGGTTAGCATTTAACAGCCATCTAACGTTAATACCTTACTTTGTTAAAAAATTAAAAGTTAGTACCCTAGATTGTTATTTTAAACTCTTAGTACCTTAGATTGTTATTTAGTGTAAACCACATGGACTAACTACGTAATTAACTCTAGAAAGAATAAGTTTTACATTAATAAAAATATTTCATTCAATATGTGTATTTAGGGTTATTGTAAGGACATATCGGTAAATTTAAAATTTCAATTAATTTATTCTATTCTCTTAAATTAGCTAAATAATTAAACGTGTAACTAGCTTTTAAAAAAAAATATACTCTTTCAAGGCAACTTAATTTACGGTGAATGACAGTCATCCAATAAAGTGTAGGATTAATTTTGATATGTGTAGGAGAAGGTGTAAGATAAATTTCGATATATGTAGTATATGTGTATGACAAATTTCCATATATGTAGGATAAATTTCGAAATGTGTAAAATAAAGTGTTTTTGTTTTTGCCTACGGGGACCCGGGGCGGTCCGTTATGGAGGGGAAACAACGCGTTTTACAGCGTGATACACCACCGCCGGTGGTTTCCACAACGCGTGGCTTCATAACGCGTTGAATTTATCATGCGTTTTACATGTTTGAGTGGTGAGTTATTTTTAAATGAAGATGGGTGTGTGGTGAGTGATGGGCATTTCAACTAAAATCCATTACTAGTGATAGAATAATGATTGATGACATGGCGAAACTTGATTGGAAGTTGTGAGTGAGTGATGAGTGATGGGCGCACATACCCCCGTAATTAATGAGAGAGAAAATATTTAATGGTATAAGTTATAAATTATTTGTTTTATCATAATAATTTTTTTCTTCTTTTTCTTCTCACGTTAACTTTATTCTTAAATGATCTAGAGAGGTTTAGTTTATATATGTCTGACTACGCTTGAGCTATTTGAAATCGACTCTCTAAAAGCTTAAATCAAGACAAGCTAAAACGAGCTCCAACCTAAGTTGAACCTAAACCAAAGCTCGTTAAAAGGGTCCGAAACTTTCATCTAAAATCTAAAATGATATATATATATATATATATATATATATATAGGTAGAGGATCCTGTAAAAAATGTCTAAAGTGTGAGAAAGGTAAGAAAGAATCTCAGTCATTAGATCTTTTGATCTAATGGTTGAGATCAATAGGGACCAAATTTTAAATATTTTCATTAATTTGGACTGATTTGAAATATTTAGGGGCAATATAGTCTTTTAAACCCACTAGAAATTAGGTAATGCACATGTAACTTCCCCCCATCTTTTTTAAACGTCAATAACTTTTTATACGTAACTTTTTTTTAAAAAAAAATTACACCATAATAACGAGCGTTTTTTTATCTTTAATATGAGTACCATATTGCTATACTTATATAGAGAAAAAAATATGTTTCGATCAGATGTTTAGTCAATGAATTGTGTTATATACTTGCTGAATGGTGTTATATACTTGCTGAATGGTTTATATACTTACTGAATGGTGTTATATACTTGCTGAATGGTGTTATATACTTGCTGAATGGTGTTATATACTTGCTAAATGGTGTTATATACTTACTGAATTGTGTTATATACTTGCTGAATGGTGTTATATACTTCCTATAATTAAGGTGGTGGTTATGGGAAGTTTTTAATTAATTGAATTAATGATTAAATTACTTGTTTACCCTTTTCAATTAATTTAGATCTAATGGCTGAGATTCTTTCTTACATTTCTCACACTTTTGGTCTTTTTTTACAATAACCTTACCCTATATATATATATATATATATATATATATATATATATATATAGGGAGCCGCTAAAATGAGAACCACCTCCAGTTGTAAGAACCGCGAGAACCACTCTCCACCAATCAGATTTTACCACCTCAAAGGGTATATTGGTCATTTACTTAAAACCTGCCAAATGTCCTTTTAGTCTGACTTACAGACATAAATCATCACCCCCCCCCCCAAAAAAGTTGTTCATTTCTCTCTCTCCCAAGCTTCGTTCACCACCATCTTCTCTCCCCTTGGCCACCCCCTCTTCTCTGTTTGTAGCGGCTTCCGGCGACGGACATGCACATCGATAACCCCGGGGCTCAGAGAATAGTGGTGGTGATTGGTTTATGCCGCCCCTCCTCCCCCCCTTTGTACCCCTTCCTTCTCCGGCCACAAGTCCGGTAAACTCTGTCTATTTTTGCTTCACCACCATCTGATCACTACTACCACTCGGCTACCCCCTCTTTCTACTTTCTCTTTCTTCGTTTCACCATCAAACTTTATGGGGGGTTGCTCAGACCTGAACAGGTGTGGCGGCAGTGGTTAGAAATGGGTTAGGGTTGCTCAGATCTGAACCGGTGGCCCCAAACAGAGGCGGAAGGCGGTGGTGGGGACGGTGGTTTGGTGGGAGTTGTGCAGAGGCGGAAGGCGATGGTAGTTTTGTGGGGAGACCGGTGGGGGTTTTGTGCAGAGATCGGTGGTGGTTTTCTGGTCGACTGGACCTTTTGTCACCACTTGTTGATTTATCTGCTTCAATGGTGATTTTGATGATTTTTGGTAAAGTTGTGAATGCTATTTCTTTTTGGGTTTGTTGTTACTGTCATTTTGTTGCTACTGCCATTTTGAATGTTTAAATCAGTTTGAATGATGTTCAAGTTCCTTTTGAATGTTTAAATCGGTTTTGAATGATGTTCAGGTTCCTTCTGGGTTTGAATGATGTTCATGTTCCTTCTGGGTTTGAATGATGTTCATGTTCCTTTTGAATGTATAAATCGGTTGAATCTGGTGCCTTTTTGAATCGGCGGTGATGATACAAAAAAAACGGACGATGGCGCGGCAAGGATGGTGGAGGGTAGGTTTTTGAACCCGCAACCCCACTTTGCAGCCTCTGATTATCGGAAAATCTGAGCCAAAACTTCGTTTTTTTTTTTTCCAGAATCCACTCGTTCTTTTTTATTTTTGTTTGTTGGGTTTTTATAATTTTTTTTCGAGGCGTCGATGATGATAGCAAACTATCTGAGACACCTACCGAGTAACGATTTTCTGGGTGCGTTCGTTTTTGTGTAAAAAAGTTTTTGTTAAAAAAAATGTTAAACCGTAAACTTTTTAACGTAAAACGTAAAAAGTTTTTCGTAAAACGTAAAAAAATTTAGGTAAAACGTAAAAATTTTTACGTAAAATGTAAAAAAAGGCGCGTAAAACGTAAAAAAAATGTTAACGTAAAAAACCGGTGCGTAAAACGTAAAAAAAAACGTTAACGTAAAAAACTAGCGCGTAAACCGTAAAAAACCGGCGCAAAAAACGTAAAAAACGTTAACGTAAAAAACCGGCGCGTAAAACGTAAAAAACCGGCGCGTAAAACGTAAATAACGTTAACGTAAAAATGGCGCGTTGAAAAAACGACGCGTGAAAAAGCCGAGCGTAAAAACGGCGTGTCAAAAAACGGGGCGTGAAAAGGCTGGGCGTAAAAACGTAAAACGTTAAACGTAAAAATCTGTAAATAAATCTGAATTTAAAAATGCTTAATATAAAAAACTATGTTTAAAAAATAAAAATCTAATATAATAATACAATAAAGTAATAAAAAAAACAAGAAACTCAAAAAGACAAAATAGAGTGCTTTTACTTAAATACCCTTTTGGATTAAAATATTAAAGACATAATAAGACAAAAAATACTTAATATTATTTTTAAATACTTTTAATCTCATCCATCCATCTACTTGATCTAATGGCTAGAAAGTGGTTCTCGCGGTTCTTACAACTGGATGTGGTTCTCATTTTAGCGGTCCCCTATATATATATATATATAGGATTAGGTTCAAACGTGAACAAAATCCCAAGAGTGAACTGCGTGAACTGATCTGGGCCCTTGATTTTTATGATCTTGAGATTAAAGTGAGTGGCATGATGGTAATTATTTGGTTAATTTTTTTCATTTAATTAAGGAAAATTGGTAATTAATAAACCAACCTTTCACCAGTTGGTAAAGAATAATCCTACCTACAGAATTGGTAAATAATAATACTACCTTTCAATATGTTGGTACTCAATGGACCTCCGTTAGTTTTTTTTAACTGAAGTTAGTTTTTAACTTTTATTTATTACACAAATAGTCCCTGTAGTTATAATTTACTAGTTTTAACTATGAGTTAATAGCCAAAATGGTCCCTGAGGTATGCATATACATACACCAACTACACATACAAGAACTTTATCATTCTTCCTCTCCAATACATACATCAGACAACACACATACATGAACTTCAAACCCTAGCCCACACACTCACCTCACACTCTCTCTCTCTCTCGGCAGACACCTAACCGGACTCCGGCCGACACCGGAGGAGCTCCGGCAGAGACATGGCGGACCAGCGGCGGCGGTTGTGGATGTTGACGGTGGTTCAGCGGCAGATTCCCCCCAAATCGAGTCCCCTAAACGCGATTCCGACACCAGATTTCCGGTTTGAACGGCGGTGGTAGTGGTTTCGGACCACGGCCGCCATGAATCTTCGAGTTTTCCCACCCTGGTAAGCGCCTAAAACTCACCCGCTTCGTCTCCTTCTTTTAGATTCGTTCATTTCTCGCTCAAATGTGATGTTTTAGGTCGGGGTGTGATGGTTTCGGTAGTGGAACGTGGGTGGTGGTCGATGACGTTTGGGATGACGACAGGCGGAGGTGGTGGTGAGGACCACGGTAGCAGTGGTGGTGGTCTCGTGTCGGACTGACGGCAGCGGGCGGCAGAGACTCCGGCAACGGCAACAGTAGTGGTGATTACGTTGGCTCGAGATTTGGATCGGTTCACCTTCGGTTCAGAATGGGTACGGATCATGGTCAGTTTTGGTTTAGGTTTGAGGGTTGATATTCAGTTTTTGATATAAATCTGGTTTCGTTGGATTGAGTTCGGATTTAACTCAGTCTGTGCAGATGTGATGTCGGTCCATGTTTTGTTTGTGAGATGAAGAAGATAAAGTTTGTGTGTGTATGTATAATATGCAGACAAAGAAAACTAAGGGTTTTCTAGTTGAGAAGATTACTTCTCAGTGTTTGTTTGTGAATGAGACTAAAAGGCATTTATATATAGAGATATTGAGATCTCTCAAGAGATCTTGTAAATCTAATGTCGCGTTAATCGCTTGTTAATCACGAAATTAAGGGTCGTAAATTACCGCGTTAATCGTGGTGGTGGCGGTGCTGTGGCGGTGGTGGTGGTGGTGGCGGTGCGGCGGTGGTGGTGGCGGTGGTGGCGGCGGCGGTGCGGTGGTGGTGGTGGTGGTGGCGGTGCAAACCTCAGGGACCATTTTGGCTATTAACTCATAGTTAAAACTAGTAAATTATAACTACAGGGACTGTTTGTGTAATAAATAAAAGTTAAAAACTAACTTCAGTTAAAAAAAACTAACAGAAGTCCATTGAGTACCAACATATTGAAAGGTAGTATTATTATTTACCAATTCTGTAGGTAGGATTATTCTTTACCAACTGGGCAAATGTTGGTTTATTAAATACCAATTTTCCTTTAATTAAATACAAAAAGGGTATATTTGTAATTTCAATCTTAAATTGATTGCATAAATCTCTCACAAATCAAGTAATCAATTATCTTCTTAAATTTATTGCATAAATCTCTCACAAATCAAATCAAGGATTAGGAAAGATGTAACTTAATTCAATTATTAAAATAATTATTTGTTTAAATGCGATGTACACATGTGTATTCTGATTTTGCCCTTTTTTTAATGCGATGTACACATGTGTATATCGTCTGTTTTTGTGATATCTCTGAATTTTTTTGTATTGAATGTTGATGTACACCTGTGAATTACTGTACACATATGTACGATGTTGAGTACACATGTGTACTGTTCTATTTATTTCCAAGTACACATGTGTATACTGTTGAAATATGAATGTTACGTGGATCTTAAAAATCAAAATTTGAATTCTGGTGATGAAATCTGAAATAAAAATTAAAATTGAAATCTGGTGATTTGTTGTTTATTTTGATAATTATCTTATTAATAAATAAACATTGTTGATGCAGATTTTGTGTCCGATGCTTGTCGAATAGATTAGTTATTATTTTACGCTGAATTTGTAATAGTTAGTGAAACGGTCTATCGAACGTGCATAGACCCGCTCGTTTGAAGTGGTCAAACGAGAGGGTTATTCGTTTGACCGTGTGTGGTTGCAAGACAAATTATGGTTGCTTATTGTTGGTGTCGAAGGATAAGGCATCGAAGGATTGTGTATCCTTCGATGAGCTCGAAAGATATCCATCGAAGGTTGAAGATGGACCTCGAAGGATATGGCATCCTTCGAGGTATGTGTGTATCTTTCGAAAGCTGGATGGTCGACAGATGATCTATCGACCAGTCAGTTTAATCCTTCGACCGTGCAACCTGTGTTTGGTATAAATACCAACACCTTGTCATTTGCAACACAAGAGTGAGAGCACAAGTGTGTGCAAGAGAGTGATAGGAGGTTTGAGACCTCACCGGGAGAAATCACCACTTGGTTTCTCCCCGGATGTATACTTCTTTGGTATTAGTTCGGATTCAATGTAATCGGGCCGACTTGTAATGTTTACTACCGGATTAATACAAAGTTTGTTTGTTTATCATCTCTTATCTCTTCCATCTTTGAACATGAACATGAAAATCACGGTTTCGGTCCCCAAACCCGGTCCTACAATTGGTATCAGAGCCATGGTGCCCGATTTAGTAAATCTAACCGTTTACTAAGTCACATGTGCTCTAGATCTGTGATTTTTGTGCGTTTTTGTTCAAGATGTAAAAATGGTGAAAATGAGAAAAACTCAGATCTGGACCCGAATATTCAGATCTGTGCTAAAACGAGTGTTGGGTTTTATGTTTTTCTCCTAAAAATTCAAGTTATCATCATCAAAAACCGTTTACAAAGCGTTTTCATCGAATCTGCAAATTTTACACAGTCCTGTGTTCTTGATGTTCCTGGTATCTTCATACTTCGAAGGATCATCTTCAAACTTTGAAAGATCATTCCTTGTCTCGAAGGGTCAACCCAACTTTTTCTCGAAGGGTCATCTTGACAGTTAAGCAACTTCGAAAGGTTATCAGTTATTTCGAAGGGTCATACTATCTGTTTCGAAGGATCATAGAGACCAAACAGAATCGAAAGATCAAACAAAATCGAAAGGTCATCTTAATGCTTTTCGAAAGGTCATCTTTTCATTTCGAAGGGTCATCAACCCCAACTGACTTCGAAAGATCATCCTCAGATCTCGAAGGATGCTGTTTGGGGCTCGAAAGATTGAACAGATCGTGAAAGATGATGGTGCTGCTGTTGTTTGTATCGAAGAAAAAGATCTAAGAGAGAGTTGGCTGCTGATGGTGACTGCCGTAAATGAATATGCTGTCACATGTTGTGTTTTGGCAGCTAGGTTTTTCTCTTTGTTTGGGCCAATTTATCATTGATTGGGCTGCTCATTTGCTAGAAGGGGCCTAGTTTGGTGACAACAGGCCCTACTCATTGGAATGTGATAATTTGGATTTTACAAATTCTGGAATATGGGCCTTCGAGGACTAGTTGATGGATCAAGCCAAGAAGTTGAATTTAAAATTGTGGTTTGGCATTGGATAATGGACCGAATGTGTAAGTTGCAAAGTGGGGTCGGGTATTCGCGAAGATTATCTGACCGGGCTTCTATTTTTCAACGCCAAATTCGTACAAATTTGGGAGCGCGCGGGATGATGCGGGATGATGAAAACAAGAGATGATGAAAACTTGATTTTTGAAAAATGTGGGGTAGTCACGGTTACCGATGCAAATGGCAAAAATGGTGACGCGACTATTATGGGCCAAAAACGACAGTTCCGCTTAGTGGAGGGAATTGGTGATTATTTGACGACAGTTTCTTTGAAGTGGAAAGAATCTGTTAAGGTTTAGAGATTTTACCAAAGAAATGGGGGGATAAAAATTTTCATATGTTGAATTTCTTCGGTAAATTTCTAAACGCAATCATAGGTATGCTTAAAGATCAAGACTTGATGCAGTTGTTATAGAATGGAACCCTTATCAAATGCCGGTTGGAGTATTGGAAGATCAGCGGAAGATCGGTCAATTGAGCCTTTTGAGGAAATTGCACAACACTCGACTTGGATACGCGTACTTTGAGGGGGAAGTTTTATACAATGAGCATCAAGATACTACTTACCTGGATCATCGGTCAAGGGGGAATTTGTTTACACAGAGAAGATGATTACTTGACTGAAGATCGATGATTGCAGTTGCATTTTCAGCATTCGACAGCAACGGACAAGGGGGAATTTGTTGATGCAGATTTTGTGTCCGATGCTTGTCGAATAGATTAGTTATTATTTTACGCTGAATTTGTAATAGTTAGTGAAACGGTCTATCGAACGTGCATAGACCCGCTCGTTTGAAGTGGTCAAACGAGAGGGTTATTCGTTTGACCGTGTGTGGTTGCAAGACAAATTATGGTTGCTTATTGTTGGTGTCGAAGGATAAGGCATCGAAGGATTGTGTATCCTTCGATGAGCTCGAAAGATATCCATCGAAGGTTGAAGATGGACCTCGAAGGATATGGCATCCTTCGAGGTATGTGTGTATCTTTCGAAAGCTGGATGGTCGACAGATGATCTATCGACCAGTCAGTTTAATCCTTCGACCGTGCAACCTGTGTTTGGTATAAATACCAACACCTTGTCATTTGCAACACAAGAGTGAGAGCACAAGTGTGTGCAAGAGAGTGATAGGAGGTTTGAGACCTCACCGGGAGAAATCACCACTTGGTTTCTCCCCGGATGTATACTTCTTTGGTATTAGTTCGGATTCAATGTAATCGGGCCGACTTGTAATGTTTACTACCGGATTAATACAAAGTTTGTTTGTTTATCATCTCTTATCTCTTCCATCTTTGAACATGAACATGAAAATCACGGTTTCGGTCCCCAAACCCGGTCCTACAAACATAATGTGGATAATGAATTTAAATTAGGAAATATGTAACTTAATTCAATTATTAAAATAATGATTTGAATCTAATTTTTTATATAATTACAATCCTACCCTTAACAACTAAAAATGAAATCAAGAGTCCATATATGTTCACGCAGTTCACTCTTGGGAGGTTGTTCACGCTGGAACCCTACCCTATATATATATATATATATGTGTGTGTGTGTGTGTTATAGATAAAAATAACTAAATAAATGATATACAGTATGTTTTATATAATTTTTTAAAACATTATATGAAAATAATTACACATGTATATTACTAAAATGATAAAATAATTAATAAATGATTCACATCCTTGAACTTGAAAATTGTACAACGAACTCATACTTAGTTATAGAACTTGAGTCGATTAAGGGTATGTTTGGCAAAAGTAATTGATGGCTGGAAGATGGTAGCTAGTTGCTATAGTTTTTTAGATATATTTGGTGTTTGGCAGAGTAGCTGAAACTTTTAGTAAAATGTATAAAATGATCAAAACAGACAACTAAAAATTTAAAAAGTTTGTGGATTAAAAAGTTCATTATCTTTAGAGGTTAAAATAGTCATTTTTCCCTAAAAGTTTGTAACTCCTTCTAAACGCTACTAGTAGGAGCGTTCAACCAAAAGATTAAAGCTCCTAACCTAAAAGATTCAAGCTCATTCAACCAAAAAAGACTTTTTATTGAGTAGAAGATTTTTCTTAAAAGCTTAAATCTAGTAGATACTAAGACTACCCGGTGTGGTTTGGTTAGTCCCCAAAGAGACTATCCGCCACGTAGGCGCCACCTCACGAAAGGTGGAGGACCATCCCCTTGGGGACTACCCAACCTATTATAAAAAACCAATATAATATAATATATAATAAAGGGGAGAGAGAGAAGTAAGAGGGGGGCCCACTTGTTTGCCTCGTCTCCAACGGCTTGGAGAAGACGCCGGTGCCGCGACGAGCCCAGGGAGACAGTGTGCAACGTGGGGGACGAACCGGGACGGGGAGGGGACGACCCCCATGGTCTAAAAGCTACTAAAAGCTCCTAAAAACTCTATGTCAAACATACCCTAAGTATTTAATTGAAATAATATGGGTCAAAACTGAAATAGTGTTTATTACACATAACTGTAAAGGTAATACGGTAATAGTGATTAGTGATTAGATAGCACGGTTTGAAATAGGGTACAACAATCAAGGAAAGCATCTATGCTTTTTTACTAAATCAATGAACCAACTGGACCCAAAGACCAATTCCACTATAAAACTGCTTTTTCACTGTTACCTTTTGAATTTTATTCATTCCTTTTCGAAATGTACAATTATAATGTCTCACTTTTTGAAATTATGCTCATATAACTATAGATATCCTACTAAAAATATCAATATAATGTTTTGATATATAACAAGGGTTACTAGCTAGGAGTTCACTTGATCATAATGGCCCTTGTCTATCTCATTCCTCTCCTTTTCCTCCTCCACCCCCTTGGCCCATTTCCGACGGTTTCCGCCGTTGGTATAAACTACGGCACACTCGGAAACAACCTCCCTTCGCCGAGAACAGTAGCCCAACTCCTCCAATCCACAATCATCGATAAAGTGAAAATCTACGATACCAACCCGCAAATCCTCCAAGCCTTCTCCAACTCGGGCATTGACATTATAGTCGCGGTCGAGAATAACCATGTCGCTAACATAAGCTCCACCAAGTCCGCCGCGGAGGATTGGTTCACCGCCCGTATAGCCCCATTCATCCCGGCCACTTCCATCGTCGGCATTGCTGTCGGTAACGAGTACTTAGCAACCGGAGACGATAGCATGGACCCTAATGCCCTTATTCAAGCCATGCAAAACCTCCATGAAGTCTTGTTATCACGCGGACTTGAACCGAAAAATCAAGATCAGCACCCCGCATAGCATGGCGGTTTTAGCCACCTCATTTCCGCCTTCCGCCTCCACCTTCGCCACCACCCTCATGCCAACAATGACTTCCATTCTAACCTTCTTAGCCGACACCGGTTCACCATTTATGGTCAATGCCTACCCTTACTTCGCTTATCGAGACAATCCCACCACGGTTTCGCTTGAATACGCCTTACTTGGAAACTCAAGTGGGGTCCACGACCCCAAAGGGTACGTCTACAAAAACATGTTAGACGCACAGATCGACGCAATCCGTTCAGCCATCGCATCGTTAGGGTTTGGAGGCCGGTCGATTCATATCATGGTTTCTGAATCTGGCTGGCCCTCAAAAGGCGAGCCCGGTGAGACAACAGCCTCACCGGACAACGCGAAAACCTACAACACTAGGCTAATCACCAAGGCCCAATCAAATAAAGGGACCCCAATGAAACCTAATGACAAAATAGATATATTTCTATTTGCTTTATTTAATGAAAACAAGAAAGAAGGGGGTGCAAGTGAGAGAAACTTTGGCCTCTTTAATGGGGATGGTTCAAAGGTTTATGATGTGGATTTGAGTTGTGAGTTTTGTAGTGGGTCCAAAATGGAGTTTGGGTTTGGACCAGGGTCAAAAGTGGTTCAAAGAGGTCCATCGGTTTGGTGTGTGGCTAAGCCACATGCGGATGAGAAGCTGGTTCAAGGTGTGTTGGACTTTTGTTGTGGGCCTGGTGGTGTGGACTGTAGGGAGGTTTATGAAAATGGGGCCTGTTTTGGGCCCAATAAGGTCCATGCGCATGCCTCATATGCAATGAATGCATATTATCAAATGCATGGGAGAAATTACTGGAATTGTGATTTTAAAGGAAGTGGGCTTGTCACATTTAGTGACCCAAGTAAGTTTTTCCATTTTATATTTTAAATTTAAACAATGATTGCTGATATATAATATGTGGGTAAAATTTGGGAAGTGGAAATTACTTTTTGCAAGGGGTATTAAAGTAATTTACTAATTATTAATGATTTTTTTTTTAATTTTAAACAGGTTATGGATCATGCAAATACTCCCAACAGTAGAAAAGGGTTCATGGTGGATTGAATTTAAAAGCCTAAGATTATGATTTGTAACTTATGTATTAGAAGTTGTATGATAAATCATTTTAATCTAGTATGACGATTGAACTTTGCCAAAGAGTGATCTCCATCAAGTTGCTAATGTTGATAACATCAAAATGTTCAAATAAACCACTTTTCTGTTATCTCTAGCTCAGGTCGGCTCAACCTTTTTGAGGTCTAAAGCGAGTTCTAAAACTAGGTCCTTTTGCAAATGAATCTAAAAATTATTATAAAAACCAAACATGCCTCAATAATTTGAGACAATGGCTGACTAGGAATTCTTGTGTGTGTGTGTGTGTTTTTTTTTTTTTTTTTTTTTTGGGGGGGGGGGGGGGGGGGGGGGGGGTCCATCATGTTACATTTGGGGATCTGTTTTTTTTCAATTTGATTTTCTCAGTTTTAGTGTTTGTTTTTAACATTACTTACAGTTACATACATCCAACAGTATGATCATTTTTTTTTTTTTTGTTGGAACTAATAAATTGGTATAATAAAATATATAAAATTAGAGAATAGAGGGTGAAGAGATGAAAGCATTTTGATCATCTTGAAAATCATGCGGGAATTAAAAGGTAATGAACTCCACATGGGCTTGCTCACTGCTGGGCAGTGGGCACATGTTAGTTAAAAGTTGTGGTTTTGTGGATATCTTGAATGGCCCAACAGGCCTAGTGTATATATAAATTCATAATCCACATAATATTCACAACTTTTAATTTTATTTGAACGGCAAAGATCTCATGTGTAAACTCACTCTGCTTGGAGCTATATCTAAGGTCGACTCCTCGACGGCCATGAGACCGTGCCCCTGATGCGCTAGAACCAGATGGAATCTGTAAATCCTTACCACGCATCAGGTTCGAACCCGGGATTAAAGCCCTGATCCGTCCTTTCATCCAGATGTCCCTCGAAAATAGCCCAAGCGGGAATCGAACTTGCGTCACCACTAGGGAGGGCCGGCCTTTTGACCACTGGACCAAATCTACTGATGTTATCCCATAGGACAATGGTAAAGCGGTCGGTTGTTATCAAGTAGCACAATAGGTTTGTAACCTACTTGAGGATATTTCCTCGTGTGAAAATGTTTCTAGTTTCCTTTTCATTGGTAGTCTTCTGCTTCGACCATTATATTTAATAATTTCAAGGAAGTTAGGGTACTCTTTACTAAAATTCCTTCCTCGCTCTTGTTTAACCAGTTGTAACAATCGTTTTTAAACAACTTTTAAAAACTCAACCCTATTTATTTAGTTTTACTACAAGAGCATCAAACATTGAAATTTTTACTCCTAACATCTATAATATTCTAATTTTCAAGAGAAAGTGTTTGTTTGTTTGTTTGTTTGTTTGTACACAAAGTCACAAACACAAAATGGTTGACTTACCAATGAACTCTAGCTCAAGTGGTAGGAGGACTTGAGTCTTCACGTTCTTCTGTGAAGACTCAAGTTCGATTCTTATTTGGTGCAAAAAAAAGAGTGAGGCACTGGGTTCAATCCTTGAACCAAACGGGTTTTACCGATAATTTCACCGTCGTGCCTACGGGCGGGTGGGTTACCGGGTTTTCCCCGGAAGTGGTGGTAGACGACTCGGGTTACTCTCGGAGTACTCCGTTTGTCCAATGGGTACACCAAAAGTACTCGTGATTGATTTGTTGGCCGTTAAAAAAAAACAAAATGGTTGACTTTAATGAATTTAAGATAGCAAGTTTAGATTACATATTCAAACTGTCAAGGGTAGGTAGGGTGAGTATGGTTGGTATTTAAGGTTTGTGTTTAAAGTCATTTACACATATAAAAAGTCAAAATGAAGTACAAAAACAGTCCTTAGACTTGTCTAGGCTAACACTTCTAGGATCTCAATATAATTCTTTTTCAATTTTAGTCCAAATTCAAACAAATCCATCGTCTTCATAATCTATTTATCAACAAAAAACACACATTTGTGTGTGCGTGTGTATGTACTATGGACATATAGCTCAACACTTAAGTCTTAGATTGAATTTTAGTTTCGAAACTTTTTTCGAATGAAAAAATTGGCATAACATTATCCCATTTATCTAGATTTGTTATTGATAACGATATAATGAATAGTTTATAGTTAGTGTAGTTAAACTAGTTATATTAATCTATGTATCTATCTATACAGATACATACTTTTTTTGATAAAATTCTTTCACATATCATGTGTATATAAATGTGTCCATCCACTATTGGTAGAGCCAACTCGTCCTACGCCGGATTAATGTATAGATTTATGAGTAAAATTAGTGGGTGTGTAAGTTACCTTTTTTTAGTATGAGATTCTATCTTCTATTAGGCTCGTTGGTCGTGTTCTCATTCGGGGTTATGGCGTCGCTTGCTTGGTGGCGAAGACAAAGAAGGAACAGAGGCAAGTTCGGTACCGCTTGGGATGTGGCACCAACGCGAACATGGGAATACCATGCCACACCTTCAGTACCGCCCCCACCCTTGGTGATGTGACACCGCGAGATGACGATAATAAGTGGCCTAATTAGTTCATATGATGTCAAATCCAAATTAAACCCAAAGAAAACATCAAAGTTAGCTCAACATGGATATAATCCAAATCCATATATTCAAGTCAGCCAAACTCCTAAACTTGAACATTTGTGTGGTTACCATTAATTATCGACTATAATTTTCATGTTAATTGAGCATTCGACCCCATCACGCTTTAAAGTAGGGGTGTGCATGGGTCGGTTTGGGTCGGTTTTGACCAAAAAACATAACCATAACCGATCGGTTATGGTGGTTATGGTTATTCGGTTTTGATGGTTATAGTGGGTCGGTTATGGGTGGTTAACCGTGTATTTAGCTTAGCTAAAAATAGCTTAATTTTTTTAACATGGAATAAATTGTTATTGCATATTTGTATATATTAGTATATTAGATAGTATTAAAAAATATATATAATCTATAACATTAATACAAATTATTATCGAATATTCAAATAAAGTGATATGATACATTCCATAAATTCAAACAAACATTCAACCAAGACCACAAAATGATATGAAAAACCAATAAGTACTAAAAATCTTCAGTCAAAAACATCAAATATTAAAAATATGGTGAAAAGTCCTAAATCTTGCAAAGATTTATTACATGTCGGTTCGGTTCGGTTCGGTTATGGTGGGTATGAAAAAAATGATAACCATAACCGACCCGCTACATTCGGTTTTCAAAAAAACCATTAACCGACCCACCGGTTTTTATTTGGTTCGGTTTTTTCGGTTCGGTTTTGTCGGTTAATTCGGTTATGGTTCGGTTAATTCGGTTTTTTGCACACCCCTACTTTAAAGGGGCAAAAACTCGCTAAAGGGGAGTGGAGTGTTGAATGAACGATCTTGATGCTTGTCATTGAGCATTTCACCTCTTTGTTTTTGTTGTCAGAAAATTGTGGGTCTGGTTCATTAGTTGTTTTAAATATAAATTTTTAGGTAACAATAAAAGAAACGTTCCCAAAAAAAATGGTGTGGTGATAATCTGTCTCCACTCTATCCAATAGAGAGTTCAAAACTCAAAAAGTGCAGATATATATATATATATATATCATATATGAGCATTCAAGAGTAGGTTACTTTGCCATTTAAGAAAAAGACAAATAAGAAAGAAATAATAATTAACCATACTTAATAGTGAAAACATTCATTCAATATAGATCTAGAGTTAAGTTCTTTTTGAGTCCCTGTGGTTTGTGTAGTTTAACTGTTTGAGTCCAAAAATCAAACTTGTCTTGATTTGAGTCCCTGTGGTTTTGTATTTTTAACCATTTGAATCCAAAATGCAAACCTCATCCAAAAACCATTTGGATTCAAATGGTTAAAAATACAAACCACAGGGACTCAAATCAAGAAAAGTTTTTGCATTTTGGATTCAAATGGTTAAAAATACAAACTACAGGGACTCAAATCAAGACAAGTTTGGTTTTTGGACTCAAACAGTTAAACTGCACAAACCACAAGGACTCAAAAAGAACTTAACTCATCTAATATAGATCTACTTCCATCCATCATAAGTTACTAAACCATACATTATCCAATAAACCATCTTTGAGGGGTATTAAAACAAATACTCCATGAAGTTTAGGGGGTCTAAATGTAACCTGTCCTTTTCATAAATAAACACCTTTTAGAGCATTCACATTCAATCCATCAAATTATACATACATTCCACTAAAAAACAACTCCTATATCAATATATTTCCACTAAAAACAAATACTTTTTCTCTCTCCTTTCAATTAAATAATATTATCATTACATTTTTCTCTCTCCTTCACTCACAACCACTTTCAATATATATTAAAAAAATTATACTGGATGAACAGTGTCCCCCCAAATATACAGATGAACAGTAACATTTTCTCTCTCCTCCACTCACAACCACTTTTTATACCCTTTATAATATAAAAACCTCTCCTCTCATTATTTGATGGATTGAATGTGAGTGCTCTTAGCAATTTACCCTTCCTTTCTGATTTCCATTTCAAGTAGTGCTTTGCTTTCTTTAGGGTTACCAAAATTGGGTGACATTTGTGACCAACAAAAGCATCAGAATCAACTTCTCACCAGTGAGCAATTTCTCTTCACCATATCTATTATTCTGCCCAATTATAGTCACAGATTTGGGTCCTTATATGTGACAATCTCACCTATAAATTTCATTTTTGTTTTCACTATCTAGGTTAATTATTTATGCCATGATCAAGGGTTTTGTGAAGATTACTGGACTTGCAATGAATTTTTAAAGAGAAAGTTGAAGCTTTTATTATTATTTTTATTGTTATTATGGTTAGTTAGTTTTTGATGATTTTAAGGTGGACTGTTAGGCACAAGTTTGTTACTTTTTGAAGGGTTATTACTTATTAGTGGTGTTTTATGTACCAAAATAAAGTATGGCTGGTGGAACTGGTGTTACACCATCATGTGTGATTGTAGAAGATGATTTTAATAATAATAATAATAATAACAATAATATTAATATTAATATCACTTCTGGGGTGGAAGAAAGATTAAAGAATTCAGACCAGTTGGATCAACTGGAAGTTGGAAAACCGCCAAGACATATGTCGGTTGTTCGCCATAGCGTGAGCACTGCTACGCTGCTGCCGCCTGCAAATTCGGTATATAAATCATATAAATTTTGAAACTTGATTGAAAGCTTTGATTTTGTTGTCAAGATTTTTAGTTTTTTTTTTTTTTCATGCTGTCATTTGTTGACTTTTTTAAGTAATTTGTAAGGACTTTGACCTTGGGATTGTTGGGGAATCTGAATATATGCCGATGATGATTCGATCAGGAAGTTGTGCGGAGAAAGGGCCGAAGGAATACATGGAAGATGAACATATATGTATAGACGATCTTCTAGAACATTTAGACACGATAGAATTACCTCCCGTTGGAGCTTTCTATGGGGTATGCATATAAATCAATCGTTTTGATTTTTAATTACATATATATGCCCTTAGATATCAACGGTTGTGATTTGATGCCAACAGGTTTTTGATGGGCATGGTGGAACCGATGCTGCATCGTATGTTAGAAAGAACATATTGAAGTTCATAATTGAGGACCCGCAGTTTCCGGGCTGCTTGAAGAAGGCGATAAGAAATGCATACATAAAAGCCGATCAAGCATTTGCAGAAAACAGTTCTGTTGATATATCTTCGGGAACCACTGCATTGACCACTCTTGTATTTGGAAGGTCGGTGAGCTTCTTGTTTTCATTTACCCATTCATATTTACAAAAATAAATCCCAATGTTTTTTTTTAATTTCCGTTCAGGATGATGGTAGTTGCAAATGCCGGTGATTGTCGGGCCGTTTTAGGAAAACGAGGCAAAGCAATAGAATTATCGAACGACCACAAACCTAATAGTTTATCAGAGAGGCATAGAATTGAACGGCTCGGTGGTGTGATTTATGACGGGTACTTAAATGGTCAATTATCAGTGGCCCGAGCTCTTGGAGACTGGCACATGAAAGGCCCGAAAGGCTCTGCTTGCCCGTTAAGTGCCGAGCCGGAGTTGCAAGAAATTTTATTGATGGAAGAGGATGAGTTTCTTATAATGGGGTGTGACGGACTGTGGGATGTCATGAGCAGTCAATGCGCTGTAACAATAGCCCGAAAAGAATTAATGATTCATAATGACCCGGAAAGATGCTCGAGAGAACTCGTTCGTGAAGCACTTAAACGGAGTACGTGTGATAATTTGACGGTAATTGTGATATGTTTTTCTCCAGATCCACCACCTTGGATTGAGATTCAATCACAAATCGGACATAGGAGGGGTATTTCTTCAGAAGGCTTAAACTTTCTTAAGGGCATTTTAGATGGTAATTTATAAAATCTGTGTTTATAATGCCTATGTACTTGTTTCAGGAAAATATGATGGAAATTAGCGACCTTTGTGTACTTGTTTCGGGAAAAATGTGGTATCAAATAGGGTCTCGATCATGTCAGGTTGGTAAGTTGACAGGTTTCCGATTGGAGGTTTGAATTGTTCAAACTACATGTATTCATGCCAAAAACATCAAACCTAACCTGGACACACTTAAATACATGTTACCTAAACGCGACCCGCGACCCGTTTAACCCATCTATTTAAATGTGTAACGATTTGGCTGATAGTAATCAAGTGGTAAATGTGTTTGGCAGGTCGAGTTGTTTATTTAAACTACTTAGCGGGTCGACAATTCGATATATTTAATTATCTAGGCTACACAGGTTAACCCAAATATGATCTTTTTATTAAAGCGGTCAACCCGGACATGGGCGTTTAATTAAATAGGTGAACCTGAACAAGACTCGTTTATTAATCATGTAAGATAAGATATGACAACCCAAAATGTGATTATTTTTGTCATGTTTGTATCAGTGTTATGGATAAAATTGCCACCCCTAGACCATCAATACATGCTTTCGAGGCTTGGAATCTGTTAAGCACCAACTTTAGATTAAGGGATTAGATTAACTAACTGAAACACAAATATTACAAAGATGTAAAACTCTTTTCGGTCTAAATTGTTCATATATTGAACTCGTACTATGGATTCAAAGCTTACACACTGTGGCTTGGAATTCGTAAGTGTTCTTTGGTTTCGCCTGTCACAAGCAGTTCGTATTACAGTTCATGATCACAGATTCTCAAAGTTCTCCATGAATTTCATCATCTTCATGACTTGACTCATGGTCATGACTGCAGTCAAACGTTAAGACATCAGATTCTATTTCAAGCCATCATGCAGTAGGTTGATTTTGGTTTATATTTTATCTCTAACATAAATAGATAAAATAAATCATCCAAATTACATATCTAATCACAAATACACTGTATTAATAAAATTATGAAGTGTAAAACTGAACACAAACAAAAAGAACCCAGGTCTGTTATAGAATCATACAACTAAAGATTCGAAAGTTACCTTGTTGACGAGTTGCAGTGTTTGCTAAGGACGTGACATAATACTTTGCTCACTTCTCCTACTTTAACCGATCCTTTCTTTATCAATTCTGCCAACTGTGGTTAAATACCGCAACAAATGGGTAAGCACATAAGAATAAAAAATCTTATGTTTCAAGTCAAGACATGTCGAGTAATGGGCCATAATGCGTGCAGGTAAGTTTTTGATACGGTCTGGCAATATTGACGCATAACATCATTTGTTCAAAATTTATTTAGAAAAAGGGTGTTAAATTATGATTACAACTTTTAAATTGGTTCAACAATAATTTAATTTATGGAGTAAAATGAGTCAAGAAGTTTTATACATATAAATAAACTTTTGAATATTTTTAACCTATTTGAATCATTCAATCCAGTTGACTGACTAATCTTTTGATTTGACCCACTAGAGATGATGAAACCTGTGAGTCGACTTAATAAGTAAATGAATCAAGATTGGCACGCTATTTCAATGGTGGGATCCGGTAAATGGATTGAACCCTTAGGGACCAACAAGTTATATAAAGCATTGACTCACCTCATCTTCGGTTTCCTCGAGTAATCTGCAATAGATATACAAAACAAATTAGACATGTTGGTATATTTTTCCACGTAAACAGCATACTAAGACTAAAATTGTTATGGTGAATTGATTTCTAATCTCACCTTCCACAATAGGATGATATCTCCTTTGAGTAAGCACGCGACTCTTGCTTATCTACACATCAGAAGAAAAGATTCTTGCTTATTTGCAAAATGAAATGAAAACTTGCACAAAAAAGAGGCCTTTTGTGTAAATAAATAAAGCATGTACATAAGTAATCATGTTAGTTTAGTCACTAGATACAAATATATAATTTAGTCCTGTTAAGCTAAAGTAAACTGTATAAGACAAGCTTACTGAAGGAAGTTGTCACCAATACATACTGCTAGTGATGTTATCCCAATCATCCACTTTCATCCATATTTTTTTAGTTGAATCCACCTGCATAAATGATCACAAAGCACCCATTATCAATATTGTTATATTACATGTTTAAGCATTTATTAATAATAAATATATGATACATTAAAACATTTATAATTTATATACAATATGTTTAAGCATTCACCTTCTGAAGTGTGTAGTCTTGCATCTTATCGCAAAGCCCATCCAGGAGGTCAACCACTCTCAGTTCACTGACTCTGTTTAATGAAAGTTAATTAGTAAACAAATTTTGAGTCATCTGTGCAAAGCTTTATAGCTGTAGCCGGTAATGCAAAGGGTAAAATATCCAATAAAGAGAGGTAATCATTTTTGAATTTTTACTTGTAATCTATCACTTTTCCTTGACGTTGACCTTTGGAGTCCAATCGATGTCTCATGTCCAGATGGTTTTTTGGTTTCTCCTGGAACAAGATAAAATTACAAATTAATAAAAATAGAAAAGAAACATAGGATAAAAGGGTTGACACTTTCATATAGAACAGTTCAAGAAATGAAAACATCTTCCTTTCTTTTTTCGGGACAGGAAAATGAAAACCATTGTAAGTTGAGAAATCAGTATAAAGTGAGCAGTAATAATCCTCTTATGCAAGTTGAGACACCCGTCCATCGGAATTCATCAAATCTATGTTATAAACCTCTAAGGGGTTTCTAAAGAAAAACATAGTGTAGCCAGTAGAGACTAGAACTTATGTTGAACACTGGCCAAGGAATTCTAGTTCCACCACAAGGTGCAAGGTAAATTATATTTATTCTACTGTGACCCAATTAACATGAGAATCCCATTTATAGTTCCTAAATCATTATCTTTTCTTCTACATCACCACTCTCATTTTTCTCATTTCTTTTAGAAGCGGTTTTGGAAGCAAGATTGTAAAAGTAAAACACTTCCCAGGATAGGAAAAACAATGTATTTGGAAGAAAGCAGAAAGGTGTACCTTCATCAGTTCAAGTTCCAGCTCCTCCTACAAAATGTAAACCAGTTGACCAATTCAAAATATTAATTCAACTTTCAGTCGATAAATGCCAATATTTTCCACCAAAATAATTTAACCAGCAAGTAGAAAAGTAGGGCTGTTCATGAGCCGGGCCGAGACGAGCTAGGGGAAGCTCGGGCTCGGCTCGATTATAAACCGAGCCGGCTCGGCTCGGATTTAAAACCAAGCTGCAAATCTAAACTCGGGCTCGGCTTGGTTTTAAACTGAGCTGGCTCGGCTCGGCTGGCTCGAATTCAAAAGGAAAATTAATACATAGCTCTCAAAGTTCAACAGTCTAAAATATTAATCGATAGTTTAAAAGAGCATATCCAAAAGGAGTTCAACCTAATACATTACAAGCGAAAATCAAGTTCAACAACACAAAATAAGTTTCAAATTTCAACGAAATACAATATAAGTTTATTAGCATGGTAATCCACCTTCAAATATGCCATAGATATACAATTACACTCATCAATACATGTAAATAATAATCAGTTTTTTGTAATATATTATAAAGTATATAAAAATAAAATACATTAAAGTAAAATAATCCGAGCTAAATCCAAGCGAGCTCCAAGCCACGAGCTTTTTGGACAGCCCTAAGTAGAAGACGCCTTAAACATACATTATAACACCTGTAATAAGCGTTATTTTAACAAAACAAATCATGAAAGCTAACTTTAATTCTAACCAGAACACATCTCCATCAATCTTCAACTAAAAACTCACTAACCAGTCAGTTTAAAGTCTGTATCATAGCTCACATCGCTCAATTCACCCCAAAGAAGGATCAATCCAATGTAACACATACTGTTTTTACCTAAATTTGAGGAATGAAAAGTTAATTATCTTTTACTTCACAAAACTTTGTATAATTTGTTATATTATGTACAATTGCCTATATGTATTCATATCAATTCGTCAATTTCCTGTACCTAAAACCTATAACCTAACCACAAAATCAAATAAACTTTCTCCAATCATACAATGAAAAAGCCAGATATAACAACATTCAACACGCACACATCAAAAAGCAAGAACTAGATCTACAACACAACAACAAACAGATCGGAAATTTCAAAAACGGAACAACGAATCGATTACTCACAGCTACGGCATTGCAAGCTCTGCATTTGTCATGAATGGAATGAGCTAACGATAAAGCGACGAATATTGTCGTCACGAAGATCAAGCGTCGCAACGCCACCGCAACCGCCATCTTCTACTCTTCTCTCCGGCGAAAACCTACAAACACACGCACTCCGTCGGATATTCGTTGAACTGAGATTTAAAAAACTGACCGCAGATTTTTGTTACGTGGAAGACGAGTGTTTCAACCAATTGGAAAGAGACACCTGGCGTAGGCGGTAGGGCCTGGACACGTCGGATTAATTCTAGAAATTATCTATTTGCCCCTCGTTGATAATGAGAATTTCAGAACTGCCCCCTTGAGTATTGACTGTTGTGAAATATACCTATCATAAATGATTTTGGAAACCATCTCTTGCATTTAGAAGATATGTGGAGATATGTAAAGGAACTGAGGAAGTGAAGATGTTATGGATAGCGCATATGTGCGGTGGTTGGATAAAATTATAAGGTAATTCGTTCAAACGTTACCTCAATGACTGGTCCATCATGATATATGGACAATTGGACACCTTGCAAAATCTGAACCATGAACCATTTTTGATTGACTAAAAAATAAGATGTCCGTAGTTAAAATGCAGGGCAAGTGCAACGGTGACACATGAGAGTATTAAATGCTACATGATAACACGAGTAAAGTTTTACGCTGACTTGTAGCACATAACTATGTCTTGTACTTGCTATAGTATCATGATTGACAAAATAAAGGACATATCTGGTTCAGATATAAGGTATGAATAGTAAACGCCATTAATGTCAATTACCGACTATAAAAACCTCTTTACAAATCCACATGTAAGTACTCCGTAAAAAGTATTTATTTTGATGTTTCACTTGCTCTTTCATCTCTACAAACATCAAATACTTGCTCGCACGTCACAATCAGGTCACGATAACCCCTGATGAAGCTAACGATGTTCTTTATTTTGCAGACTCTACGACGACGTTCTCACCATCACCTAGCACTGCAACTAAACACTGTTACAAAACATATACCAATTAATTAACTTCACATTACAATAACTTACACAGTTCATTTAAATGCTTACAAAATCTATTATACATAATACACATCTATATACACTATAAATGCAAAATAAACTACCAAAACGGCTCTTAAATCATCATCATTTTCTTCCTATCATCATTCTTTATTGCTCTTGAATCATCGTCATTTACGAGCTGATGTTTGAGTAAAATTTTCATCACACAAAGTGTAACGAAAACAATATGATACAAAAACCTCTTATTGTACAATAAACCCCCCAAGGACGGTGTGATTACGCGTTGGGAAAGATTTCTGAGAAGTTAGGAATCTTATCAATGTGTCTCAGGGCACGTTCCGCAATCTGACGTGTACTATAGTCACCATTGTGGAATGCGTCCACGAGTGCAGTGCTAACGTTAGGATCACCCGACACCTCATAGGCAATATCGTCCGTCCTTAAAAGTCTTTCCACCACCCAAACCGCTCGCCTTCCTAAATTCTCGGTTTGTTTCTCGAGTAAAACATCAAGAACCGGTTTAATCCCTTCCACCTCGCATAAAACCGCCACCCCTCCTTCTATATTCACACCGTCGTCTAATAAAGTTGACAATGCAGCTAAAGACGCTTCAACCACCTTCACATCTGCATGATCTAAAAGAGCCACCAGTCTCGGTAATGCCGGTCCTTCTAACAAACAAAAAGTATCCCTTTGTGAACACGAGCCACGATGAACCCGACACAAACCCGTCATCACCGTTTGTGTACTAAAACAAGGAAAGATCGACCCACAGAACCCCGGTTCAGGGATCTCCGGAAGTTTGGTCAGGTTTTTGGATTCTTGAGATAGATTCTCCAAAGCATAAGCCGAGACCATCTGCACTTTATCGAGCCCGCTTTGTTGAAGGAGTTCGATGAATAACCCCGTAAGATCATGATCCCGACACAAAGAGACCGCTTTCGGCTCGTTGGGTAACACAAATGTAATTCTTGAAAGTACCCCGACAAGTCCTTCTAAATACGGTGTTACAAACCGACTTCTTCTCGTTTCTCCTTGTCGAATCATTCTGATTCTCGAAATCATCATTTCGAACGCACCTTCATCGAGCAGTTGACGGGTTAGGCCTATATCTTCTTCGGGGAGATCTGCTAGTATCCCAACAGCCGCTGCTTGTTCTTCTGTACTTGCAATGTTTTCCGCAATCACTTTTATTAACCCGCTGAGCTGACCCGCGGTCCCACGTAACGAACTGGCCAGTTCTTGACCCATGTTTGGTGAAAGATTTTGTAGAAGTTTAATCGAAGCCAAACGGAGATCTTGCTGTGGGGCTTCAACGAACTGCACTAGCCCGTTAATAGCACCCGAGCTTTTGATAGCAGACACGACACCGGTCAATGTAGCCGGAGAGCTGGTGAGTCCAACAAGGACTTGTAACAGTTTGCCTTCGATTGCGGGCCCGGTGTTACTGATCAAATGTAGTAGGTTATGTATTATGTATTCCGACACAAAGGTCTGGTTGTTGGGGCCCACGGGGATCGAGTCAAAGTCGCAATCCGAGGTTACAATGTTTGCGAGTATTGTAGCGGAGATTTCTTTGAGTCGCATTGGGAGCTGGTTCTGGCCGGAGAAAAGGTGTTGGACTAGCGGTGAAAGTATACCTTCATCAACCAATATTTTGGCACTTGGATCACATGATGAGACTTGGTTCAGGGCTTTTAGAGCCGCTTCTCGAGACTCCATATTACCACTTTTCATGAGGTTGATTAATGATGTGCCGACGGTTCGAGCCACCAAGACTTTTACATCGTTGCTTAGAGCCAGCTCGCCTAGGTATGAAGCCATGGATAGTTTGGTTTCTGGAGAACCTGCAAGCATCCAAGTAGTTAATAATATATACATTAGAGGTCTAGTTTGACATATAAATCATTCCCTTGGAATTATCGTAAGATAAGTATCAATGGGCGGGATCATATGACAGACCCAGCCCCAAAGCCGCAATTTTGAATACAACGGTTTTTCCTTAATTTTATGAGTTTTGGTTTGTTTCCTTTTATATATAAAAAAAACGCGTGAATCTTTTATTTGAGTAATTTACGCATTTATGTAGCAAGTCAATTAAGTTGATGCAATAGTCTATGCATTCAATATTATATAAGACTATTTTCTTTGTTTCTTTCTGCTTCCGCTCAGCATCATTTGTAACAAATTAGACCCGGGTTGATCTGTTTGTTAACAAACGGGTCCGAATGGCCACCTCAAAATATAACAAATTAACAACTAGTGGAAGTATAGAACTCGATGCAAATACCTTCAAGTATAAGTGTCAAAAGAGGCTGCAATCGGCCATTTTCAGCCATTTGCCTCACATTATTCTCATTCTTCTCCAAATTTTCCAAAGTTTTATCTGCCATCTCAACTGTCAACAAATTTTCAGATTTACTACTTGTCATTCCAACTAACATGAGAATTGCTCCATTAACAGATCCAATTTTGTCACATAAAGATTCCAACTTTGAGAGCTCAAAGAGCAAGGAGACAGCATCTTCCCTCTCTTTTGACTTTTCATGAGACAAGAATTTGACTACTGTGCGCACGTTATCCCCTTCAGCCATTATTTCCTGCAAGACAAAAGAGGACTATCATCAGTTAAAAAGATGATGTGGCATGTAAGTCTGACCGTGTTGGCTTTCCATTGTCGTGTTATATAATGGTGTGCTAAACGGGTCGTGTTCGCGAGTTGGCTGGCCTAGCCCAACACGAACACAAAATTTGCGTTAGAAAAAAACAGAGAACACGACGCTAATATTCACAAGTTGACACGAACATGACCCATTTAACCCACCCAATTTTTTTCTTTTTAATTTTTTTTAATATTATTACTTTTAAATTACAAATGTACAACCAAAAATATAAATTATACTAATTACATGTAAATTATAAAATCTTATATCAAGTTCGCCTTTAACGTTTAACTATTGGCATAAAATACCCAACCAGTTAAATCACCATGTTCGCGGGTGACCCGAATCTGTTATTACTAAAACCAAACCCGCAAACTTCTTGATAGATTTGTGGCGCTAATTAATTAGAAGTTGAGTATTGGATTGATATGCAAGTGAAAAAAGAATAGATGTTTAAATACCTTATTATCGTCATCATCTTCCACCACAACTCGAAGAGTCTTCAAAGTTCTACACCTGACTCTACGACTGCTGCTCTTCAACATATCAACAATCATCGGAATCAGCTCAGAATTCCTAATAATATGCTTATTTGAAACACTTTGTTGGCAAATACGTTGAACGAATCTTAGAGCACGCAAGATATCCGTCTCAGGACAACTAAGACTCAACGATACCCGAGCCATGTCAAACTGAACAGCTTCATTTCTAGCACTCCATTCTTCAATTGTGTTCCTCAAAGCAATGCTCGGATTCATATCAGTTGTTTTTAGTTCTTTTAATGTCATAGGACAAACCAGTTTCCTGTTGCTTTCTTTACATTCGTTGAACCAGTTTTGAATGGCTGCACGTTCAAATGTTTGCCCGTTTTCAATGGTTACAGGGTCTGTCATTACTTGTTTTGAAAGAGGGCATATGAACGCATCGTAAATAGGCTCTATGTGTAGTCTTTCATATTGAAAGCTGTCATCTGATTGGCTACCGATTTCATGACTTTCATCCCAGTTCCCGGCCATTATAACGCGCGCAACCTATAAAAAACAATCAAATTCTGTAGAATATCAGAATATGAAGCTAAAGACGCAAAGAAAGAGGGGAGATAACTGATTTCCTAATGTTTCAACTGAAAATGAATCAACAATCAAATTTTGTAACTTGCAAACTACAACTATAGATGATGACCTGTCTGGATCGGGCTGAAAGCCTGAGCTTAGGCCCATTTGGGGTCCGGGCCCACATAACCCTCCCCTCAAAAGAACTTCCTTCCCTCCATCTTTAGCATGGTATCTACTATCCTCTCCCTAACCGCATATACATATGTACATAATATATACACTGATTGGCCTTGGTACTGATTTGACCATCAGAGGGTGTCCGAGGGTGTGGCCTTGATACCTTTGTTCTAAAAAGTGCAAGGCACACTTAGGCGATAGGATCCCTGGAGCCGAGGCAAGAGACAAAGGCCTACGCATCACGTCCATCGACCATCCATGAGGCGCCAGGTATTTATATAACATTTATAATTTGGTTTTAGATGATATTTACTACAATGTATCAATGTTAATGCTTGAAGACACAAAATTTAGATAGTAAAACCTCTATTTTAATAATCAGGCCGTCCCCGCGAATCCCCAAAGTAGAAAAATGAGTCCCTAAATATATTTTTTTATAAAAAAAAATACACCAAAAACCTTGATATATATAAATTAACATAATTCGAGCCCTGGGCAGTCCCACCCTTCCCCTCCTCCGGGTCAGCTAATATACATATAACCCATATAATTTAATAAATCCCACCAATAGCAAAGCTAAGATAGGGTCCGAGGAGGGTAAGGCGTAGACAGCCTGACCTCTACTCCAGAGGAATAGAGAGACTGTTTCCGGTGCCTAAAGAAGCATAAAAATTTGCCCATGTACAAGAGTCCTAACCCGTGCGCCTCATGTACCCCGATCGGTCATCGCTTCAAGGATCGCCGTGAGGCGCGCTTTTTAAGGCATAGCTCGGGACCCTTCTAACGAGTGCCTTCATGTTGCACTATGTGACAACAATAAACATGGATACAAACATAACACAATTCTGAAGATCACCAAATCATTTCCTTATACTAACTAACAACATATGACAAAGGATCATGTATGCGTTCTATTATAACTTCCATCAGCAATAGTCAGTCAATGCACTAATTACTTGAAAATCATAATCACAGAATGAACATAATTCAGAGGAAATGAAGCAAAATTACCTTGAATAATTGCTACTTAATTGAATTCTGCAAGGTGTTGTAGCATTTATTGATGAGCGAGAGTTTGAGAGCACTAGAAAGAAATGAACAGGAAGAGGGGGTGAGTGGTATAAACAATGAATGTATGTAATGTATGATGAGAAACTCAAAAGTCAAAAGCGAAAGTTTCTCAATGGTTAAAGTTTTAGAGAGAGAAAGATGGTAGGTGACGTATTTGACCATGAAAGAGAGGTTACACACTTTTGGAGTTTGCAACGTTGACTCCACAACATGGAAATATCTTCATTATCCTTCACTTTGCTATTTCATCTAAAATAAAATTTTTTACATATTGTTCATCACTCTTAAATTTTTTGTTATTTTCATCCAAATGCCTAATATTCTTATCAAAATTGTCCCTGAGATTTAAGATTTGTTTTATCATTTTCATCCAAAAACTAAATGTTAAAACTCAATAATTTTCATCCAATATACTCAAAAAGAAAATTATGGGGTCTTAAAACTTCAGGGATGTAATGTATATAGAGTTGGGATGCAAAGATAGTCGAGAAAATTATATTCAACTTGTGAATTATTTAATTATAAAAGGAGATAGATAAAAGAAACAACAACGATACATTATAAGATTCAGACTCGTAATGAGTCGTGTGATTTATATGTTATAATGAAAATGGTCGTGTGAGTCGTATAACATGTTGAAAATGATCATGTGAGCTGTATGACATAGTAAAAATGATCATGTGGGTCATGTAACATAGCGAAAATAGTCATACGGGTTGTATGACATGATGAAAAATGTTGTTGGTGTCGTATGAGGGCCAAATCATATGCTTGTATAATGTTTTGACCAAGAATGGCTGATGTGACCACTGATAAACATATATGGCCTGTATAGCCTTTTTTTCTTTGTCATATGGTCCGCATGACTCATACGTCTTGTATGATGTGACAGAAGAGCTGATGTACACTATTGGCTGTCTCTAAAAGTGCTAAAAATGGGCCCTCTGCGAGATAAAAACCAGGCCCCACCTATCCTATAATATAGAAGTTTTTTTCAAATACATATAAAACTTAAACATCTAAGTAGGAGCGGCCGAAATATTAGAACTTAAAATCTGATGGTCATTAAAATTATATCTAATGGTTTAATGCACTCCCATCCATTTACCCAGACTTTGCTAGACTTATTGGCCTCAATTAATCAATAATTAAGTCTAATGCACTTAACTGGCGCAAAACATGATTAATTAGATGTACAGATAATGTCTCGGATTTACCGGTTGTCACATGGACATCCTAACCAATCAGAGTCGCAATACGTGGTAAGGCTCATACCTCAATCTTTCGGTAGAAGGATCCCTTTTCCCGGTGTCGTCTTTAGATATCGAAGAACTCTTGTTACTGCCTCCATGTGGATTTGCCTAGGATCAGCAACAAACTAGCTTAGTACATTGACGGAGTATGCGATGTCCAGTCTTGTCGCTCCATGTGGGTTTACCTAGTTTCATGTTTTGTTCCATAGGGAACATAGTTGGACGACAGCCCTTTAAACCGCAATCCTTGAGAATCTCTAACACGTATTTCCTTTGACTGAGTACTAATCGCTCCCCCATTTGAGCCACCTCAATACCCAAGAAGTATTTTAAAACTCCAAGATCCTTGAGACTAAACTTGTTTTCCAGAACCTATTTGTCACACCCCCAAAATACCACGTGCGGGAACCCCGCGAGGCGTGTGACGTACCAGGATCTAGCCACCAATCACATTGAACTCATAACAAGATTTTAAATAAAAACTTTCATTCATTAACATAAAGTATTATAAAACGTTAAATGTATTTCAACATATACAGCGGAAGCATAAAACATTTGTTAAGTGTTTCATAAACCATATGTACAAAAACCATTTGACTTGTCTTGCGATTCCATGTATCTCGACCCATGACCACTCCAGCCTCCCAGACAGCAAGTTCCAATGCTATAACCTTATAGACCTGCAAGCATGCAGACAAGTGTGTCAGACGACGCTGGTGAGTTCAAAGTTTGTTAACACGTTTAGTTACCAGATATGCGTTTAAAACATTTCAGAGATTGATGTTGTTAATAACTCGATTACCGCCGATGGCTCCAGATTATTTGTCATATTCCCCAATGCCTCTATCAAAGCAATGGACAAGACTGGGGTCATTAGTTCACTCCTGACCTCCCCTGTGCGGTGTGAGGGTGCCAAACCTAAATAGCGATGTTAACTAATACCCCGTTGCCTCCCCGGCAACAATCAGTAGAAGGGACTTAAGGGATAGATATGAGTGTATTAACCAACATCCCAATAACCCGACATTCCTCCCCGGAACGTTTACCAGATGTCCCTCCCCGGGACGTATGCTTGGAAAAAGAGCAGTGAACTCACCTTAGCTTTGCTCGGTATGTTACGTAACATTACCCGTTCCCAGTTGGTCAACCAAACCCTACCGTGGTTACCAAGAGTAGTCAGTTTCACAATCACGTATCACATAGCAACTATTTAGATTTCATACACATTTGCAACACAAGTTCATGTTCCAATAGTTGTTACCAAAATACCCGTTTCATAATAAATCACGTATTTCACGCAAACTATATTCGTCACCAAGTTTACCATATACCATGAGTCAAGTACCCAGTTTGTATTTACAGCACACATAATAGTTGAGTCTACTATTCCTATGAGTGAAACCAGGTTTCTCATCACAAGTACAGATATTTCTAGTACACATTAACATTTATCAACATGTGTATCATAATGGTTCACACAAAACAGCATTACGTATAACAGGTATTCAGATTACATACAAGTCGTCATATCCGTGTGATTGTTTCACAAGTCAAAACAAGCTCCTTATTCCTAAACAGCATTACTATTTGCTCAGATAATATACGTAAACCTCAACATTCCTATTCATGATTATCACAGTGGAATTGCCGACGAAGGACCCCTATGTCGACGAAAATCCATTCGACGAAATACCCTATCTTTCGTCGGGGAACAGTTACAATCCAAAATTATCCAACCCTAATCACTGCCACTTTTCAACCCTAGTATAGCCACCACAAGATCATCGATTCCCATAATCTATTCATACACAAATCATGTGACCCTCGAACTGAACAACACTATGATTAAGATCAAGAATCCTAAATATAACAATCATCTAATCATTTATTGATTCATTCGGAGTATAACAGTTAACATGCGATCATTATTTTAAGCCAAATCAATTCATCAATTAGATACTTCCCCAGAATCACATACAAGTCTAACCTTAACAATAATCATTGAAACACACCAAGAAATCACGCAACCATGCAGGACAAATAGATAAACAGAACATTTGGGGAAACATATGCTAACCTTAATCAAAACAGGATCAAAGAATAGCTTGAGTCGAGGAAGGTTTGCCGTCGGTTTCGAAGGAGGAGAGGAGAGGTGATAAGGAGATTAGGGTTTTGTTGATTGATAACTGACGCACACATATGCAACACAAGTAACATATAACTGAGTCATATTTGGGCTTTACTTGGGCCGATAGCTCAAACGGTGAACAGTTCAATTGACGAAAGAGTATTCTTCGTCGTGCAAGGGTGATGACGAAACTCCCGATGTTTAGTCGAGCAAAGGTGACGAAACTCTAATGTTTCGTCGAGTAAGGTTTCGTCGAAGTGAAGTTGGCGAAGAACATGCAATATAAACTGATCCTAGGTTTTAAAAACAACCACACATACCACTACTTAAATCATGCAACAATCATTAACATGTTATAACACAAACAAATTACGAAAACAAGATTGTAAACAAGTAACGTGTCGGGGAAAGACCTGTGAAAACTCGAGTTGTCACATCATCCCCAACTTGAAAGAAATTTCGTCCCGAAATTTGATAAGTAATCCAAAAGCGGCAGAAATTCCTCGAGTGCTACATCATCCCCAACCTGAAAGGGAATTTCGTCCTGAAATTCGTCAATGATACCAGGAATTGATTCAACCGTTCAAACAATTGAAGATATTGGAGCTTCAGTCCACACACTGTGTTCCAACAAACTCTTATGACCGGACTTTGGCTATGCGAACTAACCTTAACTTCCGGGTCCATGTTTTTGATAGCTTCCTTGGCAATTACAATTTGTCATTTAACCTTAGGCGTTAGTAAGGATATCACACGTGTTTCATCGGATAGACGCTTCCTTAAATTCGAGACATAAATGACATCGTGTACGTTACCCAATTCATCAGGTAACCCGAGTTTGTAAGTCACATTACTGATTCTTCCCAGAATGTTGTATGGCTCAAAGTGATGTAAGTTAAGCTCGCCACGCTTCCCAAGCGTACCACACCCTCCCAGGGTGAGACTTTCAACATGATACGATCGCCTACAGCGATCTTCCAGTGCTTCTTAAGCTTATCAGCTTTCCTTCCGATCACGCGTTGCCGCCAAACGACTCTCGATCCAAATAATCTTCCCAAGAGTTTCGAATACAAGTCTTGAACCCGTAATTAAGTTGTCAACCTTCTTAGTCTAACAAGGAGATTGGCATCATCGTCCATGCAATGCCTCAACAGAGCTGTCTGGGTACTAGAATGGCAATTGCTGCAGTAGAACTCAACCACATGTAAATGTCCTTCTAACTCTTACTAAAGTCAATCACACACATGCTCGCAGCATGTCTTCGAGCGTCAGGATGGTTCATTTACTCAGACCGTTCGTCCTACGGTGATAAACAATTCTCATGTCTAGACGTGAGTCGAGGATGTTGTGTTTTGTCTGCCATCAATCAGGTATAGACCAAAATCAAAGGTATCAGGAGTTGGCACCCCGTGCCTAAAACCGCCTCTCTCAGAGGAATATTCACAAGCTGTGAAGACTCGTCAGTTTCCTTGATTGCAAGAAAGTGTGCTGGTTACGTGAGTGATGTGGAATAAGCTGTTCAAATAATTAAACTAAAATAACCCTAAATTTAGACTCAAGTAATAAAAACCTAGACTCTCTAACTTGACTAAACTACTCACCGGCAAGTGAACCGGTCGACTCTAGCAAAGAAAAGCAAGTCTGGATGTCGAACCCACAAGGACTCTAATTAATTACGTTAAAGACTTTACTTAGACTTGACACTGACACGACTTAACAATTAGTGTGTTTTAAGGGGGGGGGTTTACTAATTCCTAAAATTGAGATTGAAATTAAACTAGACTAAGGCACGAACAAAAACTAAGGTTTGATTCAGATGAGATTAACGACTACCTAGGTTTGAATCCAGTTTAACTATGAATGGATTTCTAACGGTACAATTATGGTATGGAATCGGGATCGTAAGATACTAAACCCTAAGGTATTTCAAGCTAAGACTTCCCGACCCTTCTCAGGAAGAAACCTAGGAAACCCTACAAGGCTGTTGTGAACACCGACTGTTAGACTTCCTCTCAGTCCTCTAACATCTCTAAAAGTGCCCTAATACGACTATCTACCTCTCAGCGCGACAATCTAAGGCAATCCTAGGTTCTAACTTGGTTCATTAGACACAAATGCAATTAGGGAACTAAGATTGACTTCTCTCAAAACCTATCTTAGATATATACTGCACCGCGACCTAATAACTAACTCGAGACTCTCAGCGACAAGTTAAGTAGAATATTTAATTCTAATTGTATTTTAATTACTGTTTCTAAGGCTATTGGCCAATTTACCCAAAGATCACCCGAACCCGCAAGGAATCAAATAATCAACACAAATTTATTATGTGAAAGACATTCACCAAAATCTATGTGAAACAGTAAATAATCAACAATCAAAAGTAAATACGCATATGCACCAAATCAGAAGTTCTAGAATAATTTACTTTCAAAGATCAATCCATAACAAAAAATAAAAACCGTTAAAAATCCAAACTTTTATCAAACTATCATCTTGCCCAGGTAGTAACAAGGGTTTTAGCCAAGAAACATGTTGTCTAAAATAAACAAATCAAGTTCAAAACAAGAATTCATTGGAAAAGTATTGAAACACGAAATTAAAGAAAACCGGGAGATAAGACCCGAACAATCTTCGTTTCCACGCTCTAGGCTTCAACCGTGTGATTCCCGTAAGCTAAAGCACTCCGAAATACGTGAAAATAACTCTGAAATTCGCCTTAGGGTTCTTTGGTTCGTAAGTGTTAATGATGAATGATTATCCTTAAGCTTATATATGCAAACCCTAAAAAAACAAATAATTCTCGCCAGTTACCCCCGTCGCGTCGCGCGACGGGGTCCAGTCTTCTCGGTGGCGCGACGCCAGCACCACATAAATCAGATTTTGTTTATTACTTGTTGGCGCTGCGCGACAGTTATGACCATCTGCCCGTGGCGCGACGCCACGGGTGTTTTTTCACAGAAACTTGCTTCCAAAACTCAGCTTTCACTCCCAAAATCTCCAAAATATTTCTAACACTTATTCCAAATAGTTCCGTGACTTGATGTTTAAGTATTTCAGCTCGTTTTTGCTTCTTTTTCAGCCACTTTATGTATCGAGACCTGGAAAACCGAAATATGATCAATAGCACGCAATTCTAAATGAAACGAAACTATAAATAACGATAAAATATACAAACTATACACGAATAAAGGATGTATTTTGCAATACATCAAATATCCCCACACTTGCTCTTTTTTCGTCCTCGAAAAAGAATTATGCAACGGAATCAGAGACGAATAATCACTTGGGTCAAAAAGTATTTATATCTTATTAAAACCAAGGCTTGCATTAGCCGCGATTGTGAATATACTTGTCCCTTTAAACCCGAATCCAATCCTAAACCCTTATCATGTGAATTTAATTTAAGTGCGGCCAATCCACCTAGGGCCTCACACTAGAATCCCAGTCCACCTACTCCCACCTCAAGCTTATAGGACTAAAGGAACGATCATTGGACCAATTCCCAACCGTCTTATATCAAAACCAAGAGAGTTTACAATCAAATTTTTTTCTTTTTCCATTTTTTTTCTTTTCTTTCTTTTTTTTTTCCCTTTTTCATGAGCGTAGACGATGTTTTCCCTAACCAAGAGACAATCTGGCTGTAGAGTCGCTATCCCCAACTCGGATTACTTAGGCTTCGGTACTTTTTTTTCTTTTATTCGCACGGTCGATTTCACACACCCTAGCGGTAATCCGGTTGTAAAGTCACTATCCCCAACCCAGACTACATAGGAATGCATTACTTTCATTTAGTTTCTAGCTCACTTTTTATTCTTTTTTTTTTCCGCATGATCACAAACTCTAACAGTTTTAACTTATAACGATGCCCCTTATACTATTATCGACAGTTTTAATTTCCCATATCTCCCAGGCGAAAACCCACTAGCAGACCGACAATTAAGGTATATTAGCTCAAAGGGACTTAAAACCAAACTCGGACCTATCCACATATCCCTAACTAGACGCAAGCTCGATTTATTAAAATCTCATATTATTATTATTTTAACCCAAGCAAAAAATTCACCTTTTCTATCATTTTCCGCTTTATTTATGCAAACTTCTTATATCGAAAGACATTTTTCTGTTTTTTTTCAATTTTTTTGGATTTTTCAAATTTTTAATTTTTTTGTATTTTTCAATATAAGACTCGATTATTTACAAGTATCCCATCCCCACACTTGAAGATTGCATTGTCCCTAATGCAAGAATGGAAATACGACTCAACTACCTACACAACTACTAGACTACTAACGAACTAACGACGAAATAAATAAAAAAAATACAACAACAAAAAGGGAAACGACTTAGCTGATATGTGAGACTGTCAAAGTGCCAGTCATTTCCACATAAGCCCTCCAATTCGAAACGCGCTCAGCAAAGAACTCTAACCTCGGACACGCGAACGAAAGCGGCTAACACAATCAACCTATCTGAATCAAACAAACTACCAAAACATGTCATCATATATATCAAAATATCAGTAGTTTATCAGTTTCATCACATCAACCAACCCAACCTTCCCTAACCAACCTGTTTAAAGTGTATAAATATCAGTACAGACCAAAAGTGAGGATCAAAAACAGCATAAAATAAAAATAATCAGCAAAAGATATAATCGTCAGCTGCTGCACCTGCATCCTCGTGCCATCCCCACACTACTCCTGCTGCCCAGCTGCACCACTGCTCTCTCCAACTACCTGAACTAGAGGCTCCGGATCAACTCTCGCATCCTCACCAGCCGTGCCCTCCTGCTGCCTCGTCTGGCCCACCAGAAGTGATTCGATCAAATGCTCCAACCTGTCGAACCTTTGCTCCACATACACAGAGAACGACTCCAAAGTAAGAGGCTCAGGTGGAGGCTGCCTCCTCGGGTACTGACGTGCTGGCAGCTCATGTCTCTGCGGTGGCCGCTGCCTATGTGTGGGCTCAATCTGGATCATGACATCCTCAGCCGGATGTCCCTCTGGCGGCTGCACCTGTGGACCCTGTCTGATCGGCTCCCAGCCGTAGGGCTCCTGCCACGACACTATGCCTGCCTGCTGCAGCTGCATCAACCCAAAAGTCGCTGTCGTGGGCCCCTTATGTAGAAATTCGGGAAGATACTTGGTCAAAACCCCCAAATTTGTTGCAATCCTAGTAATGTAAGGACCCATATCCAAACCAGCTCGAATACCTCCTCTTCGACCTCTACTAAAAGAATCTGCTAAGACAGTAGCCAGATTCATTTCCCTGCCCTGCACTCTACACATCAAGATAAAAAGCTCTATCTAGTTTGCTTTGTTCTCCCCCGATTTCCGACCCACAAGTGTAGTAGACAAGATCTTCAGCACATACCTATACACCGGATTACGAACCGACGTAATCAAGTTCGTAGACGCAAACGGATGATCGGAAATCGTACCCCAAAACTCCTTCAACTCAGTCGCACCGACACCACAATCCCTAGGCTTATTATACGCACCCCTCAAGCAAGTAACAAACTCCGGCCTCTTCACCTCCTCTTCGGTATACAACCCCGAAACTATAGCAAACCGCGCCATATTCATTTCATACACATGCCTACCCAGACTAAACGACACCGCTGTGTCCTGCTCGAACTTTCCCTCCTTATGCGCCCAAGTGCTATGAAACTCTAGCACTAGTTCCTCGTACTGAGGCTCTATACATTCCAGCGCATCAATCAACCTTTGACCCAAAAGATCTCTCACTTCCTGTGCTGAGGCTATCTCATTCAACCACCTCCAATTGATAACCCGGTGCTGAAGTAGCTCAGTATCTTTCAGTTTGTCAAATTTGATCCATTCTGGTGAATCCCGCTCAAACTTCAGAATCGGATGATTTGCTACTACATGCATTTTCTCATCCGGAATAAAGTTACAAGTCGATCGATATTTAATTTTTCTCAATTTCGGATCATCGGCCGCTATTTGAATAATCGGTGTTTCTTAAGGAACCGGATCCTGCTGCGGTGCTGACTGACCCGCTCCTGTCTTTCTCCCTTTACCTCGGCGAGAACTACTAGCCATACCTGCAAAACAAATAAATTCAAGACAAAACAAGCAGACAATCAGTCATGACAAACTATTTTTGGTATTTTTAATTTTTATAATTTTTTTGAATTTTTATATTTTTTTCGAAAAAATAAAGAATAGCCGTATAGCATTTCATTCGCGGCTAATTCCAACACAAGCGGGTTACTTTTTACAATTGCTAAATGGTAGTTAAACTCGCCCGAATGGAGATTGAGTACGGGCGAGCTTAAACCACTTGTACGTGCAAGTAAACCCAAACAATACTAAAAACGACTAAACCTATGCTAAAACAACACAAAGACGACGTTTACTAATCTAGACTCAATGTACACTACCCCCCATCGGCACTTTTAATTGTCCCAATTAAGAGCCAAAGTGCCGAACAATGACATTGAAGTCCAATTCGCGCTTGAAAAATAATGTGCTTTTTAGTTGATTTGAAAATAAATTTTAGCGTCGAAAGATTCCGCCTAATGAAAGGAAGTTTCTTTCGCATGCAATCGTATCCCAACCCGAGCTATCCGCAATCCCATATGAACCAACTACAAGACTAACCCTATGATCCAACTACAAGACTAACCCTCCACAAAAGACTCAACAATGACTCGAAACTGACCATGAAACACTGACTTGACATAGCATTTGACTCACACAAACAGGCGACGCGAAACATGACATTAGTGACTCGAAAACGACTCCAAGTTTTGACTCGACAACTACTCAACACATGCCTAACAATGACCTGACCAGACATGACACATTTAATTCAACACCACACAGTTTTGACTGAACGGATGGACCTATGATACTCAAAACTCAACACACGGACTCCAGCAATTATTCTGAAACGAACCAAATAACTCAACACTGAATCAACTACTAACTGTCCTGGAATCAACAGACTCGACAACTCACAAGATCGACCACTCCAAACCACACCAAGATTTAAACAAAGCTTAACACCACTGATTTGAACTTGACCAGACAACAAGACCTGTAAATTGACTAGCACAAACTGACCCGGCATCTAGCCTGAACCGACCCAACTAAACTGACTCAGACCCGCTCGAAACATAGGACTAGACTGACTCAATCAACTGACCAGAGCACACACTAAGACAAGACTTACACAATTCAGACTGATTCGAAACCTAAAACTCACACACTGACTCCAACAAACTGGACACCTAAGATCAACTCGACGCATAAACCACACAAAGACTCGACTAAATGACTATGATAACCTAATGAGGACCGAATCGACACTCATAACTCATCAACGGACTCGAACCCTAAAACCTAAAAAACGGATGCAAACAGCAAATAAAAGAGAATAACGAAGAAGAACGTACCTGAATCGATGAAAGGTGCAAGAAAAATTGAAACTTTTGTGCGAGGTAAGTCCCGAATCGGACCTCTACGACGGCCGGACGGTAAATTTTTTTATGGGGGTGGTGTTCAGTGAGTGAATCCGATCACGTGTGTGGTCGGATGGCAGAAAGTGGTGGTGATTTAGTGGTGTGATGGAGGTGTAATGGAGGAGAGATGTTGGGGAAGGGTTTCGGCGGTGGGTGTAGGGGAAAGGAAGGGTTTTGGGATGTGTGGGGTAGCTGGTAGGTCAAAATGTCTGATTTTGTTTTTATATATGTGTTGGCGTCACGCGACCGGGTGAAGTGGGAGCCGTGGCGTAGCGCCACGGCAGGGGTTATTGCCAAGGGTTCAGCTTTTGGGGGGTTCAACGCGTTTGAAAGGGTTCAAAGAGGTTTTTGGTGACCCACATGGTGGCGCTGCGCCACAAGGAGGTGTGTTTGGTGGTGGCGCAACGCGAGCATCAATTTTCAACAGAAAGTTGCGAAATTTTCCAAGTTTTTGCCTTAGAAATTTTTTCTAACTTTTACCCAACCTTCCCCAAACCATCCTAAATTTTTTCTAAGTATGGGACTTACCTGGAATGACTTTTTCTTCATATTTTCAGCTCTCCAGGCGTACGTTTCCTGCAAAGTTTCTCAACCACACAAAACACAAACACGAAAAATACGAAAAATAATGAAATTTACAAATGGTACATACTCTACAAATGAAGCTTTTGCAACTCACTGCTCAGTGAAGGTGGGTGGGTCCTCTAGAGGAATTTCTTCCTCTTCGGTAGTATCAATGGGACCTCCCAAGTAATGTTTCAAGCGATGACCGTTTACCTTCCACACACCTTTATCGACTTCGTCATACAACTCAACGGTGCCGTATGGAAACACCTCCTTTACCACATACGGTCCTGTCCATCTTGATTTCAACTTCCCCGCTATCAATTTTATCCTTGAATTGAACAAGAGCACCCTATCACCTACTTTAAACTCTTTCAATCCTCACAACCTCCTATCATGCAACGCCTTCGTCTTTTCCTTGATACTCCAAGATCGTTCATAGGCGGCATCCCTCAAAGCTTCCAATTCATGAATTTGGAAAAACCTCCTTCTTGCGGCTTCGGTAAGGTCGAGGTTAACGGTTTTTAATGCCCATAAGGCTCTATGTTCTAACTCTATCGGAAGATGGCAAGCTTTGCCATACACAATCATAAAGGGTGTTGTTCCTAACGGTGTTTTATAGGCGGTGCGGAATGCCCACAAAGCGTCGTCGAGTTTTTCCGACCAATCCTTTCTACTTTTTCCTACCGTTTTTTCTAGGATTCTCTTCACCCCTCGGTTAGCATTCTCTACTTGGCCACTAGTTTGCGGGTGGTATGCGGTAGAAAGACGGTGAGTGACACCGTAGCTTGCAAGTGCCTTTTCCATGGCGGAATTGCAAAAATGCGTACCACGGTCGCTTATTATAGCTTTAGGAACTCCGAAACGTGTGAACAACTTTTTAAGGAATCTCACCGCCACTCGGGCATCATTAGTGGGTAAAGCTTGAGCTTCCACCCACTTCGAAACATAGTCAATGGCCACGAGGATGTACCTATTCCCACTCGATGAGGGGAAAGGCCCCATGAAATCGATGCCCCAAACATCAAATACTTCAAGAACTTGGATGGGATTTTGAGGCATTTCGTCCTTGGATGAGATGTTGCCGGTGCGTTGGCAACGATCACAAGTCCTAACAAACTCTATTGCATCTTTCACTACTGTTGGCCAATAGAAGCCACTATCAAAAACCTTTTGTGCGGTCACATTTGGCCTGTGATGGCCTCCCGTTAAACCCTCGTGCACATGTCTAAGGATGTCCATTCCATCCTCCTTTGAAACACACCTCCTAAGCACTCTATCTCCACCTATCCTAAATAGGTACGGGTCATCCCAAATGTACTTCCTAGCATCCCTAAGAAGCTTTTTCTTTTGTTGGTAGGACATACCCCTCACAAGGTCACCGGTTGCTAAATAATTTGCCAAATCCGAAAACCATGGCAAACCCTCTACCTCGGCACTAACAAAGTCTATGGTTTCATGAGGAAAGGTATCTCCTATGGAATCCTCACGAACTTCCTCTCTCTTAGGATCTTCTAATCGTGACAAATGGTCGGCGGCCACGTTTTCCGCTCCCTTTTTATCCTTAATTTCGATATCGAACTCGGAGAGCAAAAGAATCCATCTAATGAGGCGTGGCTTTGCGTCTTTCTTTTGGAATAGAAAGCGCAAAGTGGCATGGTCGGTAAACACGGTGGTTTTGGAAAGAACGAGATATGAGCGAAACTTATCAAACGCAAACACTACGGCTAAGAGCTCTTTTTCCGTGGTGGTATAGTTCTCTTGAGCATCATTCAAAGTTTTGCTCGCGTAGTAGATTGGATGAAAGTGTTTGTCGACTCTTTGACCTAGGACCGCACCTACGGTGTAATCGCTTGCGTCGCACATGAGCTCGAAAGGCAAGCTCCAATCGGGCGAAACAAGGATAGGGGCACTAACGAGTTTCTCCTTCAAAAAATCAAAAGCCTTGATGCACTCTTCGTCGAAGACGAAAGCCACATCTTTCTCTAAAATTCGGGTCATGGGGCGCGTAATCTTTGAAAAATCCTTAACAAAACGCCTATAAAATCCCGCATGACCTAGAAAGCTTCTAACGGACTTGACACTAGTAGGTGGAGGCAATCTACTTATGGTATCTATTTTGGCCCTATCCACCTCTATACCCTCTCTAGAGACCTTGTGTCCTAAAACTATCCCCTCCGTCACCATAAAGTGACACTTCTCCCAATTCAACATAAGATTTGTCTCTATGCACCTCTTAAGCATCCTATCAAGATTTAGAAGACATTGATCGAAAGTGGTACCATAAACCGAGAAGTCATCCATGAAAACCTCCATAGAGGTCTCAAGCATGTCTTGGAATATAGCAACCATGCATCTTTGGAAAGTAGTCGGAGCGTTACATAACCCGAAAGGCATGCAGCGATACGCATAAGTGCCGTAAGGGCATGTGAACGTCGTTTTATCTTGATCCTCTGGGGCGATGGGGATCTAAAAATAACCCGAAAATCCATCGAGAAAACAATAGAATTGTTGACCCGCTAGACGCTCCAACATTTGGTCAATGAATGGCAAGGGAAAATGGTCTTTCCGGGTGGCCTCGTTTAACTTTCGGTAGTCTATGCATACACGCCAACCGGTAACGGTACGAGAAGGGATTAATTCATTCTTTTCGTTCATGATCACCGTCATCCCACCCTTCTTTGGGACAACTTGAGTCGGGCTAACCCATGGTGAATCGGAAATAGGGTATATCACCCCGACATCTAACAACTTAAGCACTTCCTTCTTAACAACCTCTTGCATGTTAGGATTTAGGCGCCGTTGAGGTTGCACCACCGGCTTATAGTCATCTTCCATGAGTATCCGGTGGGTACAATAGGCGGGGCTTATGCCCTTGATGTCCGAAAGTCGCATTCAATGGCTTCCCTATTATCTCTCAACACTTCTAACAACCTACCCTTCTCTCCCTCCTCTAACTCGGACGAAATAATGACGGGAAGATCGGACCCCTCACCTAAAAACGCATACTCTAAGTGGGATGGGAGAACTTTAAGTTCTATTGGGGCGGGTTTCTCTAAGGGTGTACTCTCACTCTCACTTTTGACCTCACTCAATTCTAGCACTTCAGGGGCCCACTCGTTCTCTTATACTTCCTCACTCTCACTCTCAACCTCCTCTACCATCTCAACTACCTCATCTAACTTACTCTCAACTAGATCGGCTCCGCTAATATAGTCAAAGCAATGGACGACACATAATAAGAAAGACTCTATGAAATAGACCGAATGACAAGGACTACTAAGATCATCGGAACCACTAGGATGTTCCATGGAGCGTGCTATCTCGAAAGTAACTCTCTCCTCACCGACTTGGAGCGTGATTTTCCCGTCAAAGACATTGATGATAACCTTGGCGGTACACAAGAATGGGCGTCCTAGAATGATAGGAACCTTCTCGTCGGCTTCCATATCAAGAACGACAAAGTCTACGGGAAAGACGAATTTATCCACTTTGACTAGAAGGTTTTCAATTATACCACGTGGATACTTCACGGATCTATCGGCTAGAGACAAGGACATACGTGTAGGGGATAACTCTCCTAGACCTAACCTCTCATACATGGAATATGGCATTAGGTTTATACTCGCTCCTAGATCGGCTAGGGCCCTACACTAGGTATCACTCCCAAACAAGCACGGGATGGTAAAAAGGCCCGGATCCATCAATTTTTCCGGGACCTTGTTCAAGAATACGGCTGAGCACCCTCCACTAAGGGGAATGTTAGAAACCTCTCCTAACCTATCCTTACGTTTTAGAAGATCCTTTAAAAATTTTGCATATTTAGGCATCGATTCAAGGGATTCTATGAAAGGAAGGTTGATTCTAAGTTGTTTAAAGACCTCTAAAAATTTCCCGTACTCTTTGGAATAGGTTTGGTTTTTAAGACGGGAAGGAAATGGAGCACGGGAAATATCAACATTGGGTGATGGAATAACTTGAATGGGCCTTTTTTCTACACTCTTCTCACTTGAAGGCCCCCCGGTGTGTGCGGTACTTGCTGGGATTAACCTAGGTTGCACTTTACCGGGAGCCTCCAGTTCAATCTCTTCATCTACGGGCTCCTCAACTTCTATCTCAACACTCTCGGGTCTCACTACCTCTCCTAAGGTCCTACCGCTACGAGTCGAAATTGCCTTCAAAGTACCAGATGAGTTGGGCTTTGTGTTGCCCGAAAATTGACCAGGAGGTCGTTCTTGCAACTGGCGTGCAATATCCCCAACTTGCCTTTGAAGATCTAAGAAATTTGAATGGTTATTCTTTAGGAAAGTAGCGTGTTCTTCTAAGGTACGTTGGGTAGCCTGATCCTTAACCACTAGTTGGGTAAGAAGGTCCTCTATCCTAGATAGACTACTATTTGACCCCTCATTCTTAGGTTAAACCTCTTGGTTTGACTCCTCACCTCTGAACTGTGCACCTGAACCTGAACTAGCAAATTGACCTGTTTGACCCGACCCCCCACTAGAATAGAAACCTGGCCCCCTGCTTTGATATTGACCTGATGGAAAACCAGGGGTTACCTGAAGAGCGATAACTATTAGCACGCCAATTGGAGTTACTATTATTAAACGGGTTCGTTGGACCCCTATTTTGACCAGCTATATACTCGACCTGTTCTAGGGTAAGTGTTGGGCAATCTATGGTGTCATGTCCACCTCTACAAACTTCGCACCTATCGACCTTCTTCTTAATTTCTAGCAACTCTTTGGTGATATAGTCTAGTTGAGATACTACCTTTGAGTCTGAAATGACTTGGTTCACTCCTCGAGAAGATGAGGAAGTAATCACATGATTGGAATTCCTGCTGGTAGCACTATGATCTATATCAGCATGAGCGAAGCTCTCAAAGAGATCATTGCAGTCAGCCACAGTTTTCTTTCCCATTAGATGGCCTCCTGCAGATGTGTCGAATCGGGCCTTGCACTCAGGGGTGAGACCATTGTAAAAATTTTCTACTAAAGCCCAATCCGACAGCCCATGTTGGGAACAACGCGAGAGTAAAGTTTGAAACCTCTCCCAAGCTAAGTGATATGGTTCGTCAGGCTCCATTCTGAAGGAATGGATCTGATCTCGAAGGCGAGAGGCCTTCGCAGGTGGGAAATACTTAGCAAGGAAGGCATCCCTAAGTCCAGCCCAAGTAGTGTAAGTGCCTGCTGGCTGTGAATCGAGCCATGTGGCGGCGCGGCCAGCAAGCGAAAAAGGGAAGACTTGGAGAAAGCGGGCATCAAGATTAACACCTTCGATGCCAAAGGTGCTACACAGACGGGTGAGACGGTTGATATGTGCAGGCGCATCCTCATCATCACGACCGTGGAACTGACAAGAGTTGTTAATGGCGGTCATGATGTATGAGGGAATTTGCCAGGACTTGTCATTGGTGATTTCAAGGATGGTGATGGGTGAATTTGCGGTAAAACCTGAGGTGGAACGCTGGTGGACAGTTTGGTTATCGGCCATTTGGTGAACTAGTGGAGGACTAGGGTGACGGGAGGGTGGTGGGGAGTTGTGGGGTGATGACTTCGGGGTGAAGTCGTAGTTCGGTGGTTTAGATTGTAGTGTAGAGTCAGAAGGGGCTGAAGATGAAGTTGAAGATTTTTGAACCTGAAAATTGGGTGTGGAGAAGGAAGACTTGTCGATCAGCGGCTTCACGGGTCCCTGCGAACGCGTGTGGGGCATGAACTGCAAAACCGAGAACAAACAAGTAAGACGACTCCAACAAAAGACTCTAAAAATAAGAAAAAGACACTAAAATTACTTGGACTCCTACAACTCACAAACACACAAAAAGCACGTAGAGATATCAGTTGAAATCCAAACAAAGTAATTAACGCAATTGCCAAGAATCCCCCGCAACGACGCCAAAAACTTGATGTGGAATAAGCAGTTCAAATAATTAAACTAAAATAACCCTAAATTTAGACTCAAGTAATAAAAACCTAGACTCTCTAACTTGACTAAACTACTCACCGGCAAGTGAACCGGTCGACTCTAGCAAAGAAAAGCAAGTCTGGATGTCGAACCCACAAGGACTCTAATTAATTACGTTAAAGACTTTACTTAGACTTGACACTGACACGACTTAACAATTAGTGTGTTTTAAGGGGGGGGGGGTTTACTAATTCCTAAAATTGAGATTGAAATTAAACTAGACTAAGGCACGAACAAAAACTAAGGTTTGATTCAGATGAGATTAACGACTACCTAGGTTTGAATCCAGTTTAACTATGAATGGATTTCTAACGGTACAATTATGGTATGGAATCGGGATCGTAAGATACTAAACCCTAAGGTATTTCAAGCTAAGACTTCCCGACCCTTCTCAGGAAGAAACCTAGGAAACCCTACAAGGCTGTTGTGAACACCGACTGTTAGACTTCCTCTCAGTCCTCTAACATCTCTAAAAGTGCCCTAAGACGACTATCTACCTCTCAGCGCGACAATCTAAGGCAATCCTAGGTTCTAACTTGGTTCATTAGACACAAATGCAATTTGGGAACTAAGATTGACTTCTCTCAAAACCTATCTTAGATATATACTGCACCGCGACCTAATAACTAACTCGAGCCTCTCAGTGACAAGTTAAGCAGAATATTTAATTCTAATTGTATTTTAATTACTGTTTCTAAGGCTATTGGCCAATTTACCTAAAGATCACCCGAACCCGCAAGGAATCAAATAATCAACACAAATTTATTATGTGAAAGACATTCACCAAAATCTATGTGAAACATTAAATAATCAACAATCAAAAGTAAATACGCATATGCACCAAATCAGAAGTTCTAGAATAATTTACTTTCAAAGATCAATCCATAACAAACAATAAAAACCGTTAAAAATCCAAACTTTTATCAAACTATCATCTTGCCCAGGTAGTAACAAGGGTTTTAGCCAAGAAACATGTTGTCTAAAATAAACAAATCAAGTTCAAAACAAGAATTCATTGGAAAAGTATTGAAACACGAAATTAAAGAAAACCGGGAGATAAGACCCGAACAATCTTCGCTTCCACGCTCCAAGCTTCAACCGTGTGATTCCCGTAAGCTAAAGCACTCCGAAATACGTGAAAATAACTCTGAAATTCGCCTTAGGGTTCTTTGGTTCGTAAGTGTTAATGATGAATGATTATCCTTAAGCTTATATTTGCAAACTCTAAAAAAACAAATAATTCTCGCCAGTTACCCCCGTCGCGTCGCGCGACGGGGTCCAGTCTTCTCGGTGGCGCGACGCCAGCACCACATAAATCAGATTTTGTTTATTACTTGTTGGCGCTGCGCGACAGTTATGACCATCTGCCCGTGGCGCGACGCCACGGGTGTTTTTTCACAGAAACTTGCTTCCAAAACTCAGCTTTCACTCCCAAAATCTCCAAAATAATTCTAACACTTATTCCAAATAGTTCCGTGACTTGATGTTTAAGTATTTCAGCTCGTTTTTGCTTCTTTTTCAGCCACTTTATGTATCGAGACCTGGAAAACCGAAATATGATCAATAGCATGCAATTCTAAATGAAACGAAACTATAAATAACGATAAAATATACAAACTATACACGAATAAAGGATGTATTTTGCAATACATCAGTGAGACAGTCAACGATCACTCAGGTGATATCGGTTCCGTTCTAAGATTTAGGTAGGCCAGTGACAAAATCCGTGGCAGTTTGTTCCCATTTCCAAACGGGTGCTTCTAGTTGCTGACATAACCCACGAGGTTTCTAATACTCCATCTTGTCTTTCGCATAAGTCAACATCGATCACCTACGTTGCTATGTGGGTTTCATGCCCGGTCGCCAGTACAAGATTCATAGGTCCTGTTGTCTCCCATCAATTTCCAGAAGACTAGAATATCAAGGCTGGTGTGTTTCGCTCGACACAAGTTTCCCTTGGATTGCTGTATAGTGACACCCATATTCGTTCCATGAAGTAGCGAATGTTGTCCGGCTTGCCAAAAGTTGTTTCTCCATACCCCGTATGGACCCATCTTGAAAATTTCCTTCCTTCAGTGCTTTGGTTTGAACAGGGCAAATCTGATCAAATAGGTTAGATTCGATGGTGAGATGCAAGCTCATACACGTTCAGGTTTCACGGTCGTAATCATTCAAAAGTTCCATCCAACGATGCCTTTACATGTTTTAGCTCTTTATAAACAAAGGTACACGGGGGGCCCTTGCAATCGGTCTAAGTAGTGCTTTTGGTGCCGTCCAAGTAATGCCTCCAATTTACATCCAAAGACCACGGTTCTCACCGCAGGTTGTGTGTCGTGCAACTCTTCTTGTAAATCCACTACATAAGCCACCACGTTCTCGTGTTGCATTGGCGTGTAATTGGAATTCTGATTCGAACCATCATGGTATACCACTAGATCAACCGTACCCTCGGGTATAGATGATGCTCGGTGCATAGCAGTGTTGGGTTTCAAAAGCTGAAAAGACGTTTTCCTGTTTGTCTCCCATGAATACACAGCACCCTGCTGTGCTAAATAGATTAAAGCTGCAAAATCCTCGAAAACCCTGTGATGAATCTACGATAGTATCTAGCTGGTCCAAGAAATTACTGTATCCCCGATGGACTATTTGGTGCCGATCACTATCTAAGGAAATGGATCTTTTAGCGAGATCCGCATGTATCCCCACTTCGTTGACTACGCGACCAAGAAAATGTACTTTTCGAATCCTGAGGTCACACTTAGGTAGATTTCGCATGGACTTGCTCCTCCCTCAGGAGCTATACAATAAGATACAAGTGCCGCTAGTGGTGTTCCTTTCTCCTGGAAATGATTCAAAACGTCATAAATGAACACGGTCGATTCATGTGATCCATAAAGCTGTTGGTGTGTTGATTAACCCAAAGGTCATGGAATAATTCTTCATGTATTGCGTTCGATATGCCTTTATAGGAACATCCTCCCCTTGAACTTCCATCTGATGATAGTTCGCTCGTTAGTCAATCCTTGAATGGGAGCTTGACCCTCACAACTGGTCAACCGGTTGTCAATACATAGTTGAGGCAAACGGTTCTTGACTGTCACCTTGTTGAGTTCTCGATAGTCAGTGCACGTACGAAAAGGCTTATCTTCACGGATATAACTAGGGCCCCCAAAAGCGAGAAGAAAACTAGGTCCGACAAAACTCCTGTCCAACAGTTCCTATAGTTGATTTGACAATTCTTGCAACCCCCCTGGTGCAAGACGGTAAGGAGCATGAGTAATCAGGGCTGTCACTGACGTGAGATCAAACTGAGATTCTATCTAATCAGTTGTGGAAGTAAACCTGAAAATCCCTCGAGTAGCACACTGAGAGGAGTCACGAACAATTGATGGATCCTCGATCCTCTTTTCCTTAGCCTTAACATCAGTGACGGTAGCCAACATAGCGGGGTAAATCCCCCCCCCCCCCCCCGTAGACACTTCTAGTCCTTCATAGCTGAAATGGCGCTAACCTTTGCATCACTCTGACGCTTTAGAACAGATAACGATTCTCCACTAGGGAGAAGGATACGCAAAATTTTCTTCTCACAGGGTATATCTGCGCGATCTCTGGATAACCAATCCACACTAACTACTGCATCGAAACCATCAAGGGTAGTAGAAGAAAGGTCAATGTCGAACACTTGTCCCACAAGGTCGAGTTTGCATCCCAACAAGCATATGTAGTTTCAATTGTCTTGCCATCAGCCGATCCCACCGCAGGTTCAGATTCAAAAAGCATCAGGGTTAAACAAAACATATACGAAGCGATTAGCTACTCATACTAGCCACCATGTTGCTATTATGTCTGGCGTCGCTCACGCAAATCCTAAATGCCCCTCCACAAGCACCATTACCAGTATTGTTACGGTCACGTGGATCCCCAATACTGTCATCGTTCCCTTGGTTGTTGAAATTTTGACTTAATAACAGTCAATCCTTGTCGAAGTCACCTTTGTTCCCAAACAGTAGGCTACGATTACGAGTATCTTGATGTCGTCGTGACTGTTGCCTCTAATGTCGTTGCTTGAAATGGAGCCCTATGATCTTTCACCAACAGGGTCCTCCTTTTCACATTCCGAGCCACGTCCTAAAGCGCTACTCATTGTGCTGGCAGTTACACATTCCACACCATGGTCAATTGTCATCGTTAATATCCCGATTAATTCGTAAGAGTTGACTCCCATAAGTCGCTGACTAGGGTTAAGGATTCGGTTGAAGCCAATCTGCTGGAGTTTCGTTGCTGGTAATCAGAGTCGTTCTAATACTGAGGTCGGTGGGATACTACGCTCATCCTCTTTGCCCTCCGATCTTGCAAGTTGCTTGAGTACTACACAGTATGTTGCGAGAGTGTTGCAGAGGTGATCACACTTCGGGATCTAAGGCGTCAACGCGCTAAGTTCAAGTGAACAAAGATAGGTGAGGAAGGTACAGACCAATCATTTGACGCTGAGACATCCAACTCAGGGACGTTCGTACTAGCACCTAACATTCTACACAGTTCGCAAGGCATCCAGATGTGTGTTCAGGTAATACTCGATAGCATCGAGATTCGTAAGGATTTAGAGAGGAGTGAAAAGATCACGTTCGAGTAGGAGACAATTACTGCTGCGACACCTATAGGTTTGTTATGTTTCTCATTGATCGAATTACGGAACAGAACCCCTTTTTCACTTGTTAAGGCTCACTGGGACTCACATGCACCCCACATTATTATTATGTGTGCACCCACAATAATATTGTGATTTGCATGCTCATCTCAGTTCCTCCTAACTCATGTCAAATGGTTCCTCAAACTCAGATGTCAAACGGGGGTTGTCAAAGTAATAAGATCACAAAAATCCAAGGACTGTGGCATACTATCAACGCATCATAAATAAGCAAGCAATCCATGAAATTATGCTATAGTGACGAGTGTGTGTTCGTATGCTACATCATAAACAAGTGTACACTAGCCATGCAATGTATACAATAGATGAAAAGACGAACCTTGCAATCTGGAGCCGAGTGTCATGGTCGTATTCTCGTTTTCAGAACTGTTCGGTTATAGTCTGGTTTTATAAAGACGTTTTTAAAACCAAGTTCACTATAACCAGTGGCTCTGATACCAAACTGTCACACACCCAAAATACCACGTGCGGGAACCCCCGCGAGGCGTGTGACGTACCAGGATCTAGCCACCAATCACATTGAACTCATAACAAGATTTTAATAAAAACTTTCATTCATTAACATAAAGTATTATAAAACGTTAAATCTATTTCAACATATACAGCGGAAGCATAAAACATTTGTTAAGTGTTTCATAAACCATATGTACGAAAACCATTTGACTTGTCTAGCGATTCCATGTATCTCGACCCATGACCACTCCAGCCTCCCAGACAGCAAGTTCCAATGCTATAACTTTATAGACCTGCAAGCATGCAGACAAGTGTGTCAGACGACGCTGGTGAGTTCAAAGTTTGTTAACACTTTTAGTTACCAGATATGCGTTTAAAACATTTCATAGATTGATGTTGTTAATAACTCGATTACCGCCGATGGCTCCAGATTATTTGCCCTATTCCCCAATGCCTCTATCAAAGCAATGGTCAAGACTGGGGTCATTAGTTCACTCCCGACCTCCCCGGTGCGGTGTGAGGGTGCCAAACCTAAATAGCGCTATTAACTAATACCCCGTTGCCTCCCCGGCAACAATCGGTAGAAGGGACTTGAGTGATAGATATGAGTGTATTAACCAACATCCCAATAACCCAACATTCCTCCCCGGAACGTTTACCAGATGTCCCTCCCCGGGACGCATGCTTGGAAAAAGAGCAGTGAACTCACCTTAGCTTTGCTCGGTATGTTACGTTACATTACCCGTTCCTAGTTGGTCAACCAAACCCTACCGTGGTTACCAAGAGTAGTCAGTTTCACAATCACGTATCCAAATCACGTATCACATAGCAACTATTTAGATTTCATACATGTTTGCAACACAAGTTCATGTTCCAATAGTTGTTACCAAAATACCCGTTTCATAATAAATCACGTATTTCACGCAAACTATATTCATCACCAAGTTTACCATATACCATGAGTCAAGTACCCAGTTTGTATTTACAGCACACATAATAGTTGAGTCTACTATTCCCATGAGTGAAACCAAGTTTCTCATCACAAGTACAGAAATTTCTAGTACACATTAACATTTATCAACATGTGTATCATAATGGTTCACACAAAACAACATTACGTATAACAGGTATTCAGATTACATACAAGTCGTCATATCTGTGTGATTGTTTCACAAGTCAAAACAAGCTCCTTATTCCTAAACAGCATTACTATTTACTCAGATAATATACGTAAACCTCAACATTCCTATTCATGATTATCACAGTGGAATTACCGACGAAGGACCCCTATGTCGACGAAAATCCATTCGACAAAATACCATATCTTTCGTCGGGGCTAGGTCGACAAAATACTCTATCTTTCGTCGGGGCTAGGTCGACGAAATACCCTATCTTTCGTCAGGGAACAGTTACAATCCAGAATCATGCAACCCTAATCACTGCCACTTTTCAACCCTAGTATAGCCACCACAAGATCATCGATTCCCATAATCTATTCATACACAAATCATGTGACCCTCGAACCGAACAACACTATGATCAAGTTCAAGAATCCTAAATACAACAATCATCTAATCATTTATTGATTCATTCGGAGTATAACAGTTAACATGTGATGTGCGTGAAGTGTCGTATATTTTAGGTGTATATTTTAAGCCCTTTTTAACACTTATTTTAGCCAAGTTTTAAATTTATAAAACACGATATTTCACTAACACTAAACACACATATGGGCAAGTGCACCCATCGTTGAGTGTAGTATAGCGTTGGTAAGATACCGAGGTCGTCCAAGGACACAAGAGCTTTTAGTACCGGTTTATCCTCAACGTCTAATCAAAATAAAAGTTTAGAAAAATGTTTTAAGCTAAGAAAAATAAAAACTAACGAAAATGCTGAAAAATAAAAATAAAATAAAAACAGATAGACAAGATGAATCACTTGGTTCCGACTCGTATCTAGTATAACCTTTGATTATTTTCGCACTTTTGCACATAATTAAGAGATTATCTTAGTTATTGTAGTAGGCCCCTCTTTTGAAGGTGACGTTACCCTCACCCCAGTAGTTTGAGTCAGCAAGGATACAATCCTAAAAGGGTGGATTATTGGAAGATAATGAATTAAGTTATTAATGCAGTATTGTGGTAGGCCCCGCTTTTGGCGGTGACGTTACCCTCGGCTAAGTAGTCTGAGTCAGTAGGGATACAGTCCTAAATAGCCGGGTTATAGTATTAATAGTAGTTAACTTATGAGGGGGTCAAAGAGTTTGGACCCCCGCCATCCAATACCGTGAAGCATTGAAGGAGGTCCTACTAAATTTGACCCAGGTCCATTGCAGGACCTCTAAACGCTGAACAATGGCAAGACCTTTACCAAACCGTTCCCTTAACCCCCGACCAGGTAGCCAACATACCTCCATATAGACCGTGGAGATATGAATGGTGAAAATCCTTTATTTTATATAGACAGTAAAATAATGCCAAGACACCACGGACAAACGATAAGGAAAGATCACCTTCAACATAAGTAACTAGTTATTAAAGTCATTAATCCAAAACCAAATAAAAAGTGCAAAAGATTAGAAATAAAAAGTATTATACTAGACACTTTGTCTTCACCAAGTGATGTAAGAGACTTAGGCAAACATGGCCTTGATTGTCAAGAACTCTTACGATCAATCTTGGATCCCGAGACGACTCACACACTCTACGATGGACAATGGATGATGGTGGTGGATGATGGTGTTGTGATGGTGGTGGGTGGTGGATGAAGTGTGAGAGAGGTGGTGTGCCAAGGGATGAGATGAAATGAATCCAAGCACTCCTATTTATAGGCTGAACAGAGAGCTGGACATGGCCCCGTGTCCGCTGGGCACGGCCCCGTGTCTGTCTGACACTCTCTCTCCTCATTAATTGTAATTCGCAATTACAATAAATGCGCCTGCTGTACTTTCGACACGCCCCCGTGTCCGCTGAGCACGACCCGTGGTGGGCAATAGAAGCTTCTATGGATTTGTCTTTTCTGCTGCTTCTTGGGCACGGCCCCGTGCTGGCTGAGCACGGGGCGTGTTCAGACTTCTGCCTTCTCTATTTTGCTTTGGAAGGTGCCGTTGAGGGGTCGGGCATTCCACTAATGTTCCTTTCCTTGTATTTATGTTGGATTTAGCTGTCTTTTTGCTTCTTTTGCGTTTTTTAGCTCATTTAATCCTGAAAATACAAAAGGAAGACAAAAACACTCTTTTTCCAATATTAGTACTTAAAAGGGTTAGTTTTATGCCTTATTTGATGTAATTTATATGTTGCATTTTGCACACATCAAATACCCCAACACTTGAACTTTTGCTTGTCCTCAAGCAAAACTCTTTAATATGTGGCTTACACTCCCAAATGGAATAGGTAGAAGAGAAGGTTTTGAGCTTGTCGTAGAGTGTCGGGATGTCCAAGATCTTTTTGGGTTTTATTTTTATTTATTTACAATCCTATTCGTAATGATTTATTTAGAACGTTTCATAGGAGAAATTACTTATTTGGGCATAACATGCCTTTTTAAAATTCCATTTATATACAAGTTCACATACCTCACGGGAGAAGTCACTCACACTCGGCCGAAGGTGTATTTTTTTAGTGAATCACTCGAGAGCGGCATGGGACTTATTCCTACCATAAGCTTGCCAAGCAATCAATCCTCCTCCTTTTTAACTTTTATACCTTTGTAAATATCAAGAGGACTTTGTGGGTTAAGGGTTAGGCTTGGGTTAAAGGTAGGTGGTTGGGGTAGTGGTTAGTAGAAAAATGGCGAAAAGCGTAACAAGTGTCGGTTTTCGTAAGATTTTCTATTTTTATTTTGATGAAGCTTTCATTCAAACAAAGTTATTTTTGATAAACTTGTTTGTTTATTTTCTTTTTGCTTCATCATCAACACATTTTTTTTTTTTTTTACGAAAAACCGAACTTGTTACTAAAACAAAGGGTAAAAAAAAATGAAAAAGGTTTTGGTGGGTAAAAGGGTTTTTTGTTTGGGTGATGAAATGAAAAGTTTTAGGCTCAAAGGGGTTAACTAGGGGGATTTTTGGGTAGGTGGTAAAAGAAAAAGAAAAATAATGGTGTAGAAATAAAAAGGGTTAGTCCTAATGCCTCCATCATTTACTTACTCGGGTTTAAGTTGATAAGGACCGGGAATGTATCGTCATGGCAAGTTCTAGAGTCGTAAGAACCAAGCGGCTATTCACACAAGAAACGAAAAATGAGCATTTAGTTTTAATGATATGTAATTGTGCTCAATAAAGGCTCAAAACTCACTTTTGTGGGAATAGGTTTTTATGTGATCAAGTATATATAATCAAATTTTAACTAAGTTTGTCATGCCTTTTCATAATTTTCTTATGTTGGTTCTTTTTATCACTACGCTATCGGTTGTAAATTCGTAAAAATATAACCTTTTTGAGAACTTGAATTTCCCTAGTTAAACCTAGACAAGTAAAAAAAATGAAATTTTTGAAAAAATTTTGGGGTGATTAGCGGTTCCAACAGAGTTTTGTGTAAGGCTTGTATTTAGGACTTGCAAAAATTCAAGGTTTTAGCATTCCCCCCCACACTTAAATTACACATTGTCCTCAATGTGTCCCAAAAATAAATTTTTAGGTTGATTAGATGTGTAAAATGGTGTTTAAAAAGCAAAAATTTGTGTTACTGGGCACTGAACACGGCCCCGTGTTATCCGGGCATGGCCCCGTGTTCAAGTGCCAGTAACAAAATTAAAATAAGAGAAACAGAAGTCTGGACACGGGGGCGTGTTGGGTGAACACGGCCCGTGTCCAGGTACCTGAACTGGGCGTTTTTCTGCAGGTGGTCCAGCACGGGGTCGTGTTGGTTGGGCACGGCCCGTGTTGAGCCTTCCGGACTGGAGAGAATTGTCGGGTTGCTTTGTTCTTGTGCATGGGGTCATTTTTCTCGTTCCCCTTTTCATCCTTTACCACCATGAGTGTGTTTTATTCATTACAAACCATCCAAACCTTAAAACCATCACTTCATTTCATCATAGAGAGAACTTACATAATCCTAAATTAAACTAGATAAAACAAGGAACTAATAAACCATGGAGTCCTAGCCTTTATTTTAATTAGCAAAATTTCCAAGAAGTAATTAATCTTGGTTAAACAAGGCCTTTTTGAACTCCTTCTTCCGCGTGCGGTTCTCCTCAAATGTCGGCGAGCCATTCTTCCACCTCCCTTGGAAGGAGAAAAGAAGGCTAATTGGCATTAGTTTGAGGAGTTTCGACTTCCACCGGGATCTCTAGTTGGTGTTCCACGGGAGGTTCCGCCGGAAAGTCTTCCCACCCGGTAGGGTTGTTGATTCCGAGTGCCAGGTTCCAATCCTGTTGAGGAAGGATTGGTTCCATTGGGGGTGCTACAAGAATATTTAACCTCTGGTGCAAGAGGTTAATTTCTTGGAAGCTGCTTTCAAGTCCCATCGTAAGATCGTTAATACGGTCGATTAGGACCTCCTCTACTGAAGTCATTTCGTCGAGAGCCTCCTTTAATGCTATCACATAGTGCACAAGTGTAGCTTCAATGGAGGGTCTTCTTCCTCTTCGGCTGTTTGACGAATGCACAGAAGATGTATCGCTGTTTTCACTCGACATTCTACGAAAAATAAACTGAAAAAGTTTATTTAATGTAACAGATATCGGACACGGCCCCGTGCTCAATGAGCACGGCCCCGTGTTCATCTTTCTGCAGAATTTCGGAACAAGGAAACTTGGATTTTTAAGTTATTTTCTGAACTTGTGGGGTCTTTTTAGTCGTTAATAACTTAAAACAATGTTACATAACATGTTTTTACCAAGATTCCTTGAACAAAACTCATTAATCCCTACCACAAAGTTGGAAGAATTTCAAACTTTCAATGGTAGTTCTTGAAGAAAGATGGAGAAGAAGGAAATGGCTAAAAGAGGAAAGGACAAGATGGGTTGTTGGAACCTTCTTTTAGACTTACCTAGGATAGTTTGAGAGAAGATTCCTGCAAATCTCTGCCCCAAGTTGGTCCAAATGTGCAGAATTCTTGGCTGCATTTATAGAAAACGACAGCATCCTGGACACGGCCCCGTGCCCAGTGGACACGGCCCTGTGTGCAGGTGGAATTCTGACACAGTTTGTCCGTATTCTGACGTACTGATCAGAATGGAATCTTTTGATGGACACGGGGGCGTGTTGGCTGGACACGGCCCCGTGTCGAGGGACTGTTTTATGAAGTTGTCTAGTTTTTAAGGAACTTGTTAGTATCGGGTGGCTCCTGACTGGTTGGAACAACCCCAAAGTGCCTAAGATACCTTAATTGTCCTAGACTAAGGCGAGAACGCAAGAGGTTGTCGGTGAGGGTAATTCCTATTTTCATTCTAGGTGGACAAGTCCAACCCTTTCCCGGGCTCTTGTTAAAGAAGGTGTATGCCGAATCGCTCAGGTCTATGTATGCACCGAACGAAGTCGATGGAGAGTCCTTCACGGCACAATCGACACAGGGACGACTATCGTCCAAGTCTTTGCTAGGAACGAAGGTATTTTCGGGAGCAACGAGGTTGTTGGAATGCGGTTCCAGCGTTTCGTCATGGTCATCGTCTTGGGGTGGATTAATAAAATCCTTCCTAAGCTCTTCTAACCAATTCTGAATTAGTTTTTCTAGTTGAAATAACTCATCAAGGAGCATTTCCCCTAGAATATCTGGCTGGGCGCATACGAGGGAGAAATAGTGCTTATTTTTACTTTCGCCCCTCTTAAGGTTGTAAGAAGTCGGTGGGTCCATGTAGTGGGGCCTATAATTTAGAAAGTAACATTCTACTTCTTTATGTTTGCCACCACATAATTGACACCACGTACCATAAGAGTGTCGAAAGTAAAAATAATTACTATCACTCATGTTTATGTCAGAGATTACCAACCGCCGGGATCTAACGGTTCTGTTTTCAGTAACTGAAACTTGGGCACGGGGGCGTGTTGAGTGGGCACGGCCCCGTGTTCAGCTTACTGTCTGACGTAAAACAGGATTGCCAGTTCCAATGATTGAGCACGGGGGCGTGTTCAGCGGGCACGGCCCGTGCTGAGCTCTGCAAAAGCTGAAAAACTAAGAAAATCCTAAAAAATTAAAAAGAAAAAATAAAAGATGATTAGGCCGTTGATTCCTAACTTTCTTAAAATCCTTGTGTCCCCGGCAGCGGCGCCAAAAACTTGATGTGCGTGAAGTGTCGTATATTTTAGGTGTATATTTTAAGCCCTTTTTAACACTTATTTTAGCCAAGTTTTAAATTTATAAAACACGATATTTCACTAACACTAAACACACATATGGGCAAGTGCACCCATCGTTGAGTGTAGTATAGCGTTGGTAAGATACCGAGGTCGTCCAAGGACACAAGAGCTTTTAGTACCGGTTTATCCTCAACGTCTAATCAAAATAAAAGTTTAGAAAAATGTTTTAAGCTAAGAAAAATAAAAACTAACTAAAATGCTGAAAAATAAAAATAAAATAAAAACAGATAGACAAGATGAATCACTTGGTTCCGACTCGTATCTAGTATAACCTTTGATTATTTCCGCACTTTTGCACATAATTAAGAGATTATCTTAGTTATTGTAGTAGGCCCCTCTTTTGAAGGTGACGTTACCCTCACCCCAGTAGTTTGAGTCAGCAAGGATACAATCCTAAAAGGGTGGATTATTGGAAGATAATGAATTAAGTTATTAATGCAGTATTGTGGTAGGCCCCGCTTTTGGCGGTGACGTTACCCTCGGCTAAGTAGTCTGAGTCAGCAGGGATACAGTCCTAAATAGCCGGGTTATAGTATTAATAGTAGTTAACTTATGAGGGGGTCAAAGAGTTTAGACCCCCGCCATCCAATACCGTGAAGCATTGAAGGAGGTCCTACTAAATTTGACCCAGGTCCATTGCAGGACCTCTAAACGCTGAACAATGGCAAGACCTTTACCAAACCGTTCCCTTAACCCCCGACCAGGTAGCCAACATACCTCCATATAGACCGTGGAGATATGAATGGTGAAAATCCTTTATTTTATATAGACAGTAAAATAATGCCAAGACACCACGGACAAACGATAAGGAAAGATCACCTTCAACATAAGTAACTAGTTATTAAAGTCATTAATACAAAACCAAATAAAAAGTGCAAAAGATTAGAAATAAAAAGTATTATACTAGACACTTTGTCTTCACCAAGTGATGTAAGAGACTTAGGCAAACATGGCCTTGATTGTCAAGAACTCTTACGATCAATCTTGTATCCCGAGACGACTCACACACTCTACGATGGACAATGGATGATGGTGGTGGATGATGGTGTTGTGATGGTGGTGGGTGGTGGATGAAGTGTGAGAGAGGTGGTGTGCCAAGGGATGAGATGAAATGAATCCAAGCACTCCTATTTATAGGCTGAACAGAGAGCTGGACACGGCCCCGTGTCCGCTGGGCACGGCCCCGTGTCTGTCTGACACTCTCTCTCCTCATTAATTGTAATTCTCAATTACAATAAATGCGCCTGCTGTACTTTCGACACGCCCCCGTGTCCGCTGAGCACGGCCCGTGGTGGGCAATAGAAGCTTCTATGGATTTGTCTTTTCTGCTGCTTCTTGGGCACGGCCCCGTGCTGGCTGAGCACTGGGCGTGTTCAGACTTCTGCCTTCTCTATTTTGCTTTGGAAGGTGCCGTTGAGGGGTTGGGCATTCCACTAATGTTCCTTTCCTTGTATTTATGTTGGATTTAGCTGTCTTTTTGCTTCTTTTACGTTTTTGAGCTCATTTAATCCTGAAAATACAAAAGGAAGACAAAAACACTCTTTTTCCAATATTAGTACTTAAAAAGGGTTAGTTTTATGCCTTATTTGATGTAATTTATATGTTGCATTTTGCACACATCAACATGCGATCATTATTTTAAGCCAAATCGATTCATCAATTAGATACTTCCCCAGAATCACATACAAGTCTGACCTTAACAATAATCATTGAAACACACCAAGAAATCATGCAACAATGCAGGACAAATTGATAAACAGAACGTTTGGGGAAACGTATGCTAACCTTAATCAAAACAGGATCGAAGAATAGCTTGAGTCGAGGAAGGTTTGCCGTCGGTTTCGAAGGAGGAGAGGAGAGGTGATAAGGAGATTAGGGTTTTGTTGATTGACAACTGACGCACACATATGCAACACAAGTAACATATAACTGAGTCATATTTGGGCTTTACTTGGGCCGATAGCTCAAACGGCGAACAGTTCAATTGACGAAAGAGTACTCTTCGTCGTGCAAGGGTGATGACGAAACTCCCGATGTTTCGTCGAGCAAAGGTGATGAAACTCTAATGTTTCGTCGAGTAAGGTTTCGTCGAAGTGAAGTTGGCGAAGAACATGCAATATAAACTGATCCTAGGTTTTAAAAACAACCACACATACCACTACTTAAATCATGCAGCAATCATTCACATGTTATAACACAAACAAATTACGAAAACAAGATTGTAAACAAGTAACGTGTCGGGGAAAGACCTGTGAAAACTCAAGTTGTCACACTATTTCTTTCATGTATCTTGCCTTGATCATTTCCCACAACAGTTACATTATCTACATAGATTAAGGTTGCCACAAAGGTTCCTTCTTTCTTGAATATGAGCGAGTGGTCTGTTATTGATCGTTTGTAGCCTAAGTCAAGCAAAACTTTGGAAACTTTTGGTTACCAGTTGTGTGATGCTTGCTTTAGTTGTACAATGATTTTCGCAGCCTACACACTCTTGTTTCTCCTTCCTTAGAAAAACCTTGGGGAATCTTCATGTATACCTTTTCCTCAAGATCGCCATGTAAAAAAGTGTTATTGACATCAAGTTGGTTGATAACCCAATTTTTCTTTGTTGCAACCACAAGTAAGGTCCTTACTGTGACAAGTTTTGCGACAGGTGTGAAAGTGTTGTGAAAATCAAATCCTTCCATTTTTGTGTATCCTTTAGCCACCAAGTGTGCCTTGTACCTTTCAATTTCCCAATTTAGATTATATTTAATCATGTATACCCACTTTGATTCGATGGCTTTCTTCCCTTTAGGGAGTTTTTCAAGAGTCTACATTTTATTTTCTTCTATGCGTCTCGCCATCTTTGATCCTGTGATGCTTGTACAAAAAATTTTGCTCATCATTTGAAGTAAGGACCGTTAGAAAAACTTTGTGATTGTCTAAAAAATTATCATAAGAAATATAGTGATCTAGGGAGTGTACCATTGAGGAACTTGGTTATTTGCGAGTCGTGTGAGATCAACCGACTGGGGAAATTTTACCTCATAGTCATCCAAATGTGAGGCAATGATCGAATCCTTTTTTCTTTTATTTCTTTTGTTTGGTATTCCATTGTTTCAAGAGGATTAGTCTCAGCCAAGGTTTACGGCCCCCCATGTGTATTTGATGAATTTTCAACCCCATGTGTTTTTGATGAATTTTCAACAGTGTCATTTTCTTGCCTTGGAATTTCACCACCCTCAACATTACTTTCTAAACCATTTACAATTCCATCCTCCTCTTGCTCGTTCACTTCTCCCATATCTCCATGCCTCCTTTTTTTTGTTCATCTCTTTCATCAAAAGGGTAGTTAAAAATTTATTCGTCCTCTTTCCTGTAATGGGCTTGGAATGGAAGAAAAGACAGATGGTCTCAACAAATGTCACATCCCTAGATTTCACCATTTTTCGTTCCTCTAAATCATATATCATATGCCCCTCGTTCCTTGAGGATGACCCAAGAACACACTGGGTTTTCCTGGAGCCTCAAATTTATCATCTTTCATGTCCGTGTTCCAATAGTTGCTAAACAACTAAAAACTTTCATATGATCATAAACCGGTTCTTGATTAAGGATTAGTTCGTATAGGGTTTATTCTCTATGACTTCTGATAGAAGTCAATTTATGATATATGTTGTTGTCAAGATGCATTCTCCCCGTAATATTATGGGAAGTTTTGCTTCAAAACTCAACGCATGATTCGTCTTTAGGAGATGTATGTGTATACTCTCCACCACCCCATTTGTTGAGCAATGTGTGGATAAGTAGTTTCCAATAACATTCCTTCCTCAATGTAAAACCTGGTTAAGCGATTAGACCTAATCGTGAATTCCCCCTGTTATCGCATTGTATGCTTTTTATTGCCTTCCCAAAATGAGTTTTTACCATCTTGTGAAATCTTTTCAAATAGTTACTGACTGGCCTCATATTTGTGTTTTAACAAGTAAACCCATACCGCTCTACTACAGTTCTAATATATTTAAGTTTATGTTTTTACATAGCTTTTAGTTTCTAATAGCCTACTTTTGATTGGAATTGTATTTTGTAGGTCTAACGGAGTCTAAGGAGCTATTTGGAAGCTATTCGGAGCACCGGAAGCGAACGAGATCATCCGGAAACGCGAGAAATGAGAAAACATGAAAATATACCCTACATGGGGCGTCTGCGACGCCCCATGGCCATCGGTGACGCACCCCGTCGTCAAGGAATCGCATAGGCAGCAAGTTAACACGTCAACAAAAAATGCAATTAATAGGGGGCGTCGGCGACGCCATGGGGGGCGTCAGCGACTCCCTCCAGAAAGTGCATTTTTCTAAATTTCCGTTGTTTTGCGTTTTGGACAAATTAAAACCCAATTTTTGGGTCTTTTGATGGGAGTTACGGAGTTTTTGAAGTTTGAACACCACTTTGGAGCCAAGAACACTATTCCTTTCATCTCCAATCATCCTCAACCATCCTGAATCATCTCACCAATCTAAACCCTAATCCCACACCAACATCATCATCCAATTCACTACCCATTCATCATCACCATCATTCACAAACCCTAATCATCATCCATTGCTACTTTCAAGCTTCAAGAAGTTCAAGTTCAAGACTTCCTCATCCATTGATCACGTTTCGTACACCATATGCGGCTAATTCTCATGGGTTTTACCCCGATGTAAACTTTTGTAATGATTTCTAGGGTTTACTACTTGTTTAATATTTGGTTTGTGACAATTTGAATTGCATTCGAATCATAAGATAATTGTCTTACGTTTGTATTGAATTTGCAAATTGTCGAATGAGTTATAAAATTTGACTTTGTGAAATGAATATGCGTATTTATGCCTTGTCTTGTGATAGGATTTACTTGTTTGAGGTAATGAAGTGCATGGTGGTCTGTTTTGTACGTTGATAGCAATTGGCACCTAAGCCTTGTGACTCTAAAACCGTTAATTAACTAATTCATATAAACCAAGTTAAAACGTGTAGTAACCCTAGGTCTTTCAATTGTTGAACAGGGTGTGAACCTTGTTTCTCCATTATTGTTTTAATCCATAAATCAAGTTTTTGTGTCATCATTCAAGTTTTCGTAGTGAATCAATTAAAAACAAATTTGTTGGTTAACTCGACACCTTTTCAACCAAACAAACAAATCGATTTAATAGCAAGCTTCATAATTAAAGTGACAACATCTAAAATCAATCAAGTTCGCACACAAACCACAAACTCCTCGTGGTTCGACCCCTTACTACCACTAACGCATTGTTAAGGGTAATTAGGGATGGCAATGGGTCGGGTTCGGGTCGGGTTCAGGTCGGGTATTGGCAATCCTATACCCATACCCGGTTGTAAAATCGTGTCCTATACCCGACCCAATACCCGTCGGGTATATGTCGGGTAATTACCCGTCGGGTACCGGGTATACCCATTAGTTTGTTAAAAAATATACATTGGGATTCCCAAATACTTTTTTACTATTATAATTATTATATAATTTTATTTATGCAACAACTATTATAAATTAAAATATACGTTACATAGATATAAGTTTTAGCATAAATTAATAATAACTTTATAATATTTATACACTTATATGTATATACTTCACAACATACAAAATATAAATACTACCATCAAATACATATGCTAAAAGAAAATTTATTTTTTCACATTATGAACATACTAAAATAAATCACTAATAGATAAGGGTTAATGGAAAATAAAAATATAAATTAAAAACTTCGGGTATATAGTTCGAGTAAACGGGTATGTGGTTTCAGGTAATCGGGTCGGGTATCACCTAATCCCATACCCGCGAAAATTTTTAAAACTAAACCCATACCCGGCCCAATACCCGTCGGGTATCGGGTATACCCATCCCATTTGTGTCGGGTTTCGGGTATACCCGTCGGGCTCGGGTATATTTGCCATACCTAAGGGTAATTAGGGCATATAAATATTATCTATGACCGGGGCGCGACACTCCGATCAAGTTATATGCTCAGTCGCACCCGAGTCCACCAACCAGTCGAATTTAATGATCGGTTTACCTGTCATGTTTCCTACTATTGGGGTATGATTGTTGGACGCTTCGTCGTCTAATGCAAAGTTTTTCAGAAACATCTAGTATTGTTCATCGGTTATACTGGGGATCATTATAAAGCATTTGTCTTTGTTGTGACCGTTTTGACCCTCTCATTCTTTCCCTTTCTTGGCAACCACTCGGGATGCCGATCCTTTTAAAGCATTTGTCTTTGTTGTGACCGTTTTTTTCCGCAGAAGCTACATCATTCAATTTTAGCACCCATTTGCTCGCTACCATCCTTTGTTTTGTGTAGTATTGTAGTTCACCCTCCCTTGAAGAAAGCTTGAAAAGTTGTTGCATCAATACTTGATTTCTTCCTAGTTGAGATGACCTTCTATTACTCATCTTCCGCCATCAAATGCTAGGTTGTTCCTAAAGATGGGTTTGGTTTCTTGGTAAGTATATGGGTTTTGATGACCGAAAAATATGTATCCATCATCTTCTTTCTAACTCCACAATCACAACCATCACAAGTACATCAAGGTATGAAGAGAACTGATTGTATCTCATCCTGTAACCCTCGCATTTTGGTGTAGTAAGCTAACACCAATGTCCTGTCTTGCTGAGTTATATACAACAATTGCTTTAGTTCGTATGCCCTGGGGGAACTTTCTTTCCTGAAGCTTTCTTCAAGGTCATTCCAGATTTCAGCCGATGTGCTTGCATACTTGGCACTGCTCCTAATCTCCTTTTCCATCGCCATAGTTAACCAGCCTTTAATCATTGTTTCCCATCTCATCCACTCCATGAAGGTTGGGTCAGTCTTTTCGGTGTTACCGATTGAGCCATCGGTAAAACCCATTTTGTTCTTAGTGAATAGGAAATTCATCATTTCTTGTGCCCAATCTTTGTAGATCCTATCTGCTAGGACGTCATTAACTTTCATTTTTTGGGATAATTTGATGCATGGATGTAGTAAGGAGAGTTCACATCAATGGCATATGCTCCTCTTGTTCTTTTCTTACATATTGTCGGTCATGCTTAACAACGGCTAGAGTCTTTGGTGTTTTAATTTTTCTTGCTCTGATATCAAACGTAATCCAATGAATATACAAAAAGAAGCAACATAATGAGAAAATGCAGGAGGGTACAACGAACTCTACAAACTATAGTGCATGGATCAGTATGCACGTGTGGGTCAGCTGCATAATGAATAAAATATGAATTCCTTTATTGTGTGTGTATATGTATATATAAAAATGAAAAATGAAAAAGTACGTATAATTTGAATTCGGAATTCCAAACCAAATCAAAATCATGTATCCGCATTTGTTTTGAATTCGTTTACTAAGGTGGTGTTTGTTTATTCAAATGCAAAAGGTCTGCAGTCTGCGGACAACATCTGCAGACGTCTACACGAGAAGAGGTGGACCAAACCTCTGCAGTCTGCGGGAAGAAGACCGTTTGTTTTTTAAACCTTATGGTATACAAGGACCCCTGCAGATCTAAAAAATAAAACCCCCAAAATGGGGGTCTGTTCTCACATCTCACTTAACACCACCATTCTCCACCGTTTCATCATTTCACCATCAATACAACCACCACCTAGTCACATACTAGCCACCAATCGGAGGTGGATAGGATTAATGGATTCCCGAAGCTAGGGTTGCCCACAGTGGGGAAAGGGAGTGAGTTTTTGGTTAGGGCCTCGATTGGGACGAGGGAGAGTGATAAGGAGAGGCTGAAACAGTTGGTTGATGCTGGTTATGATGTGATTGTGATTGATAGTTCTCAAGGGAACTCGATTTATCAGATTGAGATGATTCTGAGTTTAGATGTGATTGGGGGGTAATGTGGTTACTATGTACCAAGCTCAGAATTTGATTCAGGCTGGAGTTGATGGATTGCGAGTCGGGATGGGTTCAGAGTCTATCTGTACCACCCAGGAAGTCTGCGTGATTGGTCATGGTCAGGTATTTTTTATAAACCATATTCTAGTAATTGCATTCAGAAGGTTATTTGTTCAATCTTTTTAGGGAGGTGGTTGTCGGCGGTGAAGGCGGCTCAATCGGAGGTGGGGGAGGTGACGTCGGGTCAACTGGAGGTGAGGGAGGTGACGGAGATGTGGTCGTGGTGGAGGAGATGGAGGTGTCGGCTGGGAGGAGGAAGATGCTAGGGTTTGAGAAGAGGTTGGAAGAGGTGGGAAGACATTGGACCATGTCTACTTGGGGAAGAGGACGCACAGAGGTTTGAAGACATTTTTTAATGAAATGTCTTCTAAAAAACAAACGGTTTGTAGTGCTAAACGTCTGCGCGTGGTCTGCGCGGCGTAGACATAAGAGGCCAGAAGAGGTTTTTCTGAAAAAACAAACACCCCCTAAACCAAATTTAAATCTTGATAATCAAATTCAAATCAAGTCGAGTTTTGATTTTTTTTCCGAATTCGATTCGAATATTGAACACCCTAGATAGCGGTTTTAACTTTATATTATGTTATGTCATGTCATGTTATATATATATATATATATATATATATATATATATAGTATAATTATTATTATTATTTATATATTAATTACTAATCTGCTTATGCAATGTTGGTTTGACCCAATGCTTTGTGATTTTTTCAAATTTTGATTTTTAACCCCTATAATGTGTATCTTTTATAATTTTACCTCAATACTTTTTTACTTTCAACTTTGATCCATATACTTTATTATCTCTTACAAATTTTCCATTTTAAGTATCAATCTAAATTTTACGAGTTAACAATCTATACTATAACCCATAAAATTTAATAAAGATATAACTTTTTTTCTTCTTTTTTATTTTACTTATTATGATTGAACCTAAGATTTTAGACGTGTTTACTTAACCGTGTAGCTTACTTTTTTTATTGTCGTTTCATTGTGATTTTTTCATGGGGTGAATACTAATGTACTAGTTTACATATTTCTCACTGCATCCACACGCCCAGAACAACGCGTGAGGACAATTGGCGCATGGATGACGACGACCGATGTAGAAAAAATGCGAAAGAGGAAGAAATAAAGCAATCAAAACCTAGAGAAACGCCAAAGGTGGGTTATGAATTTCAAATACGGTGAAAGTTTTGTTTTTTTGTAAAATTTCAAATACGGTGGTGTTTTTCACGTTTTAGACCGCCATGCCGAATACCAAAAAATAATGGTTATGAATAAATACAACGTTTAATAAAACACATTTTTTTCTAAAACAAAAGGGCTTGTAGCTTAGCGGTTAGATTTGTTGTGAAGACGTTTCTTCCAAAGTGGCCAAGGATAATGGTATCATGATAGATATTGGTGAAGATTTAGAAGTAGCTTTAGAGGTGTGTGAGTTAGACATTGGTTTTCTAAAAGACCCTCATTGGCATTACCAACGAGCATTGGCGGAGCTAAGTAAATAGGTATGGGATCACCAGACCTCATTCTTTTTTTGTGTTTCATGTAGAACGTATAACACGAAAATTCTAAACAACCCTAAAACTTTTTTATGACGACTTTTTTGGTTTTATGAAATTTTGGCATCGTGCCCGTTGGATTTATAACTAAAAGAATTATTTAAGGTTTTTACAAACTAAAAAATTATATAGAATTTTACCTAAATAAATAATTAAATAATTATTGTTAAGAGTTTAACCAATTAACACACTGCTTTTAATTCCAATTTGAATAAGCCTAACTATTCATTTAAAAGCAAGTTATTACCAATTAAAAAAAATCTCATTTTCTTATTTCCCAATTCTCACAATTCATTTAATCGAGCCTAAATGAAAATGATATATGTGTCCTCTATCGTCTCTTTATTAAAGTTAGCATTAGTTTCATCGATTGCAACGAGCCAACGACAAGTGTTGACAGACGTTTTTCTTCAATAAAAAAGGTAAAAACAAATGGCGTCGAATGGATGATGATGATTGTATCAACAATTCTTGCATTTGTTATACTGAAAAATAATTCGTTGAAAAAGTTACGATTGAAGATGTAGTGAGTTGTTTTCAAAACATGAAAACTCAAAGAAAAACGACTATAAAATGGATTTTTTTATATATGTATTTCGTTGTGTTTTTTTCAATGACAATGTAGGTTCATTATAAGACCATCCACAATAAAAAGCCTTAAAAACACTAAAAAAATATGCCAACTCAACTGCCACATCATAAAAACACCATTCTAAAAAAAACACCCAAGACTGTCCCAATAACAAAATTTAAAACCACCCAAAACCAATGCCACCTCATCATCATTTCTAATAAGACTAGAGGGTATGGAGAGGCCCATCCCCATGAGGATGGGCCGCCACGTAGGCGCCACATCACCGGCTCATGGAGGATGGGTCTCCTTCACTTTTAAGGGGGTGGAGGATGAGGCTACCCCACATATTTTTTTATTGTTTAATTTATTTATTTGTTTAACTTTTATTGTTTAATGTTTAATTTTTATTGTTTAAAAATAAATAAGACATAAAAGAAGATAATAAAATCCATTACATAACATAAATAAAAACTACATAACCTAAAAAAAAATACATTACCTAAAATTTATAAAAAAAAGACAACATTTAAAAATTTAAAAAAATTACACTACTCGTCTTCGTCTCCGTCACCGTCACCGTCCCCGACGTTTACGTTGTTCCATATATGTTCTACCAAATCGTGTTGAAGGTTTGCATGCGTGTAGTCGTTGGTTAGCGCGAACGAGTTTAAATCTTGTTGCGTCGGATCTACCTGGACAGTATTCCCGTAAGATGCATTCTCATCATACTCACAAATCGCCCGACCTTCGTCTTCAATAATCATGTTATGGAGCAAAAGGCAAGCGTACATACAAAGGCGCAACCTCTTCGGTGTGAAAGCACGTGCCGGTTGTTGAATGATGGCCCATTTTTTTTGTAAAACACCAAAACAACGTTCGATGTCTTTTCTTGCAGCTTCTTGACGCTTGGCTAATTTTTTCCTTTTTTCGTCATCGGGAAATGAAATAGTCTTGACAATTGTAGACCAAGACGGATATATTCCGTCAGCAAGATAATACCCGCGTCTATACTCAACCCCTGAAACTGTAAAACGGGTGTCCGGACCGGTTCCATTAACGATATCGCTAAAGATCGCCGATTGGTATAGCACGTTGAGGTCGTTGAGTGAACCAGGGAGCCCAAAGAAAGAATGCCAGATCCACAAATCTTGTGACGCCACGGCCTCAAGTATTAAGGTTGGATGGTCGTGATCACCTCGCGTGTATTGGCCTCGCCACGCAGTCGGGCAGTTATCCACTCCCAATGCATACAATCAATGCTACCAAGCATTCCCAGAAACCCGTGCCTTGCTTCATGAGCTTGGTACAACTGTTGAACATCATACGCGTTTGGTTTCCGCAAATATTGTTTGCTATACAGTTTCACCACATTATGGCAAAACCGATACAAACATTCCCGCGCAGTTCTTGCCGACATCTGTAAGTACTCGTCCAAAGCGTCGGCCACTGTCCCGTACGCCAGTTGGCGAATGGCCGCAGTACACTTTTGTAACGTGGTGAGCCCTTCATAATTCCGAGCATCGGGTCGTTGCGTGAAAAACGGGTCTAGCCCCGCCAAATCATCATCAATCCGTGTGAGTAACCGGCGACTCATTCGGAACCTTCGTTTGAAAATGTCGGCGTTGTAAAGGGGTGCATCCGAAAAATAATTGTTAACCAATTTCTCGTGCGCTCCTGTCGTAAAAAATATATAAATACGAGGAAATATATAAATATATAAAATTTATTAATGACAAACATTGGCGGTCTCTGTTAATCCGTATTCGTCTGGTAATAACGTTTTCAGACGAGCCATCTTCCTCTTCCTCTTCCTCTTCCTCTTCCTCTTCATCCTCCAAAAGAATCTGTGCCGCCTTTACCACAGCGTTTGCGAAAAACATCTCCTCTTCGTCAGAAGAAGACGAGGACCACCAAGAATTAGATGCCATTGGTATAAAAATGGGAGTGTTTTTTTATAAAAATGGATGAGAATGGGAGAAGAATGGGTGAAATATTGAGGTAATGGTATAAAAAATGGAAGAAGAATGGGTATATATTTAAAGTGAAAAAGGTTTTTTTTTAATAATTATAGCCGTTACAACGGCTAGATGTTTGAAAAATGGCCCGTCGAATTCGTCTGTGGGGAGCCGGATTAGCCGGGACGGGAAGAGGGGGGCGGTGTGGGGGACCGGCGCCGGGCCTAAGCCGGCCCCATACCGCTTAGTCTAAAAATAATTATTATTTTTTTTTAACATTACACCCAACCCTCCCACCCGGACCCACTCACTGACAAAATTCCCATCATCTGCAAGTTTTTTCTAGTTTGTGGGCAAAATTGATTCCTAAGGGAGGGGTGGTTCACTAGTGATAAAATCTATCACTCACAAGCACCAATCAAGTTCCGCCATGTCATCAACCATTTTTCCATCACTCACAACCTTTTTTAGGCGGGGTGGTCATCACTCACCACCACACCCAACAATTTCCCCCCAACCAACAAATACCCTCACAAAATAAAACAAAACGGCGTGATAAAAATAACGAAAATTTGATTTCGTTAATGTATAACGCGTTGAAGTTTATGCCGGCGGTGGAAATAACGCGTGATGGATGGTGGCCGTGATACTTTAACGCACCGCCCCAGCACCCCTAAATATGAGATGTAAAAATGGAAGCCACAATAGCTAAAAACTTTTACCATGTCCACTTCAGCTCTAAAAATGGGTAAGACTTGAACCAAAAATTATGACGTGGGTTTGTTATTAATTTAAGCACCGAAAAATATCCTGACTCAGTCACTACAGACAGATTTGTACATCAGTGGTTGGTTGTGTGAAAGTAGTATGTTTTGTAGTGTAGCCTTATATATTATTATTAAACCAAATATAAATATATTGGTCCGTCTGGACTGGAACAAACCTAGCCCATATCCACCCACTGCCGGTCCGGGTTCAAAACTAGCAGTCAACCAATCACTGACTCGAATATCCTCCAATTAAAAATTATCTTTCTAAACTGTAATCATTGACCAAACCAGCCTGCAGGTCAATATGTTAGTACTTTACATCTAATTTCCAACTCGTACAGCACCAGTTCACTGCAACATATTCATCTTTTACAGTCCAGAAATTATAAAAAAGATGGTGCTCAACAGTAAGTTAATCAACATCCAAAATCAAGATTCCAACTCATTCACTTATCTTTTTATTATTAACTTTTTAGCTTAAACATTTACCTTTTTTTTGTCAGTTTTCAGTAACTTCATCACTGTGGATGATAAAAGAAGACTGGTTGAGGTTTTCCCAGATCCTGTGAGGAAACAATGGAACAAATGGGAGCTAAGAGGATTGGTACTTCTCAGCCTCACCCTGCAAACTTCACTAATCTACAGCGGTCACCGCAGAAAGTATATAGCCAAAAGAAGGATCAGAATCTTTATATGGTGTGCTTACTTGTTAGCCGACTGGATAGCCACCGTGGCCCTCGGCCTCCTGGTCGACCGCCAAGGGAATTCAGCCAGTTCTAGTTCTAATAACAGCAACAAAGATTATGGAGATCTAACACTCATGGCTTTCTGGGCACCCTTTCTTTTGCTTCATCTAGGTGGGCCGGACACCATCACTGCTTACGCGTTAGCGGATAACGAATTATGGTTAAGACACTTGCTTGGACTCGTGGTCCAGACGGCTGCAGCTATTTATATCACTCTGTTGGCATGGGATGGCAGTGTTGTTTCTGTCCTCACAGTTCCTATGCTTGTTTGTGGGATTATCAAGTATGGTGAGAGGAGTTGGGTTCTGATGTCGGCTAACCGGGAGCAGTTTCGTGATTCGGTTCTTGCGGATCAAGACCCTGGTCCGAATTATGCTAGGTTTATGGAGGAGTTCTGTTTGAAAGAGGCTGAGGGGTACTATGTTGCGGCTGTGCAAGTGGACGAGGGAAACTCTCCGGAAGATGATGTGGAAAACACTGCGGGGGCTGCTGCTCCATCTGTTCCTAATCCTGATGCTAGCACACTAGACATAGCGGATTACTTCTTTGAAACATTGAAGTTCAAGCGGCTTTTTGTGGATCTAATACTCGGGTTCCATCCGCGAGATGTGAGTCAGTCTTTCTTTGAGAAACAGGAATACAATACCGCGTTTGAGGTGATTGAAATTGAACTTGGATTTGCCTATGATGTTTTCTATACAAAAGCACCTATCATATACACTCCTTTCGGTTTGTTTTTCCGGCTCGCTACTTCCTTCATCACGCTCTCGGTGTTATTGACTTTTGTTGCATCCATGAACATGAGGCCACATAAACATCAACCTGAAGATGTTGTGATTACTTGCATATTGCTGATCGGTGCTATTTTGCTTGAAGCATATGCAGCCATATCTTTGCTGTTCTCGGATTGGGCAAATCTATGGTTAAGCCATCGTTCTTCGAAGTTTCCATTTAAGCGTGTAGTCTCGTCGCTCCAGTCTTCACAGAAAGGAAAAAGATGGTCAAACTCTATGTATCAATACAGCTTGATAGATTTTTGCCTCAACCATAAATCCGCATCGTTTCAAAAAATCTCAAAAGTCATCCCTTTGCATAAAAGGATCAAGAACTTATGGGAGAAATGGGAGAGTATGCTCCAGCTTAAACATCTTACAATAACACCCGAACTAAAATCTTTCATCTTTAATCACTTTAAAGAGAAATCTACCGACACAGAATTGGATCTAAAGATCTTAAACACCTGTCGTGGAGCGGTCTCTCTGCGAACCCACAAAAGTTATGGCACATTTAAATGGACGGTTGATGTAGAATTCGATCATAGCATTCTCATTTGGCATATTGCTACTGATCTATGCTTCAATCTAGATAAGATTAAAAGGGACGTGAAAGATGATTCAGATGGTGAGGAATTCAAACAAGAATGGAATCACTACATGATATTGAGCAAACAATTAGCAGACTACATGTTATATATACTGGTCATGTGTCCTTTCATGTTGCCTATTGGAATAGGAATGATACGGTTCAGAGATACATGTGCAGAAGCCATGGTGTTTTTTAAAGAGCGAAACAGCACAAGTAAACTTGAGGCGTATGAAATGTTGGGGCAAGTGAGCACCAAAGTGTTTCCGGCAACAGTAAAGGGGGATCGTAGTAAGTCGGTATTGTTTGAGGCGTGCAAGCTTGCGGCTGCATTGAGTGAGATGGGTGATTCTGATCCTGGAAAGATGTGGAAGATGGTGGGTGATGTGTGGGTGGAGATTCTTGGCTATGCAGCGAGTCAATGCCGAGGGTTTGACCATGCTCAACAGCTTGAAAAGGGTGGAGAGCTTCTTACTCATGTTTGGCTTCTGATGGCACATCTTGGCATCACTGAACACTTTAAGATTGAAGAAGGTCATGGAAGAGTTAAGCTGGCGGTTACCTAAAGAAGCTAAAGAGCAAACTCGGTGCAAGAGGCTCCCGCAAAAGCAGGGTCCGGTTAGGGGGTGTCTGGCCAACTTGGGTCTGTTACCTAAAGAATCTATTGAGTTTAATATAACAATATACTCTGTAATCAATGTGCTGCAATTATATACTTAGCTCTTTAATAATACATATGATCTCTGGTTAGATATAGGACTGCTTTATTATACCTATGCCTTTTTTTTCTTTCTTTTACGGTTCATTTTCTCCGTAGGATTTGGATCGTTAGGTTCTTGGGTTTGAGAGTTTTTTAAACTAAAGTTTGCAGGTAAACCATAGGTATAACTAAAGAATAAGAATCAATAGTCATGATCATATTAATTATTTAGTTAATTATCATTATCACTAATGAAAACCACCACTAGCAACAATATAGCTGATAAAATATACGTTAAATAAACTATGAAAGTTAAAACCACCACTAACAATTTTTATATTCAAACATTGCTTTTAAGCTGGCTGTTCAACCAAACAGATTCCATTAATTTTAGAGATCGACTACATATTCCACAACTTCAGTTGCTAGTATTTTAGTCCTATATAGAAACATGTAAATCATAAAACCGAAATATAGCATAAAAGCTCCAAGAACTAAATAAATACGAGAAAATCATGAAAATAATCATTTTCTTAGGTGCGTTACACATATATAGTCATGTCAGAAACAAATAACTCAGTTAGCCACGAGACGCTTGTCTACGTTTACTCGCAGGCTTTTTCCATCAATGATGACACCAAAGAGCGTATGTATCATTATTCATGTATAGAACGAAATATTTAGTATTTAGGCGAGCAAAAGTAATTACTTGACCAATGATTCACGTATCTCATCTCACGGCTGTGACGATAGAGGTGTAACACACTAAGAAAATGACTACTTTTGTGATTTTCTCATATATTATTACCTTGTAAGCAGAATTCAGTGAGTAGAAAGAGAAAAAAAAAGTACCCAGATACATACACCATATGCAAAGAAACAAAAAGTGAGATAAGAAATAGCAATAACCTTTCTTACAAAATAAAAAATAAAAAAAAGATATGGTCCACATGAATAACATAATTATAGAATTGACTACAAGGGCAACAAAATTCTAAGTCAATGCACAAATTGGACCGCTATTACAATAATTGATGTTTAATTGAAGTCACTATCCTGACGGAAACAAGTTACCTGGACTATTCTAGTCCATGAGGTGTGGACCACCAAGGAGAAAAAATCAAACTGATTGATCACATTAAGAAAATATCATAGTGACAGATGGAATCTTGGCCGCCCAAAGTGATCTAGGACCATCAGTGGATCTAAAAAAGATAAGAGTTCACTTACTGGTTATGCTATTCACACACACACACACCAAAAACTATTGTCTTTACCTACTGTAGAGAAATGGCTGTTGAGGCCATTGTCTCTGTGGTACTACACAACCTAACAAACTTACGGATCGAAGAATCAAATATATTTAAAAAGGTTAGAGATGAAGTAGAAAGGGTTGTCATGGAGCTTAGGGAGATGCAAAGCATTTTAAATGAGGTAGAACATCAAGAACAAGGTGACAAGGTGCTTACAGAATGGATACTAAAGTTTCTAGACATAGTCTACCGCGTGAAGGATGACATAGAATCTTTTTCCCTCACAGAAACGCGCTTGAAAAATACGGGTTTGGTCAAGAAGCGGATATCCGTCACTGCGAACAAGTTCAAACTTTGCAGAGAAGTACCAGATGAGATGGTTGATTCTATGAACGTTCGCAGACTCAAATCCAAGATGAATGGAATCAGCAAAGAAATTCAAGAATGGAAAGATGGAAAACCTTCATTGGCTCTGGCACCTGTTCAAGGTTCTTATGCAATGAATCGCGATGAACAGCCATGGCAAGAGAGTGATGGTTATTATGCGCCAAAGAAGGAAGAAACTATCTTTAAAAAAGATGTTGAGAAGTTGGTGAAGCAGTTAACCAGCAATAGCAAACCACTTCAAATTATTTTGGTATTTGGAGAGGTTGGAACAGGGAAAACAGCTCATGTCAAGACGATATACAACAAGTTAGAGGTCAAGAACAAGTTTCCATGTCACGCTTTCGTAATCCTCACCACAAAGTGCTCGATTAGATATCTGATGATCACTATACTGCAACAAGTGACCAGCTTGAAGGCCAAAGATAAACTCAAAGATGAGGACTTGATGGTAAGGCTGAATGAGTTCTTGAAGGGTCAAAAGTACTTGATAGTAGTGATTGATGTAAAAAGTTCTGGTCTCTTGAAACAACTAAAAGACGTGTTGCCAGATACAAACAATGGAAGTAGGGTTGTGATCACCACCCCTGATGAAGAAGTTGCTTCATTTCCAGATGCAACAACCCATTATCATTTCAAACCTCTAGACATGGAAGATGGGTTAAAGTTTTTCATCAAGAAAGTATGGGGTCCAAAAGGAATCCCATTCACAGGTGATGTCATAGAGGATCTAAAGAACAAAATAGCCGAAAGATGCAAAGGGACCCCTCTAAGGATAATAATGCTTGCTGGATTGCTATCAACTAGAAAAATGATGTATGAAGATTGGTTGAGTGTTTTTGAGCAACATGATTTTGCAGCGAAATCACCTTCGTTTGACATTTTAGCTTTCTGCTACAATGATCTTACGCCTCACGTTAAGCTATGTTTTCTTTATTTGGGACTTTTTCGAAAAGGATTTGAAATACCTGTGAGAAGGTTGTTTCGGTTGTGGCTTGCCGAGGGTTATGTAAAGCCATCAGAAGGGGTTGTTCTGGAGGACATTGTAGAGGGATATCTTGAAGAGCTTGTGAAGAGAAACATGGTGGAAATAACAAAAAGACGATCTGATGGGACTCCCAAAAGATGCAGAATGATTGGAGTTCTATATGACATCTTCATGCCGAAAGGTGTAGAAATAGGCCTCTTCCACCTCCACCAAATGTCGGACGAAAATCCAAATGCAACAACAAAACCTCGATTTGGAGTTCGCCGGGTGGTTGAATACACCAATATCAAAGACTACCCATCTACCAAACCTTTCAACCAGAATCTACGGTCCTACATATCCTTCAACGGAAGAAAGAAAGATACGCCTGCAGAAGAAGTAGGAACATTTTTAGAAAGAATCATTGGAGCAAGAGGTTTTGGATTACTCAGGGTGCTTGATTTAGAGGGTGTTTATCGACCACATTTACCAGAGAATCTGGGGAGCTTATTTCACTTAAGGTATTTAGGATTGAGATGGACTTTCTTAGACACTCTTCCGTCTTCACTTGGCGATCTGCTCTACCTTGAAACACTTGACATCAAGCACACACATATCACAGCGCTCCCAAGTTCTATATGGAATATGAAGCATCTCCGGCATCTTTGTCTGAACGGAGTTCGTCTAGATATACCTGTGCAGTCAACCAGACATAGTGCTCCTAGCCAGCTCCAAACTCTATGGGGTTTGTTCGTAGACGAGAAGATCGCAAGAAAGATTGGTTTAACTTTGAGCAGAATGACCAACCTACGAAAACTTGATCTGACAAGGCAGTCATCCTCAACGGTAAAAACAACGACCATCACAACGGCAACAACGACCACCACTACGACAACATGCCATTCATCCTCCTATGAAGAAATCGGTTTGTGGATTTCATCACTGTCGAGCCTTCGGTCTCTAAGATTGAGGTCCAAGGACAAAATGGGCCGGCCTTCAGAGCTCATCGTTAAACCTTTCTCGAGTCTTGTAAATCTCTCTCAACTGTACTTATTAGGAAGTTTACACAGATCTATTGATTGGTACCAGATGCCACCTGCACTCAAAGTTCTTACTTTATCAGTCTCGCAGCTAGAAAAAGATCCCATGCCGACACTATCTCAGCTGCCGAGCTTGATTGTCCTGAGGCTTTTAGCTGCTTCTTATGTGGGAACAGAAATGTGTTGTCCGGAAAACGGATTCCCTGCGCTCCAAGTTCTGAAGCTTTGGAAGCTGGAAAGGTTAAAAATTTGGACCGCGCATGGTGGAACAATGCCGAATCTACATACCTTAGACATTAGGTGTTGTAGAGAGCTAGAGGAGATTCCTGTAACCTTGCTGCAGATACAGAGTTTTGAGAATTTGATCTTGACAAATATGCCAAAGCAGTTTGTTTTAGGTACTCGAAGGAAAAAGAAGAAACACACCAAGATTGTGGAAAATGAATAGAACGGCTGAGTAACGGTCCCACTAGTAAACCGAACCTTTATCTATGTTGACCTACCCTTGAAAGAGTCCAAACCCAAGTTGTATCTGATAGCTTTGAGCCTCTGTAGCAAATAGAGATTAGCCATAGACAAACTGCTTAGTACTAAAATGTTTGTACTCATGCTATGCACTAATATTCTATCTCATATGCATTTCTAATGTTCTATTCATCTGGTGCCCGTAAATACAGTTAGCAGAATAGCATAAATTCCTACTGATTTGTTTATATGTTTTTGTACCTTTTTTATTTGGTTTTAGGTAATTCGCCATCAGGACATGAAAATGTCATTAGAAGTTATGCGGTACATGTTTGATTTTCGTATTAAAGTAGTGAAGAAAAAGAAATATAATGACATGACCACAATGTAAGAGATGATAGCAAAGAAAATTTGCTACCAAGGGATAAATAAAATGATTTTGTTTTTAAGGGCATTGCTTTTATCAAGAAAAATCACAGAAATGCAAGAGAAAAGCAAGTGGTAAGTAGGGAAAATCAAGAAACATCAAAGTTCCATGAGGCAGAAACACAAAATATAGAAGAGAACACTCTTCAAGAGAAAGTTGATAAAACTCTTAAATGAGAAAAACCATTATCAACCCTTTTTATAAAGAAAATTTACTTGCAAATGTGGAAATTTGGGTTCAACAGTTGAACAACCCGCCTATGACTGTTTTTCACAATCTTCAGCCAATTACACCAATTTTGTGGATAAAAAATAACCTAAAAGTTAACGGGCCAATCCCACTTCCTACAAAGTTCCCGTTTGGGTTCTAGTATAATCGACAACCACGGTTCTTCCACATTTTCATGCGACTCTAGAACAAGTTTCAAATCACCGTTCTTCTCTTTTTCCTACAGGTATTTGATGCATCTTTCATCTCTTTTTATTGTTGATTCCGCCACCACCTTGCGCACATCTTTCTTGTCCTCTATATCCTTCATTTTTCTCATCTTGTATTCTGACATGACATCCACTAAACCCACCTTCCCTTTGCTTGATGACGACTCAAAACCTTTCCTCCGTTGCGGCCTTGTCGGTAACATGTCCTTGTTGGGCCGTCGTTTAAATTGATGTCGGGAATGTTGCTTGATATCTCATCATTACCATCTGCAGCCTATTTCATTGAAATAAAAACATAATCAGTGAAGCAAATCTTAATATACGAATAAGTAAAGATGTACAATTAACAAAGATACCTGCTTTTTGTTGTAATCCGTCATGTTCTTCTCACAAAACTATAGATGTTGTAACATTTACTAGATAAATAAAGAGGTCAACTGGTCATGAAAGTATCTCACAAAACTTCACTCCGGACAAGAACATTTACTTGCCATATTTACTGTCTTAATAAAAGTCAAACAGGCCTAATATGACATCTTGCTCGACATCAAGATGAAAAATCTGTCAACCTAAAGCAGAAAAGAAAAATTAGTAATTCATACAGGTGGCAAGCGGGTCAAAAGGGGCTCAAATTGTATTTTAGTGCAATGAAACCCAATATGATATAAAAAATGTTCTGCTGTTGAAACAATGTTGTTATTGTAAGCATATTGAATGAACATACCAACTAGTATAGAACAATTAAATATCATCTGAATAAAAGGAAAAAAAACATCTCAGGTGAACCCGACCCATTACTCACAGGTAGCAATTTCAATCCATATTTTAATAACAAATGGGCAGATTCAGGTTGACTTTATCTCTACGAAGTCAAATGGGTCAAACAAGTCACACGGGTAAATGAACTCAATAAACTTGATGCTAATATATTTGACCTTCGAAGTCAAACCATGCTCCGTTTGAAAGAAAACTAAAACATTAAAATAAGTGTGAAATTGTATATGAATCCATTTGACCATAAAAGTCCAGTTACTAGTTCTTAACTTTTTTTTTGGTCACACTGAAGTAACCAAATTGATTATGTATTAATAGGGGGCAATTCTGACCCGAACCAAGGTTTAAAAGAACAGAAACGAGTTTCGAGGCGTTTTCCCTTCGCCTCACGAGGCGTAAGCCTCGAGGCGAACCGAGGCGTAAGCCCGAAGCCGAACTAAAAAAAAATTATATATCTTATAAAAATAATAATACTAGCTAAATTCATCATCAAAAACACTCATAAAAAAGACATAAATTGTTTGAAATTGACAGAAAGTTATAAACATCAAAAACAAATATCAAAAACCCCCGAGGCGCAGCCTTTTTAGCGCCTCAGCCCCTCTGAGGCGCACATACAATATAAACCCCATGCGCGCCTCAGAATCGTTTTTTGGGCGTTTCACCTTGAGGCGCACACCTCAACCGTTTTTTAAAACCATGACCCGAACTAATACATTTGACCCATGACCCGAACCGACCCCGTTTTGATCCATGACTCGACCTGATCGTTAGCCGGAACGGGTCGATCCTAAAAAGGGTTGTTTTGGTTCGGGTTGAAACGGGTTCAGGTCGGAACGGGTTCGGGTTGGAATGGGTTTCGGGTCGGGTCGGGAAAAGGCTTTTGTTGTTAAAAGGACTTACGACTTACACGTTGTCATTTGTGTCGTTAAAAGTATTAGGTGATGTCGGCCCAAATTATCTAAAATATATCTCATTCCCATTTATCCGCATAGAACCCAATTATATTACTATGCAATAAAGTCTGTATCTCATCATTTGTGTCATAAGGCGACCCATAACAAAAATAGAAAAACCGCAACATAATATTGAAGAACAATAAGTGGTTGTATCACCTAGGAAAATTCTGCACTTTGCTGTGATTTTTCTGCAGATAAAAACATTTTAAAAAAATCTTCAGATTGATACTCATTTTCAACTCCTCATTTAAGCTTTTTTAACAGTTTTGATTGGGTTTAAGATGAACAAAAAGCAAGTCAATATGAATAAGATTGCAACATTATTCATAGGACGATACTATGTAGTAATTTAATCGTTTAAACATCAAGAAGTTTATAACCTTTTATAATTTTATCTACTCAAAATACTTCAAACTGAATTTACCAACAAACTTAACGACAAACTAGAGAAGATTTGACGAAAATTGATTAAAAAAATTCATTTTCATTTAGGCAATTCAACAACAAACAGTTGGTGTGCAAGAGTTTTCTGAGGGAAAAATAGAGCATATTTTCTGAGATTATACCAACAAATTGAGGAAAAAAGTAGAGCACATTTTATGAGATGAGATCGATGTAAAGTTTGAAGAAATTAGACCAAAAAGTTTACCTGTTTCACCCAGTTTCACCCATTCATTTTTTTCTCTTGACCCGCACTGACCCGTTCTTGCCTTTTCATCATTTGATTTTAACCCATTTTGACCCATCAAAATTAAACACTAAACCCAAAACAACCAGGAAGTTGTTATTATGACCCATTAGGACCCAAAATGAGATTGATGGGTTACTTTTGCCAGGCCTAGTTTACACCATACAAACGGTTTAAAGTTTTTGGAATATAAACATGTGAAAAAGAGTGCTACTATAAACTTCCAGTTTACAAAACCAGCTTTCCTAACCTGTTAATCATTCACATGTATAGACAAAATCAAAAACTAAATACAAATCAAATCCAACTCAACTCAACTTAGCAAAATACATCACAATTTTATCTTCTAAACCGACTAAAAAAAATGCTAAATCACTCACAGCAGCAACAGATTTACATGAACACAAAGAAGGCGCTACCAGGCCTCTTAGGCGTGTTAGGCTTGTGATCAATATACAGTTGCAAGAACTGAAATTGATAAATTTATAACTAAATCGGCCCGATTCAAGATGGGCAAATCTCTGAATTACAAAGAAAACTATGATAACTAAATTAACAGGACAAAAGAAAATAACCCTAGAACATCGATACTTAAACTAAAAAAATAGTGGGAACGGTTTTCCCCACTACTCCTGACTTCGTAGGTTAACCTTGTTGTATCAAATCATATGATTATGATTCTTCTTAAAAAGGAGATTGTGGTAAGTCTGGTGGTTATCATAGATTGCTTAAAAACAAACTTGAGATTTAAAGTTTGAATATACATCATATATGTCCTCTTCCTCGTTCTTGACTTCGGACTTAAATAGGTCAGAATCATCATCCATATCATTACCACATGCAGCCTATTTCAATGCAACAAATACATAACTAGTGAAGCAAATCTTAAAATAGGAATAATTAAAGATGCACAATTAACAAAGATTACCTGCTTCTTGTTGTAGGCTGTAATGTTCTTTTCATATTCAGTCTTCATTTTCTCAGCTTGGGCTTCATAAAGCGCTTTTTCCTCTGTCGGAATTTTCCTACATTTTTCCTACGCAAACCAATTTGTCGCTTTTTTGTCACAAAACTAAAACCCTTTCTAATACGTCGGAATTTCATAGGAAATGTGTCGCCATTTTCGTTTGTAGGAAATGCGTAGGAAATTTTGGTAGGAATAATAGCAGTTTTCTAGTAGTGGTAGGCTGTACAGTTCTTTTCATATTCAGTCTTCATTTTCTCAGCTTGGGCTTCATAAAGTGCTTTTTCCTATGTTTACATCATACAAAGTACCAACATTATATATCTTGACTTTACAAAATAGCAATGCACAAATAAACACAAACATTGATAGTTCAATACTAACCAGTTTTTAGTTATAAACTTTAAAACTTATATTTGACAAACATAAGTATAAAGTTTTCAAATATCTCAAGGCCACTCATTTCTGTAGAGTATCCAACTTATGAGAAAATTACGAAAATAGCCCTGTTGACTAGACATATTACCAAACTACCACTAGAACATTTTTTAAAAATTTATCAGATTGACCACCAAAAAATCATTTATTAGAATGAAAACCAATCAATACTAGACATGTGGAACAATTTTGCTCAAACCTTAGCCACTTTTGCATTAAGCATTGGCGCAAAAGTACTACCACTTTTGCACCATTTAGACTGAAAACTAACATACTGACACGTGCCATAATTGACGCAAAGTTAACCTCATACGCACCACTTGGCTCAAATTTTGCGACGTTTCTTGTTGTGATTGTTTTCAGTGAAACATGTGTAACGATCAAACTGATATTATCATATTAAAAAGAATTAAATGCCATTTTAGGCCCTGTGGTTTGGGCCATTTTGGCAGTTTAATCCAAATGTTTCATTTTTCTCCTATGGGTCCAAAAAGGTTTCATCGTTGCCATTTTAGTCCACTGGGTTAACTTTATCCATTTTTTCTGTTAACCAGAATGGCAATTCGGTCATTTTGTATGTAATTCTGTTAACTAGAAAGGCAATTCGGTCATATAAAATGACCGAATCGACCTTCTGGTTAACAGAAATAATGGATGAAGTTAACGCAGTGGACTAAAATGGCAACAGTGAAACCTTTTTGGGCCCACAGGCAAAAGATGAAACCTTTGGCCCCTGTTATCGCATTGTATGCTTTTTATTGCCTTCCCAAAATGAGTTTTTACCATCTTGTGAAATCTTTTCAAATAGTTACTGACTGGCCTCATATTTGTGTTTTAACAAGTAAACCCATACCGCTCTACTACAGTTCTAATATATTTAAGTTTATGTTTTTACATAGCTTTTAGTTTCTAATAGCCTACTTTTGATTGGAATTGTATTTTGTAGGTCTAACGGAGTCTAAGGAGCTATTTGGAAGCTATTCGGAGCACCGGAAGCGCTTTTTCCTCTGTCGGAATTTTCCTACATTTTTCCTACGCAAACCAATTTGTCGCTTTTTTGTCACAAAACTAAAACCCTTTCTAATACGTCGGAATTTCATAGGAAATGTGTCGCCATTTTCGTTTGTAGGAAATGCGTAGGAAATTTTGGTAGGAATAATAGCAGTTTTCTAGTAGTGGTAGGCTGTACAGTTCTTTTCATATTCAGTCTTCATTTTCTCAGCTTGGGCTTCATAAAGTGCTTTTTCCTATGTTTACATCATACAAAGTACCAACATTATATATCTTGACTTTACAAAATAGCAATGCACAAATAAACACAAACATTGATAGTTCAATACTAACCAGTTTTTAGTTATAAACTTTAAAACTTATATTTGACAAACATAAGTATAAAGTTTTCAAATATCTCAAGGCCACTCATTTCTGTAGAGTATCCAACTTATGAGAAAATTACGAAAATAGCCCTGTTGACTAGACATATTACCAAACTACCACTAGAACATTTTTTAAAAATTTATCAGATTGACCACCAAAAAATCATTTATTAGAATGAAAACCAATCAATACTAGACATGTGGAACAATTTTGCTCAAACCTTAGCCACTTTTGCATTAAGCATTGGCGCAAAAGTACTACCACTTTTGCACCATTTAGACTGAAAACTAACATACTGACACGTGCCATAATTGACGCAAAGTTAACCTCATACGCACCACTTGGCTCAAATTTTGCGACGTTTCTTGTTGTGATTGTTTTCAGTGAAACATGTGTAACGATCAAACTGATATTATCATATTAAAAAGAATTAAATGCCATTTTAGGCCCTGTGGTTTGGGCCATTTTGGCAGTTTAATCCAAATGTTTCATTTTTCTCCTATGGGTCCAAAAAGGTTTCATCGTTGCCATTTTAGTCCACTGGGTTAACTTTATCCATTTTTTCTGTTAACCAGAATGGCAATTCGGTCATTTTGTATGTAATTCTGTTAACTAGAAAGGCAATTCGGTCATATAAAATGACCGAATCGACCTTCTGGTTAACAGAAATAATGGATGAAGTTAACGCAGTGGACTAAAATGGCAACAGTGAAACCTTTTTGGGCCCACAGGCAAAAGATGAAACCTTTGGACTAAACTGGCAAAATGACCCAAACCATAGGGACTAAAATGGCATTTAACTCTATTAAAAAAGAAGACCATAACAATTTTACTAAATAAGTATAGTCAACTGTTTACTCTTGTGATTGTTCCTTATAATTCTACCTTCTGATGTAAATTGCTAAACTGTTGAGTTATTGGAAACTAAACATGTTGGAAAGATCAGTGCTACTTACAGCAACGGGCATAGACCACCATTTTGCCCAAATGGCTTTCGCATCCTGTTAATTATTCACATGTAAAAACAAAATTTTAAAGCTAGTTCCCACAGTTGTTAATGGCGAATAGCGACAAATAGCGATAAGCTACCTATATGTTACATAGCGAAAAGTGATTAATAGCGGGCGGCTATTTTATAAACAGCGATACACTAGAAAAAAGATTAAAAAAGAATTATATGTATATTACATCAAAATACCCTGGTATATATGCTATTTTACATGTGTATTTAACAAATACCAAGAAAATATCTATATTTAATTGCTATTTATATTTAAAAAAATGTCGCTGTTATCGGCGTATCGCTACAACCCTAATAGCGAGTCTAGACCTATACGCTACGTAGCGCGCTATAGCGATCGCTACGCTCGCTATTGACAACTATACTAGATACAATAAAAGATTAAAAATAAATCACTGACTGCAGCAACAGATTTGTTATCCGGATTCTCTTCTGTAAACTTCTTCCTAAACTCCATGCTTCACAAAATATACAAAAAAAAACATCATCAAAAACCTAATCACCAACAATAAGTCAATAACTGAACATAAACAATAAAATCACAACAAATACTTACATGAACAAGAAGAGTGCACTACCAGGCCTCTTAGGCTTGTTAGGATCCTTACGAGCTCTAATTTTCTTCACAGATAGCCTAAATCACAACATATATTCACTAACAAGTTTCAAAATCACGATCGAACGATAAAACCTCAACGAATTTCATTTACGTAAATTATTAGACATATAAACCCTAACGTATAAGATAAAACCGTACTTAGCATCGATTTTTTTTCATAGCACCGGTTGATTTTCCCCCTTCCATGATTTGATCCTGCGAAATCAAACCAAAAACAGCGAATTAGGTCAAAATTGATGCCTGGAATGGTTTAACATAGCAGAATTAGGGTTTGATTCGTTTATGGATGTTATTTGGGCGGGAGATTTACTTACCATGTGTGAAGTTGGGCCCATTTTTTTGTATTTTGGTTTGACTTTTCTGGTCAAATGGACTTTGAGGGATCTTTGGTGTTGCTTACACCATGGGTCATTATCCGACACGTGTCATCCTAGTCAGCATTGGGCATTATAGCAAAAGTGGTGTAGTGGGGCATTATTCCAATAATGCCCATTCCAATCATTAAAAAGGATTAAAAAAAATTATTTAAAAAGCTTTTTGGTCAGACATGTCAGCCCACTTGGACCACTATACTCCTTCCCATTGGTCAGTCAAATTGGACCACTTGTATCTTTGAGCGTTTTATATAAAACGCCGGGCTCCTTTTTTTTCCAAAAAAATTCAAAATAACGCCCTATGTAATGGGTGGGGAGGCGTTTTCGGGCGTTTTTTTGAAAAAATTTTTAAAAAAAAAACGCCCCACTACACATGGTCTTAATAGATTTTGGGTATTTTTGGCAGTAGTAGCTGGTGGCTGGTAGCTGTAGCTGTTAGCTAGTTAGTAGATGTAGCTTTTTAGATATATTTGGTGTTTGGCAGAGTAGCTGAACTTTAATAAAATGTATAAAATGACCAAAATGAACATAACTAAAAATTTAAAAAGCTTGTGCATTAAAAAGTTCATTTTCTTTAGAGGTTAAAATAGTCATTTTTTCTCTAAAAGCTTGTAGCTCCTTCTAAACGCTACTAGTATGAGCGTTCAACCAAAAACTTCAAGCTCCTTCAACCAAACAAAGTTTTTTATTGAGTAGGAACTTTTTCTTAAAAGCTTAAAGCTAGAAGCTCCTAAAAACTTCATGCTAAACATACCCTTTATAAATTTGTATATATGTTTTTGGTTTAGGGCCTAGTTCAAAACCTATGGAAACGAAACCGTTTAAAATCAAACCGAGCTATATATTTGGTTTTCGATTCTAAACTGAATCAAAATAGGTAATTGGTTTCTGGTTCATTGTTCGATTCCAGGAAATTCAACGCGGTTAAAACGAGAAATTTGAATTACATTTCAGCCTGATCTCATTTAGCCCAAATCCAATCTCGTTTGATTGACACTAAAATTGAGGAGCTTAAATTACATTTTACATTTTGGTTTTTTTTTTTTTTTTTGTTAAAATCGGGTATTTCAGTTTGAAGTCGAAATTAGAATCTGAACTGTTTCCGCTTTGCTAAATTTGAATTTCGGTTGGTTCAGTTTTCTATGTACACTAAAAGAATTTTCAAATTGTTGCCTCATAAAATGAGATTATAAGAAAAGGGGAAGGATCCACTAAAAAGTGGATTTTGCCTAAGTAGCCTAAGAAGGAATCTTAACCATTCATTTTTCAAATCAATGGTTAAGATGAAAGGGTAGGAGAAAGGAGGAATGCAAGGGTATCTTGGGAAAATCATATTTATGGACTTTCTCTCTCCACATGCAAGTCACATGCATATTCCACCCTCATTTTTTAAACGTTCATAACTTTTTTATACGACATTATTTTTTCATAAAAATTTCACCGTAAAATCGAGTGTCTTTTTATCTTTAATTTGAGTACCATATTGCTATATAAAATATGAAGACTAAAAAAACCCACCAAAATGTGTTGTATTTCTATGTTGTATAACATTTTTTTGTGCTGGATTTTTATACTATATTTTTGTGCTAAATTTTTTGTGCTGTATTTTTTTGTCTTAAATTTTTTTCTCATTTTTTTGTGCTAGATTTTTTTGTATTACATTTTTTTGCTGACTTTTTTCGTGCTATATTTTTTTGTACTATATTTTTTTGTGCTATATTTTTTTTTGTACTACATTTTTTGTGCTACATTTTTTGTGCTATATTTTTTGTACTAGATTTTTTGTGCTAGATTTTTTTGTACTAGATTTTTTTGTTGTATTCCTAAAAAAACAAAACAAAAGTGGTGTCACATGTCATTTTCACTCCTATTTATAAGGACCAAAATACCCTTCCTTCCTACTAGTTAGGTGTGCCACATGTCATCACCACAATCCTTCTTAGGCTACTTAAGGAAAATCAACTTTTTAGTGGATCCTTCCCCTATAAGAAAAAGCCTGAGTTAATTAGTTAAATGCTATTTTAGTCCATGTGGTTTGATCATAAAATTTTCAAAAATCAAGATAGGTAAAACTATATATATGTAAGGCTATAGGATGTGAGGGCATGGGTTGAAACATTATTTGCCACGTAGGACTCAAAACACTTTTGAAAAAGCACGCTTGTAACAAACTCATGTAATTTTTTAGTCGCGGTGAGGTGAAATCGTGTGTTTGACTCGCTAAAATATTTAGTTTGATTTTTGTTTTAGCTTAGTTTTGATTTTAGCCCAATATTAAGGCCCATACTTAACCCAACCTCCATATCTAAACTACCGGAGCAAACATGACCAACCTCTAAACACTAGAACAAATATGACATTTGTATCTCCACAAGCTCTTATTTATTTTTATATATAAACAAGCCGCCTTGACAAGTCATGAGTGGCCATGAACCCTAGTGATCTTTAAAATGATATCGTATGTGTCTCATCATTGATGACACAATGACATGTCTAACAAGCTAGGGTAACAAACTGCTAAATCTCATAGGTGACATAAATAAACTAATTAAATCAATTACTTTATTAACAGAAAATGGGTGTGAGTTTTCATGATTTTGAGTTTAAAATTGAACTTTAAGCTCAAGTCATGTTTTGGGTCATGTAAAATTTGTGGTTTCAAGTTTCATTCAACAACCCATGAACAACCCATTTAACAGCAATAGGCCATATGTTGCCCAAAATCATAACAACACAAATCAACATAAGAGAGAATCACCAGCCAAAGTAGGTTTCTAACAGAAAATACCTAAACAAGACATGATTTTAAAGATATAAAACCTAAGATTAACTTCTTGCCCTAGCGCACCATATAGCCTAATAACTATTCTATGCACTCATGTTCTGTAGCCAGAAGACGAGTCTAAACATAGCCATTACTTAACAATCTAAATTCAGATTACATAGAAATGTTAACTACTCAAACCATCATTAAGCAAAACCTTCTTCATGTTTCCTGGTTCACTCATCATCTTCCTCCTACACAACACAAAAGAACCATTAATCAACATTAGTTTCTGTAATGCATTTCTAGACAACCATCAACCATTCACCCCGACCGTCAAAATTCCTCAAGTTTCCCTATTTTTTAAAGAATTTTGTGAGCAGAAATATTTGTATAAAATTGTATGATTATGATGTTTCTTATAAAGGCGATAGTGGTAAATTCAACGGTTATTGTGCATTGCTTAAAAACAAATTTTGATAAAACAAATGGACACTTGAGTTAAAGTTTGAACAACATACATCATCACTGTCCTCTCCCTCGTTGACTTCGGATTTGGATTTGTCAGAAGCATCATCCTCGTCGTTACCACCAGCAGCCTATTTCATTGCAACAAACACATAATCAGTGAACAAAATCTTAATAAGCCAATAATATAAGCCAATAATAAAAGATGCACAATTAACAAAGAGTACCTGCTTTTTGTTGTAGGCTGTCATGTTCTTCTCGTACTCAGCCTTCCTTTTCTCAGCTTTGGCTACATAAGGTGCTTTGTCCTATGTTTACACCATACAAGGTACCAATATTATATACCTTTTCTTTACAAAATAGCAATGAATCAATCAACACAAGCATGAATGCTATATCAATCATCTATGTATTATAAGGTGTTTAACTTTTTACTCAAAACTTTATATTTAAGCCTATCTCCAATGCTGCGTGCGCCTTTAGCTGCCACGTGTGCCTCGTCATATCCTTACAAATCCTTAAAACCCCTTTATTTCATCTACAACCCTACAAATATCCTTACCCTTCTTAATTTCCACCTCATTACTTACCCACTACACACAATATTTAAATAAAACATTTTGTTCTTTTACTTTGGGCCCACTCACTTACACAAACAAAGCCCTTGGGGAAGGGCTTAGATGCTAAGGGCATCTATGGACAAAATCTCACAATGCTAAGGGCTTGTAAGGGCCTTCAAGGGCATCCCTCCAATGGATGCATTGGAGATAGTCTTAACACATAACTACAAAGTGTTCTTTTTAGTATCTCAAGGCCAATCATATATGTAGAAGATACAACTAGAAGAACCGTGTTGACAAAATATACAACCAAATTAACCCGTGATATATTTCTAAAAAAAATTATCAAATAGATCGTTACAAAATCTTCTAATAAAGACACTCTTATCAATACTAGATACATGTGTCATTTTTGCGCAAAACATTCCCACTTTTGCGCCAAACCAATTAGACTCACAGCCAAACGCATATGAACACGTACTATAGTTGGTGCAAAATTAGCCACTTATGCACCGATTAGACTGACAACCAAACACATATGGACATGTATTATAGTTGGCGCAAAATTAGCCACTTATGTGCCGATTGAACTGATAACTAAACACATACAGACACGTATTATAGTTGGCGCAAAATTAGCCACTTATGCGTCACATGGCTCAAATTTTGCTGAGTTACGCGCCTTCTTGCACAACTATTAACACGTGTCTTGTTTCAATCAGTTCCCCTTGTCATTGAAACATGTACAAGGATCAAACTAACAATTTGAAAATTAAGTCGATGCCTATTTCGGTAAACACATTCAGACAAATATTTATTCTCATGATTTTCCTCTAAAAGCCAACGTAAATTGTTAAGTTCTCTGGAAAACTAAACGTGTTAAACAAAGTGCTACTTACAGCAACAGACATAGACTTCCATTTTACACCACCAGCTTTCCCAACCTGTTAATCATTCACATATAAAAACAAAATCAAAACCTAAACACATATCAAATCCAACTCAACCTACCAAAACACCTAATAACTCAATCTCCTAAAACCAAAAGCAGAAAATCACTCACAGCAGCAACAGACTTATTATCAGGATGCTCCTCTTTAAACTGCTTCCTAAACTCCTCCCTTCACAAATCAAACATAAACAACATCCTCAAACCCTAATCACCAACAAAAACTAAACAAAAACAACAAAATCACAACAAATACTTACATAAACACGAAGAAAGCGCTAGCAGGCCTCTTAGGCTTGTTAGGATCCTTACTAGCTTTCCCCTTAGCTCCAGTTTTCTTCACAGTCAACCTAAACCACAACATATCATCACTAAGTTACTAACAAGTTTCAAAATCACAATCGAACGATAAAAACCTAAACAGATCTCACAAATTTACGGAAAATTAAACATATAAACCCTAAGGAAAAGTATGTAAGAGATAAAACCGTACTTAGCATCGGTTTTTGTTCCAGCACCGGTTGATTTGCCTCCTTTCATGATTTAATCCTGCAAAATTGAACAGAAAACAGCGAGTTAGGGCAAAATTGAGGACAAAATTGGCGTAAGAAGGCGAAATTAGATCGGAATTTTGATGAAAAAGGGGGAAACATACGCAGTTAGAGAGAGATTTAGGGTTTGAATCGTTTATGGAGATGAGAAATGAGGTTTGAAGTGGTTTTATAAGGCTATAACCCTTGGTGGGAAATGGGAATATTATTTGGGCGGGAGATTTTTTTGTTACAAAAGGGCTTGTGAATTGTTATCATGTCTTGTTCATGAGCTTGGGCCCATTTTTTTTTTGTATGTATATTCGTTTTACTTTTATGGTGAAATGGGACTATGAGGGGTTTTCATGTTTGACTATTTGGTGTTTGGTGTTGCTTAAGACAATGTATAGTGGGGTCGTGTTATCAGTCACGTCAGTTTGAGGGACGTTAAGCATCATGTTGTGGGCGTCATGAACACTCTCTTGTGAGTGTTGTAAGGTCACTCGGGCCACTTAGAATTTTCTTTAAGCGGGTAGTGGATACACCGCTGACAGTCCGTCAGGTAGGGCTGTAAACGAACCAAACGTTCGGCGAACAGTTCGTGAACCGTTCGGCGGGAAGTTCGTTTGTGTTCGTTCGTTTATTAAACAAACTAACACAAACAAGAAATTTCATTCGTTTTGTTAAATGAACAAACATGAACAAAGATCGCGTTCGTTCGTTTATGTTCGTGAACGTTCGGTAACGTGTTCGCATGTGTTTGATAGTTCATTAGTGTTTTTAGTTTTTATATTTATTTGAATATATCATAAGTCTGACAAATTAAATATTTAATAAGTGTTAGTCTATTATATATTATGTTCATAGACGATTGTTTGTGTTCGTTTATTTCCATTTGTGTTCATGAACATTAGCTTGTGCTCATTTGTGCTCGTCAACGTTCGTTGCCTAAAATTAACAAACAAACACAAACGAACACGAACATGTTCATTTCCTTAACAAACAAACACAAACATAAAATCCCGTTCGATAAGCGTTCGTGAACGGTTCGCGAACACATATATTTTTTAACAAACGAACACAAACAAGGTCTTGTTCGTGTTCGTTCGGTTCGTTTACAGCCCTACCGTTAGGTAAGGAGTTGGGTAAGCAAAAGCCGATAAGGGTTGTAGATGTTAGGTTTTTTTTTTGGCAAAATTAAGCTCGAGGATTTGTTGATTTTGGGGGTTTATGGATTTTTGGTGGTGGAATTAAACATTTAAACACAAGGCTTTGATTTTGGTGGGGGGGGGGGGGGGGGGGGGGGGGGATTATTTTTGGGTGGTGGAGTTAAACATAGGTTGCCAGGTTGGTAATGAAGAAGATGGTATTTTTGTTCTTTCCTTGCATTTTTATCACCATGTTCAATGTTCAACAACAATAATAATAATAATAATAATAATATAACAATAAATTTTATTTTTATTAAGTCATATGTTTTATGTTTTTTAAATTAAAATTATTAATTTATTTTTAAACAAAAAGAAGATGGTTGTTTAGGGTAGTTGATGTTGGGTCACGTGGTAGGTAACGATTCGAGGATGTTAGGGTAGGAATGGCAAGTGGCCTTTCCCATTGACGAGCGCAAGAGGGAGGTTCAAAAGTTTGAGTGTGGAGTGTGGAGTATGGACCTCATTGATTAGCCAATGAAAAGCCTTCATTTAAAGGGGCGCCATTTTCACTACATTTTGTCTAATAGATTTGTAAAATCTATATATGTTTTGGTTACAAGTGTTCAATATACGAGTTGAAACTCAAAACCTATCTAAATGAAACCGTTCAATATCATATGGAGTTATATATTTGGTTTCGGTTTTACACCCAATAGAAAAATGTAAACAATTTCGGTTCTAGGAAACTCAATTAAGTTAAAACCGATGAACTTGAATTACATTTCGCTACACACTCAATTTCTTGAAATCAAACTAGGGAGCCTAAATTACATTTTCAAACTTTTTTCATTTCAGTTTTGGATCTCAGTTAAAAGATTTTCAAACTGAAAACCAAAACTCAAACCATGAAATTCCCTAGTTTTGATTAAAACAAAATATAAGGACTTCATTTTGACAAGTCTATGTCTGTACTTGTTATCTCATAATGTCAAATCCTAGAAACAAGCCTATGTGTGTACTTGTTATCTCATAAGACTATGTAGTGTGATTCCCTTTTTAACACTAGCGCCTCATCACCCTTCTCTTCCACCTCATCATCCTTCCCAAAACATGGGGTGTGTGTAACAACCCTCAGTAAAACCGACACTCTCGAATATTTCCGACACCCTATTATATTTAAAATGTCCCAATATGTTTTTAAATACACCCCGTATGTGAAAACCGAGCCCGAAATACAATATAACATTTAAAAATAAAATTTAAATCTGAATTTTAAGCTGAGGCGGGCCGCGTAGACCCACCCCAAGCCTTTACGCGGACGGTATCAAGGTTGGAAACTGACTCCGTTGATTTCTTTAGTTCAGGCGGGCCGCGTAAGCTTTAGCTTACATTTACGCGGGCCGCGTAAGATCAAAATGGTGGCGCAGCCCGGTGATGACACGTGTCATCATCGTGTCAAGTCTAGATGGTGATCCGGACGAGCTACGCGTTGACCCAACTTTAACGCGGGCCGCGTAAGCCCAGCCCATGTGTTACGCGGGCCGCGTGAGGACCAGATTCAGCACCTATATAAGCAGGCATCGAGTTTCAGTATTACTCGTTCAATTCTTTTCTTTCTTAAACGAATTCTAAAGTAGTAGAAGTAATACGCGGGTATTATATCCCCCTAATTAGCGAGGTTCTGCTCCGTTGTAAGTATTATAACCCCGGTTTCATACTAGATACGCTGCCCGATTGATTTAGGGTTCCGTAATAACTGTCGTGGTTCTGCCCGACATAGTTGTTGGAATGTCGTCTCGAGGAGGGTATCATTAATATTTTCAAAGGGTTATGATACTAACATATGTACATTTGTGTAAATTATAGATTATTCCCAGGAAACCCTTACGCGAAGTCTAAGATAGCAAAGTGAGTTTATCCTCTTTTTGATAATCTTTTTGTAACTATTTACAAAACCTTAAATGTTTTACAATGTAATTAAGCGGTGATTGAGTCTTTGTAGTTCTTCAATTACTGCCGGTATGTTGGGGTTTTGTATACAAAATTTACTACACTGTGAGTAGTAAGTCGGGGATGACAGTACGTTACCATTGAACGACGAGTTAGCCAATGTGTAATATGACCCACAACTCAGGATTGACAGTACTGAATGAGTAATTGTGTAGAAATAAACAATGTGATCGCTCTCAATACTGTTTTAATTGATAAAATGTTTCTTGATTAAACTGGGATTCACTCACCAGTATTTCCCGCTGACAAATGTTTTTAAAACGCGTTTCAGGTAACACAATGTGACAGCCAATTAGTAAAAAGTCAGCTGGAGAGCACTGAAGGCTTGGGAAAAATGTGGCTATAAAAGTTACCTAAAAGACGATGTTTTAAATTCAATAAAATAGGGTTTATCCCTATAAACGTATTGTAATAAGAAACTTGGGTTTTGCCCATGTGATTATTAATATTAAATGAGGTGGTTTTACTCTGATAAATATTTCCTAACTACGGTCCTGATGTAATTTCCGCTGCCAAATTAACAAGCTGATACCACCAAAACTCTGAGTTCGCGTCCGCCCGTTCCCGTGACAGATAAGGGATCGGGGGTTGCGACAGAAGGTGGTATCAGAGCCTAGCCACTGGTCTAAGCCAAAGAAGTGTTCTGCTGAACTTAAATTCTAAATTTTGTGTTAGGAAATAAATTACGGAAATACGTGCATAACTGTATTCATTTGTTATGTGTTATTTGACTATTTGTTAGTTACAGTATGAGTGATCAAGGACCCTCAGACATGTGTCGTCAGTTGTCTGATTCACCTAGGAGTGAAGGTACCTCTTCACAGCCTGCCCTTTCTGGGTATTCTGCTGATCAGGAAGAAGGAATGTTTGCCTTTAAAGCCCAATCAGAAGAGCCATTCCCTCATAAGAAACGAGGATGGTTCAGTAAGGAAGCCTTTGCACGTAGGAAAAGAATGCGAAAGTTGCAACAGCAAAGAATTCTAGCAGCTGCTAAACGAAAGACAGATGCCCATACACAGGATATGCTTAATAGAAGCCTAGCTAATTTCCATATCCTAGCCACAACTGTTGCTGACCCTAATCTGGAGCAAACAATAGCACCCCAACCACAATTGCAAATCCCTGACCAACCAATGGAGATAGAAAACTCTGAAAACCAAGTGGAGATGCATGACTTCAATCCAGAGGAAATCCCTAGGGTACCAGCACCAAATCCCCTAGACCCAAATTATGATCCCTGGTGGGATGACGTTAGGGACTATGTGCAACGTTACCCGATCCATGAAGACACACCTGTACAGAACATAGGAGCCTATCCAGGTATGGACCCTTTAGATCCCTATTACCATGATAACTACATTAGGGAAATCTTAGAAGATCCTTACCGATTTCAGGCACTTTCACCCCCATATCAGGAACCCGCACCCCAGATTCCGAACCCAGTCCTAGAAGCTGCACCCCCAATGAGTGCAGAAAACGTGCAAGAACTTAGGACTTTTGGTGAGGAAATTTTAGAAAGTAGTGAGAGAATGCGCAGGTGGGAGAGCGTCTCGTATGGAAATACGATGAACGCAATATGGATTTTTGGATAAATCCATATCCGTTATGTGATAGAGAAGATGGTAATAGTAATAATACTATAATATAATAAAATAAGAATAAAAATAAAATATGTGTGTACGGATGCCTATTACTATTAGTGTAATTCTATTTCTGTTGGTATTGTAATTTTTTGTAATAGATGCATAATAGTATATAGAAATAGAGTAAAAGTCGCAATGATCGACGTTTTTTGCTAGATTGCGTGTCATGTGATTAACTATATTAAATATTATCTTGTGATATTAATATGGAGTAAATGTTTAAAATTCAGATGGCCGACGAAGGAAATCAAGGGAATCTGAATAATGATAACCAGAGTAACATTAACGTGGTTCATGAGAATCCAAGCATCAATAACAGTGGAAACCAAATGGATAATAGTGTTGTTCAACATATAGTGGCACAAGGAATCATAGATGCAATGCCATTTATTATTCAAACGATTCAAGAAGCGAATAATAAAAGTAAGCATAGCAGTAAGCGACCAATCGAACCAGAAAACAGCGTGAACAATGAACCCGTACTTCAGGTGCCCATTCCCAAAAGAAGAAGAACCATACCTTATGGTTGTTCTTATAAAGAATTCTGGTCTTGTAAACCAATGGAATTCTCTGGCAATGAAGGGGCCATTGCAACCCTACGCTGGATAGAGAAAACTGAGGCAGTCTTAAGAATAAGCAAGTGTGCTGAAGAAGATAAGATACTGTTTGCTTCAAATCTGTTTAAGAATTCAGCACTAGAATGGTGGAACACTATCCTCCAATCAAGAGGAAATGATAGAACTTACAATATGGAATGGGAAGAATTTAAAAACAAGGTAGAAAGGAAATTCTGCCCACCAAATGAGAAGGAACAGATAGCAAACAAATTCATGAACCTTAGGATGACTGGTGTGGATAGTAAGGGATACACTAAATTATTCTTCGAATATGCTAGAATAGTGCCAACTCTTGCTTCACCAGAACCAGTGTTAATTTCCCATTATATCTGGGGATTAATTGGGGAGATAAGACACGTAGTCAAGGCAGCTAGACCTCAAACCATAGAAGAAGCTGTAGAACTAGCAAATACCTTGACAGACGAATTAGTCCGTACCCGAGAAGAGGACCAAAGGAGGAACCTAACCCAGAAGCTCACACAAGAATTTCGTTCTGGAAATTTTAATCGTGGGAAAAATATAGGTTCTACCTCTGCACCTTACTGTAAGAATTGCAAAATAAAGCATTCAGGAAGATGCTCCATATACTGTAACTTTTGCAAAATATCGGGACACAAGGAAGAAAATTGCAGGAAGAAAGCTAATAATAGGATATGTTACAACTGCAGAGAACAATGTCATATCAAGCTTAATTGCCCGAAATTAGCTTCAGCTACAAACAACAAGAATACTCAAAATGCTAGAGCATTTGTTCTGACTGCAGATGAAGCCAAAATGATTCCAGATGTCATAGCTGGTACGTTTTTAGTTAATGATTTTTTTTGCTAAAGTATTATTTGACTCTGGTGCAAACCAAAGTTTTATTAATACATCATTTTGCAAATTTCTAAATCAGTCATTAACTAAACTACCACAAGAATGTTTAGTAGAGACAGCTAATGGAGAAACCGTTAGGATTTCTGAAATCTTGCAGGGAGCAAGAATAGAAATTTTAAATCAGAAATTTATTGCAAATCTTTATCCCATGAATCATGCAGGATTTGATGTTGTTTTAGGAATGGATTGGTTAATAGCTAATAAAGCCAGTATTTGATGTGATCAAAAGTCAATTCAAGTAAATTCACCAAAAGGTAAAACGATCACAATAAAAGGAGATAAACCATCTAGATCCACAAAATTCATTTATGTGATGAAAACTGCAAATTACATAAGAAAATGATCATTAGTGTATTTGATTTCTATAATCACTAACACTAAAGGAAAGGATTTAAAAGATATTCCAGTAGTATCTCAGTTTTCAGATGTATTTCTAGAAGAATTGCCAGGGCAACCTCCAGATAGAGAAGTCGAATTCAGAATCCATTTAATACCGGGAACAGCACCGATTGCCAAAGCACCTTACCGTTTGGCACCTGCAGAAATGCAAGAATTGAAGAAACAATTAGACGAATTGTTGGAGAAAGGATTTATACAACCAAGTTCGTCGCCATAGGGAGCGCCAATACTATTTGTTAAAAAGAAAGACGGATCAATGCGTATGTGCATTGACTACCGTGAATTGAACAAAGTCACGATTAAGAATCGGTACCCATTACCGAGAATCGATGATCTGTTCGATCAACTGCAAGGAGCTCGATTTTTCTCTAAAATCGATTTAAGGTCAGGATATCATCAATTAAAGGTACAGGAAGAGGGCATTCCTAAAACCGCATTTAGAACAAGGTAAGGCCATTATGAATTTACTATCATGTCATTTGGTTTAACCAATGCCCCAGCTGCATTTATGGACATGATGAACCGAATATGTAAGCCATATTTGGATAAATTCATAATTGTTTTTATAGATGACATTCTCATTTATTCTAAAACTAAGGAGGATCATGCAAAGCATTTGCACGCACTTTTAAGTTTATTAAGAAAGGAAAAGCTTTACGCTAAATTTTCAAAGTGCGAGTTTTGGTTAGAACAGGTACAGTTTCTTGGACACCTAGTCAATCATGAAGGAATTCATGTGGATCCCACAAAGATCGAGGCAATTATCAAATGGAAAACCCCTGAATCACCAACCGAGGTTAGAAGTTTCTTAGGATTGGCCGGTTATTATAGAAGATTTATTCAATATTTTTCTAGAATAGCCATTCCTTTAACTAAGTTAACCTGTAAATTCATTAAATTTGAATGGGGATTAAGACAAGAAGAAGCATTTAGAATTCTTAAGCATAAATTAACTAATGCACCCATACTAGCGTTACCAGAAGGAACTGAAGATTTTGTAGTCTATTGTGACGCTTCCAAATTAGGTTATGGATGTGTATTGATGCAACGACAAAAGGTTATAGCTTACGCATCAAGACAACTTAAGAATCATGAAGAGAATTATTCAACCCATGATTTAGAATTAGGAGCTATAATTTTTGCCCTTAAGATTTGGAGACATTACCTTTATGGTAGTAAGTTTACCATATTCACTGATCATAAGAGTTTAAGGTATGTTTTCAAGCAAAAGGAGTTGAATATGAGACAAAGACGCTGGATGGAGATGCTTAGTGATTATGATTGTGATATCCAGTATCATGAAGGAAAAGCAAATGTAGTGGCAGATGCTTTAAGCCGAAAGTATCATGAAAAGCCAAAAAGGATACGTTCTCTTAAATTAAATCTACAAGTAGATTTAAATGATCAGATAAGAGAAGCACAAGAATAAGTAATCAAGGATGATACTGAAAAATTAAAAGGTATGCTAAAAGAATTAGAACAAGGAACCGATGGAATTTGGAGATTCCATGAGAAGAGAATGTGGATACCTAAATTAGGAAACCTACGTCATCGTATATTAGAAGAAGCCCATAAGTCTAAGTATACGATGCATCCAGGAAATGACAAGATGTATCAAGATTTATGAATGAATTTCTGATGGATAGGAATAAAAAAGGACATAGCAGCCTATGTTTCTAAATGTTTAACTTGTTCACAAGTTAAAGCTGAACACCAGAAACCCTCAGGCTTGTTACAACAACTAGAAATGCCAGTGTGGAAATGAGAATTAATAACAATGGATTTTGTTACTAAATTACCCAAAATAAAGAAAGGTAATGATACAATCTGGGTGATTGTAGATAGGCTAACCAAGTCAGCTCATTTCTTACCAATGAAGGAAACTTTCAGTATGGAACAGCTAGCTAAATTATATGTAAATGAAATTGTTTCTTTACATGGAATTCCTTTATCAATTGTTTCTGATAGGGATAGTCGATTTACGTCTCATTTTTGGTCAAGTTTCCAAAAAGCCATGGGAACCAAGTTGAATCTAAGCACAGCTTATCATCCTCAAACGGACGGACAAAGTGAAAGAACAATTCAGACGATGGAGGACATGCTTAGAGCTTGTGTAATTGATTTCGGAGGTAATTGGGACGATCACTTACCTTTAATAGAATTTTCTTATAATAATAGTTTTCACACAAGTATCAATGCTGCACCATTCGAAGCACTTTATGGACGAAAGTGCCGAACCCGAGTCTGTTGGGTAGAAATTGGGGAAAAGCAACTGTCTGGACCTGAGATAGTGCAAGAAACAACTGATAAGATTATTCAAGTCAAGGAACGACTGAAAGCAGCACGTGATCGACAGAAGAGCTATGCTGATAACCGACGCAAGCCATTGGAATTTCAAGTGGGAGATAAAGTATTGTTAAAAGTCTCTCCTTGGAAAGGAGTAGTAAGATTCATCAAACGGAGAAAGCTAAGTCCCAAGTATATTGGACCTTTTGAGATTATTAGAAGAATATGACCTGCAGCCTATCAGCTACAACTGCCAGAGGAAATGGTAGGAATACATGATGTGTTTCATGTATCTAATCTCAAGAAATGCTTAGCCGATGAATCACTAATAGTACCTCTTAAGGATATAGAAGTAAATGAACAACTCAAGTTTGTAGAGAGGCCTCTACAGATCGAAGACAGGAAAGTCAAAAATTTCAAGCACAAGAGATTAGTTCTAGTCAAAGTGAAGTGGGACTCCAAAAGAGGACCTGAGTACACATGGGAGCTTGAATCTGAAATGCAAAGGAAATATCCGCACTTGTTCCAGTAGATCTCGAGGACGAGCTCTAATACAAGATAGGGAGGATGTAACAACCCTCAGTAAAACCGACACTCTCGAATATTTCCGACACCCTATTATATTTAAAATGTCCCAATATGTCTTTAAATACACCCCGTATGTGAAAACCGAGCCCGAAATACAATATAACATTTAAAAATAAAATTTAAATATGAATTTTAAGCTGAGGCGGGCCGCGTAGACCCACCCCAAGCCTTTACGCGGACGGTATCAAGGTTGGAAACTGACTCCGTTGATTTCTTTAGTTCAGGCGGGCCGCGTAAGCTTTAGCTTACATTTAAGCGGGCCGCGTAAGATCAAAATGGTGGCGCAGCCCGGTGATGACACGTGTCATCATCGTGTCAAGTCTAGATGGTGATCCGGATGAGCTACGCGTTGACCCAACTTTGACGCGGCCCGCGTAAGCCCAGCCCATGTGTTACGCGGGCCGCGTGAGGACCAGATTCAGCACCTATATAAGCAGGCATCGAGTTTCAGTATTACTCGTTCAATTCTTTTCTTTCTTAAACGAATTCTAAAGTAGTAGAAGTAATACACGGGTATTATATCCACCTAATTAGCGAGGTTCTGCTCCGTTGTAAGTATTATAACCCCGGTTTCATACTAGATACGCTGCCCGATTGATTTAGGATTCCGTAACAACTGTCGTGGTTCTGCCCGACGTAGTTGTTGGAATGCCGTCTCGAGGAGGGTATTGATCGGAGTGTCGCGCTCCGGTCAAAGATAATATTTATAGTCCCAAATTACCCTTAACAAATAGCTAGTGGTAGTAAGGGGTCGAACCACGAAGAGTATGTGGTTTGCGAATGGATTCGATTGAATTATGAAAAGATGTCACTCTTATGAAGATTGCTATGATATATTTTTGTATTTTTGTTTAATTGAAAGATGTGAATTAGAATTACTAAAATGATTGAATGGATTAACTACTAGTGATTAACAAATTGCAAGAATTAAAATTGATTGATTGAACAATGATAAGAAAACAAGGTTCTCACCCGGTTTCAACTAATGCAAGACTTAGGGTTACTATGTGTTTTAATTAGCTTTACTTGAAATAATTCATTAACGGGTCGCAATCACAAAGTTTAGGTGTCAATCGCTATCAACGTCATAAACAACGGACCATGATACACTTTGTTACTTTGGACTAGCAAATCCTACCAAAAGACAAGGCATAAATACGTGTATTCATTTCACAAAGTCAAATTTAATCATTCACTCGACAGTTTGCAAATTCAATACCAACGTAGGACAATTGTCTAAGATTCAAATGCACTTCAAGTTGTCACAAAACAATTATCAAAACATAATAACCCTAAATCTTACAAAAGTCTACACCGGGGTGAAACCTCCTAGGAATTAGCCGCGCATGATCGAAAGAGCTTGATCACCGGATGTTGAGAGCTCGAAGTTGAACATCTTGAAGCCTTAAGGATGATGGATGATGAGGTTTAGAGTTTGGGTAGGTAATGATGATGAACGGATGAATCGATGGATGGAGCTAGGGTTTGGAATCAAGAATGTGATGTTGATTTGATTCTTGATTCGGGTTGTAGAGATGATGTCGGATGGAATGGTAGATGATAGATATGAGTCTTGGCTCCAAGATGTCTTTCAAACTTGAAAATATTGTGTAACTCCCGAAAATTGAAGACCGAGATGTGTTTTATTTGTTCCTGCACCCCAAGACTCAAAGATTTCGCGACAGCAACTTAGGGGAGCCGTCACCGATGGTGGATGTGTCCGTCGGCGACGGTGTGTGGGTTTCCAATTGTGAGCGACGGTTAAACTTGCTGTCTATGGCGATTCTTGCGACGGAGGATTACACAACCCGTCGGCGACGGACCATATGGTCGTCGGCGACGGCCCCTGGAACTTCAGCTTTCTGTTTCTCTCATTTCTTGAGTCCGTTTGATCCGTTTCGCTTCCCAGTGGCTCGTTGTTGGCTCCGGTGGTCCGTTTAGCTCCCGATTAGCTCCTTAAACTTCACAAGACCTGCAAAACACAAATCCTTTTACAAGTAGGCTATTCGAGATTAAAAGTTAAATAAAAACATGAACTTAGACATAAACGAACACCGGCTTTCGACCACGTATCACATCCCCACACTTGTCTTTTGCTTGCCCTCAAGCAAATCTGTTTTTCACTTTCACGTGGGTCGAACAACGAATACACTCCCCATTCCCGAGACGAAGGTTAAGGTCCAATGTAATGCTAAAGTTTAAACTCTTTACAATTTTCAATATATTTAACGGTAACGTGATTTCACTTGAACAAATGGTTACCCAAGATTAACCCGCCCGTGAAACCAACAATTCATGCATATCCCTCACAATGTTCTCTCCACTCGGCTTGTAAATTGGCTAATGTTTATGATGTATTAGCACTTTTAAAGAATATTCACTCAAAACCTATTAGAACACATACCCGCATAAGCTTGCAACTCAATCATTCTCCACCATTGATCACAAATACTAAGCACAAGTCATAAGATCTTTGTAAGGGTTGTAATGGGGCTAGGCTAGGGGTAGGAAATAAGATATTTTAAAGTGGCTAAGGTGATGAAAATTCGATTTTTATTACAAACCACTAACTTAAACAAAACTAAATATAAACATCAACTATGGGCAATAATCTTTCACCCTTTTATTCGACAACTACTAACACTTCTTTTTGTGTTTTTCTTCAACGATTTTCAATTCTTTTTCATAATATTTTCTGTTTTTTTTAACATATATGTGCAACAATCGAAAACAACTATACAAATACCATTCCTATAATCGAATTTTCATCACACGGGTTTAAAAGAAAAGGTTTAACGGTTATGGGCTATAGGGTGGTCAAACGAAAGGTTTAGGCTCAAAATGGGCGACTAGGGGATTTATTTGGGTAAGGATAGATAAATGGTTTTAAGAGAAAATGTTTACCTAATGTCTTAATCATTCTCGTGCTTGTATTCGGTCTATAGTCTCAAACGTATCAAAAGTTGCAAGTTCTACAATATATGACTAATGGTCCACTCAAACAAAGAAACATAGGTATGTAATCTATGATATAAAAGTGGCTCAAAACCTCACATATCTAAAAGGGTATGGTATGTGACATGCATAAACTACTAGTTTCTTAGGCGGATTATTCCCAAAACCACCCGCTAAATACTCGTCATGCTATTAACTTGAACTTGACCATGACAAAAGACCAAAATGGGTTGTGACATCCCTCGTTGACTTAGTTACTTGTGCTTTTAAGATCGCTTTTGAAACAAGTTATTTTTGAAATTTTTTTTGAAATTTTCCCCCATCCCCACACTTGAGGTAAACATTGTCCTCAATGTGTAGTATTTAAATGAACGGGTCAAAATCTAAAAATTTTACTACTCCCCCATCCCCACACTTGAGGTACATATTGTCCTCAATGTGTAAGAACTAGAGTATTAAACGCACAAGGGATGTGACACGGCTAATTCCCCCAAAATTTCACCCCGGAAAAATAATATACAAAATACATTCCACTTATTTGCTAATCTAAAGATCAAAAGTAAAAAGAAACGTATGCACCTGGTTTTTGAGCTCATTCTTCGTATGCTCCTCTCCTCTTCATGAAAGCGGTTGTCCCACGAACCCAATGTACCTACAAATCTTAACCCTTGTGTAGAAGCATGCTTCTCACAACCATCAAAAATTTTTAGTTACCTAGTTCTACCACTTTTATGAAAACATTACCAAGCTATACGTTATTTCACGTTGATTTATGTGGAAAATAATTTACAACAACAACAAACCTAACTCACTTTCGTAGGAATCACGGTTGCATTTAGCTTATGCAACAAGCCCTTTTAAACCCCCCAATAGCTTGGGATGACGAGAGGTCTCGTGAGGGTTATATAGGGAACACACCCACAACGTTCATTTAATTAGGCGAAAATAAATAATACGAAATAGAAATAACGAAAACAAAATAATATACAACAACAACAACACAAACATACCTTGCCTCTACCGCTGATATCTCTCGTTAGGGTTCACTGGCGGGTTTGGCTGGTATTGATAACCAGTGAGGGCCTCAAACATCTCCCTATAGTTATCGAGTGGACTTTCCTCCCCTTGAGGCGGTGGTTGGTAAGGAATCGGGATGAAGCTAGAGCCGACTGCCTCGGGCCAATGAGGGGTTGGGTCGGATGGGCCTTGCGGATGAGGAAGGTTGGGGTAATCAGTCCACCCCGAGTGTTCGGCATATGGGAGACCGGCTTGATAGTCTCTTTGATGTCGCTCCTTATCGTGGAGCACTTTGGTGTTATTAAGAGCCATTTGGTTAGAGACGGCCAAAGCTCTCCATTGGCGTTATTCCAATTCCATTTGTGCATTGTAACGCCTAGCCTCATCTTCCTCCCACGCCCGTCTGTGGGCCCTTTCTTCCTCTTGCAACTGTAACAAGCGTTCCATTTGAGACTGTTGTAACGCTTGTTGCAGTTGTTGTTCTTCCATCTGTTTCTCCACCCTCTCGCGAAAGGATGCTTGAAAACCCCATTGCTCTTGCGAGTACGCCCCTTGCGCCTCTTCCCATTCTCTCCTGCTCGCATGGTATTCTCTCGCTTCACCAATGCCGGCCGACACATTATCGTAAACCGCTTGTTGCCCAGGGTCCACAACCGGTACGACGGTATCTGCCTTTGGTTCAAAAAGTCTGCCACATTGGCAGAGATTTCCCTATGCTGCTTCCAATACCTCCGCCTCGGTCCCCGCGGACTGGAAGGATCCGTCTCCTCCTCAACATCAGGTATCTCCTCATCGCCTTCTTCTTCATCACCCTCTCTCTGTTCATTGAATCGGTAAGTATCTCCTTGTTCATCTTCAACCGTGTGAAGATGACCAAAAGCTTTCACCGTTATTTTCCAATGTCGCCTTATGGAGGCGAAGTTGAACTAATCGATGGGTTTAGACACCCACAGTGACTCCTGAGGCAATGCATTCTGCTGCAGAATCAATGCGCTAATCAACCTTGCATAAGGGATCATCTTCCACTTGAATGATTCCCTTATATCCCATGTATTGATCATCACAATTTGACGCCATGATAGCTTGGGTGTCCCATACAACAGCGAATGTAGAACCCGGCAGTCGGGTGCCTTCACTTTACCGCGGTCCCCATACCGCACCATAACATTTTCTAACGAAATGCCTTGTAATATTTTTCCCATCAAAGACAAATCGCTTCTCGACTCCCCTTCACCCCCAGAACCTGTCAATACGGATGCTAGCATTTGTGGTGGATCAGCTTCGTTTCTTTTATTATCCAAAAACTGATCATAACCATAGTAATCATATGCTTCCATCCCAAGCGAATCAAATCTCGCTATAGCATTCATGTGCTCGAATGACATGATCATCTGGTTTTTGCCAATATTACCGACTAACCGCCACGTAGGAGCCGGCCCATCAGAATGCTCAAACCGTAGCGTAGATAGCCATTCACAAACTGAGCCCAAATATATCCGGGTGGTTATATCCTCGCACCAATCAAGAACCCGTTCCCACCCCAGCTTTTCAAACTTTTGACATATGCCGATTTTCTGAAACTCTTCGACATCCACCGTACGCTCACACACTGCCCTCTCAGGTACGGGCTTTGAAACACCCGTGACCATCTTCATTTTCCACATCTTCGCCTCTAATTTCTTGTTTCGGTACCGGGAAAGATCTTTCAGTTTGTCGTCTTTCCAAACCGAGGCCGACTAACTATTCTTGGCCTCCTCCCAATCCCAATCTTGTCGGATAAGTTGCCCATCACCTTCCACTACATTACTTAATTGTTCCCAACGCTTTTGATATTCCCCCGAGCCTGAACCGTCTCCCGAAGACGAACCTTGCCCATAGGTCTTTGCTTTCTTGCTTCTTCCAAACATAGCTACAATCAAAAGACAAGACAACAATTAGTACACCCCAAATCTTCAAACAATCTCAAAGTTTGAACATAATATGCAATGTTGAATTTCAATCAAGATTTAGATGTAAAATCGCCTTTTTAAACTTCCAAAGTCGCACATTTTAACATCTACATATCAATTTAGCATGTTTATTCACAAGATTTCTCAAAATTTCATGGTTTCAACAATATTCAACATTACAACTATGTTCAATCATGCACAAATCTAGTGTAATCACATCACCAAGACCAAAGCATGTTCAAATCCCTCCCAAATCAAGTAAACATTCTTAAGTTTATGCTAAAACATCATACATTATGATAAACAACCTACTCTTAAACACTTGGCTTAAAATTTCGAAATAAATCAACAATGTATATGATAATCATGCATAAATTTACTGAAATTTCATACCTTTGATGTTAGATAACAAGAAGAACTAAGGAAAAGTGCAAAGCAAGAGACTTGGATGAACACTCTTCAAAACCCTAAAAACTCACGCCCATAAATCTTGCAAACGAGAAAGAATTGATGGAAACCGTTATGGGAGTTTTGTTCCTCTCGAAAAACTACACAATTTAGGCTCAAGAATCACTGGATTTGGTGGATATTTGAGGAAGTTATGAGAAGAAGAAGCTTTAGGGTTCTAGAAAAAAGTTGGGGAAGAAGATGGAGTTGGAAGGAGAGAGAACGTGTGAATCTGATAATTGAGGGTAAGTGGGCATGTGATAAGGTTTTCAGGGCTTTTGTGTGGTTAAAACCATGTTTGGGACGAGTTTTAATGGTTACTAAGGAGTTTGGGTTCGAGCCTGAGTGTTTAGTCAAAATTCACGTCGGACAGGAATCGGAGCACCGTCGGCGACGGTGAGTAGGTCCGTCAGCGACGGCAATGGGAAACCAACTTTTTGGGCGACGCCCTAACTTGCTGCCTACGGGCTTAAGTGGGCGACGGATGATTCGAGGGGCCGTAGGCGACGCACAATGTCACCGTCGGCGACGGTGACCCCAAATACCAATTTTTAATTTTTTTATATGAAAAATATAAGGAAATTTATGCACTTTTTATAAAAGTACTATATACATTAAAAATTCCTAAAAATTATTAAAAATCTTTTTGTAATTTTCTTATAAGTTAAATTTTAAAAACGCGGAGACCGTTAACGGCCCTACCCCCCCCCCCCCCCCGGAAAAATCGTGTATTGTCCCTAATACACACAAATAAGTCTAAAAACATACCTTTTGTCTTCAAGACCCGTTCGGAATGTTCGGACTTCACACAATCACAAGGGTTAGTACAGAATGAGAACGATTAAACACAAGAATACTCAAACAATTAAATAGACTATACATAACTTTACAAAATTCGTTACCGGTCCTTTCAGTTGACCTCATAGGTTGGCACACTTACCACGAAGTTCACCAACTCCACATTTTCATCCTTTTTCTCATTGTTACCGTCAAGAAACGGTTTGAGGCGATGCCCATTAACCGTTTGCTTCGACCCATCATTCGGGTCCTTGATTGTAACATCTCCAAGCTTTCCGACCCGTGTAATCATGTACGGGCCCATCCATTTACTCTTAAGCTTTCCAGGAAAGTATTTAAGCCGTGAATTGTAGAGCCAAACCTTTTGACCCACTTCAAACTCCTTCGGCTTCAACTTCGCATCGTGTGCCCTCTTCATATCATCGTATTTCGAGGCGCACTCATATGCTTCTTCCCTAAGCTCCTCCAACTCGCAAAGCTTTAACTTTCGCTCTTTCCCTGCATCGTCATATTTCATGTTAACCTCTTTAATAGCCCACCAAGCACGATGCACAAGTTCAACTGGTAAATGACAATTGCGCCCATAAACCAAGCGATAAGGAGTGGTTCCAATAGGTGTTTTATGAGCCGTTCTGTAATCCCATAAAGCATCATTCAACTTCGTTGACCAATCCTTTCGGTCGGGTCGAACGGTCTTTTGTAAAATTTCTTTTATTTGCCTATTGGAAACCTCCACTTGACCGCTTGTTTGTGGGTGGTAAGGGGTGGCAATTCGATGGTCAACACCATACCGTTTCAAAAGTTTACCAAAGTTAAAATTCTTAAAATGAGATCCCCCATCACTAATGATCACTCGGGGAATCCCAAATCTAGAAATTATATTTGTTTGTACAAAATTGCAAACAACGGTATGGTCATTCGTCTTGGTGGCAATCGCTTCGACCCACTTGGATACATAATCGACCGCCACCAAGATGTATAAATTGCCATGCGAATTAGGGAATGGGCCCATGAAATCGATCCCCCACACATAAAAAATATCTACAATGAGGATAGGTTGCATGGGCATTTCATCCCTTTTGGAAATACCCCCTAACTTTTGACACTCTACACAGTTCTTAGCGAAATTAAAAGCATCCTTGAAAATAGTCGGCCAATAAAGACCGTTATTGAGCACTTTGTGCCCGGTTTTGTGACCACTGAAATGGCCCCCACAAGCAAATGAATGCAAGTGCATCAAGACGCTAGGAATCTCCTCGTCGGGTATGCATCTTCGAACGACTTGATCCAGACAAAACTTGAATAAGTCCGGTTCTTCCAACGTGTAGTACTTGATTTGAGATAGGAAGTGCAACCTCTTCCTTCTATCCCAATGAGCCGGCAAATCACCTGTAACCGAATAATTCACAATATTAGCATACCATGGTAATATTCCAACTTTTAAAATTTGCTCATCGGGAAAGTTCTCATTGATCTCTTCACGGGAAGAATCCTCCTCCACAACCAATCGAGACAAGTGGTCCGCAACCACATTCTCACTCCCTTTCTTGTCTCTAATCTCCAAGTCAAACTCTTGTAGCAAGAGAACCCATCGGATTAACCTGGGCTTCGCATCCTTCTTGTCCATGAGATACCTAACTGCAGAATGGTCAGAATAAACAATGACCTTAGTACCCCATATATAAGCACGGAATTTATCCAACGCATATACCACCGCAAGTAGCTCTTTCTCGGTAGTTGTATAATTTAATTGTGCATCCGAGAGAGTCTTACTTGCATAGTAAATGGCAACCGGTTTCTTGTCTACCCTTTGACCCAATACGGCCCCCACCGCATAATCATTTGCATCACACATAATTTCGAATGGTAAAGACCAATTCGGTGATTGCAAGATTGGGGCCTCAACCAACTTTTTCTTCAAAATGTTAAAGGCGTTTTGGCAATTTTTATCAAAATCAAATGTTTTATCTTTTAACAACAAATTGCATAGGGGTTTTGTTATATCACTAAAGCTTTTTATGAACCTCCTATAAAACTCCGCGTGTCCTAAAAACGACCGAACACCCTTAACACTTGTAGGATAAGGCAAAGTGGATATGACTTGCACCTTTGCTCTATCCACCTCAATCCCACGACTCGAGACGACATGCCCCAACACAATCCCTTCTTGAACCATAAAATGGCTCTTTTCCCAACTCAAAACCAGATTTTTCTCAACACATCTTTGCAAAAAAATTTCGAGTTGGTCAAGGCATGCATCAAATGATGACCCAAATATTGAGAAATCATCAATGAAGATTTCCAAAGACTCCCCCACCATATCTGAAAAGATACTCGCCATACACCTTTGAAAGGTGGCGGGGGCATTACAAAGTCCAAAGGGCATTCGCCTAAATGCGAAAGTACCGTATGGACAAGTAAAAGTAGTCTTTGCTTGGTCTTCCGGATGTATAGCAATTTGATTGTATCTGGAATAACCATCCAGAAAACAATAAAATTTTTGTCCGGCCAATTTCTCAACAATTTGGTCAATAAATGGTAAAGGAAAATGATCTTTGGAAGTTGCAGCATTTAACTTCCTATAGTCAATACAAATACGCCACCCGGTTACTGGCTGAGTGGCGACCTCTTCACCTGCGTCATTTGTGACGACTTGAATACCCGCCTTCTTAGGAACTGTTTGTGTCGGGCTCACCCATTGGCTATCCGAGATAGGGTATATAATACCCGCATCTAGCCACTTCAATACTTCCTTCTTCACCACTTCTCGCATGTTCGGATTTAGTCTCCTTTGTGTGTCGCGAGAAGGACTCATGCCGTCTTCCGTGATGATCTTATGCATCACTACCGAGGGACTAATTCCCTTCAAGTCCGCAATGGTCCACCCGATAGCGGATCTATGAGTGACCAAAACTCTCATCAACTTCTCTTCTTGCTCCCCGGTCAAGTTAGATGCAATGATAACCGGGAGCGTGCTACCTTCACCCACATAAGCATACTTAAGATGCTTGGGTAACACTTTCAACTCTAGCACCGGAGGCTCTTCCAACGACGGCTTCAACTTTGTATCAATGGTTTCCGGAAGACTTTCCACTTGATGTGTCCAAGTGGGCCTTCCTTTTTTTGCCGCCATAACCTCCAACTCTTTCACCTCTTCATCCATGCTCCGATTTGTCTCTCCTTGTAACCTGTCAAATATGAAACATTCCTCTATTGTGTTTTCCTCTTCGACACTAATGTCGCATAGAGGTATACACTCGTCAACAATGTTCGCCATATAGCATTCATCGCTGACTAGAGGATCCGTTAATCCCGAAAAGACATTCAACCGCAACCGACGGTTTCCAAAAGTCATGTCGACCGTGCCCGATTTACAATTAATTTGGGCATTCGATGTTGCCAAAAATGGTCGACCAAGGATCACCGTTGGTTGCTTGGTTCGGTCCAAAGAGACATAATCTAATACAAGAAAGTCCACCGGATAGTAAAAGTCCTCGACCTTGACTATTACATCCGTGACTATCCCACGGGGTAGTTTAGGGGTTAAATCGGCTAACACCACGGTGGTGTTAGACACTTGAAGTGGACCAAAATCATATTGGTCGTATAAACTACCCGGCAAGATACTCACACTTGCCCCAAGATCCAAAAGTGCCCGTGTCATTTTAAATTCACCAACTTGTATTGAAATAATGGGCGCCCCCCGGATCTTGAAGTTTTGGTGGAAGTGCACCCGAAAGAATCGAACTCACATTTTCAGTTAAGTCAAGTTTCTTAGGAAACTTGTGAGTCCTCTTTTAGGTGCATAAGTCTTTCAAGTATTTTGCATATGAAGGTACTTTCTTGATTGCATCTAAGAGTGGTAAATTGATCTTGACTTGTTTAAAAATTTCCCACATCTCTTCTTGTTGTGGGCCTCGTTTGTTTACCACTTTCTTAGATGGTCCCGAGAGAGCTTCGGGATAAGGGGCGGTATTAACCTCCACACCCTTTTCCTTAGCCTTTGGGACGGGAACGGTCACAACGGGTGTATTTTATTAATTTTTGAATCATTTTTATTTTTACCCGTTTGACCGTTATTACCTTCATCATCACTCGCATCTTCCACCACCCCTTCAACAAACTCGGGTGGTGGTGGCTCAACACCGTTATCTATGACTCGACCACTACGTAAAGAAATTTTATTTATTGGTACCTCACGTGTGTTCTTCGAGTTTGACCCTTGATGCTTAGGGTTCACCGTAGTGTCACTTGGAAGTCCTCCTCCGCTTCCACGAATTTGAGCCATCTCTTGAGCAAGTTGCCCCACTTGCTTCTCTAATGCCTTTTGAGATTTATCCCTCACTTCAAATTATTTCCTCACTTCGGCTTTGAACTCGTGGTGTGAATTGGTAAGAGTACTCACAACATTCATGATAGCATCAAATTTCGAATTAATCGAATCATCACCTTGGGAGTTAGAAGCATTACCCCCATTTCCGCCTTGGTTGTAACCACGTTGATAATTACCTTCACGGTTTTGATACCCTTGGTTACCCCCTTGATTGTAATTCCTTTGGTAACCCCCTTGGTTACCACCTTGACGATTGTTATACGAGGACCCACCTTGATTACCCGATTGAAAATTCGGGTTCATTTGATTCGAGGCATTACCATACCAGAAATTAGGGTGATTTCTCAAGCCCGGATGGTAAGTGTTGGAGTTCATGTCATATTGATTTCGATCCCGATACACTTGGTTTACCCCCTCGGTGTAATCACTCGACCCCGTTGGACATTGCTCGGTTCTATGCCCAATATCTCCACATTCTTCACAAACCGCGAATTGTACCGCGTTCACTTCCTTCTTCTTCATACGAGCCATTTCCCGCTCTAAGGTAGAAATTCGATCCTTAGAATCAAGATTGGGAAATGACCGGGAAATGGGATGTTTCTTAGCTCCATCGGATGATTCCTTCTCTTTTGACCGTTTGCTCATCCGCTCCAAAAACTCCCAATCATCATCTTCGTGATTGCTCAAGAGAGTCCCGTTGCTCGTTGATTCAAGGCGGTTCCATGTCGCGTCATCCAAACCACGTACAAAGCACTTCACCAATTCCCACTTTTCTATTTGGTGATGTGGGCATCTCCGCATCAATTCTTTGAATCGAGTGAATGCTTCATGTAACGGTTTACTCGATAGTTACCGAAACGACCTTATTTCATCCCTAGCGTCGTCGGTCTTCGCCATCGAATAGTATTCGTCTAAAAAGACTTGTTGCATCTCCCCCATATCCGGATGCTATTCGCTGGAAGTGTGAGAAACCATTGTTTTGCCTTGTCTTTCAACGAAAATTGGAACAAGCGAAGTTTGACCTCCTCTAGTGCAAAATTGTGCCCCCCGATGGTGTTGCAAATGGAAGAAAACTACGCCAAGTGCGTATACGACTCATCATTAGACCTCCCATTGAAGTGGGGAAGTATATTGATGTAATGGGATTTGCAATCGAACATTCTCCTTTCGCACACTATAGGAGAATCATTGTCGGTAACTACCGGTCGAAAACGGTCGTTCACTCCCCGTGGAGGTTGTTGACGACGTTGTGGACCATTAACTTCTTGATCAACCGGTCTTCGGTTGTCCCTTAGATCACCCCCCCCCCCCCTATCACCTCTTCTATCATCTCTTCGATTCCCACCTTGGTTATCTCTTTGGTTACCTCCTCCCACGAAACGAGGAATCCGATTAGGGTTACCATTGTTGTTATTGTTGTTGTTGTAAAACCCATCATTTCGGTTCCGTTGATTGTTGTTTCGTGGTTGGCGGTTGTTCTCATAACCGCCATTTCTTGCATTCCCGTACCCATAGTCATCATTCCCCACATAATTGGCGTTTTGGTAGCCAAAATCCTCATCTTCATACCCTCTTGCATTGTAGATGTTACCCTGATTCACGTATCCCCAATCTTCGTCATCGTTAGCCCGATCATCATAATAGCCCCCGTCGTCCGAATTTTCCGTATGCACGCTCACATGTTTCGGCGATTGATAACCGGGAACACTATATGGTTCGTCATCGAGGATGGCGTTCCTCAAATCGTCTATGTTGAAGAATGGGTCTTCGTTCGCGGGATTGCCACGATCTCGGTTGCCTCGACGATCGGAATTGACGTTCCGGTCATCAAGATTGGTGGGTAAAGAATTGTGTCGATGAAGGTTTTGTTGTTGGGGTGTTCGTTGGGTGTTATTGGGATTTTGGTTTTGAAACGGTGGTGTGGGTGGTCCATTGTTGTTGTTACCACTCGGTCGCTCTTGAGGCATGGGTTGAACATTTTGAGCGGGGTAAAAGGTTCCTCGGGATTGGAATTGGTTTTGGTTGAGGTTTGGGTGATTGGAGTTTTGGTTTGCCATTGAATCGGTTTCAATGGTCGGTGTGAGTTGTGGTGTTTGGTTGGTTTGATTAGAAGCAAGAGTTGCTTCTAACCGGCTTGCTAGGTTTCTTCTTGCGACTCTTTCGATTTCCGGTTCGTAGACTAAAGGTGAAGTCCTCCCGGAGTTCCGCGTATGCATGCACTACCTGTAACCTGCACAAGTAACACACCCGCGTAACAAAGAAAAAGAAAAAGTACAAAAAGAAACTAAACAAATTAAATAGATAATCACGCAAATTCAAACAATAATCCAAACACAAAGCGCACGCACTCCCCGGCAACGGCGCCAAAATTTGATCGGAGTGTCGCGCTCCGGTTAAAGATAATATTTATAGTCCCAAATTACCCTTAACAAATAGCTAGTGGTAGTAAGGGGTCGAACCACGAAGAGTATGTGGTTTGCGAATGGATTCGATTGAATTATGAAAAGATGTCACTCTTATGAAGATTGCTATGATATATTTTTGTATTTTTGTTTAATTGAAAGATGTGAATTAGAATTACTAAAATGATTGAATGGATTAACTACTAGTGATTAACAAATTGCAAGAATTAAAATTGATTAATTGAACAATGATAAGAAAACAAGGTTCACACCCGGTTTCAACTAATGCAAGACTTAGGGTTACTATGTGTTTTAATTAGCTTTACTTGAAATAATTCATTAACGGGTCGCAATCACAAAGTTTAGGTGTCAATCGCTATCAACGTCATAAACAACGGACCATGATACACTTTGTTACTTTGGACTAGCAAATCCTACCAAAAGACAAGGCATAAATACGTGTATTCATTTCACAAAGTCAAATTTAATCATTCACTCGACAGTTTGCAAATTCAATACCAACGTAGGACAATTGTCTAAGATTCAAATGCACTTCAAGTTGTCACAAAACAATTATCAAAACATAATAAACCCTAAATCTTACAAAAGTCTACACCGGGGTGAAACCTCCTAGGAATTAGCCGCGCATGATCGAAAGAGCTTGATCACCGGATGTTGAGATCTCGAAGTTGAACATCTTGAAGCCTTGAGGATGATGGATGATGAGGTTTAGAGTTTGGGTAGGTAATGATGATGAACGGATGAATCGATGGATGGAGCTAGGGTTTGGAATCAAGAATGTGATGTTGATTTGATTCTTGATTCGGGTTGTAGAGATGATGTCGGATGAAATGGTAGATGATAGATATGAGTCTTGGCTCCAAGATGCCTTTCAAACTTGAAAATATTGTGTAACTCCCGAAAATTGAAGACCGAGATGTGTTTTATTCGTTCCTGCACCCCAAGACTCAAAGATTTCGGGACAGTAACTTAGGGGAGCCGTCGCCGACGGTGGATTTGTCCGTCAGCGACGGTGTGTGGGTTTCCAATTGTGAGCGACAGTTAAACTTGCTATCTATGGCGATTCTGGCGACGGAGGATTACACAACCCGTCGGCGACGGACCATATGGTCGTCGGCGACGGCCCCTAGAACTTCAGCTTTTTGTTTCTCTCATTTCTTGAGTCCGGTTGATCCGTTTCGCTTCCCAGTGGCTCGTTGTTGGCTCCGGTGGTCCGTTTAGCTCCCGATTAGCTCCTTAAACTTCACAAGACCTGCAAAACACAAATCCTTTTACAAGTAGGCTATTCGAGATTAAAAGTTAAATAAAAACATGAACTTAGACATAAACGAACACCGGCTTTCGACCACGTATCAGGTATCATTAATATTTTCAAAGGGTTATGATATTAACCTATGTACACTTGTGTAAATTATAGATTATTCCCAGGAAACCCTTACGCGAAGTCTAAGATAGCAAAGTGAGTTTATCCTCTTTTTGATAATCTTTTTGTAACTATTTTAGGGGTGTGCATGGGTAGGTTCGGTTTTTACTATTAACCATAACCATAACCGCTAGTTCGATTATGGAGTTTTGGTAACCATAACCATAACCAAACTTTGGTTACGGTTAATCGGTTATGAAGTCGGTTATGGTTCGGTTTTGGTTAATTTCGGTTAAGTAACCAAGCAAGGTTTGAAATAAATAGCATTGTGCGCGATTTATATTTAACTTGAGCCTATTTTATAAGATAACGAAGACTAAACTTTTTGTTTAAACTACCGATTTAGAGTTCTTTTTTATAAGGTAATTTTCAAACAAAAACAATTATGGCCATAACAACTTAGTTCTTTATCAAAATAAAAGGCATCTACATCAAGATCATTTTGTTACTAACATACTTTTATCTTAGTAAAAACCCTCTATATGGTTTTGTAAAACACAAATCCATTATATAAAGTTAACATCACAAGTTCGGTTCGGTTTTGGTTATATCGGTTAACCAAAGCTTCATAACCATAACCATAACCGATTGAGCGGTTATACAAAGTTTCATAACCATAACCATTGGTTATAGTGGTTATCGGTTATTAGTGGTTCAGTTATGTCGGTTATGGTTCTGTTATCGGTTATGGTGGTTAATTTGCTCACCCCTAAACTATTTACAAAACCTTAAATGTTTTATAATGTGATTAAGCGGTGATTGAGTCTTTGTAGTTCTTCAATTACTGCCGGTATGTTGGGGTTTTGTATACAAAATTTACTACACTGTGAGTAGTAAGTCGGGGATGACAGTACGTTACCATTGGACGACGAGTTAGCCAATGTGTAATATGACCCACAGGTCAGGATTGACAGTACTGAATGAGTAATTGTGTAGAAATAAACAATGTGATCGCTCTCAATACTGTTTTAATTGATAAAATGTTTCTTGATTAAACTGGGATTCACTCACCAGTATTTCCCGCTGACAAATGTTTTTAAAACGCGTTTCAGGTAACACAATGTGACAGCCAATTAGTACAAAGCCAGCTGGAGAGTACTGAAGGCTTGGGAAAGATGTGGCTATAAAAGTTACCTAAAAGATGATGTTTTAAATTCAATAAAATAGGGTTTATCCCTATAAACGTATTGTAATAAGAAACTTGGGTTTTGCCCATGTGATTATTAATATTAAATGAGGTGGTTTTACTCTGATAAACATTTCCTAACTACGGTCCTGATGTAATTTCCACTGCCAAATTAACAAGCTGATACCACCAAAACTCTGAGTTCGCGTCCGCCCGTTCCCGGGACAGATAAGGGATCGGGGGTTGCGACAGTGTGATTCTTCCTTCTTCCCTATTCCTCTTCCATTTTTTATTTTTATTTTTAACACCAAATTTATTAAAAAATATAAAAAGTTTTCATTAATTAAAAATAAAACTACATAGCCTAAAAAATAAAAACATAATTTAAAAAAAAACTAAAGCACACTTCCACTTCCTCCTAACAATTTCTTTGTGATTTTGTCTTTCATCCTTGAGAGCACCGCGCAGTCTCTTTCGAGTATGCTTTCGATGTCAGTTCTCATTAGACGGATGTCTTCGATTTCTTGATTTTGTATATCAAATTCGAGTCGCCTCTTATCAAACTCAAGTCTCTCCCTTTCACTCGTTGTCGCTTCTTCCGTTTCCTTATCTTTCTTTTTGTACCTATCCTCTTGTACTCCCATAAATGGTTGAATTTTTGTAGAACTGTATCAAGTTTAGACGCATCACTCGAACTCGTTCCCTTTGAACCCGAAGCCTTCTGAGAGACTATTATTTTAGCATGATTCCTTCCAGTTGGCCGGTCTGGTTCAGGAGTTGGAGCTTCATTTTCGAATTTGGGGTCATCATTTATATTGATAGCACAACGTGCATCCGAACCCACCCATACTATAATTCCCCGACGCACTTGTTTTAGATCTTTTCGCTTCTAAAACCTCATTAGCTACCACTAGGGCTGTAAACGAACCGAACGTTCAGCGAACAGTTCATGAACCGTTTAGCGGGAAGTTTGTTTATGTTCGTTCGTTTAATAAACGAACGAACGAACATGAACAAGAAATTTGGTTCGATAAGTTAAATGAACGAATATGAACAGATGTCTCTTTCGTTCAATTCTACTCGTGAACGTTCAGTAAGGTGTTCGTGAACATTCGTTCATTTGCGTCCGTTTATGTTTGTTTGTTTGTGTTTTAATTAAAGATTTTGTACTTTCATATATTTTATCTATACTTATTATATTGTTAAATTTTTATTTATTTATTTATTTATTTATTGCTCTAACAATTAAACTAGGAAACCCTATCCCATCTTGTTTATGCACCATTCTCCTTTCCTTTCTCATTATTTACATCGACGAATGCGATCGACCTCTGTTCCACATTAAGGGACTCAAGTTCCAATGCTACTCTTTGGGCCATCCACCATTATCCTTCGTCATGTTCGCCAAATTTATTTATGTTCGTTTGTGTTCGTGAACCGTTCATGAACGCGCTCATTTCCTTAATGAACGAACCGGGACATAAAATCTCGTTCGGTAAGTATTCATGAACCGTTAGTGAACACATTTATTTCCTTAACGAACAAACACGAACATGGCCTTTTTCGTGTTCGTTTGGTTCGTTTAAAGCCCTAGCTACCACCTTCCACTTCACACATTTTCTCAATATTTCATACGGCCTCATGTAATTCCACGGCCCGTGTTTCGTGGTGTATCTCTCAATAGCCAACGACAAAATAGTTGCATCATCTTCACCGCTTTTACGACTGCTCCATGCATGTTGATATATACCTACAAACAAACCAATTTTTCCGTTCATCTCACTAAATTTTGTACTAACGGAATGGACAAATCGATATGAGTCACGTTGCATCATTTTAAAAAATTCTTTACAAACTTGGTTATAAAAGCCTTCACGTTTTCGGTTGTTGGCTACAAATTAAAATTTAAAAATATAATAATTCTTTAGAAATAGAATATAAATATAAATATTAATACTTTATTTCATTATAAAATTTAAAAAAAAAAATACTAAAATCGGATCGCTAGAAGCTTTAACTCCATCAATGGTGTGTTGTATACGAATGGGGGTCGGGTCGAGGAAGTAGCGGGCGTGTTGGGAAAGCATGGGAGCGGGTTTCGGTCGGCTCCGATCCATGATTTTTTTGGATGTTGAAAATGGATTTTAAAGATGAAAATGTGGTATAAATAGGTTTTTAATTTATATTATTATTTTATTTTTTTGAAAAGTGACCGTTTTCAACGGTAAAAAATTCTAGCTCGGGGTGGACGGGAGAAATTCCCCGATTGTACCGAATGTGGAACCCGGGCGGGGGTGTTCCCGTCGGGGTCCCCCTCCACATCTGCACCCTGCTCCTTATCCCGATACCACACCAGAGAGTCTATTGTCAAATCGTAGAAAAAAAAGTATGTTATAGTCACCGTAGATAAGTTTCTCATTTCTTAATTTCTTTAATTTGATTTCCTCTTATGATTATTTTTTTTTCATCCTACATCAAAAACTGAACCAAAACAAATTTTTGTATGAATAAACCAAACAGATAAATTTGAATTCTGTTATAAATATATTATATTATGTGGTTATCAAGTTCTTAAATAGATTAGCTTCCTCTCCAGGTTTTGTACTCCTATTTATACCCCTATTGTATCTCATTGTAAATATACCTCAATTAATAAAATACCAAATCCTTTCTCCCTCTATTATTCTTTCTCCTTTTATTGGTTGCTATTAGGCTAGTTTCACAACACGTTATCAGCACGAAAGTGTTCCAACCAAAACCTTAATCCTCTTTGATGGTTCGTGAGAGGATTAAGTCGGAAAGCTCCAATGGCAGTGGTAAGGAACCCCAAGTCTCTTCGCCAAGACACAGGGTCAGTTGGGGTGGTGTAGTGGAGTTTCCTTTAAAACTATGTTTTCAAAGTTGGTGACTATTAATGTTGGTTTGTTCAACAGCGAATCAAAGAGAAGGGAAATAATAGGTAAAAACTACAATTATGTTTCTCCTTTGTTATTTGCTTCCTATATTTCTATGTCAAATTAAAATCGAAAGTATAAAGTTGGTCGTTTAAATATGTTAAATTATTCGAAAAGGGCCTCAATTTTATTTCGATTTGGGCCTCAAAATAGGTTGAGCCGGCCCTGGTTTTAAAAAATTAATATGTATAAAAATATAATTGTTTTTTTTCTTTTTGTACAAAATAAACTCTTCTCGAGCCGAGCAAGCCGACCCTTTTCTAGTTTTCTTACCTACTGTTATCCATAGTTCCATACAAGTGAAAACCACATGCTTATTAATGATTGGTTGTCTACATAAACAGTTTATATTTGTGCAGTTTGTGTGGATATCAACATGTAATCGTTTTTTTTTTTTAATATGATACATCATAATCTCTTTTAGTTTAATGTTGATTATAATTTTAATGATAAATAAAATTACTATGATACATCATAATCTCTTTTAGTTTAATGTTGATTATAATTTTAATGATAAATAAAATTACTGGTAGAGTAATACATAAAATATCCTTCTGATTTGACACAATTGTTGATTCTGAATATATTTTATTATTCTTTTAATGGATAAATTACCTATTTAAATATTGTGAGTATATTTAAAAAAAAAACTTATCTAATGATATAATGATGTTAAACTTTTATATGGTAGATTCTTTGATTGGATTAGTGGATGTTATCTTTGTATTTAAACATCGTATAAAAGTTAAGACTTGAATATGTTATTATCCTGGAAAATCGAATGACTTGTTTTTAAATTATGAATATCTGGAAAAATAATATTTGAGGAATGAATCCGATAAAAGATTTTAAATCTATGATCTTTTGTGCGATATATGATATGCTTATTTCGTTTTTAAGGATATGATTATTTTTATTTCGAATTTGAAATATTATGTAATGTCATAGACTATGCCTCGATATATATGTATTTATCAATTGGAATATGTATTTATTTATTTATTTATATATCCTATGTCATAATCATTATATTATTACTTATTTTAAACAATATATGAAACATGTATGTGGCAAATGATATAATTGCAAATTGATTTACATTGATATTATTTGTTATTATAAATTTTATTTGATTATATGTTATTAAAACGACTTGATGGAAAGTTATATATTATAAAGTTTTAATACATCTTGATCAATGTGGCGTTATAATGTCATGTAATATATAATTTGACTGTATATCATGTATTTTATGTATTTTATATAGTATCATTTATTCATTATATACATGTTGAGACGTATTTGTATAGATATGATATATATGTGCATGTATATATGTGTATATGTTTATAATTGATGAAAGAAAAGCATCTTATATAATAATGTTTTTAGCATAATTTGTTTTATATGATGACATGTTATAACGTTATGTATTGCATAGTTAAACTTCGTGTATATTATTAGTATTGCATTTATATATGTCTTTTATATGCAATCATTTTTTTATATAAATGATATTGATTAGAATAACTAAAGCCAAGTTGTGCTTTATTATCACTATCACTATCATGATAAAGTATAATATGCTTAGATATGACATCTAAAGCATTACTCCATAAATCTCATTATCAGTTTGAAAAGGATATGCAATTTCCGACCGATGAATCTTATATGACTCGATCATGTAATTATTTCTCATTTTATATGATGTGAAGAGAAATATTTTATAAGGAAAAACTAGATAAAATTTTTCCATTTGTCAGATGTGAGATATGCTTATGAAGTAACGATATATAAAATAAAAGTGTACGAAAGGTTTGAAATGATTTTCATACTTGCGTGACTGAGTAAAGAATGAAAATCAATGAAAGTTTCAGATTCTATCTCATTCCCTAAAGTGAATGTGATTACATATTGGTTACTGTAAAGGTAGTGATCATGGACATAATTGAGAAAGTTGTCATGATGAGATCGGCGATTTAGAATTGTAACAATGATCATGTTACTAACGAGATGGACCACCAAAAGTGGCAAACTATGCAGTGATTATATAACATGATGTTTGAACTTTAAAGTTATAATGCATTTTCTCGTATCTTATGTTATGTATTACATACGAGCAAGTAATACATATACGATCATAAACTAGAAGTTTAAAGATCATAATTATTTAATTAATTGGCATGACCGGTTAGACCACACCGTGTTAATGATGATGTGAAACGTATTGAAGAAATAGAAGATTCTTCAAGTTGGTAATTAGCATACAATATTTGCTCTCAAGGGAAATTCATTATTTACCAACCAAAGTAGGGTGAGAATCCCTAAATATTCTAGAAGTGACTAAAGGATATGCATATCCCAACATGATACCATTTAGTGTTTTAAATCGATGCATCGTCTAAATAGTTATCAAATCCACAACTTAAAGTTTGTGTAAGTGTGACTTGGCTAATGAGATAGCAAACATATCATTCCAGATTGGTTTATTTATTTGGTAATAATGACTTTGATTCCCAAGTTAATAAAGATCATTGGAATAAGTGTTATTGTTGAGATGTTCACTAAACGTCTACTATTGATTACAAAGCCAATGATCATGAGAGGAGCAAAAGTTCATTTAGGTACATGTAATTTTACATATAGTACCATTAATTCACATCAAGCCAATAAGTTATCGTTCTCCCCATATAGTTGGTTTTTGGTCAGGAACCAAAGATGTATCATCAAAGGTTTTCTTTGTGCGACATATATTGAAACTCATACACCACACCGCACAAAGTGGGACTTCTAAAAAGTTTGAGAATATGTTGGGTATAAATAATCTATGATTGAACACTTAAAGCCATTAGTGAGCAATTTGTTTATGGCTCATTGGTTTTCACTTTAGTGAATGAATGTTCCCAACATTAGGGGGAGATAACAAGCAGTTGGAAAGTGAAATATGGAATGAATTATCATGCCATCTTGATCCTCAAACTATAAACGGTGAACCAAAAGTTCAAAGGATAATTCATTTACCAATATTAAAGAACAAATTACCAGACAAGTTTACTGACCTAAATAGAATCAACTGCTTATGCTCCAGTCATATTTGTGTCCCAAGAGGACAACCACATATTTTGTAATGAGTTTATTGCACACCTAAAGCGTGGTAGACTAGTTGATTCCAATAATAAAATTCCTCGAAAATTGGAGCAAGTAATTAAGATGGTCAAGTCGAGGTTATAGTAATAAAATCTCATGAAGAGACAGTAGACATGATGGTTCAAGAAGAACCCCAGGTACCTGGAAATAAAGAGATCTCGATAAGTTGTATCATGCCTAAGATATGTATGGAATCGAAATAAAAATCGACCTCGTTATACTTTTGTATATAATGTAGCGCTTGAAATGATGAAATGACGAGGATCAGGATTTAAGACCTGCCTATGAATGAAAATGCATAAATGATTGGCCAAAATGGAAAGACGCAAAGTATGGCAGATTTAAATTCTCTAATGAAATGGAAAGTTTTCGGACCAACAGTCCATACAACTGAATTTGTAAAGTATGTTGGATATTAATGGGGCTTTTATGCGTATCATGTGAAAATCAAATTAAATGAGATAAGGCAAATATGGTGCACAAGGATTTTCACAAAAACCCATGATTGATTATAATGAGACACATTCTCTAGTGGTGGATGTAATGACTTTCCAATATTTTATTAGTCTGGTAATATAAAGAGAGAATTGATATGCGTCTTATGAATGTTATGTATCACTTGATACTAAAAGTTTACATGAGAGTCCCTCAAGGATTTGAATTATCAAAAATCATGTAAAATGAGTTCTCGAGAACAATATGATCGTTGTATTCAAATTCATATTTGAATACGTTGAATATAACTGGAGCTCCTGATGAGTATCGTAAAGCATTTAAGTTCTTATAAGGTTAGTTGAAACATCTTAAGGATGTAATTCTTGTACACCAATAACTATACATAGAAAACCTGTGCCTGGTTATTATGGCATCTTAATGTACAATGTATAAGCATGGTACAATATGGATTTAATATTCAAGACATCCTTGCATATGATATAGAAATTAATGAGGATGTATATGTAATAGAACTCCTAAAGAGTGAATGCACATACATTGTTTTTAAAAGTTGAAAGAAGTATGCATATGATTGTAAATGCTTGAAGCATTGATTTCAAGTCCTCAAGAATGTATCTTTATAAAGTTAAAGATAGTATGAACTAAAATAGTCAAGTTGAGTGTTGTACAACTCATGATATATTCTGATAAAGAGCAATATAAGTTTGATAATATTATCCATCTTTATCAAATGTTCTTTCTTAAAAGTTCACTATAATTGCAATTTACAGTGATGATGTCTGAGCATCATGAAGAGAAACTGGCGAACTTTTAGTAGGGGAATTTTTTTTACCCTAGCACAGTCTAATTATTACTCGACTTGTAGTTCGAGTATATTTGTAATCATACTTTTATTCATCTATCAAACTACATCTAGAAGATGTTGGTGGGACATTTTAGTATGTAGATAGCTCAACCTTATTGTATGTTAAAGGTTGTTCAGACACTTTTTATAAGAAATGATTATTATCATTTCCTACAAAAGTAGAGATTCTCATTCTAGAAGTACCATGTTAGATGCATATGTGCATTAATATCTTTGCTAGCTATGTATGGTTATAATATATTTCACTTGAGCTTATTGTCATGATATAGCCTTTGTCAAGCGAAGAGACATTGGAACGAGTTCAAAGAAATATTTCAGGTATAAACGATATTTGATTATATTTTACTAACCCATCAAAACAAGTTTGGTTAGTCTTGTAGATGCAGGAATGTACCAAAACACAGTTGTGGATATATGTTATTTTTTGAAAGGAGGGACCTACAGTCTCGTTAGAAGATTATACAACATTGCTCAACATAAAGGATTGCACATTAAGGGATTAAGGGATCAAGCGACAAATCATTGGTTACAAAAGCTTTGATCAACTTTCAAGGAAGATCGACACGCGTCACTTAAAGGATACGTATTTTAATGAGGGAGAGATTTATTCAAGTTGCACTCTTTTTCCCTTAACTAAGTTTTGTCCCATTGGGTTTTCTTAGTAAGGTTTTTAATGAGGCAACGTACCTGATCCAGACGTATCAGGGGGAGACAATACGCACTGCACTTTTTTTCCCTTAGCTGAGGTTTTGTCCCACTGGGTTTTCCTAGCAAGGTTTTTAACGAGGCAGTATATCAAAGCGTATACAATTGATAACCAAGGGGGAGTGTTATAAATATATTATAGAGTAAATTGCCATTTTAGTCCCTGTGGTTTGGGCCAATTTGCCAGTTTAGTCCAAAGGTTTCATTTTTAACATCTGGATCCAAAAAGGTTTCATCGTTGCCATTTTGGTCCAACTGACTTAACTCCATCCATATCTGTTAAGTCTGCCAAGGGCATTTTTGTCATTTAATTTTTCTTTTTATTAACCCTTTTTTCTTATTTCTTTTCCCTCTGATTTGGCACCCTTTTCACCCTGTATATGACCAGATCGATAGAAACCCTAAAATCCTAATTAACTTGAGCAAAGCAAACCATCTCACCTACCTACCTTCAATCTTCAACAATGGTGCAATGTCCATGTGGTGCCCATACTGTAATTCGAACTTCGTGGACCTCTTTGAACCCCGGCAGACGTTTTTATTGTTGCAATAGACAGGTATTTGGGTTTCTTTCATCATCTTCATAATCACATGCGATTTGTTCATGTTTTTATCATTTTTTGTTAACAGGGGGGAAGGGGCTGTGGATTCGTTGCTTGGGCTGAGGCTGAGTTGTGTCAAAGATGTGCAGGAATCATAAGAGGGCAGTTGAACTCCATCCGCAGGCTTGAAGAAGAGAACAGGAGATTGAAGTGGCTATTGTGTGTTACTTGGGGTTTATTGATGTTGTACTATGTGTGTAGTTAAATGATGTGTATTTAGGTTATTTCGAGTGTTTGTAGTTCATGAATATGGGATGAATGTTGTAAGATTTTTGGTTTAGCTAATGGAACTATGTTAATGGTGTTATATGAATGATATTTGAATGATTCTTGATGGTATGAATGATATAAGATTGTTGATGGTTTTGTTAATGGAACTATGTAAATTTTCCGATAGATTGTATCGTACAAAGCGGCCATTACAAACTTGCATTATATTGAACTATGTTAATGGTATGAATGATGTAAATTTGCCGATAGATTGTATCGTACAAAGCGGCCATTATATTGAAGTAAACTGCCAAAATACAAACTGGTCATTAAAAGAAACTGACCCATTACAAACCTGCATTATATTAAAGTAAACTGCAGGCATTACAAACCTGAACTAAACAGCCAAAATACAAAGTGACCCATTACTGAAGTAAACTGCAGTTGACGATTACATACCAAAAGACTAACTGACCCATTACCATAACAGATTACAAGTACCAAAAGACCTAAACTGTTTTACCAAAATACATAACCATAACCCATGACAAGTACCAAAATACATAACCATTAATTGTTTTACCAAAATACATATCAAAGACCTAAACTGCAAGTACCAAAAGACCTAAACTGCACCACTTTGACTTGCACCAACATTTTCACTTGGACCTGCACCACTCTGACTTGCACCAACCTGACTTGCACCAACCTGACTTGCACCATCTTGACTTACACCAACCTGACTTGCACCATCTACATCTTGTTTTTTCTGTCTTTTCTTGCATGTCCTCTTGTTGTGGCCTCTTGCCTTGCAAATCTCACATGTTACAGTGTTTCCAGCCCTTTTGCTTTTGTTTTACCCCTAATGTTTGTTACATCTTCAGCAACAGCCCCATCTTTTGCCTCTGTTTCACTCCTGACCAGTTTAGGATTGAACCCCTTACACACTGCACGAAACCTAGATGTATCATTTCTTACTATCATCAGTTGCCTACTACTTTCCACTGCATGTTTTTTAAGTAACCTTTTGATTTGTTCCTTATTACTAAAGGTTTGACCAAGAAAAAACGGACAACCATCACTTTTTTGGGTTTTTTTATGCTTCCTCCTATGAGCCCTCATTCTCTTTTGCATCTTTGTGTCATTCTCATCATCACTCAAACTATCAAATTCATCTAAGTCAATCTCAACATCCATGTTCACATCATCTCCAATATCTAAGCCTGCCCCATCATCACTTAAATCAAAATCTACTGCAGCCCTAAAATCATCCATATCAACATCATACTCCTCAACAATGTTATCAACATCCATAATGTAGTCTGAGTCTTCATCAGATACATAATCTACTTTGGCCTTTCCTTTAGAAACCTCACCTACTTTGGCCTTTCCTTTTGAAACCTCATCTACTTTGGCCTTTCCTTTTGAAACCTCATCTACTTTGGCCTTTCCTTTAGAAACCTCATCTATATCACTACTATCATCCTGCTCATAATCACCTGCCTTAGGTTCAAAATTGCTATCATCTGATCCATCACTACCACTATTTTCTGATCCATCACTACTTAAAATCTCTTCAACAATGTGCTCCCCATCAGCTGCACTATTTTCTGATCCATCATCAACATTTTCATTTATATCATGCTCTGCATTGTTTCTTAACTGCAAACCTTCATAATCAGGTCTAATATGTTCTACAAACACATCTATCAGTTTAGTAGTTCTAGATAGCTTTAAAAGATCAAGAATATAGCCATCATTTAACAGTGGTCTTAGCCCTAAATCCAGATCCTCTCCTGGCAATTTATACATAAATCTCATATCATCCTCCTCTCTATACCCAATATCCAACATCATATCCTTCAGTACAATGACTGAAAAGTAATCTGAGTTAACCTTGTCAACATAAGAAACCTTACCCTTCGCATATGTCATCCCAGGATACTCTGTAAATTCACCTCCATGGTGTATTTCGATTGAAAAGTTTTCAGGGTAGTTTACTGCATAAATGAACATATAAACTTCAAATAAGGGATCAATCCACTATAAAAAGGCAAAATTTAAACAACATTCTTGAGTATTAGACAGAACTTACCATATGCCTCTTCTGGATTGAATACTTCATTAGGATCACGAACACACCAAGGCTCATTCATCGTTCAGAAACCACCGCACAATGCTCGTTCACAGCTCAGTCGCCTTTGATCGATCGTCTTCGTTTCGTTGTTAGGGTTTTAAATTTGTGGGAATTGTTTGTGTTTGTGATCGATGTAATGAAGCAGGTATATCATTTAAGAGCTTATAAAGGCTTTAATCAGAGGGAAAAGAAATAAGAAAAAAAGGGTTAATAAAAAGAAAAATGAAATGACAAAAATGCCCTTGGCAGACTTAACAGATATGGATGGAGTTAAGTCAGTTGGACCAAAATGGCAACGATGAAACCTTTTTGGATCCAGATGTTAAAAATGAAACCTTTGGACTAAACTGGCAAATTGGCCCAAACCACAGGGACTAAAATGGCAATTAACTCTATATTATATTATGTGGTTATCAAGTTCTTAAATAGATTAGTTTCATCTCCAAGTTTTGTACTCCTATTTATACCCCTATTGTATCTCATTGTAAATATACCTCAATTAATAAAATACCAAATCCTTTCTCCCTCTATTATTCTTTCTCCTTTTATTGGTTGCTATTAGGCTAGTTTCACAACAAATTCGATATTATACGAAATTCCACCATTTCCATATTGAACAATTCTTATTTCACATAGTAAGTGAGTTTTAGTTCGATATTCACAAATAATTATATTTCAAGAAGATTTGTCAGTTCATCTCATTTCAATATTTGCTTGTTGTCCATTTACTACGCCATTTTTCAATAAATTCATACTTGGGCATTAATTACATATTAGATAATTATATATCACATGAAAATTTTTATTGGGTGACACTCTTTTAAGTTATAACAATATCAGTAGTGATAATAGTGGCATTCTCATAATAGTATAAAATGCAATATTTAAGTATTGCACACTTCTTTTAAATCATTCCGCGTAGAGGTAATAAATAATAATGGGAACGAAAATCCTTTTTTGTTTCAACCATACACAGGATTCCATTCCATTTTTTATGAAGTCTAATAAAATCGTACTATCCAAACACCTTTCTAATAAAATCATACTATCAAAACACCTTTTTAAAGCACTTGTTGATGAACCGATCATAAAAATTTCAAAAATCACGATAGCTAAAACTATATACATGTAATAGAACTAGAAGACCATGGCTAGCATGTGTTAAAATATCACATGTTAAATATGCTATTTGGTTAGTTAAAGTAAATAGTAATATGCTATTTGGTTGGTTAAAGTAAATGGTAGTTTAGTTTGTTTAAGAGCCGTTTGTTTACCTTTTAATGAGATTTTTAGTGGTTCAGACCTCTTACTGGTTCAGCATTTAATGGTTCAGACTGTTTGTTTCGCGAGCAGGTGTCTGAATGATTCAGACATTTGCCTCTGAATGGTTAAGTATTATACTGAGTCTGAATGGTTAAGACCTCTAATCTGAATTGGTCAGACATTTGCCTCTGAACGGTTAAGCATTATACTGGCTCTTAATGGTTCAGACCTCTTACTGGTTTAGCATTTTGTTAAAAATATTTTATTACTTCAAGACTTGTGTTCATTCATTGGGCTTATTATTGAACTTATTATTTGTTCTGTTCACTGGACTTTTATATTGGTAAAGTTGTTGGGCTTTTAGGCTCAATTCTAATGGGTTTGTTAGTCGGTTGTGTTGTTGCAACAAATAAAATATCTGCAGGGACTGAACTGTAACTTTGAGGGGCTTTGATCATCAAACATCATACTTGTGGACTGAAGTGAAACTTTTACAGTTTCAGATTATATAAAGCTTGTTCTCAGTTCATTGTTGACTTGTAACCATTTTCATCTTTCTCTCTGCTAGGGTTTGGTTATCGTAGAGTTTTGTATAAACAATCTCTCATCTGTATCTGAGAGATTGTCTGGTTGTTGTTTGTATCATTCTGTTGATGATCATTGTTGAATGATCATCTGTATACTTTCTGTATTCTGTTTCTGATCTTACTATTGTAAGATCTGTGGGTATTTGGGGGGCAAATCTTTTTGGGTTGGTTTAATAAGATTTTGTCACCTGATTTTGTCGCTATTTTTGTTATTTTCTTGTGTTTGTACATTAGATCATAATTTTCTACATGATATCAGAGCATAAGCTCTTGATCCAGTTGTATTTCCGCTGTTGATCTGATATTTTTGTTATTATCGTGTTAGGTCTGCTTCAAGTTTGCAGATCTGTTGTTTGGCTGTTGGTAGATCGACTAGATCTTGGGCGTATTACAAACCCTAACTAGGGTTTCTTGGTTGAGAAGAAAATCTCCTCTCTGTTGGTGGTTATTACACTGCGTTGGTCTCTAAATCCACGAAGATTTAGAGCAAACTGACCAGTTGTGTTGTTCTTGTTATTTGCTTTATTGGATCTTCTGGTTCATACGAACTTCAGTTCTGGTATTTCTTTTGGAGTTGCTTTGCACCCACTGTGAGATCATTCTATCTCTCCTCTTTTTTACTTTCTGTTGATTGGATTAGTTGAAGTCGGGGTAGTGAGGACCGGCATTTTTACTTGATTGTCTTGATCTGGTTTTTTGCTATTTGTTCTTTGTCTGTCGTGTATTGTTATTTGATCTCTTAGTATCTTTGGCTCCTGTATTAAGACCTGTCCAGGCACTATAAGTGATGAACCTGGAATCTGGACACTGATACAGCTTCACCTTAGGGTTTATTGTATACTGTCTTGGTTGTATTATCTGTGATTTGTTTGTGTGTTCTTTCTTTTGTTGATCTTTGATTATGGGTGATAAAAGTGATAATACAGGTCCTTCTCAGACCTTGATTAGTAAGTTGGATATAGGTGATCCTCTGTTTTTACATCCTAGTGATTCAAGTTCTTTAACTATTGTGAGTATAAAACTAAAAGGAACAGAAAATTATAGAGTTTGGTCTAGTGCTATGAAATTAGCTCTAGAAGCTAAAAATAAATTTGGGTTCATAGATGGTAAATGTAAAAAGAATACTGATGATGCTGTTTTAAGTAGTCAATGGGACAGATGTAATTCTGTAGTCTTAAGTTGGTTGTTAAATTCTGTTTCAGAAGAATTGTATTTAGGGCAAGTCTTTTCTAAATTAGCTTCTGAAGTCTGGACAGATTTAAAAGAAACTTATGATAAAGTTGATGGCTCTATAGTGTATGATCTTTATAAAAAAATCAACTGTATAACTCAAAATGGCAGTTCTGTTTCTGAATATTATCATAAGCTAAACACAATGTGGAAGCAGTTTGATGCTGTGCTTCAACTGCCTACATGTTCATGCCAAGCAGCCAAAGATTTTAATGATTTTTCTACTTTAATAAAACTTATGCAATTTCTTATGGGTTTAGATGATGTCTATCAACCTGTAAGAACTAACTTGTTAACTAGAGAGCCATTACCTTCAGTCAAGGTTGCTTTTTCAATTGTGTCCAGAGAAGAATCACATAGAAATACAAGTGTTGCATCAAAAGGTCAAAATGTGTCTTTTGTTTCTAAAACAAACCAATCTTTTGAACAAAAAAGGAAAGAGTTTAGAGGTCCTAATCCTAACCTTAAGTGTACTCATTGTCATAAGGTTGGTCACACTGTTGATAGATGTTTTGAGTTGGTTGGATATCCTTCAGGGTTCAAAAGAAAACCTGGAGGTCAGGTTGGGAAAAGTTTTTCAAATTCTAGATCAAATGTGTCTTCTGTTCCTTCTGTTTCTCCTTTTTCTCCAGAACAGGTTGCTAAACTGTTGAGTCTTGTGGGTGAAAAAAACAAATGCTGAGTCTCAACCTTCTAATATGGGAGGTGAGTCTAGTTGTGGTTTTAATTCTTCAAGTGAGTTTGTATGTTGTTCTAGTTTAATCAATTTTGGTTTTGACTATAATTGGATTTGTGATTCTGGTGCAAATCAGCACATGATTAAAACTGATAAGGATATGTTTAATAGTATAGATGTGTCTGAATATGATTTGACTGTATCTCATCCAAATGGAACCAAGGCTAAAGTATCTAAAATTGAGAGCATAAAACTTGCTAAAGATGTTGTTTTAAATGATGTGTTTTTTGTTCCAAGATACAATGTTAATCTCTTGTCTGTCTATAAGCTGTCTAAGGATAATCAAATAACTGTTGTTTTTAATGAATATAATTGTATACTTCAGGATTCGAAATCAGGGAGAATCCTGGTGACTAGTAAACAGGATAATGGTCTTTACTTTGTTAACAAAAGTGGTAATTTTATAAACTTTTGTTTTAATAGTTTAAACAATAGTAATTTGTGGCATAGCAGGTTAGGTCATCCTGCTGATCAAGTCTTGTCAATTTTAAAAGGTGATCTAGGTGTTATTGATGTTGCAAAAAATCCTTGTGAAATTTGTCATAGAGCTAAACAAGTCAGAGTTCCATTCCCATTAAGTGAATATAAAACTAAAAATATAGGTGATGTTATTCATTTAGATGTTTGGGGACCATATAAGGTTACTAGTAGAGATGGTTTTAAATATTTCTTAACCATTGTTGATGATTATTCTCGTACTGTTTGGTGTTATTTACTAAGAAATAAAATGGAAGTATTTGAGAATATAGAAAATTTTTATGAGTTAATATCAACTCAATTTAAAAAAAAGGTAAAGGTGTTTAGGAGTGATAATGGGACTGAGTTTGTAAATAGTAAAATGGAAAATTTTTGTAAAACTAATGGGATTTTGCACCAAACGTCTTGTTCTTACACACCACAACAAAATGGTGTTGTTGAAAGAAAACATCGACATCTTTTAAACTTGGCAAGATCATTGTTGTTTCAAAGTGGTGTTCCACTTAATTTTTGGTCTGATTGTGTGTTAACTGCTGTTTATCTTATTAACAGGTTACCTTCATCTGTACTTTTAGGTAAAAGTCCATATGAGTTAATGTTTGGTTTTAAACCCTCTTTTTCACATCTTAGGGTATTTGGTTGTTTATGCTTTAGCACTATTTTAAATAATTCAGATAAGTTGTCTTACAATGCTGAAAAATGTATATTGATTGGTTATTCTAATGTTAAAAAAGGTTATAAACTGTGGAGTTTAGATAATAAAAAGGAGTTTTATTCTAGAGATGTAAAGTTTTATGAGACTGTTTTTCCTTATAAATCAAATAATCTAACCAATCAAGATGAGTTTTTAACTGAAAAATTGAATCATTTGAATTTTTTTGATAGTGTTGAGGTGTTAACAACTAATCCTATAGTTCCCAATGATGAATAGGGGAGTCATGAATCTCATGATGTTACTGGTGAGGATCAGCAACCAATCCCCTCTACATCTGCCACTCCAACCAATGTTGAACATCAGCATTCTGTAGTTGGAGTTGAGAGTAGTAGTAGTGAAGGATCTGGTAGGGCAGAGGACACTAGTACCTCAAATGATGAGATTAACCCATCTGAGGGAACAAGTCCTTCTCTTAGAAGGTCAAGTAGAAAAGTTGTTGTGCAAAAAAAATTTGAGCATTTTGTGTTGAATAGTAAAGTGAAATATAGTTTGGATAAGGTTGTCAATTATTCTTGTTTGTCATCTGATAATATGTGCTTTACTGCTTCCTTAAACAAAATAGTTGAGCCTTCATGTTACGAGGAAGCAGCTAGTGATCCCAGGTGGGTAGAGGCAATGAACAAAGAAATGGAAGCTTTGTTCAAAAATAACACCTGGGTTCTAACTGATCTTCCTCAAGGCAGAAAGGCTATTGGCTGTAAATGGGTATTTAGAGTGAAATACAAGTCAAATGGTGAAGTAGAAAGATTTAAAGCTAGACTTGTAGCTAAGGGTTTTAATCAAAGAGAAGGTCTTGATTTTGGAGAGACTTTCTCACCTGTTGTTAAAATGGTTACTGTTAGAACAATTATAACCTTAGCAGTTCACTTTAACTGGCCGTTATATCAGCTTGATGTTGATAATGCATTTTTACATGGTACTATTACTGAAGATGTGTACATGAAATTACCCCAAGGGTATTATTCAAAAAATGAGTCAAAAGTGTGCAAGCTTGTTAAGTCTTTGTATGGACTCAAACAAGCACCTAGAAAATGGAATGAACGGTTAACTGATGTGTTGTTGAATTTTGGTTTTGAACAAAGTAAATGTGATCATTCTTTGTTTATATTGTCTAAACAGAATGTGACTGTGTTTCTTTTAGTATATGTGGATGATATTGTAGTTACTGGTAACTCAGTTGATGAAATAAAAAGGATTAAACATGTTTTAAATGAAACTTTTAAAATTAAAGATTTAGGTGTGTTAAAATATTTTCTTGGTATTGAAGTGTTGTATGATAATAATAGTGTCTATCTGAGTCAAAGGAAGTATTGTTTGGAGCTTTTAAACGAGTTTGGTTATTTAGGATGCAAACCTGTTAACACACCAATAGAACAGAGTTATTTAGTTACTTCTAAACTTGATAAAGATCAAAAATTACTTAAAAATATAACAGGTTTTCAAATATTGATTGGTAAACTTATATACTTGTCTTTAACAAGACCTGATATAAGTTACGCTGTTCATTTTTTAAGTCAGTTTATGCATAGTCCAAGTGAAGTGCATTTAAATTTAGCGTTAAGACTGTTAAGATACTTGAAACAAAGTCCTGGTAAAGGACTAAGTTTTAAAAAAAGTGTTAATCTTGATTTACTTGGATATGCTGATTCTGACTGGGCAAAGTGCTTATCTACTAGAAAATTTGTTACTGGTTTTTGCATTTTCTTGGGAGAATGCCTTGTTTCTTGGAAAAGTAAGAAACAAAGCACAGTTTCCAGGTCAACTGCAGAAGCTGAATACCGTGCAATGTGTTCTGCAACTTGCGAACTTATGTGGCTAAAAAATTTGTTGTCTGAGTTGTCTGTTAATTGCTCTTTACCTATGTCTTTAAAATGTGATAGTGAATCTGCTATGTCTATAGCTGTTAACCCAGTCTTTCATGAAAGAACTAAACATTTTGAATTGGATTTACATTTTTTGAGAGAAAAAGTGGCAAATGGTATTGTTAATCCTACTAAAGTTGATTCAGAAAGTCAACTTGCTGATATTTTTACCAAAGGTCTTGGTTTTGTACAGCATGTTGAAGTTTGTAAAAAGCTGGGTTTGGCTGATTTGTTTAAGCCAAATGAATGAAGGAGGGGTGTTAAAAATATTTTATTACTTCAAGACTTGTGTTCATTCATTGGGCTTATTATTGAACTTATTATTTGTTCTGTTCACTGGACTTTTATATTGGTAAAGTTGTTGGGCTTTTAGGCTCAATTCTAATGGGTTTGTTAGTCGGTTGTGTTGTTGCAACAGATAAAATATCTGCAGGGACTGAACTGTAACTTTGAGGGGCTTTGATCATCAAACATCATACTTGTGGACTGAAGTGAAACTTTTACAGTTTCAGATTATATAAAGCTTGTTCTCAGTTCATTGTTGACTTGTAACCATTTTCATCTTTCTCTTTACTAGGGTTTGGTTATCGTAGAGTTTTGTATAAACAATCTCTCATCTGTATCTGAGAGATTGTCTGGTTGTTGTTTGTATCATTCTGTTGATGATCATCGTTGAATGATCATCTGTATACTTTCTGTATTCTGTTTCTGATCTTACTATTGTAAGATCTGTGGGTATTTGGGGGGCAAATCTTTTTGGGTTGGTTTAATAAGATTTTGTCACCTGATTTTGTCGCTATTTTTGTTATTTTCTTGTGTTTGTACATTAGATCATAATTTTCTACACATTTAATAGTTCAGACCTCTTACTTGTTCAACACTTAACCATTCAGAAGTTAACAAAGAGCACTTTAGTCTACAACTAGTTGAACTATTTGTTAATATGCAAACTCTATAAATACGATTGATGATGTATTTCATTCTTTGCTTAAGAATAAATATATTCAAATATATATATTCCCTCATTCCTCACATTTCTTGCTATTTCAATCTTTTGATGTTATCAAAGTTACGCTCGATCCAAATGCAAAGCCTACTTTATTCCGTTTGTTTGTTGATCCAAGAAATACAATTTCAGAAGTATGCCTTCAATTAAGTTGCTCTCTAATCAATTTACTTGATTCAGTTATGGAATATAAACACTAGTGTTGTTCAAATACCACAGCCTCAAAACTCAAAACTCGTTTGAAAAAAAAGAAACACGTTTGAAATAAACTCGTATAAATTTCAAAGTTAATGTGAGCTCGCGTGTTGGCTCGTGTAAATAGTTTCAGTATAAATTTCGAGTTAATGTGAGCTCGCTTCGTCGTTTGCCGTCAACAGTCTCAACTTAAAAAATAATCATTGGCAGTCCCAACTATTAACATATTTGTCTCCAATGTACTCTAACTAACAAAACTCTAACGTCGTTAGTCGTCAGTTGCCGGAAAAACGTTTTTGCCCGGAAAATTCAACATTTTCGTCCCAGACCTCTTTGTAACCTTAGATCGGACATTTTTTCTAGTAAAAGCTCCAATTATTGAGTTCGCCGAAAAACTAATTTTTGGCCGAAAAACTCAACATTTTCGACCTAAACCTCTTTGTAACCTTAGATCGAATCTTTATGAACTTTTTCTTAGTAAAAGCCTCAATTATTGAGGTCGCCGGAAAAACCCTACATTTTCGTCTCAAACCTCTTTATGACCTTAGATTGGACCTTTAGGAACCTTTTTCCGGCCAAAAACGATTTTACGGCGACCGTCGACTAACAGTGTTAGGGTTCCGTTAGTCAGGATCCATTGGAGGCCAATATGTTAATAGTTGAGACTGTCAGTGATTATTTTTGAAGAACTGTAGTCTCATACATGGTACAACTTTGACTTATGTGTTTTTCTTTTCAAGAACTTCGCTTTGCACACAAACAATTAACTAAAAGCTCAAGGTTTAACATGAATGATGCCAGCAAACAGTTTATAGTAAGAATCCCAACAAACATGTATGAGTGATGATACACCCTTGATTTTGTGACTCGGTAAAAAAGTTTCATTGAAAAAATAGGTCACAAACATTTTCTAAATATTAAATATCAAACACATGTACGTGTTATTCAGCTTTACATAGATCACAACCACTTTAAAAACATTATAGCGAATATGATACGGTGTGTGTGATGTACTTACATATTCCCACCTGTCATTCCAGGTAAGTGGTTCAAATCCTAACATGATGTATATTAGGACTAATTTGGTGATTAGTGTTATTGTAATATTCTCCGTTCGAAAAAAAAAAAAACATATTCCCAACCTAAATTGAATTCATTTGATTTGAACTATGATCAATTCACACGGCATATGCCTCCCAAATAAATGCATGTGGCAACATATTCCATGAGTGCCAACGGAGAATCTCGTGATACTTAAAACCAGTGTTGCAAAAATCGCGACTAGTCGGCGATTAATCGGCGACTAGTCGCTAATCGGACCTCTACTGAGTAATTTTTCACTAATCAGTGAAAAAATCGCTAGTCGGCCTAGTCGGCCCTAATCGCGACTAGTCGGTCGGGAAAAATCGGAAAAAATCGGGAAAAAACAAAAAAAATCGGAAAAAAATCGGAAAAAATCAGAAAAAATCGGAAAAAACACATATTCCGGCCAAAACCTCCCAGATTCCGGTCAAAACTTGTACACTTAAAAAAATTACGTATAAAAATCAAGGTTGGAGAACTCGCTAGTCGCTAGCGGGTCGGTGAGGTAGGGACTAGCGACTACTCGGGATTACTCGTGATTAATCGGGATTAATCGGATCGGACTTTTTATGTATAATTTTAAGTTTTTATACATATATACATATATTTTTATACGTAATTTTTTTAAGTGTACAAGTTTTGACCGGAATCTGGGAGGTTTTGGCCGGAATATGTGTTTTTTCCGATTTTTTCTGATTTTTTTTGTTTTTTCCCGATTTTTTCCGATTTTTCCCGACCGACTAGTCGCGATTAGGGCCGACTAGGCCGACTAGCGATTTTTTCACTGATTAGTGAAAAATTACTCAGTAGAGGTCCGATTAGCGACTAGTCGCCGATTAATCGCCGACTAGTCGCGATTTTTGCAACACTGATAAAAATATATGTATATATGTATAAAAACTTAAAATTATACATAAAAAGTCCGATCCGATTAATCCCGATTAATCCCGAGTAGTCGCTAGTCCCTACCTCACCGACCCGCTAGCGACTAGCGAGTTCTCCAACCTTGCTTAAAACAATGTTTGTAAGTGTCACATCATTGATGCTACAATGACATGTGGTGGAGGTGATTTATCGTTTGGTGATTGACCGTCACATAAGCAGCCATGTCATGGGGGCCATTACCTCACCCAAGTGATTGGGCCTGGGTATGGGTGATGAGCCTCTCCCTTTTCTTACCTCACACAATGGTCAAAACCCGCGGGGGGGGGGGGGGGGGTGTTGACGGGCCTCGACGGGCCATCACATTCCGAGAATGCACCCCACACCCACCAGCCTTAAATCTCATGGATAGCATAATAGCGTAAGGCCATAGGCATCTATGAGGACATGCAATAATAACATAGTGACAAGTTTGATAAATCGTATTGCGTGCTATAACATAGTAACAAGTTTGATAAAACATATTGCATGCAACATTTTCAAAGTACTTGTAATTAGAGCAAAGCATAATAACATGTTAACCAAAAGTGAACTAGATATCATAACAAAATTTGTAAAGAACGTATGGGATACTTGAAGTCCAGACAAGTTTATATAAATAAAAGTTATACACTTGAAGTAGTAAATTGTATCTAATTATCTACATTAGCTGACCAACAAATCCAAAGTCCTCACCTACAATTTATTTATTTATTTTTTTAAATGACCAATAAAAGTCCGATCACCCAGGTTCCAATGGCTAAAGGTCACCCACACTCACGAATGCAGACGACACTAATGACCCGGCCCGCAACCATTCTAGAGAAAACTCATCGCCCGAAGACCCATTGTAACAAAACCCCTGACTCAACCCAGAGCAATTTTCTTCGAGACTCGAACCCATAACCCACTCTATAGTCCATAACACCATAACCTCCACTTTGATACAAAGCTTAAGTTACTTTCTCTAATTCGTTGATTTAGTGGGATTCTGACAACAAAACTTTTAATGTCCTTAAATAATTGTTAACCCTTATTCTTGTACTTTTCTTCGGTTAATTATTAGTAATTACATGTTTGTTACAAAACTCTTACACATTATAACTTAATTTAAACATTCGTGTTAATTGTAGTAATGGGTTGTATGCACTTACAAGCATCCTTAAGTTGGGTTTGTTTTCCTCAAAAGATTTTAATAGCGTACACCCTAACTTTTTTTATACAATAAAATTATAATCTTTTCCGTGTTGGGGTTTTGTAACGTGTAATATCTCATATCAACAAATGTTGTTTAGCGTATCCACCAGGAGATTACATGTTTGTTTTTTGTTGTACGAATGGAGACTTCCTAAAAGGTCACCCATCGTTCGATTTTTCCACTCATGCATGTTTAGTTATGTACCCTTCCTCTCATTCACAACCAGTGCGCCCAACACACATTAGGGATATTTGAGGCGAGATATTCCTCGTTGCTCAATATATCTCTCTTCTAGTGGTGTTCATCGGAGTAGATATTGATGTGTTTGGATTGGTTTATTTGGATTTGTTTTTTTTTTTTTTTTGTCATTAACCAATAATCGTACCAAATCTGAATTCGCAAGTGTCTAACCATACTGAATTGAATCAAATAAAACCGATTTATTTGGTTGGTTATCCGATTAAACTAGTTATTATTCCATTGAAGTCGGTCTGTTTACCTGAATAAGAAAAGTTTATGGAACAGATAACCGATTCGAAATCCGAATTCATACTTTGGATCAATTTTCTTGTTTACGTATATGGTTTGATTTTTTTTTTCATACCCCTACTTTCAGGGTCAAAACACAACAATGTGAGATTCACAGAAGGCTTGAGACTTACCTTTCTCGTCAAGGTTCATCCACCATTGTAAATAAAACAAATGTGACCCTAATACCACTTGAAATACCCGACTTCTCATTTCAACAAATGTTGTCCGTTTTACCCGATATAAGCTCACATTATTCTTTTTTGTTGCACGGGTGTCGAATACCCAAATCCCGGCTGACGTTAAATGGATCTTCACTGACGTCAAGATGTCCCGTTCCTTGAAGCTACAAAAGAATAAACCGTTAGCCTCGTCACGGAGGGCCCCGGGAGGGGGATCCGTGACCAAGCTCCGGCGTGAGAATAAGTAAACTTGCCGGAGAGTGAGAGGAGCTTCTTCCGATGAGTATGATCACCGGAATATTTCCTCTTTGGTGTGAATCTAGTAAATACGTGTGTGTGTGTATTGAATGTATAGGAATGTTGGTCGGAATTAATGAGAGAAGAGTAAATGAGGGAATATTAAATATGATACCTCCGATCTGCCTTATGACCATCCTCTTTAGCTCTTATATAACCCCTGGCCCTTATTCCTCATGTGAGATATTTTATCAAAGTGATCCAACGGTTTCTGCAAGCTTTCGAGGGGTTCAGACACGTGTCTGGCCCTTAACGGTATGATAGCAACCTTATTTAATGCCCTGGCCGGAGAAGTACGATTGCCAGCCAAGATCCTCTGCTTATCAAACATTAAATGAGGCCTGCCACTTCTGATTATGGTTTCCCGCTCATTTTCAACGAAGGGATCCTTAATGGGCAAGGCAACTTGCCATTTGGGCTTATACCTTGTTGGGCCCTTTATGAAATCAGCCCAAAGCGAGTAAAATGGGGCTTCCCATTGACCCGTCGTCAAGTCATCTTTAGTCCCTGGTTCTGAGACCCGAGGCTCATGATCCGGGGCTGAATCATAACTGTACGGGAGGGAGTTTAGTTTTCTCAAACTATGAGTGCGGGCCCATCCTTGGTCGGTCATTAATCATCACCCTTTCTTGCTAGGCCCATCATTTCTTCTGTAGACTAGTGGCGGGGGTTTAACCCCTTAAATGCACGTGCCCCCTTTTTTGAATTTCGAAAGGACGACTGATTTGACGGTTACTCGCCCTGTCAGTTTTCCTCTTTTTTAAACTCCCCCTTATTCTTCTCGAACCCTCATTTCACTTTCGTTTTCGTCTTCCGTTTCTTACCTTCCTCATCTTTTTCCGATGAGTCGCTCCGGCCGGTCTGTGATCAAGTCTGTCTTAACGGCGAAGGACTTAAAGTCTTTTGTCAAGACATATAACATCCCTGAACAGTTTTCTCCCACCTTGCCAGGTCCTAACGAACCGGCAGTATTCACGCCGGACAGGATCCCTCTCTATATCTTGGCTTTCTCCTCTTGCGGAGTCCGATATCCTCTTTCCGCTTTCAAGGTTGCTCTGCTTCGTCATTTTGGGGTTCATTTTTCTCAGATGCACCCCTTAGGGTTGATGAGAGTGGTGCATTTCGAGTTGTCCTGTGCGGCTATTTCCGGTGAACCTTCCATTCCCTTATTTTGTATGTTCTACAAACTGATTTCCGACGGAGATTGGTTTACATTTGCTAAGAGACAGAACAACTTGTCACAACCCTGTTACACCTTTATGCCGACTTCCACTTACCCGAAGGATTGGAAAAGCAGGTTTATTTTTGTCTCCGCTGCCATGATGCCAGAATCCCCTTTGCCTAGGGATGTTGATACCCCCATTGAGGATGCCGTTCCTACCCTATCGGCTAATGAGACCGTTCAATGGAAACGCATGTGTGAGAACCCTACCAGGGCTTTCACCTTTTCTGAGGGTATCTTGGCCATGGGAGGGTTGAGTCCTTCCTACCCTGTTCGGCCCAAGGCTTTCTTTGGTAAAAAAGGTATCCCTTTACCCCGGATCTGCGTTTGTTTATTTTTTTGTTTCTTGGTATCTGTGTAGTCATCTTTAGTGCCTTTGTTTCGCAGAGTTGACTTTGTGGAGGTTGCTCCAGGGAGACTCTAAGGACGTGAAGTTTGTGGTTGATGGTGAAGTTGTTCCGGGCCTGAACCGGAGTGGGGTAGTGCAAGTTACCGGGGTGTCTGCCCAGGCAGGGGGCTCCGTCGTTGCAGAGGGGGGTGAGGACACTTCCTCTGATGGGGAGGAGAGTTCCCCTGATCCTGCCCCTGTTGATCAGAGCGATGATGAAGATTTGGAAGTACGTTTAGTCCGTAAAAGGAAAGCTACAAGTCCTCAGCCAGCCCCCGTTCCCCGTGATATCCGGCAAAGGCTCCGGAGTGCCAGCGGACAGAAACTCCCCCTCCTTCGAAGGCTGCTTCCGAACTTCCCCCCGTTGGGGTCAAGGGTTCTTTGTCCAAACACCTGAGGTCTTCAAGTCTTGTGAGTGCACCTTTGTTGGTGAGTCATTCTTTCTTCTGGTCTACTCTGTTTCATTTCTGTTTTATTTCTGATGTTTCTCTTGGTGCAGGGGAGTTCTCGTGATCCTATAGAGATCCCCACTGGTCCCTCCTCTTCCCGTGTACGGGACAAAACCCCGGAAGTAGGTCTGGCCCACTTTACCTCAGCCTTTGAACTCTCTCCTCTTCATGCTACGGGGACCAGTAAGCCTTCTGAACCTGAGGGTCTTGCCCATCGGTCCCCTTTGGCTCCTTTATTTGCTGATGCTATCCCCTTCACCTATGTTCCTAAATGCAAAGTGACCCACTCCTCGGTGATAGGGACTCCTGAGGCTGCTAGGGACTTCCTGAGTCATGCGGTCCCTCCCTCCCATAAATTTGTAAATTCTGCTTTGAGGGATGATCTTTTCGAGGATCAATATAGCATGTCTCTTTGTGAGAGTTTTTTCAGGGGCGCTGGTATGCTGCAGAGGATCGATGATCTGAGGAGGGCAAATGAGGGTCTCAAGGGTGAGCTTAAAACCTCCCAGTCTGTTGCTGCCGGACTTAGGTGTCAAGTGGTCGAAGCTGAGAGAAAGTTGCAGGAGGAGAAGGTACATAGCCTTCCCCCCCCCTCTTTTTTTCTGCTGTTTTTTGGACTTTTTGTGATGTTTCCTGTCCAGGGGGCTGGAGCCATGTTAGAGAGGAAAGAGCGAGCTTGGGAACAAGAGATGGCGGTGCTGGTGAGAGAGAAGGAAGAATTGGCCGCTGAGTTGAAGTATTTGAAGGAAGTTGGCTCCGTTTCCCAGGAGCAATTGAACACCATGTATGCGGATTATGGGATAACTTCTGACGACAATCAGCGGTTAGCGAAGGAGAAACATTGGTTGATCACTAAGGGTTTTGCAGCTTTCCTTACTGCAGTCTCTCAGTCAGAAGATTTCAAGAGTGGCCTGGAGGAGGTGTACAGGGCGTATCGGGATGTTGGCTACCAGACCGGATTGAAGGATGGTTATGCCTATTCTGCTCAGGGCCTGGGCAGAAAAGAAACTCCGCTTTACAACTCCAAAGCAAAGAAGAGATTATCCAAGCTGGATGAGGAGTTTGGGAGTAAAATCCCTGCTGTTCTTCAGAAGATCCTGGAGCATCCCATGATATCAATTGACGAGTTGAAAGCCCTGTTTTCCTCCGCCGGTCCTTCGTCTCCACCGTCTTTGTCTAGGGGTGATCCCTAGTGATTTCTAGACATTAACATCTTTCGATATGGTTGTAACCTGGATAACTTACCTGCCCTAGGATACTTTAAACTTTTGTGGTTGTTTGGAAGGAGGTCCTTCGTGTTGGGGGCCTCCTTGGTATCAAATCATGCATCTTTATGACTGTTTGTAGTTTTCTTGCCTTTGTTTGTTTCTTGTTGTGGCTTTTCGTGTTGCAGGGGCTTTTTGCCAGGAGTCAAGTTGGCGTTTCCCTGAAGACCCTTGGGTGCTTTGCCAGAAGTTGTGCTTTGGTCTAGGCTTGTTGTGTTAGTTGTTTTGTATGTTTTTTTTTTTGCTTTTGCTAGAGTTGTTAGGGCTTTTCTTTGTACATTTATTTTGCAAATAAATAAAGAAAGACTTCTTTTCGTAGTTTGCTTACAGAAGTGTATTGTATTTATGGTTTGTTTGGAAAACCGTGATTGTCTGTTCGAGGCCAATCACTGGACAGGTTTATAATGTGAAATTATGTTCTTGGTTTGTTTTGTCCGCTCTTTTTGGGTTAGCTAGACCCTATTTTGCCCCACAGCCGGGCTTTTGGTATGTTTGTTATACCTTATACACGTGTGTTTATTTATTGGTTAGGTTTATAGTATTTCTGGGCACGTCTGCCTGGCTATAACACCTGTTATTTTACCAAAAGAGGACAGATTAGTTGTGCATTTGTCATTCACTTCTTGGGGGTTAAACTTCCCAGCATAAGTTGTTACAAAAGATCTGTTCTTGGGGGAGCCCCAGATTAATAGTTTGAATATTACAAAAGTGGCTCTTGGCCGTTTTTCCTGGGGATAAGCCCCTCATATGTAATATTTCCTAAGTTGCATGAGGTTCCACGTTTTGGGGACCTCCTTGCCCTGGAGAGTTTCCAATTTGCAGCTTCCTTTGCCATTTGCCCATATGACACGATAGGGCCCTTCCCAATTGGGTCCTAACTTTCCGGTGCTTTCTTGCAGACTGGCTTCATTTGCTCTTAGGACCAAATCTCCCGGGACCAGGTTGAGCCTCTTCATCTTAGTGTTGTAATACCTTTCCAGCTATTTCTTATACTTAGCCTCCTTAACCGCTGCTACTTCTCTCCTTTCTTCCAGTAAGTTCAGGTTCATCCGGAGGTCTTGTTCGTTCTCTGCCTCCCTGAGCTTCATCCTTGCAGTCGGGGATCCTATCTCAGCTGGGATGACTGCCTCAGTCCCGTAAGTCAGGCTAAAAGGAGTTTCCCCATTGCAGTTCTTCGGGGTGGTCCTGTATGCCCACAATACAAACGGTAGCTCCTTCAGCCATCCTTTTTGTTTCCTCCCTAGTCTTCCCTTCATCCCTTTGATAACGCTTTGGTTGGCTCTTTCTACCAGTCCATTGCTTTGGGCATGAGTGACGGAGGTAAACACCTGATGTATGTGCATCTGTTCGCACCATGGCTTGAAGGGTCTCCCAGCAAATTGGACACCGTTATCACTTACCAGCTCTTTTGGGACCCCGTACCTGCAGATGATGTTATCTAGTACGAATCGCCTCATCTGTTCCCCGGTTATTTTAGCCTGGGGCTTTGCTTCGATCCACTTGGTGAAATAATCAATAGCGACAACCACATACTTGACTCCTCCTGGACCCTCCGAAAATGGTCCGATTATGTCGATGGCCCACTTCTGGAAGGGCCAAGATGTTGAGACCGGTATCATCGGGTGCTTGTGTCGATGAGTCATAGGTGCGTCTACCTGGCAGTTATCACATTTCTTGACCTCTTCGGATGTTGTTTCGTACATTCGAGGCCAATAGAATCCCGCGTTCATTGCCTTTGCTACTATCGTCCTTGGTCCCGAATGCATTCCACAAATTCCCTCATGCATTTCCCTAATCACATACTCGGCTTCTTCCATGTCAACACACTTCAAGGATGGGCCCAGGTATGACCTCCGGTATAGTTCTCCATCAACCATCTCATATTGCAAGGCCTTTACCCTTACCTTCCTAGCTGCCCAGTCTCCCTCGGGTAGTGTCCCGTCTTGGAGGAACTTTACGATTGGCGTCATCCAAGTTTCTTGTACATTCTCAACCGCAGCTACCTCCTTTGTGCTGAGGGGGGGGGGGGGGGAGGTTAGGACTTCCACTTTGACTTCTCGGGCTAAGTGGTCAAATGCTACTGAGGCTAGCTTACTGAGGGCATCAGATTTTCTGTTTCTCCCACGGGGGATGTATTCCAGCTTGAAAGTTCTGAATGCCTCGGCCGTCTCTTTGACCTTTGCCACGTATTGAGCCATGATGTTGTCTTTGGCCTCATACTCTCCTTGGTATTGTTTGACGACCAGCTGTGAGTCAGTACTGGCTTCCACATGCTTTGCTTTCATTTTTCCTGCCAACCTCATCCCTGCTAGAAGGGCTTCATACTCTGCAGTATTGTTGGTGTTTTTAAAATCCAGCCTTATGGCGTAGGTTAGCTCAATTCCTTCAGGGCTCGTCAAAGTAATGCCCGCTCCGCTCCCTTCTTCGCTGGAGGCTCCATCTGTGAACAACTTCCATACAGCCTTGTCTTCCATCTCTTTCTCTTTTTTCTCCAGGGTCTCCCACTTTAGGAGTTCTTTATCTTCATCCTCAGGGACTTCTACTAAGAAATCGGCCAGTATTTGTCCCTTCATGGCCGTCATGGGTTTGAATTCCAAAGAGTGTTCTCCCAGCTCCACGACCCATTTAGCCAATCGTCCCGATAGCTCCGGCCTCCTGAGCACCTTTTGGAGGGGCTGATCTGTCATTAGGGTGATCTTGTGTCCTTGGAAATACCTCCTGAGCCTCCGGGACGCAAAAACAAGGGCCAATGCTAATTTCTCCAGAGGCATGTAGCGTTCTTCAGGGCCTTTAAGTGTTCTACTGATGAAGTATATCGGTATTTGCTTTTTCTCCCGTTCCACCATCATGACCGCACTTATGGTTGTTTTTTAGGCGGACAGATATAAGAGGAGCTGCTCTCCGGGTACTGGGGTGGCCAACGTTGGGAGCTTGCAGATATAGGCTTTCATTTCTTGAAAGGCAGCCTCCGCCTCGGGGGTCCATTTAAACCTGTCTGTTTGGAGACAGTCCTTCAGCACTTTCATGAAGGGGAGGGTTCTGTCAGCTACTTTTTGACAAAAAACGGTTTAATGCGATTAGCCTCCCGTTCAACTGCTGGATGTCTTTCAGGGATCTGGGAGACCGCATTTCAGCCCCAGCTTGGGTTTTCTCTGGGTTAGCTTTGATTCCGCCTTTGGTGACTACCACTCCCAAGAATTTTCCTTCTTCCACCCCAAAACAGCACTTTCCGGGGTTTAGCTTCATATTCACGTCTTGCATAGTGCGGAGTGTCTCAGCTATGTCATCTATCATGGCCATCTCTGTCAGGCTTTTGATAACGATGTCATCAACATATACTTCCAAGTTCTTTCCTCGTTGCTCCCTGAAGAGTGTGTTCATGAATCTTTGATACGTGGCCCCAGCATTTTTAAGGCCGAAGGGCATTTTGGTATCGCAAAATGTTCCTTCGTCTGTGATGAAGGCGGTTTTTTCTTCGTCCTCTATTGACATCTGGATCTGATGGTATCCTTTGTAGGCATCCAAGAAGCATTTCAGGGGGTACTGAGATAAAGAGTCTACCTGGACGTCTATTTCTGGGAGGGGGTAACGGTCCTTAGGACATGCTTTGTTCAGATCTTGGAAGTCTATGCACATCCTCCATCCCCCGTCTTTCTTTTGAACCATGACTGGGTTAGCAACCCAGGATGGGTATTTTACCTCCCTGACTATTCCTGCCCTGAGCAGTTTTCTGGTTTCCTCACAAGCAGCTCTTCTTTTGCTGGGCCCCATGCTTCGCTTTTTCTGTTTTACTGGCTTTGCCCATGTATATGTGTTGAGTCGATGTTCGGTTAGGCTCCTGGGGATTCCTGTCATGTCTCCGTGTTGGAATGCAAATACATCTATGTTGAGGAGGAGTAGTTCCTTGAGAGCACTCTTGCATTTGTCACGTAAGTGACTTCCCACTTTGACCGTTTGTTCTGGGAACCTATCGCAAAGAACCCATTCCTCGACTCCCTCTTTCCGTGGCTTCTCGGACGCTTCCCCTTCGGATACGGAAGAAATTACTTCGTATGCAGACTTTACCCAAGCCAAGCCCTTCGGTGTCTGAAATACTAAGGCTCCATGGGGGGGTGGATGCCTGTGCTTGTAAATCCCCGATTCCAGGTCTTCCTTAGATTGCGTTGTACTTTGAGGGTGCTCGGACCACTGTGAAGGTCAGGTTTATTGTTCGAAACCGATCCCCTACCCCAACTGTGAATGAGAGTCTGATCTTTCCCAAGGGGTGCGATACGCTGTTATTAAACCCTACTAGAGGGATGGAATCCTCCTCAAGTCTATCCCTTACATCCTTGTCGAACCTGAGGAAACAGTGTTCATATATAACTTCTACCCCGGATCCCCCGTCTACGTGTATTCTGGCCACCTTGTGGCCAGCTATTATGGCTGAGATGTTCAGCGGGAGTCGCTGTACCTCATTTTCCTCCAAGTATGGCATTAGGATGGGAGCCTTCATGCAGTCCGGGGAGCCCAGGATCCTGGCCTTTACACTCCTGGTGGTATCAAACTCATTCCTCCTTCTAATCATGTCTGCGTCTGCCCTCCCAGGCTCCCTTGCATCTTTCCCATTGCGATCCCCCCCTCATTCCTTAATTTCCATAACCAAATGGGCCAGTTTTCCTGTTTTAACCGTGGCCTCTATTTCCCTTTTCAGGTACAAGCAATCATCTGTTCTATGGCCAAACCCTTTGTGAAAGTCACAATATTCACCAGGTTGTGCCTTCGGCCCAGGCTTTATAGGTGGTGGCCTTGGGAAGGAGTTCTTCACCCTCTCAGTGGTCAATATTTCACTTTGGGTCTTGGTGAGAGGGGTGAAGTTCTCGGAGTGGGGGGATGGGCCTCTCCCCCTAGGTCTGTATGGGGAATACGAGGGTCTCGTTCTATCATGTAACATTCTATCAAAAGCAGGCTTTCGGGAATAGGGTGTACCTTTATCAGGAGGTTTTGCAATCGTGGCGACCCTCCGGGGTGGGGTGTCCGTTTCCTTGGCTTTGCTGACTGTGTCTTTGCCTCTGACGAAGGCTCTAACTCTGTCCATGAGATTGTCAAACGAATGAGGAAACTCTTCCCCCAGTTTCTCGCATAGCTGTGCATGCTTCAGTCCGTTTATGAAACTGCTGATTTTCATGACCTCCGGGACGTCCTTGATATTCATGCTTTCCTTGACAAACCTTTCCATGTATTGGTCTATCCGTTCGTTATCCCGTTGCCTTATGTGTAAGATCTCGTTTGGGTTCTTGACCACCTTTCTTTGCTGACCAAAGTTCCTGAGGAACTTTTCACTTACTTCTTCGTAACTGTCCATCCCCCAGGAGGGAGGCTGTCAAACCAGAGCCGGGCTCCCTCCGTCAGAGTCTGCACAAACATATGGCACCATACTGGCATGGGCCATCGCCCTAGTTTCCCCGCACCTCTGAAGGCCTGGAGATGATCTTCAGGGTCTCTTGTCCCATCATATCGGTCAAAGTTTGGGGGTAGCTTCGTCTTAGGGGGCATTGGTGCTTCTGCTATCCTTCGGGTGAACTTTGAGACTTCGGCTAGGTCCCGAGGAAGGTAGGGTAGGTCTAGACCATCACCGCTTGGGTTTTCTTTCCCTTTTCCTTTTCCCTTTGGTCTTTTTCCCGTGATGAGGTCTTCTCTTTCTTCCGAGGACATCTGTCTAAGGGCCGTCATGAATGTTTCTAGTGGGTCGCTACCACTGCTCTTGCTCTTGGGGTTTACCTCGTCCTGGTTGGAAGGTGTATCGAAAGACAGTTTCGCCCTAAGACTATTAAGCTTTTCTTGTCTCTCTAGATCTGCGAGACACTGTTTTAACTTGTCCTTATGCATGGCGACGAAGTCTGGAGTGATGGCCCCTTCTCCTTCCAGGGTTTCCACATGGTTCTCGTTCTCGTCCTCATGAGTTATGTCTTCTACTGTGACCTTGTCATGGTCATTTTGTACCGTCTGGGTGACGTGTGAACCGGGTGTAGCATCCATGTTTGTCATTTCTGAAACGGTTTATCTTTAACGTCGAAATTCAGTGTGGAGACACCGGTCAGGCTGATGTCCCACGGATGGCGCCAATGTCAAATACCCAAATCCCGGCTGACGTTAAATGGATCTTCACTGACGTCAAGATGTCCCGTTCCTTGAAGCTACAAAAGAATAAACCGTTAGCCACATCACGGAGGGCCCCGGGAGGGGGATCCGTGACCAAGCTCCGGCGTGAGAATAAGTAAACTTGCCGGAGAGTGAGAGGAGCTTCTTCCGATGAGTATGATCACCATAATATTTCCTCTTTGGTGTGAATCTAGTAAATATGTGTGTGTGTATTGAATGTATAGGAATGTTGGTCGGAATTAATGAGAGAAGAGTAAATGAGGGAATATTAAATATGATACCTCCGATCTGCCTTATGACCATCCTCTTTAGCTCTTATATAACCCCTGGCCCTTATTCCTCATGTGAGATATTTTATCAAAGTGATCCAACGGTTTCTGCAAGCTTTCGAGGGGTTCAGACACGTGTCTGACCCCTAACGGTATGATAGCAACCTTATTTAATGCCCTGGCCGGAGAAGTACGATTGCCAGCCAAGATCCTCTGCTTATCAAACATTTACACTCTGTTCCCGAGTCCCATTTAACAGGGGGAGGGGAGGGAAAAGAGATGAAAATATGAAAAATCATGTTCCCGAGTTTCATTTAACAGGGGGAGGGGAGGGAAAAGGGAAGAAAATATGACCAAATATGACCATATATTCATCCTCCCAAATTGGAGAGATTAGGAGAGAAAATTTTCCTTCCCCTCCCCTCACCTCCCCCTGTTAAATGACTCGGGAACATAGTGTAAATGAGGCCTGCCACTTCTGATTATGGTTTCCCGCTCATTTTCAACGAAGGGATCCTTAATGGGCAAGGCAACTTTGCATTTGGGCTTATACCTTGTTGGGCCCTTTATGAAATCAGCCCAAAGCGAGTAAAATGGGGCTTCCCATTGACCCGTCGTCAACGGGTAAATTTTTTTCGAACGTCACCCATCACCCGTTTCTCTCAATAAAGCAGATTGAACTTTGTATGTTAGAAAAACTTTAACAATATTTTAAGAACATTACACACTCCCTAATTTTACGTGATAGAGAGGAATTCATTAAATTTATTGACCTAATGTAAATAAAATGGAAATCTTGGTTGATATGAAGTGCTTAACTTTACAAATTCGTAATCATCAACTTTAACGGTGTCTTAAATTATGGAGTGATAAAATCTAATAATTGTGTTTTAACAAATACATTAATAATAAATATTTCCTCATATGAAAAACACCTATAAAATATATTATGCTATCAAAATTACTTTAAATATAACCTAAGTACGTATCAAATTCCATTTATATCAATTATAAAAGAGATACGATTATTATATTAAGAACCCAAAAATAACTTATTTATTTTTATGTAAAAGAACTATAAAAGTATCACAAATTTTAACTTATTTATCGTTCATTTTTTTGAAATCAGATTAAATATGATTAAAAATAAACACACATCACTAACCTTTAACTCAATTTTAATATAGTAATTTTAATTGTTTTCTCTTTGTAGAAAACAAGAACAAAGTCTTAATGATCTGTGGCAAACGACGTCGTCAAATAGGTACTTTACTACTTTGGACATGCCGATACCACAACCACGCGCCTACAAACATTCGGTTCGTGTGAACTCCTCTCATGTACAAACTACAAACAAACAAGATAGAATTTTCCAATTTACCCTTTAAATATTGACAAAACCTTCTATGAACCCTAACTACTTAAAAGTTAGCATTTACCCCCTCTCATAAATTACCCTACAAAGAGGATGGCAAATGAACCCGACAAGCAAACTCGAAACTTAAAACAAGACGGGTATTGAGGTATGGGATGTGTCTTATATATTTTTGCGGGCATAGGATATGTGTGGCATGGGCGCAACTTCCTTGGGGCGGGAGGGGGCGCCCGCCCCCGAACTTTACGACGCGTAGTGTTATGAACAATACCTTCATATATAAATTTTTAGGTATATACGTTTTCGCCCCCCCCCCCCCCCCCCCGCGCGGAATTGGGAACAATCGACCCCCCAAGCTTCGCCAATAATGTGTGGTATTAAGTGATAGCTGTCTGATTGCCCGAAACAATCATACTCGTTTACATAAACCATACCCCATAAACATTATCTTTTTATTTTTTATTTCCTTTCTTGGTAGTAAAATAATCCATTAATTCATTGTTTTTATTTTTTATATTTCTAATCTTCTTGGTAACAATTTTATATAAAATATACAATAGCAAGAAATATACTTTTGGGAACCCCTACATGTAATTTTTTACAAATTGATGAATGAGCATTAGAGATTGAATTATCTTTTATTTGAATTTTCCTCATCGCGTTTATCCTAGGCTATATATTAAAATCTAGGATTCAATTTTTAAGGGACTTTTGATACTTGATAAACACTTTAAGCTTTAAACTCTTGATCTCTAATCATTTGGTTCAAATCACCTGAATAAAACCATTAGCGTTCTTCAGCCAATTGATTGCTTTCGTATCTGCATCACAAACTAACCTGTATACTTGATATGATATCCGATTAGTATTAGGACGAGCATGAACACGATCTTACAGTTTGTTATGGGACTATAATTGCCAATATCTGTCCCAAACATATATCATTACCCTCCTTACCCTAAAGATATTTGGCACTTGAACTTATTGATAAAATCCCATATGTGGTTTCAATAACAAACACGTGTTAGCAAGATTTTGTTATATCTTAATTTTTCAAAAAACACAAAGAGAATTATTTGAACGACTTTCAAATAGTATAAGGGATGAAAATAGGCCAGGTATCCGACAAGTATAAGAAAATCTCATTCCCACATCCAATTATAAAATTATATCTCAAACCCAATCTTGTACTCATCGGTTTCTCGTTACTTACCCATCGGGTTCATGGGTATATATGAGGGTATCACATATAACAACCCTCCTAAAACCCCCTTAACATAACCCTAAACGTTCCTATTATAACCCGAATACTCGTTAACGGGCCTAAAATACCTTTATATTAATAAAAATCAAATAAAACTAAAATATATACCGCTTCTCGCGGGGGCGCGACCCCTTTGGGTTTGCGAGTCGCGGGCCGCGAAAGAGTGACACCAGGCGACACCCTAGTCCGCCACGTGTCCTCATGTGTGTGAAGCCTAGTGAGTTGACTCACCAAGGCTAGAGCCTAGCCTACATGTCTCGCGGGCCGCGAAGACCGACCCCGGATTGGTCGCGGGGCGCGAGCCGCCTATGTCCAGACCTATAAAAGGAGGCGCAAGCCTCAGTTGTCCGTCGTTCAATTCTTTTCTTTCCTCTGACATATAGTAGACATTATACTCGGGAATAAAACCCTTAAAAGCGAAGCTCTGCCTCGTTGTAAGTATTATAACCCCCAATCACGTATTTGTTATCCTACCCGATTGATCTAAGCCTCTGTAACGCATGTTAAGGCTCTGCCTGACTCAGTCGTTGGAGTTCTGTCTTGTGTTGTACGGCTAATGTGATTTGGGTTATCTTACTAACACGTGTACATTGTTAATTTTTTCATAGATAATAATCAGGAGAACCATCAGGAAGCTATAGTATTATCTAAGTCAGCAATGTGAGTACATCTTATTTTTGTCACCTTTTTGTGAGTACATCTTACTTTTTGTCACCTTTTTGTGAGTCATTGTTTCAAATATTTTACAAAACCCTAAATATTTATCAAGACTCTTACAGTGATTAAGTTTTTGTAATTCTACAATTATCATCAGTATGTGTGGTTTTGTATACATTACTTGACACTCGTTACTATTGCGAATAGTAGCATGACCGCAAGCATGGGGGACAAAAGTTGCCCAGTAGAAATGTTGTATTGAATAATTAGATAGATATAAACATTGTAAATCTTAATACTGTAAAGTTATAAAACTGTTTTTATTAAACTGGGATGCACTCGCCAGTATTTCTTGCTGATAAAACATTTTTAAAACGCGTTTCAGGTAACTTAATGTGAAGCTAATAGAAGCCAGCTGGAGAGCACTGAAGGCTTAAAGATGTGGCTATAAAAGTTACCTAAATAAAAATGGGATTTTGTTTTCAATAAATTAGGGTCTATCCCTATAAATGTATTGTAATAGAAATTTGGGTTTTATCCCATTTATTTATTATAAAAGTTTGGTGTTTTAAACTCTGATATATATTTCCTAACTACGGTCCTGATATTTGAATTCCGCTGCCAAATTTATAAACACCGATACCACCCGCTCTGAGTCTCGCGTTACCAGCTCCTGGGGTAGGGGTCGGGGGCTGCGACAGAAGGTGGTATCAGAGCCAAAACCACTGGTTTAAGCCAACGAGGTGTTCTGTCAACACCTAAATTTTAATAAATTGTGTTAGGAAATAACTTATGTGATATTGTGTAAATATGTATATTATTATTTTGTGTTATTTGACATTTTTTTAGTTTATAGTATGAGGGAAAAAGGTACATCTGATGCTTATTGTCAATTAGCTAGTTTCCCAAAAGATGAAGGAACCTCCATGTAACACCCCGAAAACGGGTTTGGTAATCAAACCACGTTTATACTAAAAGACGGGTAATTTACCTTTAGTGGTAAAAGAAACCCGGTGAATATTAGGATTCTTAAATAAACAAGAATTTGCTAACTAGGGATTTTAACCTAGTTAGCTAATAGTTTAGAAATAACTTATAATAGGGTTAAAATTAACCAAAGTTATTATAGAAACTAAAGTGGAGGGACCTAAGTTGTAAAACTTGAAACTAGAATTTAATAAAACAAATAAAAATAAACCAAACACCCCAATTAGAGGTGTCTGGTCGATCAAAGAAGAGAGCAGGTCGATCCCCACTCTTCAAAACCCTAGAACTTCACTAAACTTGCAAATTGAAGGTCCAATTCAGTCCAAAATCGAAATTAAAGCATGGATTATTGATCCTCATCACAAGAGGATTAAAAGGTATGTAAAATTTAATGAAAATTCTTAGCTTGAAAATCTCATGAAATTGGGAAATCTGAAAATCTATGATGCATGTTTGTTAATTGCATGGAATAGGAACAATATAGTGTCTAGGAGTAAGCCCTAGACGAGTATATGTTGAAATCATGCTTAGCTCAAGTTTTTGTTGATACTAAATTCATGTATGAGATGTTTTTAGGGTTTTGATTGCAAAAAAAAATAGTGTTATGATGTCAAGAACAAGCTTAAATTGAAAGCTGAATTCAAACGATTCTTGATCAGAATTTACAGCCGATTTGTATTGGCTGTAACCTGAACAAAAAGTGATAAAATAATGTGTTTCTTGAGTCTAGAATTTAATTCCAGGAAATATCTTTAAAACCCCACTGGAATCGCATTTTTTCGACGAAAAATCGAGCGTTTTATGAATTTTTCCGTATCAAAGGTTCAAGCTGCGTTTTCTGGCAGAAATTGCAGCCCATCACGAATGTCATAACTCAATTTAGGAATTGAGTTATGATCTCAAATTCTTACTGTAGAAAGTTTTAAGCGATTAAAAGAATCGCCAATTGGAATTTCGTCAATCGGATAAACGAGGAATTTTTAATGAATTTTTCCGTAAGCTGCAGTCAGAAGTGACGAATCTGATTGCAGCTTAGTAAATGAATTTTCACGAATTTTTGGTAAAGAGTTAGATCTTGAAATTTTAACTCAAGGGCTAACCCTCCGAGAGGTACGCCACATAAAAAAATCATAATTTTTGAAGACTTGTAAACAGGTTAAACAAGTCACCAAAAACAACCAATTTTCATTGATATGAAATGCCTAAATGAAATCGCGGCTTACTAGTTAGTATGTAAAAATTTGATTTTTGTTAAGAGTTCGGATGAAATATGCCTAAGTGAGTTCAATGAACCAAATGTGCATATGAATATGTTGGTAAGTCAATTGACTTTTAAAAGTCAAACTAACCAATGATAAATTCAAATAGTAGTTTCGACAAAGAAAATACGTGAGGTGGAATAGTCGTGAATTGAAATGACTAATCTAACCACCTTGTGAATGATGATAGTTTGTCGCCTAACGAGCTAGGTGGAGGCTTGGGAAAGAAGCGGTCAAACGAATCAAGCACGAGAAGAAAAGCATATTCGGATGCGAGGTAAGTATAGCTTACACTAGTCATATAGTTTAGAATGTCCTTTTGTTGTTTTGATTTCGAACAAGACAAATGGAAAGTTGAGATATGGTGTTTCCGGCGTGTAGTCGTACGGAACAAGATAACCAATAAGGGTAAAATTGAAATTTGGACACTTGTTGACAATAATTATTGGTTTTGAAAGATACATATTTCGTAAGCCTTATTAGGCCAAAAAGCGTTAAGAGGTGAATTATAGTTAAAACGACCGTGCGGTGTAAATCGGAACGAGTCGTGTAGACGAGATGGCAATAAGCTTTATCTCGCCAATATTATCGGTCATTTAGACCAACGGGTCAAAAGGTGAAAATATCACTTTTTGACAATATCGACTAATGGTTTGATGAGTTGTTTGATTTCAGAAATAAATATCGAGTGGATATTTACATCGCTATTACTTAGTAGATATTGAGGCAAGGTACTTAAATGGGTCAATGTAATGATCCGAGCCAGGTACGCATAATAAGATAACTCTCATTTAAATGTAAGGCTAATGAGAGTTGAACGAAGTCTAAAATAAGTTTTTGGTTACCTTAATAGGTAAACCAAATGTTACGGACGATGGTCATTATATTTGTTATAGGTTTCTAACCGTTACCAAGAGTTTAATAAGGGTTTTAGCCATGGAAATGGGTTGCATTTGATGGTTTGGTTCGAATTTAAAATGACCCTAAACATGATTTCCGCAGCTTTTTATACGGATTTCGACTAATCTTAAAAAAATCATATAAAATCAACCGTTTATCCGATTTGGGTGTTCTATACCTTTTCGGAAAGCTTATGAAGTAAATTTTTACTGTTTTCAATCATAAGAAACAAATGTGGTTGTTAAATAGGCCAAAAGAATGAATTAAACAGCTGTTCAAAACCTTGAAAGCTGTTTGAAAAATGAAAATATAGTTGCTGTGCTGATTTTATAAAAATCATATAAAATCATAGAAAATTTGTTAGAAGGTGTACCTTATATGCTTGCGAAGGTATTGAAGTTTTCTACGATCCATCTTTGAACATGTTAATCTAGTTCGGACTTTGAATGGGTCATAATGGTCAATTACAGCAGCTGTATAGAAAATCGCTGCACATTAATAATGTCATTATTAATCCAGAAAAAAGACATATGATTGCGTATACTTAATTTAGTCATGCCACCGTAAGTTACGGTGGAACTGATATGATTACGATGGTTACATACTGAGTTACGGTGGACCCAGAAACAAAGTATATTTTATTTAGTTTAAATTCCCGGATTCGTTTAGACACGTTTTAAACCCCGTATGACTAAAGTATTTCATGTTTATGGAATATAGGTACTTTTGGATGCCGGAAGACGATCAAGCTCAGCGAAGAACCGAACATGATAAAGATACACGCTTCCGCACTTTGCCACGTTGTAAATTTTAAACAACGAAATTGATCACGTTATGTAGAATAACTTATGATTTGTAAAAGTTTTAATAAACCCGTATTTCCAATGTTTATGTAATCTTAATTACATGATTGTTCCTACAAAAATATACGTTAAACCTTGAATAATAAGAACGGGTGTTACAAGTTGGTATCAGAGCCTTGGTTTAAGAGATTCGAGTATGGTGGGGAGGAACCATGCTTGGACTTAAACCTTATGCTCTTGACAAAGAATAGTGTTCGGTTCGAGGCTTGATCGCAAATCCGGTAAGTACAAGTACGTTAATAGTTAGTATGCTAAAGTGTTGTAAACAACACATAGGGCTATCGTGTGCTATATGTTACCCCAATTTAAATGATTGATATGGTTGACGAAAATACGCGCGTTGACGCGTATAGTAGAAAAAGCCTTGTATTATAATACGGGCGATTATTGAAGTTGACATTACTAACTCTTGTGAATGTTTTAATTGAAGGACACTCGCGTCTGAAGATGACGGGAGTTGAACGAATTATGGATATGATGATGGAACGGTCCGAGGTATGACAGGAAGAGCATACTCATCAAGGACCAAAATCGCGTAACGGTCGCGAACAAGACTAATGGCAAGAGAAGCCCGTTAGGGCAAGCATTACCAGGTGCACACTTTTAAATTTAATCGTACGAGTCGTTATATGCAACAAACACGTAAGTAATAACGGTTGCATACACATATGATAGAACTTGGAAAACCTGATTTCCAAGAGAAATTTAATAGGAAATGTGTTATTCACAATGATGAATAACAAATGAATAACAAGACTTGTTTATATAGAAACTTGGACGAGAGTGATCATCCAAGTATGTAATCTCAATATAAATCCTATTGAGAAAAGTAATGATCACATCAATGAATGTGAATAAATGTTTATAAAAAGGGACATTGTACATGTTCAAGGATAAACGACTAAAACTAATAATTGTTAACTAAAAATTAAATAAAGTTTTACCAAATGAAACCATAAACATGGAGATAATTTGAGGAGTTACTTACATGGGACGTGATGTGGTAATTATAATAAGGTCACGCGTACCACGTGTTGATCGCTTACTCTGGCCAAGTAAGTAGTGAACACATGATAGCATGAGCTTCTTATAATGAGCGCAGTTATGCCCGATGTAGTAAGGTCAAGATGAATGAAATTTAAAGGATCCTTAGGGTCAAGAAATCTCATGGGCATACTCGTATAAATGGTTTTCGCGGGAACCATAAAAACGATGTATGGTGCACATAGAAATAAAAGACCCAAGGAAATTCGTGACATAAGTCATTTTTGATGAAACAACCATGGTAGACAAAAAGGGCATTGTAAAACCAAAGTATAAATGACCCGTGGGGTCATAGAAACAAAGGTATTGCCCACATGGGGAAAAACGATCAAAAACCATGGTAGACAAAAAGGGCATTGTAAAACCAAAGTATAAATGACCCGCGGGGTCATAGAAACAAAGGTATTGCCCACACGAGAAAAACTATCAAAATCGTTGACTTTGGTCGTAGTAAAGAAATGATGATGATGATAATCATCATTCATAGTTTAAAAGACTGTCAAGGATGGTCAAATAAAGAATAAAGGTTTGGTTGAATAAAAGCGAGGGCTTCCGCTAAGACAACCAAACAAATTAAAACGAAAACTTGATGTATACCGGAATGCTTGCACTAATAATGACTTCGGTAAAGTACCCGGTTAATGGGTAAGGATTTAAACACATGCGTAAACCGAGAAACGAGAACACGAATTTAAAGTCAAAAGACTCGGATTATGAGTTATGACTAAAAGACCATAAAATTTCGTAAACAGAAATTTTGATAACTATATTCAACTATTTTGAGATTGAACGGGTTGAATAAAGTATAATGCTTGAAGGCATAAGTAAGCGCAAGCCGGATAACGGTAAGCTTGAGACAAATGATTTTCAAACGTAAAAAGAGTGCTTTGACACCAAATATATATTTTAATAAGACACGAGTAAAAAAAGAGTGATCTACGGGATCAACATAACCTTTAGGGTTATAAACAAATGAGAGATCTACCGACTAAAACGACCCACGGGTCATGATTAGAAAGAAGTTATAAGGACTTCGCCCTAAAGAGGTGAATGTCGAATAAAAAATAGCCCGTAAGGCTAAGTGATAAAACCTACGGGTTAGATTGGATAAAGCGAGGAAATCAGTTAAGAATCCCCGCATAAAACTAAGACTGTAAAGGATTAAATTACGGACTGTCAATATCCGGGTATGGATGATTGACACAAGTTAAAGAAAAGATCCTAAAACTAAAACTTCGGTTTTAGTAAGAAATAATGTTTTTACAAACATAAATTCTGATAGGAATTTAAATAGTAAGCATGAAAGATACAAGTCTTGACACTGATAGGCGCAAGATGATATATTCGAAAAGTGATATTTTCAAAAAATGAAAGGTTGATACAAATTAAACATGATGTGACACGATCACGGTTAGGAAATGTAATGTGAAGTAAAATCACATTATAACCAAGCGAGTGATAAAAGTAACTGAACTAATAAGACTAGTTAATGAGACCGGTTAAGGTCACCAATTCAAATCAAGAAATTTGGTTTGCTTGTAAGCGGTAGATTCGGTATAGCTGAACCGAATAGATAAATTTGAAAACAAAAGAATTTGTTGCTAAAAGTAAAAGATTTCACTAAAGATCTTTAAACGGGTCAAAATAACGGATTCGTAAGGAATTCGATAGTATATGAAAGCGATGGATATCGCTAAGTTAACTAAACTAGTGGAAATAACGAGATTACGTTATTTTAAGTTGCACTAAGTCATATGAGATACGTAGACAATTAGTGACCAAAAAGATGTTACCATGCTTATCTGGTAATACTAATAATTGGTTAAAAGTATAAGTAATGTTTAAATGATATCTCGGATCAAATACATTGAGTTTAAACTCAATGAATTATGTAAGAAAAGGTTTCGAGGACGAAACCTCTTTAAGGGGGGTAGACTTGTAACACCCCGAAAACGGGTTTGGTAATCAAACCACGTTTATACTAAAAGACGGGTAATTTACCTTTAGTGGTAAAAGAAACCCGGTGAATATTAGGATTCTTAAATAAACAAGAATTTGCTAACTAGGGATTTTAACCTAGTTAGCTAATAGTTTAGAAATAACTTATAATAGGGTTAAAATTAACCAAAGTTATTATAGAAACTAAAGTGGAGGGACCTAAGTTTTAAAACTTGAAACTAGAATTTAATAAAACAAATAAAAATAAACCAAACACCCCAATTAGAGGTGTCTGGTCGATCAAAGAAGAGAGCAGGTCGATCCCCACTCTTCAAAACCCTAGAACTTCACTAAACTTGCAAATTGAAGGTCCAATTCAGTCCAAAATCGAAATTAAAGCATGGATTATTGATCCTCATCACAAGAGGATTAAAAGGTATGTAAAATTTAATGAAAATTCTTAGCTTGAAAATCTCATGAAATTGGGAAATCTGAAAATCTATGATGCATGTTTGTTAATTGCATGGAATAGGAACAATATAGTGTCTAGGAGTAAGCCCTAGACAAGTATATGTTGAAATCATGCTTAGCTCAAGTTTTTGTTGATACTAAATTCATGTATGAGATGTTTTTAGGGTTTTGATTGCAAAAAAAAAATAGTGTTATGATGTCAAGAACAAGCTTAAATTGAAAGCTGAATTCAAACGATTCTTGATCAGAATTTACAGCCGATTTGTATTGGCTGTAACCTAAACAAAAAGTGATAAAATAATGTGTTTCTTGAGTCTAGAATGTAATTCCAGGAAATATCTTTAAAACCCCACTGGAATCGCATTTTTTCGACGAAAAATCGAGCGTTTTATGAATTTTTCCGTATCAAAGGTTCAAGCTGCGTTTTCTGGCAGAAATTGCAGCCCATCACGAATGTCATAACTCAATTTAGGAATTGAGTTATGATCTCAAATTCTTACTGTAGAAATTTTTAAGCGATTAAAAGAATCGCCAATTGGAATTTCGTCAATCGGATAAACGAGGAATTTTTAATGAATTTTTCCGTAAGCTGCAGTCAGAAGTGACGAATCTGATTGCAGCTTAGTAAATGAATTTTCACGAATTTTTGGTAAAGAGTTAGATCTTGAAATTTTAACTCAAGGGCTAACCCTCCGAGAGGTACGCCACATAAAAAAAATCATAATTTTTGAAGACTTGTAAACAGGTTAAACAAGTCACCAAAAACAACCAATTTTCATTGATATGAAATGCCTAAATGAAATCGCGGCTTACTAGTTAGTATGTAAAAATTTGATTTTTGTTAAGAGTTCGGATGAAATATGCCTAAGTGAGTTCAATGAACCAAATGTGCATATGAATATGTTGGTAAGTCAATTGACTTTTAAAAGTCAAACTAACCAATGATAAATTCAAATAGTTGTTTCGACATAGAAAATACGTGAGGTGGAATAGTCGTGAATTGAAATGACTAATCTAACCACCTTGTGAATGATGATAGTTTGTCGCCTAACGAGCTAGGTGGAGGCTTGGGAAAGAAGCGGTCAAACGAATCAAGCACGAGAAGAAAAGCATATTCGGATGCGAGGTAAGTATAGCTTACACTAGTCATATAGTTTAGAATGTCCTTTTGTTGTTTTGATTTCGAACAAGACAAATGGAAAGTTGAGATATGGTGTTTCCGGCGTGTAGTCGTACGGAACAAGATAACCAATAAGGGTAAAATTGAAATTTGGACACTTGTTGACAATAATTATTGGTTTTGAAAGATACATATTTCGTAAGCCTTATTAGGCCAAAAAGCGTTAAGAGGTGAATTATAGTTAAAACGACCGTGCGGTGTAAATCGGAACGAGTCGTGTAGACGAGATGGCAATAAGCTTTATCTCGCCAATATTATCGGTCTTTTAGACCAACGGGTCAAAAGGTGAAAATATCACTTTTTGACAATATCGACTAATGGTTTGATGAGTTGTTTGATTTCAGAAATAAATATCGAGTGGATATTTACATCGCTATTACTTAGTAGATATTGAGGCAAGGTACTTAAATGGGTCAATGTAATGATCCGAGCCAGGTACGCATAATAAGATAACTCTCATTTAAATGTAAGGCTAATGAGAGTTAAACGAAGTCTAAAATAAGTTTTTGGTTACCTTAATAGGTAAACCAAATGTTACGGACGATGGTCATTATATTTGTTATAGGTTTCTAACCGTTACCAAGAGTTTAATAAGGGTTTTAGCCATGGAAATGGGTTGCATTTGATGGTTTGGTTCGAATTTAAAATGACCCTAAACATGATTTCCGCAGCTTTTTATACGGATTTCGACTAATCTTAAAAAAATCATATAAAATCAACCGTTTATCCGATTTGGGTGTTCTATACCTTTTCGGAAAGCTTATGAAGTAAATTTTTACTGTTTTCAATCATAAGAAACAAATGTGGTTGTTAAATAGGCCAAAAGAATGAATTAAACAGCTGTTCAAAACCTTGAAAGCTGTTTGAAAAATGAAAATATAGTTGCTGTGCTGATTTTATAAAAATCATATAAAATCATAGAAAATTCGTTAGAAGGTGTACCTTATATGCTTGCGAAGGTATTGAAGTTTTCTACGATCCATCTTTGAACATGTTAATCTAGTTCGGACTTTGAATGGGTCATAATGGTCAATTACAGCAGCTGTATAGAAAATCGCTGCACATTAATAATGTCATTATTAATCCAGAAAAAAGACATATGATTGCGTATACTTGATTTAGTCATGCCACCGTAAGTTACGGTGGAGCTGATATGATTACGATGGTTGCATACTGAGTTACGGTGGACCCAGAAACAAAGTATATTTTATTTAGTTTAAATTCCCGGATTCGTTTAGACACGTTTTAAACCCCGTATGACTAAAGTATTTCATGTTTATGGAATATAGGTACTTTTGGATGCCGGAAGACGATCAAGCTCAGCGAAGAACCGAACACGATAAAGATACACGCTTCCGCACTTTGCCACGTTGTAAATTTTAAACAACGAAATTGATCACGTTATGTAGAATAACTTATGATTTGTAAAAGTTTTAATAAACCCGTATTTCCAATGTTTATGTAATCTTAATTACATGATTGTTCCTACAAAAATATACGTTAAACCTTGAATAATAAGAACGGGTGTTACACTCATCTCAGCCAATCCCCTCAGGATACTCTGCTGATACAGAGGAAGGAATATTTATCTTTAAGGCACAGTCCGAGGAGCCATTCCATCCTAAAAAGAGAGGATGGTTTAGTAGAGGAGCGCATGAGAGGAGAAAAATGATGAAGAAATTACAACAACAGAAAGCACTAGCGAAAGCCAATAGGGAAGTGAATGCACAAACCTAGGAAGTAGTTAATAGGGCAGTATGGAAGGAGGAACTTGATAGACAGTTAGCAGATTTCCATATGTTAGCCACTACACCAGCAGACCCTAATTTAAACCAGATAACTGAACCACCATTGTTACCCTTGTTTCCAAACCAACAAATATTAGAACCCAACCAGGAAAACCAATTCCCGATACCTGCATTCGACCCCAATGAGTTACCTAGAATCCCAACCCTAATCCCTTTAGAATACGATCCATGGTTAGATGACAACATGTCATATTCGGCATTATATACTCCCGAAGAACTAGTGCCAGCTCCACCAGTAAACCCACCAATGAGCCGAGAATATGTGCAGGAACTTCGTCAGTATGGCGAAAATTTAGTGGATGAAGGAAATAGAATCCGTCAGATAGGAGAGAAGCTAGTTTGGAAATATAATGAGCGTGAGATGCAGTATTGGATGAACGATGCCTGGAATAATATATAGATATGTGTGTAATTTTGTATGTTGATAAAATATATAGACTAAAATAGATATCGATGCATAGCTACTAGTGTGTTTAATTTTCGGTTGTAATATGTAATCGATGCCTATATATAGATATATAAAAAGAGTAAAGTCGCAGTGTTCGACGTTTTTGATCAATCTGCTTGTGTGATTGTTTTTATAAATTTTATTCTGTGATATTGATACCTGATAAATGTTCACAATTCAGATGTCGAACGAAGTAAATTAGGAAAACCAGAATAATGATAATAACGGGAACCAAGTGAATAATAGTGCCATCGAACATATAGTCCCACAAGAAATTATAGATGCTATGCCCTATATTATCAAGACTGTTAAAGTAGCAGAAAATAAATCTGTAACTGGAAGTAAACGTCAACCCACTGATCAAGTCATAGGGTGAACGAAAATCATGGACCAATAATCCAAGCTCCGATTCCAAAAAGAAGAAGAACTATTTCTTATGATTGTTCTTATAAAGAATTATTGGCCTGCAAACCAATAGAATTCTCAGGCAATGAAGGAGTCATTGCAGCCTTACATTGGATAGAAAAGACAGAAGCAGTAATAAAAATAAGTAAATGTGCAGATGAAGATAAGATTATGTTTACGTCTAATCTTTTTAAGAATGCAGCCTTAGAGTGGTGGAATACTGATGGGGTATGGTATTAGACCCAACCCGAACGACCGGACATATCCGTTACTTATCGCCTTTTATTATAATATTTATTGTTATTGCGTACTAACCTGCGAAGCCTAGAGCGTTGTAGTTTACACTACACTAGGTTGTGGGTTTGTAGAGATAACCCCTAACTGGGCCTGGCCCATTGAGGTTAGGGAAGGACCATATCTCCTATATAAAGAGGTGTTCACCTCATTATTAGGGGACAAGATATGGAGCCGCCACACTTTTGTGACTGGAAACATGGGATTCTTTCCCCTACCGGTCATCTCTACAGCTCCACTTTCTTGACTTCTCCACTGTAGATCTAGGTTCAAGAGGAAGAACAAGGTGTGATTCTTCACCCTCATAGAGAAAGCGGTCCAATAATCCAGGCGGTGATTCCGTTTTTCAACATTGGCGCCCACCGAGTTTATGTTATACATTTGTTGATCACATCTTGTTTTATCCTCAGATCTCCAGACCTGTGTTCTTAGAGTCACACTCTTGATCTTTGAATGGATAAACCCCACAGATATGTGTTACGTTTTCCAAAACTTCTAGATCTGTGGTCTTTCACTTATTTTAGTGCTTAAAAATCTTCAGATCTACATTTGTTTCAAATGGGGTTCACAACCTCATGTACAAGGGAGCTCAGATCTGTTGCCGTACAAGACTTTCTCAAGTTATAATTTCGAGATCCAAGTTTTGTGGGTTTTATGCCTCTGTTAACGAGGATTAGCCATGATTTATGAAAAAGAAAAAACCGGGTACGTTATTTTCTTTTCTTTGACGCATTCTTCTATCAAAACAAGGTATGGCAAAAGGAAAAGAAATTGCAAATTCCTTTCTTACGTCACCTTTAGAAGCCTTAAATTTTAAAAAAAATGGCTGTTAATTTATTATTTGATGATCAAAGTTCACTTTCAGGATATCTTAGATTGGTAAATAATAAAAAATACAGTCGCTGTCATACTTTCAATTTCAATACATATACAGCTGTAAATAATCTACAAGACAGCTGTAAACAACTATATAAAGTTGTCTAACATGTGCCTGCACATTTTTGTCTTCACCCGGAAATGAGAGCATCACCTCTGTCTTCTCCCTTACAAGGTAACAACATCACAATTTGGTCTTCACCTTTAAAAACATCTAAGACAAGTTTTTGTTAAGTGTCGAAATTGTTTTACATACAATCCGCAGCCGCGCGAGCTCGCTCCGTCTGCCGGACACGACCCACTGACGCGCGAGTGCACCCCCGCCTGTGGGACATACTCCGCCGCGCGGGTCATCTCAGCTGCGCGAGCTTACTCCGCCGTTGCGCGACAACACTCTGCCGCCGTCGCGGGTCATCTCAGCTGTGCGAGCTTACTCCGCCGTTGCGCGACAACACTCTGCCGCCGCCGCGGGTCATCTCAGCTGACCGAGCATACTACGCCGTTGCGCGAGCATACTCCGCCGCGCGGGTCATCTCAGCTGCGCGAGCATACTCCGCCACGTGCGAGTAATCTTCGTTGCGCGACCATACTTCGCTGTGCAGGTGATGCGGGAGACTTCCTCCGTCGTGCATTCCGTTTATCGTGCGCCTACCGGGAATCTCATGTTTGGGTGGGTGGCGGAAAGAGCCGACAGAGCTTGTGTTATGCTTTACGTTTTTCCTCAAAAAAGCTAATGTATCCCTCACTTGGGACAAGCATCCTTATATAAAAACCCAAGAAAAAAAAAGAAGAAAGCAGATAGTGTAATTTGACAAATTATTTTCTTGTGTCAGAAAGCACGTGTTATGTCATAACCACTAAAATAAAGCATGCACCAGTGTCAGAAACATATCTTCATATAAACCATGAGGCAAATTTGAAAGAGATATCTTCATATATCCTCACTGGCTAATACTTAACTCATGTGATTTTGAGAAAAAAAACTAATTTGTTCAATTACACAAAAGAGCATCGCAAACGACAGGAGCTTTACACAATCATTTAGAAACTACAGCACCGCAACTAAAGAGTGCATTTATTACATTGTCATGCTCCAATAAGTGTTTTAATTGATCACCTTATTCAAAGAGTTGGGGTATTAAATTTTAAACTTGCTCGGTTAATCGCACCAGATATCTTAGCAACCAACAAAATGAGATAACTCATGCCATATACAAATCATATAACAAAAAAAAATGGCATGGGCCTCTGCTGCCTTTACAAAATATACAAGCTTAATATATGTACGTCCTTTGAGTTTTGGACTAAAAATAAGTTATCCGGCTTATGAAATTGTTTAGTCATTGTCTCTTAAACTCAATGCTATTTACAGTTCTTAACAGCTATAAACCGAGAGACCAGCATGGTGTGACATAATTTCGAGGTTCACAATTGCTTAACAATATTATGGGGTATGGATGTATAGAACGAACACCTCCTAAGGACAATGTTTCGGTCCAATGTTTTCCATATATCAAACTCTTTATTACGACTTACCTTGTCAACTTATTTGTAGGACTGGCAATACATTCAATCGGTGAAACGCAATGAGTGATCCTCACGCACACCGATGAAAGCCTAAAAAGCGCATTACATATGAGCACGTAAGTCGCCTCGCGCGCATGCTCCTTTACTTACGAGCGAGCACACATGCGCCATACGCGCATGCTCCTCTACATACGAGCACGTAAGTCGCCACACGCGCATACTCTTTTACATACGAGCACGTAAGTCGCTACGCGCGCATGCTCCTTTACTTACGAGCGAGCACACATGCACCATACGCGCATGCTCCTCTACATACGAGCACGTAAGTCGCCATACGCGAATGCTCCTCTACATACGAGCACGTAAGTCGCCACACGCGCATGCTCTTTTACATACGAGCACGTAAGTCGCCACGCGCGCATGCTCCTTTACTTACGAGCGAGCACACATGCGCCATACGCGCATGCTCCTCTACATACGAGCACATAAGTCGCCATACGCGCATGCTCTTTTACATACGAGCACGTAAGTCGCCACGCGCGCATGCTCCTTTACTTACGAGTGAGCACACATGCGCTAGCAGTCGCATGCTCCTCTACATACGAGCCCGTAAGTCGCCACGCGCACATGCCCCATTACATATGAGCACGTAAGTCGCCATGCGCACAAGCTCTTTTACATACCAGCACGTCGGTCCCCATACGAGTCTGTTGTTCTACATACGATCATCTCAGTCTCCATGCGAGCCTGACGCTCCATACATGAGCACGTAGGTCGCTATACGCGCATGCTCCTTTGACATATAAGCACGCCAGTCTCCGTGTGAGACTATTGCTCTACATACGAGCATGCAAGTCGCTATACGCACATGCTCCCTTAGATATGAGCACGCCAGTCTCCAGGCGAGCTTGCTGCTACACATGCTAATCTCCATGCGGCCCTGCTGCCTTTACATACGAGTGTGTATGTTGCCCGCGCGCGCATGCTTAGCCATATATGAAAACGCTTACAAAACGTAAACTGTGCTACAAATGCACGCTCCACTTTGGGTATACGCAAAAACACATTGGCTAAAATAAAGTTTCGTTTACACTTACAATCTTCAAGACAAGCCACATCTCCTTGCTTCACGCCACATTGTTGTTGTGCCATAGCGGAGGATTAGCACAGGCTCAGGTTTCCACTTCATTATCCTGACGCAACTTTATGCCAATTCTCATTCGCGATAACCTGCTTAAAGTGGATTAACACGTGCAAATATTGTAGACAACAGTTTACAAAGATTTAAACACCAAGTATACGTATTCCACAAGGTTAAACACGCGCGCGCCTTGCGTTAACCAACAGAAGTCACACCAAAGGGTGAATATTTTAAAGTAGCCACACGACTGTGTGCGCACCGCTAAAGCTGGGCCACACTCGAAAATCATCCGAAGAGAAAACACTCATCTAGTCTAGAATTCCACCCACTTGCCATCCGCGCGTGTGAGTAACACTGGACTAGGGGGGACCTGAAGGGGTATGGTCCCAAATGCTGCATCAGTCATACGCATGTTGGGCCCTAACCACACTCAACCGTCAAAACTCAGCCAGTTCCAAGACTTGTGCACAAGACCTAACCACGTACGCGCAACCTTAACAAGCTCATGGTAATGCACCAGTACAAATGGCAACTGACTGCAACCAATCAGCATGCGCCGGGTTTGCCCAACCAATTTCCACAATGAACAATCGTGGGATATTCACTGTTCCATTATCTCTACTCACAGCTAAAGACAGACGCAACAAGCATGGCCAGCAAATTTCCCGCACCCGGGCGACAGGTAAGCCTAAAACTCAATCTTTACTTTCGTGCACTCCTAACAAGTCTAGTACCCCTCCCACGCTTGCACGCGGGAGCAGTACTAGACTGGGGACATGATGGGGTATGGTATTAGACCCAACCCGAACGACCGGACATATCCGTTATTTATCGCCTTTTATTATAATATTTATTGTTATTGCGTACTAACCCGCGAAGCCTAGCGCGTTGTAGTTTACACTACACTAGGTTGTGGGCTTGTAGAGATAACCCCTAACTGGGCCTGGCCCATTGAGGTTAGGGAAGGCCCATATCTCCTATATAAAGAGGTGTTCACCTCATTATTAGGGCACAAGATATGGAGCCGTCACACTTTTGTTACTGGAAACAGGGGATTCTTTCCCCTACCGGTCATCTCTACAGCTCCACTTTCTTGCCTCCTCCACTGCAGATCTAGGTTCAAGAGGAAGAACAAGGTGTGATTCTTCACCCTCATAGAGAAAGCGGTCCAATCATCCCGGCGGTGATTCCGTGTTTTAACAAATACTATTCTCCAGTCTAGAGGAAGTGACAGAGTTTATAATATGGACTAGACTAACTTTAAGGAGACTGTCGAAAGAAAATTATGTCCTCCTCATGAAAAGGAATAAATTGCCAATAAGTTCCTAAATCTTAAAATGACTGAAATAGACTGTAAAGGTTACACTACCATATTCTTTGAATATGCTAGGATGGTACCAACCTTAACCTCACCCGAGCCAGTGTTGATCTCCCGCTACATTTGGGGATTAATTAGTGAAATCAGACATGTAGTCAAGGCAGCTAGACCCCAAACCATAGAAGAAGCAGTAGAACTAGCTAACACCCTGACTGATGAATTGGTACGTACACTAGAGGACAACCATATAAAGAACCTAGCCCAAAGGCTTACCCAAGATTTTCACTACGGTAATTCCAACTGTGGGAAAGGTATAGGTACTTCCTATACACCTTACTTCAAAACTTGTAAAAAGAAGCATTACGGAAAATGTGCAAGGTATTGTAATTTCTGCAAGAAACCCGGACATAAGGAAAAAGAATGTCGAACGAAAGCTAGCAATAGGCTATGCTTCATTTGTGGAGAAGCTGGTCATATTAAACCGAATTGTCTGAAGCTAGCTCTAGCAACAACCAGCAAAGCTAAGGCAACTGAAGAACCCAAGAAGAATGCCAGAGCATTCGTTCTAACAGCTGAAGAAGCCAAAATGATTCCGGATGTGATTGCCGGTACGTTTTTAGTTAATGATATTTTTGCCAAAGTATTATTTGACTCTGGTGCAAACCAAAGTTTTATCAATACTTCTTTCTAACAACTTATCAACCAACAAATAACTAAACTTCAACAAGACTGTCTGGTGGAAACAACAAATGGAGATTCCATTAAGATAAGTGAAATCTTGTAGGGAGCAAGAATAGAAATCCGAAACCATAATTTTTCTGCTAACTTTTACCCAATGAATCTAGCTAGATTCTTGTTGTATTAGGAATGGATTGGTTGGTAGCCAATCATGCCAGTGTTTTATGTGATCAAAAGTTTGTGCAAGTAAGTACACCAAAGGGTGAAAAGACCACAATTAAAGGAGACAAACCAACCAGGTCAACAAAATTCATCTATGTGATGAAAGCTGCACGTTGTGCAAGGAAAGGAGCAATAGTGTATATGATTTCTGTAATCATTAATACTAAAGGAAAAGAATTAAAAGATATTCCTGTAGTATCTAAATTCTTAGATGTCTTTCCAGAAGAATTACCTGGATTACCGCCTGATAGAAAGGTTGAATTTAGGATTTACCTTATACCAGGAACGACACCGATTGCCAAGGCACCTTATAGATTAGCACCAACGGAGATGCAAGAACTGAAGAAACAATTGGACGAACTTCTTGACAAAGGTTTTATACAACCTACTTCATCACCATGGGGAGCACCGGTATTGTTTGTCAAGAAGAAGGACATATCAATGCGTATGTGCATTGACTACCGAGAATTGAACAAGGTTACGATTAAGAATAGATACCGAGAATCGATGATCTATTCAATCAACTTCAAGGAGCTCGATTCTTTTCTAAAATCGACTTACACTCAGGATATTATCAATTGAAAGTACAGGAAGAGGACATTCCTAAAACTGATTTTAGAACAAGGTACGATCATTATGAATTTACAGTTATGCCATTTGGTTTAACCAATGCCTCAGCCGCATTTATGGACATGATGAACAGGATATGTAAACCATACCTGGATAAATTCATAATAGTCTTTATAGATGATATTATAATTTACTCTTAGAGTAAAGAGGATCATGCAGAGCATCTGCATATGATTCTCACATTATTGAGAAAAGAGAAGCTTTATGTAAATTCTCGAAATGCGAATTTTGGTTACAAGAAGTGCAATTCCTTGGACATCTGGTTAATCATGTAGGAATTCATGTGGATCCCACAAAGATCAAGGCGATAACTAAATGGAAAATTCCTGAATCACCGACGAAAGTAAGAAGTTTTCTTGGACTAGCCGGATATTATAGACGTTTCGTTCAAGATGTCTCTAGAATGGCCATTCCATTAACCAAACTGATCTGCAAATCAGTTAAGTTTGAATGGGGACCAAAACAGGAAGAAGCCTTTAGGATTCTTAAGCAAAGGTTAACCAACGCACCCATACTCGCATTACCAGAAGGAACTGAAGACTTTATAGTCTATTGTGATGCATCTACGTTAGGATAATGATGTGTGTTGATGCAACGACAAAAGGTTATAGCTTATGCCTCTAGACAACTTAAGAAACATGAAGAGAATTACCCAGCCCATGATCTAGAATTAGGAGCCATAGTTTTTGCCTTAAGATTTGGAGACACTATCTTTATGGCAATAAGTTTGTTGTCTTCACATATCATTAGAGTTTAAGGTACATTTTTGGGCAAACGGAATTAAATATGAGACAGAGACGTTGGATGAAAATTCTTAGTGATTATGATTGTGATATCCGGTATCATGCAGGAAAAGCTAATGTAGTAGCTGATGCTTTAAGTCTAAAGTATCATGAAAAGCCGAAACGAGTACCCTCTCTTAGATTAAATCTAGAGATAGATTTAAATGAGCAAATTAGAGAGGTACAGGAAACAACAATCAAGGACGATGCTGAAGGTTTAAAACGATTGAATAAGGAATTAGAAGAAGGAACATATGGAATTTAAAGATTTCACAAGAAAAGGATCTGGATACCTAAACAAGGAAACCTACGCCACAAAATCTTAAAAGAAGCCCATAAGTCTAAATATACGATACATCCCGGAAATGATAAGATGTATCAAGATCTAAGAAAGAATTTATGGTGGATAGGAATGAAAAAGGATATAGCAAATTATGTTACTAAATGTCTAACCAGTTCACAGGTTAAAGCTGAACATCAGAAACCCTCAGGGTTATTACAGCAATTAGAAATGCCAATATGTGGGAATTGATAACAATGGACTTTGTTACAAAATTACCCAAGACACGAAAAGGTAATGATACAATATGGGTGATTGTAGACAGATTAACAAAATCTGCTCATTTCTTACCAATGAAGGAAACTTTCAGTATGGAACTGTTAGCCAAATTATATGTAAATGAAATTGTTTCATTACATGGAATTCCTTTATCTATTGTATGTGATAGAGATAGCCGTTTTACTTCTCACTTTTGGACAAGTTTCCAAAAAGCAATGGGAACCAGGTTAAACCTAAGCCCCGCTTATCTCCCACAAACGGACGGACAGAGCGAAAGAACAATCCAGATGATGGAAGATATGCTTAGAGCCCATGTAATTGATTTTGGAGGAAATTGGGACGATCATTTACCATTAATAGAATTTTCCTACAATAACAGTTATCATACCAGCATTAATGTTGCACCATTTGAAGCACTTTATGGACAAAAGTGCCGAACTCCACTCTGTTGGGCAGAGATTGGAGAAAAGCAACTATATGGACCAGAGATAGTACAAGAAACAACGAACAAGATTATTCAAGTCAAAGAACGACTAAAAGCAGCACGAGATCGTCAAAAGAGTTATGCAGATAACAGACGAAAACCATTAGAATTTCAAGTTGGAGACTGTAACACCCCGTGTTTCGAAAGTCAAAGTCAAAGTCAAGATTGAAGTCAAAGGAAGAAAAGATTGCTAATTGCGATCTGTCACTCTTTGCTCAACTACTGTTTTGACTTCTTTGACTTGTAATCGAATCTATTTAATTATTTGCTTTAGTTGTATTATGTGGAGTATCTATTAATAATCGAGGTTTAATCGCTATTTAATCGCATATTTATCGCTAATCGCTATCACATCGCAACTCACATTATGTGTTCTGAATATTGTTTAACGTGTGTGTGCTATTTACGTGTTACTTGTGCATGTCATGTTTATGTTGAGGTGTTAATCGCAATCACAAATCTATCGCATCGCAATCGACTCGCAAACGCTAAACGCAAGTTAACTATAGTGATTGTATGTTAGATATAGTAGTTATGTTATTCGTGTAACTAATGGGTAATATTATCGCATCGCTCCCCCGAACCGCATCGCAACGCTCAACACGCGAATCGAAACGACAAAACTCGTTGCGACGAACACTAGGATCGAGTGGCCAACCGATCGAGTGGTCATCCGATTGGATTGCCATCCGATCGAGTTGTCACCCGATCGGGCTGCCACCCGATCAGATTGCCACCTGATCGGCCGACACCTTTACCTATTTCCTTTTTGGGAAACCCTATAAATACCTACATGTCACATCATTTGTGATGTGACAGCTCCCTTGTTCGACCAGCCGACCTCAAGCCCTCATTTCTCTCGATTTCTCTTGATTCTTGTAAGTTTCCAACCTAAATCTTGTACTTCTATGATCTACACACACTTCTACACTATTTTCACCTTTGAATCTTAACTTTTAACCGTGAAATCACCGGATTTGAGGTGTTCTAGGGTGATGTCATCATGGAGTTCCTATGAACTTCGAAGTTTGGCTTCATTCCACCAAGAACAACTTAGATATGAAGGATTTCCACATGAATAATCAATGTTTTTGCATAAATCTACACTTATTCATGGTTAAAAGGATTGAAAGAAGGTTTTTCAACTTTCTTTCAACTCTTTTACACTCAATGCACTCAAAATCGATAGAATCGGAGCTCGTTCCGATCTTCTACTCTTTCTAAGTGATGGGTTAGTTCAAGATCTGAATTCTATCTAAAGAGACTACTGATTTCGGGTTTGAACATGAACAACCATCTCGAACCGTGGACCGGTCGGACTAGGGTGGTTCCTGTTCGGTCAGGTCACTCGGGTCGAGATAAGGTTCTGTTGTTTAAGCAAGTTATCCTAACGCCTCATTCAAATTACAAAAACAAGATCAAGTGTTAAGATGATCATGGTCGACGGGACGGATTGCCGTCCGATCGGATTGCCATCCGATCGGGTCACACTTGGTCCCATACTTAAACTTTTATTTAAACATTTCAAGGATCTGAACGTCTAACGGATTGTCGTCCGATCGGATTGCCATCCAATCGAACGACCATCCGATAGCATGACGTTTGGGACCTTGATACTTAGTCAATTTTCAACATGTTCAATGCACACAGATTTCCACCCGATCGGATAGCCATCCGATCGAGTGACCGTCCTGCTGTGAACTTGTTCTCAACTCAGAAGCCTCGCCAATCGGATCGCCGTCCGATCGAACCGCCGTCCGATCGACAGACCTTAAGGGTAGAGATACTTCTCTATTTTCAAAATGCTACAACGAAAACTTTAAAGGACAAACCATCATACAAAAACACATCTTCACCAAACGAGGTGTCAATCCAATCGAATGGCCATCCGATCGGATTGCCATCCGATCGGATTGCCATTCGATCGGATTGCCATCCGATCCTTGGTACACTTACACCGTTTTACGCGTCGCTTATCGTTTATGCTATCGTTAACTGTTCAGGCTAATCTCTCTCAGCGCCCCCTTCAATCCAAGGCAGTGTTTATTAAGTTAAACGCTATCTGTGAGTATACTCGATCCCTTTTTGCTTTATGCACTTTTGGGTGTTACATACGTTACTTATTCTAAATGACAATCGAACACACTACGCAAACACTATTTATACGTTGACCTCTAATGCATGTTATACGTGACTCGATGAATGCCTGTTTGTTATGTTAACACATTGATTGATGTCTACCTGCCTTAGCAACGATAGTACTATAGTTTGGACTCAGCACCTGTTTACTCAGGGGTTGTTAAGGACAATACTTCACGTGTTCGCAGTGGTGAACATGTGATGCGCACTCGCTATTCACAGTCAACTCGCAGTCAATGGTATTGATAGGATCTTTGTCGATAACTTACATGCTTCACATTATACGTTATACATGCTGGTTATGCGTAAACGATTTCGAACTCTATTATGCTAATATCAAACTTGTATGCTCACCTTTACACTATGTGTATTGACCTTTATTTTAACGTATGTGGCAGGTGCTCAAGATGCTAGGGATTTGTTGTGCTTTGATGAATCAAGCTAGGGGTCTAGTTATGTCACGCTTAACTCTGAGTCGTCAGAGAAGTATTTGTTTATGAGACAATTGTTTGTAATAACTATTTTTATTTGGATATGTTGTGGTATGGGACATGATGTTTTAATTATCTGGTAATGAATAGTTGTTATGGATACTCATGGACAATCTGTTTCGCTCAGTGCCATGCCCCGATGTTTCCGCCATCGGTTGGGGTGTGACAGATTGGTATCAGAGCCATAACTATAGGGAATTAGGCAAGACTCGACCTAGTCCGGGTCGATGTCTTAAAACGACCTAGTCTATAGTCTAAGTACCAACAGACCGACTTGTGCATGCCCGGTAGGGGTTTTATAGGAGCTTAGTCGCTATATCTCGCTCGAACTCGTTGTACACTACACGCTTGCGCGGACATCGCATACTACAGTTCCGCGCAAGATCAGCCTTTCCTAAGGCTGATTACACACACAAACGGATGATCTGGTCAAGATTAGGTGTGAAAACTGCAAACTCTCGACCAGATTACTCGTTCGAATTGCTATTTTTTACTATAAAACAAGAGAAATTTCTTTGAATCAGGAGTGAAATCCATACTTCGACGCAAATATCCTAATCTATCTCATGATTTCATCACACAAGCTGGAACGTAGTTGCTAAGTTAGGGGTGAAACCTGAACCTTGATGACTCGTTCTACTCCTTAATGTGGTTTTACAAAACTCTCACCAAAGCCTCGACGGACTCCAACAACTTGGGTCACACTGTAACTGAAAGGATGCTTGCCAATCGCTCAAATGGAAGCGAGAGCACAGTCCCGAAGGCCAAAGCGTGCACTTAAGGTCCTTGTGAATAGTCGGATCACTTTGGGTAGTCGATGTCTACACACACCCGAGGCAATCTCTCGTCGATTTTATGTGTTTGATTCTGGATTTTGTCGCCGCCAACTCTGTGATTTATCGCTTTTATGATCGATTTTATGTGAAGTCTATGTGTTTTATGTGTTTATTTGTTAGCGTTTTGAGGTAAACAGTACGGTGGTACTGATGGTTTCAATTCCACGTTTCTCGCTCCGCCAAAACACGCACAATCCACCCCACGCTAACAAATCGCTGGACATTATTCGCAACCGCTGCTTGATACTCGCAATCGCTGTAAATAATCGCTAAACGTGCTGCGAAGGATAGGGAATACGTGCAACATATAGTTAGGTTTTTGTATTCTGACTGCCTTATTTGCTTCTGTGCCTTACGTGCCTACGTGTTTCTACGCTCTATGTCTTATGTGATTATGTGTTTATGTGATTATATGATTGATGTGTTCCTGAGCTTTATGGTAAATCGCTAGACTATACTAGGAATGATCGAATAAGCGTTTTGAATCCTATGGCGCTGTCTGTTGCAGACAATGTCGTCATCTGGATCTCTACACTCACGAGCTGCTAGGCGTAAGCACGCCGATAAGCGACTTGCTTCTCTCGTCGCCAACCAAATCGCTAAAGTCATTCCTCAGATCGTGACTGAACTAAACGAGAATGCAAGCAAATCTTCTGAAGAGTCCCGAACTGATTCGCCAAAAGCTGCTTTTGGCTTCAAGCAGTTCAAAGCATGCAGACCGAAAGAGTTTACTGGTGAAGATGGTCCTACGGCCATGTTCCAATGGTTTGATTCTATCGAAGTCACCCTGCGTCAGAGTGGCTATCCTGACAATCTCCGTACTCTCAACGCAACTGGCGTCTTCCAGTCCCGTGCTTTAGACTGGTGGACGGCCGAGAGGAACAAACGCGGAAATGATGCAACTTACGGGCTCTCATGGGACGAGTTGAAGGACGTGATGATGGAAGAGTTATGCCCTCCCCATGAGCCCCAAAAGTTGGAGAATGAATTATGGCACATTAAGCAGAAAGATGGTGACAACACTGGTTTGACTGCGCGCTTCATGCAGTTGAGTATAATATGTCCGGACCAAGTCAAGACACCCGAAATCACCATCAAGAAGTATATCCGTGCTCTTCCGGATTGCGTGGCTGATTTCGTTTAAGATGCAAATACGACAACAATTGAAGAAACCTACTTGCTTGCTGCTGAGATCAACGACAAGCGCGTCAAGTCTGGTGTCTGGGATAAAGCTCCCAAGAATCTGCATCAAGCTACCACTGCTTCAACCGCTGAAACCGCCACCGCTCCTCAGTCATCCAAGCTCTCGAGACGCAAGAGAAAGAACAACAGCAGTTCCAGCAACAAGAACTGCGCTGTGACCAATGTTGTCCCGCTCCAATCAGTTCCAGCTCCTCAGCAACAACAACACCACCAAGTAGCGGCCCCAGTTACCAATGCACAGCCGGCAAAACGTGCGTATACTGGTCCTCATCCAGTTTGCCCTATTTGTACTTATCACCACCCAGTGGGAATCGCCTGCAGATACTGTGCACATTGCAACATGTACGGCCATTTCACCGTCAACTGTCGTACAGGTCCACGTCAAAACCCTGCTCCAACCCAAGGTAAAGCTCTTGCTCAACAAGCTCTCCTTGCTGCTCCACAAGGCCATCAAACGGCTCACGCACCCGCGGTCAATGCTAGAGCTTGCTACGCGTGTGGTGATCCCAACCACTTCGCCAACATGTGCCCAAACCGAGTGGTCAAGCAAGAGCCACAACAACAGCAGCCCCAACAGCAGCCTCAACAACAGCAGCAACAACCAGCGGCCCGCGGACGTGCATTCAACATAAACGCCCGCCAGGCCCAAGCCGATAACAATGTGTTCAATGGTACGTTTCTCGTGAATGGTATATATGCTACGTGTTTATTTGATACTGGATCAGATAACTGTTTTGTATCGTTTGAATTTGAAAAGCTCCTCAATCGTAAGCGCGCTCATCTCCCCTCGACGTTCGATGTTGAAGTTGCCACCGGAAGAACCCTCGTCGTCAATTCCGTTCTTCGTGATTGTACTCTCGAGCTCAACAATCACGTCTTTCCTATCGACCTTATTCCAATGCAGCTCGATAGTTTTGACGTCATAGTAGGCATGGGCTTTCTTCGTGATAACCATGCTGAAGTTGTTTGCTTCGATAAGATGATTCGATTTTCGCTCGCTAATGGTGATCAATTGTGTATTTACGGAGAAGTCGCGTCGAAGAAACTCCAACTCATGTCGTGTGTCCAGGCTAGCAAGTATCTCCGCAAGGAATACCAAGCTTTCTTGGCGCACATTGTGGTAGCGGAGAAAAAGGAAGTTAAGGAGGTGGATCAGGTCCCCGTTGTACGTGAATTTCCTAACGTTTTCCCTGATGATCTTCTAGGACTACCACCCGTTCGTGATGTCGATTTCCGAATCGACCTCATTCCTGGAGCCAATCCTGTTGCTAAAGCGCCGTATCGTCTCGCTCCGTCTGAAATGCGCGAACTCTCGAGTCAGCTCCAGGAACTTCTTGATAAAGGCTTTATTCGCCCTAGCACCTCTCCATGGGATGCGCCTGTCCTTTTCATCAAAAAGAATGATGGTTCATTCAGAATGTGCATCGAATATAGGGAGTTGAATAAGTTGACAATAAAAAACCGCTATCCCTTGCCTTGAATCGATGATTTATTTGATCAGTTACAAGGTGCTACGTGTTTTTCTAAGATCGATCTCCACTCAGGCTATCACCAATTACGCATTCAAGAGGAGGATATACCCAAAACCGCTTTTCGAACCCGCTATGGTCATTACGAGTTCGTTGTCATGCCTTTTGGTTTGACCAACGCTCCTGCAGTCTTCATGGACTTGATGAATCGAGTGTGCAAACCCTTCCTTGATCGCTTCATGATCGTATTCATCGATGATATCCTGATCTATTCCAAGTCAAAAGCCGAACACTCGCAGCATCTACGTTTGGTTCTTGAGTTACTCCAGGGAAACCGACTCTACGCCAAATTCTCTAAGTGCGAGTTCTGGCTGGAGGAGGTCCAATTCTTGGGACACATTCTCAATAGTCAAGGTATCCACGTTGACCCTGCGAAGATTGAAGCTGTTAAGAGTTGGGTTACACCCAAGAATCCATCTGAAGTCCGTTCTTTTCTCGGACTGGCAGGCTATTATCGCCGTTTTATCGAAGGTTTCTCCAAGATCGCCGTACCGCTTACTTCTCTTACGCACAAGGACAAGCCTTTTGTTTGGGGAACCAAACAGGAGGAAGCCTTTCAAACCCTCAAGACCATGCTCTGCAATGCTCCCGTGCTCTCATTGCCTGACGGAAACGACAATTTCGTAGTTTACTGCGATGCCTCGAACCTGGGTCTTAGTTGTGTTCTTATGCAACGAGACAGGATTATCGCGTACGCTTCTCGACAGCTCAAGATCCACGAGAAGAACTACACCACACACGACCTCGAGTTTGGCGCAGTTGTTTTTGCATTAAAGATTTGGCGACACTACCTTTATGGTACCAATTGTACGGTCTTCACCGATCATAGGAGCCTGCAACATATCTTTGACCAGAAGGAACTAAATATGCGTCAACGCCGGTGGGTAGAACTACTCAACGATTACGACTGTGAGATTCGTTACCATCCAGGCAAAGCAAATGTCGTCGCCGACGCTCTCAGTCGACGAAGTTACTTGCTTTGTGTTCGTAACTCCCAAGCCCAGTTTAATCTCGAAGCTCTTATCCGTGACGCGCAGCATGCTTGTTTTACCGAGTGATCTTTGAAGAAGGAAAGAATTCTAAACGATGGCGCCCAACTCGAGAATAAGTCGAATGGTATCTTTCACTATTTGGATCGAATTTGGATTCCCAAGCGTACGAACTGGCGACAACTTCTGATGGACGAAGCCCACAAATCTCGATATTCTATTCATCCCGGTGCCGACAAGATGTACCAGGACATGCGTTACAAGTACTGGTGGCCATGCATGAAGAAGGATATCACTATCTATGTTTCGAAATGCCTGACCTGTTCCAAGGTCAAGGCTGAGCATCAAAGACCCTCTGGCTTACTCGTTCAACCCGAGATCCCGACGTGGAAATGGGAGAGTATAGCTATGGACTTCATAACGAAACTTCCGCGTACTCAATCTGGTCATGATAGCATTTGGGTTGTGGTTGACCGTTTAACCAAGTCAGCTCACTTCCTGCCGATACGAGAAGACTTTAAGGTAGAAAGATTAGCCCGAATCTACACCAACGAGATCATTAGTCGACATGGGACGCCCCGTGACATCATCTCTGACCGTGAGGGTCGGTTTACCTCGCGTTTTTTGGGAATCGTTTCAATCTGCTCTCGGTACTACTCTCAATCTAAGTACCGCTTTCCATCCCCAAACCGACGGTCAGACTGAAAGAACGATTCGCACCCTTGAAGACATGCTCCGTTCGTGTGTCATAGATTTCGGTGGTAATTGAGACGTGTACTTACCTTTGGTCGAATTCTCGTACAATAACAGTTATCATTCTAGCATACAAATGTCACCATTTGAGGCTTTATACGGAAGGAAATGTCGATCGCCTATTGTGTGGCACGAGATCGGAGACGCGCAAATTACCGGACCCATGCTGTTGCAAGAAACGACAGACAAAATCCTCCAAATTTGAGACAATCTGTTGAAAGCTCGGAGCCGACATAAAAGTTACGATGATAGACGCTGCAAGCCCCTTGAATTTGACGTTGGCGATCACGTGCTCCCAAAGGTTGCACCTTGGAAGGGGGTGATCAGATTCGTCAAGAAAGGAAAGCTCGCGCCTCGATATGTTGGACCCTTTAAGATTCTTGAAAGGATTGGAAAGGTGGCCTACAGACTCGAACTACCAGAGGAACTGAGTAACGTCCACCCGACTTTCCATGTTTCGAACCTCAGAAAGTGTTTGGCCGACCAGGAATTACATGTCCCTCTTGAGGACTTGCAAGTGGACGAAACATTACACTTCGTGGAAAAGCCTGTCGAGATCATGGGACGAGAAACCAAGGTACTCAGACGCTCACGCATTCCCATTGTGAAGGTTCACTGGGAAGGCAAACGCGGTGCCGAGTTTACCTGGGAACTCGAAAGTGACATGAAGGCGAAGTTCCCGCATCTGTTTGTTACGGCTAAAGCCTAATTTCGGGACGAAATTCCCTTAAGTAGGGGAGGCTGTAACACCCCGTGTTTTGAAAGTCAAAGTCAAAGTCAAGATTGAAGTGAAAGGAAGAAAAGATTGCTAATTGCGATCTGTCACTCTTTGCTCAACTACTGTTTTGACTTCTTTGACTTGTAATCGAATCTATTTAATTATTTTCTTTAGTTGTATTATGTGGAGTAACTATTAATAATCGAGGTTTAATCGCTATTTAATCGCATATTTATCGCTAATCAGTTTATCGCTAATCGCTATCACATCGCAACTCGCATTATGTGTTCTGAATATTGTTTTACGTGTGTGTGCTATTTACGTGTTACTTGTGCATGATATGTTTATGTTGAGGTGTTAATCACAATCTCAAATAAATCGCATCGCAATCGAATCGCAAACGCTAAATGCAAGTTAACTATAGTGATTATATGTTAGATATAGTAGTTATGTTATTCGTGTAACTAATGGGTAATACTATCGCATCGCTCCCCCGAACCGCATCGCAACGCTCAACACGTGAATCGAAACGACAAAACTCGTCGCGCCGAACACTTGGATCGAGTGGCCAACCGATCGAGTGGCCATCCGATCGGATTGCCATCTAATGAGTTGTCACCCGATCGGGCTGCCACCCGATCGGCCGACACCTTCACCACTTTCATTTTTGGGAAACCCTATAAATACCTACCTGTCACATCATTTGTGATGTGACAGCTCCCTTGTTCGACCAGCCGACCTCAAGCCCTCATTTCTCTCGATTTCTCTCGATTCTTGTAAGTTTCCAAACTAAATCTTGTACTTCTATGATCTACACACACTTCTACACTATTTTCACCTTTGAATCTTAACTTTTAACCGTGAAATCACCGGATTTGAGGTGTTCTAGGGTGATGTCATCATGGAGTTCCTATGAACTTCAAAGTTTGGCTTCATTCCACCAAGAACAACTTAGATCTGAAGGATTTCCACATGAATAATCAATGTTTTTGCATAGATCTACACTTATTCATGGTTAAAAGGATTAGAAGAATACTCTTTCTTAGTGATGGGTTAGTTCAAGATCTGAATTCTATCTAAGGAGACTACTGATTTCGGGTTTGAACATGAACAACCGTCTCGAACCGTGGATCGGTCAGACTAGGGTGGTTCCTGTTCGGTCAGGTCACTTGGGTCGAGATAAGGTTCTTTTGTTTAAGCAAGTTATCATAACGCCTCGTTCAAATTACAAAAACAAGATCAAGTGTTAAGACGATCATGGTCGACGGGACGGATTGCCGTCCGATCGGGTCACACTTGATCCCATACTTAAACTTTTATTTAAAAATTTCAAGGATCTGAATGTCGAACGGATTGCCGTCCGATCGGATTGCCATCCGATCGAACGACCATCCGATAGCGTGACGTTTGGGACCTTGATACTTAATTTTCAACATGTTCAATGCACACGGATTTCCACCCGATCGGATAGCCATCCGATCGAGTGACCGTCCTGCTGTGAACTTGTTCTCAACTAAGAAGCCTCGCTAATCGGATCGCCGTCCGATCGAACCGCCGTCCGATCGACTGACCTGAAGGGTAGAGATACTTCTCTATTTTCAAAATGCTACAACGAAAACTTCAAAGGACAAACCATCATACACAAACACATCTTCACCAAACGAGGTGTCAATCCAATCGAATGGCCATCCGATCGGATGACCATCCGAACGGATTGCCACCCGATCGGATTGCCACCCGATCGGATTGCCACCCGATCGGATTGCCACCCGATCGGATTGCCATCCGATCCTTGGTACACTTACACCGTTTTACGCGCCGCTTATCGTTTATGCTATCGTTAACTGTTCAGGCTAATCTCTCTCTCAGTGCTCCCTTCAATCCAAGGCAGTGTTTATTAAGTTAAACGCTATATGTGAGTATACTCGAAATCGTTTTAATACATATGAATCACCCCAAAACAATCGAAAACAGTAAAATAGGGGAACTATGTACTCACATTGAATGAAAAGGTATGCTTGATCTAAAGAACTTAGCGAAGCTCAGGCAAACCAAGGAAATTCAAGTAGTACCTAGTAATCGGATCACTAGTAAATAAATTGACACCTAAATCGGAGGATCGGATAGAATGAGGTTTTGTAAACCAAATGAGTATTGGAACTCATGTGATATGGTTTAACAAAGCCTACATTCTAAATCGGAACCTAACCTAAGTGCTTTCGACCCGTTATGACCCATTAAGGTAGCTTACGCTACTTTAACGCGTCGTTCACGCAAACACGCGTTCGAGACGTCTAACTAGTCCTATGACAAGTATTATATGCCCTAACATGTTTAAATAGTTTGCATAATCAGTTTAGGTGACAAAAGTTAAGTTACATATGCTTAAAGTCCAATTATGCAAGAAAAGGGCATTTTGGTCATTTACCTAAGGCATATAAACTACCTATCATACAACTACTTAAACTAGGTGACCATAAGGTATAACCTCGGAAGGTTATTCCCTATTCAACTATGGTCACTAAACATGCTTGGTCGGATCCTAAAGATCGACCAAACGGGTCGAGTTCGAAAGTCCAAGCGGTGGTTTAGACCGCTTGACTTACGACTCTAAACAAGCACTAAACTAAAAGTGACGAGCTAAACATGTTGAAACATGTTTAACTAAGTTAGAAAACAGGATTTGATATCAAAACAAAGTGTTTTGATACCCCAGAGTAGTTTGGTTGCAAAATACGCTTAAATGCACATTTTGACCGAAACTACGACTTGTCACTACGCCTAGTCAACGTGGTAATCAGTAGGTACAGTCACTAGGGACTATAACCATCGTGATTACGCTCACGTTGCAAAGTTCAAACGAACTTTGTGTTGACCAACTTGTGGTCAAAGCAGAAAGTCAAACACAGTTTGACTTTCACGCTCGAAAAGCGATAAAAGAACGAAAGAAGCTTACAAAGGGTCCAAGCTAGGGAGAACTTGATCTTAAAATCTTAGGTATGAAGTATTATAACTTCAACTTAGAGAAATCAGATCAAGGGTGCAGAAAATGGAGTGAAGGCATGGCTTTATATAGTTTTCGCAAAACCGTTAGGATCGTTTCTTGCTAAGGAGGGAACGATCTAAGCCATACATGTGGGCTCGTGGTTTTAGAATACAAGGGGTACTCAAATACCAGTCCATAGCATCCAAAAACAGGGATTAAAACCATTAGAGCAAGTGGTATTGACCAGATTCAATGTTTCTGCATTTCTGATGATCTGGGCATTGCATACGGACTGCAAGAGACCACACATACGGTCCGTAAGTGTAACGCCCCAAAACTCGAATTATTAAAATTGTAAGTGAGACCCCATGTCTAATAAAATAGAATGTAATAACTAGGTTATTACACCTAGTCAAATGTTTAGCAAAACAAGCAAAGGTATAAACTTGAGGGACCAAAGATGGACAAGAGGAAAGTTATGTTTTAAATTAATAAAAACACACACAAACACACACATCTCGTGTGTGTTCTGGAACGATCAGAAGGGGCTCCATAGGAGCCAAGCCCTAATTCTTCAAAAGCTTCAAATCAAGTGATGATTCAAGGCTCAAATTCGCAAAAAAAAACATGGAATAATGATCACCATCACAAGGGGATCGTAAGGTATGTCTTAGAAGTTAGATTGGTGATCTTTCACGAAGTGGGTTTTGATGTAAATCGCGAATTTGTATGAGATTGAGAATGGGTGTGTGTTAGAATCATCATATTGGACATGGGTTATGCATGATTTAGGTTAATTTGATGTTTTGGATGAAACCCATTTGTTAAGATGTAGATGATGACATGGGTGAATCATCCATGTCCAATTTTGCTTAATATTGATGTATTTTGATTTGCATGATGGGTTCTTGTTAGAAGAATTAAAAGAAATATAATACTAGTATGTTTGATGTTTATGCATGAATGATTCGTGTTGATTAGGAAGTGGAATTTGATGAATTATGTATAAGATTAGAAGAATATGCATAAATTAGTAGTACATTGTGCTAACATAGTGGTACGCACACCAAGCGTTTGATGAAATGTCTAGGTGAGCTTAATAGATGAAATTGTATGTAAGTAAAAGATGATATGTATATAGTGTTGTCCGTATAGGCTATTATGATGTTACGGGTATATAAAGATGAGTAGAAAGTTAAACTAAATGAACCGTTGACTTCTAAAAGTCAACCGTGTATAAGAAGGATGGTTAGACGTGTTGTCATAATTGTAAGATTAAGGTAAGTTATATGGAGCGTGTTTGACGAATGTGTGTTTAATGCGATGACATGATGGTTTACATGAGTTTGAAATGATATGAAATTGGTCACATGTATTATGCTTGTTAGAAGTAACTAATGAAAGTCAAATGGGGATTATGCGATCGATATGATCGTTAACATGTACAATTATGTATGCTAATAAGAATGTGATTTCGATGACATGGAAGTATAGGAATCATGTCGAGACGGAATCAAGCACGGAAGGCTATTGGGTCAAGAAGTGGCGAGGAAACGAGTTTGAACATGGACGCATGAGGTAAGTGATTTTCGTAATCACTTCTTAGTTGCTTATGTAAAGTTATGTGCAATTTAATTAAGTATGATGATCGAGGTCAAGTAGGAAAGAATTGTATGAGACCGATGAAGTATTAAACGGATCTTAGCTTTGATCCGAGCAAGGTATGTGTGATTAAGAATTGTAGCTAAGTAGTAGGATTGGTTACTTATGCAAGGGGGTCCTTTGTTGTTAAGGATAAAGCAAAGTTGAAAAAAACGCCCTTGATGGGTAAAACGAGCAAATGGTCTTAAAAGTTGATTACAAACAAGCTATTTAATTAAATGAATGTTTTGAAAAAGTAAGAAAGCGAGAAGTATGATTTTCGTAAGATAAGGAACTTATAATGGTCTTAAAAGTTGATTACAAACAAGCTATTTAATTAAATGAATGTTTTGAAAAAGTAAGAAAGCGAGAAGTATGATTTTCGTAAGATAAGGAACTTATATTGCGCAAATACCCTTAACGGGTCAAAATAAGCCCTTGAGCGAAAATGGGTCAAGAGGATGCAAGACATCCGAGAACTTAATCTTTTATGATAGACAATGTTGACATTATTAGGTTCATAAGAAGTTATGGTCAAACAAACAAGTTATGTGGATGAATGCATGAACGGGTAGAATAAATCATAAATGAATAATAAGACGATAGCGTGTAATTTAAGAATTTCCTTAATCCGGATGTGGGATTTTAAGTTCATATGATAGAATGTGAATTTACAAGCATGTAGGAAGAAACGGGAGGTTAAACGGGTAAGCGGTTCAAAAGTTACGCGCGTTTTAGTGCGTACGGACGACGAAACGGAACTGCAGAAAAGTGCCATTTCTAGAGGTAGACGCCGACGGGCAAGGGGGTCGTCGCCGACGGGCTCTAGAAAGTTAGTTTTTTTGCTGACGGGTTATCTTCCTGTCTACGGGGTTTTGGCTACGGGAAAAACTACGGGCCGTCGCCGACGGGCCCTAGGGCCGTCGCCGACGACCTCCCCAAGTCCAAAAGTCTAAAAATTTGTTATTTAAGTTGATTTATGTATCGTAGGCTTCGGTTTGTTATCCGTGGACTACGGCGGACTTTCTAAACATGGTTTGATCGATTCTTAGATGTTTATGGACTATAAATCAAAGTGTAAGTCCCATGAAATTAACGTATGAGTATGTAAGAAGTATGCAAGATCTTGTATGTGTATGTAGATGTGTATGTATGTATGTATGTATGTATAAAGATATGTAGGGGGGGTAGTTGCACGGACCTCCCATCCGCCGGAGTATTGCAACTCCGCAAGCTAGCTTAGCCCCATAGCTGCCTGGCGGTGATTACCCACGGTGAAGAGCCCCAACACCCCATAAGGTATGTATGAGTGTATACATGTATGTAAAAATGTAGGAAAGGTATGTACGTATGTAGATGTGCATGTATGTATGTATAAAGATATGTATGAGTGTATGCATGTATGTAAAGATGTAGGAAAGGCATGTACGTATGTAGATGTGTATGTATGTATGTATGTATAAAGATATGTATGAGTGTATACATGTATGTAAAGATGTAGGAAAGGTATGTACGTAGGTAGTTGTGTATGTATGTATGTATAAAGACATGTATGAGTGTATGCACGTATGTAAAGTTGTAGGAAAGGTATGTACGTATGCAGATGTGTATGTATGTATGTATGTAAGTACGTATGTATGCATGATTTAGACACGTTGAGTGTTAACGTTATTAATGGTGTACCTTGAGAATGAATAGTAATGCAGGTACGTTATTGAAGCCTCACCAGGAAATGGATACGCAGATAAAATGCTTAAAGTTTGAAAAGTGACGAAATGTGAAGCGTACGTGAATGAATCTTGTTTATATAATGTTTGCTAATGTTATGAATGTATGTGGTGAGTGCAGGTTGTATTGATCATGGGCGATTATCACAAGGAATAGAGATCGAAGACCGAGTCATAAGATAGATTGTACGGGAATAATCGAGTATGTACTTTAGTAAACGGGAGTTATGCTCTTGTTTTGTAAAAGAGATACTTTTAAAATAAACTTTCAAGTAAGTCAAGACGTTTGTAATGAAAGAAATTTTATGGCACGAATTTCCGCTGCGACTTTTATCAAATACGTGTTAGGGTCTTACAAGTTGGTATCAGAGCCCTGGTTTGAGAGAATCAAGTACAAGAAAGTAAGTACTTGAACTCAAACTTGTGTGCTCTTATGATAAGGAACCCGTACAATCTAAGACTCGATCAAGATCCAAAGGTGGAAGCGAATGTAAGTATGTACTTATGTATAAGTATAAAGAAACTGACGGTATGTTATGTGCAAGGTAAGTACAAGTGTTTGAAGAAGATGACCCTTGAATGCAGTCTAGGATGAATGCTAAGGCAGGCAAGGATGCGAATGGACAGACGGACCCCAGGTACACAATGTTAATATGTTTGGTACCGGTGTTAAAAGAAAAAGGAAGAAATCTCCTTGGGAGGGTAAGTACTAAATGGAAGACAGCGATATTGTCTTGATAAGATTGTAAAAATGTAGCACGAACTGAGACCCACTACTGCAGACATAAGGCGATGATTACCTGAAGACACGAAATTAGTATGTGAATTGCGCACCTGGCCAGTACGCAAGAAGCATATGACATTCGTGAGACCGTGGTAATTATCGCAGGTATGTCCGTTAGAATTGGGTAGCAGGTGGGCGTGCGGTGAAGTGGGTAGTAAGACTCTCAGGAAATTGAGAGTACTATGTAGGAATGAAAAACATGAATGATAAGAATGAAGAATGTTGAATCCGTAAGAAAGTACGGATCAACAATGTATGAATGCAATGCTTGAATCCGCGAGACGGATTCAAGGGATGAAAAGCGTATATGCAATGTTTGAATCCGCGAGACGGATTCAAAGAATGAAAGATATGAATGCAATGCTTGAATCCGCGAGACGGATTCAAGGGATGAAAAGCGGATATGCAATGTTTGAATCCGCGAGACGGATTCAAAGAATGAAAGATATGAATGCAATGTTTGAATCCGCGAGACGGATTCAAAGGATGCAAGGCTTTAATGCAACGTTTGAATCCGAGAGACGGATTCAAAGAATGAAGGATGTGAATGAAATGTTTGAATCCGCGAGACGGATTCAAAACATAGAAGGTACGAAATGTATGAATGATGTGTTCGAATCCGTGAAGCAGATTTAAGATATAACAGACGGAACTAGTCTACATAAGAAGAAGTCGATAGCTTGACCATGTATGCGTCAAACAAGTCATATAAGTAAATGTAAAGCAAATGAACAAAGAAGGATAGGAATGAAAATATCCGGATGTGTAAGTAACGTAAGGATATGTATGGTACAAAACACTATAGAAATGTAGAACGATGTTAGCTACGGAGTTAAGCACGTAGGTATGACGATGACATAGCAGTTTTGTTGTGATAACAAAACAAGAGTTAAATGTTATACAATGTGTCTATAGAATGGAATCTTAAAGGATGAGATGAAAGTACGAAATCCGTTATAAACGGATCATATGAGTGTAAGCATTATTATAAGTTTGAATAAGTATGTATATTAACCTGTTATTAACGGGTCAAAGGAAATGAGAATGTTATATGAAAGTATGCCATGGAAAGTATAGACTTGTTAAGAAGAAGAAGCCAATTGTTTGAATAATTATGAAATGAGATAGGATGATTACTTATGATTATGATGTGAGTGTTAAGTCAAACATAAATGTGTGTGTGTGTAAGGGGAAATGAGAAAGGTTTCGGGGACGAAACCTCATTTAAGGGGGGTAGACTTGTAACGCCCCAAAACTCGAATTATTAAAATTGTAAGTGAGACCCCATGTCTAATAAAATAGAATGTAATAACTAGGTTATTACACCTAGTCAAATGTTTAGCAAAACAAGCAAAGGTATAAACTTGAGGGACCAAAGATGGACAAGGGGAAAGTTATGTTTTAAATTAATAAAAACACACACAAACACACACATCTCGTGTGTATTCTGGAACGATCAGAAGGGGCTCCATAGGAGCCAAGCCCTAATTCTTCAAAAGCTTCAAATCAAGTGATGATTCAAGGCTCAAATTCGCAAAAAAAAAACATGGAATAATGATCACCATCACAAGGGGATCGTAAGGTATGTCTTAGAAGTTAGATTGGTGATCTTTCACGAAGTGGGTTTTGATGTAAATCGCGAATTTGAATGAGATTGAGAATGGGTGTGTGTTAGAATCATCATATTGGACATGGGTTATGCATGATTTAGGTTAATTTGATGTTTTGGATGAAACCCATTTGTTAAGATGAAGATGATGACATGGGTGAATCATCCATGTCCAATTTTGCTTAATATTGATGTATTTTGATTTGCGTGATGGGTTCTTGTTAGAAGAATTAAAAGAAATATAATACTAGTATGTTTGATGTTTATGCATGAATGATTCGTGTTGATTAGGAAGTGGAATTTGATGAATTATGTATAAGATTAGAAGAATATGCATAAATTAGTTGTACATTGTGCTAACATAGTGGTACGCACACCAAGCGTTTGATGAAATGTCTAGGTGAGCTTAATAGATGAAATTGTATGTAAGTAAAAGATGATATGTATATAGTGTTGTCCGTATAGGCTATTATGATGTTACGGGTATATAAAGATGAGTAGAAAGTTAAACTAAATGAACCGTTGACTTCTAAAAGTCAACCGTGTATAAGAAGGATGGTTAGACGTGTTGTCATAATTGTAAGATTAAGGTAAGTTATATGGAGCGTGTTTGACGAATGTGTGTTTAATGCGATGACATGATGGTTTACATGAGTTTGAAATGATATGAAATTGGTCACATGTATTATGCTTGTTAGAAGTAACTAATGAAAGTCAAATGGGGATTATGCGATCGATATGATCGTTAACATGTACAATTATGTATGCTAATAAGAATGTGATTTCGATGACATGGAAGTATAGGAATCATGTCGAGACGGAATCAAGCACGGAAGGCTATCGGGTCAAGAAGTGGCGAGGAAACGAGTTTGAACATGGACGCATGAGGTAAGTGATTTTCGTAATCACTTCTTAGTTGCTTATGTAAAGTTATGTGCAATTTAATTAAGTATGATGATCGAGGTCAAGTAGGAAAGAATTGTATGAGACCGATGAAGTATTAAACGAATCTTAGCTTTGATCCGAGCAAGGTATGTGTGATTAAGAATTGTAGCTAAGTAGTAGGATTGGTTACTTATGCAAGGGGGTCCTTTGTTGTTAAGGATAAAGCAAAGTTGAAAAAAACGCCCTTGATGGGTAAAACGAGCAAATGGTCTTAAAAGTTGATTACAAACAAGCTATTTAATTAAATGAATGTTTTGAAAAAGTAAGAAAGCGAGAAGTATGATTTTCGTAAGATAAGGAACTTATAATGGTCTTAAAAGTTGATAACAAACAAGCTATTTAATTAAATGAATGTTTTGAAAAAGTAAGAAAGCGAGAAGTATGATTTTCGTAAGATAAGGAACTTATATTGCGCAAATACCCTTAACGGGTCAAAATAAGCCCTTGAGCGAAAATGGGTCAAGAGGATGCAAGACATCCGAGAACTTAATCTTTTATGATAGACAATGTTGACATTATTAGGTTCATAAGAAGTTATGGTCAAACAAACAAGTTATGTGGATGAATGCATGAACGGGTCGAATAAATCATAAATGAATAATAAGACGATAGCGTGTAAGTTAAGAATTTCCTTAATCCGGATGTGGGATTTTAAGTTCATATGATAGAATGTGAATTTACAAGCATGTAGGATGAAACGGGAGGTTAAACGGGTAAGCGGTTCAAAAGTTACGCGCGTTTTAGTGCGTACGGACGACGAAACGGAACTGCAGAAAAGTGCCATTTCTAGAGGTAGACGCCGACGGGCAAGGGGGTCGTCGCCGACGGGCTCTAGAAAGTTAGTTTTTTTGCTGACGGGTTATCTTCCTGTCTACGGGGTTTTGGCTACGGGAAAAACTACGGGCCGTCGCCGACGGGCCCTAGGGCCGTCGCCGACGACCTCCCCAAGTCCAAAAGTCTAAAAATTTGTTATTTAAGTTGATTTATGTATCGTAGGCTTCGGTTTGTTATCCGTGGACTACGGCGGACTTTCTAAACATGGTTTTGATCGATCCTTAGATGTTTATGGACTATAAATCAAAGTGTAAGTCCCATGAAATTAACGTATGAGTATGTAAGAAGTATGCAAGATCTTGTACGTGTATGTAGATGTGTATGTATGTATGTATGTATGTATGTATGTATAAAGATATGTATGAGTGTATACATGTATGTAAAAATGTAGGAAAGGTATGTACGTATGTAGATGTGCATGTATGTATGTATAAAGATATGTATGAGTGTATGCATGTATGTAAAGATGTAGGAAAGGCATGTACGTATGTAGATGTGTATGTATGTATGTATAAAGATATGTATGAGTGTATACATGTATGTAAAGATGTAGGAAAGGTATGTACGTAGGTAGTTGTGTATGTATGTATGTATAAAGACATGTATGAGTGTATGCACGTATGTAAAGTTGTAGAAAAGGTATGTACGTATGCAGATGTGTATGTATGTATGTATGTAAGTACGTATGTATGCATGATTTAGACACGTTGAGTGTTAACGTTATTAATGGTGTACCTTGAGAATGAATAGTAATGCAGCTACGTTATTGAAGCCTCACCAGGAAATGGATACGCAGATAAAATGCTTAAAGTTTGAAAAGTGACGAAATGTGAAGCGTACGTGAATGAATCTTGTTTATATAATGTTTGCTAATGTTATGAATGTATGTGGTGAGTGCAGGTTGTATTGATCATGGGCGATTATCACAAGGAATAGAGATCGAAGACCGAGTCATAAGATAGATTGTACGGGAATAATCGAGTATGTACTTTAGTAAACGGGAGTTATGTTCTTGTTTTGTAAAAGAGATACTTTTAAAATAAACTTTCAAGTAAGTCAAGACGTTTGTAATGAAAGAAATTTTATAGCACGAATTTCCGCTGCGACTTTTATCAAATACGTGTTAGGGTCTTACAGTAAGGCCTCATACAGACCAGCACTTTTAGAAAATGACAATTTAGCCCCTACACCTTGTTTCGTCGCGTTTCGGCACTTCTAACACCCACCAAACCCATTTTCAAGCTCCACAATGATGATAAAGCATAGGGAAGATGAAATATGCTTAAAAACATCTCGAATGTCGGTTCGTTTGGTCGTACGGTTGCGTTGTTCGGTTAATTACGACGGAAATCGTAACGGACGCGTGTACGATCCAAATTAAGCGACGAATGGAATTTTATCATGCCAATCACTAAAATAAAGTATTTTTATGATTACATAATTTTTTTGGGTGTCCGGATATATTCAGAACGTAAGATATGCGCGAAAATGCAAACTTATGCACTTTTTGACGCTTTTAGTCTTTATTGATCAATAAAGTTTATTTTAGCATAATGAACCCCTCAAAGCCTATTTCTAAGCTATGTAAAGGATATTTATGGTATGTTTAACTTATGATCAAGTTCCAGAATGTTCGTTACTACACAAATCGGTATAGTTTCGCAGTTTGACACAAATAGTCCCTGCGATCGAACAAACTTGTTTTCGACACACCAAACCATCCAAAACTTATTTCTAAGTTATGTGAAGGTTATTTAAAGTATGTTAGGCCTATTTCACTATTCCAGAGTGTTTTTCACGTTAAACTAACTGTGTTTACATACTGGTTTGCGTATAACCTTCTAGAAAGCGATTTAAAGCTTGAAATCGAACTCGAATCAAATCGTAAAATCATCAAACACAAATACACACATAATAACACCAAAACACATATAAGAACACCAAAGCACATTGTGTTATTGATAATTGACATTGATTTACATTATACATCAATTACAGAACACAGTTGTCACAGTCTCCCCTACTTTAGGAAATTTCGTCCCGAAATTTTAACTAGAGGAAACTTGTGAGAACAATTGCGGATATTTCGTTTTCATCTGGTCCTCACGTTCCCAAGTAAACTCTGGGCCACGTTTGGACTCCCTATGTCACGACCCCCGACCACACCCTGGACGGGAGCCGCGAGCAGTCAAGTGGTACCGGTGGTTATTTTGAAAAGTATTGCAGCAGAAATGTTCATCAGGACCGTGAGTTAGGAAAAATATCATAGTTTTGAAAACACCGGATTTTATTTATTAAATAGATGGGATAAAACCCATGTTTTACAAAGGTAGCTTTAATATCGAATATATAAAAATAACATTTAATTCATTTGATAAAATAGGCCACTTCTTTAAGCCGTTCGGTGTCGTGTCACAACTCTTATTCCAATCTACCGTAATCACCTGAAACGCCTTTTAAAAACATTTGGTCAGCAGGAAATACTGGTGAGTTCATTCATTTTTGTACAAAACATATTTGTTATAATTCACAGTATTAAGAGCGATTACAATGTTTATATATCAACCAATTACCTCAAATCGGTATTTGTCACTCGACTCGTTTCTGTGACTATGGTCAGATCACCCATTGGCTAACTCGTTGTCCAATGGTGACGGGTATCAAGTAATGTATACAAAACTCCACATACCGGTAGTAATTGAAGATTACAAAGACTTAATCCCTGTAATTATAACCTTGAAAACAAATAGGGTTTTGTAAAACATTTTAATAAAAAGAGAATGACTCACCTTGTTAGCATATAGTCTTGATTAAACAAGCATCTTGATTCTAAGCATCTACTTTATAGTTCTGAATCCTCTGATGATTAAGCATCCATTTTGATTGTAAGTGTATGGGGTAGAGTTTCGTGTAGTTAAACATTTAGTTTAACAGAATGGAATACGTATTAGTGTTAAACCTAATCAAACCTAACGATGGTCACGAGATCCGAACCTTAACTAAATTCACAAAGTATAGTCTTGTTTAGACAGCACTTTGGCATCCGTTTAACGAAATTCACAAAGTATAGTCTTGTTTAGACAACACTTTGGCATCCGTTTAACAAAATTCACAAAGTACAGTACTTTGGCATTCATTAGTTGGTTCCTGAATCGATCGGACATAATATCGCATCGGTGATTATTGGTTAGAACACCAACGCATAGAGAGAAGAATAGAAGAAATGAGCAAAGAAAAATGAATCCTAAGTGTTGGTGCATTCATCTGTCGTCTTCGTCTTATGTCGAGTTTTGGGTTCGTTGCGAAGTTGTTCAAGCATGATGTCATGATGACATCATCAAAGTGACATCATCAATGACATCATCACAAGAAGACAGAAGCATTTATGTTGAAGTAATTAGTGATTTCGTTCATTTGTCATATTCTGATTTCGTTCTTATGTAAAATGATGATTTCGCTCATTAGTCAAAGGTGATTTCGCTTATATGGCATGTGGATGATTCCGCTTTTGTGTCATGTCACTATAAGCGAAATCAACAACCTATAAATAGGGTTGTATGAGCGGAATCACATGAGAAGTGAGAGGTGTGTTCTTCCGGTGAGCCACGAAGTGCTGCCGAAGTGTTGATTTGATTGTAAACGTCATTCAGATTAATAGAATCAACATATTAAAGTGAATTCTCGCTGAATTGTACTCGGTTTGTCCGTTTCCGCCGTTCAAACTGAGATAACCTCTTCTAAGCAACTCGTTTAGGTCCGAATTCGATCCTACAATTGGTATCAGAGCCAGTGAAGAAGAGTTCTACACAATTCAGCCGATAATTCTGTTTCTACACTATTCTTTTCCGAAAATTAAAAATTTTTACGGTCAGAATCGGTTTAAATTCATACAGTGTGCTCAGAATCATGAAGTAACAAAGCCTTGAAGATTTCATAACTAAAATCGACCTAAAACCTTGGATTTTTGAGATTTCGTTCATACGGACTTGTGATATTGATGATGTCAGCAGTTATTTGGTCTTAATTCCGCTCTTTTGAACAGTTTGATTCCGTTTATGTGAACAATTTGATTCCACTTTTATGAACAAGTTGATTCCGCTTATTTGGACATATTGATTTCGCTCTTGTGACATTTGGTGGTTCCGCTCATTTGGACAAATTGTGACAACAAGTTGGTGTTTTAGTGACACTTAGGAATTCACGTGATAATCCTTCCCCAGGTAGTTGACTTTGATTTGTGTGAAATATTATAGAAGATTTTCAGTTTGCATGTGATATTACCTTTTCGAGTCTCGTAAATTGAAGTTACTTGTTACATGTGAAGCCGTGTGTCAGCATCATTCATCAATTAATGTGATCATACTGTTCAAGAATAGAGGTTCAATAGAATTGAGAGGTGATAAAGGTTGTCGGCCATTGTATGAATGTGATTTGGTAAAAGTGTTCGGCTAAAAAGAATTAATAGGAATACATGTGTCAGCCCATGTGAAACAATTAAAGGCAGAAACTCATTAATTGCTACAAGTATCAGCCCAATCATCTAATTGAAGTGGATTTGTGTCAGCAGTACATGTGAACAATTTTCATTAGCCCATGCATTGTTGTTAGTCACATTTTGAGCCCAAGATCAGAGTGAATAGCCCAAGTCTAGGCCCAAGTCTCAACATCCTTAATGATTCATTTTGCAATTAAGAAAAGTCCAAGAAAATCATCGGCCTAATCAAGAAAGTCATTTGCAAGTTCATTTGTTCAGTTCGCGGAATTCATTAAACGAGTACACGAATCTTCGACACGAGTCCTAGATCGAATCAATCATCACACACTTTTAAGTATTAAATTCGTTTTAAACTGATCATTTGTTTGTTGTCTTCAGGTGTATTCTTACAAGGTGATACAGTTCATTGTTTACTGAAAACATGGATTTTGAAGAAATGTTGGCATATGTGCATTATGAATCTCAGCAGTATATTCCAATAAAGCAAGAAAGAGAAACAGTCTCAGCAAAAGAAGTGTTAGGGGTCATTTTCTTAACGTATATATCCTGACTAATATCCTGCCTATGTTTGTTCATTTGTGACCAGGATGCTGGAAGAGGATATTGCTAACATCTTGGGCGATATCCTGAGGCTTATTGAATTAACCACGTGCAGGTTAAGGGCTGAGACTTGCTAACGGTCAAGAGGACTTCTTCTCCTCAAGACTCGGACGAATTTGTTGAGGAAGAGACGTTGAGCCCGAAAGACCAGGTCTACAACGTTCGAAGAAGGAATATTCGGTGGATCCCGCAAGTTTAGGGTAGTTTGTTATTTTATCTTTACTATAAATAGATGGGGGCGGATCAGCTTAGAACACACAATTTTTCACTAACACTCTCATACACTTACACTCTCTAGCTCATTGCAAACACCACAGTTGTATTCAAGTTTCGTTGTAACACTTAGTCGATCCGTACCACATCCTGCACTGTATCCTGATTTTGGAAGCAATAGAAGAACTAGGCAGCTGCGATTGTCAGCTCCCGAGGTTTTATTCCGGCGATCTAGATTGATCAAGGGCTTTCCTCGTACATCCCGTGTCGTTTACTTTACTTTTGTTCATTGTTTGATCATAGATACAGCTCTATATCCTGAGCCGTATCCTGAAACTGTTTTTACAATTAACTTGATTAACATATTTTCGACACTCATTTCTAGCACACTACCTCACTTAACTAATTTGATCACTTAATTACTTCGGTAATTTTTGACCAAAACAATTTGGCGCCCACCGTGGGGCAAGTGGTGCTCTCTTTACTAAATTTTTTTGTCAAATATCTAATCGGTTTTCTATTTTCAAAACTTTTTGCCACATTGTCCATAATGGCCTCAAGATCAAACATGAGTTCCTCTACTGTGTCTGCTATGACTTCTGCTACTACCGGTTTGGTGCTTCCACCACCTCCTCCAAGGATGCCAGCCTCTACACAATCTCAAGATGTTATCCCTACTCGGAGTGTCCAGGGATCTGCTCCCGTTTTAGCTTCTAATGATGAAATTTTAACCTTATTTGGAAGTGTGTAGGAACAAATGAGGCAGCAACAGGAAACAAACCAAATGCTTTTGAGGGAAATACAACTCCTGAAGTCTGGCTCGAGCAGATCTGCTGAGGACAATGTCACTCCATTACACCCCAGAGCGTTGAACTTTAGTTCAGCTGTATATACCGAGGATAACAGGGGGAATATCGTGCCTAGTCTTCCTCAGAATCATACTCCTGAAATACCCTCATCGATCAGGATGTCAACCATGAGGAGCTCAGGATATGCTTCAGGATATGGGCAAAATCCTCCAATGGGTAACGTGTCCAATAATAATAATACTCATGCTACTAACAGTGGTGGATCTTTGCAGGATACAGATTTAACATCAACACTTACCAGGGAACTTCAGAAGTTGAAGGACATGATATCTAGTGTACCTGGGGTGGTCCAGCCGATCCCGGAAGTATCTCAAGACAGCCACAAGATATCTCGTTTTGCATATCCTATCTGTGATGCTGAGATCCCAAAGAGATTCCAAACTCCCAACATGAAGCTTTATGATGGGAGTACAGATCCTGAGGAGCATATTGCTCAGTATAGGGAAAGAATGGAGATTAACCCTATCCCTCCGGAGCTCAAGGAAGCGTGCTTGTGCAATGGATTTGGTTCTACTCTAACAGGATCGGCCTTAAAATGGCTATTAAACGTTCCTCCTCACTCAATTACTTCATTTGCTCATTTGGTTAATTTATTTAACAGTCAGTTTTCTTGTAGTCGGAGTTTTGAGAAACTAACCAGTGATCTTTACAGGATAACTCAAGGGCCTCAGGATCAGTCGAGAATCCTTAGATATTCCACATCTTGATGTTGCAACAGCTGTGCAAGCTTTCAAGATGGGGTTACAAAAGGATTCTCAGTTTTATCAGGATCTTGTAATGAATCCCTGCAGGAATCTTGACGAAGCTCGTAACAGGGCTTTGAGATATATCCGTCTGGAAGATGACAGGAAGATGCAAGAAAGGATGAACTCATCCAACACTTATGAGTCAACTAATAGGAAGTCAGAATCCTCGTTCAAGTCATATCGGCCTAAGCCGTATAGTAGAAATGAAAACAAAAGAGTGAACGCTGTCGAAGATGAGGATCCTGAAGAGTATCCTGAGTTGTCTGAATATTGCTTTTCTGTTAATATTCCTGAATTGATGTATGCTATGCAGGGTCTAGGAGACAAGGCTAGGTGGCCTCGAAAGAATCAACAAAAGGCTGACTGGAAAGATAAGTCAAAATGGTGTGCTTTCCACGAAGATTTCGGACATGTGACGGAGGATTGCATTGCTCTAAGGAAAGAAATAAGCTATCTTCTAAGCAAGGGATATCTAAAAGATCTCTTAGGAAGAAAGAAGAATAAGGGTCAGGATACTGAGAAGGATCCTGAACGAGCAGCGTCACCTCCCGCGGATGCCAAGATAATCAACTTCATTTCGGGAGGATCCGACATTTGTGGAACTTCGTATTCGGCAGCAAAGAGACATGCAAAGGAAGCCAAGGCCGAAAGGGGAGACAAACCTGTCAGGATGACTACCCTCACAACTGATAAAGTGATCACTTTTGATGCTGATGACAGGGATACTGTCCAAGATCCTCACCATGATGCTCTGGTAATAACGTTATATGTGGCTAACCATTTTGTACGCAGGATACTGGTTGATAATGGAAGCTCCGTCAACATAATCCAACTAGAAACTCTGAAGAGAATGAATGTATCTCCAATGGATATCACTTCAAAGTCTACCGTGCTTGTTGGATTCAGTGGGGAGGCTATAAACACAGTGGGAGAGATAAAGTTGCCAGTATACGTTGAAGGAGTCAATTCGATACAACGTTTCTGTGTGATGGATTCTCTATCCTGCTATAACATCATACTGGGAAGACCGTGGATTCACGATATGAAGGTCGTACCATCAACATATCACCAATGCATCAAGATACCTACCCCTTGGGGAGTGGTCAAAGTTGATAGTGATCAGCAGGAGGCGAAAGAATGCTACTCATCCTCGATGAAATCCTCAACCAAACCTAGTGCAACATAGCAATTAAAGACACGGGCCCAGGATATCGTGGAGGATCCGGAGCAGGATGTAAAGAAAATTATCCTGGACCAGGATAATCCCGATATTTCGGTGCTCGTAGGGGCCAATATCCCTCAGGATATTGAAGAACAATTAATTAACTTTTTGAAATGCAGGATGTCTACGTTTGCATGGAAGCATGAGGATATGACAGGCATATCCAAAGATATTATCACTCACAAGCTTGGAATTGATAAATCATTCAAGCCTGTGCAGCAAAAAAGAAGGAAATTTGCTCCTGAGCGGAACACAATTATCCAGGAGGAAGTTGAGAGATTATTAAAATCCAGAATGATCAGGGAGGTTAAGTTCCCAAGGTGGCTAGCAAACGTGGTTGTAGTACAGAAGAAAAATGGGAAATGGAGAGTTTGTGTGGACTACACAGACTTGAACAAAGCTTGTCCTAAAGACCCATTTCCTCTTCCACACATTGATGCTATGGTAGATGCCACTGCCGGGCATGAAATGCTGACCTTCATGGACGCATCTTCAGGATTTCAACAGATCCAAATGGAACCTTCTGACCAGGAGGATACTGCCTTCATGACACCAACAGGTATTTATTGTTATACAGCTATGCCTTTTGGCTTGAAAAATGCAGGTGCAACGTACCAAAGATTGGTAAACATGATGTTCAAAGACAAACTGGGGGACACCATGGAGGTATATATCGATGATATGGTGGCGAAATCTAAAAAGGCTGAGGATCACCTCCAGGATATCAAGGGAGCATTTGATATCCTGGATCAATACAACATGAAGCTGAATCCTGCTAAATGCCATTTCGGAGTGGGGGCAGGAAAGTTTCTTGGATATATGGTGACAAAGAGGGGGATAGAAGCAAGCCCAGAGTAGATTAAAGCTATCCTGGATATAAAATCACCCTCAAACATGAAGGACGTACAAAGGTTAACAGGCCGAGTAGCAGCTCTAAACAGATTTATCTCAAGATCCTCAGAGAAATGCAAAGACTTCTATGATATCCTAAAGAAGAACAAAAGATTCAAATGGGGGGAAAAGCATGAAGCAGCCCTGCAGGATTTGAAACGGTATCTCTCAACCGCACCTCTATTGATGAAGCCGGAAAATGGTGAACCACTATCCCTGTTGTTGTGGGCTAATTTCTGAGCTCATATCCTGAGAAATATCTTGGCTTATATCTTGATTAAATAACATATGTTCATGTCCGGGGTGCAGATTCAGGGTATTGGTAATATCCTGAATGGTATCCTCAGGATCACTAACGGATTATGTGCAGGTACGTGGGCTGGAAGCTAGCAACGTTCACAAAGACTTGTTCTGCGGAAGACTCGGTCCAAACCGTTCAAAGAAAGACGTTGAAGCCTTATTACTCGGTCTACGACGTTCGTGATGGAATATTCGGAGCATCCCATGTTTATAGGGATATTTGTTTGTATTTCGTTACTATAAATAGGAGGAACACCAGATAGAATAGGACACAACAATTTCACTGCAATCACACTCACTACACACTAACGCTTGTTCTTTCGCAAATTGTACTCTCACACGAATTCATTGTAACACTTAGCGATCTGGTTGATATCCTGCACTGTATCCTGAAGTTTAAAGCAATAAGAAGAACAAGGCAGCTGCGATTGTCAGCTCCCGAGGTTTTATGCCGGCGATCTAGATTGATCAAGGGCTTTCCTCGTACATCTCGTGTCGTTTCCTTTATTTTTTACTTATTATTTGCTCACTGTTTGATCGCAGATACAACTCAATATCCTGAGCCGTATCCTGAATACTGATTTTCTAAATAACTCAACAAGCATATTTTCTATAAACTTTCTAGCACACTACCTCACATTACTAATTTGATCACTAAATTGCTTCGGTAATTTTTGACCAAAACAATTTGGCGCCCACCGTGGGGCAAGTGGTGCTCTCTTTACTAAAAATTTTTGTTAAATCGCTAATCGGTTTTTTATTTTCAAAACTTTTTGCTACATTGTCCACAATGGCCTCACGATCAAACATGAGTTCCTCTACTATGTCTGCTACGACTTCTGCTACTACAGGTTCGGTGCTTCCACCACCTCCTCCAAGAATGCCAGCCTCTACACGACCTCAGGATATTATCCCTACCCGCAGTGTTCAGGAATCTGCCCCTGTTCTAGCATCTAATGACGAAATTTTAACCTTGTTTGGAAGTGTGCAGGAACAAATGAGGCAGCAGCAGGAAACGAACCAAATGCTCTTAAGGGAAATACAACTCCTGAAGTCTGGCTCGAGCAGATCCGCTGAAAATATTGTCACTCCATTACAACCCAGAGCTTTGAACTTCAGTTCAGCCGTGTATACAGAGGATAACAGGGGGAATAATGTGCCCAGCCTTCCTCAGAATCATACCCCTGAAATACCCTCCTCGGTCAGGATATCGACCATAAGGAGTTCAGGATATGCTTCAGGATATGGGCAGAATCCTCCAACGGGTAACATATCAAATAATAATAATACTCATACTACTAACAATAGTGGATCCTTGCAGGATACAGGTATGACGACAACACTTACCAGGGAACTTCAAAAGTTGAAGGACATGATATCAAGTGTACCCGGGGTGGTCCAGCCAATCCCGGAAGTGTCTCAAGACAGCCACAAGATATCTCGTTTTGCATATCCTATCTGTGATGCTGAGATCCCGAAGAGGTTCCAAACCCCCAACATGAAGCTTTACGACGGAACAACGGATCCTGAAGAGCATATTGCTCAGTATAGGGAAAGGATGGAGATTAACCCTATCCCTCCGGATCTCAAGGAAGCATGCTTGTGCAAAGGCTTTGGCTCAACCTTAACGGGATCGGCTTTGAAATGGCTCTTGAATGTTCCTCCACATTCAATTACATCTTTTGCTCACTTAGTAAATTTATTTAATAGTCAGTTTTCTTGTAGTAGGAGCTTTGAGAAATTAACAAGTGATCTCTACAGGATAACACAAGGGCCTCAGGAATCCCTTAGGGATTATGTGAACAAGTTCAGCCGGGAATCACTAGACATTCCTCATCTTGATGTTGCAACAACTGTGCAAGCTTTCAAGATGGGATTGCAAAAAGGTTCTCAATTTTACCAAGACCTTGTAATGAACCCATGCAGGAACCTGGATGAAGCTCGGAACAGGGCCCTAAGATACATTCGGTTGGAAGATGACAGAAAGATGCAAGAAAGGATGAACTCATCCAACACTTATGAGTCAACTAACAGGAAGTCGGAATCCTCATTCAAGTCGTATCGGCCTAAGCCATATGGCAGGAATGAGAACAAGAGAGTGAATGCTGTCGAAGACGAGGATCCTGAAGAATATCCTGAATTATCTGAATATTGCTTTTCTGTTAACATTCCTGAATTGATGTATGCCAAGGGTCTAGGGGACAAGGCAAGATGGCCTAGAAAAAATCAACAAAAAGCGGATTGGAAAGACAAATCAAAATGGTGTGCTTTCCACGAAGATTTCGGACATATGACCGAGGATTGCATTGCTTTGAGGAAAGAAATAAGTTATCTTCTAAGCAAGGGATATTTGAAAGATCTCTTAGGAAGAAAGAAGAATAAGGGTCAGGATACTGAGAAGGATCCTGAGCGAGCAGCCTCACCTCCCGCGGATGCCAAGATAATCAACTTCATTTCGGGAGGATCCGACATTTGTGGGACTTCGTATTCGGCAGCAAAGAGACATGCAAAAGAAGCTAAGGCCGAAAGGGGAGACAAACCTGTCAGGATGACTACACTCACAACTGACAAAGTGATCACATTTGATGCTGATGACAGGGATACTGTCCAGGATCCTCACCATGATGCTCTGGTAATAACGTTATATGTGGCTAACCATTTTGTACGCAGGATATTGGTTGATAATGGCAGCTCCGTCAACATAATCCAACTAGAGACGCTTAAAAGAATGAATGTATCTCCAATGGATATCACTTCGAAGTCCACCGTGCTTGTTGGGTTCAGTGGAGAGGCCAGAAACACAGTGGGAGAGATAAAGTTGCCGGTGTACGTTGAAGGAGTCAACTCGATACAACGTTTCTGTGTAATGGACTCTCTATCCTGCTATAACATTATATTGGGAAGACCGTGGATTCACGATATGAAGGCCGTGCCATCAACATATCACCAATGTATCAAGATACCTACCCCTTGGGGAGTTGTTAAAGTTGATAGCGATCAGCAGGAGGCGAAAGAATGCTACTCATCCTCGATGAAATCCTCAACCAAACCTAGTGCAGCATAGCAATTAAAGACGCGGGCCCAGGATATCGTGGAGGATCCGGAGCAGGATGTGAAGAAAATTGTCCTGGACCAGGATAATCCTGATATTTCGATGCTCGTGGGAACCAATATCCCTGAGGATATTGAAGAGCAATTAATTAACTTTTTAAGATGCAGGATGTCAACGTTTGCATGGAAGCATGAGGATATGACAGGCATATCCAAAGATATTATCACTCACAAGCTTGGAATTGATAAATCATTCAAGCCAGTGCAACAAAAAAGAAGGAAGTTTGCTCCTGAACGCAATACAATTATTCAAGAAGAAGTTGAAAGATTGTTGAAGTCCAAAATGATTAGAGAAGTCAAATTCCCAAGGTGGCTAGCAAACGTGGTAGTGGTACAGAAGAAGAACGGAAAATGGAGAGTCTGTGTGGATTACACAGACTTGAATAAAGCTTGTCCTAAAGACCCATTTCCTCTTCCCCATATTGATGCGATGGTAGATGCCACTGCTGGGCATGAAATGCTGACTTTCATGGATGCATCCTCAGGATTTCAACAGATCCAAATGGAGCCTTCTGACCAGGAGGATACTGCCTTCATGACACCAACAGGTATTTATTGTTACACAGCTATGCCTTTTGGTTTGAAAAATGCAGGTGCAACATACCAAAGATTGGTAAACATGATGTTCAAAGACAAACTGGGGGACACCATGGAAGTGTACATTGACGATATGGTAGTAAAGTCAAAGAAAGCTCAGGATCACCTCCAGGATATTAAAGGAGCGTTTGATATCCTGGATCAGTATAATATGAAGCTGAATCCTGCTAAGTGCCATTTTGGAGTGGGGGCAGGAAAATTTCTAGGATATATGGTGACCAAAAGAGGAATAGAAGCAAGCCCGGAGCAGATCAAAGCCATCTTGGATATTAAATCACCCTCAAATATGAAAGATGTTCAACGATTAACGGGGCGAGTGGCAGCATTAAACAGATTTATCTCAAGATCCTCGGAGAAATGCAAAGATTTTTATGATATCCTGAAGAAGAACAAAAAATTCGAGTGGGGTGAAAAGCATGAAGCGGCCCTACAGGAGTTAAAGCGATATCTTTCGACCGCACCTCTACTGATGAAGCCTGAGAATGGTGAACCATTATCCCTATACCTCGCGGTATCAGGGAACGCTGTAAGTGCCGTCCTTGTAAAGGACCATGAAGGTCAGCAATATCCTGTTTATTATGTTAGCAAAAGTTTGTTAGATGCTGAAACTAGGTATTCTCACTTAGAAAAATTAATACTAGCATTAGTCATGGCATCGACAAAACTTAGACATTATTTTGAGACTCATAGGATCCATGTTAAAACAAATTATCCTGTCAAGAATGTGCTTAGGAAACCAGAGATGTCAGGCAGGATGGCTAAGTGGTCCGTAAAGTTGAGTGCTTATGATTTAGTATATGAACCCAGGAATGCCATAAAATCTCAGGCTTTAGCTGATTTTGTGGCTGATTTTAGTAGTGACATCCAGGATGAGGTAGACCTAGAAGTTCAACAATTAGGAGAATCCTCAGGATCCTGGATATTATATACTGATGGTGCATCTAATATAAGAGGAGTAGGATTGGGAATATTACTAAAATCGCCACAGCGGGACATATTACCCCAGGCTATTAGGTGTGAATTTCCTGCTACTAATAATGAGGCAGAATATGAAGCTTTAATTGCAGGATTAGAATTGGCTAAGAATATGAGTATAAAAAATTTACAAGCATATGTTGACTCTTTGTTAATTGCTAACCATTTTAATGGATCATATGCAGTTAAGGGTGAGAAATTGACTGAATATCTTGATATTCTCAAAAAATTAGCAGGATATTTCGATGTCTTCACACTTGAACAGGTACCAAGAGAGGATAATGCTGAAGCGGATGCCTTAGCAAATCTGGGATCATCAATCAAGATACCGGAAGGGACCCAAGTACCAATAATACATGTCTTATATCCTGCAACTAATCCTCAGGGTAAAGAAGTAGCGGATATTCGGGATCCTGGAGTGGAACATCCTGAACAGGATCCTAAATCCTGGACAACTCCAATTCTGAAATATCTTAAAGATGGACACATCCCCGAAAATGAAAATCCTAAGGCGTTTAGGATGAAGGTATCACGATTCACTATTATAAATAATATTCTATACAAGAAATCTCTTGCAGGACCATATTTAAGGTGCTTGGAGGATCATGAAGCCAAAGAAGTACTTCAGGATATACATGAAGGGGACTGTGGTAATCACACTGGGGGCAGATCATTATTCTCGAAAGTATTGAGGACAGGATACTTTTGGCCAACAATGAGAAAAGATGCTGCAGAATACGCTCGAAGATGTGATGCATGTCAAAGGCATAGTAACATACTACATCAACCAGCTGAACCACTATATCCTGTAGTTTCCCCTTGGCCATTCATGAAGTGGGGGATGGATATAGTAGGAAAGTTACCAAAGGCTCCGGGAGGAAAAGTATTTATGTTAGCAATGACGGATTATTTCTCTAAGTGGGTCGAGGCTGAAGCATTCGTTCAAGTAAGAGACCAAGAAGTAGTATCCTTCATAAAGAGGAATATCCTGACTAGGTTTGGAGTACCAGCTGAGATCATTTGTGATAATGGGTCCCAGTTTATAAGTAAAAGGACTACTGACTTTTGCAAGAGTTGGGGAATCAAAATGATCACATCTACTCCGGTACATCCTCAAGCGAATGGACAAGCCGAATCCTCGAACAAGATAATAGTCAATAACTTAAAGAAGAGACTTGGAGCCAAAAAAGGAAGATGGGCGGAAGAGTTACCCTTTGTTTTGTGGGCTGATAGGACAACGGTGAAGAATGCAACTGGCCAAACCCCGTTTTCCTTGGTATTTGGAGCAGAGGCAATGATTCCAACAGAAATGACGATACCTACTGCAAGATCTATGCTACAGGATCCTGAACAGAATCCTGAAGTCTTATGTCAGGATTTGGATACTATAGATGAAAAAAGAGATGCAGCAAGGCTGAGGATAGCAGCATATCAACAAAGAATATCCAGAGCATATAATAAGAACATAAGGACTAGAAGATTTCGAGTTGGTGATTGGGTGCTGAGAAAGGCTTTCCAAAATACCACTAATCCTGCCGATGGCAAGCTAGCTCCGAAATGGGAAGGACCTTATGAAGTCGAGTCAGAAGCAGGGAAAGGAGCATATCGACTCAGGAATGTGGAAGGAGATATGCTACCAAGATCCTGGAATGCAATACATTTGAAGCTCTATTTCAAGTAAGAGTAGAATTTCTTTTCTATCTCGAAATGGTATGTGTTCTATCTCTTTAAAATATATTTGTTTATTATCTTGAACCCAATACTGACTTAAGCATCGGAGGGGTGTTAGCCAAGCTAACACCCACCTTAGTTTAGAATTGTTTTGCAGGATATGTTTCAGGATATATACTCAGGATAAGTCGAAAGATTAGAGGATTGGCCCCCTCTCTCACGTTTAAGGGATCCTGATCCCTTCAAAGGTTTAAAGGTATTCACCTTTCTTTCGAATTGGGTTTAAACACCTCGCCTGGAGCGCAAGTTATCTAGGTGTAGTTCAAGGTAGCGGGACCAGTTCATGTAAAAGTGGCTGACAATTTCGTTACTGTTGGCTATATCCTGGATTCTAAAGGTATATGAGGATTGATCACCCTCTCTCACGGAAGAATATTTTCATACTCTCAAAGGTTTAAAGGTTTTCACCTTTCTAAGTCTAGGAGTTTATACACTCTCGCCTGTAGCGCATGAAATTCAGGGTTTATCCCCAATATGCTAAGGATTCTTTTCAGGATATCAGGGGTTCTGCCCTTGGGCATTCGGAATTCATTTGAGTCAAAAGGTAAATACATTTGTGTATTTGTCAAACGCAGGGGACACACATTATTCTAATTCAAAGGATGGATCCAAGTTTATAAGTATGCACTGGGGACAAATTTATGATAAAGGATTGGAACTGATTCTCTAAGAATCTCTGGTATGATCTCTCCTTTTTATTTGGATAATTTATAGGTTATATTTCAATATCCCTTTTAAGATATCTTTCAGGATATCTCCCAGGATACATTTATGATATGTGTTCCTAAGAATGTTCAAACCAAACAGTTTTCACAAGTAAAATTTGTGTGACAATAATAATAAAGTCAAAAGAGTAGTTATATTATTAACATACCAAAAGATGTGCTCTTAGTTTCACCTCAAAACAAGGCCCATCCACCAAGAGCACTATTAGTTCATAACCATATTTACCCAACAGTTGAGGGCTTCGTCTCAAACCGAGACCCATCCACCTTCAGCTGTTGTATTGTTCAAAAAGCATGCAGGAAAGGTAAATTGTTCAGGTACGGGAAAGTAAAATGCAGAAAAGTAAATTGTTTGTGGAACTAAGGAGCAACATTCAGATTCAAAAAGGTGGGCTCTGGCCTTGGCACGTATATCCGTCATCGCCCACCTAAATGCCCTCACACAGCGGCATCACCTTCAACCTTCTCAGACTTCTCTGCTCCAGGATCTTGACCAGCATCCTGCGCAGCATCCTGACCAATGTCCACCTCAGCATCACCTCCAGCATCCTTTTTCTCTCCAGCTTGGACCGCCACCTCCGTTGACTTGGAAGACTCACCGGCTCCATCAGGAAGTGGCACAGCTTTGCCTCCGAGCTCCTTCAATTTAGCCACCCAGGATTCGACTGGCCAAGATGGACAAACAAGGCCCGTCTCCTTGGCCTCATAGGCCATCTTGATGCGTGCTTGTAGCAGGGAGACGATAGCAGAAGCCTTGATTCCCTCTCGAAAGCTGATCAAGGCCTGATCATGGTCCATTTGAACGCTGGCAAGTTTGACCTCGGCATCTTGGGTGACCTTCTTTAGCAAGCTTTCGTAGTGCCGGCTCTTTGCTTCGGCAATAGCACCTTGGTCAGCAACGGTGTTCTCGAGCTGCTTGATCCTGGCTTCATGAAGTGCCACAGTACCACAAGCGTCATTGTACAAGTGGAGCAAATGCTGGAGGCCCTGTACATTGATCACATGTATGGGGTTAGAATATATGCTGACTAAGACATCCTACCAATATATCCTGTTAGGATATACGTGCAGGATATATGTGCAGGATATATGTGTAGGATATACATGAGGGATATGCAGCAAGATATTACCTTGTTGAGGAAGGATGTCTTGGCTCTAAGGAGTCGGAGAAGCTGAGTTCATCATAGGAGAACCCTTCAGAGCCTGGAGCACTGACCTCAAGACCCTTTCTCTTTTTAGCTGCGGAAGCACGGGTTCTTGGATTGGCCTTGGGAGCCGGGAGTGGCTTGGAGCTAGTGGTAGCAGGAGTCTCCTTCTTGACTATGGCTGGAGTTGGATAGCTGTCAAGTTCATCCAGGTCTTGATAGACTGGGACTTTGCTGGAATCTGCACACAGGGAGTAAATTCTAAATCCCTCCTATAAATAACAGATAAGAAGCATATGTGTGCAGGATATCTTGCAGGATCCTTACCAGACATGTTGGCACTTGAAAGAGGACTTGGAGTTGGTGGAGAAGGGTTGAAACTTCTTTCTGCCTCTGGGAGAAGTCTAATGGCGTCTATTCTTTCTTGGGAATTAGCAAGGGGAGGAGCAATCTTCCTGAAATCAGCTGCACAATAAAGAAGATAAATTAGTTCAGGATATGGAACAGGATAAGCGACAGGATCATTCTTAAACCCTAAATCCTACCCTTTCTCAACCATTGTACCGGATATTCCGTCCCACCAGGGATTGAGTCCCTTTTTACAAAGAAAAACTTGGATTGCCAACCATCCTCGTTCCTGGTGGCACGAAGTATCAATGGGTCACCGGAAGTAGAATAAAACAGAAATCTACATGATCCATGGCATCTAAGCTTGTAAGCCAGGGGGAGATCATGGATGGAAAGATCAGGAATGTGGTTTCTCTTGATCTGGTCAAGAACAGATAAAACACGCCAGAGCATTGGCATTGTTTGGCTAAAAGAGATTTTTGTGGTCTTAAAGAATTCGGTGATGAAATCCGGAAAGGGGAATCGTAGCCCTAGGGTAAAAGGGAAAGCACTAAAGCATATCCACTCGTTGGAGACCATATCTGACCGGATTTCACGGTCAAACGGTCTGAATATGGTTCCTTCCGGGAAGATACCGGAGGATTTTAAGGCTGACAGGTGGGCACTATCAAAGGTACACGCTTCCTTCTCCGGTTCTTGAAGAAGGTTTTGTTGGTAGAACGTAGGGGCCGAGTCACCTGAACTGGATCTTGTTTGGCGCGGCATTTGATCGACTGAATTTTTCGCCGGAGAGAAAAGATGAAGATAAATATGAAAGATAGAGAGAAAATGTACCTTTTCCTTGTCGATTATGATTAAAAAAGAAGATGAGGATGAGAAGATATGGGGTATGATGAGTAGATATAGGCTGGGTAGTTGCAAACGGTCATATCACAGGTCTTATCTCTTAATTGCCTCGGTTTGCGTAAAAAATGTAACCGTTAGTAATGAGGATACTAAACGGTAACATTTTTGGGGACAATTGTTGTGGGCTAATTTCTGAGCTCATATCCTGAGAAATATCTTGGCTTATATCTTGATTAAATAATATCTGTTCATGTCCGGGGTGCAGATTCAGGGTATTGGTAATATCCTGAATGGTATCCTCAGGATCACTAACGGATTATGTGCAGGTACGTGGGCTGGAAGCTAGCAACGTTCACAAAGACTTGTTCTGCGGAAGACTCGGTCCAAACCGTTCAAAGAAAGACGTTGAAGCCTTATTACTCGGTCTACGACGTTCGTGATGGAATATTCGGAGCATCCCATGTTTATAGGGATATTTGTTTGTATTTCGTTACTATAAATAGGAGGAACACCAGATCGAATAGGACACAACAATTTCACTGCAATCACACTCACTACACACTAACGCTTGTTCTTTCGCAAATTGTACTCTCACACGAATTCATTGTAACACTTAGCGATCTGGTTGATATCCTGCACTGTATCCTGAAGTTTAAAGCAATAAGAAGAACAAGGCAGCTGCGATTGTCAGCTCCCGAGGTTTTATGCCGGCGATCTAGATTGATCAAGGGCTTTCCTCATACATCTCGTGTCGTTTCCTTTATTTTTTACTTATTATTTGCTCACTGTTTGATCGCAGATACAGCTCAATATCCTGAGCCGTATCCTGAATACTGATTTTCTAAATAACTCAACAAGCATATTTTCTATAAACTTTCTAGCACACTACCTCACATTACTAATTTGATCACTAAATTGCTTCGGTAATTTTTGACCAAAACACCTGTACCTTGCTGTATCAGGGAATGCTGTAAGTGCCGTTCTTATAAAAGACCATGAAGGTCAGCAGTATCCTGTTTATTATGTTAGTAAAAGTTTGTTAGATGCTGAAACTAGGTATTCTCATTTAGAAAAATTGATATTAGCATTAATTATGGCATCAACGAAACTTAGGCATTATTTCGAGACACATAGGATACATGTTAAAACAAATTATCCTATCAAAAATGTGCTTAGGAAACCAGAGATGTCAGGCAGGATGGCCAAGTGGTCAGTAAAGTTGAGTGCTTATGATTTAGTATATGAACCTAGGAATGCCATAAAGTCTCAGGCTTTAGCTGACTTTGTGGCTGATTTTAGTAGTGACATTCAGGACGAGGTAGACCTAGAAGTTCAACAGCTAGGAGAATCCGCAGGATCCTGGACATTATATACTGATGGTGCATCTAATGTAAGAGGAGTAGGATTAGGAATACTACTAAAATCGCCACAGGGGGACATATTACCCCAGGCTATTAGGTGTGAATTTCCTGCTACTAATAATGAAGCAGAGTATGAGGCTTTAATTGCAGGATTAGAGTTGGCTAAGAGCATGAGTATCAAAAATTTGCAAGTATATGTTGACTCTTTGTTAATTACTAACCATTTTAATGGATCCTATGCAGTTAGGGGTGAGAAATTAATCGAATATCTTGATATTCTCAAAAAATTAGCAGGATATTTCGATGTTTTTGTACTTAAACAGGTACCAAGGGAGGATAATGCTGAAGCGGATGCCTTAGCAAATTTGGGATCATCGATCAAGATACCTGAAGGGACGCAAATACCAATATTACATGTCCTATATCCTGCAACGAATCCTCAGGATAAAGAAGTAGCTGGTATTCAGGATCCTGGAGTAGAACATCCTAAAGAGGATCCTAAATCCTGGACGGCTCCAATCATGAAATATCTCAAAGAAGGACACATCCCTGGAAATGAAAATCCTAAGGCATTTAGGATGAAGGTATCACGATTCACTATTATAGATAATATTTTATACAAGAAATCTCTTGCAGGACCGTATTTGAGGTGCTTGGAGGATCCTGAAGCCAAGGAAGTACTTCAGGATATACATGAAGGGGATTGTGGTAACCATGCTGGGGGCAGGTCGTTATTCTCAAAAGTATTAAGGACAGGGTATTATTGGCCAACAATGAGAAAAGATGCCGCAGAATATGCTCGAAGATGTGACGCATGTCAAAGACATAGTAACATACTGCATCAACCTGCTGAACCATTGTATCCGATTGTTTCCCCTTGGCCATTTATGAAGTGGGGTATGGATATAGTGGGAAAGCTACCGAAAGCTCCGGGAGGAAAAGTCTTCATGCTAGCAATGACGGATTATTTCTCTAAGTGGGTTGAAGCTGAAGCATTTGTTCAAGTTAGAGACCAAGAAGTAGTATCCTTCATAAAGAGGAATATCCTGACCAGATTCGGAGTACCAGCTGAGATAATCTGTGACAATGGTTCTCAGTTCATAAGCAAGAGGACTACTGACTTTTGCAAGAGTTGAGGAATCAAAATGATCACGTCTGCTCCGGTACATCCTCAAGCAAATGGACAAGCAGAATCCTCAAACAAGATAATTGTCAATAACTTAAAGAAGAGGCTTGGAGCCAAAAAAGGAAGATGGGCAAAAGAATTACCCTTTGTTTTATGGGCTGATAGGACAACGGTAAAAAATGCAACAGGCCAAACCCCATTTTCCTTGGTGTTTGGAGCAGAAGCAATGATTCCAACGGAAATGACGATACCTACTGCAAGATCTGTCTTAAGTGATCCTGAGAAGAATCCTGAAGCCATGAGTCAGGATTTAGACACTATAGATGAAAAGAGAGATGCGGCAAGGCTAAGGATGGCAGCATATCAACAGAGAATATCCAGGGCGTATAACAAGAATATTAGAACCAGAAGATTTAAGGTTGGAGATTGGGTGTTAAGAAAGGCTTTTCAAAATACTACTAATCCTGCCGATGGCAAGTTAGCTCCAAAATGGGAAGGACCATATGAGGTTGAATCAGAAGCAGGGAAAGGAGCATACAGACTCAAGAATATGGAGGGGGATATGCTACCGAGATCTTGGAATGCTATACACCTTAAGCTCTATTTCAAGTGAGTTTAGAATTCAATTTCTAACTCGGAGTGGTATGAATTCTATCTTTTTTAAATATGTTTTGGTTTAATTTGTTCTTTGAAACTCAATACTGACTTAAGCATCGGAGGGGTGTTAGCCAAGCTAACACCCACCTTAGTTTACAATTGTTTTGCAAGATATGTTTCAGGATATAGCTCCATGATATGCACTCAGGATAACTCAGAAGATTAGAGGATTGGCCCCCTCTCTTACGTTTAAGGGATACTGATCCCTTCAAAGGTTTAAAGGTATTCACCTTTCTTCGGAATTGGGTTTAAACACCTCGCCTGGAGCGCAAGTTATTCAGGGATAGTTCAAGGTGGCGGGACCAGTCCATGTAAAAGTGGCTGACAATTTCGTTACTGTTGGCTATATCCTAAATCCTAAAGGTATATGAGGATTGATCACCCTCTCTCACGAAAGGGTATTTTCATACTCTATAAGGTTTAAAGGTTTTCACCTTTCTAAGTCTTGGAGTTTATACACTCCCGCCTGTAGCGCATGAAAAATTGGGATTTTCCCCAGGATACAAGGGATTTATCTCCAGTACATCCTTGGGTTTTACCCTTGGGACGTAAAAAATCTCTTATGCAATGGAAACTGACATTAAATAGATTTCTAAGATACTTGAAGGCATTGTATACAGGGGACATTCCCACCAAGGTGATGGTGTAAAGCTAAAAGGATGAAGTTTGCAACTAATGCACTAAGTACCTTGCACAGGGGACATCTTCATTGGAAGAGTTGCAAAGGGATTGAAGTTTGGTAATAGGTTTATATCCTATTTCTGGTATGATCTTTCCTTTGTAAGCCTCATTTAAGTTTTTAGTGACATTATCTTGAGTATCCTGATATGTATCCTCAAAGTCCTTTTAAGGATATGTGATTAGGGTGTTTAAAACCAGTATTAGTTTGGAACTCTGATCATTTAAATATCAAAACTTGGTTTTGAAAAGATAAACTATTTTTTACTTTCTAAAGAAATTTTTACAAAGTTGAAGGAACATTTGGAAGATCTATCTAATAAAAGGCTTTTGCAGTATGTTGCTGAGCATACTGATCAAGATATTTTATAACATTTGGAACATCCATCTTGGGATCCACTTCAGCATCCTTCTCAGCATCGGTTGCCTTTTCAACTGTTTTAGAAGGTTCATCGACAGTTGATTTGGAAGAGGTCCCGCCAAGATTCTTCAGCTTGGTCTCCCAAACACCAACGTCCCAAGAAGGGCATTCGAAGCCTAATGTTTTGGCTTCATGAGCCATCTTCAACCTAGCCTGGAGAAGAGAAATGACGACAGAACTTTTGAGGCTTTCTCGGTAACTGACCATATCCCGTTCGTACTGCACATGGTCAGCTTCCAGATCGGCCTGGGCTTGAAGAGTAGCTTTGTTGAGAGCAACTTGGTGTTCTTGGGTCATAGCTTTGTATTTCTCCTCGTAATGACGAGACTTGGCGGCCGCGATCATGCCTTGGTCAGAGATTGTGATTTCTGCTTCCTTTAGCTTAGATTCAAGTGTTTTGTTAAGCTTGCAAGATTCTTGATATAAATGGACCAAACGCTCAAGACCCTACAAAGGTAAGAGGACAGGGATTAATATTATTAAATCTTTGAAAATAGTCTAAATTGCAGGATATGATATGAAGATATTAACCTGGTTAAGAAAAGAAGTCATAAAACCACTGGCTTCAATGAACCCGTGCTTTTCATAAGGAAAGGTGTCAGAAATGACAGGGGAATCGGGTTCTTTCCTTTTGCGGGAACTTGAACTCCGGGGCTTGGTAGCCGGTGAAGGTTTAGGAATGATGATGGCTTTGGAGCTGCTGGGTTTGGATGTAGCAGTGGTCTTGGAGCCAGGTTCTTTCTTGACCTGGATCTGGTCAGAATAGCTATCCAGTTCATCAAGGTCAAAGAATTCAGGGATCTTAGCTGGTGCTGCGTAAAGGGAAAAGTTTTACTCTTTATTTTATCATTATATTGTTTTGACTAATTATTTTGAAAGGAATTCTTACCAGACATGTCGGATGATGAGTACTGACTTGAACTCGGGACGTGTGTGGTGAAAGTCCTGTCTATTGCAGGTAACCGGTAAACGGTATTGATTCTCTCTTCTGACTCAGCGGTAGGAGGAGCAACTTCCTTGAAGTTCACTGCATAAAGACCAAAAAGAAGAATATTAATAGAGGATAACAATCAAATCGTCTATGAGGATATTTATGATCCTACCGGTGGTTAACCACTCCACCGGAAGGTTGGCACCCTCAGCAATGGAATCTCGTTTGACAAAGAAGAATTTGCGTTGCCATCCGTCTTCGTTTTTGATGGCTTTGAGAATCAGGGGTTTGCTGGAGGTCGAAAAGAGCAAGAACCGGCTAGAGCCGTGGGATCGGAGGCGATAAGCAATAGGTAAATCCTCGATGCAGAGGTCAGAGCAATGGAGGTTTTTGATTTGGTTGAGTACGATTAGTACTCTCCAAACCATGGGCATGGTTTGAGCAAAAGAGATGCCAGTAATACGAAAGAATTGCATCATGAATTCAGGAAAAGGGTATCGAAGACCTAATGAAAAAGGATATGCCGGAAAACAGATCCATTTGGTAGAAGAAACATCCGATCGGATTGACCGATCGAATGGCCTAAAGACCGTGCTGTCGAGGAAAGCGCCGGAGGCTCTTAAAGCTGCAATGTCTGCGTTGTCAAAAGCGCAGATCTCCTTTTCGGGATTTTTAAGAAGGTTCTGCTGGGTGAAGGTCTCGGCGTCCATTGCAAGTAAGATGAAGTAAATTGACAGGAAGAAAATCGGAAATGGAGAATTACCTGAAGGTTCTGTTGAAGATATCTGCTTTTCAAACAAGAAAAGAGAAGATATAGGGGCATCGTGGATCTCCATTGAGTAAAAAACGCGTTGGAAGTTACGATGTGATCTTGACCGTCGCTTCGTTTTAAATGCCTTGAGTTATGGGATAAGATTTTTGAAATATATCCGTTGGATTGGTATACCAACCGATATATTTGGGGACAATTGTTAGGGGTCATTTTCTTAACGTATATATCCTGACTAATATCCTGCCTATGTTTGTTCATTTGTGACCAGGATGCTGGAAGAGGATATTGCTAACATCTTGGGCGATATCCTGAGGCTTATTGAATTAACCACGTGCAGGTTAAGGGCTGAGAGTTGCTAACGGTCAAGAGGACTTCTTCTCCTCAAGACTCGGACAAATTTGTTGAGGAAGAGACGTTGAGCCCGAAAGACCAGGTCTACAACGTTCGAAGAAGGAATATTCGGTGGATCCCGCAAGTTTAGGGTAGTTTGTTATTTTATCTTTACTATAAATAGATGGGGGCGGATCAGCTTAGAACACACAATTTTTCACTAACACTCTCATACACTTACACTCTCTAGCTCATTGCAAACACCACACTTTTATTCAAGTTTCGTTGTAACACTTAGTCGATCCGTACCACATCCTGCACTGTATCCTGATTTTGGAAGCAATAGAAGAACTAGGCAGCTGCGATTGTCAGCTCCCGAGGTTTTATGCCGGCGATCTAGATTGATCAAGGGCTTTCCTCGTACATCCCGTGTCGTTTACTTTACTTTTGTTCATTGTTTGATCATAGATACAGCTCTATATCCTGAGCCGTATCCTGAAACTGTTTTTACAATTAACTTGATTAACATATTTTCGACACTCATTTCTAGCACACTACCTCACTTAACTAATTTGATCACTTAATTACTTCGGTAATTTTTGACCAAAACAAGAAGTTGTTGAAAAAGTTCCGATTTTTGATCATTCGTCTGATGAAGAAAGTGACAATTATGAAGAGGAAATCCGGAAGCTTGAATATCTTAAACAACAACTTCCATCTGATCAACGTAGTGGAAAGTTATTTTATGCCGATAAAATTGAAAAATTGAAAGAAAAACAAGATGCAAAAAGAAAGAATCAAAAGGCAGTCATTGTTAAAGAAGAGATCAGAGCTGAGAAGATTGAACAAGTTCCATTGGTCAAGATTGAGAAAGTAGAATCTGAAAAACCCGTATCTGTGAGTCCTGAACCAGAGTTAAAGAAAGAGGTTGCAGAAGATGCACCTATCTTTGATCATTCATCAGAAGAAGAGAGTAAGGATGAAAGTGTTCATGAGGAAAAGAAACAGGTTGAAAATATTTCAGCTTTAAAGGTTGAGATAAAAGTTGATGATAAACAGATTCTTGTTTTGCTGAAAAATTGTGAGAAGTTGACGTCTGAAAATGACAAACTGTTGAAGAATGTAGAGAGTTTGTCATTAGAAAACAAAAATCTTAAAAAATCAGAAATGTGTTGAAAAATAAAATACACAATTTGGAAAATGAAAAAGTAAAAATTGAGAAAGATTTTCAAAGTCAAATAAAAATTTTAGAAGATGAGAGAGATTTATTTGGTAAAAACAATCTTGAAAAACATATTGCAATCAATTCTCATCTTGAAAAGACTATTCGACTTGAAAAGGAAGCAGAATGTGCTCAAAAGAAAATCAAAGAGTTAGAAGGTAAAATCAGGGAATGGGAAGAAAAGTTGAAGGTTTTTGTGAATACTTCAGCTATTCCCTGCCAAAAACCTGTTAATTCAGTTCCAATAAGTGACAATGTCACAAACTTTGACAAAGTCAAAGTTGAAGATTGCGATGAGAAATCTGATGATGAAAATGAAAAAATTGAAAAAAAGAATTTATTTTTGAAGTTAAAAGAAAAGTTTCAAGAAACTGTTCCACAATCAACTGAAAAGGGAGAATGCTCTAAGCAAAAATCTTTGAAGAAGAAAGTGGAACAAAAACAAAAAGAGAAAAGTTTGAAAAATGTTCAAAAAGATAATAAAAGCTCATCAGATCGATCATCCAATCAAAATCAAAAATCACAAAAATTGAAAAATGAAAACTCAAAAACTGTTGGTAATAAGTGGTGCAGGTCGGACCACAGTGCTTCAAAGCCAAATCCAGCTTACAAGAGGAGAGATGGATATCACCAAGCCAAACAGTGCTATGATCTGAATGTTTGCACTGACAATGGTGATTGGTACGATAACAGAGTGTGTTACCGATGTGGTTATCAAGGACACATTGCTGTTAACTGCCAAGGTTGGAGTTATGAGACGAGGAGATGTTTTAACTGCAACATCAGAGGTCACATTGCCAGAGATTGCCCAAGGAGATCAAATGAAAGATTGAGGGTTAATTCTCAGAAGATGGCAAAGAAATCAGTCAATGTCAAGCCCAAAGAACAGAAGGTTCAAGAACCTAAAGTTCAAGAAACGAAAGTGAAACTTTCTCAGGGGCAGAAAGACAGACTGAGGAAAAAGAGAAAGAAGGCTAGAGAGTATCTAGAGAAGATTTTGTCCTCGGATACAACTGGTAAAGCAGATAAAAGTTCTGATAAATCGTCTTGCTCACCAAAGACTGACAAATCAAGCAAAACGAATTCTTCAGATACAAATCTGAGGACAGAGGAGAGAGTAAAAAAAGAGGGAAAGAAGAAAAAGAAAGTGGAGATTTCACTTCCTGGCGATGAATCTGTTTCTGTAGAAACAAAGGAGCCATATGTCGGCGATGAATCTGGCTCATCAAAGTCAGACAAGCCACATTCAGGCAATGAATCTGGTATGGTAAAACCAGAAGAGCCATGTGTTGAGGTAAAAAATGAGAATTCTGGTCTAATAATGGATGATGCAAAATTTTCACCATTGTTGAACAAGAATTCAAAATCACCCAAGGACTGTCAGGCTTGGGTGAATATGTTTAAATGAAAAACCTGACTTGCCGGAGTTCCCAGGTTGGTAAGCGTGGAACATGAATCGGCATATTTCTTGAGAAATTCACGAAAGTGATTTCGACTTACAAGTGGTAAATCAGGGACATTAAGTTGTACTTGATTTTCTACAAGTGATGTTTGAGGATTGATCTTAAAAACGTTAGTTTTTACAAGTGATTGAAGAAAACAAGGTGATGAAACCCCGAATTTGGGAAAAGACACACAAAACTTATTTTCCGGAAAAACCATTTTGATTAAAAAAAACTTAAGTGTTTTGAAATCACCATGGGAAAATAGTTTGTTGTGAGGGGGAGTTCTGATTGTTTATGCCAGGTGGATAGAGAATTGAAGTGATTCTCATCAAGTTGTCAAGTTTGTACAGTTTGTTTCAAATTTTCCCAGAAAATCAAAATTGAAACATATTTTGATTTTAGGGGGAGTAAAATTTTTAAAAAAAATTAGAACATTTGAAAATGTCAAAAACATTAAAAAATGCAAAAATGAGTTTTGTTGTGAAAAAGAGGAAATGATAGTAGATCAGTTGGACTGTCACAGCATGCTAAAGATATGAAAAGTTAAAATGTGATAAACGATCTCACTAACGATGTGACGGTAGGCTCAGCTAGATTAGTAGATTTGCGATAACGATACAAACTTAAATGAAAAAGTCTAGTTCTAGTGGGAAACATGGTCGAAAGCATAGTACTTAGTTTTGTCCTTCTTGATTGTGTGCCTACTCAGCAATCGCTGATTGTCGAAAGACATAAAACTGGTTAAGTTTGTGAACTTTCACAACTTTGCTGAAAAGTCGCTGTGATTGTGCATTTCATTTCGCAAAGATTTAAACTTGTTTTATTTCTTTATTTTGTTTAAGCATCGGACATCCTCTGCGTATACGTGAGTATCGACCTGGATGTTGTTGCCTGAACGTTCTGCTTTATTTTCTTTGGTGTTTCGTTTAAGCTTTGGATCACCTCTGCGTATACGGGAGTATCGACCTGGTGGTTAAAGCCTAAACAACTTCAACTTATTTTTATTTTCTTATTTTGTTTAAACATTGGACTTTCTCTGCGTATACGGAAGTATCGACCTGATTGTTAATGTTTAAACATTCTGCTTTGTTTTTGCACAAATCACAGTCGATAAAAGTTTAAAGGCATTACTTGAGTTAGTGTATTGCATGATGAGGGGATATGCTGAGATCGTGGGGTCCATAAGAACTTAGTGCTATCTTAATATACTTTAAAGTATCAGTAAGCAGATTGAAAGTTTTTAGATTGAGCTTAAGAGGACAAATATATCGTCAATCTACGTGAATCGTTTAGAATTGAAAATGTTTAAAGCTTAATGGTGCTAGTGATTGGTCACATAAACTGATATGATCCTCTTACACAAACTCACAAAAAAATAGTGTCTGTATATATTTCTTTACTGCATTTCTGTTATAATCAAAAATCCAAAAAGATTTTAGTGTGTTTTAGCATAAATTTTGAAAAATACAAAAATATTTTCGACAACTGATGTTGAAAATCTGATTTTTAAAATTCCAAGTGCTAAACAAGATGAACTGGTTTGGGAATGTGTACTGAATTGAAATATTTTGATTTGAGAAAGAAGTTGAGATTAGTTAATTGAGATCATTAATTTGAACTTGATGTAACTATTTCCAGTAAGTTTTTCTTATTGATTTAAGTAAAAACTTATGTTTTTGTGAGAATATTGTGTAGGAAATGAGCTGATCAGAGATAAAGCCAGGGATTGATCTCAAGGTGATAGCTAATTCCAGACAGCGATCCCATCATGATGAGAGGGGGAGTCTGACGAGGTTAGAGCCAAAGAGAAGATCCTGGTATATGCCAAGAAAGAAAAGAGACTGATAAAGACTGAAGATGCAAAGACTCGACACTTAAGACTCGTCAACATCTGAGGGGGAGTCTGTTGGTGCATTCATCTGTCGTCTTCGTCTTATGTCGAGTTTCGGGTTCGTTGCGAAGTTGTTCAAGCATGATGTCATGATGACATCATCAAAGTGACATCATCAATGACATCATCACAAGAAGACAAAAGCATTTATGTTGAAGTAATTAGTGATTTCGTTCATTTGTCATATTCTGATTTCGTTCTTATGTAAAATGATGATTTCGCTCATTAGTCAAAGGTGATTTCGCTTATATGGCATGTGGATGATTCCGCTTTTGTGTCATGTCACTATAAGCGAAATCAACAACCTATAAATAGGGTCGTATGAGCGGAATCACATGAGAAGTGAGAGGTGTGTTCTTCCGGTGAGCCACTTCCTTTGATATTATCTAATTCATATATATTTATTTTCATGTATATCTATCTAGGTGTTTAATTTACTTAATTAATCTTGCTTAGCTTAATTAATCTTGCTTAGCTTAATTAATCTTGCTTACTGATTAATTAATCTTACTTAACCGATTAATTAATTTTAACGGTTTAATCAAGTAATTTACTTAGTAAATTAATTAAATAACGTAACTAGCTGATTAATTAACTTACTTAGCTTACTTAACTGCTAAGTTTCCTTTCCTGTTAAGTTGCCGTAGCTATTAAGTTTTCTAAACCGCTAAACTATCTTAATAGCTAAGTTTGATATACTAGTTTAACAGCTTCCTGATTATGAGTTCTAATTTCTAGACACAAGAACTCGTATTAGTGTATTAACTCAATTCAACTTTAACGATAATCACGAGATCGAAACCCTCACAATGAATGACAAAGTATAGCCAGATATTGGCAGCACTTAAACATCCATTGGATCGGTTTTAATCGATCGGATAAAGTATCGTACCAGTGATTAAAGTTATTACCCTAATAACGGGCAGAGTTTCGGGGTTTAGGCTATAATATCGAGCTACTATTTTGCTATAATAGAAGCTAAAAGAAGAAAAGAATTGAGCGAATTGAATTGAAACTATCGGCTGCTATATATAGGCTGATTTTTGAGATCCACGCGGCCCGCGTAAGCCTGAAGGAAATCCTTCGCGGCCCGCGAGAGATGATAGGACGGTTTGAGGGTTGCTGAGTCATGGCGTGGTCGTGACACGTGGACGACACGTGTCTTAAAACTTATCCGGAGATCTTCAAGCTGTCGCGGCCCGCGTAAGCATAGCTTAAATCTTACGCGACCCGCAAGCGACCAGAAAATCTGAATTTCTTGGTTTTTCATGGAATTTAGGGTTTTAGGTGTCCGGGTTCGTAGTTACGGAGTGTTTTAGGACATCCTCGTGTAGGTCCTTACATCCTCCCCACCTTATTTAAAATATCGTCCTCGAGATTTACTGGAACAAGTATGGTTACTTCCGTCTTATTTTCGATACCCAAGTATATTCTTGCCCACGCTTTAAGTCCTACTTCACCCTGACCAGAACTAATCTTGCATGTTTTTGGAATTCTCATGATTGACTGATACGGTCTTGCATTTACTTCTATGTTTTGAGGAGGCATAGCTAAAGATTTCTAAGTATTTCATGAAACGTATCATGTATACTTACCATTTTAGCTGATAAGCTACTGGTCCATTTTGCTTAGTTACTTTAATGGTTTGACATTCCTCGGACTTAACTTCCCTTTAAACACAGAGAGACTTTTAGTGATATCCTTTCTCTGATTTAAATTTCAATGGTTTGCCGATCTCATGGCCTGATAGTTGCTTTTCTCATATGTATGTCTAGCATACTGGATGATACTATCATTCATAAAGTGTTTTAAACGGCTAACACTAGTACTTGTAGACCGATTATTGGAGAATCTTATGAGTGATAAATGATAGTCCTATTTATCATACATGCACTTAGCATGTCTTTCTATGTTTGCAGTGTTCCTTCATACTGCTCAAAATAAGTCGGGTTAAAATTTCCCCAGAAATGAGAAGTAATGTGACTATCTTGATTTGATGCAATACATAACGGGATTCTATGTAATGAGACTATTTCGTCCTCATATAACTTAACCAAGTGTCTTATACTAATGGGTTTCCTTTATTGGTAGGGATTGAGCAGACTTGGTTAATCGATCCACAATCTCCCAGATTGTGTCGTTACATTTTCTTAGGTTGGGTAATTTGGTAACAATATCCATTGTTATCAATCTCATTTCCATACTGATGTTGAGGTAAACCTAAAGGGTTCTAATGCTCAACTTTAACTTGATTGGATACTTAGAGACATATCTTGCTACACCCTTTTTCATTTCAATTTATCAGTAATTCAAACCTTGATACCTCATATTACTTACACGATGTATCAAATACTTAGTTCTATGGGTTCCTTCGAGAATCCTTTCTTGCAGGTTTCCTTGAATAGGTACCCGAATTCTTTATGGAATCACAAATTTCCATTAGTTCCTTTTTCTGATTCCTTCATTATTTCTTTATAATTCTTCAGCATCATCCTTGATTGCTGTTTCTTGGGTACTCTTTAATTATTTCATTAAATCTATCTGCAATTTACTCTAAGAGCACGTACTTGATTCGGCTTCCTATGAGACTTATGACTTAAAGCATTAATTACTACATTAGTTTTAACTTTGTGATATAACAATCGGTGTTGTTCCAAGTCTCGGATGAATTCTAAGTTTCTTCTCACGATCGGGTGATAGTCTAAGTAGATTCTCTGGGAAACGTCGTTTGGAATTTCTTTCAGTTCCATGCCTCTAGTGTTAATGAACTCCGAGACCATATACGCTATGTCTTACTTCCGTGCATAACTCGCAGCTTTTCTCATAGAGACGAACTTTGTCGGCTAGTCTGTCTTGCCTCCTTGTGGTCACTTCTCCGGTTGGCTTGCAAACCTAAACCTAAGTCAGCAATCACCTCTGGAATCATCGTTTCCATGTTATTTCTTTTTATGAAGCAGACAGGATTTCCTTTCTGTCAGTTCTTTTCATTCTTTCCATTTCATGGCATATGTCTTGATCCTGTGTTTCGAAGATCGGGTTTCACTATCTAAATGTCTAAATTTTGAAGCATACCTTACTTCATTTTTCTTAAAATATATACTAATGGTTTGGACAACTTTAGTCCTTTGAAGTCTATGTATTTCGTAACAGCTTCTTTATTACTGGAAATCTTTATATGTGAAGAGAGTCTTTGTAGGTGCATCTAGTCGCGGTTACTCTTATCTTCGCAAGAGTTCTTAAGGAAAGTAAAATTATTCTCATTAGCGAAGGTTTTGAGACGTTTTGTACCTAGCACAACTTTTCCTAATGCGTTAATAATCTAAGGTAACGCAGAGGGAATTCTTATACTTTCGATGGCGTCCCAACTTTAAGGGTTCACATCGTTCATCTTGTCGCACGAGTTACGAAACGGGTGATCAAATGGAATAGTTTTTGATGTCGGAATTATAGATGTATACAAGAGATTCCTGATAAAAATTCTAGAATTATTATTGACACACAGGCTCGTGATGTATTTTAAATTATCAATCCTTATGGTTTTTGAATTTCTTTATTGATATACATATCTATATAATCGTATACTGTAATATACATACCATTCATAAGGACAATGTATTTAACAGATTCACAATTCCAAAGACAAGTCAGACATCAGGTCATGATACTATTTAGGGAATTCTGTCACTTGTATGACATATTATATACCCCATCTTACCCGGTTCTCGCCGGATTGTAACCTCATCTTACCCGGTTCTCGCCGGAGAGGTAATTTGTATTTCCCATAAATAGAATCTTCTCAATTCATGATTAAAAATGAATCTTTTATTAGAGCTTTTATCAAAGAACAAGGTAATTAGTATTCACATGATGGATCATATTCTAGAACCCAGTAGTACCAATAAACAAGAAATAACAGTGGCCAAGTGTTATCGCTTATTTACCATACTTGCAACGTTCTAGTCATCATCCTCATGGCATACTAACACCCATCACATTTTATTTATGCAAGTAATTAGCTTATCTCGAAGCTTATACTAAGGCATCTTTCTTAAGTTCAAGTCTAAATACTATCCTTGTTGCTACCCGTTAATAACAATTTCCTAACTCTTTCGTTTAAGCTTAGGTATTATTACAACACCCAATTGCTTAAACAAGTGGCTTTGATACCACCTTCTGTCACGACCCCCCGACCACACCCTGTACGGGAGCCGCGAGCAGTCAAGTGGTACCGGTGGTTATTTTGAAAAGTATTGCAGCGGAAATGTTCATCAGGACCATGAGTTAGGAAAAATATCAGAGTTTTGAAAACACCGGATTTTATTTATTAAATAGATGGGATAAAACCCATGTTTTACAAAGGTAGCTTTAAAAATAACATTTAATTCATTTGATAAAATAGGCCACTTCTTTAAGCCGTTCGGTGTCGTGTCACAACTCTTATTCCAATCTACCGTAATCACCTGAAACGCGTTTTAAAAACATTTGGTCAGCAGGAAATACTGGTGAGTTCATTCATTTTTGTACAAAATATATTTGTTATAATTCACAGTATTAAGAGCGATTACAAAGTTTATATATCAACCAATTACCCCAAATCGGTATTTGTCACTCGACTCGTTTCTGTGACTATGGTCAGATCACCCATTGGCTAACTCGTTGTCCAATGGTGACGGGTATCAAGTAATGTATACAAAACCCCACATACCGGCAGTAATTGAAGATTACAAAGACTTAATCCCTGTAATTATAACCTTGAAAACAAATAGGGTTTTGTAAAACATTTTAATAAAAAGAGAATGACTCACCTTGTTAGCATATAGTCTTGATTAAACAAGCATCTTGATTCTAAGCATCTACTTTATAGTTCTGAATCCTCTGATGATTAAGCATCCATTTTGATTGTAAGTGTATGGGGTAGAGTTTCGAGTAGTTAAACATTTATTTTAACAGAATGGAATACGTATTAGTGTTAAACCTAATCAAATCTAACGATGGTCACGAGATCCGAACCTTAACGAAATTCACAATGTATAGTCTTGTTTAGACAGCACTTTGGCATCCGTTTAACGAAATTCACAAAGTACAGTACTTTGGCATTCATTAGTTGGTTCCTGAATCGATCGGACAGAATATCGCATCGGTGATTATTGGTTAGAACACCAACGCATAGAGAGAAGAATAAAAGAAATGAGCAAAGAAAAATGAATCCTAAGCTTCCTATTTATAGGTAGGAAATATGAAATTTCTAGGAAGTTTCCTATATGCTTTCTAGGAAATTTCATATACCTTTTCTAGGAAGTTACCTATATATTTTCTAGGAAGCTTCCTACCTACATATATATCCTCTTACACCTTCCTAGCAACTTCCTTTGATATTATCTATTTCATATATATTTATTTTCATGTATATCTATCTAGGTGTTTAATTTACTTAATTAATCTTGCTTAGCTTAATTAATCTTGCTTACTGATTAATTAATCTTACTTAACCGATTAATTAATTTTAACGGTTTAATCAAGTAATTTACTTAGTAAATTAATTAAATAACGTAACTAGCTGATTAATTAACTTACTTAGCTTACTTAACTGCTAAGTTTCCTTTCCTGTTAAGTTGCCGTAGCTATTAAGTTTTCTAAACCGCTAAACTATCTTAATAGCTAAGTTTGATATACTAGTTTAACAGTTTCCTGATTATGAGTTCTAATTTCTAGACACAAGAACTCGTATTAGTGTATTAACTCAATTCAACTTTAACGATAATCACGAGATCGAAACCCTCACAATGAATGACAAAGTATAGCCAGATATTGGCAGCACTTAAACATCCGTTGGATCGGTTTTAATCGATCGGATAAAGTATCGTACCAGTGATTAAAGTTATTACCCTAATAACGGGAAGAGTTTCGGGGTTTAGGGTATAATATCGAGCTACTATTTTGCTATAATAGAAGCTAAAAGAAGAAAAGAATTGAGCGAATTGAATTGAAACTATCGGCTGCTATATATAGGCTGATTTTTTAGTTCCACGCGGCCCGCAAGAGATGATAGGACGGTTTGAGGGTTGCTGAGTCATGGCGTGGTTGTGACACGTGGACGACACGTATCTTAAAACTTATCCGGAGATCTTCAAGCTGTCGCGGCCCGCGTAAGCATAGCTTAAATCTTACGCGGCCCGCGAGCGACCAGAAAATCTGAATTTCTTGGTTTTTCATGGAATTTAGGGTTTTAGGTGTCCGGGTTCGTACTTACGGAGTGTTTTAGGACATCCTCGTGTAGGTCCTTACACCCAACGAACCTTGACAAATCGAATCCGTTTGTTCTTCAACTGTTTGACTGCACGGTCCGTTAAAATCTCGTGACGGGGACAAAACTCTCTCATCATAAGAGCTCGGAGCTCTTCCCAAGTTTGTACCATCGCCACATCGGCACCCCTATCACGCATCACACCGTTCCACCATGTAAGAGCATGCTTCTCGAACACACTTGATGCAAATTCAACCTTACGCTCATTCGGACATTGCACATGTCTGAATGTGCTCTCGATACTTTCGAACCACTGCAGGAGCGCAGTTGCTCCTTGCGACCCAGAAAACTTCAACGGCTTAGCAGAATTGAAATTCTTGAAACTACATTATGCATTATTGTTGTTATATAGTTGATGGATCTGGGTCACTACGCTTGGAAGCACTGCAGCCATTTGTTGAGCAACAAGGGATGCGACTTCTTCACTGGTTAAAGGTTGTGCATCACGTCGAGGAGGCATTGTCTAACAAGGAAACATGAGAAACGAGTGAGGTTGACAATTGGAAAAACAAAAGAGGTATTGAAAACATTGAAAAAACACAAGGAAGACGATCATTCGTTTGTTACCTCGAACAAACAAACAACACGCAGTAACAAACAACACAAGGAAGACATGCTCGCCTATAAGTGAACACTCACCCCAAGAGTTCCCAGGTAAGAGTGAGTGGTCCGATACTGCGGATTTGTACGAACACTCTAGCCTTAGACAGAAAACTCAGGGTACAGGCATTCACTCTTCCAGTTTGCACGTGTTCACATTATTTAGACCCAAACTTTGACGAGATTTTGAAAACTTAGAAGGCACAAAGCCAAAAATGAATTAAACTAGAAGGTTTCAAAACCTTATAATCAATCATCCAAGAACTGATGATTAATTTTCGAAGCGGATTTGTTATTGTGTTCTCGTTGTGGATATCACCTAAGGATAGGTGACGGTATTGTTTTAAAATCTAAACGCAAATCTTCTTGCGTTAGGGTCCTAGAAAGTTATAGTCTAGGTCAAAGCATTACTAATAACCTAATTCCCTATAACAATTGGCTCTGATACCAACTCTTCTGTCACACCCCGACCGCGTTAAAACAACGAAACCGCGGCGCAAACGTCGAGGAGTGTTGTAACAGAAATATTGTTCCACAACCATGATAATCAAATGTTTCGTTTCATTAATTTATTTAATAATTTACATTGTCTTAAAACCAAACAAACAAGTTACATATCGTCTATCATTGTTTTTATGTCACTAAGGCCACGTCCAGATCCTAAGTGAACACGCTTCCTAGCAATCAACATCAAGCAAGATTACCTGAAACATATGTAAAAACAAAGTCAGCAAAGAAATGCTGGCGAGCACATAGGTTTTGTGAGAGTGTCGGATTCATGGCTCGTTTATATGTTGCAGTACCTCATTAGACTACAAGAGTCAAAAGTACAAACCTCGTTTTGAAAAGTGTATTGCAACATAATTAACCAACTCAAAATAAATTAGTTATAGTTTATAAAATCGTGTAGCCATGATTCTTAACCTCAAAAACATTTGTTTTAGTAAACCAAATCGTAAAACATCTCGTAAAAACTCGTTAATAAAACTTGTATGGTTTATATCATTTCGAAAACCTCGTTGTGTGACATCGTTTCAAAATCGTTTCCCAAGTGAACTAAATAATGACACGAAATGTAATATGATAAGAGCACTTATATATAAGATGTACCAGCAGCGTATCTACCATGCTTTTATCATGCTACACCCGCCCCATTATCTAATCACAACCCAAAACCAATCGTTTAATCAAATCGTTTATCTCGTTTAAGTCGTATCAAATCGTTTAACTCGTCCCAAAATCGTTTTCGTTTTAACTGTGAAACTACTTGTGGTCGTCTCGCTAATAACATTCAAACCTTTGTGACTCGACTATCTCGAAATTCGCATTAACAAACCACTAAAGGGTAAGTTAACAATCATCAGATTCAGTCGTTACCTACATAACCCCCACACATAACCATGGGTATAGTCTGATAACGGGATTTGTCAGATCCTATGGTACCATAACCTAATACTGGTCGGCTTGATCAATGTTAATGAATGTCATTCGTTATGTAAATATGTCCAACAAGTTCGTTCACATTATCAAAATCGTTCTTAGTTTAATATAAACCATGTTAATCGTTTTTGAAAACATCGTTAAAATATCGAAATCGTTTTAATACATATGAATCACCCCAAAACAATCAAAAACAGTAAAATAGGGGAACTATGTACTCACATTGAATGGAAAGGTATCCTTGATCTAAAGAACTTAGCGAAGCTCAGGCAAACCAAGGAAATTCAAGTAGTACCTAGTAATCGGATCACTAGTAAATAAATTGACACCTAAATCGGAGGATCGGATAGAATGAGGTTTTGTAAACCAAATGAGTATTGGAACTCATGTGATATGGTTTAACAAAGCCTACATTCTAAATCGGAACCTAACCTAAGTGCTTTCGACCCGTTATGACCCATTAAGGTAGCTTACGCTACTTTAACGCGTCGTTCACGCAAACGCGCGTTCGAGACGTCTAACTAGTCCTATGACAAGTATTATATGCCCTAACATGTTTAAATAGGTTGTATAATCAGTTTAGGTGACAAAAGTTAAGTTACATATGCTTAAAGTCCAATTATGCATGAAAAGGGCATTTTGGTCATTTACCTAAGGCATATAAAATACCTATCATACAACTACTTAAACTAGGTGACCATAAGGTATAACCTCGGAAGGTTATTCCCTATTCAACTATGGTCACTAAACATGCTTGGTCAGATCCTAAAAATCGACCAAACGGGTCGAGTTCAAAAGTCCAAGCGGTGGTTTAGACCGCTTGACTTACGACTCTAAACAAGCACTAAACTAAAAGTGACGAGCTAAACATGTTGAAACATGTTTAACTAAGTTAGAAAACAGGTTTTGATATCAAAACAAAGTGTTTTGATACCCCAGAGTAGTTTGGTTGCAAAATACGCTTAAATGCGCATTTTGACCGAAACTACGACTCCTCACTACGCCTAGTCAACGTGGTAATCAGTATAGTCACTAGGGACTATAACCATCGTGATTACGCTCACGTTGCAAAGTTCAAACGAACTTTGTGTTGACCAACTCGTGGTCAAAGCAGAAAGTCAAACACTGTTTGACTTTCACGCTCGAAAAGCGATAAAAGAACGAAAGAAGCTTACAAAGGGTCCAAGCTAGGGAGAACTTGATCTTAATATCTCAGGTATGAAGTATTATAACTTCAACTTATAGAAATCAGATCAAGGGTGCAGAAAATGGAGTGAAGGCATGGCTTTATATAGTTTTCGCAAAACCGTTAGGATCGTTTCTTGCTAAGGAGGGAACGATCTAAGCCATACATGTGGGCTAGTGGTTTTAGAATACAAGGGGTACTCAAATACCAGTCCATAGCATCCAAAAACAGGGATTAAAACCATTAGAGCAAGTGGTATTGACCAGATTCAATGGTTCTGCGTTTCTGATGATCTGGGCACTGCATACGGACTGCAAGAGACCACACATACGGTCCGTAAGGCCTCATACAGACCGCACTTTCAGAAAGTGACAATTTAGCCCCTGCACCTTGTTTCGTCGCATTTCGGCACCTCTAACACCCGCCAAACCCATTTTCAAGCTCCACAATGATGATAAAGCATAGGGAACATGAAATATGCTTAAAAACATCTCGGATGTCGGTTCGTTCGGGAAGAAGGGAAAGCTAAGTCCAAGGTACGTATGACCATTCCCAATAATCCAGCGAATAGGACAAGTTGCCTATCGTTTACAACTACCAGAAGAGCTAGCCAGGGTACATGACGTATTTCATGTATCCAACCTCAAGAAATGTTTATCAGACGAATCCCTGGTAGTACCTCTTCAAGATGTAGAGGTAAATGAAAAGTTAAAATTTGTGGAGAAGCCACTGCAAATAGAAGACAGAAAGGTCAAGTTTCTCAAACACAAGCGACTAGTGTTGGTCAAAGTCAAGTGGGAATCAAAAAGAGGACCTGAATACACTTGGGAGCTGGAATCAGAGATGAAGCGAAAGTATCCCTACTTGTTCCAGTAAATCTCGAGGACGAGATTTTATTAAGGTGGGGAGGATGTAACAACTCTCACCAAAACTATTATTTCTTATTATATTTTATCCAATAGGAAAACCTTAATTGAGACCCCCAAGTAATCCTGCATAACCCTTAAAATTTTCAGAACAATCGGAATCAGGATCAGGGCCCCTAAAACTCAGGGGGGGTATTCCCTAGTCGGTAATATCCTTACAGTTTTTTATAGGAATCGAATTTTAACGAACGGTCGACTCACCCAAGCTACTGAGACACGTGGCTACCCTATGCTAAAAGTGACCTCTCGTGACATGCGGGCGCGCCGTTTTTCCAGTATAAATTCAGGGGTTTGGCACTTGAAGTTTGGTGTTGGTTCGACGTTAAAATTCGTTTTCTACACCGAGATATCGTCTGTTTACTCCAAAAACACACACAGTCACGAAATTCTGCCGCGATAACAGGGTAATAACTCGATCACTGCTATGATTTAATGTCTGATCGATAGAAACCAATCCGATGGATGTTTAAGTGCTGCCCAAACTCGGGTTATGCTTTGTCATTCGTCGTGAATTCGATGGATGTTTAAGTATCGCACTTTGTCATTCATTGTGAAGGTTTTGATCTCGTGAGTTGTCGTAAAAGTTGGATTAAAGTTATTAACCTAGTTTTCGTGTGCATTGTTATTTGAATTAGGTTAACAGGCTTATCAGTAGGCTAAACTCTGCCCGTTTAAATCTGCAATGTGAGTCATTCTCTTTTTACCAAATTGCTTTCAAAAATCATATTTGTTTTCAAAGTTATAATTACAGGGATTAAGTCTTTGTAATCTTCAATTACTGCCGGTATGTGGGGTTTTGTATACAATACTTGATAACCGTCACCGTTGGACAACGAGTTAGCCAATGGATGATATGACCATAGTCACAGAAACGAGTCGAGTGACAAATACCGTTGGGTAATTGGTTGATATATAAACAATGTAATCGCCCTTAATACTGTATATTATAACAATGTGTCGTTTTGTGCAAAATGAGTGACTCGCCAGTATTTCCCTGCTGATAAAACCTTTTTAAAACATGTTTCAGGTGATCTGCTGTGATCCAGGAAAAGTGTCGTATAGCACTACACGCTTGAAGAAGTGGCTCGATTAAATAAAGAAACATGTTTTTTTTTGTAAAATAGGGATTTCCCAGTGAAATTCCCTTATTGTAAATTACGGGGTTTGTCCCGGATTATGAAATAAAATAATCGGACATTTTTCAAAAGTTTAAACGATCCTGTTAATAATTCCGCTGCCAAATTAAATACCACGGGATTTCTGTCCCGCGGCTCCTGGACCGGGTCAAACCGAGCCGGGGGCCGTGACAGAAAAATGTGGTATCAGAGCCACTGATTTAAGCCAATTAAGTATTTAGAAATACTTAATTTTTCTAATTGCCATTCTGTGACTATGTGTTTTTGTGTTATTTGACTATTTGTTAGTTTACAGTATGGGCAAGCAAAGAATTTCGGACATCTATCGTCAATTAGATAGTTCACCAAAAGATAAGGGAACCTCATTTCAATCAAATTCCTCAAGATACACAGCAGATACTGAGGAATGAATATTTATTCGTAAGGCACAGTTTGAGAAACCACTTACCATTAAGAAAAGAAGTTGGATTATTAGAAAAAGTCAAGAGAAAATAAAGAAGTCACAACCAAAAGGAGTGATGGTTAATAAGGAAACTCAGGAAATAGGCAATAAACTACCATGGGAAAATGAATTAGATGAACAGTGGGCAAATCTCTATATGTTAGCCACTAAAGCAGTAAATGTTAACTTTTAGTTAAGTTAAACTGCCAAAACCGGACCAACCAATGAAATTAGATCTCAACACCCTGACCCAGTACTAGCACCCATATCATCTATAAGCCAGAAACTTTAAAGGAACTTTGCCCATTAGATAAACAACTTAGTAAGAGAAGATAGAATAAACCTTATATAAAAGCATGTTAAACATAATATTCCTAGATAGACTAAAATAAAATTATGAATGTACAAACCCTAGTATATTTTGAATTTCAGTGTAATTTGTAATAGACATGTATATATATAAAAGTCGCAATGTTTGCCATTTTTCTGTCTGTACAGTAATACTTGAATGGTTGTACGAAATATTAGCCTGTGATAATTAATAATTGATAAAAATTCAGATGGAACACGCTGGTAATGAACAAGTTAACGAGGGTAACCAATCCGCGCAAAACCGTGAAGATCAATTTCTGAATAGACAAGATATAGAAAACATCGTTGCTCAGGGAATAGCCAATGCTATTCCAGCAATTCTTGCTGCTGCGCGAAATCCAGTTGAACCTAAACAAATTATTCCTAGCTAACGTACTCATGAAGACAACTTCAGTAATAGTGTAAATGGAGGCAGTAACATTAATAATAATGATAATGATGTACCGCAAGCCCCAATTCTCAAAAGAATGAAAGCTGCAACGCCTGGTTGCACTTACAAGGAGTTTCTTGCCTGTAAACCCGACTGCTGCACTGCGTTGGTTGGAGAAAACCGAGGCAGTAATTAAGATAAGTAAATGTGCTGACGAGGATAAAGTCATGTATGCTTCTCACTTTTTCAAAGAAGAAGCATTAGAATGGTGGAATACGGTGTTGCAAGCCAAGGGAAGCGACCTGGCCTATGCCATGAGTTGGGAGGAGTTTAAGCGCCTGGTGGAAAGAAAATTTTGCCCAGAATATGAAAAAGAGCAAATGGCGAACAAATTCCTAAGCCACCGGATGGTGGATGTTGATTGCCGAGGGTATACTTCGAAGTTTTTTGAATATGCCAGAATTGTGCCTACTCTGGCTTCGCCAGATCCGGTACTTATTTCTCGCTACATTTGGGATTTAATTAGCGAGATCTGTGACATTGTCAAAGCTGCGAGACCCCGCACAATCGATGATGTGGTAGAACTAGGCAACACTTTGACTGACGGACTGGTGCGTACACGAGAAGAAAATAGGAAGAAGGAATTGGCTCAGAAAATTACCCAAGGATTTCGTGTGGGTAATAATAGCAATTTCAAGAAAAGAGGAACTGGGCAATCTTCCACTCCGCCGTTCTGCAGGAACTGCAGAAAGAAACATTTCGGAAAACGTAATGAAACCTGCAACTTCTGCAAAGTTGTAGGACACCGTGAAGAAGATTGCAGAAAGAAAACAAGGGTCTGCTTCAACTGTGGAGAAGCTGGGCATTTCAGACCAGAATGCCCCAAATTGGTCAAACCAGCAGACAACAAAGCCAAACCGGCAGACGGAGCTACCAAGAAGAATGCAAGAGCATTCCAACTAACCACGTAGGAGGCCGAACTAATTCCTGACGTAATAGCCGGTATGTTCTTAGTTCACAACGTGTATGCAAAAGTATTATTTGACTCTGGTGCAAACCAAAGTTTTATAAATACTTCATTTTGCCAAGCTCTTAAGTTACCCTTAACGAAACTTAGGCAAGTTTTAACAGTAGAAACGGCAAACGGGAACTCTGTTAATATAGATACGGTTTTGCAAAAAGAAAATATAGAACTTTCAGGTCATAAATTTTATGCAAACCTATTACCCATGAATTTAGCTGGATTAGATGTCGTGTTAGGAATGGATTGGTTAGTAGCCAACCATGCTCGAATCCTTTGTGATAAGAACTCTAAAGAAATTCGTGCACCCACAGGAGAAGTAATTATGATTACAGGGGATAAGCCTTGAAAACCCATGAAGTTCATTTCAGTAATGAAAGTTGCTAGTTATGAACGAAAGCAAGGAATAGTGTATATGATTTCGGTAATCATTAGCACTAAGGGTAAGGAACTTAAGGAAATTCCTATAGTCTCAGAATACCCAGATGTAGTTCCAGAAGAGTTACCAGGATTACCACCGGATAGGGAGGTAGAATTTAGAATTCATTTGATTCCTGGAACTACACCCGTAGCAAAGGCACCTTATCGTCTAGCACCCACCGAAATGTTAGAACTGAAAAAGCAATTAGATGAGTTGCTAAGTAAAGGATTCATACAACCTAGTTCATCCCCTTGGGGAGCACCAGTGTTGTTCGTAAAGAAAAAGGATGGTTCGATGCGAATGTGTATCGATTATAGGGAACTGAATAAGGTTACAATTAAGAATCGATACCCATTACCTAGGATTGATGATCTCTTTGATCAACTCCAAGGAGCTAGATATTTTTCTAAGATAGATTTACGCTCCGGATATCATCAGTTGAAGGTGCAAGAAGAAGACATACCTAAAACTGCTTTCAGAACTAGGTATGGTCATTACGAGTTTACAGTTATGCCCTTTGGACTAACAAATGCTCCTGCAGCATTTATGGACATGATGAATAGGGTCTGTAAACCATACTTGGATAAATTTGTAATTGTCTTCATCGACGATATACTTATTTATTCCAAAAGTCAGGACGAGCATTGTGAGCACCTGCATGCACTCTTAACTTTGTTAAGAAAAGAAAAGCTTTATGCCAAATTCTCGAAGTGTGAATTTTGGCTACAGGAGGTGCAATTTTTAGGACACATGGTGAATCACGAAGGTATTCACGTAGATCCTGCTAAAATAAAAGCAATCACCGATTGGAAGGTCCCGCAATCAGCTACAGAAGTTAGAAGTTTTCTAGGATTAGCTGGGTATTATAGGCGCTTTATTAAAGATTTTTCTAAGATAGCTGTGCCATTAACTAAGCTAACCTGTAAAACCGCTAAGTTTGAATGGGGACCTAAGCAGGAAGAAGCTTTTAGGATTTTAAAGAAAAAGTTAACAAACACCCCAATTCTCACCTTACCAGGAGGAACAAAAGATTTTGAAGTATACTGTGATGCTTCTAGGCTAGGATTAGGATGTGTACTAATGCAACGCAAGAAGGTAATTGCGTATGCCTCAAGGCAATTGAAAAAACATGAAGAAAATTATACGACACATGACTTAGAATTAGGAGCAATAATTTTTGCCCTTAAAATTTGGAGACATTATCTGTATGGAAGTAAGTTTATAGTTTATACAGATCATAAAAGCTTAAGATACATATTTGGGCAAAAAGAATTAAACATGAGGCAAAGAAGGTGGATGGAAATTCTAAGTGACTACGACTGTGATATTCAATATCACGAAGGAAAGGCAAATGTAGTTGCAGATGCCTTAAGTCGTAAGTATAATGAAAAGCAAAAGCGAATTCGTGCTCTTAGATTAAGTTTACAAATAGACTTGATGGAACAACTGAAGAATGTTCAGAAAACAGAAATCAAGGATGATGCTGAAGGAATGAAAGGACGAATAAAGGAATTAGAGCAAGGAGCTGATGGAATTTGGAGATTCCATAAGAAAAGGATTTGGGTACCTAAGCAAGGTGACTTAAGACATAAGATCTTAGAGGAAGCCCATAAATCTAGGTATACCATGCACCCGGGAAATAATAAGATGTACCAAGATTTAAGAAATAATTTCTGGTGGATTGGTATGAAAAAGGATATAGCTAAATATGTATCTAGGTGTCTTACTTGTTCACAAGTTAAGGCAGAACATCAGAAACCTTCAAGGTTACTTCAACAATTAGAAATGCCTGTTTGGAAATGGGAACTCATAACAATGGATTTTGTTACTAAGTTGCCCAAAACCAGAAAAGGTAATGATGCGATTTGGGTAATTGTGGATCGATTAACCAAATCAGCTCATTTTCTACCTATGAAGGAATCCTTTAGCATGGAAAGGTTAGCAAAATTGTACGTAGATGAGGTAGTATCCTTACATGGAGTTCCACTCTCCATTGTATCGGATAGAGATAGTCGTCTCACTTCGCATTTCTGGACAAGTTTCCAAGAAGCCATAGGGACTATACTAAACTTGAGCACTGCATATCATCCTCAAACAGACGGACAAAGTGAAAGGACGATCCAAACCCTGGAAGACATGCTCAGGGCATGTGTAATAGATTTTGGTGGAAACTGGGACGACCACCTACCTTTAATCGAATTCTCCTATAACAATAGTCACCAAGCAAGCATTGAAGTTGCCCCATTCGAAGCACTGTATGGACGAAAATGCAGAACTCCAGTCTGCTGGGCAGAAATAGGAGAAAGTCAATTATCAGGACCCGAAATCGTGCAAGAAACCACCGACAAGATCACTCAAATCAAGGAAAGACTGAAAACGGCTCGAGATCGCCAGAAGAGTTACGCAGACAATCAACGCAAACCACTGGAATTTCAAGTCGGAGATAAGGTACTCTTAAAAGTTTCTCCTTGGAAAGGAGTAGTTCGGTTCGGGAAGAAGGGAAAGCTAAGTCCAAGGTACGTAGGACCATTCCCAATAATCCAGCGAATAGGACCAGTTGCCTATCGTTTACAACTAATAGAAGAGCTAGCCGGGGTACATGACGTATTTCATGTATCCAACCTCAAGAAATGTTTATCTGACGAATCCCTGGTAGTACCTCTTCAAGATGTAGAGGTAAATGAAAAGTTAAAATTTGTGGAGATGCCACTGCAAATAGAAGACAGAAAGGCCAAGTTTCTCAAACACAAGCGACTAGTGCTGGTCAAAGTTAAGTGGGATTCAAAAAGAGGACCAGAATACACTTGGGAGCTGGAATCAGATATGAAGCGAAAGTATCCCTACTTGTTCCAGTAAATCTCGAGGACGAGATTTTATTAAGGTGGGGAGGATGTAACAACTCTCACCAAAACTATTATTTCTTATTATATTTTGTCCAATAGGAAAACCTTAATTGAGACCCCCAAGTAATCCTGCATAACCCCTAAAATTTTCAGAACAATCGGAATCAGGATCAGGGCCCCTAAAACTCAGGGGGGTATTCCCTAGTCGGTAATATCCTTACAGTTTTTTTATAGGAATCGAATTTTAACGAACGGTCGACTCACCCAAGCTACTGAGACACGTGGCTACCCTATGCTAAAAGTGACCTCTCATTCCACGCGAGAGCCTCTCGTGACACGCGGGCGCGCCGTTTTTCTAGTATAAATTCAGGGGTTTGGCACTTGAAGTTTGGTGTTGGTTCGACGTTAAAATTCGTTTTCTACACCGAGATATCATCTGTTTACTCCAAAAAACACACACAATCACGAAATTCTGCCGCGATAACAGGGTAATAACTCGATCACTGCTACGATTTAATGTCCGATTGATAGAAACCAATCCGATGGATGTTTAAGTGCTGCCCAAACTCGGGTTATGCTTTGTCATTCGTCGTGAATTCGATGGATGTTTAAGTATCGCACTTTGTCATTCATTATGAAGGTTTTGATCTCGTGAGTTGTCGTAAAAGTTGGATTAAAGTTACTAACCAAGTTTTCGTGTGCATTGTTATTTGAATTAGGTTAACAGGCTTATCAGTAGGCTAAACTCTGCCTATTTAAATCTGCAATGTGAGTCATTCTCTTTTTACCAAATTGCTTTCAAAAATCATATTTGTTTTCAAAGTTATAATTACAGGGATTAAGTCTTTGTAATCTTCAATTACTGCCGGTATGTGGGGTTTTGTATACAATACTTGATAACCGTCACCGTTGGACAACGAGTTAGCCAATGGGTGATATGACCATAGTCACAGAAACGAGTCGAGTGACAAATACCGTTGGGTAATTGGTTGATATATAAACAATGTAATCGCCCTTAATACTGTATCTTATAACAATGTGTCGTTTTGTGCAAAATGAGTGACTCGCCAGTATTTCCCTGCTGATAAAACCTTTTTAAAACATGTTTCAGGTGATCTGCTGTGATCCAGGAAAAGTGCCGTATAGCACTACACGCTTGAAGAAGTGGCTTAATTAAATAAAGAAAAATGTTCTTTTTTTTGTAAAATAGGGATTTCCCAGTGAAAATCCCTTATTGTAAATTACGGGGTTTGACCCGGATTATGAAATAAAATAATCGGACATTTTTAAAAATTTTAAACGATCCTGTTAATAATTCCGCTGCCAAATTAAATACCACGGGATTTCTGTCCCGCGGCTCCTGGACCGGGTCAAACCAGGCTGGGTGTAACGCTCCGCGTTTTCATAACTTCCCTAATTTATAAATCGAGCCTTGAAAATCTATTTTTAGAAGCTTGCCTCTTTCAAAATTTTAATCCGTTGCATCATCGAAAATCTTTTATCTTTACTTTAATTCGTTATGAATATTGTTAATTATTCATTGTTTAATTAATTAAATTAATTAATTTTACAGTTTAAAAAGTTGTTTTTTTATAGTAATTTAGTTAGCCTTGTTAGATTTTTAAAGTTAAAACTAATCTAGTTAGTTTAAACTATAAGGTTAGTAAAAATAACATAATTTGAGTTTTAATTAAAGTCAAGCCCAAACCCACTAATTAAACCCTAATTATATAACACTAGTTAAACCTAAACCCTTTCACTTGAACCAGCCGACACCCACAAACTTCTTCACCTCCCTCCCTCACTCTCTTCACCCAAACAAATAAACACAAAACTTGCATCTATTATCTCTCTCTCGATGTACACTGCACACAAAGAATAGACAACAACCTTCATCTCTCTCTCTCTCAATCTATACATCAGACACCACACTTACATCTCCTTCTCCATCTTGAGCTCATCCAAACCACACAACCCTGTACTCACCCTTCGACCCCTTCCCTTGGTGCGGCGACGAAGATAAGAAGAGAAGACAGATAGACGAGAGAGAGAGAGAGAGCTGAAGTGTAAGAGATGAAACAGCGCCGCCGCTCACGGCGGCGACAGCGGGTGCGGTGACGGCGTCGGTTTTCCGGCGATAACGACAGACGTATGTGATGACGGGCGAGCTTCACCCTCCGATTCAGAGCCGTCTCGAGCTTTGGTCGATCTCAGGTCAACTCGGTTCCAGTCGAGCCTCGGTTCAGTTAAAGTTTTGATTTCATTCAATTCAGTTTCCCTGTTTAGTTTCGGATCCCATCTGGTTCGTTTTTTTTGTTTATGTGAATGTCGATCCGAGTTCGATTAAGTTCTGATTCAGGCTACATATCGGCTCAGGTTAGGTTCGATTTCGGCTCAGTTAACCTCTCGATGTTCGGGTTGGTTCGGGTGCTCGTCTCGGGTCAACAGTGGTTTCGGGTCAACGGTGCGTTCGGGCCAGTTGGAGATGCGGATCAGATTGCGTGTTTCGGTTCATTGTAGTTTGAATTTTGATTCAGTCTCGGTTCATTTTGATGTCTCGATCAAGTCCGAGTTTGGTTCAGGCTATGTTTTGTTTCGTTTCGGGTCCAGCCAACTCGAGTCAACAGCAGTCAACTCGGTCAACGAAAGTCAACCGGTCAACTGCTGGTCAACTTTTGATCCGAGACTTGGTAAAGATCTTAAACAACGCGAATTTATCATTATTGTTTATATAGCTAGTTACTATTTTAAATCACGAAACATTTATTACTTGAATTTGTACATTAGACGTATCTTTATAACTTGTACAAATATATATATTTTCGTTATATTAACTCGTATAAATATATAATGTTTTGTTGATTGTTGAATTTTGAAAATTATATCGACGCTTTAGTTGTCGGGATCGTCCAAAAACATAGGAAACTCTGCCCATTTTTTGTAAAATTCCGTAAAACGAAACCTGTCAACAACGATTAGTTTTTATAAAATAGTTATAAATGTATGATCATTTATATTTTGACAACTTTTCGACAATACTCTTGATAGACTTGATTTATAATTTTTACGTAAACTATATAAAATATATCTGAATATATATATAATTATGTCAACTAGTTATACTCGAAATTCAAATTCAAATCCTCCGTCGTAATTTCGTTTACTCATGCACCATCGTTTGCCCTTATAGGGTGACCTCGGTGTTCCATCCTCCTAATTTCTTACGCTCGTCAACACTTGGATAATCGGAAGACTTAGCAATTATGTGAGTATACTCGTATTCCCCTCTTTACTTTTACCACTTTTGGGGTGTAACATGTTTACTTATCAAAAACTTACACATGAACATTTTGCTTAAACACATGAACATTCCTATAACATGCTTGTATACGTGATTGCTTGATACTTTAAACTTGGGTTGAGGACATTAAGTGTTGAACTTATCATTAACTTCGTACGAGCCTAACCGTGACATATGTAGCGCTATAGGATTAACGACCCGCTCGTAGACTTGTGGTTATGTCATGAGCATCTTCTGTTTCATTATTGGTTTGATATGTTTGACACATGCCAAATTTATTGTTTATCTTGAATCACATGCTTGCTATGAGGAATTGTTTAAAACTTATCTTTTGTTATGTACGTACCAAACTTGTATACTCGCATTTGCTTTTGCATTGAATTGTATTTTAAATATGTTACAGGTTGATGATGACGATGCTATGAAAAGAAGTAGTGTTGATGCCTAGATACACATATAGACGTTTAGGTTTAATATGTTGTATCAAATTTTGATTATGTTGTCTTGTATTTCCTTTGAACTTGTTGTATTTGAATTTCTTGTAATGTTGACAATTTACTTTATGAAATGAAATCGGTTTATTAAATATTGTCACAAATAGCGTTATGATGTCTCTAGCAATCTTCACACTTCATCTCATCCCGATGTTTCCGCCATTGGTTGGGGTGTGACAGATTGGTATCAGAGCCATAACTATAGGGAATTAGGAAAAAGTAGGGATGCTTTAACCTAGTTTATAGTTTAGAGCTTATTCTATGCTTTGCTTGACACTACATGCGTACTACTTTATTGTTTTTATTTATTCTCTTCTGTTCTTTAAAACATATATGCCATTTATGCGTTAATACTTGGCATGCTATTCTTGTGTGTAAATACTTGCTTTATTATGTGCCAATACTTGTTTTATTGTCCCACTCTTTATGTGCTATTCTTGATATGCCTTCTTATGTGTTTATACTTGTTTGTGTGTTCCTTTAACATACGCCCTTTCTAAGGCATTTTACTCGATTTTTGTTAAACACGAAAACACTCATTTTATACAAACGATACGAGTTTACCAAAATAGGCGTGAAACCCACAATTTGGTAAACGACTTTCATTCCGTTTGATTCTATTTTTGCACGAAATTCACCATTAAGTTAGGAGTGAAATCCACATCTTAATGGAAATTTCAAATTTAAATTCGTCAAGTAGGGTACGAAGTCGTCAAGTTAGGGGTGAAACCCGCACCTCGTCGACTAGTTCCACTCCTTGATTTTTACAAATCCTGCTAGGTCTCGAATTTTCGATTGAATTGGAACGTGTAGTAACCGGAAGGGTAAATACCATTAACCGACACTTCGGCAAGAGTACCTATTAGGCCAAAGCATGCTCTCACATTCAAAAGACTTTCGACCACTTTGGTTAGTCAATGTTCCGTTTGGAACCATCCAAGTTTTATTCGAGCTTACGCTTTATTATTTTCGATCTTTTGACAAATTTGAATAATTTTTTCGAGATTTCATTTTGCGCACACATCATACTCTTACTTTTCATACGATTATACATTATTAGCATGCATGATTTCACGTAATTTTTAATTACACTTTTGTAACGAGCAGAGACATATCATCGAGATAGGAGTGATTTCCTTACCTTGACGATTAACTCCGCTTCTTTTCTCATCTTACAACGACCTCACCAACGGATTAGGGGTGATTCCCTTACCTAAGTGATCGTTACCAACGCTTTCTTTTAATAGGCTACATTATGTAAACACGATCATGTTTATACCTAAACCATTTATCATGTATTTCAAAATGCTTCATTTATTTAAACGTACCTCTTATTCTATAATCTATTTTCACATCACTCGCATACACAAAAATTTTAAATGTTACCATAAACGCGTGTTCCTCGATTTTCAAAATTTCACGAAATACTACTTGTCAGCCTAGTCGGTTTAATAAATCCGTTGCCCACAAATTCACCACTCAACGTAAACATTGAAACACGCTCCTCTCACACCATTAAACTAGAGATTGTTATTCTCAATTGAGAATCAAATCAACTTTTTCGCACACACCTATAAGATATTACCAATATTATTTAATCATTTACTAAAATTCCTTTTCAAAACCTATGAAACATTTTTCAACAATCACTAAGTTCATGTACCAAGATCCTTTTTCTAAGGATCAACTTTTTCACAAGAAGCTGTAAGTTTCAAAATTTTCTAACACAAAGTTACTTAAAACGATGCAAACTTATTAATCTCTAGAACTTTTCAAAACCTCACTCGATACGTCAATTAAATTCAAAACACGTGGGCAAGGAAACTTCATAAGAACCGACAAATTTTCAACTTATGTAAACTCTTTTAAAACCGCAGTAGCATTTCCATTCCTTTACAAAGTACCTTCCACATAACCAATAGACGTTTTATACTCTCTTACATTCACAAACTAGAGTCTGTATTTCGTGACAACTCAATCTATTTTAACTTCACGTTTTGCACAAACAACTATATATGCATATCATATTACACGTTTTAGTCAATATCTCACGACAATCTCACGCGCGTCACTCGTTTCCTTTTCTTTCATACTCAAAATTTTTAATCTTTTACGCGCACAAACTCGTGTATTTTGATCTATACTATAAACAAAATCATTATTTCCTATATCCATACTTGTACATTTTATGCCTTCACTTATGTCCACACTTACACATTTATGTTATACTCATGATTCAAAATTTATACGTTTTACGTTTATACATACACCCACAATTATACATTTACAATGCACTTACATTCATGTTTATATTACATTCATATTCATGTTCATACATTTTATGTTCTCATTTACGTATATACAACCTTGTTTACACTTATATACATACAACATATATTTTATTCATACTTAAACCTTCATGTTTTACACCTATATACACGTTCACATCTATGCACATACATCTTATGTTCACACTTATACTCGTATTCATCCTCGCACGCTTTGTGTTATACTTATACTCATGTTTGTACTCACACTTATGCTTATTTTTCATACACATTATGCTTATCCTTTTTCTCATACTCATGCCATGCGTGTTGTGTTTATGCTCACGTGTGTATTCATATTTAAACTTATGCTATGCTTATGCTTCATTTATACACAAGATTTATACTTTCGCACCCATACGCTGTCACACCCTGGCTTTGCGGAAGCGTGGTTATTTTGGTGTGACTTCTTAATACCATAGCTTAACCATAACAAAGCTATATGAAATAAAATCATGCAAGATCATCCATTCGATTAAGTTTTAAAACCAGAGTAACATAACATTGTCTTAGAGACTTACAACCTTATAACATAAAACATTGTCTTGAAAAACATAGACATCAACATGAAATAAACGCAGTTTAAGATTTGTGACTCGTCCAGGAAAAAGTCACATTTCCTAAACCCGGATGACCTCAGAACTCATATGCAGCGGGAAAACATAACATACCGCGCCAGATCTTTAATTTCCTGAAATACATGTAAGTTGAAAAATCAACAATAATGTTGAGCGAGTTCATGTGTAAGTGAGTAAGTAAACCTTTGTGAGTATAAAAATAGTCTTGGTATGTAGCAAATAAGGGAATTGAGATCACCAATGGTTTGCAAGGCCACTGATATATGTGAAGTGCAAATAGGGAGACTCAAACCTAGCAGATTTCGCCACGGCATTAGTATGTGGACAAAGTCACCCCAAGGTCCGTTTCTAGTTTGGCCTGGGGCTGGGCTCGCTACACCCAGATAGATCTACCGCTCCTGTCCCTCGGTCCCGCCATGAGGACTAATGGCCTCATATTGCTCCTACCCACTCACATGATCTAAGTAGTAAACCTCCTTACGCTAACCATACCGTGTATAAAGTACTTGTAATCAAAGTAACATGTATTTCACCCCCGCAGTTAAGAAAACTGAAAACAGTTAAAGAAAAGGGGGACATGAACTCACAGTGGTGCGTCTCTACCAAGTATGCCTCCAAATCGATCCGCTGTATGACGACCTACACGTACTAATTCTATTAGACGGACGGCCGTGCCTTAGCTTTATGGTTTAAGTTTTTGGGAAATAGTTAGGCAACTATTTCGTGTTTGCATTCTGTATACTTGGTAGTTATTTTCCTTCCCAAGGATGGGGGATTTAATATATGTGCGTTCGTATAATTCGGATTACACTATTAAGTCTCACTTAATATATTTTATTTCTACTTCAAAATATGAATATTCTTCTCAAAAATATTATATTTTCATACATGTGATTTTCCCCAAAATAATACTTAGTAATATTATTTTTACTCTAAAAATAATATTTACGTAGTTCACAAAATAATCATAAACACTTATACAAGTGATGTTGTGAAAAATATATACTAAATATATTTATGTATCACGTTTTATTTTGTGAAAATCCCACCTCCGATGTTTTGTAAATATAGTCGTGGCGAAACTTATATTTTGAAAACAAGTCAAAATGTATTTCTAACACTTATAGTGAAAATATTTCTAAGTGTTAGGTTTTAGAAAAATTTCGCCAGAGTTTCCTCTGTAACTGGAGGTGGCCACGCTTTCAAGCGTATCATTTTCTTTTACAAATCAAACCAACAATTTTCTCAATCAACCAAAACAATGTTCAAATCACAAACTAGTCAAAATATGTATATAAATCGCATAAACTTCATGAACTTGTGATTTATTCAAACTATGAAGTAAATCCCATTACTTTTAGTGGATCTATATATAAAACTATCCGATTTTGTAAAAACCTCGTTTTTAAAGAAATTCCATCTTTACAACTTCTCGTCTTCTTTTCCAAAAATAATTATTTTGTCGAAACTTTGTGTTACACATGTGTTTACACACTTGTGTGTTCTAAAAACCATTCTTGTTAGTGTAAGATCCATTTTTAGAAAGCATGATTTCTTTAACGCTTGGTCCTTTGAAAATACCACTTGCAGATACGTAGATCTGCTAGTTTTAAACACTATTGTACAAGCTAAAACACTTTTACACAAGTTCATGATTCGTGTGTGGTAGAGTTTCACCCTTTAACCCTTGTTCTATTCAAAACAACCTTATGTCATGATTCGTGATCATGACCAAACCGGGTTAAGTGATGATCCGAGCTACCACAACATAGATCGGGTCTAAATAATCACAAATTTCAATTACTACAACATTTACACAACATATGAGCTTTTATCCAACACTTATAGCATTTTTAGTAGACTTTAAAGTATCATCTTGTAAGATTTCGAGTTTTAACCGTTACAAATCGTATTAACCACTTTAGAATAGTTCAAGAAGGTGATTTAAGCAACATACCACTAGCTCGAGGCTAGGGAAGAATCTATGCGAAAAGCGCGTGGATAAAAGCAATGAAAAGAGGTCCTTCGCGTTCCGAATGCACCAAGCTTCCTTATTTGAGATCCTTAACACTTGTATGATCTTGTAATAGCTTGATGGAAATCGAAAGATGGATGGATGGTGGTAGGGGGTTCGGCCGTGAGGTAGTAGAGAGGGGAGAGAAGAGTGAATTTTCTAAGTGTGATTTATGAAGTGTTTATGACCCTATAGGTTTATTTATAACCCAACTTTTGTTATTGACCATTGGAAATTATGTCATCTAGATTTTCAACATTGGGATTAAAATAATCTAGCAAGTACAATTGGTGTCACCTATATGGTGACCGAACTCGGTTACAAGGGAGGGGGTTTGGTTCGATTCCAACTAGCTGGTTAAGCATTAGTAATGTTAAGTTAAGTTAGTTTAGGAATTAACCCGGTTACTAAGGTGTTATGCATTAAAGCGGGTGTTAGGGTATTCAGGGACCCTAACTGGCTCAGAAAAAGATAAATAATGAAAATAACAATATTTTCATGTTCCGGGTATAGTCCGGTTGTTCGGTTGGATAGTAATCCGTTAAAGTGCTTAACAAAGCTTAAAGTGTCGTTAATACCCTTTTTAGTGACACAACTCATTCTTGACACTTTGGAAAGTGTCTAGTAGTATTTTTCTCATGTTTTGGCACTTTATTAGTTAGCTAAAGGCTGAATTATTATGTAAAGCGCTGAGTTTTGTACTTAGAGTACGTTTTAGGCACATCCAGTCATTGTGACTTATTCCTAGAGACGCAGTTCTACAACCCTTATATCCCTACACTCACCACTAGTGTAGCAAAATATTTCAGGCTCTTACAGGCCTTAGAGGCAGTGTCTGCCTGATGCTGGCTTATCAGCATGTTCAATAGGTTATCCGTTATAGTGCTACTGTGCTTTTTGTGCATCATGTCTGTCACTAAGGTTCAGCATGTAAATAATGTAGTGACAGCAAGTAAAGTATGATGCAAGTAAGTACATGTATCAGTATTCAAGTAGCAGTTCATCAGTAATTTCAAACAAGCACAGTAATTAAGCAGTAATTAATTATTAATTAAGTCGTACGGATACCTGGTTTAGTGAGGGTTGTCACATACGCGAGCGAAACCTAAGGGATTCGCTTACGTTGATCTTATGCTATTTAGAACACAAACATGCTTATATGCTACATTCCTTTCACACGCAGTCTTATTTTCATAATTTATGCATACCTTAATTCATACACAACTAGTACAAGCTATGCGGATCATGCGACGATCAATATAATCGCGGGTGCACACGGGATTATAGTGATAGGCGTATGAGAAACCATAGAGTGTACTACTGTGTATGGTAAGACACGGAACGTAACATGACACCGAATACGAGACGGACGTCACATGGTCAAAACATGGTGGATACGCCGTTGGTACTTCCTATACATAAGTGTTTTCATCATGTTACCAAACTTTCGTAAAACGTGCCATGAGAAATTCAGTGTCTTACAGACCTTTTGGACCTAATTCAAACTTTAAACAACTCACAAACGCATTATATCCGATTATCCACGACGAGACTTCATTCTTAACACGCTACTTTCATCTATCCGATACTTATGCTATTCTTATACTCGTAATCGTTTACTAGATCAATCGTTCACCCCTATACCTCGATTGTTCTCCGTTGTCTCAAACTCCAAGGCCTCAATTTTAAATAATCCTCTTCGATTTGACAAAAACCCTTTCGAGTCTTCCTTTTGAATAAATTTCGGGACGAAATTTCCTAAAGGAGGGGAGACTATAACGCTCCGCGTTTTCATAACTTCCCTAATTTATAAATCAAGCCTTACAAATCTATTTTTAGAAGCTTGCCTCTTTCAAAAATTTAATCCGTTGCATCGTCGAAAATATTTTAACTTTACTTTAATTCGTTATGAATATGGTTAATTATTCATTGTTTAATTAATTAAATTAATTAATTTTACAGTTTAAAAAGTTGTTTTTTTTATAGTAATTTAGTTAGCCTTGTTAGATTTTTAAAGTTAAAACTAATCTAGTTAGTTTAAACTATAAGGTTAGTAAATGTTGGTGCACTACATCTGTCGACTTCGTCTTATATCGAGTCTCGGGTTCGTTGCGGATATGATTCAACATGATGTCATCATATACAAAGATGACATCATCAATATGACATCATCAATGACATCATCTCACAAGAAGACAAAACAGTATTGCATGATTCACGTGAAAGCAGATTGTTTAACTTTGTGATTTCGCTTATATGGACATGTTGAGGTTTCGCTTATATGTACATGTACATATAAGCGAAATCATCAACACTATATATAGGGCCATGAGCGAAATCAGTTGTAGAGTTTTTGTTTCCGGTATCGAATTGCTGCCGAAGTGTCGTTTGACTTGTAATCAGTGTGAAATCAATATACAAGGAAAGATTTAGTAGAACAAGCTGTTTTTCGTGTCCGTTTCTTGTTATTCCGCACCTGAAACGGATTAGAACACCTCCGATTGACTCGTTCGGGTCAGCACGCGATCCTACAAGTGGTATCAGAGCTCAGGAGGAGGAGTTCTGCAGAGATTAGCTGGATTTCATTGAAATTTCTTACTTCTACACCTTCTTTCATCATTTCAGAAAATTTTACCGGTCGAAATTCGCTCAAAATTTCACAGATCATAGATAATTGGACATTAACAAACCCTGGAAAGTTTCGGACCTAAATTCAAAGGAAAAATGGATCGAATTAACTTTCGAATAGGTTTCGCTTATTCGAACATTGTGTAGTTTCGCTCATTTGATCATCATATTTCGCTCCAAGTGCACATTTGAGGTTTCGCTTTTAAGGACATAAGAGGTTTCGCTTTTGTGTCACCAATTACCATATTTCGCTTATAAGGTCAACTCAAAACCCAGATTTCGCTCCAAAGGTCATCAGGGTTTCGCTCTTGTGTCAACAAACCTTAATTCCGCTCCAGATTGTTACTTTGGTGATTCCACTCCTGAATACCAAATCAGAGATTCCGCTCACATGATCATTATTGCGTGTGTCAGTTCACGTGATCAGTAGTATAGACCCAAGACATTTGACACACATTATTGGTCCAATCAGCAATCAGTTGGTCTCATAGTTTGTCGGTTCATAATAGTTTGCATGTGAAAAGTGAAGTTCAATTGAGTCAAATTGTGATATCCATGTGATCACACTGCTCGAGTTTATTTTGGTCCTATAGCAATCGTTTAAAGTTGATTGTTGTCAGCCCACCTGTCACACCCCAACCGATGGCGGAAACATCGGGATGAGACGAACAAATTGCTCAAAACATCATAACACTATGTGACAATATTTAATTGAATTCAAATTTCATTGCAAGAACTAAATTGTCATACAACATTTAAAATGGAAATAACAACATTGTTCAAATTCAAATCAACAAAAGATAAATAGATTAAAGGTGTGTATCTAGTCTACCCTAAACTTGTTTCATCATTCATCCATACTTCAATAATCAACCTGCAACATGTATTAAAATAGAGTTTCAATGCAAAGGCAATGAGCGAGTATACAAGTTTGTTTACATAGCATAATAGAATAAAAACTCAAATCCAACATGATCCATAATATGTGATTACTAGTATGAAATTTTGGCGTACAATATGATCAAACCCTAGAACACAACGCATAAAAATAGCCTAATCCCAATCGTTCAGCGGGGTGGTAACTTAACAATACCCAATAGAATAGCAGGCGGGGCGTTAATCCTATAGCGCTATAATTGTTAAGGTGGGCGAGCAAAGTCAATGAGCATATAACGTTCCAAATCGTTCATAGAGCATACAAGAATAGCAAGTAAGTCACATTAGTTTCATGCTTCGTTCAAAGATTGAGTATGTTTAGTTTAAAAGTATTTGTATAATTATACATGTTGCATCCCAAAGTGTAAAAGGGAAAAAGGGATCAAGTATACTCACGGTGGTTGCAAGCTTTCCTACTTGGAATTCCCGCGAGCGAGTTGTTGGAGTAGATTAAGTTGGAGCACCTAGTCCTTCTACACGAGGAAACGTAGGTGTGTGAGTTTGGCGTTCAACGGAAGATTATAATTTGGAGTTTAACATAACATAAAGTATGATATCAAAATAATCATCTTTAACTTATACTCTTATATGACACTACGTAACCACTAGGGTTATATTGTATTTCATGGGTAATATGCCCATTAGAATCATACTTGGAGTGTTAAGTCTTAGATGGTATTCTACTACTTTAACATATAAACACAAGTTTAATATTAAAGGTTCGAATGAGTGTATATATATATTTAGGTTAAGTATTACATATTATTAAGTTTAATAATTCAAGTAGGAGGTAGAAGATTAAGATCTTCATTTAGGCACCTCAAGTTATTCATGGATGTCATGTATGGGGTAGGAAGAATAAGCTTCCGTTTAGGAACCCCTTGAATGTTCACCACTTCTCTTGATGTAAAAACAACCAAGGAGGGTCACGAACTAGGATTAGTATAATATAAACAATCTAACTAAGAGAAATCATCAAATCATGTGAGGATTGTATGTTTGGGACAACCCAAGTTGTTCCATAATCACTCTACATCAAGAACTAGCTTGAACATGACTTGTGGGTCAAAACACCCTAAACAAACAGAAAACTATGAGGTTTAATCCTCTGATTTCAAGTGTCTCAACCATTTTTTTAAGCTTAACCAACCATAAGAGAGGTTGTAAGCATTAGGACATTGGTGTGAGATGTGTTAGACACAAGTTGGATGAAGTTTAAATAAGTTTGAAAGAGTATGTAATAAAACAAAAAGTTCTTGGACCATTTCAGGGCAATTCCAGGCCTGATTTCTCCAAGGAGAAGTCAAGGAATCAAACCCCATGATTATCCAAGCAAGTAGGAAGAAGAATCAAGTGATTTCGTTAAGAAATGAGCAAGTTATGCTTACTTTAGTGCAAGAGTATGAATCTGTCCGAAAATGCAGATTCTTGCTAGAACTTGAGAGTGTTTAGGAGAGATTTGAGAGTGTTGAAAGTGTCCAAGTGCTTGGAGGACCTTGGGTACTTATAGGGGAGTGATTAGGGTTGGTTTGGGGGGATAATTAAGGCTAAAACTCGGTTTAAACAAAGAAATCCCGCTCAAAAACGAATCTGGTCGCGATCTGAGATGTTTTCTGCAGACCTGAGGTCCATGCGGGCCGCGTAAGGGGACAGGGTAAGTCCACGCGGGCCGCGCGCCCTTAAGGTTCCGGATATAAGTTTCATTTATTACAATTTGGCCCCTAGAGTTGTGTATTTGATGTTTTTAGGGTATTTAAGGGCCATATTTGTCACAAAAGCATAGTTTGAGGTACATTTAAGTATGAGGAGTATAAACCAAGTATAATCAAGCGTATAAGTATCGAATCAAGTGCCGTTCACGTTCAAAATACGTTTCGTGCACAAGTTTAGTTTAATTACAAGTTTAGCATATAGTTTCCAAGAATAACGATTTAACATCAATTGATTCACAAAATCGAACATACGAGCATATATAGAGTGTGTATAACATATTTGTAACAAAATACGAGTTTCATTAATGATCCAAGTCTCGGTTTTACAAATATTACAAAGAAAGAACGATTTCAAGAATACAAGGTTTCCAAAAATAGAAATACAACCAAAAACTTTCTATAAAGGGAAAGTACAAAAGAGCCGGGCGTTACAGTCTCCCCTCCTTTAGGAAATTTCGTCCCGAAATTTAGGAAGACGTAGGGAAAAGATGAGGATATTTCTTCTTCATCTCGCTCTTGAGTTCCCAAGTGAATTCAGTGCCTCGTTTACCTTCCCATCGAACCTTGACGATAGGAATTTTACTGCGCCTCAATAACTTGACTCCTTGATCCACGATTTCGACGGGTTTCTCCACAAAATGCAGAGTGTCGTTTATTTGGAGATCTTCGAGAGGGACTTGGAGTCCTTCTTCAGCGTGACACTTCTTTAGATTTGAGACATGAAACGTTGGATGAACGTTGTTGAGTTCTTGAGGTAAATCGAGTCGATAAGCCACCGCACCAATCCTTTCGAGTATCTTGAAAGGACCAACATAGCGAGGGGCAAGCTTTCCCTTTTTACCAAAACGAACCACTCCTTTCCAAGGAGATACTTTGAGTAGAACATGATCCCCAACGTTGAGTTGCATCGGCTTGCGCCCCTTATCAGCATAGACCTTTTGACGATTTCGGGCCTTGAGTAGATTATCACGGATTTGGTGAATCTTATCCGTTGCTTCTTGTATGATTTCAGGGCCAGTAAAGTGTTTGTCACCAATCTCGTGCCAGCTTAAAGGAGATCGGCATTTGCGACCATACAATGCCTCGAATGGAGCCATTTTAATACTGGAGTGGTAGCTATTGTTGTACGAGAACTCGATCAAAGGTAAATGCACATCCCAACTACCACCAAAGTCGATGACACAAGAACGGAGCATGTCCTCTATGGTTTGGATAGTACGTTCAGTCTGTCCATCCGTTTGAGGATGAAAAGCTGTACTTAGATTTAAATGAGTACCCATAGCGGACTGAAAGGTTTGCCAGAGACGCGAAGTAAATCGACCATCGCGATCAGAAATGATGTCGAGAGGAATACCATGATGTCGTATGACTTCATCGGTATAGATGCGAGCAAGTCGTTCAACCTTGAAATCCTCGCGAATAGGAATGAATTGAGCGGACTTGGTCAAACGATCGATGATCACCCAAATGCTATCGTGACCAGAAGATGTATGAGGGAGTTTAGTGATGAAGTCCACCGCGATGCTATCCCATTTCCAAACGGGGATTTCGGGTTGTTCGAGTAGGCCGGAAGGTCGTTGATGTTCGGCTTTGACTTTCGAACACGTAAGACACTTAGAGACGTAAACGGCAATGTCTTTCTTCATACCAGGCCACCAATAGGATGTACGTAGATTATGATACATCTTGTCGGCACCAGGATGAATTGAGTACTTGGATATGTGTGCCTCGTTCATGATGAAGTCTCGAAGTTCTTCGCGATCAGGGACTCAGGCACGATTGTCGAGGTATAGGATACCATCGGCCTTGGAGACGAGATTGTGTTCTTTAGCGCCTCGTATTTCAACATGGAAGTTACCTTCGTTAATAGAGGCGTATTGAGCTTCGGGAATGCGGCGTGGAAGATCGTTCACAAGTTGGAGACAACGAATACCCTTCATATGAGTTTTGCGACTAAGGGCGTCAGCTACTACATTCGCTTTACCTGGATGGTATTTGATTTCGCAGTCGTAGTCGTTTAACAGTTCCACCCAACGCCGTTGATGCATGTTCAGTTCCTTTTGGTCGAAGATATGTTGAAGGCTCTTGTGGTCAGTGAAAACCTCACACTTAGTACCATAAAGGTAGTGTCGCCAAATCTTCAACGCAAAAACAACTGCGCCAAGTTCAAGGTCGTGGGTAGTATAGTTTTTCTCATGTATCTTGAGTTGACGAGATGCATAAGCGATGACCTTGCCTCGTTGCATGAGAACGCAACCAAGTCCACGGTTCGATGCATCGCAATATACTACGAAATCATCATTTCCATCAGGAAGAGTAAGAATAGGAGCGTTGCAAAGCAAGTCCTTGAGAGTCTGAAAGGACTCCTCCTGCTCAGGACCCCAAGCAAAAGGTTTCTCCTTTTGGGTCAACGAAGTAAGGGGAACGGCGATTTTTGAAAAATTCGAGATGAATCGACGGTAATAACCCGCCAATCCTAAGAAAGAACGGATTTCGGAAGGAGATTTAGGCGCAGTCCAATTCTTTACAGCCTCGATCTTTGCAGGGTCGACGTGGATTCCTTTTTCACTAACAACGTGTCCAAGGAATTGGACTTCTTTAATCCAAAACTCGCATTTAGAGAACTTAGCGTATAAGCGTTCAACACGTAAGAGCTCGAGTATAAGACGAAGATGACGTTCATGATCGGCTCGAGATTTAGAATAAATGAGGATATCATCAATGAAGACGATCACGAAACGATCCAAATAGGGCTTACAAACACGATTCATTAGATCCATGAATACAGCGGGTGCGTTGGTCAACCCAAAAGGCATAACCACGAACTCATAGTGTCCATAGCGAGTGCGAAAAGCGGTTTTGGGTACGTCCTCTTCGAGGACCCGAAGTTGGTGATAACCAGAACGAAGATCGATTTTGGAGAAACAAGTAGCGCCTTGTAGTTCGTCAAAGAGATCTTCGATACGCGGAAGAGGGTAACGATTCTTGACAGTGAGTTTGTTGAGTTCGCGATAATCGATACACATACGGAAGGAGCCGTCTTTCTTTTTAACGAAAAGCACAGGCGCACCCCAAGGCGAGGTACTTGGACGAATGAAGCCTTTATCGAGGAGTTCTTGAAGTTTCGTAGATAATTCTTGCATCTCAGAAGGTGCAAGACGATAAGGAGCTTTGGCAACAGGAGTTGCACCAGGTACGAGGTCAATACGAAAGTCAACGGATCGAGGTGGAGGAAGACCAGGTAAATCTTCAGGAAAGACGTCAGGGAAGTCGCGCACCACTGGAACATCACTTAAACTCTTTCCCTTGCCCTTTTCTTCCACAACGTGGGCTAAAAAGGCAAAGTACTGTTTGCGTAAGTATTTGTTCGCTTGTGTGCAGGACATCAACTTCAGTCCCTTTTAAGGCCGGTCTCCATAGACGTGTAAAACATCACCAGAAGGAAGGGGTAAACGAACGTATTTCTCATGACAAGCGATTTCAGCATGGTTCTTTTGAAGCCAATCCATGCCTATGATGGCGTCGAAGCTACCCAGTTACATGGGTATGAGATCGATAGGGAAAACGTGTTCGTTGAGAGTAAGACGACAATCACGAAGGACGGAATCGACTAAGATGGACTTGCCATTGGCGACTTCAACGGAAAATGACTTAGGTAGTTTAGAGCGCGTGCAATTTAACAATGATTCGAATTCTAAGGACACAAAGCTTTTGTCCGCACCAGTATCAAATAGTATCGAAGCATAAAGATGGTTAACAAGAAACGTACCGTTAACGACATTATTGTCGTTGCGCGCTTGATTCACGTTCAGATTGAAGCAGCGTCCACGAAGAGGTTGTAGTTGCTCTTGATTCCATAGTGGGTATTGAGGACGAAGATGATTGGCGTCCCCACATTTGAAACAAGCCCTAGCGGGTCTTGCGTTTTGAGGAGGGGTGGAGCTTGTTGCGCTTGTTGAGCTGGCGGGGCTTGTTGTGCTTGCTGAGCTGGTGGAGCTTGTTGTTGTTGATAGCAAAAAAAGGCGGTGTCATGTCCATAACGGTTACAATTGGCACAAAGACGACACCTGGCATTGGTGGGATGGTGACGGTTACATGTGGCACACTTGGGGTGAATCCCAGTGTACGACTTGTGGGTGTTATCAGAAGCAACAGGGTTTAGGTTAACGGGTGGCACAGTCGCATTGCATACAGGGTTCGATTGCTTTCGCTTCTTCCCCCTATTGCCACTCGACTGTTGGGTGATTTGGTTGGCTGGCTTGAAAGAAGCGGGGTTTGCGGCTTGTTTATCGCGTACACGGTTGTTGTTCAGGGAAGCGGCCAAACGATAAACAGCTTCGATATTGTCGAGCTTGGCAGCCTCGATCGTGTCGCGCATAGCAGAGGGTAACCCATTGATATACTTCCGTATCTTGCGGTCGGTGGTCATAACGAGGTGAGGAACTATGAAGCTAAGTTGTTTGAAACGGGTGGTGTAGGCTAGGTTTTCGTCCCCCACTTGCTTTAGTGCCCAAAATTCTTCCTCCAACTTTTGTTGCTCATGCGGAGGACAAAACTCGTCCATCATCAGGGCCTTGACCTCTTCCCACTCCAACGCATATGCCAGTTCGTTCGAACGAATGTTCCTTTCGTTCGTCCACCATTCAAGAGCTCGGGCTTGGAATACCCCAGTCGCACTACGCGTTCTGAGCTCTTTGGGGCAATCACTATTGATGAACGTGACCTCCATGCTATCAAACCATTCGAGCATGGCGGTCACCCCATCATTGCTAGTGAATGGCTTGGGATTGCACGATGAAAAGTGCTTGAAGCTGAACGAAGCGGGCTTGCGTATTTCGACCTTGGAGTCGACGGAAGAGTTTGGAGTTTCAGAAGCTCGAATCTCGGAAATGACCTTTGGAACGACGCGCGTAAATTGGTCGGCCATGAAAGTCATCATCTTCTTCGTAGCACGGGACTTAGACTTCTTAGACGAGTTGGAGTGACGAGAAGACATCTAAGATTCAAAAGAACGAATAGGTGAGACTTGATCATAATGTTTGTTTAAGAAAAATCGTTTGCATAAGTTGATTCACATAGCATAAAGTGTCACATAGCATAAAAGTTTCAAATTGATTCACATAACATAAAGAGTTTAGATGTCACATATAGCATAGTCATGAGTCCAACATAGCATAACATGGATAAATGAAAGCATTGTAAATTTAGTTTGTTCACGAGGGATTATTATTGTTTGTGATTGCGATAACGTGCGAAATGATTAAAACGAAATTCCGAAATGAACGATCGTTCAAGTATAAAATCACATATAAATTGAGATGCATAAAAGAGAGGCTCAATAAAACATTGGATTGTTTCGGGTAGAGAAACATCGACTATTCCAAAGTGGGTCGAAAGTTCTTTCGAATTAGAGAAAGCGTGCTTTGGCCTATAGGTAAGATACTCTCGTCGAGAAGCGATTAACGGTATCTTACCCTTCCGGTTACTACACATCTCTAATTGATTGAAACAATCGGGACTTTGGCGAGATTGAAAATCGAGGAATGGGACTTAATCGACGAGATGCGGGTTTCACCCCTAACTTGACGATTTCGTACCCTAAATGTGGTTGGTACTTGTCGGGTCAAAATAAAATTTCGACACTATGACAAGGGTCCACTAGAGTTGAAATGGAAATTACCATTAAGTTGTGGATTTCACTCCTAGCTTAATGGTGTAATTTCGTGCAAAAAGAAATAGTTTAAGGTAGAGTGAGAGTCGTTTACCAAATTGTGGGTTTCACGCCCATTTTGGTAAAGTTGTCTCGTTTGTGTTACAGGAGTATACAAATAAACAAAGTGTATTCATGTTAACCTTAGGAAAGGCATATAAATTTAATCAACAAGGAGTATAGCTAGGAAGCATGCATGGTAGAGTACAAAAGTTTTAAACAACACACAAGAGGCAAAATTCCTAAAACTATAGATTAGGGCAAAAGCATGGCAATTTTCCTAATTCCCTATAGTTATGGCTCTGATACCAATCTGTCACACCCCAACCGATGGCGGAAACATCGGGATGAGACGAACAAATTGCTCAAAACATCATAACACTATGTGACAATATTTAATTGAATTCAAATTTCATTGCAAGAACTAAATTGTCATACAACATTTAAAATGGAAATAACAACATTGTTCAAATTCAAATCAACAAAAGATAAATAGATTAAAGGTGTGTATCTAGTCCACCCTAAACTTGTTTCATCATTCATCCATACTTCAATAATCAACCTGCAACATGTATTAAAATAGAGTTTCAATGCAAAGGCAATGAGCGAGTATACAAGTTTGTTTACATAGCATAATAGAATAAAAAATCAAATCCAACATGATCCATAATATGTGATTACTAGTATGCAATTTTGGCGTACAATATGATCAAACCCTAGAACACAACGCATAAAAATAGCCTAATCCCAATCGTTCAGCGGGGTGGTAACTTAACAATACCCAATAGAATAGCAGGCGGGGCGTTAATCCTATAGCGCTATAATTGTTAAGGTGGGCGAGCAAAGTCAATGAGCATATAACGTTCTAAATCGTTCATAGAGCATACAAGAATAGCAAGTAAGTCACATTAGTTTCATGCTTCGTTCAAAGATTGAGTATGTTTAGTTTAAAAGTATTTGTATAATTATACATGTTGCATCCCAAAGTGTAAAAGGGAAAAAGGGATCGAGTATACTCACGGTGGTTGCAAGCTTTCCTACTTGGAATTCCCGCGAGCGAGTTGTTGGAGTAGATTAAGTTGGAGCACCTAGTCCTTCTACACGAGGAAACGTAGGTGTGTGAGTTTGGCGTTCAACGGAAGATTATAATTTGGAGTTTAACATAACATAAAGTATGATATCAAAATAATCATCTTTAACTTATACTCTTATATGACACTACGTAACCACTAGGGTTATATTGTATTTCATGGGTAATATGCCCATTAGAATCATACTTGGAGTGTTAAGTCTTAGATGGTATTCTACTACTTTAACATATAAACACAAGTTTAATATTAAAGGTTCGAATGAGTGTATATATATATTTAGGTTAAGTATTACATATTATTAAGTTTAATAATTCAAGTAGGAGGTAGAAGATTAAGATCTTCATTTAGGCACCTCAAGTTATTCATGGATGTCATGTATGGGGTAGGAAGAATAAGCTTCCGTTTAGGAACCCCTTGAATGTTCACCACTTCTCTTGATGTAAAAACAACCAAGGAGGGTCACGAACTAGGATTAGTATAATATAAACAATCTAACTAAGAGAAATCATCAAATCATGTGAGGATTGTATGTTTGGGACAACCCAAGTTGTTCCATAATCACTCTACATCAAGAACTAGCTTGAACATGACTTGTGGGTCAAAACACCCTAAACAAACAGAAAACTATGAGGTTTAATCCTCTGATTTCAAGTGTCTCAACCATGTTTTTAAGCTTAACCAACCATAAGAGAGGTTGTAAGCATTAGGACATTGGTGTGAGATGTGTTAGACACAAGTTGGATGAAGTTTAAACAAGTTTGAAAGAGTATGTAATAAAACAGAAAGTTCTTGGACCATTTCAGGGCAATTCTAGGCCTGATTTCTCCAAGGAGAAGTCACGGAATCAAACCCCATGATTATGCAAGCAAGTAGGAAGAAGAATCAAGTGATTTCGTTAAGAAATGAGCAAGTTATGCTTACTTTAGTGCAAGAGTATGAATCTGTCTGAAAATGCAGATTCTTGCTAGAACTTGAGAGTGTTTAGGAGAGATTTGAGAGTGTTGAAAGTGTCCAAGTGCTTGGAGGACCTTGGGTACTTATAGGGGAGTGATTAGGGTTGTTTTGGGGGGATAATTAAGGCTACAACTCGGTTTAAACAAAGAAATCCCGCTCAAAAACGAATCTGGTCGCGATCTGAGATGTTTTCTGCAGACATGAGGTCCATGCGGGCCGCGTAAGGGGACAGGGTAAGTCCACGCGGGCCGCGCGCCCTTAAGGTTCCGGATATAAGTTTCATTTATTACAATTTGGCCCCTAGAGTTGTGTATTTGATGTTTTTAGGGTATTTAAGGGCCATATTTGTCACAAAAGCATAGTTTGAGGTACATTTAAGTATGAGGAGTATAAACCAAGTATAATCAAGCGTATAAGTATCGAATCAAGTGTCGTTCACGTTCAAAATACGTTTCGTGCACAAGTTTAGTTTAATTACAAGTTTAGCACATAGTTTCCAAGAATAACGATTTAACATCAATTGATTCACAAAATCGAACATACGAGCATATATAGAGTGTGTATAACATATTTGTAACAAAATACGAGTTTCATTAATGATCCAAGTCTCGGTTTTACAAAGATTACAAAGAAAGAACGATTTCAAGAATACAAGGTTTCCAAAAATAGAAATACAACCAAAAACTTTCTATAAAGGGAAGGTACAAAAGAGGCAGGCGTTACACCACCTCATATTACACGGCCCAATACATGTTTTGATATTCAAAGCTGCATGTGATGTATTAAATAAATGCATTGACTGTCCATTTTATATCGGGTCAAGATAATATTCATAATATCAGCACTTGTGTTTACTGTCTAATGAATTGTGTGGTCAAATCAGTTGTCGGATAAGTGTATTTTAGAGACACAATCAGTTGTCGGATTAGTGGATTAAAGGTCGTTTGTTTTTTATCCGGGTCATAGCAGTCCGCACAGTTTGTCAATCTTCAGTCCGCACAAAATATTCATCAGTTCGAGTATTAGTTTGATTCAGTTAATTGATAAGTCCGTTTAAACTGATTAGTTGTTTTCGTTTTCATGCAAGGTGTTTTTGCCAAAGTATATCAAATTTTCCGAAGACATGGACGAGGAATTCTACAATGCGTTTGCCACGCCAGTCGCTCCCGTTACAGCTGCAGAGACTTTATACAGTGAAAATGAGACGGGAACTCATCAGAAACCGCCAAAGCTGATGTACATTGAAGATTTTAAAGGATGGCATAATCGATTTGAGAACTGGGTACAGGCGTATAAGTTTGATGCTTGGTGTTCATTGTTGAAAGATTATGAGAAACCAAGGAATGAACGTGGGATTATAAAGGCAATTGAAGACTATTCAGAGAGTGACAAATTGAAATTTACAAGTGAGAAAATGATGATCAGTATTCTTCAACAAGCGATTAAGGAAGATATCTTTGTTTTACGCCAACATAATGGTACAGCTAAATCTATTTGGGAAGCATTGATTCAAAAGTTCAAAGGAAGTGCAGATATGATTAAAAATAGAAAGGCTTTACTGAAGAAATCTTTTGACATGTTTGTAGCCTTTGACAATGAAACCACAAAAACGACCATTGACAGATATTGTCATCTTGTTTTAGAAATGGAGAGATTGGAGATAAAGAAAGAAGATGAGGAATGGGTTGATAAACTTGCTGAAGCACTACCACAGCATAAGTGGGGAACTTATTTGATGATTGTGAAACACTTAAGAAAGTCTCAGAGTATGAATTTGGCACAGTTTATTCAAAAGATTGAAGAGCATGAGTTGGATATTCAGAAAACAGCTATCATGACAAATCCAAATGCCAAACAAGATGTCAGTTTGTATTATCGAGGAAACAAGTTTGAGACTACTCCTAGTCCTAGCCCGAAGATTCAAACTGGTTTTAGTGCTGATGTTTCGTCTGGAACAAATAGTAATGTTACTCAGAGTGGTGGATATTCTTCATCATTCTCAAGTTTTGATCCAAACAGCACAACATCAAGTTCTCAACGACAAAATTCAACAAACCTTCAGTGCAATGTCACCTTAAACATTCAAAACGGTCAGAATCTGTCTCCAGAAGTTGCCAAGCAACACATGGCATCACTGGTTGCTATGTTAGAATCTTATGAAAGTTTGATTGCTGGGAAGATTGGAAATCCGATGCTTACCAAAGAGGATTACGACCAAATTGATGCTGAAGAACTTGAACTGATGGATATCAAATGGTGCTTAGCGAGTGCTTGGAGGAGAGCTGAAAAATTTCAAGAGATTACTGGTAGAGATGAATTTCGAGGAATGGCTACCTCTCAGTTGGGTTTTGACAAATCGAAAGTTACCTGTTTCCGTTGCAAAGGAAAAGGACACTTTAAAAGAGAGTGCAAAAGCAAAGAAGCAACCGGGAATCAAGAAAAGAACAACTATTATCAGAAATCAATTTTCCACCAGATTACTCAACAACCACAAACTGCACATGGTCATGCTATTGAAGATGGAAAGAAGAAAGCTTTACTTATCCATCAAGATGATGAATTTGTTGCTGAAGGATTTAGCTGGGATAAATACATTCCATCTGGTTCAGGCTTTGTTGCTAGAATTCAGGGTGAAGATGAGACTAATCAGAAAAGAATCCCGATTTTTCCAGAACTTGGAAGTAATGTGGATACCGATGATGAGGAAGAATATCTCAACAGAGCTAGAAAAGGCATTGATCCTACTGGTTTTAATTTGTTTTTTGCAGATAAAATGGAGATGCTAAATCAAAAGAAGATTGCAAGATTGAAGAAAGAGCTGGAAGCAGCAAAAATGCAAGCTGATGAAAAGACAAAGACAGAAGCTGGAGAAGCAAATGTTGAATCTGTGACTGAGAAAGTAGTTGAGAAAATTGTTGAAGTGGAGAAAGTGGTGGAGAAAATAGTCGAAGTTGAAAAACTTGTCGAAGTAGAGAAGATCGTCGAGGTTGAGAAGATAGTTGAAAAATTAGTTGAAGTTGAAAAACCGTGTTTGAAATGTTTAGAATATTGTGAAGCTTGTGAGGAGAAAGATAAAAATATTGCTGAATTAGAGAAGATTAAAGAAGATTTACTTTCTGATTTGAAGTACATTAAAGAATCTTATGATGTGTTGAACAACACAGTTGATCGCCTGAAAAAGACAAATTCAGAAATCGAAAAAGCAATGGATAAAATGAGTGCAACATTAATGACAAAGCAAAGTGTCATCAATGAGTATATTGAAGACTGTGCTAAACTGAAAAAAGAAGTGGAACTTGAGAAGATTGAGAGTGAAAGGATTAAACGATTACAGTTGAGTTATACTACATGTGATTATCTGATTGATCGTGTTTATCCTACTGTTGCAGGTTTGGAGGCATTCAAGGAGAAAAAGACTGAAGATACTGATACTGGTAAGAAACAAAGTGTCAAGTATAACAGATGTCCGCCCCCGATCCATGAAACTTATTCTCCAAGGAATCCTAACGAGGAGCGTCTAAAAAAGGCAGTCAACATCAAGTTAAAGTCTGAAATCATTGATGAATTACCAGACAATATTGATGTTACATTCACAGCGTCTGACACTGATCATGAGTCTGAGTTAGTAAAGAAAGTTGTCGATCAGGTGTTAGATACGGATGAAGAGTTAAAGTCGGAGTCTAAATCTGAGAGTTCGAGTTCGTCAGAAAAGAGTCCGAGTTCGTCTGAGAAGAATCCGAGTTCACCGGTTAACAGAGTTTACAATAGAGAATTCCTGTTATCAAAATCTAATTTGAATGACGGGTCAATCAAAGTGGCATATACTTTGTTTGATTCAGACAAATTATATTCTGATGAGGAATTTCCAATAAGAAGTGTCAAAACTGAAATGATCAAACAGGTTTTCATATTAACAGAAATTAATATTTCTGAAATAAAAGATTTAAATCTTTCTGAAAAACCTAAAAAATACACTTCAAGAGTTCAACAGAGATTGAACAAGAAAAAGGGTTACGGTTATGGTTCACGTTATCAAAAGAAATCAAACCACAACCGTAATTTCAAAAAACAAGGTCTGGGTTTTAATTCTTCAGAAACTTATAAAAATGAGAAAAATTATAAACCAAAAACAAAATTTGTTTCAGGAGGAAGTTCAGAGGATGAACAGAAGAAACCGTTCTGGAAGCAGTCGAATCAAGAGTTTCTTGCTGAAGTAAAGAAGAATGTGAGAAAGTTTGCTTCAAGAGTTGACAGAAGAACCTGTTTCAAATGCCAAGAAGTTGGACATATAGCTTGGAATTGCTCCAAGACCAACTACCAAAAACAGGAAGTTTCTTCTAACTTTGTTTTGAGAAAGACTTGTGTTGATAAGAAAGAACAACCTGTAAAAATTGTTAAAAAGTTTGAAAATTCTACTTCTGAGGAAGGAGAAAGTTCAAAACAGTTTTACAAAAGAAGAGGTGATTTGAGTAAACAAAAGTGGGTGGTTAAATCTGAGGGTAATTCTGACAATGAATCTGATTCCATAAAATCAGAGGAGTCTTTGGTTGAGAAAAAGGTTGATAATTCCATTCCAGATGTGAACGATGAAAATTTTCCTCCATTATCAAAGGAAAATTTGATGAAGAAAGTGGGAAAGGTAGAGATCTCAAATCAATTCTTCGCTAATAAGGGAGAATTTGATGTTGAGAAGGCTTTCAACGGGAAAGTCAAGCATATTTTTGGTAAGATGGTTGATGGGAAGGTTAAAAATGCAAAAGAGTTTTATAAATCAAAGTGTTGGTGGGACAGATGTTTGCCACCAAAATCACCCAAGGCTGATCAGGCTTGGGTGGATATAATGTTTGAGTAAAAATCTGACTTGTCGGAGCTCCCAGGTTGGTAAGAGTGGAGCAGGAATCGGCATCTTTCTTAGCAAATGATCCTACATGTGGTACAGTTGGTAAAGTACAGGTGGTATATTTAAATTGTTATATTTCGATTTACAAGTGATTATGGTTGGTGAAATGAACCTGTAAGTGGTTGAAAGAGGTTTTCATTGACAAGTGGTTAATCAAGGTCATTAAGTTGAACTTGATTGGACCATACTTACAAGTGATATTTTGGAGAACAATGTGATGAACCCATAACCTACAATTGGTAAAATCAAACTAATTTTCCAGAAAAACCATTTGATTAAAATAAACTTAAGTGTTTTGAAATCACAATGGGAAAATAGTTTGTTGTAAGGGGGAGTTCTGATTGTTTATGCCAAGTGGATGGCGATTTGAAGTGATTTGATATCAGTTGTCACTTTATTGTATAGTTTGTTTTCAAATTTGTGTTTGCATTTTAGGGGGAGTAAAAATTTTCAGAAAATCCAAAAACATTAGAAAATTTGAAAAAGTAAAAAACATGATAAAACCTACTGGCAAAAAGAAAAAAACAGTAAAAATAAAAAATGAGTTTTGTTGTACAAAAGAGGAAATGATAGTACATCAGTGGACTATCACAGCATGCTAAAGAATTGGAAAGTCAAATGTGATAAACGATCTCAGTGTGGATGTGTGAGTAGGTTTTTGCACATTTAGTAGATTGTGACGAGATATAAACCTAAATTCAAACTTGCTTAATTCGTGGGTAACATCTCTCGGATATATGGGTAACCCCCGAAATCTCGTTTGAAAGATTCATTTTTCTGATATACTAGGTTTTTATACTCAGTGATATCTGGGGTATTATTCCTGGACTTCTGCTGAATGGAAGTTCTGACCTAGTCCTCGAATAATACTTTCCGCAATGCTTGAAACATATCATCACCCTCAGCATATATGATAAGACAATAAAATTACTTAGCAATGCTGTTGTAAAAAAGATCCTCTAAAGGGGACACACCCAAAAGTCGATTCGTGATCTCTCTGCTGAACGGTAGTTCTGACCTGAGCTCTCACGATTTCGATCATAATTTATTCCCTTACAGATATCATTTGTGTCATATTTACCTGTAAGACTGAATATTGGGATCTGGATACGGGAGTATATTTTGAGGTGGGACACGCGAATAAGTTTAAGTCTCTAAAACATTAATCTCGTATCTCGAAACAGTTGAACTTTGTGTGAGAATTTAAGTGGATCAGTATACTGACAATCTAGGTGAATCGTTTAGAACTTAAAATGTATAAAGCTTAACGGTGTTGGTGATTTGTCTCAAAAACTGATATGATCCTCTTACGCAAACTCACAAAAATAGTGTCTGTAAATATTTCATTTATGCATTTCATTTCAGTTATTTCACAAAATTCCAAAAAGATTTTCGGTGTGTTTTAGCATAAATTTTGAAAAATTCAAAAAGATTTTAGACGACTGATGTTGAAAAGCTGATTTTCAAAATTTCGAATGCTAAACATGAAGAACAGGTTTGGGAAAGTTTGTTTGAAGATGTTTGAAATGATAATGATAATCATTCAAGTGGTTCATCAGAAATTGACATGATAAATCTTTCTATTCAGGGTTGTGTCTTCAAGGGATTAGCAAAGTTTATAAATTTGTTATATCTTATCGTATATGAAACTTATGTGTTGGGTAGAGAAATATGCAGGTGAGTCAGGTTGCGATACCTGAACCTGTGAAAGCCAGACTACGATCCCAGTACAAGTTGAGGGGGAGTCTGTTAGAGAAAGAGAGTCTGAAGATGCAAGAGCTAGGCGTCAAAGATCCTGAAAGAGAATTGAAGATAGGATGAAGCCAGATAAAGATTCTGGATGCCCAAAGACTGATCAAGACTGAAGATGCGAAGACTCAACACTTAAGACTCATCAACATCTGAGGGGGAGTCTGTTGGTGCACTACATCTGTCGACTTCGTCTTATATCGAGTCTCGGGTTCGTTGCGGATATGATTCAACATGATGTCATCATATACAAAGATGACATCATCTCACAAGAAGACAAAACAGTATTGCATGATTCACGTGAAAGCAGATTGTTTAACTTTGTGATTTCGCTTATGTGAACAATGTAATTTCGCTTATATGGACATGTTGAGGTTTCGCTTATATGTACATGTACATATAAGCGAAATCATCAACACTATATATAGGGCCATGAGCGAAATCAGTTGTAGAGTTTTTGTTTCCGGTATCGAATTGCTGCCGAAGTGCCGTTTGACTTGTAATAAGTGTGAAATCAATATACAAGGCAAGATTTAGTAGAACAAGCTGTTTTTCGTGTCCGTTTCTTGTTATTCCGCACCTGAAACAGATTAGAACACCTCCGATTGACTCGTTTGGGTCAGCACGCGATCCCTACAGTAAAAATAACATAATTTGAGTTTTAATTAAAATCAAGCCCAAACCCACTAATTAAACCCTAATTATATAACACTAGTTAAACCTAAACCCTTTCACTTGAACCAGCCGACACCCACAAACTTCTTCACCTCCCTCACTCTCTTCACCCAAACAAATAAACACAAAACTTGCATCTATTCTCTCTCTCTCGATGTACACTGCACAGAAAGAATAGACAACAACCTTCATCTCTCTCTCTCTCTCTCAATCTATACATCAGACACCACACTTACATCTCCTTCTCCATCTTGAGCTCATCCAAACCACACAACCCTGTACTCACCTTCGACCCCTTCCCTTGGTGCGGCGACGAAGATAAGAAGAGAAGACAGATAGACGAGAGATAGAGCTGAAGTGTAAGAGATGAAACAGCGCCGCCGATCACGGCGGCGACAGTGGGTGCGGTGACGGCGTCGGTTTTCCGGCGATAACGACAGACGTATGTGATGACGGGCGAGCTTCACCCTCCGATTCAGAGCCGTCTCGAGCTTTGGTCGATCTCAGGTCAACTCGGTTCCAGTCGAGCCTCGGTTCAGGTAAAGTTTTGATTTCATTCAATTCAGTTTCCCTGTTTAGTTTCGGATCCCATCTGGTTCGTTTTTTTTTGTTTATGTGAATGTCGATCCGAGTTCGATTCAGTTCTGATTCAGGCTACATATCGGCTCAGGTTAGGTTCGATTTCGGCTCAGTTAACCTCTCGATGTTCGGGTTGGTTCGGGTGCTCGTCTCGGGTCAACAGTGGTTTCGGGTCAACGGTGCGTTCGGGCCAGTTGGAGATGCGGATCAGATTGCGTGTTTCGGTTCATTGTAGTTTGAATTTTGATTCAGTCTCGGTTCATTTTGATGTCTCGATCAAGTCTGAGTTTGGTTCAGGCTATGTTTTGTTTCGTTTCGGGTCCAGTCAACAGCAGTCAACTCGGTCAACGAAAGTCAACCGGTCAACTGCTGGTCAACTTTTGATCCGAGACTTGGTAAAGATCTTAAACAACGCGAATTTATCATTATTGTTTATATAGCTAGTTACTATTTTAAATCACGAAACATTTATTACTTGAATTTGTACATTAGACGTATCTTTATAACTTGAACAAATATATATTTTCGTTATATTAACTCGTATAAATATATAATGTTTCGTTGATTGTTGAATTTTGAAAATTATATCGACGCTTTAGTTGTCGGGATCGTCCAAAAACAGAGGAAACTCTGCCCATTTTTCGTAAAATTCCGTAAAACGAAACCTATCAACAACGATTAGTTTTTATAATATAGTTATAAATGTATGATCATTTATATTTTGACAACTTTTCGACAATACTCTTGATAGAATTGATTTATAATTTTTACGTAAACTATATAAAATATATATGAATATATATATATATATATATATAGGATTAGGTTCAAACGTGAACAAAATTCTAAGAGTGAACTGCGTGAACTGATCTGGGCCCTTGATTGTTATGATCTTGAGATTTAAATGAGTGGCATGATGGTAATTATTTGGTTAATTTTTTTCATTTAATTAAATACAAAAGGGTATATGTGTAATTACACAATCAAAAAATTCAATAAGGAAACCTAAATTGTTTCCATTAAATTAAAATCTCATCAAATTATGTTTCATCATCTGTTTGCAAAAGGGCGAAAGTAGCAGACACCAAATTCTGTTATCCATCAACTCCATAATCAACTCTCATAATTCATTTCAAATCTCCCAATCAATATCTTCATTCTATACAATTCATTCATTCATTCGTTGATTTGAATATGATTTTCTACCTTTTTTTCGAGAATTCAACAGCCATGGTTTACCATTCAACCGCCAACGCTTCGATCTCAACCGTCGGTTCAATTATGAAGGAATTTGTGAAGAGAAAGTGGGTACATTTGTCATTTATATTATCGTATTTAATTGTTTTGTAGATTGATTGTTATGAGGGAAACGTGTTGGTTTTTTTCTTTAGGATGTTTTTGTTGTGATTTTTAATAGAATTTTTTTATTTGTTTATTTATTTTTATTGAAGGTGAATAGGAGTGATAAATTGAATCAGTGCAAGCTTTTGTCACGTACAGTGGCTTTCACAAGGTGATTTTTTTTCTTCTAATTTTATGAGATTTTTTTTTTTGTATTTTTATGGTTTTTTTATTTGATTTATTGTTACTTGCACGTGTTTATATAAGTGTGTTGTTTATCAGTGAAGAAAAAGGGGTTTAAGGAAGAAAATAAAGGTGTTGATCGGTTGTTAATTCTAGTGGTAAAGAGAATGATAGTTTGATAAATTGTTACTGTGATTGTGAGCCTCCATCCAACAGTTTTAGTGCGATGTACACTTGTGAATTATGCAAAGTATTAGTTCTGAGTTTTTTTGTTCAATTCTTTGATTTTGCTATGTTTTTAACGCGATGTACACATGTGTATTCTGATTTTGCTCTGTTTTTAATGTGATGTACACATAGGTATTCTGATTTTGCTCTAATTATAACCCAATGTACACATGTGTATAGCGTCTGCTTTTGTGATATCTCATAATTTTTTGTGTATTGAATGTGTAAAGTTGTTGATGTACACTTGTGAATTATGCAAAGTATTAGTTGCTGAGTTTTTTTGTGCTATTATAGGAGATGTCGTTAACGAGAAAAGTGGAGATGGAAGGTCGATAAGGATGATTCACGTATGAGGTCGATAAGAATGATTCAGCATACAACGTGGTGAATAGTTGTAAAAGATTATGTTTTTTGTTTTTTCAATTATGTTTGGTTTATTGTTTTTACGAAACAGAAACTTGTAATTATATGTTTTTTTGTTTGGTTTGGAAAACATTATGAAACTTGTAATTTGTTAAATATAAAATAGTTTTACAGGTATTGTTTCTATGTATGTGTTATGTAGCTAATTACACATATGTACGATATTGAGTACACATGTGTACTGTTCTATTTATATCCAAGTACACATGTGTATACCGTTGAAATATTAACGTTACGTGGATCTTAAAAATCAAAATTTGAACTCTGGTGATGAAATCTGAAATAAAAATAAAAATTGAAATATGGTGATTTGTTGTTTGTTTTGATAATTATCTTATTAATAAATAAAACATAATGTGGATAGTGAATTTAAATTAGGAAAGATGTAACTTAATTCAATTATTAAAATAATGATTTAAATCTATTTTTTTATATAATTACAATCATACCCTTAACAACTAAAAAGGAAATCAAGGGTCAAGATTTGTTCACGCAGTTCACTCTTGGGAGGTTGTTCACGCTGGAACCCTACCCTATATATATATATATATATATATATATATATATAATTATGTTAACTAGTTATACTCGAAATTCAAATTCAAATTCAAATCCTCCGTCGTAATTTCGTTTACTCATGCACCATCGTTTGCCCTTATAGGGTGACCTCGATGTTCCATCCTCCTAATTTCTTACACTCGTCAACACTTGGATAATCGGAAGACTTAGCAATTATGTGAGTATACTCGTATTCCCCTCTTTACTTTTACCACTTTTGGGGTGTAACATGTTTACTTATCAAACACTTACACATGAACATTTTGCTTAAACACATAAACATTCCTATAACATGCTTGTATACGTGATTGCTTGATACTTTAAACTTAGGTTGAGGACATTAAGTGTTGAACTTATCATTAACTTCGTACGAGCCTAACCGTGACATATGTAGCGCTATAGGATTAACGACCCGCCCGTAGACTTGTGGTTATGTCATGAGCATCTTCCGTTTCATTATTGATTTGATATGTTTGACACATGCCAAATTTATTGTTTATCTTGAATCACATGCTTGCTATGAGGAATTGTTTAAAACTTATCTTTTGTTATGTACGTACCAAACTTGTATACTCGCCTTTGCTTTTGCATTGAATTGTATTTTAAATATGTTACAGGTTGATGATGACGATGCTATGAAAAGAAGTAGTGTTGATGCCTAGATACACATATAGACGTTTAGGTTTAATATGTTGTATCAAATTTTGATTATGTTGTCTTGTATTTCCTTTGAACTTGTTGTATTTGAATTTCTTGTAATGTTGACAATTTACTTTATGAAATGAAATCGGTTTATTAAATATTGTCACAAATAGCGTTATGATGTCTCTAGCAATCTTCACACTTCGTCTCATCCTGATGTTTCCGCCATTGGTTGGGGTGTGACACCGGGGGCCGTGACAAATAGTCCCTGCGTTCGAAAAAGCTTGTTTTCGACACACCAAACCATCCAAAACTTATTTCTAAGTTATGTGAAGGTTATTTAAAGTATGTTAAGCCTATTTCACTATTCCAGAGTGTTTGTCGCGTTAAACTGACTGTGTTTACACACCGGTTTGCGTATAACCTTTCAGAAAGCGATTTAAAGCTTGAAATCGAACTCTAATCAAATCGTAAAATCATTAAACAAAAATACACACATAATAACACCAAAACACATATAATAACACCAAAGCACTTAGTTTTATTGATAATTCACATTGATTTACATTATACATCGATTACAGAACACAGTTGTCACACTACGCAAACACTATTTATACGCTGACCTCTAATGCATGTTATACGTGACTCGATGAATGCCTGTTTGTTATGTTAACACATTGATTGATGTTTACCTGCCTTAGCAATGATAGTACTATAGTTTGGACTCAGCACCTGTTTACTCAAGGGTTGTTATGGACAATACTTCACGTGTTCGCAGTGGTGAACATGTGAAGCACACTCGCTATTCGCAGTCAACTCGCATTCATTGGTATTGATAGGATCTTTGTCGATAACTTACATGCTTCACATTATACGTTATACATGCTGGTTATGCGTAAACGATTTCGAACTCTATTATGCTAATATCAAACTTGTATGCTCACCTTTACACTATGTGTATTGACCTTTATTTTAACGTATGTGGCAGGTGCTTAAGATGCTAGGGATTTGCTGTGCTTTGATGAATCAAGCTAGGGGTTTAGTTATGTCACGCTTAAATCTGAGTCGTCGGAGCAGTATTTTTTTATGAGACAATTATTTGTAATAACTGTTTTTATTTGGATATGTTGTGGTATGGGACATGACGTTTTAATTATCTGGTAATGAATAGTTGTTATGGATACTCATGGACAATCTGTTTCGCTCAGTGCCATGCCCCGATGTTTCCGCCATCGGTTGGGGTGTGACAGAGACAAGGTATTGTTAAAAGTTTCTCCATGGAAAGGAGTAGTCAGATTCGTTAAAAGAGGGAAGCTAAGTCCCAGGTATGTTGGACCTTTTGAGATAATTAGAAGAATAGGACCAGTAGCTTATCAGCTACAATGGCCAGAGGAAATAGCAGGAATACATGATGTATTTCATGTATGTAATCTTAAAAATTGCTTAGCAGATGAATCTTTGGTAATACCTCTTCAGGATATAGAGGTAAACGAGAAACTTAAGTTTATAGAGAAACCCATTCAGATTGAAGATAGAAAGATCAAGAATCTCAAACACAAGAGACTAGTTCTGGTCAAAGTGAAATGGGATTCTAAAAGAGGACCAGAATACACTTAGGAGCTCGAATCAGAAATGCAAAGGAAATACCCACATCTGTTCCAGTAGATCTCGAGGACAAGATTTAAATCATGGTGGGGAGGATATAACAACTCTCCAAAAACCCCCTTAACATAACCCTAAACGTTCCTATTATACCCCGAATACTCGTTAACAGGCCTAAAATACCTTTATATTAATAAAAGTCAAATAAAACAAAAATATATACCGCTTCTCGAGGGGCGTGGCCCCTTTGGGTTTGCGAGTCGCGGGCCGCGACAAAGTGACACCAGTAATGCCTTATAAAGCATAAATTTTCCGTTGATATATACTCTACCCTTGCTCACCAAACACCTGACAAGGGAGTAAATTGTGCCATCAAGAGCATAATTTACGCTCTCACCCAATTTTCTTTCGTTTCCTCGTGTTCTTAATTCTGTTGTTGTCCACATGCTTCTAACCCCTCGTTTAGCTCCTGAAAACTATCTGTTAAGCTTCAGGTACCTGTAAATCAAATTCAAAGCAAACTGATTTCACATGATTAAACAATTAAAAATGTTTTGTTAAGCACGTTAAAACTGAGATAATTACCCTCATATTAGCAAACTTCATTCAAAGTACACATATCTTTCTTTATACACAGAAACATCACTTCCGGCTTCTTAACGCATGTACTCTTTTGACTTGAAACGATAAAGGAAAGTCACCCACTCGACTTATGAATGTTGTTGAGAATTTCCGGTTGTTTCACCAATGGCAACGGTGATGGTAGTTTCATTCGTTATCATGTAAACAGAAGATGATGTAAGCGTATGGTTAGGGAAGGTAAGGGTTTAGTGGGAAATCAAATTGGACAAAATGGGTGGCGGTTACATTGCATCATGTATGGACACAAGATTTTAGGATCCAACAGTGGATTCTTTCAGCAATTTGTTCGAATTTATAGAACCACTATGTGTACATGTTTTTGTGTGTGTGTGTTAAAGAAAGAGAAACATGGATATTGCAAAGAGCTTAATTCTTCACTTTTCGAACAAATTGTTGATTATCAATGATTTTGTTATTAAGTTTGCAGAGATGAAGAAATGATCCACTCAATTTCACGATGGGTGGTTAGGTGGTGGTGCGGTGGTGGAAGAGAATAAAAAGATTATAAAATGGGTTTAAATTTTAACTATTTAGGGGCGAATAAACAATTTGGCCCCACCCCATGTCACACCCCAACCGATGGCGGAAACATCAGAGTGAGATGAAAACGAGATTGCAAGAGACTTCATAACATTAATGTGACAAGTATTTAATAATAAATTTCATTTCATTGCTAAAAGAATCAAATACATTGTTTGAAATAGAATACAACCAGTTGAAAGAAATGAATTACATTACAACAAGTATTTAAAGTTTAAAATGTGTTTCTAGGCATCCTACTAAGTTCCGTGCATCATCAACATCATCATAAACCTGCAACATGTTTTAAAGTATAGTTCAATACAAAAGTATTGGCGAGTATACAAGTTTGGTGTCCTAGCATATAAGTATAAAATGAAAATGAACAATCCACATGGCAAACCTAGTTATCAAGATTAACGTATAAACCGACATGTGAACAAACAAGTCAAACCAAAGTTTAACGCAAGTATGAATGAATGCCTTAACATAACCCAACGTTCACAGGCGGTGCGTTACTCCTATAGCGTTATACATGTTAAGGGTAGGCTCGTACGAAGTTAATGACAAGTTCATCACAAAACGAACAAACCCATAAAATACGAATCAAGCATAACATATTAGTAAGCATGCATTGGATTGTCTGCATGCATGATTGCATAAAAGTATGTATGTTGAGTGTGTTTTTGTATATGTAAACATGTTGCACCTAAAAAGTGTATAAACGGTAAAAGGGCATCGAGTATACTCACAACATTGCAAAGCCTTCCGATTATCCATGAGTGACGAGTGGTTTGTGTTTAAGGAGTAAATGGTAAGGCTATATGATGTTTATGGAGTGACTAGATTCGGGATTTAGAATTTAAAGTATGAAAAGTATGTATTTACAGAAAAATATTATCTAGTTCTAAGTACTCGTCTTTGACACTATGTTGTATGTGGTTTCATGGGTCCTAGTTTGCCCACTAGAATTGTTAATGCGAGACTTAGATTGTAGATAACGTAGCCTAAGTTTATGATGAATAATCATGGTCCGATTATCATCATAAATTCAGCCACGTTCTTGTATATATATTAACCTAAGCTAAGTCCATCATAGATATCATGTATTATCATGTAAGTCAAGCATGGAGGATTTAAACTCATTGTATGATTCACTACTACACAAATCACCACAAGGATGATTCGGATGGTCATGAATAACAAGAATTAAAAGAACTAACTAATACAAGTCAAGTAGCCAAGTAAGTCTTTAACCCGGGTGAGCCAACACGACATGGAAAGGTAATCCTAAGTGTCGAAGGCTAGACGGGGTTATGTTACTTTGATACTAGAAAGCTACTTAGAATATTAACTAAAACATCAAGTGAGGTGTGGAATCAAGTTAGGAGTGCGAAAGCATCCAATGTTCACACTTGCATCTAACATAAGTCTCACCATATGAACTATGGCAAACCTATGTGATTTCAACACTTGTGGGTTGTATTTAACCCTAACAAATTAGAAAGTTTAGAGGTTGTTTGTACCTCTAAACTTGTAAGAATCGTCCCTAACAAGTCCCACAGCCATTGATGGATTTAGGAGGTTGCTAGGTACAAGATTCAAGCAAGAAAAGTTATGTTTTATGAAAGTTTAACCAAGTTTCTTCAAAACAGAAAGTTTTGGACCTAAAAATGGTGATGTTCCACCTTATATTACCTTGGTAATCTTGTGGAAACACTCTAATAGGTATTTCAAGGTTTGTAGAAGAAGAAATGGTGAAAAAAGTATGTAAAAACGAAGTTTACGTGAACATAAACGAAATCAGAAAGTTAATCACACTTTACCTCAAATATGGCGAGGTTTCACCTTAGATTACCATGGTAATCTTGTGAAAACCTTCTTTGAGGTTATCCAAGTGAAAACAAAAGAAGAAACAAGAAGAAATAGTTTAGAAAGTGAGCTAGAACTCACTTTGAATCCCTTAAACTTTCTGCTCAAAGCTGGATATTTTTAAGAGGTTTAGAGGTGATTTTGGGAATGATAAGAAGGTTTGTAAAGTGGAAAAGAGGCTTAGAAGTGTTGTTTATATAAGGGGAGAGTTAGGTTAAAAGTTAATGTGGTTTTAAAAGAAGTTAGGTGGAAGTTGGAAGTGAAAATAGACCAATCCCGTGCATAAAACAAGCTGTATGCGGATTAGTATCTTAGGAGGGTCGCGGAAGGGAACCAGGTATCTTCCGCGTGTCACCTGAGCTGCCTTAGGACAACTTTCAGATTTTGACACTTTTAACCCTGCAGTTTGGTTTTGAGTGTATTTTAAGGTATTTATTGGTATAAACACATATAATTAATTATAGAACGTGAATAAAAGTATGGATTAAGTATGGTAAATGGAAAATTAAGTATTTGCATGTATAAAGCATATACAATTGCATATTTACGATAGTTTGTTAGTAAAACAAGTATGTGTTTGCGCGTGAGATGAACGCATACCAAACAAGTATGTATCTTGAATATAAAACGAGTACGTATAATAAATGCATAATTTAAGTAAAATAACCAAGTTTTTATTACGATGAAAGTGTCGATTTGTACTGATTAGCAACGGAATACGATTACAAAAGAATACGAGTTTCCATAAGTAGAATACAAGGCAAGCTTTATAAATACGGGAAGTTCTAAAAAGCGAGGCGTTACACCCCAATAAATTGTTAGGTATCTAATATAATATATTGATAGTGTTAGATAAAGGGGTTCAAAGTGTACAATTAGTAAACCACATGGACTCGGGAAGTAAAATTTCGAAATGGGGGCTCAATTTGACTCCGCCCTTAAACTACATGGACATAAGTTGCACTTTACTCTAAAAAATATTAAGATCATCTCAATAGTTAAATTGTTTAACCCAAAAATACATTCTTTAAATCTTTTAACCCATTTAGCATTTTAAAGTTAAATTGTTTGATAAAATATTAACTCTAAATAAAATAAATAAAGTCGATAATTGCAAAAGAACGAAAAAAAATTATAAAAATCGAACAACCTTGTCGCTCTGCCGGCTAGCCTCACCTAGAGATAAGCTCGGCAGTACCGAAAACCGTCAAATATGGGTAACGGTACTTGAACCAAAAATGCTCGGTACGGTACCGATATTTGTGTATAAAATTCAGTAAAATACTGGTACCGAACTGAAAATATTGGTGCCAAAAATGCCAAAAAGTGGGTACCGAATTGGTACCGAAATTTTTTTGGTACCAAGTCCCAAATGCTCATCCCTAGCCTCACTAGTCGCTGGTTAGTTTCGTTGGTGTGTCACTCACCTCACCCGTCTGACACTCTTGCTGCGTTTTTTACCTTTCCAACGAATATTGTATTGATATACTTTTCGAAAAAAAATAACTGAGTTTTTTATGGCGTTTTCAACTTTGTGTTTTTATGACGTTTTTTCTGAACTAGGTGTTTTATGACATTTTCAACTACGTTTTTTATGGCGTTTTTCTGAACTGTTATGGCGTTTTCAACAGGGTTTTTCATGATGTGTTATGAATTTGGTGTTTTATGGTGTCTTCAACTGGCTATTTCATGGCTTTTTGATGAACTGTGTGTTTTTATGGCGTTTTTATTTTGACACCCAGTTCATTTCATTTTTTTATTTCAAAAATATAACAATAATATACTTGTTGGAAAGATAATAAAACACTCGATTTTATGGTGTAATTATTTGATTGATATGTAACATCAAACCCAACAACATCACCAAAAACCATATAATTCATTTTGGAAATCTCATCAGCCCAGAAAAGACCACCTAAAATTCCATCTTTATTGATGCTATACTCAAACGAGAAAGTCGAACAATACTCTTTTTTCTTCATAAGACACTTAATAACCATATTTGCATCATTCTCACCAATGTATACATTTAAGTCGCTCTTAAAATTCTTAAAATTAGTTTTTGTTGCACCTAGCTCCTCATAACCACCATACAAACTTTTCAAGATGTTAAATTCCCTTACAGGCCCAAGATTTATTATAGATAACGCTTGAATAACACTTTCCTTTACATGATCAACTATTCTTACGGATGTCAAAAACTATGTCTTTTTCATGCACAAAACCGTGGTTATGTTCCTCTTGAAAAAGATATACTTCATACTTCTGATCAACAGTTAACTATAACTTAACTTGTGTCTCGCATCCAATTCTCTTCGATGGTTTCCTATGCTTTCCTTTACAATTATTACCAATTTTAAAACCTTCTTTAGAACAGGTAAAATACTTCAACTTAACTACACAATTGGGTTATATGAAATGTTCTCCCTAACTGAGAAACCACTAGCATGAGCATACTTGACATAAAAAAGCATATGCTTGGTCGATGGAATCAAATACCAAACCAACAACATGTTTAAGTGACTCACTCACATGAGGAGTATAAAATATTTTTCTAGTACGTGGTGATACACGTTGTACACCACATTCTTTGTAAACAATAGCATCTATACAAATAAAAACAACAATGTACATAAAAAGATATATAATACAAACGCAACAAAAAGATATTTAAAGACATAAAAAAACATAAACAGAAAACAAACTAACATTTACATTAAAACACAGACGATTATAACACAATAACACATACGATACAAAATATGACATAAGATGAAATAGTACACAATATCACACGTCCGATTGTCAAAAATCAACTAAAACGCATATCATCAGTTAGGCACAATGAAGATAAAATAGACACAATGCACTAACAACTTTAAGAAATAGAACACAAATCAATTAATGATAAACACACAAAATCTCTATTTTCTCCAATCAATAAAAATTCGCACATAAACATATTAGAATACAAAAATATGACTTATTATGAGACATAATGACACAAAAATAAGACAAATACAACACAATAACACACATTCGGTACAAAAATATGATACATTATGATAAAAAAAATATGACAATATATGAAATAATATAATACAATATCCAACAATATCACATAGAAGACAACTAAACAATATATCATCACTTATACACAACTTCGATACAATAGATACAATACATTTAACAAATTTAAAAAAATAGAAAACAAGTCAATCAATCTAATCAATTCAAAGACAAAAATCTCTACACTTTCAAACAAAATTGATTCAAACAATCAAACGAACACAAAGATACAAAAATTCAACCTAATTCTAACTAGATCACAACACAAACATAGAAAACGTACCATTCATGTTCGTCGACATGATTTACTGCTCCATTAGCTTTGATTGAACAATTCGACAAAGAATGATGTTAAATCGAAGTTTGAATCTTGTATTAACTAGGGAAATTTTTCCCTGTTTTATTGGAGCCCTAAAATCTTTTCCGAAAACACCCCTCTACCTAATCCTCGCTTATTGAAGATTAAATGAAATTTTTGCCAGGTGTTGCCTCCCTATTTCTTTTACCCTTCATACAGTTAACACCCTTTATATTTGATTCTTTCTTTATAACTATGATTGCAAAAGTCGCGAAACGTTATTTGACCGATGGGGTACCGATTATCGATCTATCAGGATTCATCGGATTGGAATTTTTACATATGATTTTCAGTTTATACACACACACACATTTTTATATGTAAATATTTTAAGTCGAAAGGTTTTAACCCCTAACGGTCCCATTTTTTCTAGTATACAAGATTAATCACCGGAATCTGCATTGTTTGGTTGGAAACTGGCATGAATTTATAGGTATTGGATGGAATTTTGTCGGAATCGCCGATTTGTGGTCGACCGATTAAGGTCTGACTAGGGGTGTGCATGGTCGGTTTGGTTTGGTTTTTACGATTAACCATAACTGCTAACTTCAGTTATGAATTGCTGGCTCATGTAATCCTTCCTTGAAGAACAGATGCTACAAAGCCAAAACAGGTTCAACAACAACTGATCCACAATAACAGCGCTTGAACCTTATTTCCCTCCAATGGCAGTGGCACTCAACAACTGATGATCTCTAAAGTCTGATTGATTTATAAAGACTGTTATGCAAAGCTCTGTTAGATCAAAGACTGTTGAAGACCAATCATCTGCTGAAGTCAAAGTACTGCTGAACTCAAAGGCTTGATCAACCTTTATGGAAAGCACTGCTCAAGCCTCATCAGTGGTTGAGCATCATCAGCGGATAACTTCATCAGAGTTTTATTTAATCATTGTATTAATGTAACAATGTCTGTAATGCATCAATGTTTAGAGGTTGTTAAAATTGTTAGATGTCACTGTCTAGGTGACGTCAACAAAGATGCCATAGTGTTTAAGATTGAACTATAAATAGACAGTTCCTGTACTCTTCTATTAGCTCTTTTCACACACTTGCATCTTGTACGAACTAACATTGTGATCTCAGGATGGGGGGGATAGTGTTCATGCATGCATAGCCGAAACATTGTGTATTCAATCTTTTGATTAAAAAGCTTGTATGATGAAAATGTTCTTTCCTTGATTGTGTTATAAAGTTTTACTTCATTCCTCTGCAAATTATTTCTCTGTTTTACCTTCTTCCATTTCCATCTTATTAAAACAACACAATCAAGTAAACTCAGATTCTAACATGAATTTTCGGTTATGGTTAATCGGTTATGAAGTCGGTTATGGTTCGGTTTCGGTTAATTTAAGTTATCAACCAAAAACTTTAACTAAAACAACTTTTGGGATAAAGTTAAAAAATTATACGCTAACGGGCTTACAAAATAAGAATGAAATCCACCATGTTAGACTTAGCTTGGGTATTTTTTTCAAAGACAACCAAGACTACACTTTTTGGTTAAACTACCGAAGTGAGATCCCTTTTAGTAAAGTAATTATGTACTCAGTGTTATATAAAAGATTCACATGATCATAATACCTTAGTTCTTCACAAAAATAAGCGCATCTACATCAATATTAATTTGTTACTAATATACTTTTATCTTAGTAAACAAACTTCTACATGGTTATTGTAAAAGATAAATCCATTGTATCGAATTATAGACTTAACATTATAAGTTTGGTTCGGTTTCGGTTATATTGGTTAACCAAAGCTTCATAACTGTAACCATAATCGCTTGTTCGGTTAACCAAAGCTTTGTAACCATAACCATTGGTTATGTTGGTTACTGATTAAAATCGGTTCGGTTATGTTTCGGTTATTGGTTATTGTAACGCCCTGCGTTTTCATACCTTCCATATTTAGAAACTCTTGCTCGAAATTCTATTTTTGGAAATCTCGCATTCTTGTAATCATTCTTTTATCATAATCGTTATAAAATCCAGGACTTGATTCATAAATAAAACTCTTATTTCTTTAATTTTGTGTTATACGTACTTTATACACGCTCATATGTTTAATTTCGCGAAACATTCGTCACATATTCGTAATTCTTGGAAACTATGTGTTAATCTCGCAAATACGTAAAACTTATGCATAATACGTCCTTTGAACGAATACGAGACTTAAATACGGAATTTATATGCTTAGCTATACTCGTTTTATGTTCATGATTCATGGTTGACCCTTATAATATGCCTAAATATCTTAAAAGACCCGTAAAACACTTAAAAGCCCTAAATACAAACTCAAGGGGGCCAAAATGCTAACATTTGAAAGTTGTTCCGGAACTCATGAGAGTCGTGGCCCGTGACCTCCCCTCCCTCTCCTCTTCGCGCCCTGCGAGGGTGCCAGATCCGCGACCAGCTCAACCAACCCGCTGGTTGGTCGAATTTTTGTGTGTTTTCATTGGTTTAACTTGTGTTTCTTGTCTTAATTACCCAACTAACCCAACCCTAACCCTCTCCTATAAAAACCAAGCATCCTCCACTAGGGATGTAAACGAACCGAACGTTCAGCGAACAGTTCGTGAACCGTTCGGCGGGAATTTCGTTTATGTTCATTCGTTTAGTTAATGAACGAACATGAACAAGAAATTCCAATCGATTAGTTAAATGAACGAACACGAACAACTGTCTCGTTCGTTCAGTTGCATTCATGAACGTTCGGTAATATGTTTGTGAACATTCGTTCATGTTTGTTTGTTTATGTTGTTCATTAAATATTTTTTTAGCATTTATTTATTTTATCTAAACCTTTTATATTCCTTAATTCTTATTTATCTCATTACCCAAACAAATAAAATAGGAAACACTACCTCCACCTTTCTTTCTTATTATTCACATCGAAATATACAATTGAACTTCGTCGATTTTATTTGTGTTCGTGAACCGTTCATGAACACGTTCATTTCCTTAACGAACGAACACGAACAAAAAATCTCATTTGGTAAGTGTTCATGAACCATTCGTGAACACATAATATTCTTAACGAACGAACACGAACAAGGCCTTGTTCGTGTTCGTTCGGTTTGTTTACAGCCCTATCCTCCATACTTCATACACTTTTCAAACACCTCAATATCACTCTCAAATACCTTCAATCAGCTTCAAATTCGGAAGTTCAAGCAGATTGCTACTCTCATACAAAAACAAGCATAACTCACTCAATTCTTGACCGTTTGCTCCATTCTTTTTCCTATGTGCTTGGATTAACCTTAGCTTCAATTCCATGGGTTTGTCACAGGAAACCAGTCCCTGGAACGTCGCCAAAAGGGCTCCAAAGTTCACTGTTTGTTCTTGTTTTGATTCAAACTTTACTAAACATGATTTAACTTGAGTCTAACTCATCTCAAACCTATGTCCTTATGCTTATAACCACTTCTATGGTTAGTTAGGCTTAAAAACAAGGTTGAAACATTCAAAATCAGAGGTATAACCTCACAAACTTTCTGTTTTGTTCAAGGGTTTAACACACAAGTGATGTTCAAGTTCAAGACTTGAAGTTTGTGTGATTTATGATTAACTTGGGTTATCCTACTTAAAAATCCACACATTGCTTGATGATTTCTCATAGATTAGTTGTTCATATTCTTGTATTACTTGTAAGTTCATGACCTTCCTTGTATGTTCGTAACATCAAGTGTAGTGGTGAACACTTAGAGGTGCCTAAATGGAAGACTTTTCTTCCTACCTCCTACATGAATTCTATGACACTTAAGAGGTTCCTAAATGGAGGATTCATCCTTCTACCTCATGCTTGAACTATTGGACTTATTAATATATTACATAACCTATATAATACTTATATAAACTATATGAATATTCGAACCTTTGATGATGAATTTGTGTTCATTCGTCAAAGTACTAGATTACATCATCTAAGATCTAATAACTTGTTATGATTCAAATGGGTATTCTACCCATGAGAACATTCTAACCCTTGGGGTTCATAATGTCAAACAAGTATTATATGATTAGATGATTACTTTTCATATGTTAATTTTCATGTCCACAAACTCCAATTCCTTAGACCATATGTAGTCATCTCCTAAACTCCAAATCGAACACATTCAACTTGCTAGTCTCAACAAAATTCGTCACATTGGATAATCGGAAGAAATAGCAATATTGTGAGTATACTTGAACCCCTTTTTCGTTTTACTACTTTTTGGGGTGTAACATGTTATCTATTAACTTACACTTAAACTTATTTCGTAATGCATAAACATTCCGTATACATGCTTGCATACTTGATTACTTGATACCTTAAACTTGGGTTAATTACATCTTGTGTTAGACTTATCATTAGCTTCGAACGAGCCTATCCTTGACATATATAGCGCTATAGGATTAACGCACCGCCTGTAGACTTTGGGTTATGTCATGAGCTTATTGCATTTCATCATTGGTTTAATTAGTTAAACACATGCCGATTTTATTGTTTATCTTGTATCAATAGCTTACCATGTGGAATTGTTTAAACTCATTTTTATGCTATGTATGTATCAAACTTGTATACTCGCCTTTGCTTTTGCATTGAACGTTATTTTAAACATGTTACAGGTTGTGGATGACGACGCTTTGAACTTAAAGTAGTGATGATGCTTAGATACACACTTAGACGTCTTAAGTTAATGTACTTGTTGATGTATTCTTATATTGAACATATTGTATATCAAGTTGTTGTGTTGATTTTACCCTTTGTAATCGACTTTTAGAAATGAAATGAAATCCATTATTTAATTATTGTCACAAATTGTGTTATGAAGTCTCTTGCAATCTTGTTTTCGTCTCACTCCGATGTTTCCGCAATCGGTTGGGGTGTGACAGTTATGGCGGTTAATTTTCTAACCCGTAGGTCTGACTAGGGTTGACTTGGGGCGATTACCAAGTAATGGACGGATTAATGAAAATTTAGTTAGTGACCGATCGATTAACGATTAATCGCCGACTAGTTTCGAGTTTTACAACACTACAAAAAACTACTCACAAGACGAGTTAAAGTTTTTTAAATGGAGCTCGAATTGAGCCGGGTTTAAACTCCCACAAGTCAAACGAGCTCAAGCTTAATAACAATCAAGGCTTCGCTCGACTCGACTCGACACGACTCATTTACACTTCTTACATTTCAATTATAGATGCTAGGGGTGAGTAATAACCGAACCATTAACCAAACCCGACAAAACCAAAACGAAATTAACCGAAAACTGAATATCCAAAAGCCTAATTAACCTAACATCAGTTATCAAGTTTTTTATGTACCTACGTTAACAAAATTAATCGAATCGAATTAAACCAAACCATTTATATTTTCATATATTTTCAAGCTTCAATACCCCCGTTTTATTTATTTTATGTTTTGTACCTCAATTTCATATATTTATACATCCAATTCATGCAAGTATATCTCAATCTTCATGTATTTATACTACATTTTCATATATTTATACCTCCATTCCATGTAAATCTAAGTAGAACATTTACCCCAAGTTTGGTTTGGTCATTAACCGAACTACACCAAAAACCGACAAACTAACCGAATAAGCCAAACCGATTAACCAAAACCCGAAAGATTGATTACACAGGTTAACCGATGACTTCGATTTCAATTTCGATTAAGACTACAACTCTAGTTGATACAGGGGTAAAAATGACCAAATTTTAAAAGTGAAGGGTAGAATCCTACAACCTCACAAAACTGCAACAAGAAAACAAAATATTTGTATAATGACTGCTTTGAGGTATAGAGAGAGAGAAGTGTAGAGAGAGAAACAAACAGAAATCAATCAGATGGGTAAAGCAGGCGGAGCAACACCATCACCGGCGAAGAAGAAAAAAGGCCGTCCATCACTCACAGATCTCAAAAAACGAGCCTTAGAACAACAACAATCTCACCGGAGATCCACTCGCCGGAACCCTAACTCCGACACTGCCGATGCATCTGCCGACGAAGATGATTACTACGACGACGACGACGATGAGCGCAAACAGAAGAAAGTCAAGCTCGTTGTTCGTTTGCCCCAATTGAATCAACAACAACAGCCACAACGACGTCGTTCTGCCAGATCTTCTTCACCCACTAATTCGGCTTCCTGTGGCTCTGATTCGAATGCTGACGTGGATATTCGACAAATTGAGTCCGGATCTGGTTGTGTTGGTGCTAATTCTCAGGTAATTTTGTCACAAAAGTTTTTAAATTTATAATTAAATTTAAAATTAGGGTTTATTGCTTGAATTCTAAAATTAGTAATTTTGAGGATAAACAGAGGTTTAAGAAAGTGTGCAAAATTGATGACAGCAAATTTGTGTATTTTCAGATCTTTCTTTTGGGTATATGCGCGCGTGATTCGGAAATTGTTTTTATTTGTTTATTTATTTAATTTTTGTTTGCAGTAAATAGTGGAAAACAAGTATAAAATCTGAAAATATATGTAAAGTTTTAATTTTTGTTTGCAGTAAATAGTGGAAAATAAGTATAAAATCTGAAATATATGTAAAGTTTTGTGAAATCTAAAAAAGTTTTAATTTTTTGAACTTTCTGGTTCTGAAAACAAAATTGGTATTTTCGATGCTTTAAGGTGGATGAGGGTTTCTGGATAGTTTGTACAGTTTGTATTATTTATATGGACAACAAAAAGAAGGTTCATAATATTAATCCTCAATCATGTACCTGAAAAAGTTCAAATTTGTCACTTATTTAATGGTTATTGTGGTCTGTTATTCTATCAGCTGCCATCTGGCTGGTGGTGGATTTCTTATCTTGCTTGTTGATAGTTGATAGTATATAGTATCTTGACTTTGACTGACTGACTGGCTGACCCTTTGACTTTGGTTTTTGTTGCTGATGAATCTTTCATGTGTGTTGTGTTTGTAGGATGAAAAGGATGAGAAAGCGATGGAGAGTCTTCATGGTCTTAATCAAAAACCTTTTTTTTAGTTTTTTTTTGTATAAATAAAATGCAACATGTTGTTGGGAAATTCCCAGCATTAAGTTTCACTGGTCTTCATTTTCTTGATGTTACCATTTAATATGTGGACAGGATCACCATTGGAGACTGGACCCACAACACCTTTGCCAGACAAAAAGTTGTTGTTGTTCATTCTTGACAGACTTCAAAAGTGTGTCTTCTTTTTCTTTCACTTCATTGAAAAGATGGATTATTTCTTGTTGTACAGTTGATGGACTAAAACCGGTGTTTACGTGTATCTGCAGGAAGGACACACATGCGGTGTTCTCTGAGCCGGTTGATCCTGTTGAGGTGGTTCATCCAGAAAGTTTTGTTATTGATCTTACTGTTTGTTAATTGTTAAATGTTTAATTTGTTGCTGATATTGGGAATTTTGTTTGTATAGCTCCCTGATTATCATGAAATTATTGAGCACCCTATGGATTTCGGCACTGTTAGGAGCAAACTTGACAAGGGACTTTATACAAATCTGGAAGAATTGGAGGTTAGTCATTCGTCGTTGGTTATATTTTGTATGAATTTCTGGTTTATTTTCAATCTTCCAAACGAGTCAAAGACTGGCTTTTGTATGGTTGCTCTAAATTCAGGGGCTCTAGGCTGTGCCTCATGTACTTTTGTGTCAAAATTGGTCAAAGTTATGGTCGTTTGGTGGCTCATATGTAAAAGCAACCAAAGGGTTGAAGAAGTTATGAAAGTTTTTCTTGATAAAAAGATTGATATGTAAAACAGATGGAAGAGAGGTATAAGTTTACTTGGTTGTACATAGAGCAATGTCTTGCGCGTACGTGATGCGTGCCCCTCGGATTTCGAGACCTAAACGCGTCAGAGCGCCTCATGCTTTTTTAAACCACGCTAATAGTCCATTTGATTTGAGCTAAATGTTGTGTTTACAGTTTACATCATCTTGTTTTCTTTTTTATGTATACAGGCGGACGTGTATTTGATATGTTCAAATGCAATGCAGTATAACTCATCTGACACTGTTTTCTTTCGCCAGGTGTGCTTCACCTTCTTGTTTCCGATCTAACATTCTATATACAAAGTTATATATCTTATTTTTTTTATTTTCGTTCTTTTAGGCGAGGTCTATACAAGAATTGGCAAAAAGGGATTTTGAAAATTTGAGGCAAGAGGGTGATGACGGTGAGCTGCAACCGAAGGTGGTGAGAAGAGGCAGACCTCCAAGCAAGCACTTGAAAAAGCCACCTGGCAGAACCTCATTGGACATTGTGGTTGCTCCTGAGTCCACCTCAGGCGCTACTACTGTAGCGAATACTGTAGCAAATACCATAGACAACACAAATGATTCTACTCCTTACAATTTAAGACGAGGACCCATGATTTATAAGAATTACGCTGACGGTTTATTTCCATCAAGTCGTACCCGTAACGGTGAACATAATGAGCTGTTAGCAGATTGGAATGAAGAATTTCCAGGTTTTATTTTCTGTCTTTTTAACATATTAGATAATCGTTTGTGTGTTTATTTATCTGTGTAGTATAAAAATGGTAAAAATTGCTTAAAATGCCAATATATTATTTTGTTGACTAATTGAAGTCCCCTAAGTTTTGACTTTTTGATTTTTTAGAGTAAAATGCCATTTTCGTTCCTGAGGTTTGGCCAGTTTTGCGACTTTCGTCCAAAGGTTTGTTTTTCCGCATTTGGTTCCAAAAGCTTTGAAATCTTGCCATTTTCATCCGGCTTGTTAACTCCATCCATTTTTCTCCGTTAAGTCAGGGGTATTTCTGTCTTTTTTGTTAACTTAAAAAAGACATAAATACCCCTGACTTAACAGAGAAAAATGGATGGAGTTAACGGACCAGATGAAAATGACAAGATTTCAAACCTTTTGGATCCAGATGCAGAAAAACAAACTTTTGGACGAAAGTCGCAAAACTGACCTAACCTCAGGGACGAAAATGGGATGTTACTTATTTTTTATTATCTGTATGATAATAGGACATGCAGATTTTACAAGATCTGTTTATGAGAATTTAAATCTGCGATTTATAGTTTATTTTCATTGGGATATGGTAATGAAAAGACCAAAACTATAGTCAACACTCTTGATCTATTTTCTCTTTGAATGTCCATGATTATATTTTAGTGTTGTACTTATTTTTTTTTAATTTATCTGTTTCTATTTGTTAATTAGTTGTTTTGAATGTGCAGCTCGTATTAAGAGGGCTGACATGAAATACGGGAACAAACATTTTGTTATAGACGAGAGCAGGCGTGATACCTACAAGCAGTTTCATCCATTGAATAATGCTAACACAAATTCTCTTCTAACTAACTTTGGCGGGGAAGGCAAGCAGTTATTAGCGGTATAAATCTTATAAAACTGATAACAATTTACTTTTTATATTTTTCACCCACCTGCAAGTCAAGTATGATATCCTATAAACAATGAAATCTTTATAAGCTAAATGCATTAATGTAATGCACATAATCAGTTGAAGACTTTCCAAAAAATAGAAATGTTGCTCATTTATTTATGATCAGTTTATTCAAAGAGTTAATTTTTTTTGAGTAAAATGCTATTTTCGTCCCGGAGGTTTGGCCAATTTTGTGACTTTCGTCCAAAGGTTTGTTTTTCCGCATCTGGATCAAAAGGTTTGAAATCTTGTAATTTTCATCCGGCTCATTAACTCCATCCATTTTCTCCGTTAAGTCAGGGGTATTACTGTCTTATTTGTTAACTTAAAAGGGCAATTCGGTTTTTTCACTTTATTTAAAAATACCGAATACCCCTGAAAAAGATTGAATTGCCGTTTAAGTTAAGAAAAAAGATGGACATACCCCTGACTTAACAGAGAAAAATGAATGGATTTAATGAGCCAGATGAAAATGGCAAGATTTCAAACCTTTTGGATCCAGATGCAGAAAAACAAACCTTTGGACGAAGGTCGCAAAACTGGCCAAACCTCATGGACAAAAATGGCATTTTACTCTTTTTCATAATCAACTCAATAAATTATTTTTATAGAATTATAAATAAAATAAACAAAAAATGGTATGTGGGTCAATTCAGTTTGGCCCGGTAAGTTTGGATTCATACTAATAGACGCGTTACACAATTTTTCTACCCGACAAGTTTTGATTTTTCCCATATTAATGCAGGTAGGTGTGCATGCTGAACATGGTTACTCGAGAAGCCTGGCTCGATTTGCCGCTAATATGGGCCCCGTTGTCTGGGAAATCGCGTCAAAGAAAATCAGAAAAGCTTTGCCGCCAGGTATCACGTTCGGTCCTGGTGTTGTTGGTGAACCCGAACCTCCCGCCCCATCTATATCATTTTTGCCATCTGAAAATTACAGTTATACCCCCAGGTTAGCCAGTAACGATATTCTAAACAAACCCGAAACCCCATCCACTTCAGGACCAAAAGCTGAAGATTCTAACAAAACCGTACCCCACAGTGGTAAAAACGGTTTTAATGATGACCCAAGGAGTCATCTTTCGAAACGTGGTACAATTGATGATGCACAAGGTACAAAAGGTGATACGAGTAATCCTGAAAATCCGACATGGCAACAAGTACCATCAATGAACCACAGACAGTTTACAGTTCCGGTTCCACCGGACCTAAATGTTGGGGTTCAGGGACCATCTGTCTCACCAGGATACGTTGGACTGAAGATTGGTTCACCTCAGCAGCCGGATTTAGCGTTGCAGCTCTGAGTCTGTGGTGGCTCTTGTGTTTGGCGGTGTAGTGAAGGAGGTTGTGGGTCATCTGGTAATGGATGCAGGTTAGTCTATAGTGTAGGAAACTGTGTACAGATTAAGGATCTCCTTGTAACTTTGTACTCAAGATTGATTGGAGTATGATGAACCTGAACTAGAAATAAAAAACACAAGCATTGGTTTTTTTTTTTTTTTTTTTTTTTTTCTGACATTTTTTTTGGCATAAATTATTGTTGTATGAAGAGGACCTTGAAAATTTCACTTTGATGTACTATACTCTTTAAAACCTACCCTTTAATGTATCTTACATTCAAGGTTAGTTTTTGCTACATGCTATTAAGTTGTGCAAGTTTGAACATTTAATTTTAGATAAAAATTGAAGACTATTGCTTGCATGATAAATTAAAAACAAGTTTTGAATGCTTGATAGTTGATACCAAAGGTTTTAAATTTGTGTGTGCTAAATAAATAACTAACAAATGGCGAAACCAAAATGACCCATGACTATAGCATCAAATAGAAAAAACATCGAGTCGTGAGGTCTCACTGGAAGCAGCCTCTCTATTCATACGGGGTAGAGGTAAGGTTATCTACATCTTACCTTCCTCAGACCATATCTTAGCTTTGATATTGGTGAGATTTATTGAGTATAATTGAGTATAATGATGACATGAGTTACTTATTTGTAAAATTATTACACTATTGTAGTTTAAAAGGGAGGAAACATAAACCTATTGCAAGCTTGAAGGAACATGAAGAACTGAAGAGTGCATATCTGACCCATCACCACTTTTTCCTAAATAAAGAGAATGTGTTTTGTACGCAAATGTGTATCGGCTTGGTTGAAAGATGAACGACTTTTGACTTTGTCATAGTAGACGATAGAGGCGCATAGTAAAGGACAGTGAAGCTCAATGAGCATATTTTGAAGCCAATATGTTTAGGCAACAGCATTAATACCATGGCATTAAGCTCCAACATCAAAGTGAGATAATAGCCTGACTCTTGGAAGGCCAAGATAATAAGTTATCACCAAAATTACACGATAACATATTACTAAAGCCCATGATCAAAGGAAGCATACATTTGAGAGCATGAGAGTGCGATTCTAGAGGATCATGCCAATGTAAAGAAACATGTTGAACGTCATTAGAGATGTTTGGTCTAGTGGAAATTACGTATTGTAGGCCCACAACTGTAGGTCCGCAAGACCAACTTTAGAGTTGGTGTTAACAAAGGTAGTGGTTGGGTTGCAATTAGACACCTTCACATGATCTAAATTTTTTCAAGCGTATTGTGTTTTCAGATAGAAAGATATCGTCTTTGTTGCGAGTAACAACAATCCCTAGAAAATGACCTAAGTCAGTAATGGTAAACGCCAAATTAAACAAGTGATCATGTGACGTAACAAATTGCTAGCAGATTTGGCAAGAATAACTTGATCTGTATAAAGTTAAAGATTAGTTGTATCGTGAACATGTCGATAAGTAAATAGTGATGAGTTGAACCGACTGCTATCAAAGGGAATAGTCACCGTGTAGGCAAAGAACAATGCACGAGGAGCATGCTTAAGACCATGCAAAGACTTTTGAAGCGACAAACATAACTAACGCGCCATAAGCTATGTGACATTGTGGATGATGAGTATGTGACACGATAAACACATGTACATATTTATTTATTTGTTTAATTACCTTTTATTTTTCAGTTACAATTATAACTTAGTAGTCTTTGACATGCATCATAAAACAAAGGTTAAAACTTAAAACCCAACCCATGTCCCTTGTCTACGATTTACACAATTACCTCTGATATTGATCATGAAGAGACCTATTAATATGAGTTACCTAAAAGAAATTATTATGAAACCTCTTATCGTTGTGATAAGATTGGTATAATAAAATGCTTTAAACATCATGGGGCTAGAGAAATTGTATGTTTGTAATGCTTGTGATCTCAAAAAAAAAGTTTAAATTTTTTTTTGAACGGAAAACTAAATCACCGGATAAGCATCCAGGAATGCTCTCAATCGAGCAAATGCATCCTCTCCTCCATAATGGTCAGAGTTGGATGCATACCCGGGCCACCAAGCCACCAGTTCTGGGGAAAACTCACCCGCCCGAAGGCCTACTGCGGTAAAACCCGGTTCGGCTCGGTTTTAAACTGGCGACATCCGGAGAGGTCTAGTTCTAAACTTCATTGCCACCACCAATGTCCTTTAAAGTGATGCTAGTGAGAGTTGAACTTGGAACCTCCAGTAGAGAAACCAAATAACTAACCACTAGACCAACTAAAAAAAGCTTAAATAATTTAAAATAGAGTTAATTAGTGTTTTCGTCCATGTGGTTTGTCAAAAATCACTATTTCAGTCCATTAGGTTAAAAATTGCGATTTCAGTCCTTGTGGTTTCACTTTTGTAACAATTTCAGTCCATGTGGTTTCACTTTTGTAACAATTTCAGTCCATGTGGTTTCACTTTCGTAAGCATTTCAATCTATTTATTCTGTAAGGCTGTAAGTACAGAGACTGAAATGGTTACGAGGTTGACTGAAATGGTTACGAAAGTGAAAACCACAGGGACTGAAATCGCAACTTTTAAACTAATGAACTGAAATAGTAATTTTTAACAAACCACATGTACAAAACACAGTAATTAACTCTTTAAAATAAAACCTCAATTTTGAACATCATGAGGGAACGCATATCCTCCTCCTTTCAATATATTATTTTCACTTGGCACAAACGACAATAAAATATAAAACATTTTTAATTTGAAAAACAGTGGAGGCAATAAGTAGCACTTTATCTTTCATCACAAAAATAAATGAGTTACCTAATGAGGCTATCACAATAAATACCCCTTTTAAAAATAATTTGTTTTTATTTAATCAGGCTATCACAAAAAAGTACTTTTTTCTAAAAAAAATATTGTTACTTTTGTTTAAAAAGTTGAATACGAAAACCGAATCTAATTAGCCGTTGGAATTAAATTGTAATTTGGATTAATCGTTTTTTTGAGTAGTGTATGATTATCCATTTATCTTTTCTTGTAAAGCATGTTGACATTCATTGTAGATTTGAATAAAATAATAATAAAGGAGCTTTAATAAACTTTTATTCAAATTTAAACAAGGTCAAAGCATATCCCATGTATGTTACACACTCACACTTAAACTAAAAAACATTATAGAGAAATATTTACCCGGATTCCCCCCCCCCCATCACCCACCCAATTTTTTTTTTTGCCCGGGGGTGAGGGTTTAGGTTTTTGGGTGGTGGTGGGGTGGGGGTTTAGGTTTTTTTTTTTTTGGGAGGGGGAATGGGGTGGGGGTTAGGTTTTTTTAGGTTTTTGGGGGTGGGGTGTTAGGTTTTTTGGTGTGGTATAGTTTTTCATTTCATTTTTTTTTTTGCGGTGGGGGGGGGGGGGGGTTAGGTTTTTGGGTGGTGATGGGGTGGAGGTGGGTGTTTAGTTTTTGGGTGGTGGTGTAGTGAGTTTAGGTTTTAGGTTATTGGTTTTGGGTGATGGTGTAATCGTTATACATATCGTTATAACATAACCAGATTGTTGAAACTTGTGAGACCATTGTATACCACAACTTGAAAGTGTAAAGGCTGAAAGTGTTAAGATTGGAAGTCCGCAGATCAAGACTTAGTTGATCAGGCAACAATCACTGGCGACACACTCAGTGTCATGAGGAAGGTGTTATGATTGTAGTTCCAGATCGAGACCTGATTGGTAAGCATGACTTTTAATAATACCGTTTTAGTTGACAGTTTTAACTTTGTATTTTATACCAGTTCCTATTATTTCAGTCTTTTATAATCCTTGAGCTAATGAGTAAAGCTTTGGTTTATCTTATAAAAGATATGTTATAAGTTTTTTAAAGTTATAGACTATAGTCATTTCTAAGTGATATTAAAATTCAACTTTAACATCTATCATGTTGATGTCTTTTATGTTAATGTACGTGTAAGAATGTCGTGGACTTGATAATATAGCCTAGACATCTCACCATCTATAGTTATTCTGTTCAGTTCTTCAAATTTGTTTAATCTTTGACAATGTTTTATATACACGTTGGACATTTGATCCACTATGTAATTGTAGCACTGAGTGGAGGGTTTTTTTTGGTGAGATATAGTTTTTCATTTCTTTTTTTTTTTGCGGGGAGGGGGGGGGGTGTAGGTTTTTGCGTGGTGATGGGGTGGGGGTGGGTGTTTAGTTTTTGGGTGGTGGTGTAGTGAGTTTAGGTTTTAGGTTATTGGTTTTGGGTGATGGTGTAATCGTTATACATATCGTTATAACATAACCAGATTGTTGAAACTTGTGAGACCATTGTATACCACAACTTGAAAGTGTAAAGGCTGAAAGTGTTAAGATTGGAAGTCCGCAGATCAAGACTTAGTTGATCAGGCAACAATCACTGGCGACACACTCAGTGTCATGAGGAAGGTGTTATGATTGTAGTTCCAGTTCGAGACCTGATTGGTAAGCATGACTTTTAATAATACCGTTTTAGTTGACAGTTTTAACTTTGTATTTTATACCAGTTCCTATTATTTCAGTCTTTTATAATCCTTGAGCTAATGAGTAAAGCTTTGGTTTATCTTATATAAGATATGTTATAAGTTTTTTAATGTTATAGACTATAGTCATTTCTAAGTGATATTAAAACTTAACTTTAACATCTATCATGTTGATGTCTTTTATGTTAATGTACGTGTAAGAATGTCGTGGACTTGATAATATAGCCTAGACATCTCACCATCTATAGTTATTCTGTTCAGTTCTTCAAATTTGTTTAATCTTTGACAATGTTTTATATACACGTTGGACATTTGATCCACTATGTAATTGTAGCACCGAGTGTAGTGCTTCTGTCATTTAATAAATGATGATAAAAGAATATCATATGAATATACGAACACGTATGTTTAGGCAGGATTTGTTACGTTTGCATCTCTTTAAGAACATGGTCGTGATAGGTGTTCGTGGAGACGCATCATTAAGGTCAAAGACTTTTAGAAGTATGATACTGTTTGTTTTTTATTCTTACTTTACGAGCTTAGTTTCTTAGTGTTTTTTGGGTGGTCTTTGATGTGATACTTGTTCATGTTATACGTTTTAGCAAAGGTACAACTTTTAGGTATGCACATTCTAATTTGACTTCTATGTGTGGTTTATGACTCTACTGGGAGTCTTATTGGAAACACCATCTCTATCCATGGGAATAGAATTCAGAATTGCCTACATTCCACCTCCTAGATCCACCAATAGCTTCGCTATGAGGGAGATTCTACTTGGTATGTTGTATGTATTTAGTACCTGTATTACATACTTAGGGTGTTGGGGGTGTACATCGAGTAGGGCTTATGGGTTGCTTGGGTTTATCGGGAACATTGATGTCGGGTCGCGAGTAGGGGTAGAGGTAGAGGTAGAGGTAGAGGTAGAGGTAGTAGTCAACGATTTGGGTAGGGTTAATTGTGTGTGTTTGTGACCGTCGAGCTTGGAAGACGATGTAGGGGGGGTTCACAAGAACCATGGCACAGGAATAGAGGGTTCCGACGGATGGATACCCCTTGAGAGAATTAAGGTGTCAACCGATAATTTAGTAGATCAAAGAATAGGAACATTAATTGGGAGGATTGGTGTAAGTTTGTAAATATGTAGTTGTGTTTCGGCAGCCTCGTTTTGAGGTGTGTCTGCGTTTTTAATGAAGTTAACTTTTCAAAAAAAATCTTTTATTAGCATGTGATGACGTATGTACCAACAATAATAAAAGATGTGTATACAACTCTAAAATTAATTACACAGTAGAAGACATGGGGTAATAGAGTAATTTGAAGCGTGGCTTTCTATTTTGCTTAGCTGGAAACATATATAAATGAAACGAGGCAGTGAAAGTCTTAAAAGCTCCACTGAGAGCGACATTCAACTATTTAATTATTTCTTTTTAACATTTAATCTGGGGCCCATTTATTTATATTTATCTTAAATTCTTAATTATATATTTTTCCCATTTTGGCTTATTAAATTTTCAAATTTACGAAGTCTAATATATTGCATATACTCAAAACGTTAAAAGTGAATCGATCCACATCTGGAAGGATGACAATTACAAAGAATTTTTTTTATGTTTTAAAATTGTTAAAAATGCACTTTTTGTATTTTATAAAATTAAGAAGCTCGTTTTCTTTGTATATCATCTTTCAAATAAATTAAAAGGTCAATGATAACTAGAATAAATTTGTTTTTGTAGTAAAAGTGGAGCATAATAATTATATTTTCATATGTGTAAAATATTTTTTTTAACGGCAAATTTGGGTCATTGACGGACTGTTAGAGTATCATCGTGTCACTCGCAGAACCACCTGATCATATCTATCTTCAGTAAGCAATAATGTCTATACACCAATTCAGAAGGAAATTCAAATGCTTAGCTGTAAAATAATTTGATTTCAATGAATTCCACAATAAAGTGCATATTTAAACAATGATGTAGCTTTTATTTTAATAATATTGTCGGGAAGAATTATGAGCCTAGAATATAAAGAATAGCGAACATTTAAAAGAAAAGAAAAATATATGAGATGTAACAGAAATAGAACACGTATATAATATGTTTTGTTGATCTTTCAAAAAAAAAAAAAAAAAAAAAAAAAAAAAAACAGAAATAGAACACTTTTGGAAAACTCCATGATATGTATATTATTAAAAAAATTCAATAGATTTGTAAACTTTCATCTAATAGAATAAAATTTAAGTTAATCTATTTGATGGAAATGAAGAGATTTTAATTACTTTTTAGCTAATATGACATTATGAAATGAAATCTGAATTTAATTATCTCTTAATTTATCAATCAAACAAAATAAGAAATAAATTCATATTTTATTTCTATCAAAATCTATTTTTATATGCGTTTTCTTAGCGACAAATTTCTTTTATCAGTGAGACTTGAGCCCCCTTTCAATGTGTTTAAAGCCTTTATTTTGCCAATGGATCACTACTCCAAAAATAATTTTATATGTGAATTAACCCAAACCTATTTTCGTCATACATCGACTTTAATTCATTCAGTTGAACTTATCTATAAATCAATTAGCGCGTTTACAAAACATTTAAAAAATGGAAAACAAATAATAAGTACGGAAATAACATTTCTTTTATTTGTTTTCATGCTTTGATTTATGTCTTTTAATCCAAAATGTAATGTAATTATAAGATACAACAATAAACCAAAATACTAGATAATATGATAAACCCGACAACAACAAATATGGTTACACTAGGGATGACAAATGAACTCGAACCCAAGAAATAAATGTTAAACCCCAAACATTCAGATATGAAATTAGTTCTAAAATTTTTTGCTATTATGAAATAAGAACGATATTAGATAATACCCAACCAGATTATCAAAACGTAAATACCAGTTTATACAAACAATACTTGTAAACATCTATTATTATTTTTTATTTATATTCACCTATATATAATAGAGCAATATACTAATCTATTCACTATTGGCCTCTAATAATCCATACTAGACGTCATTGGCCATTGATGTCGCAACCCCCGTCCCCTTAACAAACCCGGGAACGGGCGGCCGCGGCCAGTTTCGGTGGTATCTGTTGTTTTATCCATTTTGACAGCGGAATTTACATCAGGACCGTAGTTAGGAAATATTTTATCAGAGTAAAATACCACACTTTTAATATATTAAACAAATGGGATAAGACCCAAGTTTTAAGTACACACATTTCCATAGGGATACACCATATTTTATTTAATAAAAACATCTATTTATTTTTAGGTAACTTTATTGCCACTTTTCCAAGCCTTCAGTGCTGTCCAGCTGACTTCTATTTGGCTTTCACATTTTGTTACCTGAAACGCGTTTAAAAATATTTTGTCAGTGGGAAATACTGGTGAGTGAATCCCAGTTTAATCAAGTTTTAATAAAAACCGTTGTGCAGTATTGAGGGCAGTCTCGCAATTACATTTGTTTCCAAGTCATATCAATTACCACCCACGGTACTGTCAACCCGACTTGTGGAAATGTTACCCCTCGCAAGGCAGTAACAAATTTTGTATACAAAATCCCAACATACCGACGATAATTGTATCCTTACAAATACTCAATAACTGCTTAATATATAATTAATTGTGTGAGGTTTTGTAAAAACAGTTTACAAAAAGGAGATTACTCACATTGCTGTCTTAGATTATTCTTTAGGGTTTCCCGGTGACAATCTATAAATTACACAAATGCACACGTGTTAGTATAATAACCCATTTTAACATTAGTAATACCCTCCCCGAGATGGCATTCCAACGACTACGTCGGGTAGAACCACGACAGCCGTAACGGAACACTAGATCAATCGGGCAGAGTATCTAATACGTATCCAGGGGTTATGATACTTACAACGGAGCAGAACTTCGTTATTTAGGGGGGTATTATACCCGAGTATAGTGCCTACTATGTGAAAATTGAGAGAGAAATAAAGATCTGGGACGAACAGACTGAAGATCCGATGCGTGCAATTTATAGGGCTGATTCTTGGGTTCGTCACGCCCCGCGTAAGCTTCGGCTTAGGTCTACGCGGCCCGCGACATAGGGGTGTAGACCTTAGCCTTGACCGGTCACCACCCCTAGCCTTGACACGATCACGACACGTGTCGGCTCAGGGTTTCGCCGCGTTGATGATCGCTCGCGGCCCGCGTAAGATTCCTAAGGGGTCTACGCGGCCCGCGACAGCCCCAAAAATTTGATTTTTAATTAATTTTAATAATATTAAAGGTATTCGGGGTCCGTTTTCACGTATGGGGGATATTTTAGGACATATTGGGATATTTTAAATATTTTTAGGGTGTCGGAAAATATTTCGAGGGTGTCGGTTTATTTTAGGGTTGTTATATCCTCCCCACCTTGTTTCAGAGCTCGTCCTCGAGATCTACTGGAACAAGTGTGGATATTTTCTTTGCATTTCTGATTCAAGCTCCCATGTATACTCTGTTCCTCTTTTGGAGTCCCATTTCACTTTAACCAGAACTAATCTCTTATGCTTGAGGTTCTTGACTTTCCTGTCTTCAATTTGTAGAGGCCTCTCTACAAACTTTAACTGTTCGTTTTGTGACAACCCGCACTAAACCAGGTATCCGTACAACTTAATTACTGATTAATTACTGCTTAATTACTGTGCTTGAATGAACTAGCTGATAAACTGCTACATGCATACTAATACATGCACTTACTTGCATCATACTTTATTTGTTGTCACTACATTATTTACATGCTGAACCCTAGTGACAAACATGATGCACAAAAAGCACAGTAGCACTAAACGGATACACAGTGAACATGCTGATATAACCAGCATCAGGCAGATACTGCCTCTAAGGCCTGTTAAGAGCCTCATATATTTTGGCTGCACTGGTAGTGAGTGTAGGATATAAGGGTTGTGTTACCGCGTCTCTAGGGGATAAGATACACTGATTCGGATGTGCCAGAACGTACTTTAAGTACCAAACACAGCACTTTAACAATTTAACCAGCTTCTAGCTGACTAGTAAAGTGCCAGAAATGAGAAAATATCACTAGACCCTTTCTAAAGTGTCGGGAAAACAAATTGTGTCACTAAAAATGCAATAACGACACTTTAAAACTTTTGTAACACTTTAACGGAATACTATCCAACCGAACAACCGGACTATACCCGGGACATGAAAATATTGGTGTTTTCACTATTCTTATTTTTCTGAGCCAGTTAGGGTCCCTGATCACCCTAACACCCGTCATAACACGTTGTACATACTAACTAAGTTAAACACCTATATAACTTAACCTAACCTATTTAACCTAAACCATATCCTAACCATCTAGTTTGGATCGAACCCCCCCCCCCTTGCTCTCGTAACCGGCCCCTCAAACTAGGGGACACACTAGTACACTAGAGATTATCATAATCTTGCAATGTCTAATATCTCTAGGACACAAAAACCTTTGGATAATAACCCATGATTTTCTCTATAAATACACACTAATCACTTAGAAGATAATCACTTCACTTATCAACTTTCACTCTCTCTTCTCTTGCTCTCCCACTCTCGGCCGAACATCACCCTCACCACCACCATACTTTCAAGCTTTGATCTCATCATTCCAACAACATACAAACATCACAAGACACGTATAAGGAGCTTTGGTGCACTCGGATCACGAAGGACCTCCACCGTTAGCTTTTATCCACGCGTTTTTCATCAAAGATCTTCCCTAGCCCCGAGCTAGAGGTATATCACGTAAAACTCATATCTAAGCTTGTTTAATGTGGTTAAAAGGAATTTTATCGGTGAAATATCGTTAACACGCGTTTTGGAACTTTAAAGTCTACTAAAATCACAAAAATGGAGGTTAATAGCACATGTCTTGTGTAAAAGTCGTAGGACTTGAAATTTGTGTTTATCTAGACCCGATCTATAATGTGGTAGCTCGAATCTTCGGTTAACCCGACTTTGCAAAATCATGTATCATCACATAAGCTTGTTTTTGAAAGATACAAGGGTTAAAGGTGAAACACTACCACATTTTAGAGACATGAACTTGTGTAGAAATATTATACTTGTGTAAAAGTGATTTAACCGGTACAATGATGTTTAAAACTAGCGGATCTACGTATCCGCAAGTGGTATTTTTGAAAGACCACACTTTAAAGAAATCATGTTTTTCTAAGAACGGATCTTACAATACTAAGAATGATATTTAGAACGCACAAGTGTGTAAACACTTGTGTGACACATGTTTCGACAAAATAACTATTTTTGGGAAAATAACTAGAAGTTGTAAAGACGGATTTCTCTAAAAACGAGGTTTTTACGAGGTTAAAGTTACTTTATATAAAGATCCACGAAATATAATGGGGTTTACAAAATAGATTCGGAAAAACTACAAGTTCATACGATTATGTGATTTACATATCTATTGACTAGTTTGATGTGTCGGAAATTGTTTGGTTGAAATAAAGAAGTTGATTGATTTGATTATTAAAAGAAAATGATACGCTTGAAAGCGTGGCCACCTCCAGTTACAGGGGAAACTCTGGCGAAATTTTCTAAAAACCTAACACTTAGACTTTTTACACAACAAGTGTTAGAACTATTTTTGGGCATACTTTTGAAACATAAATTTCGCCAGTACTACATTTTACTAAATATTCGGAGGTGGGATTTTCACAAAGATTAACGTGATAAATATATTTGTCACAACACTGTTTATGATTATTTTGTGAAATACATAAATATTATTTTAGGGTAAAAATAATATTTACAAGCGTTAATGATTCCAAAACTTTGCGAACGCTTCCTCAAACATATAAGTTACACCGGTAATTACATTACCACAAGATTGATAAAACGTAACTTACGCACATGTATTAAATCCCCCATCCTTGGGAAGGAAGATAACTACCAAGTATATACGACATGTAACACGAAATAGTTGTCTAACTATTTCCCGCAAACATAAACTGTAAAGCTAAAGCACGGCCGTCCGTCTAATAGAATTAGCACTTGTAGGTCGTTGCACAGCTTACTATATTGGAGACGCTTGATAGAGATACGCATTCACTGTGAGTTCATGTCCCCCTTTTCTCTAACTGTTTTCAGTTTTCTTAACTGCGGGGGTGAAATACATGTTACTTTGTTTACAAGTACTTTATACACGGTATGAATAACGTAAGGAGGTTTAGATCATGTGAATGGGTAGTTAGAACACCGAGGGACTCGAGCGGTAGATCTATCTGGGTGTAGCGAGCCCAGCTCTAGGCCAAACGGACCTCTCTGAGGCTAACCAAAACGGACCTGGAGTGACTTGGTTGCCCAACGCAAAAATCAGCTAGGGTTGTGTCTTACTATTTGCATTTCACAACATGCTAATGGCCTTGCAAACCATTAGTGATCACAAGTCCTCTTACACTGCTACATACCAGGAAACTTTTATACTTACAAGTGTTTTACTTACTCACTTGCACATGAACTCGCTCAACATTATTGTTGATTTTTCAACTCACATGTATTTCAGGAAATTAAACGAGATCTGGCACGGTATGGAACGTTTTTCCGCTGCATTTGTCATGGAGTCATCAGGGTTTAGGGGATGTGTCTCTTTCCTGGACAAGACACAGTCCTTAAACCACGTTTATGTTATGTTTTAGTTTGTAATGTTGTTGAACAAGGTTATGGTTGTTGGTTAAAACAATGGTACTGTATTTTTGTTTTCAAAATTTTATGATGACTTGCATGGTTTTTAAATTCATATAGCTTGTTATGATTAAGCTATGGTATTAAGAAGTCACACCAAAATATACCACGCTTCCGCAAAGCCAGGGTGTGACAGCTTGGTATCAGAGCTCTGATCATAGCGAACTAGGATTCTGTCTCGAGTCTAGACTATGATCACTAGGGCTCTCACGAAAACATTTTTCTGCATACCACTTAAGTCCAGATCCACACTTTTTACAAACAAATGTTGAGCACATTTTATTGATTATAAGTTCAGCTTGGAGGGCTGAGGATCGATCTGGAGGATCGAGGTGATTAAGGTAGTTGAGCACGTTGGTTTGTTATAGGATCGATCTGGAGGATCGAGGCTTGGTCTAGGTGACCAAGATAGTGGGCTAGCAAGGCTAGGAAGAAAAGGTTCAGCCTGGAGGGCTAAGGATCGATCTGGAGGATCGAGGTTTGGTTTAAGTAAAGGATAGAGCAGTCTGGTAGACTGGATGGTATTGACTAGTAAGACTAGGAGGATTATGTGATGCCTTACTTGATGACTTATGTGATTATTTGATTATGTGATTGACTGCTTGTGCATACTTGTGTTTATGTCACAGATACATGGATTCGGCTGATTCAGGTGGTTCAGCCACCACTGACCCCAGGCGTATTGTATCAGATGACCTGGAGTCGTCAGAGCATGAGGTTTACACGTCCGACTTCACGAGCACAGATGAGGACGATTTCCAGCCCTTTGCACTACCTGACGGTGCTGGCGAGCTCGCAGATGGTCCTATCGCAGGGGATCTACCCTTGGCACTGATCCCTGCTCCTATACCGCTGGCTGCGTACCCAGCTTACGATTTACCCATTGATGATGAGGAGGATGATATCGATATGTTCGATGAGGAGCCTTTTGAGGAGGATGCTCAGGGCGAGGCCCTTCCTGCCGCCGAGCCCTTGTTGATCGCAGATGCTCCTGCCGCGGAGTCACCTGCTCACTCCCCAGTCGCGGACTCCTTTGAGTCTGTGGCCTCTGTACCCTCACATGCCCCGAGTGCGCAGCACTACTCTCACGAGTCAGATTCTGATCATGCATCTTCTGTCGCCCCCATCCCCAGTCCCACTTTCGACCACGAGGACGTGGAGGATTCCGACCCTATGTTTCCCCCAGGGTTCGACCCTGATCGTGACTTGGAGTTTGTCCCGATGGACCAGTTTATGGAGGATCCAGCAGATCCTGTTGACCCTTTTGATCCTATTGATCCCGATTTCGATTTTGACATGGCATTTGATGACTTTGAGCCTGCCATTGCTCCTGAGCAGGCAGCTGCCCTTGATCCTTTACCAGAGCATGACCTTGCGCATGCTGATGTACCTTTTGAGCCCATTGCTGATGATCACCACATAGATGTTCCTGTTGATCCTGTTGATCCGTTGCCCATTGTTGTTGTACCAGTTGACCCCCCTATCGAGCACTTGGCACCCGTTCACCCTGTTGTAGCCCCTTTATTTGATCCCGTTCCCATAGAGCCCGGACATGCACCATTCGCAGCTCATATGGATCCACCGGACGAGTCTGCCCAGCATGGCTGGATACCAGCAGACGAGGACGTTCCCCCATTCCCTCCACAGGTTTCTGTTGCACCACACGTTGACTTTTCGTTTCAGGTTCCCATGTTTATACCTCCAGCAGGGCCTGGAGAGGGCTCTTCAGCACACCCTGATGGGCATGTACCGATGCCCATGCCTTTCACGCCTCAGATTCCTTTTACTACAGCTTCTTTTGGGGTGGCACCCTTTGACCCCACACGTGAGCCACTGCTGTGGTCACCGTTTTCCCCCATGCCACCCACTGATCCATACCACAGGTTCCACGTGGGACACACCATCGAGGATGTATTGATGTCATTTGTACACCAGCATGAGTCGCATGAGCAGCGACTACAGGAGTTGGAGAGAGCCCATCCGCAGCCATGTCAGTGCCATGGCCGGGTACCCTCTCCGTTACAGCCGTTTCGACCATTACCCCCTGACTATGCTGCTCGTCTTACTACTATGGAGCAGCAGATTGCTTCCATTATTCGCACACAGCAGGCGATGGAGGCGGACTGGTTACAGTTGCGCCGTTTGTTTTATACCCATTTTCCTCCTCCACCACCACCATCTGCTTAGAGCTCATCGGTGCCACTTGGGTAGGCGAGGTGATAAGGCGGCGATTGCTTTTTGACTGCACAGCTTTTTGGGGAGACTACATTATGACTTGACTTTTGTACTTGATGTTGTATTGATACTGATGTAGCTTTTGACAGGGGTGATGTAGCCCCTAGTAATTGATGATTATATGTATACACTTACGATGTGGTCTCATTTATATGGCAATCGCAGTTTTCTCACCATATTTGGATTCGCTTGATTACTTATTTGCATTGTTATGGTATGGGATGTTGTGTGATTGATATTTGTAATATGTGATAACATGAGATGCTGTGTGATTATACTATTACTACCGTTATATACGTACACTATATTACGAACTGATTCACGTATTGTAACATCGGATCCTTCTATGGCCTAACCAACTTAAACCATCTTTTAGAAAGATGCCGCCAAGACGACAACAGCAGCCTATGCCCACCACTCAGGAAGAACTACAACAAGTCATTGCTGCTGCCATAGCGCAGTACGCAGCTTCTCAGCCAGGAGGGAGCGGAAGTGTTAATCAAGGCAATAACAATCCACCTCACGGTAATACCACGCCATTCGAACCTACCATGAACTAGTTGGGGATTTTAGCGATGATGCTAATGCCAAACACATGTTTTAACATACGTGCAGGATGCACCTACAAGCAGTTCTTAGACTGCAAACCAGTTAACTTCGATGGCATGGGAGGTGCAGTTGCCTTTACCCGCTGGGCTGAGAAAACCGATTCTGTCTTACGCATGAGCAAGTGTGCTGAGGATCAACAAGTCACATACATTTCAGGGCTATTTCTCGACGGAGCCCTATCTTGGTGGAACTTACAAGTCCAAACTCTAGGCGAAGCTGCCGCCTACGCCCTGACTTGGGCCGAATTGAAAGAACTGATGCGCAAGAAGTACTGTTCACGCGCAGAAATTCAAAGGTTGGAGACTGAATTTTGGCACTTAAAGATGGATGGTCCGAAAGTAGCAGAGTACGTTTAGAGGTTTCATGACCTATCTCAAGTGGTTCCTTACATGGTTACGCCAGAATACAAGCGAATCGAGCGCTTCATTTGGGGTTTGGCTCCCCAAATAATAAGCATGGTAACCTCCTCCAAACCAGCAACTATCACTGAAGCCATCGATTTGAGCGTGGCTCTCACCGAGGAGGGGATTCGTTTAAACAAGTTTGGTGATGTAAAGGCAAAGGAGAAAGAGACTCATGTTGAGTCGTCCGGAAGTAACAAAAGAAAGTTTTCAAACTTCAAACAAAGTGTTAGCGGTGATGGTAAGAGAGGAGCACCAAGCACGCCAGCTCAGGGTGCAGCTGGCAGTGGAAGGAAAGGAAGAGGATACATGGGCACCCAGCCCAGATGCAATACCTGTCAACGCCACCATTCGGGTCAATGTCAACTAAAAGTATGCGAAGTATGCGGGAAACGAGGTCATTTGAAGGACACCTGTTGGGTTGGTACTGGCCGGGGAGGCCAGGGAGGATATGGAAATAGGAATGATAACCGTGATGGAAATGGGAATCGCCAGCAAGGAAATTTTGGAGGAAACAGAAAACGAAGCAACAATGTAAACCAGGCTGCCAATGCCAACCAAATCAACACCCCAGCTGGAAATGGGGATGGTAATGGGCAGAGACTCGGATGCTACAACTGCGGGGAAATCGGGCATTTTAAGAAGAATTGCCCAACACTGAATCAAGCCCGTGGTAGAGTGTTCCAACTTGAAGCTAGAGAAGCACGCCAAGATCCAAATGTTGTTACTGGTACGTTCCCTATCAATCAACGCTATGCATCCGTTTTATTTGATACTGGTGCCGACTATAGCTTCGTATCGCTAGAATTTAAGAATATGCTTGGGTTAGCTGCTAATAAATTAGACATACCCTACTCGATCGAATTAGCTAATGGAAAGTTAGTTGGAGCCGACGAAGTAATCAGAGGTTGTGTGATAGAATTGGGAGAACGCGAGTTTACTCTGGATCTACTACCAGTCCAATTGGGGAGCTTCGACGTGGTGGTAGGAATGGATTGGTTATCCGGAAACAAGGCGGAGATAGTATGTCACGAGAAAGTTGTTCGTATCCCAACTGACGATGGTGAGACAATTGTGGTTCACGGAGAGAAGCGTGACACGCCGCTAAGATTTATCAGCTGCTTGAAGGCAAGGAAGTGTTTACAAAAAGGATGTGTTGCTTTTCTGGCACACATCGTAGACAAAAAGGCTGCTGAGCCAACAATCGAGGACATCCCTGTCGTAAGGGAGTATCCAGAAGTATTCCCAGAAGACTTACCCGGACTGCCACCTCAGAGGCAAGTGGAGTTTCACATTGACTTAGTTCCAGGCGCAGCGCCTGTAGCTAAGGCACCTTACAGACTTGCGCCGTCTGAGATGCAGGAATTGTCAACGCAACTTCAAGAGTTGTTAGACAAGGGTTTTATCCGACCAAGCTTCTCGCCTTGGGGAGCTCCGGTCTTGTTTGTCAAGAAGAAAGACGGAAGTTTCCGCATGTGTATTGACTATAGAGAACTGAACAAGCTAACAGTCAAGAACAGGTATCCTTTGCCAAGAATCGATGACCTGTTCGACCAACTTCAAGGTTCAAGCTGTTACTCTAAGATCGATCTTCGATCTGGATACCATCAATTAAGGATACAGGAGGAAAGTATCCCGAAAACAGCCTTCCGAACTCGTTATGGACACTACGAGTTCCTCGTGATGCCATTTGGTTTAACAAACGCGCCTGCAGTGTTTATGGACTTAATGAATAGAGTTTGCAAGCCATACTTAGACAAGTTCGTGATTGTATTCATCGACGACATCCTGATTTACTCAAGGACGAAGGCTGAACACGAACAACATCTTAGAACCATTTTGGAGCTGCTAAAGAAGGAACAACTGTACGCCAAATTCTCCAAGTGCGAGTTTTGGCTACGCGAAGTCCAGTTTCTTGGACATGTGGTTAATGGGGATGGAATTCATGTTGATCCCACAAAGATCGAGGCAATCAAGAATTGGGAAACGCCTACAACGCCAACCGAGATTCGACAATTCTTGGGTTTGGCTGGCTACTATCGAAGGTTCATCGAGGATTTTTCGAAAATCGCTCAACCGTTGACGCTCCTGACCCAGAAGGATAAGACGTTTGATTGGGGAATCAAACAGGACGAAGCGTTTCAGATATTGAAAGATAAGCTCTGCAACGCGCCAATCTTAGCTCTACCAGAAGGCACTGATGACTTTGTGGTATACTGCGACGCATCGCGTCAGGGATTGGGTTGTGTGTTGATGCAACGCCAGAAGGTCATTGCTTACGCATCACGCCAACTGAAAGTGCACGAGAAGAATTATACCACACATGATTTAGAGCTTGGCGCAGTGGTTTTCGCACTAAAGATCTGGAGACACTACCTGTATGGTACGAAGTGCACAATCTTCACAGATCACAAGAGCCTACAACATATATTTAACCAGAAGGAGTTGAACATGAGGCAAAGACGATGGGTTGAGTTGCTAAACGACTACGACTGCGAGATAAAGTATCACCCAGGGAAGGCGAACGTAGTTGCCGATGCCCTAAGTTGTAAAGAAAGAATCAAGCCCATAAGGGTTAGGGCTTTGGAAATGATCATACGAACCGATCTTTCCTTGCGCATTCGCGCTGCACAAAAGGAAGCTCTCAAGGAGGGAAATCTTGAGGAAGAATATCTCCGTGGAATGGAGAAGCTTTTGGTACCAAACGAGGAAGGAACGTTATGTTTTGAGAGAAGAATTTGGGTTCCTCTATTTGATGGATTAAGGGAAGTTATTTTCGACGAAGCGCACAAGTCACGGTACTCTATCCACCCTGGATCGGATAAGATGTACCAAGATCTCAAAAATTACTATTGGTGGCCTAGGATGAAAGGCGACGTTGCTGTTTACGTGAGCAAATGTTTAACGTGCGCTAAGGTCAAGGCAGAATACCAGAAGCCTTCGGGACTTCTGCAACAACCTGAGATTCCCAAGTGGAAATGGGAACAAATCTCAATGGATTTTGTTACAAAACTGCCAAGAACGCCAGGAGGCCATGATATGATTTGGGTGATTGTTGACCGCCTAACAAAATCCGCACACTTTCTGCCAATCAGGGAGAAAGACAGTACTAGTAAACTTGCGGAAATTTACATGAGAGAGATCGTAGCACGTCATGGAGTACCACTCTCGATCATCTCGGATAGAGACGGAAGATTTGTGTCAAGAATATGGCAATCTTTCCAAGAATCTTTTGGCTCACAATTGAATCTGAGCACTGCGTTCCATCCGCAAACTGACGGCCAGAGCGAACGAACGATACAAACTTTGGAAGACATGCTGAGGGCATGTGTTATGGATTTAGGCGGTAGCTGGGATAAACACTTACCTTTGGTCGAATTTTCGTACAACAACAGCTACCACACCAGTATTGGTGTCGCGCCATTTGAGGCCCTATACGGACGCAAGTGCCGATCACCCCTATGTTGGTCTGACGCAGGTGATAGGCAGCTTGCTGGTCCCGAGATCGTCCAAGAGACGACTGACAAGATTGCGCAAATACTTAAACGCATCGAAGCCGCTCGCCACAGACAAAAGGGCCTACGCGGATCCAAACCGGAAGCACGTGGACTTCCAAGTCGGAGAGATGGTGTTATTGAAAGTTTCACCCTGGAAAGGGGTAGCACGCTTTGGAAAGCGTGGAAAGTTAAATCCACGCTACATTGGTCCCTTTAGAATTCTGGAAAGAATCGGGACGGTAGCATACAAGTTGGACCTACCGGCTGAACTAAATGGTGTTCACGATACATTTCATGTATCCAATTTAAAGAAAAGTCCAACTCAAGTTGACGTTGCCATTCCTATCGACGAGATTCATATTGATGACACGCTCCACTTCGTTGAAGAACCTGTTGAGGTCACGGATTGGAAAGTTAACAAGACCCGCCGGAGCAGTGTCAAACTCGTCAAAGTACGTTGGAATGCCAGACATGGTCCTGAATTTACTTGGGAACGTGAGGACCGGATGAAAGAGAAATACCCCCACCTATTTCCTAAGAACCCTGCTTCTACAAGCAGAACTTAAATTTCGGGACGAAATTTATTTAACGGGGGGAGAATGTGACAACCCGCACTAAACCAGGTATCCGTACAACTTAATTACTGATTAATTACTGCTTAATTACTGTGCTTGAATGAACTAGCTGATAAACTGCTACCTGCATACTAATACATGCACTTACTTGCATCATACTTTATTTGCTGTCACTACATTATTTACATGCTGAACCCTAGTGACAAACATGATGCACAAAAAGCACAGTAGCACTAAACGGATACACAGTGAACATGCTGATATAACCAGCATCAGGCAGATACTGCCTCTAAGGCCTGTTAAGAGCCTCATATATTTTGGCTGCACTGGTAGTGAGTGTAGGATATAAGGGTTGTGTTACCGCGTCTCTAGGGGATAAGATACACTGATTCGGATGTGCCAGAACGTACTTTAAGTACCAAACACAGCACTTTAACAATTTAACCAGCTTCTAGCTGACTAGTAAAGTGCCAGAAATGAGAAAATATCACTAGACCCTTTCTAAAGTGTCGGGAAAACAAATTATGTCACTAAAAATGCAATAACGACACTTTAAAACTTTTGTAACACTTTAACGGAATACTATCCAACCGAACAACCGGACTATACCCGGGACATGAAAATATTGGTGTTTTCACTATTCTTATTTTTCTGAGCCAGTTAGGGTCCCTGATCACCCTAACACCCGTCATAACACGTTGTACATACTAACTAAGTTAAACACCTATATAACTTAACCTAACCTATTTAACCTAAACCATATCCTAACCATCTAGTTTGGATCGAACCCCCCCCTTGCTCTCGTAACCGGCCCCTCAAACTAGGGGACACACTAGTACACTAGAGATTATCATAATCTTGCAATGTCTAATATCTCTAGGACACAAAAACCTTTGGATAATAACCCATGATTTTCTCTATAAATACACACTAATCACTTAGAAGATAATCACTTCACTTATCAACTTTCACTCTCTCTTCTCTTGCTCTCCCACTCTCGGCCGAACATCACCCTCACCACCACCATACTTTCAAGCTTTGATCTCATCATTCCAACAACATACAAACATCACAAGACACGTATAAGGAGCTTTGGTGCACTCGGATCACGAAGGACCTCCACCGTTAGCTTTTATCCACGCGTTTTTCATCAAAGATCTTCCCTAGCCCCGAGCTAGAGGTATATCACGTAAAACTCATATCTAAGCTTGTTTAATGTGGTTAAAAGGAATTTTATCGGTGAAATATCGTTAACACGCGTTTTGGAACTTTAAAGTCTACTAAAATCACAAAAATGGAGGTTAATAGCACATGTCTTGTGTAAAAGTCGTAGGACTTGAAATTTGTGTTTATCTAGACCCGATCTATAATGTGGTAGCTCGAATCTTCGGTTAACCCGACTTTGCAAAATCATGTATCATCACATAAGCTTGTTTTTGAAAGATACAAGGGTTAAAGGTGAAACACTACCACATTTTAGAGACATGAACTTGTGTAGAAATATTATACTTGTGTAAAAGTGATTTAACCGGTACAATGATGTTTAAAACTAGCGGATCTACGTATCCGCAAGTGGTATTTTTGAAAGACCACACTTTAAAGAAATCATGTTTTTCTAAGAACGGATCTTACAATACTAAGAATGATATTTAGAACGCACAAGTGTGTAAACACTTGTGTGACACATGTTTCGACAAAATAACTATTTTTGGGAAAATAACTAGAAGTTGTAAAGACGGATTTCTCTAAAAACGAGGTTTTTACGAGGTTAAAGTTACTTTATATAAAGATCCACGAAATATAATGGGGTTTACAAAATAGATTCGGAAAAACTACAAGTTCATACGATTATGTGATTTACATATCTATTGACTAGTTTGATGTGTCGGAAATTGTTTGGTTGAAATAAAGAAGTTGATTGATTTGATTATTAAAAGAAAATGATACGCTTGAAAGCGTGGCCACCTCCAGTTACAGGGGAAACTCTGGCGAAATTTTCTAAAAACCTAACACTTAGACTTTTTACACAACAAGTGTTAGAACTATTTTTGGGCATACTTTTGAAACATAAATTTCGCCAGTACTACATTTTACTAAATATTCGGAGGTGGGATTTTCACAAAGATTAACGTGATAAATATATTTGTCACAACACTGTTTATGATTATTTTGTGAAATACATAAATATTATTTTAGGGTAAAAATAATATTTACAAGCGTTAATGATTCCAAAACTTTGCGAACGCTTCCTCAAACATATAAGTTACACCGGTAATTACATTACCACAAGATTGATAAAACGTAACTTACGCACATGTATTAAATCCCCCATCCTTGGGAAGGAAGATAACTACCAAGTATATACGACATGTAACACGAAATAGTTGTCTAACTATTTCCCGCAAACATAAACTGTAAAGCTAAAGCACGGCCGTCCGTCTAATAGAATTAGCACTTGTAGGTCGTTGCACAGCTTACTATATTGGAGACGCTTGATAGAGATACGCATTCACTGTGAGTTCATGTCCCCCTTTTCTCTAACTGTTTTCAGTTTTCTTAACTGCGGGGGTGAAATACATGTTACTTTGTTTACAAGTACTTTATACACGGTATGAATAACGTAAGGAGGTTTAGATCATGTGAATGGGTAGTTAGAACACCGAGGGACTCGAGCGGTAGATCTATCTGGGTGTAGCGAGCCCAGCTCTAGGCCAAACGGACCTCTCTGAGGCTAACCAAAACGGACCTGGAGTGACTTGGTTGCCCAACGCAAAAATCAGCTAGGGTTGTGTCTTACTATTTGCATTTCACAACATGCTAATGGCCTTGCAAACCATTAGTGATCACAAGTCCTCTTACACTGCTACATACCAGGAAACTTTTATACTTACAAGTGTTTTACTTACTCACTTGCACATGAACTCGCTCAACATTATTGTTGATTTTTCAACTCACATGTATTTCAGGAAATTAAACGAGATCTGGCACGGTATGGAACGTTTTTCCGCTGCATTTGTCATGGAGTCATCAGGGTTTAGGGGATGTGTCTCTTTCCTGGACAAGACACAGTCCTTAAACCACGTTTATGTTATGTTTTAGTTTGTAATGTTGTTGAACAAGGTTATGGTTGTTGGTTAAAACAATGGTACTGTATTTTTGTTTTCAAAATTTTATGATGACTTGCATGGTTTTTAAATTCATATAGCTTGTTATGATTAAGCTATGGTATTAAGAAGTCACACCAAAATATACCACGCTTCCGCAAAGCCAGGGTGTGACACGTTTACCTCTATGTCCTTTAGAGGCACTACAAGTGATTCATCAGCTAAGCATTCATTGAGATTAGATACATGAAATACATCATGTATTCCTGCCATTTCCTCTGGCAGTTGTAGCTGATAGGCTACAGATCCTATTCTTCTAGTAATCTCAAAAGGTCCAACATACCTGGGACTTAGCTTTCCTCTTTTGATGAATCTTACCACTCCTTTCCAAGGAGAGACTTTTAATAATACCTTGTCTCCTACTTGAAATTCCAATGGTTTGCGTCTGTTATCAGCATAGCTCTTTTGCCGATCACGTGCTGCTTTCAGTCGTTCCTTGACTTGAATGATCTTGTCGGTTGTTTCTTACACTATTTCAGGTCCAGATAGTTGTTTTTCCCCAATTTCTGCCCAACAGACTGGGGTTCGACACTTTCGTCCATAAAGTGCTTCGAATGGTGCAGCATTGATACTTGTGTGATAACTGTTATTATAAGAAAATTCTATTAATGGTAAGTGATCGTCCCAATTACCTCCGAAATCAATTACACAAGCTCTAAGCATGTCTTCCATTGTCTGAATTGTCCTTTCACTTTGTCCGTCTGTTTGAGGATGATAGGCTGTGCTTAGATTTAACTTGGTTCCCATTGCTTTTTGGAAACTCGCCCAAAAATGAGAGGTAAAAAGGCTATCCCTATTAGACACAATTGATAAAGGTATTCCATGTAATGAAACTATTTCATTTACATATAATTTAGCTAACTGTTCCATATTGAAAGTTTCCTTCATTGGTAGGAAATGAGCTGACTTAGTTAGCCTGTCTACAATCACCCAGATTGTATAATTACCTTTCCTGGTTTTGGGTAATTTGGCAACAAAATCCATTGTTATCAATTCCCATTTCCATACAGGCATTTCTAACTGTTGCAGCAATCCTGAGGGTTTATGATGTTCAGCTTTAACTTGTGAACAAGTTAAACATTTAGAAACATAAGTTGCTATATCCTTTTTCATTCCTATCCACCAGAAATTTTTCCTTAAATCCTGGTACATTTTATCATTTCCTGGATGCATTGTATACTTAAATTTATGGGCTTCTTCTAATATACGATGATGTATGTTTCCTAATCTAGGTATCCACATTTTTTTCTTATGGAATCTTCAAATTCCATCTGTTTCTTGTTCTAACTTCTTAATCATTCCTTTTAATTTTTCAGTATCGTCCTTGATTACTGATCTTTGTGCTTTTCTAATTTGTTCATTTAAATCTACTTGTAGATTTAATTTAAGAGAACGTACCCTTTTTGACTTTTCATGATACTTTTGACTTAAAGCATCAGCCACTACATTTGCCTTTCCTGCATGATATTGGATATTACAATCATAATCACTAAGAATTTCCATCCAGCGTCTTTGTCTCATATTCAACTCTTTTTGCCCAAAAACATATCTTAAACTCTTATGATCAGTGAATATGGTAAACTTACTACCATAAAGGTAATGTCTCCAAATCTTAAGGGCAAAAATTATAGCTCCTAATTCCAAATCATGGGTTGAATAATTCTCTTCATGGTTCTTAAGTTGTCTAGACGCATATGCTATAACCTTTTGTCATTGCATTAACACACATCCATAACCTAACTTGGAAGCGTCACAATAGACTACAAAGTCTTCAGTTCCTTCTGGTAACGCTAGTATGGGTGCGTGGGTTAATCTTTGCTTAAGAATTCTAAAGGCTTCTTCTTGTTTTGGTCCCCATTCAAACTTAATGGATTTACAGGTTAGCTTAGTTAAGGGAATGTCTATTCTAGAAAAATCTCGAATAAATCTTCTATAATAACCGGCCAATCCTAAGAAACTTGTAACCTCGGTTGGTGACTCAGGGGTTTTCCATTTAGTAATTGCCTCAATCTTTGTGGGATCTACATGAATTCCTTCATGATCGACTAAATGTCCAAGAAACTGTACCTGTTCTAACCAAAACTCGCACTTTGAAAACTTAGCATAAAGTTTTTCCTTTCTTAATAAACTTAAAAGTGCGTGCAAATGCTTTGCATGATCCTCTTTACTTTTAGAATAAATGAGAATATCATCAATAAAAACAATTATGAATTTATCCAAATATTGCTTACATATTCGGTTCATCATGTCCATAAATGTGGTTGGGGCATTGGTTAAACCAAATGGCATGACAGTAAATTCATAATGGCCATACCTTGTTCTAACTGCGGTTTTAGGAATGTCTTCTTCTTGTACCTTTAATTGATGATATCCTGACCTTAAATCGATTTTTGAGAAAAATCGAGCTCCTTGCAGTTGATCGAACAGATCATCGATCCTTGGTAATGGATACCGATTCTTAATCGTGACCTTGTTCAATTCACGGTAGTCGATGCAAATACGTATCGATCCATCTTTCTTTTTGACGAATAAAATTGGTGCTCCTCATGGTGATGAGCTTGGCTGTATGAATCCCTTCTCCAATAATTTGTCTAACTGTTTCTTCAGTTCCTGCATTTCTGCTGGTGCCAAACGGTAATGTGCTTTGGCAATTGGTGATGTTCCTGGTAGTAGGTGGATTCTGAATTCAACTTCCCTGTCTGGCGGTAGTCCTGGCAATTCTTCTGGAAAGACATCTGAAAACTGGGATACTACTGAAATATCTTTTAGTTCTTTTCTTTTAGTGTTAGTGATTATAGAAATCAAATACACTATAGATCCTTTTCTTATATAGCTTGCAGTTTTCATCACAGAGATGAATTTAGTGGATCTAGAGGGGCTTATCTCATTTAATTGTGATCTTTTCACCTTTTGGTGAATTTACTTGAATTGACTTTTTATCACATAAAATACTGGCTTTATTGGCTATTAACCAATCCATTCCTAATACAACATCAAATCCTGCCAGATTCATTGGGTAAAGGTTTGCCATAAACTTTTGATTTAAAAATTATATTCTTGCTTCCTGCAAGATTTCCGAAATCCTATTAGTTTCCCCATTAGCTGTCTCTACTAGACATTCTTGTGAGAGTTTAGTTAATGGTTGATTTAAGAGTTTGCAAAATGAAGTATTAATAAAACTTTGGTTTGCACCAGAGTCAAATAATACTTTAGCAAAAACATCATTAACTACAAACATACCGGCTATAACGTCCGGAATCATTTTGGCTTCCTCTGCCATCAGAACAAATGCTCTAGCATTTTTAGTGTTCTTGTTGCTCATGGTTGGAACTAGTTTCGGACAGTTGGGCTTGATGTGACCTTTTTCTCCACAGTTGAAGCACAGTCCATTACTAGATTTCCTCCTGCAATCTTCTTCCTTATGTCCTGGTGCCTTGCAGAAATTGCAGTAAGCGGAGCATTTTCCCGAATGCTACTTCTTGCAGGCCTTGCAGTAGGGCGTAGAGGTAGAACCTATATTCCTACGGTTGGAATTCCCAGAACATAATTCTTGGGTAAGCCTTTGGGCTAGGTTCCTTCTTTGGTCTTCTTCTCGAGTACGCACTAACTCATCTGTCAAGGTGTTGGCTAGTTCTACAGCTTCTTCTATAGTTTGAGGTCTAGCTGCCTTGACTACATGTCTAATTTTCCCGATTAATCCCCAGATGTATCGGGAGATTAATACCGGTTCAGGTGATGCAAGGGTTGGCACTATTCTAGCATATTCAAATAATGTAGTAGTATAACCCTTACTATCTACCCCGGTCATTCTAAGGTTTAAAAACTTATTCGCTATCTGTTCCTTTTCATTGGGAGGGCATAATTTCCTTTCTACCATATTTTTAAATTCCTCCCATTCCATGTTGTATATCCTATTACTTCCTCTTGACTGGAGGATAGTGTTCCACCATTCTAAGGCTGAGTTTTTAAACAGATTGGAAGCAAACATTATCTTGTCCTCTTTCGCATACTTGCTTATTTTCAGAACAACCTCAGTCCTTTCTATCCAGCTCAGAGTTGCAATGGGTCCTTCATTGCCCGAGAATTCTATTGGTTTGCAGGACCAGAATTCTTTATAAGAACAACCATAAGGCATGGTTCTTCTTCTTTTGGGAATGGGCACTTGAAGTACGGGTCTATTGTTTACGTTGTGTTCTGGTTCAGTTGGTCGCTTACAGCTATGCTTACTTTTATTATCCGCTTCCTTAACAATTTGAATAATAAATGGCATCGCATCTATTATTCCTTGTGCCACTATGTGTTGGATGGCACTGTTATCCACTTGATTTCCATTGTTATTGTTGTTTGGATTCTCATTAATCGGGTTATTGTCGTTCTGGTTTTCATTGTTCAGATTTTCCTGGTTCACTTCGTTGTCCATCTGAATTTTAAACATTTACCACATATTAATATCACAAAATAATATTTAATATAGCCGATCACATGACACGCATTTTGGTCAAAGGCGTCGATCATTGCGACTTTACTCTATTTTTTTTATATAATATGCATCTACTACAAACCGATACTGGAATTAAAATTACAATACCGACTGAAATTTAAAGTTACACTACTAATAGTAGGCATCCGTAGTTTTTTTTTCATACACATACACACATGTATTATATTATTATTATTATTATTTCTACCATCTCCACCATCATTTTCAAGGATATGGATTCATCCAGAAATCCATATTGCTCTCGTCGTACTTCCAGACGAGTCGCTCTCCCACATGTCTTATCCTTTCACTATTCTCTAAAATTTCCCCACCAAATGTCCTAAGTTCTTGTACGTTTTCTGCACTCATTGGGGGTGCAGGTTCTAGGACTGGGTTCGGAATCTGGGGTGCGGGTTCCTGGTATGGGGGTGTGGGTGCCTGAAACGGGTAAGGATTCTCTAAAATCTCCCTAATGTATACATCGTTATCATAATAGGGATCTATAGGGTCCAAACCTGGGTATGCTCCTAGATTTGGTGTGGTACCCGAGGAAAATCCACAGTCATCCTAATCTAACACTTTGCCGCTTTGTGTTACTTTTGATTTATCGTGTCACTTTTGGATTGCTTATCAAATTTCGGGACGAAATTTCTTTCAAGTTGGGGATGATGTGATAACCCGAGATTTCAAGACCTTTCCTTTACACGTCACCCATTTTACAAATCCTGTTTTACATTTCGTTGAACGTTGTACCATTAAAATCATTATAGAATGATTTAGTATTAGTTGTGTGGTGGGTTTAATGTTTGAGCACATAGGACTTTTGTCACATAGGAATTTCGCCACTCATGAGCTCGACGAAACACTAGGTGTTTTGCCAGGAGAGTGTTTCGCCACTAAGGGCTTCGGCCCAATCCTTTTCGTGGCCCAACTGTTTAATGTTATGTAATATTATAAGATGTAAGCGAAAACCCTAAACTCACTTTCGCCTGTCCTCTCCTCCTTTGAAGCCGACGGCGAACACTCCTCTCGACCCGAGCCTTTCCTTCGATTCCATTTTGATCAAGGTAAGCATACTGTTCCTGTTCATCGGCTTAATGATCCGTACATGGTTCTGTGTGGTGGTGATTTTGGTATGATTATCTTGGGTTGCAATAAGTTGTGTGAATAGTTTGGAAGTATGCTAGTCAATAATCCATAACTGTTAAACATAAATTGATATGGCGTTGTATGTCTGTGGTGAAACATGTTGATTTGACTCGAATAGGAATTGCATCGTAATACTGTTAAGTGGTAATTAGGGATTAATGAAAACTAGGGTTTATATTGTGATACTGTTAAAAACTGTTATACGTGCTTGCACTGAAACCTGCTCTTGATCTGTAACTGTTTAGCACTCTTGATCTGTAATTGTTTAGCACTTGATCTGTAACTGTTTATCATGAGAGCCGACGAAATATAGTAGACTTTCGCCACATATGGGCCGGCGAAACATTGTAGACTTTCGTCAGATATGAGCCGGCGAAACATTGTAGACTTTCGTCACATATGGGCCGGCGAAACATAGTGGACTTTCGCCACATGTGGGCCGACGAAACATATGGTTGTTTCGCCATGTATGAAGACGACGAAACATAGTGGTGTTTCGTCACAACTTTCCCCGACGAAACTTAGTCTTTTGTCATGATCAGTTGTCGAAGAAACGTGGACTTTCATCAGAATGCCATCTTAACAGGACCACTTATATAGCATGTATTGTGTGTGATGTGAATGTTGTTTGCATGACTTCGAATTGCATGATGATGATCAATGGCAGAATGATTTCGTTACTTGACTTAATTTGAAAAGTGATTGTGATGTTAATTGACATTGATGATTAAACTAAACTCCATGGAAGGCCGTTGTGATAGCGTAACGGATTTCGTGATCTTTGTCAATATGAAACTAATCACACAAGATCGCACGATTTCATGACACACACATACACTCGGACCCAAATTGAATACTCAAATTACGTGACACGTTACTTAGAGGATAACAGTGCACTTATATGAATTAGGAATGATAAAATGTGAACATGTGGATAAACTAGTATGAGACCCAAACATCTATCCTATGATGTTGTATTTGTATGATATGGATTATTGGATTTCATGAACAATTGTTACAACTTGTACGATGATGTGTGTATGTCGCTCGTGTATTGTGTGTTACAATTTGCATTACGTGTTAACGAAACTGACTGTCATCGATAACCATATTAGGATTTGGTTGACCAACTGTAAACGAGTAACTAGTCATACCGAGCAAACCGAGGTGAGTTCATTTCTCTTGAGCATGTGTCCCGGTGGTTGGGACAGTCATTGGGCATCCCTGAGAGGGATGGGTTTGGGTAAATCAATTGGGTATTCCTGAGAGGAATACGTCTTGTGGTAAATCTGGAATGTTGGATAATATACTCGTCCTATCACCTTTAAAGTCCCTTCGTGTTGTTTGGTTACCTGAGAGGTAACAAGGTATTATTTTGTAGCGCTACTTAGGTTTGGCACCGTTACCCCGTACCTGAGAGGACGTGTGTGAACTAATGACCTAGTCATGACCAATGCTTTGATAGGAGCATTGGAGAAAGGGCAAAATAATCAGGAGCCATTTTGTATTCGGGATATTATCAACATTATATTCAATGGATTAAACTAATCACTTGGTAACTAACGTTTTCGTAAAACTATGAACTCACCAGCGTTGTCTGATACACGTGTGTTCATGTTCGCAGGTTATAGATATGTGGAACATGGGAACTTGCTGTCTGGGATGCTGGAGTGGTCATGGGTCGAGATACATGGAAACTTGAAACGAGATTTGCTGATTACATACTCTTGGGATTTGGTTAAACTTTGTATTATGCTTCCGCTGAACATAACGAATTATAAATTATGATTTGTAATTACAGTTTTGTAACCCTTTATATTAATGAATGAAAGTTTATTTAAAAATCTTGTATGAGTTCAATGTGATTGGTGGCTAGATCCTGGTTCGTCACACGTCCTGCGGTGTTCCCGCATGTGGTATTTTGGGGGTGTGACATTTGGCATAGGCACATCTTCTGGCATGTGGTAACATTGCACATAGTCCCTATTGTCATCCCACCATGGGTCGTAATTTGGATCTAAGGGATTTGGTGCGGGTACCCTAGGTATCTCCTCCGGGTTTAAATCATGCATTTCTACTTGATTTTCAGGGTTTTCTATTTCCATGGGTTGGTCAGGGAATGGTGGTTGTGGTTGGGGTGCTATCATTTGTTCCAGGTTAGGGTCAGCTGCAGTGGTTGCTAATATATGGAAATTGGCTAAACCCCTATTAATCATGTCCTGGGCATGGGCATCGGTTTCTCTTTTGGCTGCTGCTAGTACTCTCTGTTCTTGCAACTTTTTCATACGTTTCCTACGCTCATGTGCTCCCCTACTGAACCATCCTCTCTTTTTCTGAGGGAATGGCTCTTTGGACTGAGCCTTAAACACGAATATTCCTTCTTCAGTATCAGTAGAGTACCCTGGGAGGGCAGGCTGAGAAGAGGCACCTTCGCTTCTAGGCGAACCAGACAATTGACGATACGCGTCGGATGGTCCCTGGTCGCTCATACTGTAAACTAACAAATAGTCAAATAATACATAACAATAAAATACAATTATGCACGTATTTCCGTAATTTATTTCCTAGCAGATTGAATTTTGGTGTCAGCAGAACACTTCTGTGGCTGAATCAGTGGCTTAGCTCTGATACTACCTTCTGTCGCAACCCCCGTCCCCTTAACAAACCCGAGAACGGGCGGCCGCGGCCAGTTTCGGTGGTATCTGTTGTTTTATCCATTTTGACAGTGAAATTTACATCAGGACCGTAGTTAGGAAATATTTTATCAGAGTAAAATATCACGCTTTTAATATATTAAACAAATGGGATAAGACCCAAGTTTTAAGTACACACATTTCCATAGGGATACACCATATTTTATTTAATAAAAACATCTATTTATTTTTAGGTAACTTTATTGCCACTTTTCCAAGCCTGCAGTGCTGTCCAGCTGGCTTCTATTTGGCTTTCACATTTTGTTACCTGAAACGCGTTTAAAAATATTTTGTCAGTGGGAAATACTGGTGAGTGAATCCCAGTTTAATCAAGTTTTAATAAAAACCATTCTGCAGTATTGAGGGCGGTCTCGCAATTACATTTGTTTCCAAGTCATATCAATTACCACCCACGGTACTGTCAACCCGACTTGTGGAAATGTTACCCCTCGCAAGGCAGTAACAAATTTTGTATACAAAATCCCAACATACCGACGATAATTGTATCCTTACAAATACTCAATAACTGCTTAATATATAATTAATTGAGTGAGGTTTTGTAAAAACAGTTAACAAAAAGGAGATTACTCACATTGCTGTCTTAGATTATTCTTTAAGATATGCTCCGTTCGTGTGTCATAGACTTCGGTGGTAATTGGGACAAATACCTGCCGTTAGTCGAATTCTCGTATAACAACAGCTATCATTCGAGCATTCAAATGGCACCATTCGAGGCCTTATACGGAAGAAGATGTCGATCGCCTATTGTGTGGCACGAGATTGGTCATTCGCAACTAACCGGTCCCGAGCTACTACAAGAAACGACAGACAAAATTTTCCAAATTCGAGACAAATTGGTAAAAGCTCGGAATCGACAGAAAAGTTACGCCGATAAACGACGCAAGCCCCTTGAATTTGACGTTGGTGACTACGTACTCCTAAAGGTATCACCTTGGAAGGGTGTGGTCCGATTCGGCACGAAAGGAAAGCTCGCGCCTCGATATGTTGGACCTTTTAGAATTCTGGAAAGGATCAGAAAAGTCGCCTACAGACTTGAACTACCGGAGGAACTTAGTAACGTCCACCCGACTTTCCACATGTCAAACCTCCGAAAGTGCCTAGCCAACCACGACTTACATGTTTCACTCGATGATCTGCAAGTGAACGAAACATTACACTTCGTGGAGAAGCCTGTCGAAATCATGGATCGCCAAACCAAGCAGCCCAGACACTCTCGCATTCCTATTGTGAAAGTCCGATGGGAAGGCAAACGAGGCGCCGAGTTCACTTGGGAACTCGAAAGCGACATGAAGGCGAAGTACCCGCAGTTATTTAAAGAGAAAGTCTAGAGAGAGAAAGTTCTCCACGTAATTCACGGTGTTGTGCAACTTCCAGCCTAATTTCGGGACGAAGTTCCCTAAATAAGGGGAGGCTGTAACACCCCGTGTTTTCGAGAAGTCAAAGTCAAAGTCAACGACCGATTTCGCGCGACTTGACCTATAGTAGATGTCTTTAATGTGTTTAATTTAGTTGTATTATGTGGAGTAAGTGTTAATAATTACAATAATCGACGTATTCCAATCGCCATCTAATCGACTTACGACTGTGAACAATAGGCAGTAACAATGCGATAAAGTTAACTAAACGATAACCGAACTATGCTAAACAAATCGAATCGAATCGAATTCGCAACTCGAACTATGTATTTTAAGTATTGTTATACGTGTGTGTGTGCCTTATGTGTTACTTGTGCATGTTTTAATTTTGTTGTGTTGTGGTACTCAATCGAATCGCAATCGAACTCGAAACGCAATCGAACCCAGTCGAAATCGAACTACGTGCTAGATATAGTAGTTGGGACTAAAATAATTTGAATAGGAAAATCTATCGCATCGCATCGATCGCAATCGAAATCGAATCAGCAACATTCGTCGCGTCAAACACACTAACCAAGTGCCATCCGACCGGATAGCCACTTGGTAAAGGGTGTCAGGTGCCATCCGACCGAGATGCCATCCGACCGGACAGTCATCCGGGCGATGTGCTATCCGACCGGACAGCCCTTTCCTCTTTTGGAATCCTATAAATACCCGTGTCACTTTCATTCTTTCCACTTTTGGAAACCCCTGTCCGACCAGCACGCTCAGCCTACCTTTTCTTCGATTTCTCTCAATCCCAGTAAGATTCCACCCTAAATCTTGTACTTTCTTGATCTACACGCACTCCTACACCTTTCTATCTTTTGAATCTTAACTTTTAAACGTGAAATCACTAGATTTGAGGTGTTCTAGGATGATGTCATCATGAGTTCTTGAAGAACTTCTTGTTTTGGCCTCAACCCACCAAGAACAACTTAGATCTGATGGATTTCCACACAAATACACAAATATCTCGCGTAGATCTAAGCTTAAACATAGTGAAAAAGGATTGAAAGATGATTTCTAACTTTCTTTCAACTCTTTTACACTCAATACACTTAAAACCGATAGAATCCGACCCTGACCTAGTCTTCTACTCATTATTAGTGATGTACTAGCTCAAGATCTGGATTCTACCCACGAGACCACCGATTTCGGGTTAAACAAGAACAACCGTCTTGAACCGGTTAACTGGCCGAACTAGGGTGATTCCTGGTCGGTTTGGTCACTTGGTGTAGGTCCCCTTGATGTATGGATCTTTCACAGAATTGTCTTTCCAATCAAGAGTGCGGAATCCTCTTGATCAGAATATCACAGAAACAAGTAGAAAACAGAAATCAGCAATTCACTTTCAAACCAGGTTTTCTATTGATTGTCAAACCAAAGTATTACAATCAATCAAAACACTAACACAATTTCGTCCAAGCTATGTCTCTCACGAAATTGCTCTCTCAAAAACTGTTTTGGCTGATTAACCTAAACCCTAAAGCCTAACCTTGTTTATATAACACAAGGTTTGCAACTTGGGCCAAGGTTAAAACCTCATGGACTGCGAATTGGACAAGCCCAATTCGCCCCCCCCCCCCCCATACACCCAATTCGTTGGGTTTAGTTAGCCCGAACATTACAACTAACTATTACAAAGCTAAACCCGCTAACTGTTTATCGTTTAACTAATTACAAGATATCCAAAGACCAAATCTAAGCTGTTGTCACAAACATGCACCAACAAACTCCCCCTTGACAATAGCTTCATAAAGTAACTTTGTCTTTAGTCATCTTGCAATCTTCATGTAACCTTGCACTGTCTTTGGTCTTTGGATAGCTTCAGCTTCAATAGCTTCTGTCAGCAACAGACTCCCCCTAAGCTGATGCATCCAATCACCAAATCTTCAAAAACTTTAGCGTTTGAGTAAACTCCAGTTCAGCATTTGTATAGCAATCTTCAAACTCTTCAACTTTGTCTGCAATCTTCACAGCAACTCAACACTTTAACTTCTCAGCAACATACAACTTCAATCTATATACTATAAAACAAACATCTCGAGAAACCATAAGAATTTTTCAACAAAGTTAAATAAATTATTATTTTTCAAGAGATAGTTAAACTATATCACAGATTAAGCATTTTCAATTTCATCACCAACACGCAAAACTTTTTAATCACACCCTATAACCCGCATGATTTAAAATTTTGAACTCACTTTCCAACACCGTCTCCCCCTATCAGTAACAATTCCTCCAAGAATAACAGTTTTCCGTACGTTAAGAATTTTAAACAGAAAAAAACACTATTTTTGGATTTTTATATTTTTCTGAAAGCAAGTAAATAACAAAAGCAATAAACACTCTATTTTTGTGAGAATCACTGGTAAGAAGATCATATCAACAAAATCAAACTGTTTCACACTATTAGATAATTCTATATTTAATTTTTCGTGAAAAGCAGTCCAAGACGATTACCAGTATGTTTGTCCACTTAAACAAAATGCATGAACATTTCAAGTACCATTACCGTATGATACGTTAAGGTAATATTAATTACTGAGATACTAGTGTGTCCCACTTCAGGATATACCCCCGCGATCAAGGTATGCACAAAGATTCATCGTAGTAGGTGAGTATATTGAATTCATCCGTTTTATTTTTCAACGTTTAGATAATTGGTGAACAGGTCAGTACTTCCGTACAGCAGAGAGACCAAAATATCTAACGAGGGCTAAGACAAATACCATTTTTTGGTACGATTTATGCATTTTGCACATTTGAATGACTCTCTTTGAGAGCTTCTTCATTTTTGGGTTTTGGCATTTTTAGCTCTTTTAAGATATCCTGGGTGTGTCTAGGTCAGCATATATCTGGATGCAGCAGAAGGACACCCCTGATATCCCCAGATGAAAAATCAGTATAAAGACCCAAAACTTCAGATTTTGGCAATCTATCAACGCAAGATTTAAGGTCATTAAACCATACACCACTGATGTGTTCCCCACTCATACACAGTTCCTTTAGGTTTATATCGCATTGGTAAGTTGATTATTTCATGTTTTTTGCCTACTGGCACATCATATGATGAAGCTGCTATCACACTTAAGCAATTTAATTTCATTTTGAGTGTGACAGTCTAACTTGCTGATGTACTATCATTTCTTCTTTTTCACACAGTGATAACTCATTTTTAATTTTCTATTTTTTTATGTTTTTTATTTTTCAATGTTTTTGTATTTTTGATTTTTAAGAAAAGCAGTAAACTATTTACAAAAATTCTTATGAAAAACCAGTTATTCAGGATTCCTCATCCCGTTGAGTTCGACTAAATGTTCAAAGCGAGCCCTGTCAAAAGCTTTAGTATAAAGATCTGCCAGGTTATCTAGTGTGTCGACTCAGCACTTTGAACTTCAATTTAAATCAATCAATATAAATATATCAACAATCTCACATCCCCCTTCATATGCCTAGAGCAGCCACTATCAACATAAGTTGATAATCCTCCTTAGCAGCTCCTGCACACACCATCTAAGAAATTAGTTAGATTGGGGGACCCAAGCCTTAATGGTCTTGGGTCGTCCAAATTCACCAACTATTTGAACATCCATCCAATATCCATTACTCCTAACTGGAGTCTTGGATCTCAGACCTGTTGATGGAATTTGATTTTGATTTCCATAAGGTCTCTGGTCCTGAGGATTCCTATATATGTTTGGACTATTTGACCTTTGAAAATTCTGATTTTGAAACCTTGAATTTTGATTCCAAGAAGCTTGATTGTTGTAATTTCTAAAGCCATTGTTATAAAAAGTTCGACCACCATTATTCTGGTATCGATTTTGATATTGACTTTGACTTTTGAAATTATTTGAATATCCATTAAAATTGTTCATTCTAGGTGAACTACTTCTAGGTCTCTCATATCTGCCTGGTGGAGATCTAGGCTGAAATCTAGGTTGATTTCTTTGAAAACTAGGAACTTGTGGAGTTCCTGTTTCAGCCTTATCTACACCAACATTCTCTGGTTGCTTAGGAGCAGATTTCTTTGGAGAATTTGCAACTTTCTCCTGTTTATCACCACTATTCTCTGGTGACTTCTCTCTCTTCCTCTCACTCACTTGTGCTTCATTCTTTTTGTTAGGACAGCAGCTAGCTACATGTCCTTTGGTGTGACACTTGAAGCATGATCTCCTTTTCAAAGACTTCTTAGCTGGAGCCTCTGAGGTAGATCCCTTGTCAGATGGTGATGATCCCTTGGATGAACCTTGTTTAGTTTGCTTGGGTTCAGATTTTTCTTTGTTTTTATTTTTAGCAAACTCTACATTTGATTCATTTTCAATAACAGTTGTTTCATTTTTCATATCACTACCTTGAACAAAATTAATTTTTTTAACAAAAGCTTGATTTTTATTCTTAGACGGTGAATTTTTCCTTTTCAAATCATCACTCTCAGATCCATCACCTTGACTTGATGTGGATGCGAAACTACTTGGTGCAGATGCCATAAAGTCTGCTAGCTCATCTTCACTAGGCAGGAATGAATAGTCATGACTAAGAGGAGGTGGAACTTCATTAAAGCCCTGGAAGCCCACACTGGTCTTGTCATTACTCTTCTTTAACCCACCCATCATGTGTTTCATTACAAAAGACGAATCTCTGAATTGACTTAATTTCTTTTCAAGTTCAACAATTTTGAGTTGTGCATCTGACAACTCTTTGCATTTTTCAGAAATCTCTTTTGTTTTCTCTGCCATCATTTCATGAGCTAAGTCTATGACTTGAATTTTTTCGTTTAGTTTGCAGGTTAATGAGTCAATTTTACTTTCATAACCTTTTATCTTCTTCAAGTATGACGATCCGTTTCTTTTAGCAAAAAAGTTTGCTTCTTTTATGTTAGACATCTCGCTCACCAGACTTTGGTTTTGTGTTGACAACCTGTCAACCTCACCCTGTAGTTCATGACATTTTAAACACACAGAATTAGATTGTACCTCTTTCTCAAGAATTTCTGAATTTTCATCATCAATGACATGTTCAGCTTCACTCACTTTCTCCACCTCAGCATCCACTTTAGCTTCAGCATTCTCCACTTTAGCTTCAGCATCCTCCACTTTAGCTTCAACATTTTTCACTTCAGATTCAGCATCACTCACAGTAGTTTCAGCCTCATCAACTGGCACTGTCTCTGCCATGAATGCCTGAGTGGCACTCTCATATCCCTGATATCGCTTTTGTAATGCATCCCACATATCCTTTGAATTAGTGTACTTTTTGAAGGTATGCTTGATGCTATCAGGTAAGGACATCTTTATCGCAGCCAAGGCTCTTTTTTCAGCATCATACATCTTTTTATATGCCTCTTCCATGTTCACATAGTCTGTTCTACGTGGTCTGCCCTCATAATCGTGTGTTGGGTTTATGTACCCATCTTCAATACAGATCCACATGCGTGCATCCTGAGATTCAATGAAAGATTTGAAGTTGTCCTTCCATGTAAGATAATTATCCACCTTCATCATCTTAGGTGCATTCAAATTCGTCATTTTTGACATTTTAACGCAACAGACTGGTAAAACCGTACAAAAAATCTCCGAAAACAGTGGTTACTAAATTAGACCGTTAGAATCGTCTCGAAAAGACAAATCCAATGATATATAATGTCGAAAACCGAATTCGGAATTTTCCATTTTTTTGCCCTAAGAATACGAGGAAATCGACGGTGCAGACGGTTTAGTCAAACGAGCTACGGATCACTTTCTATTTGCAAAACTGTGAAATTTTATCGACGCTTGCCAAACAAAATTCCACCACTTAATTTCTCACTTAATTTCGCTGGTTCTGAGTTAATTTCGCTGGACAACTAGGTCAAGTTCGCTGCTCAACAGTGTTACTTAAATTCGCTGCTAATTATGCTCGTCAACTTCGCAGATTAAATTCGCTGCTTAATTTCGTGAATACGACGACTGATAAAGTCGCTGAAAACTGTGATAATTTCGCTGAGGAAAATTATACGGTTACCAAAGTCGCCTTTGGATTTAACTTCGCCGGTCACCGAGATATTTAGTCTCAAGTTCGCTGATCAGTTAATTATGCTAGACTAATCTGCGAAATTGTTAAAATCGCCTATACTTAAAATCGCTGGTCCAGTAACTTTGGAAACTTGATCTGTTCGAAATTCTGAAGATTCTCCAACACAAATCTGCAAAATCAAAACAGCAAATCAGCAAGCTTTTTACGAAATTCTTATGAACTTAATGAAAAAAATCAAGAACAGTCTTCGAATTCCAGCCAAATTCTTCAAACAATCAACCAGCACTATCTCCAAAACCTGCAAAAACAGCAAACAAACAGTGCAGAAGATCAAAACAGCCAACAAAATTCGAAAAATTATATCAAACCAAGAAAAATTTTCGAAACCCTAATTTCAAGTTTCAAAATTTTCGAAAATTTCTTCCTGTTTCTGCAGCAACCAATTCTGAACCGAGCCTTCAAGAGCCTAATGCTCTGATACCAATTGTAGGTCCCCTTGATGTATGGATCTTTCACAGAATTGTCTTTCCAATCAAGAGTGCGGAATCCTCTTGATCAGAATATCACAGAAACAAGTAGAAAACAGAAATCAGCAATTCACTTTCAAACCAGGTTTTCTATTGATTGTCAAACCAAAGTATTACAATCAATCAAAACCCTAACACAATTTCGTCCAAGCTATGTCTCTCACGAAATTGCTCTCTCAAAAACTGTTTTGGCTGATTAACCTAAACCCTAAAGCCTAACCTTGTTTATATAACACAAGGTTTGCAACTTTGGCCAAGGTTAAAACCTCATGGACTGCGAATTGGACAAGCCCAATTCGCCCCCCATACACCCAATTCGTTGGGTTTAGTTAGCCCGAACATTACAAGTAACTATTACAAAGCTAAACCCGCTAACTGTTTATCGTTATGCTATCAATCCATTCAGGCTACCTTACTCGCTAAGCGCTCCCTTCAATCCATCAACCGCTGTGAGTATACTCGATTCCTTTTTGCTTTATGCACTTTTGGGTGTTACATACGTTACAACTATTCAAATCACATCAACACACTACTCAATACTATTTGAACGCTAACCGTTAATGCATGTTATACGTGGCTTATGAATGCTTGTTTGTTATGTTTACACATGGAATGCTGTCTACCTGCCTTAGCAACGATAGTACTATAGTTTGGACTCAGCACCCGTTCACTCGGGGGTTGTTAAGGAAAATTACTTGCATGGGTTATAGTGGTAAACATGTATTGCGAACAGCCCCGGGCAGTCAACTCGTAGTCACTGGTATCGATGGATCTATGTCGATAGCTAACGTGCTTCATTTCACTATGTGTACGTGCTGGTTATGCGTAAACGAATTCGAACTCTATATGCTATTATCAAACTTGTATGCTCACCTTTACATTATATGTATTGACTTTATTTTAACGTATGTGACAGGTGCTTAGGTTGTCTCTATGCTTAGCTTGCTGGTGATGAAATTGAGGCTAGGGAAGGAGTCTAGAAACCAATAAACAATTTAACTATTTTAAATATGAGTTGTCGGAACAGAATGATTTGCCTAGACTTTATCTGTAATAATTTGTTTACTGTTTGAGACATGGTATGGGACATGTTATTATAAATTGAATGGTAATGATAATTGTTATGGAAACTTCTGGACAATCTGTTTCGCTCAATGCCATGCCCCGATGTTTCCGCCTTCGGTTGGGGTGTGACAGATTGGTATCAGAGCCATAACTATAGGGAATTAGGCAAGACACGACCTAGTCCGGGTCGATGTCTTAGATACCTAGACTATAGTTAGGAACCAATAGACCAACTTGTGCGTATCCGCTAGGGATTATGCATGAGCTCACTGCTATCACTCGCTATTCTCGTTTATGCTATGCTATCACTGCACTCGAATTTTCAATTATGAATGAGCAAAAAGGTCGAGAATAGGTGTGAAAACCGTAAACTCTCGCCTAAAGTTGCTTAATCAACCCTCATTTTATCTACGAACGAGGAGAATTATGCCAAATCAGGAATGAAATCCATATTTTGATGAATAATCTCCTCTATTTTACTAAAACGGGGACCAAGTTGTTAAGCTAGGGGTGAAACCCTAACCTTGACTACTAGTTCCGCTCATTTCACAAAACTCTCACCAAAGTTTCGACGGACTCCAACGACCTGAAGTCACAATATGACTAACGGGATGTGTACCAACGCCCAAGAATCGAGGCAAAGGCATAGTCCTGGAAGTCAACGTGTACAACGGATCCTTGTGAATAGTTGAATCACTTTGGTTAGTCAAAGTCTACTAGCCGCAGACAATCTACATCTCGAATTTTATGTGTTTTGATTCTGAGCCCGCAACTACCGACTCTGATGTTTCGTCGATTTTATGTGCTTGTATATGTGTTTACCCGTTTATGTGTTTAAATTTTGGAGATTTACTCGATTTTTGCTTTCACTTCGGTCTACACATACGACTCGCACTGCATTTCTATCTCGATCCGCTGCCAAATCGCTAAATTATAGACGACCTTATGCTACGCTTATACTACCCGACTTGATATATTAAATGCGAACGCTATATTCGAACGCTCGCGAACTATGAATGATAGGTTTCTGTATTCTGACTGCATCTTGTGAAATCATACTTACGTGCTCTGTGATTTTGTGCCCTACGTGCTTAAGTGCTTCTATGTTTATGTGAATCTGTGATTATGTGCTTATGTGTTTATGTGATACGTGTCACATTGCGTGCTTCTAAGCTTTAGTAAGTAGTAGACGTGTGAGGTGAGATTCGAATACAATGTGTTGAGTCCTGTGACGATGTCTGTTGCAGACAATGTCATCTGGATCCCGTCATTCCTTACTTTCTCGTCAAGAAAAGAGAGATCGACGCCTTGCTGCCATCATCGCTAAAAGTGTGGCAAAGGCTGTGAGTGATGTTTATGAGAACGCCAGCAAATCGTCTGAGGAGTCGAGAATCGAAGCTCTTAAAGCTACCGCCAAAGCCTTCAATTTCAAGCAATTCAAGTCGTGTGGGCCAAAGGAATTCACTGGCGAAGGAGGTCCTACTGAACTATTCCAATGGTTTGATTCCATTGAGGTCACTCTACGACAAAGTGGTTGCCCCGATGACCTTCGAACTCTGAATGCTACCGGCGTTTTCCAGTCTCGTGCTCTGGACTGGTGGACGGCCGAGAGAAACAAGAGAGGGAACGATGTAGCCTACGGTCTGTCGTGGGATGAGCTCAAGGAAGTCATGCTGGAAGAATTTTGCCCTCCTCATGAATGCCAAAAGCTAGAAGATGAATTTTGGCACATACAGCAGAAGGAAGGTGACAACGCTGCTCTCACTGCTCGCTTCAAGCAGCTCAGCATCATCTGTCCCGATCAAGTCAAGACTCCGGAGATCACAATCAAGAAGTATATCCGAGCCCTGCGTGACTGTGTTGCCGATTTCGTGCAAGAGGCTAAGACTACGACGATCGAAGAGACTTATCTACTGGCCGCTGAAATCAATGACAAACGGGTCAAGGATGGTGTCTGGGATAAAACTTTGAAGCACCTGCATCAAGCTACCACCACCGCACCAACTGCTGAAACCACCACCTCATCGAGCAACAAGAGGAAGAACAAGAGAAAGAACAGCTCCAGCAACAAGAACTGTGTGATTACTGCTGCACCGATTCAAGCTGTGCCAACTCTACAGCGTCAAGTGGCGGCGCCTGTGGCAAATGCACCACCTGCGAAACGTGCATACACTGGGCCACACCCGCTTTGCCCTACTTATACCTACCACCACCCGACTGCCATTGCTTGCCGATTTTGTGCTCATTGCAATATGTACGGTCATTTCACCGCCAACTGCCGTATTCGACAAGCTCCTGCTCATCAAGCTCTACTTCTTGCCCCTCAGGGTCAACAAGCTCCTCCGGCACCCGCGGTCAACGCCAGAGCCTGCTTCAGATGTGGTGATCCTAACCATTTCGCCAATATGTGCCCGAACAGGGTGGTGAGCCTCAGCAGCAGCAGCCTCAACAGCAGCAGCAACACCAGCAACAACAAGCAGCACGCGCACGAACTTTCAATATCAATGTGCGTCAAGCCCAAGCCAACAACAACGTGGTCAATGGTACGTTCCTTGTGAATGGTATTTATGCTTCGTGTTTATTTGATACTGGAGCCGATAATTGCTTTGTGTCGTTCGAATTCGAGAAACTCCTTAGTCGTAAGCGCTCCCGACTCTCCTCAACATTTGATGTTGAAGTCGCTACCGGAAGAACCGTCGCCGTTAATTCTGTTCTTCGTGATTGTACTCTTGAGCTCAACAATCACATTTTCCCAATCGACCTTATTCCGATGCAACTCGGATGTTTTGATGTCATAGTAGGCATGGACTTTCTTCGCGAAAACCATGCTGAAGTTGTGTGCTTCGACAAGATGATTCGATTCTCGCTCGCGAATGGTGATTTATTGTGTGTTTATGGTGATACTACTTCGGAAGGTCTCAAGCTCATGTCATGTGTCCAAGCTAGCAAGTATCTCCGCAAGGAATACAGAGCTTTCTTGGTTAACATTGTAGTAGCGGAGAAGGAAAAGAAAGAGAAGAAGGAAGTGAAAGACGTTCCTGTGGTTCGAGAATTTCCTAATGTTTTTCCAGAGGATCTTCCCGGTCTACCACCAAGTCGTGATATCGACTTTCGTATCGACCTCATTCCTGGAGCCAACCCTATTGCCAAAGCTCCCTACCGACTCGCGTCGTCCGAAATGCGCGAACTCTCAAACCAACTCCAGGAATTACTTGAAAAAGGCTTTATTCGCCCGAGCACCTCTCCTTGGGGCGTGCCAGTCCTTTTCGTCAAAAAGAAGGATGGGTCATTCAGGACGTGTATCGACTATCGGGAATTGAATAAGCTAACTATCAAGAACCGCTATCCCCTACCCCGCATCGACGATTTGTTTGATCAACTACAAGGCGCTACGTGTTTCTCGAAAATCGATCTACGTTCAGGCTACCATCAACTACGCATTCAAGAGGAGGATATACCCAAAACCGCGTTTCGCACTCGATACGGCCACTACGAATTCGTTGTTATGCCTTTTGGTTTAACCAACACATCCGCGGTTTTCATGGATCTGATGAATCGCGTGTGTAAACAATATCTCGACCGTTTCGTCATCGTATTCATCGACGATGTCTTAATCTATTCCAAATCGAAAGCCGAACACGCGCAACATCTACGTTTGGTTCTCGAGTTACTCCAGGGGAACCAACTCTATGCCAAGTTCTCCAAGTGTGAATTCTGGTTGGAGGAAGTTCAATTTCTGGGTCACATTGTTAATAGTCAAGGTATTCACGTCGATCCTGCGAAGATTGAAGCTGTTAAGAGCTGGATTATGCCTAAGAACCCGTCTGAAGTCCGATCTTTTCTCGGACTAGCGGGCTATTATCGACGATTTATCGAAGGATTCTCAAAGATCGATGTACCGCTTACCGCTCTCACCCACAAGGACAAGTCTTTTGTTTGGGGAACTGAACAAGAGTCTGCCTTTCGAACCCTCAAGCATAAGATTTGCAATGCTCCTGTTCTCACTTTACCCGACGGAAACGACGACTTCATTGTCTACTGTGATGCTTCCAACCTTGGTCTCGGTTGTGTCCTCATGCAACGGGACAAGGTTATAGCTTACGCATCTCGTCAGCTCAAAATCCACGAGAAGAACTATACAACCCACGATCTCGAACTAGGCGCAGTTGTTTTTGCGTTAAAGATTTGGCGACACTACCTGTATGGTACCAAGTGTACGATCTTAACCGATCATAGGAGCCTACAACATATCTTTAATCAGAAGGAACTTAATATGCGTCAACGCCGATGGGTAGAACTTCTCAACGATTACGACTGTGAGATTCGTTATCACCCAGGAAAGGAAAATGTTGTTGCCTACGCACTCAGCAGACGGAGCTATCTGCTTAGCACTCGTAATGTTCAAGCCCAACACGACCTCGAGACCCTCATCCGCGAAGCTCAACATGCGTGTTTTAACGAACGCACTTTGAAGAAGGAAATAATCTACCACGATGGAGCCCAACTTGTGAGCAAATCAAATGGGATATTCCACTTTTTGGATCGAATTTGAATTCCCAAACGAACCGATTTGCGACAAATCTTGATGGACGAGGCCCACAAATCCCGGTATTCTATTCATCCCGGTGCCGACAAAATGTACCAGGATCTTCGTTATAAGTACTGGTGGCCCGGCATGAAAAGGGATATTGCTCTCTATGTTGGAAAATGCTTAACTTGCGCAAGAGTCAAGGCTGAACATCAAAGACCCTCTGGCTTACTCGAACAACCACCGATCCCTATGTGGAAGTGGGAGAGTATAGCTATGGACTTTATAACCAAGCTACCAACACGTCATCAGGTCACGACAGCATTTGGGTTGTGGTCGACCGTTTGACTAAATCTGCTCACTTTTTGCCAATACGAGAAGACTACAAGGTAGAACGATTAGCCCGAATCTATACCGACGAGATCATTTGTAATCATGGTACGCCTCGCGACATCATATCTGATCGTGATGCTCGGTTTACCTCGCGACTGTGGGAAACATTCCAAATGGCACTCGGTACATCGCTAAATCTAAGTACCGCTTTCCACCCTCAAACCGACGGTCAGACTGAAAGAACGATTCGTACTCTTGAAGACATGCTCCGTTCGTGTGTCATAGACTTCGGTGGTAATTGGGACAAATACCTGCCGTTAGTCGAATTCTCGTATAACAACAGCTATCATTCGAGCATTCAAATGGCACCATTCGAGGCCTTATATGGAAGAAGATGTCGATCGCCTATTGTGTGGCACGAGATTGGTCATTCGCAACTAACCGGTCCCGAGCTACTACAAGAAACGACAGACAAAATTTTCCAAATTCAAGACAAATTGGTAAAAGCTCGGAATCGACAGAAAAGTTACGCCGATAAACGACGCAAGCCCCTTGAATTTGACGTTGGTGATTACGTACTCCTAAAGGTATCACCTTGGAAGGGTGTGGTCCGATTCGGCAAGAAAGGAAAGCTCGCGCCTCGATATGTTGGACCTTTTAGGATTCTAGAAAGGATCGGAAAAGTCGCCTACAGACTCGAACTACCGGAGGAACTTAGTAACGTCCACCCGACTTTCCACGTGTCAAACCTCCGAAAGTGCCTAGCCAACCACGACTTACATGTTTCACTCGATGATCTGCGAGTGAACGAAACATTACACTTCGTGGAGAAGCATGTCGAAATCATGGATCGCCAAACCAAGCAGCTCAGACGCTCTTGCATTCCTATTGTGAAAGTCCGATGGGAAGGCAAACGAGGCGCCGAGTTCACTTGGGAACTCGAAAGCGACATGAAGGCGAAGTACCGCAGTTATTTAAAGAGAAAGTCTAGAGAGAGAAAGTTCTCCACGTAATTCACGGTGTTGTGCAACTTCCAGCCTAATTTCGGGACGAAATTCCCTAAACAAGGGGAGGCTGTAACACCCCGTGTTTTCGAGAAGTCAAAGTCAAAGTCAACGACCGATTTCGCGCGACTTGACCTATAGTAGATGTCTTTAATGTGTTTAATTTAGTTGTATTATGTGGAGTAAGTGTTAATAATTACAATAATCGACGTATTCCAATCGCCATCTAATCGACTTACGAATGTGAACAATAGGCAGTAACAATGCGATAAAGTTAACTAAACGATAACCGAACTATGCTAAACAAATCGAATCGAATCGAATTCGCAACTCGAACTACGTATTTTAAGTATTGTTATACGTGTGTGTGTGCCTTATGTGTTACTTGTGCATGTTTTAATTTTGTTGTGTTGTGTTGTGGTACTCAATCGAATCGCAATCGAACTCGAAACGCAATCGAACCCAGTCGAAATCGAACTACGTACTAGATATAGTAGTTGGGACTAAAAGTAATTTGAATAGGAAAATCTATCGCATCGCATCGATCGCAATCGAAATCGAATCAGCAACATTCGTCGCGTCAAACACACTAACCAAGTGCCGTCCGGCCGGATAGCCATCCGACCGGATAGCCACTTGGTAAAGGGTGTCAGGTGCCATCCGACCGAGATACCATCCGACCGGACAGTCATCCGGGCGATGTGCTATCCGACCGGACAGCCCTTTCCTCTTTTGGAATCCTATAAATACCCGTGTCACTTTCATTCTTTCCACTTTTGGAAACCCCTGTCCGACCAGCACGCTCAGCCTACCTTTTCTTCGATTTCTCTCAATCCCGGTAAGATTCCGCCCTAAATCTTGTACTTTCTTGATCTACACGCACTCCTACACCTTTCTATCTTTTGAATCTTAACTTTTAACCGTGAAATCACTAGATTTGAGGTGTTCTAGGATGATGTCATCATGAGTTCTTGAAGAACTTCTTGTTTTGGCCTCAACCCACCAAGAACAACTTAGATATGATGGATTTCCACACATATACACAAAGATGTCGCGTAGATCTAAGCTTAAACATAGTGAAAAAGGATTGAAAGATGATTTCTAACTTTCTTTCAACTCTTTTACACTCAATACACTTAAAACCGATAGAATCCGACCCTGACCTAGTCTTCTACTCATTATTAGTGATGTACTAGCTCAAGATCTGGATTCTACCCACGAGACCACCGATTTCGGGTTAAAAAAGAACAACCGTCTTGAACCGGTTAACTGGCCGAACTAGGGTGATTCCTGCTCGGTTTGGTCACTTGGGTCAAGATGGGGTTCTGTTGGTTAACACGTTGTCAAAGTGCCTCGATAATTCGACAAACAATCAAAACGACCAAGTGTAAGACGAACGGAACAACCGGAACGGAATGCTGTCCGAACGGATTGCTGTCCGAACGGATAGGTCACCCGAACGGATTGTTGTCCGAATGGATAACACCTTGGGTCCCACACTTAGTCAACTTTATCTAGAAGTTTGAGTATCGAACGAATTGCCATCCGATCGAACTACCATCCGATCGGATTACTCTTCGGATCATGAGATACTAGGACTTTAAAGACTTAAACAATTTTCAACATGTTCATTAACAGGGTTGCCACCCGGTCGAATGGACATCCGACCGAGTGACTCTTCTGCTATGAATTGTCTTCACTAAGTAATCTCACCACTAAGGTCGCCGTCCGACCGGATGACAATCCGAACGGATTGCTGTCCGCACGATTGACCGTCCGACCGACCGACTTGAAGGATAGAGATACTTCAATGTTTTCAAAATGCTACAACGAAAACTTCCAAAGTCAAGCCATCATACACAAACACATTCATCTCATAGGAAGAAACAATCTACTCGAATTGTCATCCGACTGGACTACCGTCCGACCGGATGACCATCCGAACGAATTGACATCCGCACGGATTGCCGTCCGATCGGATTACCATCCGACCGAACAGCTATCCGACCCACTCACACTTTGTATCGTTTTACGTGTCACTTATCGTTATGCTATCAATCCATTCAGGCTACCTTACTCGCTAAGCGCTCCCTTCAATCCATCAACCGCTGTGAGTATACTCGATCCCTTTTTGCTTTATGCACTTTTGGGTGTTACATACGTTACAACTATTCAAATCACATCAACACACTACTCAATACTATTTGAACGCTAACCGTTAATGCATGTTATACGTGGCTTATGAATGCTTGTTTGTTATGTTTACACATGGAATGTTGTCTACCTGCCTTAGCAACGATAGTACTATAGTTTGGACTCAGCACCCGTTCACTCGGGGGTTGTTAAGGAAAATTACTTGCATGGGTTACAGTGGTAAACATGTATTGCGAACTGCCCCGGGCAGTCAACTCGTAGTCACTGGTATCGATGGATCTATATCGATAGCTAACGTGCTTCATTTCACTATGTGTACGTGCTGGTTATGCGTAAACGAATTCGAACTCTATATGCTATTATCAAACTTGTATGCTCACTTTTACATTATACGTATTGACTTTATTTTAACGTATGTGACAGGTGCTTAGGTTGTCTCTATGCTTAGCTTGCTGGTGATGAAATTGAGGCTAGGGAAGGAGTCTAGAAACCAATAAACAATTTAACTATTTTAAATCTGAGTTGTCAGAACAGAATGATTTGCCTAGACTTTATCTGTAATAATTTGTTTACTGTTTGAGACATGGTATGAGACATGTTATTATAAATTGAATGGTAATGATAATTGTTATGGAAACTTCTGGACAATCTGTTTCGCTCAGTGCCATGCCCCGATGTTTCCGCCATCGGTTGAGGTGTGACACGCGACATAGGGGCGTAGACCTTAGCCTTGACCGGTCACCACCCCTAGCCTTGATCAAAAGTCCTGAAACGTCAGTTTGTAATTCGGAAAAAAAACTCAACGGAGTTAAGTTTTTTTAACTGAGGACCGGTGGATGAAAAATTGTTGAAAGCTGGGACTATCAGGGGGAATAAAAAAAGGTTGTACTACCAATAACATCTAGTAAGGATTATTATAGGCCAATATCATTTTTTTTAATTAGTTGGACAATAAAATTATATAAAAATAAAAAAAATAGTAAAAAAAGAAAGTATTTTGAAATTCCAATAGCCGTTGAATTTCTATCCTTTAACTGAAATTCACAAGAATCATAACAAAAGGTAGAAAAAAGAAAAGTATTTACAAGTTTTATTCCATGTTAAATATAGAATAAAAGACAAATATTCATTTATTACGACGGATTTGATACGTCATCTGTCATAATTTAATTCTCTGTATACACACGCCGCTTAACCTCATTCCCCTCCTCAATTTCAAGCAATTACAACCACTTCACACCTTTATTTATTCATTCATACTTTTGTATTTTTCTTCTTTAATATTCTTCAGTTTTTTTTTTTTTGTATTTTTGCATTGCTAAATTGTTGTTGAATTGTTTATACCAATTCCGCGTTGATTTGTTACTTGTCCTATTACATGAACATTTTTCTATATTTTTTTTTTCTTAATTTAAAAGAATATATTTTATCCAAATTTTCAAGATTTTAGTTCTTGTGTACTCAATTAGGTTTTTGCATCCTGATGAAAAAATTATTGCAAATGAAGTGTTTTTCTTGCATTAAATGTTGCTCTAAAGATGTTAAAAGTGTTGATGCTGATATGGCTGGATTTGCAGGTTTGGAATTTTTTTTTTTTTTTTTTTTTGTAATTGTAATTGATTGTGAATTATGGATTAAAGTAGAATAATGTGGTTTGGTTTGCAATATTTGTGTTGGTGTGTAGATGTGAAGGTGAATGATAATATGAATAAGGGGAAAAGTTTTAGTAGTCAAAGGGCTAATGTGGCTCACAGTTTCACATTTTGCGAGCTCGCGGTTGCAACGCAGAATTTTAAAGATGTTAATTTGATTGGTGAAGGTGGATTTGGTAGTGTGTACAAGGGTCGGTTAGAATCGGGGAAAGTAAGGGACAATTATGTGCATTTTTAAGGGTTGAATTGTGTTTTTTGAGTGTTGTGGGATTAATTGTTGAGTTTTGATGAGCAGGTGGTTGCTGTAAAGCAGTTGAATTTAAATGGGCTTCAGGGGAACCAGGAGTTTATTGTTGAGGTTCTTATGTTGAGTCTTTTGCGCCATTCGAATCTTGTGACTTTGATCGGTTATTGCACGGATGGTGATCAGAGATTATTGGTTTATGAGTACATGCCATTGGGTAGTCTGGAAAATCATCTTTTTGGTAGGTTTTAATGATATATTTGTGCTTTTGACACCTTACTAATGCCTGTTATATGAACTAGTTTCCTTGGGATATTTGTGAATTAACGATGAACCGGTGCCTCAAAGATTATGTTGTTTCTTGCATTTGGTCTATTAACTGCTTTTGGTGGCGATTTCGGGTTCTAACCCTTTAACGAATTTGTTATTGTTGTCTGTGACTTGATATCTGTTACGTTAAACGTTTCTTCATTCCTTTATACTACAATTGCTATGTTTTATGTAGCTTTTTTTAAGTTTTGATCTTATTATTTTGAAGGTATTGTGATAGTTTAGAAAGAGCAGTTTAACAAGAACGATAAAAAGCCGGTATCCTTCTAAATTATTCCTGTTTCTATTTATTTACCTTCGAGTGAATTTCAAGGATTGTCCTTTATCTTTATACCCATTTTCAGGTGCTGTCCTTTATGTTCAAAATTAACGAGTTTTGTCCTTTATGTTTTCATATCATACACGTTTTGCCCTTTAGGCCTAACACAGTTAGTTTTTTCAGTTAAATTTGGTCATGTGCTTTGCACATGAGGGCATTTTTGTCAATTCAAAGGTTGCAGAAGCTTTGAGTTGTAAATCTGTCGTTGAACTTACCTTTGAATTGACAAAAATGCCCTCATGTGCAAAGCACATGACCAAATTTAACTGAAAAAACTAACTGGGTTAGGCCTAAAGGACAAAACGTGTATGATATGAAAACATAAAGGACAAAACTCTTCAATTTTGAACATAAAGGACAGCGTCTGAAAATGGATATAAAGATAAAGGAAAATCCTTGAAATTCACGTTTCCAGCTTAAGACCTGGTAATTTTATAGAATCTACAAAATAGTAGTTAAGTAACAGCTGAAAATAAATGGATAATATAGTTTCTCACATTTGCTTTTGGTATTCAATTCAAATCCTTCATCTGACTATAACAGAAATCATCTTGAAAAGATTCTGGAAAGTTATATTTAACCACATGTATCATGTATGGCATGTTGAATTCGATTCTTGTCACTTCACACGATTCATTTTTTTTTCACAAAAAAGGCCGAAAAGATTATTTGATGGCTTTAACACGTAATATATTTTTATTTTCAGATTTGGAGCCTGATCAGGAGCCACTGGATTGGCACACACGATTAAAGATAGCTGTTGGCGCAGCGCGTGGGCTCGAGTATCTACACTGCATAGCAAATCCACCTGTAATTTATCGCGATTTAAAATCTTCAAACATATTGTTGGATAATGACTTTAGGCCAAAGCTTTCGGATTTTGGACTGGCTAAATTGGGCCCTGTTGGTGATAACACTCATGTGTCAACTCGAGTTATGGGTACTTATGGTTATTGTGCTCCTGATTATGCTATGAGTGGTAAATTAACTACCAAGTCCGATATTTATAGCTTTGGTGTCGTTTTGTTGGAGCTGATTACCGGGCGTCGGGCCATTGACATGACCAAGAAACCTGGAGAGCAGAATTTAGTTGCTTGGGTGAGTTGACTTTTTGACCTTTAAAAACAATTCTCCTGCTAGTGTTAGTTATTAGCAGTGTTGTAAAAATTGGGACTAGTCGGCGATTAATCGCTAGTCGGCCGGTCACCGAGTAATTTTTCATTAATCGGTAGTCAGTCCTTCAAAAATTGGTGATTCCGGCTAAAACCTGTAAGTTCTGGCCAGTTTCCAACCAAACCATATAGATTCCGGCGATTAATATTGTATACTTAAAAAAATGCTGAGGGATTAAAACCTGTCTACTTAAAATATTTACCTATAAATGTGTGTATAATTAAATATAAAACTGAAAATTACATGTAAAAATCCCAATCCGATTAATCCTGATTAATTGCTAGTCAATACCCCACCGGCCGACTAGCGCTTAGTGATTTTTACAACCATGGTTATCAGCCCACCAATTTTGTGTTTACCAATTTATCCTCTTATGATATATCAGATTCTGATGAGTAGGTTGGGTAACGGGTCAAAATCGGCGCAGGTTGAAATAACAATTTTTTTTGTAAATATTTGGATTATCTCTATATATTTTTAGGAATACAAAAACCAGATTTAGTAATCTAAATCTTTATATAGAATGGTTTAGGAAACATTTTTGATCATAAGCCCCTTTTAGCTGTTTTTTTGATTGAACCATTTGTGATCAAACACTACCCAACTCGACCCATTTTTAAGTAAACGGGTCAAATTTGCCACCTCTAAATACTTATTAATTTCTTCATATCATTTAATTTAAGCAGTCACGTCGCTTTTTAAAAGACCGTAAGAAGTTTATTCAGCTAGTGGATCCCATGCTGCAAGGTCGATTCTCTATGCGTTCAGTGCACCATGTGGTTGCAGTAACCGCAATGTGTCTTCAGGAGCAAGCAAATGTGCGGCCCTTGATTGGCGACATTGTTGTTGCACTTGAGTATTTAGCCTCTCAAGCTGAAACGTTCGAAAATCATAAGAGTTTGACTACTGCTGACTCACAACCGTCACCCTCAAAACAAGATGAAGACCATACTCGTGATCTATCTACATAACGGTTTTCCTGTTGCTGATGTGCTTACATCAGAAAATGCCAAAGTTGTTTCGCCAAAAATATTTACTACAAACTTAAGGTAAAGTTCCTACAATGATACAGATACTTCCTTGATTCATATTTGACAAATATAGATAAAGTAATCATTTTGTTTTATTTTTTAGAGGCGTTTTGGACTGCGTTTTGAAAATGTTTATCTAATGGTTTTGTTTCCAAGTCACAGATATTCGGTTTTATGGCTAGGAGTTGGCCAGAAAGTCCAAATTTCCTAAAAAGTGTAAAAAGTCATAAAACACCATAATGTCAACCATAAAACACACCAAAAACCCACAAATAATATGATGAAGATTACTAAAACATCATGTATGTGGGTTTTGTGTTGTGTTTTAGATGTTAAGGCTCTGATTATGGAATGACAAATATTATTGTGTTTTATGTTGTTTAGCATGTTGTGTTTTATATTCATAGTTATACGATGGTGCGTTTGAAGTTTTTATGGACTATTAGAGTTTGAATATGGTGTTTTAGTAATATTCATTCTATTATTTGTGAGTTTTAGGTGTGTTTTATGCCTGAAATTATTGTGTTTTATGACTTTTTACACTTTTTAGGAAACTTGGACTTTCTAGCCGAACCTCACCCTCGGTTTTATATCAACTTCAAACAGTAGAAACACGTCTCACACTATCTTTGTTTTGTTACAACTGACTACACCATACTATGTAACGCGTATTAAAATGTAACACCAAACAACCGTTAAGATTTTGATGACGTTATGATATGCTAATTCACTACCATCCTATTCCTGGTGCAGGAATGATACCTCGCTAGTCGTTACAAAGCGTTATGGATATATAATCTATGTTCTGTTCGCCACGGTGTATAATTCGTAAGTGTTGATTTCAGGATATTGTTTTTTGAATGATGATGGTTTCATCTTGTATGTAGATAAATATATAATGTTTGGTTTCTTTGTCAAGTAACATTTTTATTATATGAGTTTTAATTTATATGATCTGACCAGGTTCTATGGATTGTTTTTGAACTTGTGAGATACCAAATTTTTTAGGTGTCAAGGTAATAAGGGCGAAGGGAGTGGTTACCTATTTGGAATAGGTAAACTCTCCATTCACCCAATCAGACAGTGTCACGTCAATTCACCTAAATTGTTTACATAATGCTCAAAAACGTTGGCGGTGGTTTACCTAATGGGGTTTAGGTAAACTATTTAAAAAAAAGGAAAATTGTGTGATTGATTGAGAGGAATGGACCCCACCACACACCCATCTCTCTCCCCCTAGGGGTGTAAACAAGCCCAGAGGCTCGAGAGCTACTCGTGATCGGCTCGGTTAAAAGCTCGAACGAGCCGAGCCTTAACGAGCCCGAGCCCGAGCTCGAGACTGAAATAGAGCTCGTTTTGTTATCGAGCCCGAGCTCGAGCCTAAAATACAAAGCTTGTTTAGGCTCGCGAGCCTAAACGAGCCCATACAAAATTTTAATTTTTTTATATATAATATATTAATAATGATGATAACATTGATGAGCCGAGCTCGAGCCGAGCTTTGCCTTGTTTAAGCGATGTTGAAGTGAGTTCGAGTCGAGCTTTTAGCTCATTTAAGGTTGTTCTCAAAATAGTTCGAGCCGATTCGAGCCGAGCTCGAGCTTTGGGTTTTACTAGCGAGCCGAGCTCGAGCTCAAAGAAGTAGGCTCGAACCGAGCCGAGCTCGAGCTCGAGCTTCATAAAAACCTAACGAGCCGAGCTCGAGCCTGGTCAAGCTCGGGTTCGGCTCGGCTCGTTTACACCCCTATCTCCCCCTTCCCTGCCTCTCACCGACTCGGTAAACCTTCACCGAATTTCCCCCCATTTCGGTAACATTGATCGGTAAACTATGTTGGCGGTGGATGTGGGTGCGGTATCGAGTGGGTTTACCGCCCCACTCCGCTCACCCTAAGTTGTTTTGAGTGGTGAAGGTGGGCCCAACTTTATATTTTTCTAATCAAAATCAACATATTAAAACAAACCCAGTATTTTAATTTTCTAGTTTATGTATATCATTTAAACCTTATGTTACATGTCATTTGACTGAAGGGGTCTTTTGTAATTATAGCATAGTACAAGGGTTGCTAATGTAAGTCAAAATATGATCGTTTACTTGAACGATGGAAGAACGGAATGAAGTATCGATTATCCGAGTAAAATTTCCTCTTTCTCTAGCTTTCTCCTGTCTCTAAATTTAGAGTAAACTCTCAAAATGGTGTCTGAAGTTTGGTCACTTTTGCCACCTTAGTCTAAAACTCAAACCTTTTGAATCTGGGTCCCTATGGTTTCAATTTTATTGTCATTTTCATCCAAAAGCTAAATCTTGTTAGATTTTTCAGTTAACATTCAGTTTTTTTTTGTCTTTTTCCTCACTTTTAATAAGGGGCAAATGGTTAGATTTTTTTTTTTAATTTGTTATAATAAATCATTAAAAGACCATTTTGCCCTTCATTAAAAGAGAGGAAAAAGATTAAAAAAAACTGGATGTTAACTGAAAAATCTGACCAGATTTTGATTTTGGATGAAAATGACAACAAAATTGAAACCACATGGACCCAGATTCAAAAAGTTTGAGTTTTGGACTAAAGTGACAAAAGTGACCAAACCTCAGGAACCATTTTGGCAGTTTACTCCTAAATTTAAAGCTCAAAATAAACCAGACAGAAGGTCTAAAATATAAATATTGGGTTTTGCTGTTTAAAGTTAACTTCTAATAACTTACATGAGTTGGTTTATTGTTAGTTTTTGTTCAATCATCAACAAAACTTTGAGAGGTTTTGTAGACCCTCCAACCAACAAAATTTTATAGTAATACCGGTATCTAATGTCACAATTTGACATTTCATGTAGTTTTTGAGTTGAAATTGTATTTTTATGGAATTATAGGGTTAGCTACCGTTGAACCATCCGGTACACTCCGGTTGAACCGTTTCTAAGCCTAACCCGGTATGATTAAAAAACTATTATGACTCTGGTTAAAATTTCCAATGATTATGAAATTCTTGTCCATAATTTGAAAAGAAGCCCAATTTGGATATTTATAGATATAGTCTCATGAATATGAATGATAAACCTAACCTGTTTCTATTTATGTTGAATCTTAATAAGTTCTCAACCAACACGTGATTAAGATATTTTGATCAATAAAATTTAGTTCCTTAGATGTAAAGTTAAAGCTTATAATATTAGGGTAAAGTTCTTGTACAAATAATCTTAACATACTAAACATACAAATTGAAGGAAAACTCAAAAAGACAAGGTGACATTTTTGTAATTATCAATAACTATCAAAGTTATTCTACAAATATACCTAAAAAAACCTAACCACTCCCCCCACCCCCCAAAAACCTAAAAGAAACCTACCCCCCCCCCCCCCCACCCCCCAAAAACCTAAAAAAACCTAACCCCCCCCCCCCCCCCCACCCCACCCCCCAAAAACCTAAAAAAAACCTAACCCCCCCCCCCCCCCCCAAGCTAAAATGCTAAAAACTAAACCCCCAAAAAACCTGAAAAAATAAAAAAAAACACACAAATTATTTTATTTTATTTTTTTAACATTTTTTATTAAAAAATCGCTACTTTTAGTAGCAGCAAAAAAAAAAAAAAAAAAAATTTTTTTTTTTTTTTTTTTTTTTTTTTTTTGCTAACGAAATGTAGCGATTTTTTAATAAAAAATGTTAAAAAAAAAAATTGTGTTTTTTTAGGTATTTTTGGTTGTAACTTTAATAGTTGGTGGTAATTACAAAAATGCCACCTTGTCTTTTTGGGTTTTCCTTCAATGTGTATGTTTAGTATGTTAAGATTATTTGTATTTGATCTTTTGCCTATAATATTAAAGACAAAAAGAGTCATTTTTTCAACTTTAATTGTCAAAACTTACCCCTTAAATTTGTCAAACCAGACTTGACTAATAGACCGGTTCTCCTTTGCCTTTTCGGTTTTCAATTTTCAACATCTATAAATTTAGATTTTTATCACAAGAAAAAGTCCAAATGCAATGGATCAACGAGAAACTACCTACGAAGGAAAAAAAAAAAAACCGTAGCTGATTTTTTATATATATTTTTACTAAGGTAATATTGCATTTTTTTAGTTACTATGAAAATTTTCAAAGGATAAATTATCTACCATCTTAAACATACACTTGAGTGGCTTTTACGCTAGCGACACCCCAACTTTCAATAAAAGACAAGACTCTACTTTGAATTTTCACAATTGTATCCCTAACATCTTTGCCACCAACCAAACTACACTCATACTTTGAGATTGCACACTTTCACACCTACATTTCTAAAATTTTTATGAAATGTCATTTTCCCGCACTTTGTTTCTAACGTTTCAAGTTCATTCGTATTTTCTTTCTTTTACTTGACAAAAATGATTTGCACACGTGCTTATATTTATATATGTATTTGTATAAATTCATGTTTCGGCCTAAAGTTTTTGAAACGAATAACGTCCAATATAACACTTGTCTTTAGTTTCTAACATTTCAAATTCACCCCCTTTATTTTCAATCTTTTACTTGAAAAAAGAACGATTTCCTCACTTCCTCACGTGTTTTTTATGTATGTATGTATGTATGTATGTATGTATGTATGTATGGTACAAATTCACGTTTCAGCCTAATGTTTTTGAAAATGATTCAGGTCAAATATAATATGTTTCATGTTTATGTTCGAAATCTAAAGTTTATGGAAATGAGTCGGGTCAAATATAATATGTTTTTATGCTAAGTTTTATGTACGATTTAAGTTGGTCTACATTTTCAAACGATTTCCTCACGTGCATATTTTTTATATGCGTCGGGTGAAATATAATATGTTTTCATGGTTATTTTTATGTACGATTAAGGCTGGTCTATGTGCTCACGTAAATATAAAAAAACGCTATTTCCACACGTGCTTATTTTTATGTACGAAACCTAAAGCATTCGGAAATGATTTGGGTCAGATATAATACGTTTTCATACATATTTTTATGTATGGTTTAAACTGGTCTATGTTTTGACGTAAATTAAAAAATATGTTATTTCCTCACGTGCTGATTTTTATGTACGTGTCGATATAAATTCACGTTTTGACTTAATTTGTTTTTTTTTTTCGGGAAACGAGTCGGGTCAAATATAATACGTTTTCAGGAGATGAAGGTAAGGGAGTTGTAGTGGTTAGGTCGAACCCTTCAAACGAACCAACCTAGGTTTGACTTTGTTTTTTATACAACATAAATTCAATTTACTTTACTTTACTTTACTTTTGGATCCAACCGTAATGCTTATATAGGTTACATTGAGTTACAGCAGATGCGTCGAAACACATATTTTCAAATGAGTGACGCATTACATAACACTTTGACTAATCCATTCGACATTCACGATGTACCGTCTTTTTGCTAGTTATTTATGAATTTAAAACGTAAACAATGTATTTTTTTTCTAGCAATGGCTCTACTACACACACAAATAACCAAAAATATGAGAAATGCAAGAAGAAACGGGGACCATTAACTAAGTCAAATCGATGACTAAGATGAGATATTGGTGAATGGTGATAGTTTGGAAATTAGATAAAAGGTAGTCACTACAAAATAGAGGGCTTTCAACGACAAACATATCTCTCGGTGAAGGTTCATTGGGAAACATGACGTGTATAGAGAGTTCAGCGATGGTTATCCACAACGTTTCTCCTGAGCGATCACCGACAAAAACTACAACACATGAACAAAGGTGTGTTTTAATGATGGGTTATATATGATAGTATTAGTAGAAGTCTAAAAGTATATACAATTTTCTGAAAATAAACATATCTGATAACTTATGGAAATAAAAATATGAACTATAGCTAGAAGGAGACAAAAGCAGTTCATACTAATACTCGCGTTGGTATTAGTATCAGTATATAACTAGTTACATATTTTATTGTTTTGCTTTTATAATCTAAAATTACAATATGTCTTTTAACACAACTATAATATAAAATTAAACATATACTTTGTTTCTATTTGCCTATAGTATTGTTAAGTACCAGTATCTTCTATCAATGGGTGGTCTATTGGCAAAGATAAATTACAATATGTCTTTTAACACAACTATAATATAAAATTAAACATATACTTTGTTTCTATTTGCCTATAGTATTGTTAAGTACCAGTTCTTCTATCAATGGGTGGTGGTCTATTGGCAAAGATAAAGTCTTTAAACAGGAGATGAAGGTTTTAAGTTTAAATCACACAGACAACAGAAAATAAAAGAAATTTGTATTTAAAAAAAAGTAAAACTATCTCCTTCTATTTTAATCATATTTTGAATTTGAATAAGTACTTCCTATATATCTAGACGACCCCATTCAAGAAAAATATCTTAACTAGTTCACTTTTTCACACTTGAAAAGGGGCACGATATGGTTCCCTATCACAACCATATCTTTCCCACTTCATTTTTCTTCTTGTTTCACATACAAGCCACTTAGAGAGATGGGAAACTGCCATAGAAAGCTTCGCAATAATCCCACCAATAACAAGGCTACAGAACAACAACCTCCTGTCACGGTGGCTGGAGGCAGATCTAATCACGGTGGCAACACCGCTTGTCAGGAGTCGGTGCTGCCTAGGCCTAGGGGCCAAATAGTAACACCAAACTTAAAGAAATTCTCATATGCCGAGCTGCAAACCGCCACAAAAAAATTCCGGCCTAGCAGCATCCTAGGAGAAGGTGGATTCGGGCAAGTATTCAAAGGGTGGGTGGACGGTGTGACTTACGCGCCGTCGAAGGCTGGTGTTGGGATTCCGGTTGCCGTTAAAAAGTTGGATTCCGGCAGCTTTCAAGGTCTTAAAGAATGGCAGGTTTGATTTTAATGTCTTTTAAGATATTGTCATTTTCATGCAAATTATTAATAGAATTATTTTTGACGTAATAACTGCATGTCACAAGCCGGCATTCATGACGTTTGCATGACTAGGTTTTTTTTATATTTTTATATAAAAAATAAATATAAATATAAATATAAAGTGTTTTAAATTTACTTTTAATGATACATATATATGTTTATCACATATTTATTCATGTAAAGAAAATTGGGATTGTGTAACTTGAAAGAAAATTCATGTAACTCATGTAATTAAACAAAGTCAAACAGGTTGCTGGTTTATAGTTGGTTTAACCAAGTCACACATATGGGTAGAGTTTCGTGTGGGTCAAGGGTGGCCTCTCTCGTTTTTCGCTTTGTAGTTTAAATTTTACCAAAAAACCCCTGAAAATTTAACTTGTATTGAGTCCGTCAATCTAAAATCTGTTTTTTCACTTGGTAATAGAAAAGATAAACGAGTCAGATAAAAATAGGACGACAGTATAAAATAAATTATATTTATAATCTTAAGGGTTGACATGTAGACATGTTGAGTTAAACAAGCTAAGCACCTTAACACGAACACAACCTAGTTATTATACAAATGAGACACTACAATCCAGTGTTGTAAAAATCGTGACTAGATGACAACTAGACGGCGATTAATCGCTAGTCGGCCAGTAACTGAGTAATTTTTCGTTAATCAGTCCATTAATCGTTAGTCGGGCCTAGTCGGACCTAGTCAGCCAGCCAAAAATCAGTGATTTCGGCCAGATTACGGCAAAAAAGCTGTATATTCCGGCCAAAACCTCTAAATTCCGGTCAGTTTCCAACCAAACCATGTGAATTCCAACAATTAATCTTGTATACTTAAAAAAATGAGTTGAGTAAGAGTTAAAACCTAGCTACTTAAAATATTTACCTATAAAAATGTGTATATGTGTACATAAAACTAAAAATTACATATAAAAAACCCGATCCGATTAATCCCGAGTATTCGCTAGTCCCCACCTCACCGGCCAACTAACGACTAGCGAGTTCTCCAATCTTGCTACAATCTAAAATTTGTTATTTCTTTTTTGTCAATCCTGTTCCGAGTGAATATCAAAAATTACCATCCTCAAATTTTTAATAGGATTGAGTTTTACATCTCCCTAAAGCTACAGGGTGTGGTATAAAGCCCCTAGAGGTTTTATCACGCCACCTCAGCGGCACGTCATACAAGGGGCTTTAAAACCCATTATAACTTGCATGCAATGGTTTAAAGCCCCCCTTTAAACTATATTCACCTCGATCCCATCAATTTGGCTAGTTAGCACAATGGCGGACACCCTATAGTGCCCCCCATTTAATTTCGATGGTATGGTTGATAGCGCCTAGGGGCGACAAAATAGTTGAGGTGGCAGGGTGGCGTTAAGCCACACCCTATGGCCTAACTACCAACACAATTCTACATAAGTTTAGTATAAGTATCTTTTTTTTATTCTGTGGTTTTTATATAAACGCAAAAGTATGTTGTCTTAGTTATAACTTAATTATAAGAGATGATTTGTCGTAAAGAGTAATGTGTATTAGCATATACAATATTCAATGTATTGAAAGTCAATCAGTGTGATAGTAAAAGTCAAACAATTTTGGAACGTGTTTGAAAGTCAATCAGTGTGATAGTAAAAGTCAAACAATTTGCAACGTGTTTGAAGAAAACAATATTTCATTGTAGTTATATGTTAATAAATTGAAGATAACATATTTATACTTTTAATTAAATTTACATTGATATTAACAGTCAAGGTGTTGACAAATTTCTATTTATATGGTTCAAATACATGAATAAGTTTTGTGTAATTAAAGCAAATTAACATCAACACAACCTGTTTATTTCCTTGTTTTTGGACCATATTAAAAATTACCATTCATAATTTAGATCGGTGAATTCACATCACCATAAGTATTAACACCTATATAGTAAAATTATTACGATACACAATTTTAATATTATAAAATAATATATCTTATTTTTATTGTGTTTTGTACTTTTTTTTACGATCACAAATAAATATAATCATACACTATATATATTCTTAAGTGGGTTAGGATCAAATACAAAGGATAAAATAAATAAGAAGGGTAAGAAGGATTCTAGTCCATTGATCTTAGATTTGAAGGGTTGAGATTAGTTGTAGGGAAAAGAAGATAATAGAAGGGCATAAAGAGAATCCTATATTTATGGATTTTCTCTCTCCACATGCAAGACACATGCCAATTCCCCCATCGATTTAAAACGTCCATAACTTTTCATACGACATTTTAAAAAAAAAAAATTTCACCATAATAACGAGCGTTTTTTTATCTTTAATATGAGTACCATATTATCATATAAAAATAAAATAAAAAATTTCATTTTTACTGGGTTTTTTTTTTGCATTGTGTTAAAGGTTCAGGTCATTGTGTCTTTTAGCTGGGTTTTGGTCAATAGAGTTTCTATACATTGTGTTATCATCAAAACCTATAACACAATGTTAATTTGGGTCTATCCATTTCGTTTTTATAAAAACCTATAACACAATAAATGACACAATGAAGATGGTGTTATATCTGGGTTTTCTATAAATTGTATTATTAGTTCAGGTCATTTTGTTTAATATGTTATTCATTGTGTTTTAATATGTTGTCTATTGTGTTTTAATAATTTGTTCAATTTTTTTATTATCTTTGTTCATTGTGTTTTAGTTTGTTGTGTATTGTGTTTTTAGTTTGTTTTCCATTGTGTCTTCATCTGCTCTCCATTGTGTCTTTTATCTGTTGTCATTAATTGTGTCTTTTATCTGTTGTCATCAATTGTGTTTTTATTTAGTCTGATACTTATTGTGTTATATGTTATCGTCATTGTGTTTTAGTATGTTGTCCATTGTGTCTTTATCTGTTGTCATTGATTGTGTTTTTGATCTACTTTACAATGTGTTTTACATAATGTCCATTGTGTTATTATCAAAACCTATAACACAATGTTAATTTGGGTTCTATCCATTGTGTTTTTATAAGAACCTATAGCACAATATATGACACAATGAAGATGGTGTTATATCTGGGTTTTCTATAAATTGTGTTATTAGTTCAGGTCATTGTGTTTAATATGTTATTCATTGTGTTTTAATATGTTGTCCATTGTGTTTTAATAATTTGTTCAAAAATTTTTATTATCTTTGTTCATTGTTTTTTAGTTTGTTGTGTATTGTGTTTTTAGTTTGTTATCCATTGTGTCTTCATCTGCTCTCCATTGTGTCTTTTATCTGCTGTCATTAACTGTGTCTTTTATCTGTTGTCATCAATTGTGTTTTTATTTAGTCTGATACTTATTGTGTTATATGTTATCGCCATCGTGTTATACGTTATGGACATTGTGTTTTAGTATGTTGTCCATTGTGTCTTTATCTGTTGTCATTGATTGTGTTTTTGATCTACTTTACATTGTGTTTTACATAATATAATGTCCATTGTGTAATATGCAACTGGGTTTTTGAATTTTTTTTTTTTTTTGAAAAATATAACAATATGGTACTCATATTAAAGATAAAAAAACGCTCGATTTTATGGTATAATTTTTTTTAAAAACAAATGATGTATAAAAAAGTTACGGACGTTTAAAAATTAGAAGGGAAATAACATGTGACCTGCATGTGCATATTCTCTTTCCTCTTGTAGACAAAATTACCATTTCCATTTAATTCCTGGCACTTGTCACTATCTGGTGGCTTCTTACCCTTCTTATTTTTAAATACTTTGTATTATAACTCAACCCATTCTTAAGTACGAGATTTCTTTTCCCTTTAGTTATGGTAGATGATTTGTCGACTAAAGTAACGAATATTATTAGCATATACAAAAATCAACGTATTAGGTGACAAGATCTTACAAGTCGAACAATTAATTCAACGTGTTTGAAAAATAATTAAAATTTTAAATTTGTAGAAAATAAGGTACAAACGTGAAGATAGATATACTTTCAACTTTGTATTTTTTTTCCATTTTTAGATGACATGTGTCCCCATTAGTTTTCTTTTATTATCTACTAGAAGGGATCCCGCACAATGCAGAGGGAAACACAAACATTGTCACAGTGTGCATTGTTCAGTTGATTTGGTTATTATTCCCAACCAAAATCAATCTACTTTCATATTTTTTATTATAAAAGTCCCTCAACCCAATTTTTGAATAGAAACGTCCCTCTGCTTACTAAATTCAAACACAATTGGGATTTTAAAAAAAATGATTAGGAACCGGTGTAGTCGATGGTTTACAGATTTATTTTCTTTTAACAAAACAAAAAGGTACTGAGTTGGATCAAAGAAATAAACATGAAGAAGATCCTTTATTAATTTTTGTCCACGGGAAGCTTGACATCCCTTTTCTCTGACCAACATGCCATGCCTGTCCGAAAACTCGAATGTATGCTTTCTTTCGAAAACTCGAGAATTTCACCTTTTGAAGTCGTGTACTTTGGGTAGCATATATTGCCCTTAATCGAACAACTAAACAACCAGTGGAGTGGTGGACCCAGAATTTTTTCCCAATAGGTAGCATATATTCCTCTATATGGGTCCGCCCCTGTAAACAACACCGGTTTTTAATGTTCATCTGGAAATCGTTTTACGATTTGCAATTTGTTATTTACATCCTGATGCACCGATTTGTATTTGATTCCTTTACTTATCTTCTTCATGTTTGTTTCTTTGATCCTTTAATTAGAGTATAAACATGTTAATGTGGTATCCCACTCAACACCTTTTATGTTTTATTAAAAAGAAAACTAACTGGATACTACCGGTTCCTAATCTTTTTTTTTTTTTTTTTTTTTTTTCTAAAATGTGTTTAGATTTAACAAGTAGAGTGACTTTTATATTAAAAAGTTTAGTTGAGGGACTTTTATAAGAAAGGGACAATTGCATATTTTCCTTTAAAAAACAGCTTAATTGCATATTTACCGAACTTAAAATTAAAATTGCATATATTCCCTTCCTTAACTATTAAAATTGCATATATCCCCTTCCTTAACTAATAAAATTGCAAATTTACTCATTTTGATTTATTTCATTAAAAACAAGTTACATAATGACTTTTTTACCCTTATTTTTACTAAAACTTAAAAAATACATATTTGTTCATTTTTACTAGTTTTTGTTAAGCTATAGGTGTTTAACTATAATATGAAACATGTAACTATTTATATAACAATTAGCATGTGTGTGGCAGGCAGAAGTGGAGTTCTTGGGAAAGTTTATTCACCCAAATCTAGTAAAACTCTTGGGATATTGTTGGGAAGATCAAGAGTTCCTTCTGGTCTATGAATATATGCAAGAAGGAAGCTTAGAAAACCATCTCTTTAAAAGTGAGTATTATTATCATATATATATATAAAAGGATTGGAACAAATTAACAAAATGTAATCAAAACTAATTATGATATATATAATAATTATTTAACACTGTGTTTATACCAAGTTATTTATTTATATCTTTTTTAATGGAGAAGGCAGTGAACCACTTCCATGGGAGACAAGGATCAAAATCGCTATGGGAGCAGCTCAGGGACTTGCTTTCTTGCATAATACCGAAAGAAAAGTTATTTATAGAGATTTTAAATCCTCAAATGTCTTATTAGATGGTGTAAGTTTTATATACATAGTAAAGTTGATTTCATAACTAAAATATTACGAAAACAAAAAGAACAAACCAATATAATTTAACTTATATTAACGATTAACACTTTTAATTTTATATATATTATATCATATTATATCATAACTTCAAAAACTCATCTACACCATTAAATGTTCTTAAAAACGAAATTTGTGACAGGAGTTTAACGCGAAACTCTCAGATTTTGGATTGGCAAAGCTAGGTCCAGTTAATGGAGAATCTCACGTGTCAACAATGATAGTGGGAACATATGGTTATGCAGCTCCTGAGTATATGATTACTGGTTAGTCACTTGTCTAAATTTGTAGTCAATCTAATAATTTACGTCTTTAATTTGTTTTGGGTTGGTAGGTTTTGAATTGGTAATTTTAAATTATGAACCAGAAGCAATTCATTTCTTTATTCATGTTAAAATATTCAACTCTAACTTAGTCACATTTAAAATCGTATAACCTGAAAGAATAACTATAACTCATTTAATTAAACAAATCAAACGCGTTGTAAATATATTTCACTTAAGTTATAGAAAAGTTAAAAATGTAATATTCACTAGCAGCCACTTTATCTCGTCAAAGGTTGAAATCTTATTTTTGAACACATGTTTTAACAATATAGCAAAAATTTACCACAGGCAAATATTTAGTTATATTCTTTTAACTTACATTATATAAAATGGTTAACATATCCCCCACCTATTAATATTACTTATATTCTTTTAACTTACATTATATAAAATGGTTAACATATCCCCCACCTATTAACAAAGATTGTAAATATTGTATTTAATTAGGTAGCTACTTAAGAGGTTTTGACTAAATTTTACATACATAAACAATAAAGTGTTGTGATGGAACTATAGGTCATCTATATGTGAAGAGCGATGTTTATGGCTTTGGGGTGGTGATGCTGGAGATGATGACAGGGTTACGCGTACTTGATCCTAATCGACCTCCCTCACAACAAAACTTGGTTGATTGGGCTAGACCTTCGTTAACCGACATCAAGAAACTAAAAGGAATCATGGATCCGCGATTGGAACAACATTATCCATCACAAGGTGTGATTAAGGCAGGAGAACTCATCCGAAAGTGTCTTGATGTGAACCCAAATCACCGGCCTTCAATGGAGAAAGTGGTGGCGAGTTTAGAAGAGATCAATGCAATCAGAATGAAACCAAAGCGGTTAAAGATCAACAATGGACACTTGATGAGCCCACAACATGAACAAAGGTATGGTGATCATCGTCGTGAGAAGTGCCACCATTCTCCCCTCCATGCGAAGCAACGGGGAGGTGTTTGGGTCGATAGATCACCCGTCCAATAGTATAAATAGAAGGAATTCCATTAACTCCTTTGATTATTATTTTTGATTGTTTACCGTAATTATATTTTATCTAATTCATTCATATAAATATAAATAAATAATAAACAGCTTTCACATTTGCAATGGATCTGGAAAGAAAAAATTGTCATCTATCAAGGAGAACCTACAGTGATTCGAACTAACGTAACTCAATCGAATGCTTCTGTACTTGTACAGAGGGTCGACCAGCAATGGCCAAGGTTGTGCCAATGCCCGAGTTTGTATTAGGGGAACACGTAAGTATAAGATAATTGTAACAATAAATATTGAAATGATGTACTTAATAGATGCATGGTATATGAATTGCAATTTCGCAACGACTAGCTTTAGGAACAAACATGAATTTAGTGATGAAAACAATATCCACTCCCATACCGGATATTTGTTTGTTATGCAACTTCATTGATAGCTTGATCTTTGATGGTGTTAGCCGTTGACTTGCTCGGTTCCATTTTGATAGCATTAATACCCTGCAAACACGACACTATTTCCTCCATAGAAGGCCGGTTCTTGGGATCTGGTTCAAGACAAGTTAGGATGAGCTCAGCGGTTTTATGAGCGGCTTTCGTAGGGTATTTTTTCTCCAATCGTGAGTCCATAACTCTGTGTATTCTCTTTTTATCACTTAATAAAGGTCTAGCCCAGTCCACCAAGTTATGCTTTGAGACATGTCGAGACATGTCAAGAACTCGTAACCCTGTTATAATCTCGAGCATTACCACTCCAAAACCATAAACATCGCTCTTGACATATAAGCGGCCTGTAATTGCAATGCAACACCCTTTTATGAACCACTTAAAAATCAAAACCGAAGAAGGATCTTCGTTACAATTTTATAATGACTGAAGTTTTGTACATAGCAAACAAACCTGAAAAACTATCTAATTCTCAATCTAAGTTTATCTAAGCAAAAATGTCTCTCATATTTAACCAAGTTTCATTAGTATGTCATGTAGGTTACTCAAGTTTCATTAGTATGTCATGTAGGTTACTCAAGTTTCATATCGTTCCATTGTCATAAAATTCTCCGTAACTTTAGAAACTAAGTGACCTAGATTAAACACATATGAATACTTGTTTTTAATATTTTTCATTTTCAAGTTTAATCTCAAGTAAGGAGTTTACCGTAACTAAATATAACAAGTTTCATAACTGTTTCAACTTTCAATTAGATTAGCCCGTTATTAAACTTCACAACAGTGGAATAATAAAAACTTAAGTGATCTGATTGAAACAATAATGAAACTTTTATAGAAATCCAATAGTTCAATTGTGAACTAAAACTCGACAAAAGAAAACTGGCTACTACTTAAAAATATGTTGCACAAGGAGACAAGAGAACTAACCAGTAGCCACATACTCAGGAGCCATATAACCGTAGGTGCCCATTACACACGTTGTGACATGAGACTCTCCATTGACTGGACCTAACTGTGTTAGCCCAAAATCCGAGAGCTTTGCAATAAAATCCTGAAAATACAATATATAAAACTGGTAATTAAATAACTGAACCTAAAACATCAAAATCACTAGAGTAGAGGTGCCTTCATAATCATATATGCATCTTTAGAGTAAAATTGACTACTGTTTTACCTACCTTGTCTAACAAAATGTTTGAACTTTTCACATCCCTGATTATGATATTATTTTCTGTAGTGTGCAAGAAAGCCATGCCTTGAGCTACTCCAATGGCTATTTTAATCCTTGTAGACCATGGTAGTGCTTCTACACGTTCTACATAAAAAAAACTTAGAAAATGAATATGTATTAAAGTTTATAAAATTTTAAAAGATACAACATTTTTTTTTTGTATTTGTATTTGTTGATGTTGATGTTGATGTATATATGTAGTTACTTTTGAACAGATGATTCTCTAAGCTTCCCCTTTGCATGAATTCATAAACAATAAGCAACTCCATATTTTCCTTGCAATATCCTAAAACTTTAACAAGATTTGGGTGGCTAAACTTTCCGAAGAAAACTTCTGCCTGTCAACAAATAAACAGATAAAATTCACAATTTGATTTTTCCAAAGGTCAAGAAATTCTAATGGCCAAGATAAAGCTGTGTTCAAATCCCTGATGTTTAACGGTCAAAATAATACGTCATCATATGAAGTGAAATGTTTTCATTTAATGAAAAATCATTATTTAAGAATTTAAGCTTGTATAAAAGAAGGTGCAAGTAGAATAACCCAAGCATGCCTTTTACGACATGCAACATTATACAACAAAATATGTCAATGCAAGAGACTGAAAAAACAGCAGTGACAGAAAAGAATGCAACAGACAGAAACAAGCAAACCTGCCACTCTCTGAGTCCTTGTGGACTTTTGGGATTTAATTTCTTGATGGCAACAGGAATCCCATCACCAGCCTTCTGTGGGGTGTATGTTACCCTGTCCAACCACCCTTTGAAAACCTCCCCAAAACCACCCTCTCCAATGACTCTACCAAGCTCAAAGTTACGTGTGGCGGTCTGTAGCTCAGAATACATGAACTCCTTCAAGTTCAGTGTTGTTGTGCCCTCATAATGCAGCACCGCTTGCTGAGAAGCAGTTGCAACACCACCACTATCACACCCATCTTTCTTTTGATCAGATATCACACACCCTGCTTGAAACAATATGGAAACAGAACTAAATACTAGCGACATAAAAACAAGAACAAAAAATAATCAACCTTACTTGGAGTTTTGGTTAACAACAGTGACCATGCAATGTTTTTCCAATTACTAGCCCTCTGCGCACTCTGCATTGTCCATGTTAGCACTAACTCAAGCCTAGCCAGAACCACAGTCATTGTGGGTCGTTCCTTGGAACAAGTACGAATGCATTCATATGCAATTTGCCCAAATTTCTTTAGACATTTAACTGAGACATGTCCCCTTAAACAGGGATCAACAATTCGACTTATATTACCTCTTTTGATGCAGTGTTTGCCCCATCCAGCTAGACTGTGCTGTTCCTCATCCAATGTAAAATCTAGAGCCGGCCTACCACATAAGACTTCCAACAAGACAACACCAAATGCATACACATCAGACTTTCTTGTTAGTCTGTGAGTTGAGAAATACTCCGCATCCATGTACCCAAACGTACTTACGATCTGACCCGTATAAACATTGGTGGTAGAGCCAGCATAGGATGCTGGAGTAGTTCTAGACAGCCCAAAGTCTGCAATCTTACCTGCCCAGTTCTCATCCAGCAAGATGTTTGAACTCTTGACGTCACGGTGTATTACTCTATGTTGGACACCTGTACCTGTATGGAGGTAGTCTAAACCACGAGCAGCACCTATGCAGATATTAAGCCTTTGAACCCATGTCAGTGGTGAAGAAGTACTTCCATTAGTTCTTTTTTTGTGCAAATGATCCTCAAGACTTCCATTGGGCATGTATTCATAAACAATGATCATTTCTTTTTCACAATATCCAAGTAAAGATACAACATGGCTATGGCGAAAGTTGGAAAGCATCTCAATCTCTGCCCAGAACTCGGTTGCGCCTTGATTGGAATCAAGATTTAACCTCTTGATTGCAACATCAATTCCTCCCCCCAAGTCAACTTTACCTTTGTATACCTTCCCGAACCCACCCTTTCCAATGACAAACGCATCATCAAAATCATTTGTTGCCAGTTTGATTTCAGCAAGTGAAAAAACTCGACACTGTTTATACAGTGCCGATGAATCCTTCCTCCCTCCATGGTCTTGTTTGTGCATGGATCGATTATCCAAAGAGGATGAATTTTTGTGCTCACCATTGTCTTCGTCTAGTAGTTTCTGTAGATAATAAACAAGAATATCCAATAGAGTAAGGAGCAATATAAGAGTAGTAGAAAAGTACATGCTTCTTCCGGTTATGGATTTATAGATGGAGATAACTCGTTGTAGTAGGTGTCTGGAATGCTGAAGTTAACTTTGATCATTCAAATAAAGTGATGTTCTTTATCTTGGATTCAACTTATGATTCAAGTATTTTGAGACACAATCAGACAAAATTAAGTTACTGAAGAGATAAGACATGGAAATTTCAGTGTAAATGCTTGGTCAAGGGTTGATTGACTACTTCCATCAATAGACATCCAGTGATTATGATGTTATGATGATGGACAACATTAAGTTTATCAAATTTACACTTGACCCTTGAAGTATAATAAAATGGCCTAAAAGCCTTTAACTCTATTCTGCTTGACTGATATAACACCGCCCCCAGCCCCCCACCCTAGCCCAGTAAGGCATAAAAAAACAACTCTTCACAACATAAACACTGTATTTGTCAATCAGCCTAAAGTTTTTGTGATAAGACAGATGATCTCATACACAGATAACGGGACACTTTGATTTGAATATGCAGTGATTTATTAAGTTTCAAGGGAGTTTCTGCAACTTAGATGTCTTTGACATGAATAAATATATGGATCGTGTTTCGTTTTATCTATTCAACCCGAATATAGTTCTACTCAAACCGCTAACCACTTTACCCAACATGATCTACAAATCTCTTTCATATACATTAATGAAGGGGTATGGTCCCGAAACCTACACAGGACATTACAAGACATATGCGCAAAGGACCATACCTAGACTTAATAGAACTATACTTAGTTACCACCTGAGCATGCATGCTCAGACCGACACATGCAGCGCATCTACAGATAAAACGAGTATAATAGTACAGATGGCAGGGGCTGTAGCCAATCAGCATGCGTCAGGCCCTGACCACACAACTCCCACGATGGTCAATCGTGCAAGAGACGAGAAGTACAAAAGGATAGTGACGTGGAACCATTCAGGTTGCGCCGATTCACTGCTCCATGATCTCCACTCACAGCTTGTGACAAACTCGACAACAAGGGCAACCATCAGGCCACGTGGCTCCAAATCATTGTGCACCAACGTCTCAATACTCTGCAAACGCTAACGGTCATATCAGAGGAGACAAATAGGATATTCCTTATTGGCGACGTCCGGCCCAAGGCCCATCCGCCCATCTCATTCTCCACACTCTTCGGCTATAATTATCAGCCTTCAATCACAGGTTTAGGCATCGGCTCTCTCACTCTCTTACTCTTAACATACACTCATTTATTCTTCTTAAACGATACTTATTCTCACGCTGGAGGGTGGTTACAAGGAGAACCCCCCACCTCTCTGTTGGTTCAGGTCCCTCACTAAACACTCACACAAGACACACAATTATATTTATACGTATATGAATGTAAAAGTTGCAGAAGGTAAAACTAAAGAAGGCTTCTGTGTATTAGATGAAAAGGGTTACAAAAAAATGAACTCTATCTTGCCCTATTTATATTTATAATAAAGAAAACAAACAAAAAAACACATGCCAAATTAAATCACAACAACCCACGTAAAACTGCATGCCCATGATCTCTCCAATTTACTCGGTCAACACACATAATTCGGTCAACCTAGACCATATCTTCAACTACTGATCCGCAACCAGCTTACCCGAGTTGCAACATGTGACTCGCGACTCGCGTCACCCGTAAACAATTAACCATTTTAACCGTGACCCGATAACGTGTCAACCCGTGACCCGTAAACGAACCCGATTAACCCAACATTCACCCCCTTAATCGGTTGTTTGGCCCATTCACAAACTGCAACATCGAATCACATTCACCTTGAACCATCTCGACCTTTCACGGACACCCGAACTTCACATCTATCATGTCCAAAGCCTTCTCGGTTCAACCCCGAATAAAACCTCCACATTTGTAACATCTCACATGGCATCACGTTGGAAACGTTCACTAACAATCTTGACTTATACAGATTGACGACCTCACCCCGGCCACATCCAAGTCACCCGATTTGAACTCCAACACCATAATGTTAACACCATGTTTTTTTTCTTTACCTTTTTCTGACCACCGTTGTTCAAGAGGCCACTCCACCGACAAAGAAAACAAAGCCACCCGCTTATACCGTTTTCTTTCAACTTGCCAAACGAGACGAATCCAAAGTCACCTGCTTAGACGGATCCTTTCTGCCCGCTTTTCACGCACATACGCCGGTCTCCTCTTATCACGAAACAAGCCGATCAAGGTACCCGTTCTCACCATCTACTGTTATCACCGGTTGTATACCAGCCGCGCAAACCAGCAACTAACAACCGAACAGCCTAGTATCTTCTTCCTTTGAACATCTCTAACAGCCACGAACACCGATGTTCATCACGATCACCCCCGTCATCCTAACCGGTACTCTCCGCATAACAACGACTGACATGAACACCACAACGTCTCCGTCTTCCGCTGTTAAACAACCCCGAAACAACACCTTTTACGACGGCCCTCCACGAACCGACACCCACCGGCGGCGGAGGCTACCTCCGATCTTCACGAGCCCTAGGCTCTGATACCAAATGTCGGTTCAGGTCCCTTACTAAACACTCACACAAGACACACAATTATATGTATACGTATATGAATGTAAAAGTTGCAGAAGGTAAAACTGAAGAAGGCTTCTATGTATTAGATGAAAAGGGTTACAAAAAAATGAACTCTATCTTGTCCTATTTATAATAAAGAAAAAAAAAAAAACACATGCCAAGTTAAATCACAACAACCCACGTAAAACTGCATGCCCATGATCTTTCCAATTTACTCAGTCAGCACACATAATTCGGTCAACCTAGATCATATCTTCAACTACTGATCCGCAACCAGCTTACCCGAGTTGCAACATGTGACCCGCGACTCGCGTCACCCGTAAACAATTAACCATTTTAACCGTGACCCGATAACGTGTCAACCCTTGACCCGTAAACGAACCCGATTAATCCAACACTCTCCTCCTTGTAACGAGTCTCATTGTGCTTTGTTTTGCAGATCATACTTAGATCATCTTCAAGGAAAGATTAAGCATTAACAGCCAAAACGTGAAATATGTTGTTGTAATTGTTGATTGAATATCACGTACATAGAATCCCTATATATAAACTAGAATATTACAATTGACTACCCTCTAGTTATAATAGATGGTCTAATATTCCCCCGCAAGCTAAGGGCGGGGAACGACCTGAAGCTTGGATCTCAAAAACAGAAACCGTTGTGATGAGAGAGGCTTTGTGAAGATGTCAGCTATTTGATCATTTGTGTTGATAAATTGAACCTTTAGTTTTCCTTGTGCTACCTTTTCCCGAACAAAGTGAAAGTCGACTTCAACATGCTTAGTTCGAGCATGAAACACCGGATTAGCAGACAAGTACGTGGCACCAAGGTTATCACACCATAGAGTGGGTGAGCTTTTGCTTTTAACACCGAGCTCATGGAGAAGGGCTTCCAACCAGGTTAATTCAGAAACAGTATCGGCAAGAGCTTTATACTCTAATTCAGTTGACGAGCGAGAAACTGTTCGTTGTTTACGAGCTGTCCAGGAAATCAGATTGGATCCCAAATATATGGCAAATCCTCCCGTGGATCGGCGATCATGGGAACAGCCGGCCTAATCAGCATCCGAATACGCTTTAAGAGAAGGAATGACGGTGTTTTGCCAATGAACATCAGTGAAAGCATGCAAGGTAGCACCGGAATCATGACGTATAAAGAGACCATAATCAATAGTGCCCTTTAAATAACGCATAATTCGTTTCACAGCAGCCCAATGGTTCTCAGTTGGGGCATGCATATATTGACAAACCTTATTGACGGCAAACGTGATGTCCGGTCTTGAGAGAGTAACATATTGGAGTGCACCAACTAATTTGTCGATATTTGGAGGGATCAGCAAGCAGTGAGCTGTCTTTAAGAGCCAATAGTTGAGATGTGCTCATAGGAGAGCTCACGGATTTGCACTCCGAGAGACCAAATTTCTGAAGAAGTTCCAGAATGTATTTACGTTGGGACAACAAAATGTTTTTACCGTGAGGAACAACTTCAATCCCAAGAAAATAGTTTAACATACCGAGATCTTTGACAGGAAAAGTGGAACTGAGCTGATGAATAATCTTGGTGATGGCAGTATCATCATTTCCTGTTACAATAATGTCGTCAACGTAAACAAGAACATAGACAAGAACCCCACCATACTGTAGAATAAACAAGGATGGATCTGTTTTGGAGCCATGGAAACCAAGTTGCTGAAGTGTGGTGGATAAACGATGAAACCAAGCTCTTGGGGCTTGTTTGAGCCCATACAATGACTTGTGTAGAAGACACACATGATCCGGCCGAGCGGGATCTACAAAGCCTGGTGGTTGGCAAAGATACACTGTTTCTTGTAGATCACCATGCAAAAAGGCGTTTTGGACATCTAACTCTCGAAGGGACCATTTGTTGGTAACAGCCAATGACAGTACAACACGAATAGTTGTTGATTTGATTACCGGGCTAAAAGTTTCATGATAATCAATACCCGGCTGCTGCCGAAAGCCCTTGGCAACAAGACGAGCCTTATAGCGAATTATCTTGCCTTGTGGATCCTTCTTGAGCCTGTAAACCCACTTACATTCAATAATATTAGTGTTATTAACATAAGGTACTAATGACCAAGTCCCGTTATTAACAAGTGCATCAAACTCCTCAGCCTTGGCTTGACGCCACTCGGGAATTTTGTTAGCAACGGTAAAGGAGACAGGTTCGGTGGATGTGCTAGGAGAAACGGAAGCATGATAGGCATATGGGTCATAAGGAGTTATAGGGGGGGGGGGATAGTGCATGGTCCTCCCAACCGCCGGAGTGATCCCACTCCGGGAGCCGCTACCCGACCAAGCTAGCTCCGTGGTGAATTCCCCTTGCCGAGTTCTTATCCTGGGCGACATATGCCACTCCCAAGACTCAAACCCGGTACCTCTGGGAAGAGGTGGGTGTCGGTGGCCAACTGGGCTACCCAGTTGGTTGGTCATAAGGAGTTATACGTTTTGGATTTGGACGTAAGTTGGTTGGCCGTGAGCGGTAAGGTGGTGGGGGTGGTGGAGTAGGAACTGTTGAGCGTGGTGAGGGTGACGGGGTAGGTGGTGGTGTCACACCCCAATCGATGGCGGAATCATCGGGGCATGGCACTGAGCGAAACAGATTGTCCAGAAGTTTCCATAACAATTATCAATACAATTCAATTTAAAATAATACGTCCCATACCGTATCTTAAACAGTACAACAATTATTACAGACAAAAACAAGGCAAATATTCTGTTCCAACAACTCAGATTTCAAAATAGAGCAATTGTTTATCTGCTTCTAGAGACCCTTAGTTTGACCACTACAGACAACTATTTGTTGGGCTCTAAAGCTTTATTCTAGCTTCAAATTCCTACCAAGTGCGCGTCCTAAGCACCTGTCACATACGTTAAAATAAAAGTCATTACATATAATGTAAAGGTGAGCATACAAGTTTGATAATAGCATATAGAGTTCGAATTCGTTTAAGCATAACCAGCACGTACACATAATGAAATGAAGCACGTTTGTTATCGACATAGATCCATCGATACCAATGACTGCGGGTTGACTGCCCGAGGCAGTTCGCAATACATGATTACCGCCGTAATCCATGCAAGTAAAAGATCCTTAACAACCCCCGTGTGAACGGGTGCTGAGTCCAAACTATAGTACTATCGTTGCTAAGGCAGGTAGACAGCATTCCATGTGTAAACATAACAAACAAGCATTCATAAGCCACGTATAACATGCATTAACGGTTAGCTTTCAAATAGTATTGAGTAGTGTGATTGTTGTAGTATGAATATTCCTAACGTATGTAACACCCAAAAGTGCGTAAAGCAAAAAGGGATCGAGTATACTCATAGCGATTGATGGATTGAAGGGAGCGCTTGGCGAGTAAGATTAGCCTGAATAGATTAGGTTGCACAACGATAAGTGATGCGTAAAACGACACAAAGTATGAGTGATTCGGATGGTAGCTCGATCGGATGGTAATCCGAGCGGACAGCAATCCGTGCGGATGACAATCCGTTCGGATGGTCATCCGGTCGGATAGGTTATCCGGTTGGATGACTATTCGAGTGGATTGTTTCTTCCTATAAGAAGGATGTGTTTGTGTATGATGGTTTGACTTTTGAAGTTTTCGTTGTAGTATTTTGAAAACATCGAAGTACCTCTATCTTTCAAGTCGGTCGATCGGATGGCAAGTCGTGCGGGTGACAATCCGTTCGGATGGTCATCCGGTCGGATGGTGATCCGGTCGGACGGCGGCTTGTAATGAGGTTACTTACTGGAGGCAGGTTCATGACAGAAGTGTCATTCGATCGGATGGCAACCTTGTCATTGAACACGTTGAAAATTGTTTAAGTCTTTAAAGTCTTAGTATCTCATAATCCGAAGAGTAATCCAGTGAGATGGTCTTCCGATCGGATTGCAATTCGTTCAATACTCAAACTTTAGATAAGGTTGTTTGAAAAGGTGGAACCCAAGTGTGATCCGTTCGGATGAACTATCCGATCGGACAGCAATCCGGTCGGACAGCAATCCGTTCCGATTGTTCCGTTCGTCCTACACTTGATCGTTTTGAAGGTTTGTCGTTATGTCGAGGCACTTTGACAACCTGTTAGCCAACAGAACCCCTAATTCGACCCAGATGACCAACCCGACCAGGAATCACCCTAATCCGGCCGGTTATCGACTCGAGGCGGTAGGTCTTGGCTAACCCGAAATCGGTAGTCTCGTTAGTAGAATCCAGATCTGAGCCAGTACAACACTAAGAGTGAGTAGAAGACTAGATCAGGACCCGATTCTACCGGTTTTGAGTGTAAAAGAGTTGAAAGAAAGTTAAAACCATCTTTCAATCCTTTTTCACCATTCTTGTGTCGAGATCTTTACAAGATCCTTGTATGTTTGCATGGAAATCGGTTAGATCTCGGTTGTTCATGGCGGAATGAAGTCAAAACAGGAAGTTCTTGAAGAACACATGATGACGTCACCCTAGGACATCCGAAATCTAGTGATTTCACGGTTGAAAGTTAAGATTTAAAAGATAGAAAGGTGTAGGAGTGCGTGTAGATCAAGAAAGTACAAGGTTTAGGGCGAGATCTTACCTGGATTGAGAGAAATCGAAGAAAAGGTGAGGAGTACGAGTGGTTCGGACAGAGAGTTTCTAGAAATGGAAAGAATGACAACGACAGGGGTATTTATAGGATTCCAAAAGGGGAAAGGGTTATCCGATCGGATGACGTACCGCTCGGATGGCTTATCCGATCGGATGACATCCCGGTCGGATGACTCTTGTTTGCTGGCAAGGTGGCTATCCGATCGGATGGCTATCCGATCGGATGGCACCTGTGTTGAGTGTTTGGCGTGACGATTTTTGATGTTTCAATTTCGATTGCAAGCGGTTCGTTACGATAGGGTTTCCTAGTCAAATTACCTTCAGTCCTAACTACTTCGTGTCTTGCATAATCTCTTCTCCACTAGTTATTATAGTTCGATTGCGATTCGAGTTCGAGTTTGATTGTGTTTCGAGTTTCGATTGAGTTTGCTTGGTTATCACACACAACATAAATAAACATGCACAGGTAACACGTAAGGCACACACACACGTATATTAACAAGTAAAATTCGTAGCTCGAGTTGCGATTAGGAGTCGATTCGATTAGCATAGCTTGATTATTGATTAGTTAACTTTATCGCATTGTTACTTCCTATAATTCACAGCCGTAAGTCGATTGATTAACGATTAACACACATCGATTATTGTCATTAACAACACTTACTCCACATAATACGAATTAAATAAAGAAATTCCTGCAATTCAAGTTGCGCGAAATCGGTCGTTGACTTAGACCTTGACTTTGACTTATGAAAACACGGGGTGTTACAGCCTCCCCTTGTTTAGGGAATTTCGTCCCGAAATTAGGCTGGAAGTTGTACAACGCCGTGATTCACGTTTGAGAACTTTCCCTTTGAACCGATTTTTGACTCCGAAACGATCGCGTGTGACACGTTCGACGTGCGGAATCCGTGAACGTGCGTGACCAAACACACAAGAACGTACTATAATTGGTGATTCTATAGATTGATATGAAATCGTACAAGGCACAATGTCACTTTCTCTTTCTAGTTTCTCAATTTAAACAACCGCGGGTACTTCGCCTTCATGTCGCTTTCGAGTTCCCAAGTAAACTCTGCGCCTCGTTTGCCTTCCCATCGGACTTTCACAATAGGAATGCGGGAGCGCCTGAGCTGCTTGGTTTGGCGATCCATGATTTCGACAGGCTTTTCCATGAAGTATAATGTTTCGTTCACTTGTAGATCGTCGAGAGAAACGTGTAAGTCGTGGTTGGCTAGGCATTTTCGGAGGTTTGACACGTGGAACGTCGGGTGGACATTACTCAGTTCCTCCGGTAGTTCGAGTCTGTAGGCGACTTTTCCGATCCGTTCCAGAATCTTAAAAGGTCCAACATATCGAGGCGCGAGTTTTCCCTTTTTGCCGAATCGGACTACACCCTTCCAAGGTGATACCTTTAGGAGTACGTAGTCACCAACGTCAAATTCACGGGGCTTGCGCTTTCTATCGGCGTAACTTTTCTGTCGATCTCGAGCCTTCACCAAATTGTCTCGAATTTGGAAAATTTTGTCTGTCGCTTCTTGTAGTAGCTCCGGACCGGTTAGTTGCGAATGACCGATCTCGTGCCACACAATAGGCGATCGACATCTTCTTCCGTATAATGCCTCGAATTGTGCCATTTGGATGCTAGAATGGTAGCTGTTGTTATACGAGAATTCAACTAACGGCAGGTATTTATCCCAATTACCACCGAAGTCTAAAACACACGAGCGGAGCATGTCCTCAAGAGTACGAATCGTTCTCTCAGTCTGACCGTCGGTTTGAGGGTGGAAAGCGGTACTTAGATTAAGCGTTGTACCGAGTGCCGTTTGAAACGTTTCCCACAGTCGCGAAGTAAACCGAGCATCACGATCAGAGATGATGTCGCGAGGCGTCCCATGATTACAAATGATCTTGTCGGAGTAGATTCGGGCTAATCGTTCTACCTTGTAGTCTTTGCGTATCGGCAAGAAGTGAGCTGATTTAGTCAAACGGTCGACCACAACCCAAATGCTGTCGTGACCTGATGACGTGTGCGGAAGCTTTGTTACGAAATCCATAGCTATACTTTCCCACTTCCACATAGGAATTGATGGTTGTTCGAGTAAGCCAGAGGGTCTTTGATGTTCAGCCTTGACTCTAGCACAAGTTAGGCATTTTCCAACGTAGAGGGCAATATCCCTTTTCATACCCGGCCACCAGTACTTATAGCGAAGGTCCTGGTACATTTTATCAGCACCGGGATGAATAGAATACCGGGATTTGTGGGCTTCGTCCATCAAGATCTGTCGTGAAACGCCCTAACACGTTTTAACCGAATTTAACGCAGCGGAAAAAGCATATTTAAAGTTTCTTTCATGATATTCTTTCTTTCACTTAAATACATTAATCCCATTTGTAAATTAACCAAAAACTGACAAACTTATATCAAATTAAGTGACCACATACACACCCACGTACAATCCATGTCTTGACTCGATCTTCAACCACGTACACTTCTTGATGAAACATCCATAAACCTGTACCACCTGCAGTCACCACAACCAATTACTTCATTAGCAACCGGTGACATAATACATATACTTTAAAACGTGCATAATCAAGCATCAACATCTCTTATTCTCTTTCATATAAGTCCATTCGTCCATCCATTCGGACACTCTCGTCTGACTTCCATACTTAACCTTCATTCTCCATTATTAGTATACCTGCACTTCCATTTCATTCTTAACAGAAAACAATTAGCATCATTAGACTTATCTCATATGTGTGATTTAACTAATTTCCATTTCATGCATAAATACCTTACCAATCATGCCCCCTTCATTTACAACTTACATCTTACCCACATGTATAATTACTTATTTCATCTTTGTGCATAATACTAACATGTATATTCCCCACCTTACCCATACTTAATAGAAATTACTTTCCTATCCACTTTCGACTCCTTTTCCGTAAACTTACCTTAATACTTCCATTGTTTAATACTTTCTCACATGAATCACAATAATCATCATACTACAATGCATTTTACATCTAAAGTGTAAGTCCGGGATTTACTTACCTTACGCGTCCGTATTTGCATTCGCTTACTTGAGTCTTCTTGTCCCGTTAGCCTTCCACGCTCCCATCCATCTTGACATGATTCCTACACTTTCATGTCATTACATTTACATCCTTATTAGCATACATGATTATTCATATGAACGATCATATCAAGTTCATATCTCACATATGTATTTCATTAGCCGATTCAAACAAGCATCTAGCATACTCAATATCATCATAACACAACCTTCACATATTATTGTCATTTAGACATTTCATCAAACACGTGGTGTGCGTACTACTTCCTAGGCATCATGTACAACTAGTTTATGCATAATCTTCCTAGTTCATTCATATTTCATCAAATCTTCTTACTAATCAACAAGTATCATTAACACATAAACATCAAACATAACATCATCATATTTCTCCTAATTCATCTAACAAGAATTCATCATACCCACATAATACATCAATCTTTCCACAAGACTTGGACATAGGTGGTGATTCTAGTCATCATCTTCACCATAACTAACGGGTTTCACCTCTAATCATCAAATTAACACAAACCATACGTAACCCATGTTCTATATGAGGATTCTAACCCTTATACATGATTAATTTCATATTAACTCGTGGATTAGAACATAACCCACTTCACCCATGATTACCAATCTTAGATTTAAGACATACCTTATGATCCTCTCGTGATGGTGATCATTTATCCATGCTCGGTTATGATTTTAAGCGTCATCTTGCCTTTCAATTTGAGCATAAAGATGAAGTTAGGGTTTGAGGCTCCATGGGAGCCTCCTGCTTCTTCTCGAACACACGTATGTGTGTGCTTGTGTGTGATTAGTTATTTAATAACTTAACTTTCATTCTTCCCACTTTAGCCCCTCGGGTTTACCTTTAAAGCATAACTGACACTACCTTCATCTTTTAATAGTTTTCACCATGCACTTAACTGGGTTAAATAGCCTAGTTATTTATTTCATAATGTAACACATAAGGACATATTGCGAATATATAACCTTTGGATTTTGGGACGTTACATGTCGCAAATCCGTTCGTTTGGGAATCCAAATTCGGTCTAAAAAGTGGAATATCCCATTCGATTTGCTCACAAGTTGGGCTCCATCGTGGTAGATCCTTTCTTTCTTCAGGGTGCGTTCGTTAAAACATGCATGTTGGGCGTCGCGGATGAGGGTTTCGAGATCGTGTTGGGCTTGAACATTACGAGTGCTAAGCAGATAACTCTGTCTGCTGAGTGCGTCGGCAACAACATTCGCCTTACCTGGGTGATAACGGATCTCACAGTCGTAATCGTTGAGAAGTTCTACCCATCGGCGTTGACGCATATTAAGTTCCTTCTGATTAAAGATGTGTTGTAGGCTCCTATGATCGGAGAAGATCGTACACTTGATACCATACAGGTAGTGTCGCCAAATCTTTAACGCAAAAACAACTGCGCCTAGCTCGAGGTCATGGGTTGTATAGTTCTTCTCGTGGATTTTGAGCTGACGAGATGCGTAAGCTATGACCTTGTCCCGTTGCATGAGAACACAACCAAGACCAAGGTTGGAAGCATCACAATAGACAATGAAATCATTGTTTCCGTCGGGCAACGTGAGAACAGGAGCATTGCAAAGCATGTGCTTGAGGGTTTGAAAGGCAGTCTCTTGTTTGGTTCCCCAGACAAAAGGCTTGTCTTTATGCGTAAGAGAGGTAAGCGGCACAGCAATCTTCGAGAATCCTTCGATAAATCGTCGATAATAGCCTGCTAGTCCGAGAAAAGAGCGGACTTCAGATGGATTCTTAGGTGTAACCCAGCTCTTGACAGCTTCAATCTTCGCAGGATCGACGTGAATACCTTGATTATTCACAATGTGGCCCAGAAACTGAACTTTCTCTAACCAAAATTCGCATTTGGAGAACTTGGCATAGAGTTGGTTTCCCTGGAGTAACTCAAGAACCAAACGTAAATGTTGCGCGTGTTCGGTCCTCGATTTGGAATAAATCAAGACATCGTCGATGAATACAATGACGAAACGGTCGAGATATGGTTTACACACGTGATTCATCAGATCCATGAAAACCGCTGGTGCGTTGGTTAACTCGAAAGGCATGACAACGAATTCGTAATGACCGTATCGAGTGCGAAATGCGGTCTTGGGTATATCCTCCTCCTGAATACGTAGCTGATGATATCCTGAACGTAGGTCGATTTTGGAGAAACACGTAGCGCCTTGTAGTTGATCAAACAAATCGTCGATACGAGGCAGGGGATAACGGTTCTTGACAGTTAACTTATTCAATTCCCGATAGTCGATGCACATCCTGAACGACCCGTCCTTCTTTTTGACGAAAAGGACCGGCGCGCCCCAAGGAGAGGTGCTCGGGCGAATGAAGCCTTTCTCAAGTAATTCATGGAGTTGGGTTGAGAGTTCGCGCATTTCGGACGACGCCAGTCGATAAGGAGCTTTGGCAATAGGATTGGCTCCAGGAATGAGGTCGATACGAAAGTCGATATCACGACTTGGAGGTAGTCCGGGAAGATCCTCTGGAAAAACATTAGGAAATTCTTGAACCACAGAAACGTCTTTCACTTCCTTCTTCTCTTTCTTTTCCTTCTCCGCTACTACAATGTTAGCCAAGAAAGCCCTGTATTCCTTGCGGAGATACTTGCTGGCTTGCACGCATGACATAAGTTTTGAGCCCCTTTGAAGTAGTATCCCCATAAACACACAATAAGTCACCATTTGCGAGCAAAAAACGAATCATCTTGTTGAAGCATACCACTTCAGCATGGTTTTCTCGAAGAAAGTCCATGCCTACTATGACGTCAAAACTTCCGAGTTGCATCGGAATAAGGTCGATTGGAAATATGTGGTTGTTGAGCTCAAGGGTACAATCTCGGATAACGGAATTGACGGCGACGGTTCTTCCGGTAGCGACTTCTACATCGAATGCCGAGGAGAGTTGGGAACGTTTACGACTAAGGAGTTTCTCAAATTCGAACGACACAAAGCAGTTATCGGCTCCAGTATCAAACAAACATGAAGCATAAATACCATTCACAAGGAACGTACCATTGACCACGTTGTTGTCGGCCTGGGCTTGACGCACGTTGAGGTTGAAAGTTCTGGCGCGTGCGGCCTGTTGTTGCTACTGCTGCTTTTGTTGTTGCTGCTGTGGCTGCTGTTGCTGAGGATCTTGTTTCACAACCTTGTTTGGGCACATGTTGGCGAAGTGGTTCGGGTCGCCACATGCGAAGCAGGCTCTGGCTTTGACTGCGGGTGCCGGAGGAGCTTGTTGTCCCTGTGGGGTAGTGAGTAGAGCTTGATTGGCAGGAGCTTGACGAATACGGCAGTTGGCAGTAAAATGGCCGTATACGTTGCAATGAGCACAAAAACGGCAAGCAATGGCAGTTGGGTGGTGGTAGGTACAAGTAGGGCAGAGCGGGTGTGGTCTAGTGTATGCACGCTTTGCAGGCGGTGCATTGGCCACAGGCACCGCTACTTGACGCTATTGGGCAGGTACAGCTTGAATTGGTGCAGTAGTGATCGCACAGTTCTTGTTGCTGGAGCTGTTCTTTCTCTTATTCTTCCTCTTGTTGCTTGATGAGGAGGGTTCAGCAGTTGGTGCGGTAGCGGTAGCTTGATGCAGATGCTTCGAAGTCTTATCCCAGACACCAGCCTTAACCCGCTTGTCGTTGATTTCAGCGACCAGTAGATAAGTTTCCTCGATCGTCGTAGTCTTAGCCGCTTGCACGAAATCAGTAACGCAGTCGGGCAGGGCCCGGATGTACTTCTTGATTATCATGTCAGGAGTCTTGACTTGGTCGGGACAGATAATGCTGAGCTGTTTGAAACGAGCAGTAAGACCAGCATTGTCACCATCCTTTTGCTGTATGTGCCAGAATTCATCTTCTAGCTTTTGGCGTTCGTGAGGAGGGCAGAATTCCTCTAGCATAACTTCCTTGAGTTCGTCCCACGACAGACCGTAGGCTGCATCGTTCCCTTGCTTGTTCCTCTCGGCCGTCCACCGGTCTAGTGCTCAGGACTGGAAAACGCTGGTAGCATTCAGAGTACGGAGGTCATCAGGGCAACCACTCTGTCGCAGAGTAACCTCAATGGAATCAAACCAGTGAAATAATGCAGTTGGACCTCCTTCGCTAGTGAATTCTTTTGGCCCACAAGACTTGAATTGCTTGAAACTGAAGGGTCTTGCGGTAGCTTTAGGAGCTTCGGTTCTCGATTCCTCAGACGATTTGCTGGCATTCTCATAGACATCACTCACAGCCTTTGCTACGCTTTTCGCGATGATGGAAGCAAGACGTTTGTCTCTCCTTTCCTGACGAGAAAGTGCGTGTCGGGATCCAGACGACATTGTCTGCAGTAGACATTGTCACAGGACTCAACACACTATATTCGAATCTCACCTCACACGTCTACTACTTACTAAAGCTCGGTAACACGTAACACATACTACGTAAACACACAGACACCAAATCACATAATCACATAAGCATGTAGAGCACATAACCACATAATACTTAAACATACAATGCACCGAAACAAGGGAGCACATACGCAATTAATCACTAGAGGCAGTCAGAATACAGAAACCTATAATTCAAAGTTCGCGAGCGTTCGAAGATAGCGATCGCGTTTTAGTATATCGAGTCGGGTAGTATAATCGTAGCATAAGGTCGTCCATAATTTGACGATTTACTAGCATATTTAGATAGAAATGCAGTGCGAGTCGTGCGTGTCGATTGAAGTGAAAGCAAAAATTGAGCAAATCTCCAAAAATTTAAACAGGTAAACACATATATAAGAACATAAAATCAACGAATCATCAGAGTCAGCAGTTGCGGACTCAAAAATCGAAGCACATAAAATTCGAGAAATAGATTGTCTGTGGCTAGTAGACTTCGACTAACCAAAGTGGTTCGACTATTCACGAGTGCCCGTTGCGCACATTTAACCTTCAGGGTTGTGCCTTTTGCCTCGATTCTTGGGCATTTGGCACGCGTCCCGTTAGTCATATTGTGGGTTCAGGTCGTTGGAGTCCGTCGAGACTTTGGTGAGAGTTTTATAAAAAGGTGCGGAACAAGTCGCCAAGGTTAGGGTTTCACCCCTGGCTCAACAACTTCGTCCCTATTTTTGATAAAATAGAGGAAATTATTCATCAAAATATGGATTTCATCGGGGCATGGCACTGAGCGAAACAGATTGTCCAGAAGTTTCCATAACAATTATCAATACCATTCAATTTAAAATAATACGTCCCATACCGTATCTTAAACAGTACAACAATTATTACAGACAAAAACTAGGCAAATATTCTGTTCCGACAACTCAGATTTCAAAATAGAGCAATTGTTTATCTGCTTCTAGAGACCCTTAGTTTGACCACTACAGACAACTATTTGTTGGGCTCTAAAGCTTTATTCTAGCTACAAATTCCTACCAAGTGCGCGTCCTAAGCACCTGTCACATACGTTAAAATAAAAGTCATTACATATAATGTAAAGGTGAGCATACAAGTTTGATAATAGCATGTAGAGTTCAAATTCGTTTACGCATAACCAGCACGTACACATAGTGAAATGAAGCACGTTAGTTATCGACATAGATCCATCGATACCAATGACTGCGGGTTGACTGCCCGAGGCAGTTCGCAATACATGATTACCGCCGTAATCCATGCAAGTAAAAGATCCTTAACAACCCCCGTGTGAACGGGTGCTGAGTCCAAACTATAGTACTATCGTTACTAAGGCAGGTAGACAGCATTCCATGTGTAAACATAACAAACAAGCATTCATAAGCCACGTATAACATGCATTAACGGTTAGCGTTCAAATAGTATTGAGTAGTGTGATTGTTGTAGTATGAATATTCGTAACGTATGTAACACCCAAAAGTGCGTAAAGCAAAAAGGGATCGAGTATACTCACAGCGATTGATGGATTGAAGGGAGCGCTTGGCGAGTAAGATTAGCCTGAATAGATTAGGTTGCACAACGATAAGTGATGCGTAAAATGACACAAAGTATGAGTGAGTCGGATGGTAGCTCGATCGGATGGTAATCCGAGCAGACAGCAATCCGTGCGGATGACAATCCGTGCGGATGACAATCCGTTCGGATGGTCATCCGGTCGGATAGGTTATCCGGTCGGATGACTATTCGAGTGGATTGTTTCTTCCTATAAGAAGGATGTGTTTGTGTATGATGGTTTGACTTTTGAAGTTTTCGTTGTAGTATTTTAAAAACATCGAAGTACCTCTATCTTTCAAGTCGGTCGATCGGATGGCAAGTCGTGCGGGTGACAATCCGTTCGGATGGTCATCCGGTCGGATGGTGATCCGGTCGGACGGCGGCTTGTAATGAGGTTACTTACTGGAGGCAGGTTCATGACAGAAGTGTCATTCGATCGGATGGCAATCCAATCGGATGGCAACCTTGTCATTGAACACGTTGAAAATTGTTTAAGTCTTTAAAGTCTTAGTATCTCATGATCCGAAGAGTAATCCAGTCAGATGGTCGTCCGATCGGATTGCAATTCGTTCAATACTCAAACTTTAGATAAGGTTGTTTGAAAAGGTGGAACCCAAGTGTGATCCGTTCGGATGACAATCCGTTCGGATGAACTATCCGATCGGACAGCAATCCGGTCGGACAACAATCCGTTCCGATTGGTCCGTTCGTCCTACACTTGATCGTTTTGAAGGTTTATCGTTATGTCGAGGCACTTTGACAACCTGTTAGCCAACAGAACCCCTAATTCGACCCAGATGACCAACCCGACCAGGAATCACCCTAATCCGGCCGGTTATCGACTCGAGGCGGTAGGTCTTGGCTAACCTGAAATCGGTAGTCTCGTTAGTAGAATCCAGATCTGAGCCAGTACAACACTAAGAGTGAGTAGAAGACTAGATCAGGACCCGATTCTACCGGTTTTGAGTGTAAAAGAGTTGAAAGAAAGTTAAAACCATCTTTCAATCCTTTTTCACCATTCTTGTGTCGAGATCTTTACAAGATCCTTGTATGTTTGCATGGAAATCGGTTAGATCTCGGTTGTTCATGGCGGAATGAAGTCAAAACAGGAAGTTCTTGAAGAACACATGATGACGTCACCCTAGGACATCCGAAATCTAGTGATTTCATGGTTGAAAGTTAAGATTTAAAAGATAGAAAGGTGTAGGAGTGCGTGTAGATCAAGAAAGTACAAGGTTTAGGGCGAGATCTTACCTGGATTGAGAGAAATCGAAGAAAAGGTGAGGAGTACGAGTGGTTCGGACAGAGAGTTTCCAGAAATGGAAAGAATGACAATGACAGGGGTATTTATAGGATTCCAAAAGGGGAAAGGGTTATCCGATCGGATGACGTACCGCTCGGATGGCTTATCCGATCGGATGACATCCCGGTCGGATGACTCTTGTTTGCTGGCAAGGCGGCTATCCGATCGGATGGCTATCCGATCGGATGGCACCTGGGTTGAGTGTTTGGCGCGACGATTTTTGATGTTTCGATTTCGATTGCAAGCGGTTCGTTACGATAGGGTTTCCTAGTCAAATTACCTTCAGTCCCAACTACTTCGTGTCTTGCATAATCTCTTCTACACTAGTTATTATAGTTCGATTGCGATTCGAGTTCGAGTTTGATTGTGTTTCGAGTTTCGATTGAGTTTGCTTGGTTATCACCACACAACATAAATAAACATGCACAGGTAACACGTAAGGCACACACACACGTATATTAACAAGTAAAATTCGTAGCTCGAGTTGCGATTAGGAGTCGATTCGATTAGCATAGCTTGATTATTGATTAGTTAACTTTATCGCATTGTTACTTCCTATAATTCACAGCCGTAAGTCGATTGATTAACGATTAACACACATCGATTATTTACATTAACAACACTTACTCCACATAATACGAATTAAATAAAGAAATTCCTGCAAGTCAAGTTGCGCGAAATCGGTCGTTGACTTAGACCTTGACTTTGACTTTGACTTATGAAAACACGGGGTGCTACAGGTGGGGGTGACGGATTAGGGTTAGATGGTGTAGGAGTTGTTGGAGGGGTTGAAGGTGGAGTGACAGGTGGTGATGATGGAGGGGTAGGTTGTGTAGGAATGGACGAAGGAAATGAGGTTGGAAAGGAAGATATGTAAGGTTCGGAGGGATCGATAGAGGGGGCGGGAGTAGGTGACTAAAATGGGAAAAACTCTTCATTAAACCGGACATGACGAGCGATGTAGACTTTATCAGTAGCCAAGTCCAAACAGCGATAACCGTGATGAAGTGGACTATAGCCAAGGAAGACACACGGGGTGGACCGAAAATCCATTTTGTGTCGATTGTAGGGACGAAGATACGGGAAGCATTGGCACCCGAAAACATGAAGAAATTGATAATCAGGGCGTCTTTTGAAAACATGTTCAAATGGTGTTTTGTTGGAAGACACACGGGAAGGTAAGCGATTGATAAGATATACAGTTGTTTCAAAGGCAAAGTGCCAAAAGCGTTGTGGAAGGCTGGCCTGGGCAAGAAGAGTAAGTCCCGTCTCCACAACATGACGATGTCGACGCTCGACAACACCGTTTTGTTTGCTAGTGTGTGGGCATGATCATCGATGAATTATCCCAAGGGAGGTAAAGAATGGAGTTAAGTTGCGAAATTCGCCTCCCCAATCGGTTTGAACGGTCTTTAATTTGGTTGAAAATTGGCGTTCTACCATAGTAACAAAAGTTTTAAATGTATTATAGATATCAGACTTTTGAGCTAAAGGGTATAACCACATATATTGTGAGTAATGGTCAACACACAACATAAAGAATCGATGACCATCAGCCGAACGAGTCGGTGCCGGCCCCCAAACATCACAATATATCAAATCCAAAATATGTTTACTACGAAAATTAGATTCATGCAAAGAAAGTTTAGAAGATTTGCCCAATTGACATGAAGTACATAAAGATGAAACTAGTTTTGTGGAAACTGGTAAAGTAAAATTAGAAACAATGGAATGAAAAACACGATGATGCGGATGTCCTAAACGTTGATGCCAAATAGTGGAAGATGCTCGGGTGGCGGTGAATGCAGTCTTTTGGAGAGATTTGAGTTGTGGAAGACGAATAGAGTAGAGCCCATTATCACTTGGACCCGTGAGTAGAGTGGTGCCTGTATGTTTGTCCTTCACAACAAAAAAAGAGGAGTGAAACTCAAAGAAAACATCATTATCAAAGCAAAAACGTTGGACAGACAAGAGATTCTTTTTAATATCTGAACATGAAGTATATTGGAAAGGTTAAAAGTTTTATGTGGTGAGAAAATTTTAGATGAACCAATATGAAAAATAGGTAGAGCTTTACCGTCGCCAACATGAAGAGCATCGTTACCGTAATAGACTTCGGAGTTATCAAGACTTGCTAAATCCGGGGTGGCGTGGCCGTTTGCTCCTGTATCAGGATACCATGTTGCACCTGATGATGAACCTGTTTCTGAAAAATCTGCATAGTTAGCAGCATAATTAGCCTGATTCTGTCTAGGACTCGAGTGCGGCTGATTTGGGCATTGTGAAGGGATATGACCAATCCCACATCTATTACAGTGCCCATACACAGTGTTCTGAGTTGAAGCCCATGCAAATTGTTGAGTGCGGTTTGCTCGGCCACTGTCTCGATCCCTGTTGTAGCTGCCACGTGAGTTTCCACGTCCACGTCGGTTGCCACGATTACTAGATGGTGGACAGGCAGCAAAGAATGCCTGAGTTTGAGGGCTGCTAGAGGCAATGGGGCTGATTTGAAGCCCTAATTGAGACATAAGCTGCTGTAATTGAGACACAATGGGGCTGGTAGTTGTTAAACCTGGATGGGCAGAATTGGAACGTTAAAGAGAGTCTCCAGTTGTTGCAGCAAAGGCTTGAGGAACTGAGGAACCTGTATGGACAGGAGTGTTTTTGTTGATCATAAAATCATGATCGCTAAGGAGGCCATGTAGTTCATTGAACATAACTGGTGGAGAACGAGCAAGAAGATTTGACTTTAAACCATTATACTCTTCTCTAAGTCCGGAAAGAACAAGCATGACAAGATCCTTATCTTTGAAAGGTTCCCCAATATTTGCCAAATCAGTCGCGTATTCTTGGGCACGACTAAGATAGGCAATCGGAGTCTCATCGCCGTTCATCTCAATCTTTTAGAGTTTTGTCTTCTCCCGTGACGAGTTGTTGGGTGCATAGGCCCGTTCCAAAGCGAGCCATAGATCCCTGGAAGTCGTTCCTTGTACGTGTTGAAAAGATGACTCAGAAATAGTGGATATGATGACTATTCTGACGTGGGCATCGTTGGCAGTCCAGATGGCATAGTTAGGGTTGTCTTTGGTTGTAGATTCTGAGGTAATCATTTTCGATGGACAAGAAATTGTACCATCTACATACCCAAACAGATTATTTGTGACAAGGAAAGGCTGAATCATGGCTTTCCAGTACCCGAAATTCTTAGGGTTTAGGGTGAAAGGGAATTTGTGAGAGTTGTGGGCATGTTTTTCAGTAGAGTTGATAGCAGCAAGTAGTGCCATTGTTGATTGAAGCCGGAAGTTGAAGGAGGCTGCTAGGGCAGCGCAAGCGGCCTTGGCTCTGATACCAAGCCAAAACGTGAAATATGTTGTTGTAATTGTTGATTGAATATCACGTACATAGAATCCCTATATATAAACTAGAATATTACAATTGACCACCCTCTAGTTATAATAGATGGTCTAATATTAACCATTCTTGACGAGACTATTCCCACAACGATAAACCTTTCAGTTTAGACTTGGTATTTCTTCAATTAAAGAAGTTTTAATATTGGAATAAAGTCTTTAGTCATATCAAACTTTCTTACCATTAGCTTAGAAGAAGACAAAGAAAAGTGAGAAAAAGAAAAATCAATAAGTTTCTTTAGGTGTCATCGATCAGAAAATATGAGAAATAATTTGACTTTTTTTTCATTTTGTTTTGTGCTCCAATCTTTTTGGATAATCAGAAAAAAAATCCAAAAATTGTAAGTCTTCCTTTTTGTTTGAACTTTTCCACGTTTAGAGGATTTTTTAAAAATCCATTTTTCTTTTGTGTATATGATAAGACATGTTTAAATTTGGATTAATTTCAGTTATAGTCAATCTATTTGACACAAACAAACATAACGTTTGTGTTTGCATTCGCCTATTTAATCCGCTAACCTATAAAATCCGAAATCAACCATCAACCCGGTACTATTCATATCCCTAATCCTAATAGTTCAAGGTTGAAATCTTATTTTTTGAACACAATTATCAACAAGTTCGTCGTTTTAATTATATTATATAATATAGCATATTGATGAAACAGTGGTTAACCGGGGAGGTTAAGTCACTGGTCTCGTCAAGTAGGGTTAACCCCTTCTTTTCGAGATCGATGGCCGGAACCTGTCTCCTGCACAAGGAAACACACGTGAAGTAACAAGGAGGATGGGGTGGGGGGGTGCTCCTTGTTACCACTCTCCGGCGTGAGAATCAGTATTTGCTGAGAGCAAAGTGTGTGATTAAGTAGTGAGTGAGTGAGAGCAAATTGCGTTACCTCAAACCTGGTCTGGGATGGGTATTTATAGCCAAAGAGTGAAGGAGGGTAATTGAGTGGCTAGACTGACAACGCATAGCCTTTCTGCAGGTGTGTCAGAAATGCAGGTCACAGAAGTGTTGGACGCTTCCTGAGATGATGTCACGTCCTGCTGTGGTTGTCAGTCCGTCTGCCAGCTTTGTATACATGTGGGTCGGGCAGCTGACCGCCGTCAGTGCCCGGACAGACCACTTGCTGGTTTTATCACTGAAGTCAAAATGTCAGGGCCACTTGTGGGACAACAGTCATATTCTTTTAACTTACATTATATAAAATGGTTAACAGATCCCTCACCTATTAACAAAGATTGTAAATATTTGTAGGATCGGTTTGTGACCCGAACGAGTCATTCAGAAGAGATTTAATCCGTTTCAGAGGCGGAAACTAAGAAACGAATGACTAAACAGCTTGCTTATCACTTTAACTACTGATTTTATTGATAATAATACGAATACAATCAGTCTTCACACCGGCAACACCTCGGTATGGAATCTATGAACTATCCTCGTCCTTCCGCTTGAAATGATAAATGACTCATATATATAGTAGTGGCTTGACCGCTTGAAATGAACATGCACATGTTCAAGCGGTCAGACTTCAAGCGAACAAAAACAAATACAATTCAAGCGATCAGACTATACTATAACATTCTGATTTGACTTTCCATGCAATTCACGTGATGTTGTAATAGTGATGTCACTTGTGATGTCACGCTCGTTCAGATCCGCAACGCAACTGAGACTCGACATAAGACGAAGACGACAGATGAATGCACCAACAGACTCCCCCTCAGATGTTGATGAGTCTTAAATGTCGAGTATTCTCAATCTTCAGTCTTTATCAGTCTCTGTGCTATTTCTTAGCATATACCAGGATCTTCTCTTTGGCTTTAACCTCATCAGACTCCCCCTCTCATCATGATGGGATCGCCGTCTGGAATTAGCTATCACCTAGAGATTAATCCCTGGCTTTATCTCTGTTTAAGCTCATTTCCTGCACAAATTTTCTCACCACCACATAAGTTTTCACTAAAATCAATAATAAAAACTTACTAGTAATAGTTCCATCAAGTTCAAATTAATGACCCTGATTAACTAATCAAACTTTTTTCTCAAAATCAGTTTCTTCTTTTAAACTCACACTCCCAAACCATTTCATCATGTTCAGCACTTGAAATTTTGAATATCAGCTCTCCAACATCAGTTGTCGAAAATCTTTTTGGATTTTTCAAAATTTATGCTAAAACACACTAAAATCTTTTTGGATTTTTGAATATAAATGAAATGCAGTAAAGAAATATTTACAGACAATATTTTTGTGAGTTTGTATAAGAGGATCATATCAGTGTATGTGACCAGTCACTAGCACCGTTAAGCTTTAAACATTTTAAGCTCTAAACGATTCACGTTGATTGACGATATTGTTGTCCACTTAAACTCAATCTAAAAACTTTCAATCTGCTTACCGATACTTTAAGGTATATTAAGATAGCACTAAGTTCTTATGGACCCCACGATCTCAGCATATCCCCTCATCATGCAATACACTAACTCAAGTAATGCCTTTCAACTTTTATCAACTGTGATTTGTGCGAAAAACAAAGCAGAATGTTTAAACATTAACAATCAGGTCGATACTCCCGTATACGCAGAGAAAGTCCAATGTTTAAACAAAATAAGAAAAATAAAACAAGTTGAAGTTGTTTAGGCTTTAACCACCAGGTCGATACTCCCGTATACGCAGAGGAGGTCCAAAGCTTAAACGAAACACCAAAGAAAATAAAGCAGAACGTTTAGGCAACAACATCCAGGTCGATACTCACGTATACGCAGAGGATGTCCGATGCTTAAACAAAATAAAGAAATAAGACAAGTTTAAATCTTTGCAAAATGAAATACAAAATCACAGCGATTATTTAGCAAAGTTGTGAAAGTTCACAAACTTAACCAGTTTTATGTCTTTCGACAATCAGCGATTACTGAGTAGGCACACAATCAAGAAGGACAAAACTAAGTACTATGCTTTCAATCATGTTTCCCACTAGAACTAGGCTTTATCATTTAAGTTTGTATCGTTATCGCAAATCTACTAGTCTAGCTGAGCCTACCGTCACATCTTTAGTGAGATCGTTTATCACATTTTAACTTTACATTTCTTTAGCATGCTGTGACAGTCCAACTGATCTACTATCATTTCCTCTTTTTACAACAAAACTCATTTTGAATTTTTCAATGTTTTTGGCTTTTTCAAATTTTCAAATGTTTTTGGATTTTCTAAAATTTCTTACTCCCCCTAAAATGCTAACACATTTTAGGAAATTTGAAAAATAAACTATACAATAAAGTGACAACCGATATCGAATTACTTCAATTCGCCATCCACTTGGCATAAACAATCAGAACTCCCCTTCACAACAAACTATTTTCCCATTGTGATCTCAAAACACTTAAGTTTATTTTAATCAAAATGGTTTTTCCGGAAAATTAGTTTATTTACCAACCACTTGTAGGTTCGGGGTCATCACATCATCTTGTTCCTTTCAACCACTTGTAAAGATTTAACATTTTCGAATTAAACAACAAAACCACTTGTAGAAAATCAAGTACAACTTAATGTCCCTGATTTACCACTTGTAAGTCGAAATATCACATTTGTGAATTTCTCAAGAAATGTGCCGATTCATGTTCCACGCTTACCAACCTGGGAACTCCGGCAAGTCAGGTTTTTCATTTAAACAGATTTACCCAAGCCTGACTGTCCTTGGGTGATTTTGAATTCTTGTTCAACAATGGTGGAAAGTTTGCCTCATCCATTGTTAGACTAGAACTCTCAGTTTTTACCTCAACAACTGGCTCTTCTGGCTTTACCGTACCAGAATCATTGCCTGCACATGGCTTGTCTGACTTTGATCTGTCAGATTCATCGCCTGAAGGTGGCTTGTCTGACTTTGACACATCAGATTCATCGCCAACCATTTTCTTCTTTTTCTTATCTTCTTTCGTCCTCAGATTTGTATCCGATGAATTTGTCTTGCTTGACTTTGCCATCGAGGAAGTTGATTCATCAGAACTCTTATTTTTACCAACAGATGAACCCGAGGACAAGATCTTCTCTAGATACTCTCTAGCCTTCTTTCTCTTCTTCCTCAGTCTGTCTTTCTGCCCCTGAGAAAGTTTCACTTTCGTTTCTTGAACTTTAGGTTCTTGATCCTTCTGTTCTTTGGGCTTGACATTGACTGATTTCTTTGCCATCTTCTGAGATTTAACCCTCAATCTTTCATTTGATCTCTTTGGGCAATCTCTGGCAATGTGACCTCTGATGTTGCAATTAAAGCATCTCCTCGTCTCATAACTCCAACCTTGGCAGTTAACAGCAATGTGCCCTTGATAACCGCATCTGTAACACACTCTGTTATCGTACCAATCACCACTTTCAGTCCAAACATTTAGATCAAAGCACTGTTTGGCTTGGTGATAATCTTTGCTCCTCTTGTTTGCTGGATTTGACTTTTGAGCACTGTGGTCCAACCTGCACCACTTATTGCCAACAATTTTAGAGTTTTCATTTTTCGATTTTTGTAATTTTTCATTGCGATTAGATGATTGATCTGATGAACTTTTATTTTCTTTTTGAACATTTTTCAAATTTTTATCTTTTTGTTTCTGTTCCACTTTCTTCTTCAAAGGTTTTTGCATAGAGCATTCTCCCTTTTCAGTCGATTGCAGAACAGTTTCTTGAAATTTTTCTTTTAATTTCAAAAACAATTTTTGTTTTTCACTTTCATCTTTTTCATCATCAGATTTCTCATCACAATCTTCAACTTTGACATTGTCAAAGTTTGTGACATTGTCACTTATTGGAACAGAATTAACTGGTTTAGGACAAGGAATAGTTGAAGTATTCACAAACACCTTCAACTTTTGTTCCCATTCCTTGATTTTCTTTTGAGCACACTCTGCCTCTTTTTCAAGTCGAATAATTTTTTCAAGATGAGAATTGATTGCAATTTGTTTTTCAAGATTGTTTTTACCAAACAAATCTCTCTCATCTTCCAAAATTTTTATCTGACTTTGAAAATCTTTTTCAATCTTTGATTTTTCATTTTCAAAACTTTTAATTTTATCTTCAAAAATTTTTCCATTTTCTTTCAACTTCTTGTTTTCTGATGTCAAACTGTTCAAATCATTTAACAGTTTAACATTTTCAGCTTTTAGCTTTTCACAATTTCCCTGTAAATCCAGAATCTTTTTTACATCAGTTTGCTTCTCATCTTTCAACTTCTCGACTTCCGATTTCAAACTTTCTGCATCCTTCAAGAGTTTGTCATTGTCAGTCTTAAAGTTGTCACATTTAGAGCACACTGATTCTGAACTTGAAGATCCAAGCTTTACAAATTCTTCATTCTTTGGAATATCCTTTGTTTCCATCTTATATGTTCCTGCACAAAAGATTTTAACGAAGTCAAGAGGATTCATATTCTCATCAACTTCTTGTTTTCTGATGTCAAACTGTTCAAATCATTTAACAGTTTAACATTTTCAGCTTTTAGCTTTTCACAATTTCCCTGTAAATCCAGAATCTTTTTTACATCAGTTTGCTTCTCATCTTTCAACTTCTCGACTTCCGATTTCAAACTTTCTGCATCCTTCAAGAGTTTGTCATTGTCAGTCTTAAAGTTGTCACATTTAGAGCACACTGATTCTGAACTTGAAGATCCAAGCTTTACAAATTCTTCATTCTTTGGAATATCCTTTGTTTCCATCTTATATGTTCCTGCACAAAAGATTTTAACGAAGTCAAGAGGATTCATATTCTCATCAATATAACAACCCCTCTTCATATCGTATTTCATAACATTTTTTGCACTAAGACACACACAGACTCTTTTGTTCAGTTCCACAACCACATCCAAACTTAATTTTTCCAAATTATTTTCTATCCTATTCAACAATTCTTTCTTTTTCTCTTCATTATCATATCTATGTGTTGTAAGTTTACTGATGAATTTACTTAAAGATAATTTTGAAAAACTAGAATTCTTTCTTAGATTTTCCAAAAAATCATTCCATTCAGCTGGTAATCCATTAGCAAACTTTGATACTATTTCAGCTTCTGATATCATTATCTTGTTTTCTTTCAAATGGTCAATCAAACAATCAAATCTCTTTTCCAAATCATCTAATTTCTCATCTTTCTTACACAGAAAACATTCGAACCGGTTAACCCAAACATTCTTGGACAAACCTTGATAATGACTACTGAAATACCCTCGATACCAGTTATTTATCATTTCAAGATCATGGTTTTCTTTTTCATCAAAAAACACTTCCATTTTTCAAATAGTCCCAACAAATTTCCTTCAAAACACACTATCAATTGTTCCGAGGCTGCACTAAACAATGATTTTGCCGAGAAGTAAATGAACCACGCGATAACTTGGGTTGCTCAAAATTGGTTCAAAAACTCGAATACACTAAGCCAACAACGATTTGTTATATCAAACTATGATTGGGCCGTTGATCCACTAAACCGACAATATTAAAACCCAACACAAATCTATTGGATCTTTAGTGGACAGTCAACACTTGTACATGATTGGACCAAACAACAAACTAGATCGACTCGATCAATATTTAATACAAATGATTAGTTTTTCAACAACTTTATCACATGATCCTTATCAAGCAACACAATAATTGTTCACATGTAATCTCAATTAATGGCCGACACAATTAATAAATTCTAAATTTTCATTGGACCTTTTTCTTTAGTTAACATGCACAATGATCTCTCTTTTTGAACTTGACCCTATAATCACATGTATTACTGAATGGATCACACATGTTATCAACCGACACACTAACTCGTGATTTTTTTTTTCAATTATACTAATCCTCGTAAACTGTTATCTACAACCAAAACATGTGAGTTCCTTTCCCAATATACTGATCCTCGATAAAAACATTACACAAACACGATGCACTTTTCAAGCAATATGTCGATTTCAAGCGGTCATGACGTTTTCAAGCGAGCAAATTATTTCAAGCGATCAGATGTTTACAAGCGGTCAGATGATGTATTTTCAAGCGATTGAACGATTTCAAGCGGACAAATGATGTTATGTTCGCTTGAATAGATGATGATGTCAGCAACTACAAATCACTTTCAAGCGAGCAGATGAATATAACCAGTTTTTAGGTTGATTTTAAAGCTGAAACTTTACAGGATTGATTAATACATGATTATGTACAAAATATGTGAATTTGAGTCGTTTTTAACCGTGAAAAATTTTTGAATTTGAAAAGAATGGTGTAGAAATCAGAAAAAGTGATGAAAATGAGCTGTTTTGGCAAGATCTCTTCCTCCTGAGCTCTGACACCACTTGTAGGATCGGTTTGTGACCCGAACGAGTCGTTCAGAAGAGATTTAATCCGTTTCAGAGGCGGAAACTAAGAAACAAATGACTAAACAGCTTGCTTATCACTTTAACTACTGATTTTATTGATAATAATACGAATACAATCAGTCTTCACACCGGCAACACCTCGGTATGGAATCTATGAACTATCCTCGTCCTTCCGCTTGAAATGATAAATGACTCATATATATAGTAGTGGCTTGACCGCTTGAAATGAACATGCACATGTTCAAGCGGTCAGACTTCAAGCGAACAAAAACAAATACAATTCAAGCGATCAGACTATACTATAACATTCTGATTTGACTTTCCATGCAATTCACGTGATGTTGTAATAGTGATGTCACTTGTGATGTCATCTAGATGATGTCACTTGTGATGTCACCTAGATGATGTCACTTGTGATGTCACGCTCGTTCAGATCCGCAACGCAACTGAGACTCGACATAAGACGAAGACGGCAGATGAATGCACCAACAATATTGTATTTAATTAGGTAGCTACTTAAGAGGTTTTGACTAAACTTTACATACATAAACAATAAAGTGTTGTGATGGAACTATAGGTCAAGTATATGTGAAGAGTGATGTGTAGGTCCGGCTAGGGGAGGATCTAGTCGCCTAATCCTTGTGTACAAACCAATCCGGTTGTGCGGAATCCAACCGAAATAGCAAACCGAGATCGAACACGCAATAACACGACACGCAAAGTTCAACGATTAACACCACTTGTATTAAACGTATGAAAGGTCCAGTTACAGCTCAATGTTTACAAATCAGTCTTGCAAACTCTCTCTAGTGTGTGTGTGTGTTCCTTATCTGTCTGAGTGTCTAACTTGTCTCTGTCTTGAAATGAACACAACACACGGGTATTTATACCCAAACACAGCAGGTCTGGTCGAAGGATCATGCAGACTGGTCGAACGATCATCTGTCGACCAGAAACAGCTCGAACGATCAACATGTACCACGAAAGATGTGATCTTTCGTGGTCCATCCATCGAATGGCCATCTTTCGAGCTCATCATCATCGAAGGATATAAGGGATCCTTCGATGACACATCCTTCGAACCAGCCACATTACAAACACAATGTTGACTGTTTGGCCAAGTCAAACCAGGAGGATGGTTGACTTGGTCAAACTTACATGACTAATAAAGACATCGTTTCGTATACAGACAAAGTACAGACACAAGTGCATCAACAAACTCCCCCTTGGCTGTATCTTTGTCTCTATCTTCATTCTTGTAAGTCTCTCGTTTCTTCAAGTCTTCAATGTCGGAGGATCTTCAAAGTCTTCACGTCTTGAAAGCAGAAAGTGTACCAACAAACTCCCCGTTTCATGTAGGAAGTGTGTTGACAAACTCCCCCTTAACATAAGCTCCCCCTTGAGTTATGCTCGTGAAAGTCTTTATCTTTATGAAGTGAGATCCTTGTGGTGTTGATGGTCAGCGGCAACTCCATCATCTTTGTCTTTTGAGTGCCTTCACGTCGTGTCTTCATTCCGAAGCTTGTCATCGACCATGTTCTCCTAGCCTTTAGAATCTGCACATGCAAGAAATCTAAACGCGTAATGAGAACAACCGCTTGGAATATCATAACATAACCAAACGACACACGTGAGACCATTGTTCAAACAAACACCGTCCGACAGTTTGAAAGTTTAAAGTATTTTATCAATTTCAATTTAACTTTCAAAACTTGCAAATTTCGACCGTTTATGAAGATTTAGTCGTTTCGGTTTTCGTTCAGGTTTCAGGTAACGAAGACTCGAGTTCCAACATCGTACGATCGAAAATAAAATAGAAATAAAATCTTTTTGGCTTTTCGAAATTTTATATTAAAACACACCTAAAATCTTTTTGAATTTTTTTTTTTTTTAATATTTCAAATGAAAAAGACTGAAAGCAGTAAATAAATATATACAAAGATGCAGAAACTGAAAGCATTAAATAAATATTTACAGACATTCTTTTTGCGAGTTTCGAGGGTAAGAGAATCATATCAGTGTACGGTCATGTCAAAACGCTCTTGTTGTTCAATTAGTTAACATTAAGATAAGCATCCTATAACAATTATCGGTATTGTTGTCCACTTAAGCTCAACTTATCATTTGTAATCATGGCGAGGGGATACGTTAAGGTATGATTTATACTTACCGACCGGTGTTCATCCACATCATGACACATTCCCGTATCAAGGTATGCACGAGAATTCATCTTACCGGTGAGTATACCGATTATCATCTGTTTGACCGTATATGATGTGAGATTCTCACTTATTTTGATTGAAAACAAGCCCTATGTGATAGAATCACTTATTGATGAGGAACTTGATTTTCATATGCATGAGGGCACAGGAGCAAGTCCGTGAACAGGTCAGTACTTTCGTACAGCAGAGAGACGAACTTGACTCCCGGATAAATGTGATATATTATCACTTATTTAGAGGGACATGTGATTGTTGATCACTTATTGAGGACGTATGCAATATGTACACGTATGTATGGTATCATGGAAGATCTTAGACTTCGTCTTTTATAGAAACAACCATGATACCCAGATGATAAGCAGCATAAAGACCGAATATCTCAGAACCTCGGCAATCTCTCAAACGAAATTTCGGTACCAAGACCATATGCCAATGAATGGTTCCCACCCAGTCTTCAGTCGATTTAAGTTTATATCACCCTGCACACTTTAAAATGATTGTGAGCCTACCGATACATCTTATATAGAGCTGCTTAACATATTTTTCATTTTCGGTTTAAAGAGGTTTAGACAGACCACTGATGTACTATCATTTTCTCTTTTGCTCGCCAGGAAACTCATTTTTGTTTTTCTATTGTTTTTGTGCTTTTGAAATTTTTCAATGTTTTTGAATTTTTTTAAATTTTTGGATTTACTCCCCCTAAAATCAACAAACTAAGACAAATTTAAAACACAAAGGTATTTAAAAAAAATGATTTTCCGATGTGGATTACTCTTGCTTGACTTTAATGCCGTTTACCAATAATAAATAGTCAAATCTTGATTTGTCAAATGCTTTGGTAAAAAGGTCGGCACGTTGGTCATCGGTGTGGACGTAAGCAACATCGATTAGCCTTTTCTCAAAGCAATCACGTATGAAGTGATACTTAATGTCGATGTGCTTAGTCTTTGAGTGCTGCACAGGATTTCTAGTGATCTGTAATGCAGCAGAATTATCAACGTAAATAGGAGTAGTTAGGAATTCAAAACCGTAGTCGCGCATTTGTTGTTGGATCCAAAGGACTTGGGAGCAACAACTTGAGGCAGCAATGTATTCAGCTTCGCATGTTGATGTAGCGACGCACGTCTGCTTCTTGCACTGCCATGTGACTAGGCGATTTCCCAAAAACTGACATCCAGCCGTTGTGGATTTGCCGTCGATTTTGCATCCGCCAAAATCAGAATCACTGAATGCGATCAAGTCAAAGTTATTATCCCTAGGGTACCACAGACCGGTGTCAGGGTAACCCTTCAAATAACGAAAAATCCTTTTTACAGCTGCAAGATGTGAGGCCTTCGGATTCACTTGATATCTGGCAAGCAGGCACGTTGGGTACATTATATCTGGTCTTGATGCTATGAGGTACATAAGAGATCCGATCATCGCGCGGTAGAACGAGGGGCTAACAGCTTCACCCTTCAAGTCTGGAGTAATTCCGTGATTTTGCGGCAATGGGGTACCGATGGGCGTTGCATCAGACATCTGGAACCGGCTCAAGATGTCACCAACATATTTAGTCTGATGGATGAATATCCCAGACTCGGTTTGTTGTACTTGTAGGCCCAAAAAGAAAGTCATTTCCCCCATAGCACTCATCTCGAATTTATCCTGCATGATGCGCTCGAAATTCCTACACAAAACATCATTAGTAGACCCAAATATAATATCATCAACGTATACCTGTACCAGTAGAAGATCTCCATCTTGTTCTTTGATGAAAAGAGTACAATCGATAAGACCTCTGCGAAAACCGTTCTCCAGCAGATAATTAGATAAGGTTGCGTACCAAGCTCGCGGTGCTTGATGAAGACCATAGAGAGCTTTGTTGAGCAACCAAACCCGATCGGGATGGATAGGATCTTCAAAACCTGGAGGCTGTTCGACGTACACCTCTTCTTCCACCACACCATGTAAGAATGCACTCTTCACGTCCATCTGGTATACCTTGAAACCTTTGAATGAGGCATAAGCCAGAAAGATCCGAATTGCTTCTAGACGTGCAACAGGTGCATATACTTCGTTGTAGTCGATTCCTTCAATCTGACGAAAACCTTGAACGACTAGCCTTGCTTTGTTCCGGATAACGATTCCACGGTCATCCTTTTTGCATTTAAACACCCAACGGGTACCAATCTTCTTATAACCAGCCGGTTTCTCTACGAGTTTCCAGACACCAAGCTTCTGGAATTGTTGCAGTTCTTCCTGCATTGCTTCAACCCATGAGCTATCTTTCAAAGCATCTCTCCAAGTTCTTGGCTCTTCCTGTGAGACATAACACGCGAAAGACCAATCATTTTGTTGACCAGATTCTCGGATCGCCGCATACAAGCCTGCATTGTTGTTGTTTCGCAACATGTTTCTTGTTTGAACGCCACTTTGAACATTTCCGATGATGTTTTGTTGAGGATGGGTATTGTGAATCCTTGTTTCTGGATTATCTTCAACTGGAATATTTGTACCCAGATTGTTGAGATTGAGATCAACAATCAATTCAAGGCCCGGAATTGACGAAGAGGATGATCCAGTAGCTTCAGCTGTTTTAGGGACATCCACTGGAGGTGTACCTTCTGAAGTACCATGTACTGCTGCTGTTGGTCCTTGATCTGCATCGAGAAATTCGTCATCCTCTGAAGATTCGTTCAATTCGGTAGCATCTTGAAAATCCTCATTGTCGAGAGCATTATTATTCACTGAAGATGGTTCTTGATTGACAATAATGGGACGAACCAACGGTGAATCTGTTGCGTTGTCACTCTCGAAAAACATTCTTGCTGCAGCATTTTCTTCAACTGCTTCAACATTGATCGAATTGAAAAAGTCATCGTACTCAAACATCCAGGGCTGACCAGGATTTCTAACTGGCAAAGTGTGCCTTTGTACTCTGACTTCAGACCATTCCTCGACCCTTTTAGTCTCGAGATTCCAGACTCTTAAATTCGGGGTGGAATACCCAAGAAAGTATCCCTCAATTGCTCTTGCCCCAAACTTTCCATTAGGATCGATAATTGTGCAAGGAGCTCCAAACGGTTCAAGATATGACAAGTCTGGTTTCCGTTTGTTAATAAGCTCAAAGCAGGTCTTGTTGTGCCTTTTGACTGTAAGGACTCGATTCAACGTGTAACAAGCAGAGGACACAGCTTCAGTCCAGAATGGAATGGGCAGCTGCGACTCTACCAACATAGTCCTAGCAGTCTCGATCAATGTGCGGTTCTTACGTTCAGCGACGCCATTCTGTTGAGGAGAATAAGCTGCACTAAATTCGTGAAGAATACCTTTTGAAGTGCAAAACTCCGCCATGGCATGATTTTTGAATTCAGTACCATTGTCGCTACGTATCCGCCTAACCTTCAAGTTGTAAAGATTCTCAATCTGAATGATCAAGTTTTTGATAATACCGAAGGTTTCACTCTTATGTGCCATGAACGCCACCCAAGAAAATCTTGAATAATCATCAGTAATCACGAGGCAATATTGATCATTCCTAATGCTTTTGTGCTTCACAGGACCGAACAAATCCATGTGCAAACGTTCAAGAGGAACAGCCACCGTGTTGACTTTCTTTGTAGGGTGTCGCTTCTTCGTTTGTTTTCCTTTCTGGCACGAGACACAGACGTCTTGAAGATGGAAATTTTTAAGAGGAACACCATTCACCAATTCATTTGACACCAAATGATTCATTTTGCGTAAGTGAATGTGACCCATTCGTCTGTGCCAAGAGATTGTGTCTTTTTCTGTGGCTTTGGAAACGAAACAAGTTGCTTGTGCAGACGTTGTGATAGCTTGGCTCATATCAAGGACATACAGATCATTTATCCTTGGAGCCGACAAGAGAATCCATTCTTTTGGAATTTTGAAGCCGGGTTTCAGTACATAACATCCATTAGCATCAAAGTGTACTGAGAACTGCTTATCACAAATTTGAGAAACACTAAGAAGATTGTGATCAAGTTGTTGTACGAAGTTGATCTTGTCAAAACTAACAACCCCGTTGGAAATCATTCCTTCACCCGTAATATATCCGCCCTTATCTCCAGCAAAAGCAACATAACCTCCTCTAATAGATTTGACGTCGTAGAGAAGCTTCATGTCGCCTGTCATGTGCCTGGATGCCCCACTATCAACAATCCAATGACTACTGATAGTTCCTCCTGAAACACCCTGCACATGAACTCACACAATTAGTTGGAGATGGGGACCCAAGCCATTGTGGTCTTGGGTCTTCCATTTTCATCAATCACAATAACCTCTATTCTTTGATGATTTGAAAATTGTGATGGTCCCCCTGAATTTGTGGTCACTTTAGGTTTCCATGTCTGTTGAGTTTTACCAGTGTCTTTTTTTAACAATTTAACTTCGTGATTGTTTGAAGTTTTTGAAAATTTTGAATTTTCTGGCTTAACTGAAACAGATGGTTTTTGAACCACATCATTTTTAATTGCCTTTTCAATTTTCTTGACCTGTTGGCGTTTCTGTTTCTTTTCCCTTTCTTTTACAAGGCGGGGATCTTGTTTTACAGAAACAGATCGTTTGCGGTCAGTTTGGTCACGGGGATCATCTTCTTTGGCTTTTAATTTATGAAGATACGGGCAATTTCGAATGATATGCCCAATTGTACCACATTCAAAACATGATCTTCGTTCAACAAACCCCGAAGTATCATGTGATCGTCTTGCCGATGATGAACTTTGTGATCTCGAGGTACTAGGTTTTGAACTATTTGGTTCATTCCTTTTCATCACTGTTACTTTCTGGACAAAATCTAAGTTAGATTGATTTGCAAACTTTTCAATTTTGTCCGTTCCCTTCGATTTCACAAAGTTCACATTCTTCTTCTTCTTCTGATTCGGCTTCTTTTGACTTTGAGTCGGTGCCTTACCTTTGGATTTGGTATGATTTTGCGGTTTTTGCACTGTTGGTAATTTCTGATTGCCAAATTGTTTTCTAACTTCAGCCTTTGGGATAGGAGGGCACTGTGTTACTGTAACATGTGGTCCTGTCTTTCCCAAAAACTTACTTGTCGAATTTTCAAAGACTTTACAAATTAAGGATTGATTAACGTTCTTAATAGGAAAATCTTTGTCTGAGTAAATTTTATCATCACCAACAAGAGTGTACAGCAAATTCACACTCTCCGACTCTTTCTCAGACGAGGACTCAGTTGCAACAGTCTTAGCGGGTTTTGCAGTAGGATCACACAGAATGTGATTCTCAAGAGGTATGTCCTCTTCTTTTATCACCGCATCAGACTTTGCTGAATCAGTATCATCAGATTCATCATCAGAAGAATCAGTATCCTCAACAACAACTGGAGGATCCTGATTCGGTTCAGCAGAAGACACACATGTATCTGCTGACACATCTGAATCTGATGATTCCTCTTTCTTGTATCCGAGCCCTGTTGCACATTCTGCTGCAAATTCCTTAACATCTAGAGGAACAGATGGCTCAAAGTGAGTTCTATATTCCTCATCAGGCATGGCATCATAGTTGTTTCTCACGGGTGGTGGACATTTCTTGTAGCCTATGCATGTGACATCCTTTTTCTCTTTTTGAACATCAATGATGTGATCCAACACATAGCTAGAACTCAAATAACTGTCTAACTTAAGTCGGATCGCCTCACTTTCAGTTTTAACACAAGCCATTTCCTTTTGCATCACCTCAAGACGAGTGATATACAAATTAATGTCAGTTTGTTTTCTGGAAACCATTTTAGTCAACTCTGTTTTATCTTTCTTTAATGTTTCAATCATTGACTTAAATTCCTTTTCATGGTTTTCATAAAACATGTTGGCTTCAGTGCACTTTGAAAGATCAACAGTTAATTTCTGATTATGAATGAATGTCACATCATATTTCTCTTGCAAAGCCTCGTGTTTGCCTTGCAATTCACACCACTTATCATTCAATGAAACATGTTTGTCTTGCAAGTCAAACAAACTAGCTTGTAAAGCATCGTGTTTGCCTTGCAACTCAGACAAGTTTGCTTCCAAATCAGTACATCTAACATTCAAACTATCACAATTATCACAGCTAACAGAGGTGGGTTCATCGACACATACCTGACTTGATGAACTGTCGACATTAGCCATAAAGGCTGAATGGAGAGAAGACGAAGAATAAGCAGCTTGATCCACCAAAATAGATCTTCTTTGAATTTCTGCTGTAGATTCTTCCAAAAGCTCATCAATATTTGCATTGACTGACGCACTTGATGTGTCATCTGCCCGATCATTCCCTGAACTTGAGGATTCTTCATCTGAACTTCCACTGTAACCAGAAGAGTCTTCATCCTCAGAAGAGTCACCACCATTGGCGGAAGATTCTCCACCACTGGCGTGATTTAAATCCTTGACGATTTCAGCAAAACAAGCTGTTCCATCAGGAGCATCATTTCCCAACTGGATTGACCAATCACAGCCTTCATCTACTTGAACCACAAGTGCCTGGTTGGCATTTGATGGTCCTGCTTGAGTCTGGTTGTCGACAGGCACCAACGTACGAACGTTGTTTCTGTTCTGGTTCTGCTGGTTGCCTTGACCTCTAAAAGGATTCTGGTTTCCATGTTGAGATGGCCTCGTACATTCACGCTTGAAATGACCACGTTCACCACAATTGAAGCACTTAACAGCCTGCTTATCAAACCCATACTTGGTGTCTTTCTTGCCTTCCAAGCTGGTTCTGCCCGTTCTTTCCATAAAATCCTTTGCTCGCCTAACAGCACTGGCAAAGGCCCACTTGATGTCCATCATCTCCATCTCCTCTTTATCAATCTGCTGATAGTCTTCTTGTGTCAGATTAATGTTGCCAATCTGACCTTCAACTAATCCACAGTATGCGCTCACCAAAGTGTTTAGCAGCTCCATGTGTTCCTTCGCTACTTCCACACTGACTTTAGAAAAACTTGAGGTGTCGAGCCGTACTGTATTTGGCTTTGATTGTTGACCAGCAGATGATGTACTTCCATAACACGCTTGCTGTTGAGGAGGAAGAGGATTCCCATACATGTTTGTTGCTCTGATAGGTTGTTGGCCTTGCTGTTGTGGTACTAATTTAGGGACTGGTTCAAGCGGAACTCCATATATGTCTGTTGTTGGAGGAGGAAGGCCATACAAGCTAGTGCTAGACACAAATGCTGTTTGAATTGGAGCGTGTGAAGAAGGTTTTGTAGAAGTGCTAGAAGCTCCAAAATACATTTCAGGATTTTGTGGCACTGGAACTCTTTTTGCCTTGAGAGTTTCTTCCTGATTCTTGTTTTCCAGGAGTTGAGCAAAATCATTGAAGTTTGTTGTATCCAAAGTGCCATTGTACTTCATGATTTCTAAGAAATTATTCCATTGAGGTGGCAGTGCATCTGCAAACTTCTTCACTATCTCTGCTGAAGTTGTTACAACCCCAATATTTCCCAATTCAGTCAGCAAATGATTGAATCGACTTGTCAAATCTCCTAAAGATTCATTCTCCATACAAGTAAAACCATCAAACTCTTTCTTTAGCAGGTCTTTTCTCAATTGACGTGTCGCTTCATTTCCTATGCCCCTTATCCTCAATGCGTCCCACAACTTCTTCGTTGTCTTGTGACTGACAAATTGATGATAAATATCTTTACTCAACGCCTGAGTAAGAATGGCATATGCCTTCTTTTCCAAATCATAGACCTTCTTCTGATCTTCCGTAAGATCTGCAAACGTAGCAGCAGATGATGCGGCAAGCTCTATTGTTTGATCAAAATCTGTGACGAAACGTAACCACAATTCTGTATTTTGACCAAGGACGTATGTATGAAATCTATCAAACCATCCCGGATATTCACTTAAGTGCATCAACTTTGGAGGCCTATTCAAACTTCCCGTTTCACTTTCGCTTAACAAAATGCTTTGAACACTTGGAGTTTGATTTGATACGAATGCCCATTGACCAGTAGATATAGCCTTAGCTTGCGCAGATGCAGGTACGGGAGATTCGGCCCATGCAGGAGATGCAGGTAAGGGAACACCCCAGGCCGAATTCATTTTTGATCAAGAACCAGCCGAAAGATACCTGTCGAAAGACTTCAAAAACACAAACTGTTAAGCACAAACAGACTAATGATCGAAAGATCAACACCTGTTCGAAGGATCAACAGGGTTCGAAAGATCTCTGTTGAATTTCGACCAATGTTTTTCGAAAGATTCTCCAACCGAAGGATCCTTATCCTTCGAAAAAGTACTGTAGACCGAAAGATGACCACGAAAGATGACTTCGAAAGACTTCCCAATCGAAGGATCCTAGTCTTTCGAAAAAGAGCAGTGGACCGAAAGATATATGTTTCGAAAATATTCCTTGGACCGAAAGATAAGTCTCACACTTCGAATGATGCTCGAAGGATGACTATCTGTCGAACCTCCTTTAGTCGAAAGATGATCTTTCGACTTCGAAGGATATCTTTCGAACTAGCTCTGACACAGTTGACAAATGAGACAGTTTGGTGAAAAGTTGACGGGTTGGTGAGAACTTTCGGCAGAAAGTATGTTCAGACCATATCTTTCAGGTCTGAACATGCAGGTTTTTCACCAACCGGGTAATGACCAAATATTTTAATCAAAATACAACTCCCAACACAAACAAACACTTTGTAATTTCAAATTTTAAGATCAAGAGTGTAGTTTTTATGAAGAACACTATGAAGATAACAAGAACACTTATAAATTTTCGGTGAAATATAAACTTCCAAACACAAGATTTTGCTAAAATGTTTAACAAAAACCAACAACTAACATGTCAACATGAAGAATAACAAGGTTTTAAGTCAAACACAAGGCAAAATAACAAGATTTTCCAGAAAAATATAAACTTCAAACACCCTGAAAACACCCGAAAACACTCGGTTTTAACAAGGAGAAGAGCCAAGGCTCTGATACCACTTGTAGGTCCGGCTAGGGGAGGATCTAGTCGCCTAATCCTTGTGTACAAACCAATCCGGTTGTGCGGAATCCAACCGAAATAGCAAACCGAGATCGAACACGCAATAACACGACACGCAAAGTTCAACGATTAACACCACTTGTATTAAACGTATGAAAGGTCCAGTTACAGCTCAATGTTTACAAATCAGTCTTGCAAACTCTCTCTAGTGTGTGTGTGTGTTCCTTATCTGTCTGAGTGTCTAACTTGTCTCTGTCTTGAAATGAACACAACACACGGGTATTTATACCCAAACACAGCAGGTCTGGTCGAAGGATCATGCAGACTGGTCGAACGATCATCTGTCGACCAGAAACAGCTCGAACGATCAACATGTACCACGAAAGATGTGATCTTTCGTGGTCCATCCATCGAATGGCCATCTTTCGAGCTCATCATCATCGAAGGATATAAGGGATCCTTCGATGACACATCCTTCGAACCAGCCACATTACAAACACAATGTTGACTGTTTGGCCAAGTCAAACCAGGAGGATGGTTGACTTGGTCAAACTTACATGACTAATAAAGACATCGTTTCGTATACAGACAAAGTACAGACACAAGTGCATCAACATGATGTTTATGGCTTTGGGATGGTGATGCTGGAGATGATGACAAGGTTACGCGTACTTGATCCTAATCGACCTCCCTCACAACAAAACTTGGTTGATTGGGCTAGACCTTCGTTAACCGACATCAAGAAACTAAAAGGAATTATGGATCCGCGATTGGAACAACATTATCCATCACAAGGTGTGATTAAGGCAGGAGAACTCATCCGAAAGTGTCTTGATGTGAACCCAAATCACCGGCCTTCAATGGAGAAAGTGGTGGCGAGTTTAGAAGAGATCAATGCAATCAGAATGAAACCAAAGCGGTTAAAGATCAACAACAGACACTTGATGAGCCCACAACATGAACAAAGGTATGGTGATCATCGTCGTGAGAAGTGCCACCGTTCTCCCCTCCATGCGAAGCAACAGGGAAGGGTTTGGGTCGATAGATCACCCGTCCAATAGTATAAATAGAAGGAATTCCATTAATTCAAATTAAATGTTTTGTTTTAACTGCTTTGATTATTATCTTTGATTGTTTACCGTAATTCTATTTTATCTAATTCATTCATATATATAAATAATAAACAGCTTTCACATTTGCAATGGACATGGAAAGAAAGTGATTCGAACTAACGTAACTCAATCGAATGCTTCTGTACTTGTACAGAGGGTCGACCAGCAATGGCCAAGGTTGTGGCAAGGCCCGAGTTTGTCTTAGGGGAACACGTAAGTATAAGATAATTCTACAAATAAATATTGAAATGATGTACTTAACAGATACATAGTATATGAATTGCAATTTCTCAGTGACTAGCTTTAGGAACAAACATGAACCTAGAACATGTACTCCCATACCTATTTCATTCTTATTTCAGCAGTGGTTGTCTAGATGATGGCAATTACCGGATATTTGTTTATTATGTATGTTCGATATATCCTCAATGGTGTTAGCTGTTGACATGCTCAGTTCAATTTTTGATTGCATTGATACCTTCCAAATGCGACACAACTTCCTCCATTGAAGGGCGGTTCTCGGGTACTTGTTCAAGACAAGTTAGGATGAGCTCAGCAGCTTTACAAGCAGCTTTTGAAGGGTAATTTCGTTCCAATCGCGGGTCCATAACTCTTTGTATTCTCTTTTTATTACTTAAAAATGGTCTAGCCCATTCCACCAAGTTTTGCTTCATGGCTTGTCGATTAGGGTCAAGAGCTCGTAACCCTGTTATAATCTCGAGCATTACCACACCAAAACCATAAACATCGCTCTTGACATATAGGTGGCCTGTAAGTGAAACTTTTATCTAAATTCCAATAACTCAACTATAAACCAAAACTCATAAGAGAATATTACAACCTATAATAATTTGAAAAGTAATCACAAACTATATCACAAGTGAAAACCCCCTTCTTGATTTAAAGAGCTATAGAATGTGAAAAAAAAAAACCCTAATTAACTTAATCCCAAAAAAAAAAAAAAGAAAAAAAAACTGACTACTACTAAAATATATAGTGCACAGGAGACAAGAGAACTAACCAGTAGCCACATACTCAGGAGCCGCATAACCATGGGTGCCCGCTACACACGTTGAGACATAGGACTCTCCATGCGGTGGGCCTAACTTTGCTATACCAAAATCCGAGAGCTTCGCATTAAAATCCTGAAAATATCATACGTATAAAAATGATTGAACCTAAAACATCAAAATCATTAGAGGTGTAGACGTGTAGTCAAAATCATATATGCATGTTCAAACTAAGGGGCTGTTTGGCAACTTCTGAATGGTTAAGTGCTCAACCAGGAAGAGGTCTCAACCATTAAGAGCCAGTATAATGCTTAGTCATTCAAAGGCAAATGTCTGACCAATTTAGATTAGAGGTCTTAACCATTCAGACTCATTATAATGTTTAACCATTCAAAGACAAATGTCTGAACCATTCAGACATCTGCTCGCGAAATAAACAATCTGAACCATTAAGTGCTAAACCAGTAAGAGGTCTGAACCATTAAGGGTCTCATTAAGAGCTAAACAAACAGCCCCTAAGTTGATATGTTTTTTTTACTTGCCTCGTCCAATAAAATGTTTGAGGTTTTAACATCCCTGCAAATGACATTATTTCCTGTAGTGTGCAAATAAGCAAGGCCTTGAGCTACTCCAATGGCTATTTTAATCCTTGTAGACCATGGTAGTGCTTCTACACGTTCTACATAATCAAATTTAGAAAATAAATATAATATTTTTTATAAATTTAACAAATACAACATTTTTCGTATTTGTCGGTATTGATGTATGTTTGTAGTTGCATACTTCTGAATAGACGATTATCTAAGCTTCCTCTTTGCATATATTCATAAACAATGAGCAACTCCATATTTTTCTGGCAATATCCTAAGAGTTTAACAATATTTGGGTGGCTAAACTTTCCCAAGAAATTCACTTCTGCCTGTCACAAAAAAACACATAAAATTCACAATTTGATTTTTTTGAAGGTAAAGAAATTTTAATGGTCATAATAAGCTAAAACTGTGTTCAAAGTCCTGCTGTTGAACGGTCAAATTAATCCGTCATCATATATAATGAAGTGTTTTCATTTAATGAAAAATTATTGTTTAAAAATCTATAGCTTGTAGAAAAGAAGGTTGAAGTAGAATAACCCAAGAATTCAATAACTCATGCATGCCTTTTACAACATACATCATTATACAACAAAATATGTTAATGCAAGAGACTGAACAAACAAAAATATACAGAAAAAAAAAAGCGACAAAGAGAGAAACAAACAAACCTGCCACTCTTTGAGTCCTTGCATACTCTCAGGATTTAATTTCTTGATGGCAACAGGAAGCCAATCACCAGCCTTCTGTGAGGTGTATGTTACCCTGTCCAACCACCCTTTGAAAACCTTCCCAAAACCACCCTCTCCAATGACTCTACCAAGCTCAAAGTTATGTGTGGCGGTCTGTAGCTCAGAATACGTGAACTCCTTCAAGTTCAGCGCTATTGTGCCTTCCATATGCAGCACCGCTTGTTGAGAAGCAGTTGCAACGCCACCATTATCAGATTCGTCTTTCTTTTGATCAGATATCACACGCCCTGCTTGAAGCAATATGGAAACAGAACTAAATACAAGCGACATAAAAATGAGAACAAAAAATAATCAAACTTACTTGGAGTTTTGGTTAAGAACAATGACCATGCAATGTTTTTCCAATTACTAGCCCTCTGCGCACTCTGCATTGTCCATGTTAGCACTAACTCAAGCCTAGCCAGAACCACAGTCATTGTGGGTCGTTCCTTGGAACAAGTACGGAGGCATTCATATGAAATTTGCCCAAATTTCTTTAGACATTTAACTGAAACTTGTCCCCTTAAACATGGATCAACAATTCGACTTATATTACCTCTTTTGATGCAGTGTTTGCCCCATCCAGCTAGGCTGTGCTGTTCCTCATCTAATGTAAAATCTAGAGCCGGCCTACCACATAACACTTCCAACAAGACAACACCAAATGCATACACATCAGACTTTCTTGTTAGTCTGTGAGTTGTGAAATACTCAGCATCCATGTACCCAAATGTACCTATGATCTGACCCGTATAAACATTAGTGGTGGAACCCGACTGAGATGCTGGAGTAATTCCAGACAACCCAAAGTCTGCAATCTTACCTGCCAAATTCTCATCCAGCAAGATGTTTGAACTCTTAACATCACGGTGTATGACTCTATACTGGACACCTGTACCTGTATGGAGGTAGTCCAATCCACGAGCAGCATCTATGCAAATATTGAGTCTTTGAATCCATGTCAGTGGAGAATAACTGCTTGTATTAGCTCTTTTTTTGTGCAAATGATCCTCAAGACTTCCATTGGGCATGTATTCATAAACAAGGATCATATCTGTTTCACAATATCCTAGTAAAGAAACAATATGACTATGGCGAATCTTGGAAAGCATCTCAATCTCTGCACGGAACTCTGTTTCCCCTTGATTGGAATTGCAATCTAACCTCTTGATGGCAACATCTGTCCTTGCCTCAAAATCGATTTGACCCTTGTATACCTGACCAAACCCACCTTTTCCGATGACAAAAGCATCATCAAAATCATTTGTTGCCAATTTGATTTCAGCAAGTGAAAAAACTTGACACTGTTTATACAGTGATGATGATGATGACAAAGATGGATCCTTCCTCTCACCATGGTCTTCTTCATGCATGGATCGTATATCCAATGATTTCGACGAGGCTGAACTTTTCTGCTCACCATTGTCTTGCTCTTGTAGTTTCTGTAAATAATAAACAAGAATATCCAATACAGTAATGAGTAATATTAGAGTAGTAGAAAGATACATGCTTCTTCAAGTTATGAATTAGGGTACAAGAAATGATCAGTAGTTTATAGATAGGGTGGTGCCTTAATTAAATGCTAAAGTTTGCTTTAAGCAAATAAAGTGAAGTTCATTGTCTTGTATTGCCACAAATCTTTATATTTGTTTCATCTTATTAATTAAGTATTTTTGAGACTTAATCAGATGAAATAAAGGACAGGAGATGGAAATTTCAATGTACATGCTAAGTCAATATTGGAAATGTGAAACCACTACCGAATTATGCCCCACTCCCATCCATAGACATCAATGATTATGATGTGGACATGTTAGACAATATGAAGTTGACCAATTTACATTTGACCTTTAATTCCATTATGCTTGACATAGTTGTTAAAAGCCATCGCCTCTTGCGCCTAGGCCCATTTTCCAAGATAGGCGAGGCAATTGCGCTTTAGGTCAAGGCAACTGCGCTTAATTTTCCAGGTGATGGTTCAGGTGCAGATTCCGGCAAGATTTCTAGATTCCGGAAAGTTTCCGGCCAAATTTCTACTCTTATCTAAGGAAAATTACTTTTCTACACTAATAATTTAAAACTTTGGGTACTAAATAGATGACATTAAGTGTTATATAATAACTTTTGTTTATCTAATTTGAAGAATAGTATTAATTTTCTTATACATAAATTTTTTTTATTGTGCGTTTTTTTTTTCTCGAGCCCTCGCTTTTTTTGCGCTTAGGCCCCAGGCGAGGCCTTTGCGCCTTGAGTGCGCCTAGCGCCGTTAATAACTATGATACTTGACTGATACCTACCCCCCCCCCCCCCCCCCCCCAAAAAAAAAAAGGGAAAAACTGTTCTACAACAATGTAGACTGCTATAAGGTCACAACAACAATGGATCGATAAGACAATAAATGTTTATAGTTACCTGGTATCATTGTGCTACAAGTTCATACCAGTAAGCATACAAAGACCAATCTGGGTCACATAATAATGTGTAATCTCTTTTTATTTCTTAAAAAAGGTCTAGCCCAATCCACCAAGTTTCGCTTCATGGCACGTCGATTAGGGTCAACAACTTGTAACCCTTTTATAATCTCGAGCATTACCGCTCCAAAACCATAAACATTGCTCTTGACATATAAGCGGCCTGTAATTGCAAAAGCATCACCATTGTTATAAACCATGCATATCCAAAACCATTTTGGTAGCATTAGGTCACTCAAGTTAATATCGTTCCATATTTATGAAATTCTTCATAAATGTTTAGTGAGTGACATACATTAAACACTTATGAATACTTGGTTACCATCAAATGTTTTTTTCCACTGTAATCTAAAGTAACCAGTTCCCGGTAAACAACTTTGAAAGACAATAAAGTAACTAAATATACAAAGTTTCATAACTGTTTCACTTAGTTTAATCGGTTATTAAAAAATTCACAATAGTGGAACAATATGAAACTTAAGGGATCAAAATGAAACAACTATGAAACTTTGTTACCATTATATGATTTTTACTAATAAGAAGATAATCATTAATTAAGAAACTTTGGAAAGTGGTCACAAACTATTTCGGAAGTTTTAGTGAAAAACCCGTATTGATTCAAAGAGGAATAGACTGTGAAGGATCCCTGAGTAATTTAATCCCAAAAAAAGATAGCTGACTACTACTGAAATATATGCTTGCACAAGGAGACATGAGAACTAACCATTAACCACATACTCAGGAGCAGCATAACCGTAGGTGCCCACTATACACGTTGACAAATAGGTGTCTCCATCGGCTGGAGCTAACTTCGCTAGCCCAAAATCCGGGAGCTTTGCATTAAAATCCTGAAAACACATATAAAAGGTTAATCTTGTTAAAATAAATAAATAAAAATATATATGTAGCTCGCGAGCTACATATACATGAGATACATATATTGATTGATTGACGGTGGTTCTCTTGGTTTTCTTAAAGGTTAATCTTGTTAAAATAAATAAATAAAAATATATATGTAGCTCGCGAGCTACATATACGTGAGATACATATATTGATTGATTGACGGTGGTTCTCTTGGTTTTCTTGTAGCTTTGTAGTTCTCTCTTGAACCACACCCTATATATACATATATATGTAGCTCGCGAGCTACATATACGTGAGATACATATATTGATTGATTAACGGTGGTTCTCTTGGTTTTCTTGTAGCTTTGTAGTTCTCTCTTGAACCACACCCTATATATACATATATGTGTGTGTGTGTTTAAGGTAAAGTTATATACTTTTTTACTTACCTCGTCTAACAAAATGTTTGAGGTTTTCACATCCCTAAAAATGACATTATTTTCTGTATTGTGCAAAAAGCAAGGCCTTGAGCTGCTCCAATTGCTATTTTAATCCGTGTATACCATGGAAGTGCTTCTCCAAGTTCTGCATTATTAAACTTAGAAAATAAATATATTTTGTTTACAAATTTAAAATATACAAGATTTTTCGTATTTGCTGGTGTGGATGTGAATACTGGTGTGCTGTGCTGGTGGCTAGTGGACAATAGTCCTACTAGAGAACGGCTCAACTAAACGGCACCACTTGAGGACCGTTGTCTTGTAAAAGAACGGCATGGCATAAGAGCGGCTTAAAAAAATTAACCAGCGGTGACATCGGACCGTAGTCCTGTACAAGGCTCGTGACGGGTTAGTGGCTAAGCTGTTTGAACAACGGCAACAGGAAGCAATCAACGGCAATTTCTTATTCCATAATAATAACAGAACGATAGGGGGTAAATCAAAAAACGCTTCTTAAACACTTATCCGAAAGTCCACCCGAACAAAGTGACGACAAGTATGAGCAATGGGAACAAAACGATTTAATCGTATTCTCATGGCTCATACAAAATATTGAACCTTACCGAGTTTCCCACGGCAAAGATAAGCTCCAAACATTCGATTTACATGTCAAAGCAAACGGAATCAAACAGAACGGTGTACCTCTTGAGGATTGTGAAGCAAGGAATCTGGGGAGAAATCGGATAGTAGAGATCCAAATCCAATGACTTGCACTGCGGATATTTCGACTTACAATAAAATAAGGTTCAGAACAAGAACTGTTTCAATTTCTTAATGCTATAGATAGACAGGCAATATGACCCGAAATACTTTGATGGGATCCATTACCCTTAGCGGCTGTTTGAAAAGAAACTGCTCACCAAGCTAGCTATACTTGGAGTCGTCTCCTCCGGTAATTTACCACAACAGGGCGTGGCGGTCGGGTTAGCAACCACTGATTCCGAGGGGTTAGGGTTCCTTTCAAGGGGTCAGACGAAACGAAATAGTGATAAATCAAAATTAAAGTGTACTCACTGTGGAATGATGAAACATACGAAAGATCAATTTTTTAAACTTGTTGGATTCCCGGAATGGTGAAAGGCGCGGGTTCCGGCGATTACAGTTCCAGTGGAGGGTTTGGTTTGGCGGTATGGTGTCGGGCGATTACACTGGTGCAGTGAACATGGAGTCGACTGAATTTGGGAACAACAGCAATGGAATGGGGTTGAGAACCCCTCTATTGGTTCGTTATTTAGTGTTATCACAGTCAATTGTATTGTGGATACACTCGTTGACCGGTTCCATGGCCATGGGTGAATAGGTATTACCATCATCAGTCTCGCTCTTCGGTTATACCAGGGGAGTCAGTAGTGACTCAACACCGTTTATTGGTAGCGGATATAGGCTTGAGAGGAAAGCTGACCAAGGGAGAGAGGGTAATCAGACCTAGGGTTAGATGGGGTATGTTAAAGGGCGACAAAATCGAAGTGTTTAGAGATAAGGTCCTCTTAATGACGTCGCCTAGAGTAGATGGGGACGCAAACCAAATGTGGGAAGACATGGCAAACACCATTACTAATGTGGCGAAAGAAACGCTAGGGGTTGTAAAAGGAAAGAGGTGTGGCCATAAGGAGTCATGGTGGTGGAATGAGGATGTTCATACTAAAATAAGGATTAAACAAGGGTGCTTTAGGGATCTTCTGAGGTGTACAGGCGAGGAGGAGCAACAGATTTTAAGGGATAGATATAAAGAGGCCAAGAGAGAGGCGAAGAAGGCAGTGTCAGAGGCGAAGAACGCAGCTTACAAGCAGATGTATGATCGACTGGAAACAAAGGAGGGGGAGCATGACATGTTCAAGATTGCAAAAGCTAGAGAGCGTAGAAGGCAAGACTTAGGAGCAGTGAAGTTTTTAAAGGGAGAGGACGGATGCGTTTTGGTCAAAGAACACGACATTAAGATGAGATGGCAAGTATACTTCTACAATCTTTTCAATGGCAGGAGGGAGTACCAACAAGAAATTGAAGAAAATGATGATTCACCTACGCAAAGGCGACTACGGAATAACGGCTACTGTCGACGTATCACACAGGAGGAGGTGAGAACAAACCTTAGAAAGATGGGAAGGGCTAAGGCAGTTGGGCCAGATAACATACCGATTGAGGTATGGAAATGCTTGGGAGAAGAAGGAGTACATTGGCTAACTATTTTATTCAATCTTATTTTCAAATCTGGGAAAATGCCAGATCAATGGAGGAATAGTGTAGTAGTACCTGTGTATAAGAACAAAGGGGACGCCCAATGTTGTGGGAATTATAGAGGGATTAAGTTGCTAGGGCACACTATGAAATTATGGGAGAGAATAATTGAGACGAGAATCCGAAGAGAAACTCAAGTCACGGTAAACCAATTTGGTTTTATGCCAGGGCGATCGACTACGGAAGCAATACATATTCTAAGGAGATTGATGGAGAAGTATAGGGGGAAGAAACGAGACCTACACATGGTGTTCATTGATCTTGAAAAGGCCTATGACAGTGTGCCACGTAGACTGATTTGGGATAGTTTGGAGAGTAGAGGGGTTTCTGGGAAGTATATAGACTTAATTAGGGATATGTATGTTAGGACTGAGACTAGTGTTCGAGCACCTGTAGGGGATACTGATTCTTTCCCGGTGGAGGTAGGACTCCACCAAGGGTCCGCTTTGAGCCCTTTTCTTTTTGCAGTTATCCTAGATGAGTTGACAAAGTTTATTCAGGGGGCTCTTCCGTGGTGCCTGCTTTTTGCAGATGATATTGTGTTAGTTGCTGATAGTAAACAAAGCCTGAATGCGAGGATAGAAGAGTGGCGAGCAGCTTTAGAGGGAAGAGGTTTAAAGATTAGTCGATCTAAGACTGAGTACTTGCATTGCGACTTTAGTGGAGTAGACAACGATGAGGACATTCAGATCACCATTGACAGTCAAGCGATCCCGCAGGTGACTAAGTTCAAGTATCTAGGATCGTTTGTCCAGAGGGATGGGGAGATAGATAGTGACGTTGCCCACCGCATCCAGGTCGGATGGTGTAGGTGGAGAGCTGCCACTGGGGTATTGTGCGATAGGAGGTTCCCAACAAAATTGAAAGGGAAATTTTATAGGGTTGCAATTAGACCTGCTATGTTATATGGAACCGAATGTTGGGCCATTAAGGAAGTACAGGCACGCAAGATGGAGGTAGCAGAGATGAGAATGCTAAGATGGATGTGTGGCCACACAAGGTTAGACCGGATAAGAAATGATGTTTTTAGGGAAAGGTTAGAAGTAGCTAGTATATCAGATAAGATAAAGGAGGGAAGATTGAGATGGTTTGGGCATGTGAAGAGGAGGCAGACGTTAGAACCAGTTAGAGTGGTTGAAACCCTCGAGGTGGAGGGGAGGAGGAGTAGAGGCAGACCCAAAATTACTTGGGATGAGCGGATTAGGCAGGATTTGCAAAAATTGCACCTCTCTGAGAACATGGTCCATGATAGGAGCTCGTGGAGACGTAGGATTAAGGTTAAGGATTTCTAGGAGAGTGTACATTTGTGTTTTCAGGTGTAGTGTATGGTCGTATATAAGTAGCTATGTGTATAGGTTGTTTTGTACAGTTGTGTTTTTAGGTGTAGTGTATGGTTGTAGATATGTAACTATGTGTATAGGCTGTTTTGTGTTGTCATATTTGTTCTGTTCTACCATGCACTATTTCGCAACTCATACTACATTGGTAGCTTCTTACACACACACACACACACACCTCATGCTCTATTTATTTCTTTCCTGGGTGTTTTGGAGCCGAGGGTCTCTCTGGAAGCAGCCTCTCTATCCCTAGGGGTAGAGGTAAGGTGTGCCTACATCCCACCCTCCCCAGACCCTACAAATAGCTTTGCTATTTGTGGGATTTTACTGGGTATGATTGATTGATTGATTGAGTCTCGCTCTTCGAGGCTTTAGACTTGCACATCACATTTGGTTTATTTTATTTATTGTTGCTGTCCACAGGGCTGTAAACGAAACCGAATATTCAGCGAACAGTTTGTGAACCGTTCGGCGGGAAGTTTGTTTATGTTCGTTTGATTAGCTTAACAAACGAACACGAACAAAAAATTTCGTTCGGTTAGCTTAGCGAACGAACACGAACACAGGTCTCGTTCGTTCGACTACGTTCGTGAACGTTCGGTAATATGTCTGTTTGATTATATTAGAAAATAATAAATAATAAACCTTTTATCTAAACATATTGAAAATTTGAAACCCTATTTTTTTCTAAGTTTGCTAAAATTTGGACATTTTAATACATTTTTGGGGATAATTATGTCTAAGTTAGTTAAACTTTATTAATCGTTTGGTGGTGTGGTAGACTTCTTGTGTTTTGATTTATCATTTGATGGTTGTATTTAACTACTTATATCTAATGCTTAAGAATAACAATGTTTTCATTTTTTTATTTTCAAGTTAAATGTTCGTTTGTGTTCATTTTTATTTGCTTGCGTTCGTTTGTGTTTGAGACCAGTGTTCACGAACTGTTCGTGAACAATTGAATTTCCTTAACAAACGAACATGAACATTAACTTATGTTCGGTATGCGTTCGTGAACAGTTCGCGAACATATTAGTTTTCTTAACGAACGAACACGAACATGGCCTTGTTCGTGTTCGTTCGGTTCGGTTACAGCCCTAGCTGTCCATTATTTGTGATTATTTTCATTAACACATGATTTGTATGTTAACTTTTTAAATAAATTATTTTATTTAAACTAAGATTTACTCACCAACTTCTTTTTAGTTGACCCAAATATTTTACACGTGATATATGGAATGAAGTTTGATGATGCAAAAATAGAAGACATGTAGGATTGGCTTAGAATGAATAAATGGGATTTTTCTATGTGTGTATATTTCGAATTATGCTTGGATTATTTGCAACTTATATGTTTGGTGTGACATTTTAATTAGTGACATGAATAAATATTGAAACATTTATTAGTGCCATAAGCTTCGAATTATGCTTGGATTATAACTATTAGATCAGCTAAAGGTGAAGATAAGGTATGCTCATTGTTAAACAAAATTTGGTTCCTTTCCTTCGCATAACTTATGTGAATGTATGTTACGGTTGTAAACATATGCGTATCCAACAACAAACACATCTATTTTATTATAATCAAATAGTAGGTTTAAATTTAATCCTATAGTAAACTTCCGTTTTACTCCCTGTGGTTTGGTCACTTTAACGGTTTTGCCCCAAACCTTTAAAAATAGTCATTTTACTCCCTGATCTATCAAGCTTAGCTCTATTTCACTCCCCGCCCCTAACACCATCCAATTCAACTATTAAATCCTTGTCACATGCCCCTCACATGAGGGGCATTTTAGTCTTTTCCCGTCCTATATATTTTTAACATATTTTTTATTTATTAACATTTTACAGTAAAAGATAAGCACCACCTCATGATCTGCAGAGTAATTCCAAATTCCAAATTCAATTTTGTTTTCCTATATCACCATACATGTGTAGAACCATCCGTCAACTACCGCCATCACCAACATTAACCACCACCACCGCCAATACCAACCGCAACCACCGTTAGCATCATCTTCATAACACGAAACCCTAGTGATCTTCATCCGCATCCTCTTCATCAGATCTGAGCAGACCCCAACCACCAAATCGGAGGCCAGATCTGAAACTTCTAGCGGCCACATCAAACCATCTCAATCACACGAAACCCGTAGTGTATAAACTCCGACGGCCAGATCTGAAACCTACGGAGACCGCAGGCTTTATCCAGAGAGTGGTGGTGGCAGATGTAGAGAGAGAGTGGTGGTAGCAACCACCTAAGGAATCCGTTGTCACCATCAGATCTGTTTTTTCACATGGCTTCAACCCCCAAATTGTGCCCAAAACGAGTTGATTGTGAACCACTTTCTAGACGAATCAGTGTTAGTTGTGGTGGTTCTAATGACGAGGTGGTGGTGGCGATTTGACGGAATTACTGTGGTGGCGGTGGTTTACCGGAACTATTGTTGTGGTGATCGGAATCATTGAAGAAGATGTTGGGTTTAGAGAGAGAGACAGATGGTAAGGGTGAAAGAGATAGACTTAGTTTTTAGAATCTGGACAGCTTAATAATAAATAATTAAATCTTTATTAATTGAGATGGGAAAAGACTAAAATGCCCCTCATGTGAGGGGCATGTGATCAGGATTTAACAATTGAATTGGATGACGTTAGGGGTGGAGAGTGAAATAGAGATAAGCTTGATAGATCAGGGAGTAAAATGGCTATTTTTAAAGATTTGGGGCAAAACCGTTAAAGTGACCAAACCACAGGGTGCAAAACGGAAGTTTACTCTTAATCCTATATGTTATTCAACACATGTTTGCTTATAATTTGCAGGGGTATAGCAGACTGCAAAACATGTGATTTGTTAGTGAAACTATCAGAGATAAATAAGGATAAATAATGATAAATAATGAACTAACTATTTGCTAGAGTGAAAATCACGAACCCACAATCTCAAAATCGATCATGACACCTTCTTTCGACCCAAAATCACTTATGGAACCTCTAAAATTCGCCTGGGATATGTTTTCTTTGTATTAGGGTTAGTGGGGTGCTTAAATAGGGTTAAAACTTACGTTTTCTCGCTGATATGACACTCCCTCACGTCACGGGACGCATATATGGGATTCGTCGCACGACGTGACGCGATATAGTTTCTGGAAAACGGTTTTCTTCATAACTTATTCGTTTCAACTCCGTTTTCTTCACCGTTTTCGCCTACGTCTTCGTAATTCAATTCTCTATCATCTCATATTCTGAAATATCCATTTCCATTCCATGAGACTCTTTCACTAAGCCCAAACATTCTCCTGTGTGCTGGTTTCTTTAACGTTTTAGCTCATTTTTGCTTCATCTGCACACGAACACCTATAAAACCACATACAACTAAGTACAAGCCAAAGAAACATACAAAAAAAAAATACAAATTAACTAAAACAAAGTACAATATACAAGGGAAAAGATGTGTGTTTCACACCACATCTTTAAACTATCATAACTATCTTGTATTTTTATTTAAAATTGTTAAATTTGTAAAAGAAACAATAAACTTTTATAATTTGATTAATCCTTTTATACAAGATAAATTACCAATGATTATGAATTTTTTTCATTATTTTCTGTAAAAGTCAGAAATTTTATTTGTGGGATTTTATTTTAATAAATTTGTATTTTTATATAATTTTCTACATTCTAAATACATACGATGTCCAAAAATTCCTAAAATTTTCCCAAAATAACCTAATATGACAATGAACATAATCATAACTTGAATTTCACAAAAAACAAGTTTATAAAATCAAAATCCCCAAATGATTGTACAACTTATTTCGCCAAAGAAAAGATTCAAACGAGACTGGTTAGAAGGTTTAACATCATATAACGAAGCTGATGAGATTGGGTTGGGTTAATACTAGTTGCGGGTTCAATCGGGTAGAGAAGAGAGACAGAGCACATGGATTACACGCGAGGGCGTGGTGTGGGTGCGTCATAGGCGCGTGGAAGCGCGTATGAGTTGTTTGAGTATGCTGTTTGTGTATAATTGGTCCTTGTACTTATAACTAATCTTAACTATCCATTAACACTCAAAACTAACTTCGTTTATTCGTTTCTTTTGTACAAACTAACGGTATTAACCTAGATAATTTATAAGATTAATATTTTTATCCGAAATTAATTATAATAATTAAATTAATACATGATATTTATTAAAATAATAAAAGATAACAAAAATTCGTATTTTTATTTATTACGTCTCGGATCCGGTTTACCAAACGAGTCGGGTCTCTAATATCCATTTTTTTACGGATGTTACACATGGCACGTTTTATCCGGAGACACATTTAAAAAAAACATCCTATACATATTACCTTTGGAAATATCTACTGTGACATCTAAAGATCATGAGAGAGAAGGAAACAAAATGGTGTGATTACTTGAAAATTGAAGGCTTGAATAAAGCTTTAACGGAAAAAAGTCAATGTCAGAAAACTCTTCGGGGAAGATGAAGTATAAAAAATGAAGAGAGAAAATGATCTCATTCATATTTGTCTAGTGTTTAATTTTAAAAATCTCATGTTAACACCCTTTAATTAAAGACAATTACAATTAAACCTTCAGGTTTTCTATTTGAATTTAAAACAACCTAAGGTTAATATCTCATTATAATATATCAATTATTAATCATAACTAGGTTTTAATGCTGCGCGCCGCGTTGTGGCGCGACAAAACTAAGTCATTGTAAAACTATTTATTGCGACTAAATACTTGGTTGTTATTAAAGCTGTGCTATTTAGTGTCTTATTTTTAAGTTGACAAGTGGAGTTTTCATACAACAGAGCCGTTGGTAGCAAGCGAGTTAGTAACTCCTGGCGATGGCGACTATTGCGATGTCTAAGCATCCACTAACCCAACAAATAAGGAATAAGAAATGTATAAATACAATCAGAAACACGTGTGAAAGAGGAGAAAAAGGAAGATGATGTGAAGTTATGTAAGCATAAAATGGGAAAAAAAAAAAGAAGACCCCATGATTTGAACTCGAGTCTCTTTAAAACACATACAACCACAAAACCACTCCACCATGATGAATAATCTAACTAACTTTGAAGAAAATGGATATATATACACACTTAAAAAGGGTATAGGGGAAAAAAGTCAACAAAGACAACCAATAAGGAAAGTTTACTATTCATTATGATGTGACAGCTACTATTCATTAACTTTGTTTTTTAATATATGTATAATATATGTATAATGTATAATATAATATATGTATAATTAATTAAATCAAGTCCGACCCATATTCATCCCACTTGTTTTTAGCCAGCCCATATTGACACAACTTGATTTGAGATGATCCATTTTTGTGCATCCGCTCACCAAAAACTCTGGATCCTTACTGGGATAAAACATAAACTTATATCTTAGGCTCACTTAAAACTATAAATCTTAAAGTTTATAACTTATAAGTCCATTAGGTATTAGCCCAATAATAGTAATATTGTAATAGTAATAGTAAATAGCTAAGGGCGGCAAAAAAATAGTTTACATTAGGCTAAATTGCATTTTTCATCCTTTATGTTTCAATGTTTCGACAGGCGCTGTCCTTTAATTTTAAAAATTAAACTCTATGTCTTTTATGTTTGTAATCATTAACGGACGGTGTCCTTTCAACTAAACCCAATTAACTTTTTGTTAAAACCCCTCTTTAAAATGACCATATGTGTTAATTTTTTTAGGGTAAATTACATTTTTCGTCCTTTATGTTTGTATTAGATTACAATGGATACCCTTTAACTTTAATAATTACAGTCACAGTCCTTTATTTGGAAAACTCATTACACATTTCGTCCTTTAGCACTAACCCAGTTTAAATTTCAAGTTAAGTTTGATCATGTGGACATCATGTGAGGGCATTTATGTCAAAAAGAAAATAACAAATACCATAAACATCTGCTCTTTAGAAGCAATGAAGCATTATGATTTTGATTTGTGTGGATTCAATCTTTCTTCATCAGTTCTTGCTAATCCATCATCAAATCAATATGATTGATCCCGTAAACATTAAATTCACACCTTCCTCCCTCTAAAGGACATAAACATATGGGTTTCCCCCAATCTGAAACACCACAAATCAAGAATTGAAAAAAAAAACCTTATGGATTTGAACATCTCAGGTCTTCAACCACTCTGCACTCATTTATAAAACCAAGCACCCAAGATTGAAACCATATCCTCTGAACTAAAAACCATATCTCTGAACTAAATTAATATTCAAGAACAAAGTGCGTTTATTTGGCTCAGATCTGCAAACATGAACAGCAAGAATATTCAAGAACAAAGCACCAAGCGGAAACTCGATTCCTGGGAAAGACGAGGATAATACAGAAAATTCATGTGTAGCAACTTACAGGAAACTTACCAATTTTAGTCAATAGTCAACCCTCAATAGAAAGCCCATCATCATATATAAAGTAAATCAGTGTTTTTCAATAATAATATCCCACCGTCGTTCATCTCAGTCAACCTCCGCCGGCAACCACCGGCAATGGCCACCGTGCGCCACCTCTGCCTCTTCACCTTCATCACTCTCATCTTATCAGTTCAATCCAGATTAATCCTCGAAGCATCTGCAACACCGCCGGAATATTCTGTGAACGGAGAATCTCCAACACCACCACCGTCCTCAAAGTCACCCGAATCGTCCTCAACCACCGCCGCCTGAGAGGATCCATCTCTCCATCGATCGGAACACTATCGGAGCTCAAAGATCGTTCGCTCCAACAACCACCTTGTGAACCAAATTCCGGTTCGAATTTCTAGTTGCCGGAGATAGAGTGAGAGAGAGGTGAGACGGGAGGTGACAGTAATTGTGGTGGTGGTGATGGGTTTGTGGTGGTGGCTGGTGAAGAAGAACAATAGGGGCATGTTTGGGTAAGCTTTTTGAAACAACTTATTGGCTTCTTGGCTTCTTGGAAAAGTCAAGATTTTGTGACTTATTGACTTATTGGCTTTTTCCCCTCACATACACCCTCTTTGCCAAACATCATTTTAGAGCTTATGACTTTTCAAAAAGCCAATAAGTCAATAAGTTGTTTCAAAAAGCTTACCCAAACATGCCCTAGGTAGGGTTTTATACTTTGTTTTTGTTATTTTTTAATTTATAAATATTAATATACTTTAAAATAAAATGATAGGGTAAAATGACTGAAATACCCTTATGTGCCTTGCATATGACCACACTTAACTGATAATTTTAGCTGGGTTAGTACTGAAGGACGAACGGTGTAATGAGTTTTCCAAATAAAGGACTGTGACTGTAATTATTAAAGTTAAAGGGTATCCATTGCAATCTGATACAAACATAAAGGACGAAAAATGTAATTTATCCTTTTTTTTATTAAAACTCCTTTCTCCATTTAAACCTTTGCACCACGTTTTCACCAATTCACTGCTCAAATACCTTCTTCTCATCTTCTTCAATGGTGGTTTGTAGAGAGAGAAACTTGTAAACAAAAAGACATTGCTTTTCGCCTTTTAATTCATGCGTGCAAGCTAAACCCACACTCTTTCGTCATCTTAACCGTTTCATCGTTATCTCTCACCATTCTTCTTCTTCATCCTTTCATTTCCTAATAAATCGGTTCCCATCATAATCTTTTCTTCATATTTTGTTGAATCCCCAATCTGGGTCGCATTCTTAATTGGGTAAATCGTCTGTTTCACGTTCTGGTTTGTCACATTTGCAGGTATTATTCATGTATGATTGTTGCACTCCAACTGTTTGTTCAAATGTGTAGCTGAAATTTTTGACTTTTTTTTACTTAATTGGATAATTTTATGTTGCAGATCAACTGTTTGTTCAAATGGTAGCTGAATTTTTTTTTTTTACTAAATTGGATTATTTTGATTGTTGCAGACCAACTTTTTGTTCAATTGTCTAGCTGAATTTTGAATTTTTTGATATACTTTTATAATTGAATAACATTAGTATCGAAAATTTTATTTTATTTTTCTTAATTTGATAATGTTAGAATCAATTTAAACATCTTTTTCCGATCTGGGTTGTGAAATTTGCAGGTTTTTTTGTCATGTATGGTTGTTGCATACCAACTGTTTGATCAATTGTGTAGCTGAAATTTTAGGTTTTCTTTAGCGTATTGCACATATGGTCCCAGTTGTTAAAGAGTTTTACAAAGAGGGGTTTTAACTTAAAAAGTTAACTGGGTTTAGCCGAAAGGACACTGCCCATTAATGATTGCAAACATAAAGGACATAGATTGTAATTTTTAAAGTTAAAGTATAGCGCCTGTCAAAACATTGAAACATAAAGGACGAAAAGTGCAATTTAGCCTTTACATTATCTATTGTTAAAGCCTAAGGGGCACGTTTTTCCGGACTCAGACAGAACACCTGAATTCTTAGGACCGGCCCTTTCATCCTACTACTTCTAATTTTTTTCAGATCTGTTAGGAATGCAAATGCCTAAATTGCATTCACAATCTCAGAAATTGTTTGTGATTTGAATTTAGTACTTGTAGCTTGTAAGAAAGATGTTGCATTATAAGGCCATCCGTAGTCATAACGCCCCTTTGTGGGCGTTATGCGACACGTGGCGCGCCACGTCAGCGTGTGGGCGTTATGGGGCCTTATGCATTTAAGCCCGTAGTCATAACGCCCCTACCTCATCATTACCCAATTAATTAATAAACCCTTAAATTATAGATATATATGTATATATATATGTCTTTGTGAGTGGAGGGAAAACAAACAACAAACATCACGCCGCTATGGAGGTCGCGCCCCTCTCTTCTTTCTCCTTCATGGCGCCCCTCGTTTTGGTGTGCCCGGCGCCATGCCGGCGCCATGACCGGGCATACCGCCCCACTACGCAAGACCTAACTGAAAACTTTTCTGACTTGTCCATTTTTTCTGCCTGAATTTTGTCAATTAGATGATGATGCATGCAGTCCATCATTGTTGCATTATAACTGAAAACTTAAGTTCTGAATTCAGTCAATTAGGGGTAGGGTGGGGGCCATTTTAGTATAGTTAAAGGGTCAAGTGTAAATTTGGTAAACCTTCATTTTGTTCACCACATTATAATAACTAGATGTCCATTGTCGGCAATGGGGTATACTATTGTAATTTAGTGCTAAGTCAACCTTTTGCTTTCACATTTCCAATCTTGACTAGCATGTGCATTGATACTTTCAACTCTTACCACTTATTAATATTATCTCATCTGATTCCATCTAAAAAAATACTTTAATAATAAGATGAAACAAATATAAAGGTTTGAGGTAATATAAACAAATAATTTCACTGTATTTGCTTGATCAAAGTTAACTTTAGCATTCAAGACACCAACTGCGCCGGAAGCAATTCCATCTATAAATCTGTTGATTGTTTCTTCTAGCGTAATCCATAACTCGAAGAAGCATGTACTTTTCCACAACTCTTATATTACTCCTTACCGTATTGGATATTCTTGTTTATTATTTACAGAAACTACAAGAGCAAGACAATGGCGAGCAGAAAATTTCAGCCTCATCGTCAATATTGGATAAAAGGATTATGCCCCAAGAAGACAATGGGGAGCTGAAAAGTTCAGCCTCGACGTCATCTTTGGATAAAATGATTATGCCCCAAGAAGACAATGGTGAGCAGAAAAGTTCAGCCTCGTCGACATCATTGGATATACGATCCATGCACGAAGAAGACGATGGTGAGAGGAAGGATCCATCCTTGTCATCATCATCACTTTATAAACAGTGTCAAGTTTTTTCACTTGCTGAAATCAAATTGGCAACAAATGATTTTGATGATGCTTTTGTAATTGGAAAAGGTGGGTTTGGTCAGGTATACAAGGGTAAAATCGACTTTGGGGCAAGTACAGATGTTGCCATCAAGAGGTTAGATTGCAATTCCAATCAAGGGGCAACCGAGTTCTATGCAGAGGTTAAAATGCTTTCCAACATTCGCCATAGTCATATTGTCTCTTTACTAGGATATTGTGAAACAGATATGATCCTTGTTTATGAATACATGCCCAATGGAAGTCTTGAGGATCATTTGCACAAAAAAAGAGCTAATACAAGCAGTTATTCTCCACTGACATGGATTCAAAGACTCAATATTTGCATAGATGCTGCTCGTGGATTGGACTACCTCCATACTGGTACAGGTGTCCAGCATCGGGTCATCCATCGTGATGTTAAAAGCTCTAATATCTTGCTGGATGAGAACTTGGCAAGTAAGATTGCAGACTTTGGGTTGTCTAGAATTACTCCAGCATCTCAGTCAGGTGCTACCACTAATGTTTATACGGGTCAGATCGTAAGTACATTTGGTTACATGGATGCTGAATATTTCTTAACTCACAGACTTACAAGAAAATCTGATGTGTATGCATTTGGTGTGGTCTTGTTGGAAGTGTTATGTGGTAGGCCTGCCCTGGATTTTTCATTGGATGAGGAACAGCACAGCCTAGCTGGATGGGCCAAACACTGCATCAAAAGAGGTAATCTAAGTCGGATTGTTGATCCCAGTCTGAAGGGACAAGTCTCGGCTAAATGCCTAAAGAATTTTGGGCAAATTGCATATGAATGCCTCCATAGTTCTTCAAAGGATCGACCAACGATGACTGTGATTCTGGGTAGGCTTGAGTTGGTGCTAACATGGACAATGCAGAGTGTGGAGAGGGCTAGTAATAGGAAATACCTTGGATGGTCACTATTCTTAACCAAAGCTCCATGTAAGTTTGATTATTTTTTGTTCTCAGCTTTATGTCGCTTGTATTTAAATCCATATGTGTTAAGCAGGGAGTGTGATATCTGATAGAAAGACAGGCAGCCATGATAGGGGTGGTATTGCAACTGCTTCTCAGCGGGTGGTGTCGCCTAGTGGGGACGCAACACCACTGATCTTCAAGGAGTTCACATATTCTGACTTACAGAAAGCCACGCGTAACTTTCAGCACGATTGCTTTCTTGGAGAGGGTTTTTTTGGGAAGGTTTTCAAAGGGTGGTTGGACAGGGTAACATACACCCCACAGAAGGCTGGCAATGGGCTTCCTGTTGCTATTAAGAAATTAAATCCTGAAACTATACAAGGATTCGAAGTGTGGCAGGTTTGCTTGTTTCTCTGTCTGTCACTTTTGTTATTTTCAGTCTTGCATTGACATATGTTGCAAAAGGCATGCATGAATTATTGAACATCTTCTAATTATACTTGGGTTATTCACTTGTATGTTCTTTATTACAGGCTATAAATTCTTATACGGTCATTTTTCAGTAAATGAAATAGGTTTCTTTGTATATGATGACGTATATATTTAACCGTTAAAGATGAGGACTTTGAAGACAACTATGATGACCATTAAAGTTTCCTGACCTTTGGGAAAAATTGAGCTTGTGAATTCTTATGTGTTTTTTTATTTATTTATTTTGTTTTATTTTTATTTTTTTGTGACAGACAGAAGTGACTCTCTTGGGAAGGCTTAAACACCCAAATGTTGTTAAACTCTTAGGATATTGCCAGGAAAATATGGAGCTGCTTCTTGTTTATGAATTCATGCAAGGGGGAAGCTTAGAGGATCGTCTTTTCAGAAGTAACTACTTATATACATCAACAAATACGAAAATGTTGTATCTTTTAGATTTATAAACAATATATATTTTTAATTATGCAGAAGGTGTAGATGCACTACCATGGTCTACGATGATTAAAATAGCCATAGGTGCAGCTCAAGGCATGGCTTTCTTGCATTCAGTAAATGTTATTTACAGGGACATGAAAGCCTCAAATATATTGTTAGATGAGGTAAGCAAAAAAACTATATAACTTTACTTTAAACATGTATATATTACTACTGATTATGAATGCACCTCCAATGATTTTGATGTTTTAGGTTCAGTCATTTTATTACAGATTTTATACATTGTATTTTCAGGATTATAATGCAAAGGTGTCAGATTTTGGGTTAGCAAAGGTAGGTCCATCCGATGGAATGACTCATGTGTCAACCCGTGTAGTGGGCACCTACGGTTATGCAGTATCTGGCTACTGGTTAGTTCTCTTTTTTTTGGATTAAACTAATTGCATTCCTTCAAATTCTATAGCCCTTTGAATGTAATTAGAGGGTTTTCACTAAAACTTATGAAATAGTTTGTGTGATCATAAGATAGTAACAAAGTTTCATAATTGTTTCACTTTGATCACTTTCATATTATTCCACTATTGTGAAGTTTTCAATGATCGGTTAAACTAAACTGATCACAAGGAACTGATATGTAGTTACTTTTTCACACAATTTAAACAGTTACTAAGAATTTATAAAAAAATGGAATGGTGTGAAACTTGAGTGATCTACATGGCACATAGTAATGAAACTTGGTTATTTTTTAGACACATTTTTCCTTAGATTAAGAATTAGATAAGTTTTTCGGAAATGGTTACTATGATACACAAAGCTTAAATCTTTATGAAATAGTAACAGATACTCTTCTTCTTCGGTTTTAATTTTTACATGGTTTATAAATTATAACGGTGGCGTTGCTTTGCAATTACAGGCCACTTTTATGTCAAGAGTGATGTTTATGGTTTTGGAGTGGTAATGCTCGAGATTATAACAGGGTTACGAGCTCTTGACCGCAATCGACAAGGCGCAAAAGTGAACTTGGTGGAATGGGCTAGGCCTTTCTTGACAGATAAGAGAATACACAAATTATGGATCCTCGATTGGGAAAAAATTACCCTGCAAAAGCCGCTCGTAAAGCTGCTGAGCTCATCGTAAGTTGCCTTAAACATGATCCCAAGAGCCGGCCTTCTATGGAGGAAATAGTGTCGTGTTTGCAAGATATTAATGCTATCAGTTTGAAACCAAGAAAGTAAAAAGGCTAACCCTATCTGTCATTGAACCTACAAGTAATTGCCATCATCAAGACCAGGGGCGGATTTAGTATGTAAAGACCGGGTTCCCAGGAACCCAGTCTTTTCGGAAAAAAACGTTTTTTTGTAGTGTAAATCTTGTATGATTTGGAAAAAAACGTTTTTTTTAGTGTAAACCTTGTATGATTTGGAAAAAGGAACCCAGTGATTTCTCCGGCTGGATCCGCCACTGATCAAGACCACCAGTTCTGAAATAAGAATGAAATAGGTATAGGAGTATATAGAGAATGGAATCCCTCTTCTTTCTCTCCGTTTCTTTCCAATTTAAAAGGATGGATTTTAGCTTAAAAACTGCTTCCTTTCTTTTCTCTTCTCTTCCTTTGTCTCCATTTAAAAAAAAAGGCTCTGGAATACAACTTTTCCTTACTTCCTTCCAAATCCTTTCTCTTCTCTATATAAATGAAACTCGGGAACACAGTGTAAGTTCATGTTTGTTCCTAAAGCTAGTCATTGAGAAATTGCAATTCTTATTCCATGTATCTGTAAAGTACATAATTTCAACATGTACATAAAGAGTTCGAACTTACGTAGAGCTTTGGTTAGAATAATCTTATTTAAGGTTATTTCTAGTTTCTACTTAACTATGACAAATGTGTGTTTCAATATCCATCAATGTCTATACTTTATGCATAAACTCCATTCAATTAGTTTGTTCATCTTGAATTGTGAAATCATCACTTAACAAGGTTAACACATATCTTAACTACGACATTGTTGCTATTACGATACATTAATTGGGCCTTTATTTGTGTAAACACATCCTTATAATAGATGAACTTACTATGTTTGTAGGAAGATCAAAAACAATACTAGACATGACATACTATTTATAGGAACCATCAGGAATTGATAAGTAATGGTGAATGACCATAAATTGTCCAAATATGGAAATCTCAATCAACAATATCTAAAATATATAAATTATAGCTATTATTAGCTATAATTATAGCTATTATTAGCTATAATTATAGCTATTATTACCTTTAAAAAAAGAACCACAAAAGTTTCCATGAATGGAAGCCTGAGTTTCAAAATCGACCACAATCGTCATTACACACAACCAACCACCATATGTAATATGTTCCAAGTTAGACTTCAAATACATCCATATTTACTATTTATAGTACAAACCTAAAATATCAAAGGTTACCAAAAATAGAACCTCTAGTTGAAAAATCGACAAAAGTGTTAACGTATGTAGCACAATTACACAATTAACAACTTTAAAGCCTAATTAATTAAAATTTATATTGAATTAACTAATGAAAATAAAAATTATAATAATTGATAAAAACTAAAGAGAAATAGAGATAAACTTCATTCAAAATCACTTCACAATATTCAACATTACAATATATAGAGATAAACATAACCATAACCATAACCATAAACCCTAAAACCCATAAGTAATGGGTTGGGCCTAAAATGTCTAGTTTATAACACTCACCCTCAGACATTTAGAATTATACACAGTTTAACAACATACTTCAGGATGATGTTAAATAGGTACTTCAGGACCTGAATAAATAAACTGATACTACTGGATCAGCTATGCTGCCTCATTAAAAACCTTACTAAGAAAACCCAGTGGGACAAAACTTAGTTAAGGGAAAAAGAGTACAGCGTGTATAATACTCCCCCTGAATTCAACAAACATCTTTCAATCTACGAATACCGATCTTGTGTGATAGCTGCTCGAAACTGCTTCTAGGTAAAGATTTCGTGAACAGGTCAGCTAGATTTTCACTTGACTTAATCTGGCGAACATCAATTTCCCCTTCCTTTTGCAAGTCATATGTTGAGAAAATTTTTGGTGAGATGTGCTTTGTTCGATCACCCTTGATATAACCTTCTCTGATCTGAGCTATGCAAGCAGCGTTGTCTTCATAAATAATTGTCGGCTCCTTCTTGATCTGTTCTAATCCGCATGCTTCTTGTATGTGATTAATCATTGATCTCAACCACACGCATTCTCGACCAGCATCATATAGTGCTATCAATTCGGCATGATTTGATGATGTTGCTGTAAGTGTTTGCTTAGTTGACTTCCAAGAAATTGTTGTGCCGCCGTATGTGAATACATAACCTGTCTGAGATTTTGCTTTGTGAGGATCTGATAGATATCCGGCATCCGCATACCCAACAAGCTGGGACTTTTGATCTTTCTGATAGAAAAGACCTAAATCTTGTGTCCCGCAAATATACCGGAATATATGTTTTACGCCATTCCAGTGTCTACGTGTTGGATTCGAACTGTATCTCGCTAGTACATGTACTGCAAATGCAATGTCAGGTCTTGTGTTATTTGCGAGATACATAAGGGCACCGATCGCGCTTAAGTACGGTACTTCTGGACCAAGTATTTCTTCGCCTTCTTCTTGAGGGCGATAAGGATCCTTGTGTGGATCTAGCGGTCGGACAACCATAGGTACGCTAAACGGATGTGCTTTATCCATATTGAAACGTACTAGCATCTTCTGGATGTAGTTTGATTGATGGAAAAATGTGCCATTTCACAAATACTCAAATTGTAGTCCGATGCATAATTTCGTCATACCAAGATCTTTCATTTCAAATTCCTTCTTTAACAACTGAGCAACTTTCTCTATCTCTTCAGGAGATCCGATGATGTTGATATCATCAACATAGACTGCTATTATAGTGAAATTTGAGAGTGGTCGTTTTATAAAGACACATGGACTGATTACATCAGACTTGTATCCTTCCTTTTCAAGATATTCACTAAGTCGATTGTACCACATACGACCAGATTGTTTGAGACCATATAAAGATCTCTGGAGCTTTATAGAACACATTTCTCGAGGTGTTGATTTTAATGCTTCAGTCAATTTTAATCCTTTAGGGATTTTCATGTAGATGTCATTTTCAAGTGTCCCGTATAAGTATGCGGTGACGACATCCATTAGTCTCATATGAAGTCCTTCAGAGATTATGAGGCCGATTAGGAACCTAAGGGTTATCGCATCTACTACAGGGGAATACGTTTCCTCATAATCAACTCCTGGGATTTGGGAAAACCCTTGTGCTACAAGTCGAGCCTTATATCGTACAATCTCATTCTTTTCATTTCTCTTTATTGCAAACACCCATTTATAACCTACTGGTTTGACGTCTATGGGCGTTCGGACTACAGGTCCGAAAACATGTCGCTTTTCGAGCGAATTTAGTTAGGCATTTATGGCTTCTTGCCATCTTGGCCAATCATTTCTGTGCATGCACTCTTCTAAAGTTTTAGGTACGTAATCATTTTCATTGATTACATCCGTTGCTATAGCATATGCGAATATATCATCAACACGTGTTTTATTCCGGTTCCACATTGTACTATCTTGTACATAATTAATAGAGATCTCATTTTCGTTCGGTACCGGTGTTTCTTCTGAAACTTCATTTTCCTCTGGATTCATAGTTGTCTCTTCTGGGACATTTACCTCTACCGGGGTTTCACTTATAATCTTTTGTGAGTTTACACCAACTGTGTTACTTTGCTCTTTTCGTTTCCGTGGGTTTTTGTCTTTGGAACCGATTGGTCTCCCACGCTTTCGTTGTATAGTAATCGCTTCTGGGATTACTTCAATTCGAGCAGGTGCATTTGATGCTGGTACATGTGACTTTGTCACTCTATTCGTGTATGTGAATGCATCTGGTAATTCATTCGCTATTCTTTGCAAATGTATAATCTTTTGGACTTCATATTCACATTGACCACTTCGGGGGTCGAGATTTGATAGCGATGATGCATTCCACGTTATTTCTTGTGTTACCAGTCTTTCTTTGTCCTTGTCTCCCCCTAAGACTGGGAACATTGTTTCATCAAAATGACAGTCAACATACCGTGCTGTAAACATGTCTCTCGTCATTGGTTCTAAATATTTAATTATGGACGGGGAGTTAAAACCAATATAGATACCCAGTCTTCTTTGGGATCTCATTGTAGTACGTTGTGGTGGCGGTATTGGTACGTATACCGCACAACCAAAAATTCTAAGGTGGGACAAACTTGGTTCTCGTCCGGAGACCAGTTGCAATGGGGAGTATTCATGATCAGCAGTTGGTCTCAATCTAATCAGTGCAGCGGCATGCAAAATAGCATGACCCCATGCAGAAGATGGTAATTTACATCTCATTAAGAGTGGTCTAGCGATTATTTGTAATTTTTTAATCAGAGATTTAGCTAAACCGTTTTGTGTGTGAACATGAGGTACTGAATGTTCAACATTGGTCCCAATTGACATACAATAGTCATTAAAAGCTTGAGATGTGAACTTTCCCGCATTATCCATCCGGATGTTTTTAATTTGATTATCCGGGAAATTTGCTCTCAATTGTATGATTTGAGCTAAAAGTCGGGCAAATGCTACATTTCGAGTAGCTAAAAGGCTCACGTGTGACCACCTTGAGGATGCGTCAATTAAGACCAAGAAATAGCGGAATGGTCCACACGGAGGATGAATGGGCCCACAAATATCCCCTTGGATTCTTTCTAAAAATGATGGGGTTTCATGTATCAATTTAGTTTGTGAGGGCCGAGTTATAAGTTTGCCCAGAGAGCATGCTGCACATGATAAGTCTTGTGGTAGCAAAACTTTTAAGTTTTTGAGAGGGTGCCCGGTTGCACTTTTGATTATTCGTCTCATCATTATGCTACCAGGGTGACCTAGACGGTCATGCCATATATTGAATGTGTCTTTATCTAACAACTTTTGGTTACTCACCATGTATGATTCGATAGGATTGATATTAGTACAATATAATCCAGAGGATAAGGCTTCTAATTGTTCAACAATTGTTTCTTTGCCATTTTTATTTGAAGTAATTTGAAGATATTCAATATTATTTTCAGATATTGTTTTTAGGTGGTAACCGTTTTTTCGAATATATTTAAAGCTGAGTAAATTTCTTCTGGATTTACTAGAATATAATGCATTATCAATAGTTAATTGGGTACCCGAAGATAATGTTATTTGTGCTCTGCCGGAGCCTTCTATAAGGTTACTGGCACCAGATATAGTACTAATCGATGTCTCTGCCGGAGACAACTCAGAGAAAAATTTCATATCTTTGAGAATAGTGTTAGTACTACCGCTATCTACCAGACATTCATCACCAATAATAGCTCTACTGGAGCTATTATACATATTTCTTCAGGATTATGAAGGACTGAAGATTTATTCAAGATGTGTTATGGTCTGCGGATTGTGGCACTGCTACCCGTTGCAAGTTACAGCAACGATTTGATATGATGGCCGGTAAATCTCAGCGGAGAGTCTCGTGCTGATGACGTGATAAAAACTAAAGAGAAATAGAGATAAACTTAATTCAAAATCACTTCACAATATTCAACATTACAATATATAGAGATAAACATAACCATAAACCCTAAAACCCATAAGTAATGGGTTGGGCCTAAAATGTCTGGTTTATAACAATAATATCATTTTTTGAACATTACTATTATTTGTATTAATATCCTTTTTATTTTGACAAAAATCTCATTATTATTTTCAAAACCTATTTTAATTGAATTTTTATATTAAAATTAATAATCAAAGACTATCCTAATCCTAAATTAGCTAATCAAAACCAGTCCCACCTATAATTTTTAGGCAAAATAGATTTTAATAATCTCACAATTAGGTGATTGACCAATAATAATCTCACCTTCAAATATCGGTTTTGATTAGCTAATTTAGGATTAGGATAGTTAAGTTTTTTTACGAATTTCAAACCGGTGTATTGAGGCTTTTGATCAGAACGAGGATACGAGTCGATTGATGTAAAACTTACCTCAAACGGTACTTCAAACGACAAAAACAGTGCTTCAATTTGTGTTTTTAACTTCCAATTAACAAAAATTAAGTCGTTTGGAACACCATTTCGATGTAAGTTTTACATCAATCGACTCGTGTACTCATTCTGATCAAAAGCCATAAAACATCATGTTGAAATTCGGAAAAAAAAAACTTGACGGAGTTAAGTTTTTTTAACGGGGGTCCAATGAGATTTTTTTTAAAGTGAGACTATGAGTGGTGATATTTGAAGGTGAAATTAGTATTGGCCAACCACCTAAAGGTGGCATTATTAAAATCCAATATCCTAAAATTTTATAACAGTTTCAGCCATTATTATTGGTTTTGTGATAAAACTTAATTAAAAAGCCACTAGAGTTGTAAACAAACACAATCCTTCATCCTCGTCACAACACAACACCGCCACCTCATTAAACCCCTAATACAAACCAACCTCCCCATCCTCATCCCCCACAAACCCACAAAATTCCCTGCTCTCCTAACCCTCTCTCGTTACGATATCATTCGTTAAAACACGTAAAACATGCAAACCAAAAACAATTTTCATACAGATTAAAAATCTGATTTTGTGTGAGTCATAACTTGATCATATGAGACTAAGTTAGGTTGGTTATTGAGTCCAAGATGTTTAACTAAGAGTCCAGATTTCATATATCAAGTTTCATAATTTTTCAATAAGTCTAAGTTAATGTTTTTGAATGTACAAAACGTGTATTAAAAGTTAAAACTAATTTTGAAACAGAAACTTTGGGTAGCCGTACAAGAGTCATAACTCACTCAATATAAGTCTAGACGACCTGAAATTTATATAGGACATTTTCCTAGGAGTCCTTGAAATTTAGCAACTGGTTTTGCGTTTTTTGAATTGTTAATGATTTTTGGGGTAAACTGTTGCGGGAAAAACACTTATACTATCTTTCAATGTTGTACGATTTTTCATAATTTTTCTACAAACTTTTACAACAAAATAAAAATATTTTTGAGTCTCAGAAATAAGCCTCGAAATGAACCGAACGAACATGAACAAAGGCATGTTCATGTTTATTCATTTAACTTTAACCGAACACGAACACGGACATATAACCGAACACATTCTTTGTTCATGTTCGTTTATTAAGAAAATGAACATGCCCGTTTTCGTTTATGTTCGTTCATTTAAAACCAAAACGAATAGTTCACGAACACAAATGGACATAAACAAACAAACTTAAATGACCATAATTTAACAAACAATAAATAACACAAATGAACATAATTGAAGAAACATAAATGAACATAAGCTATTAAACGAAACGAACATAAAGTAATATTTTATATAAATTAGTGGTTAGTTACAATAAATCCTATTGGAAAACCATTTTTTATCATTAGAAAGATCAACTAACAATTAGTTATAGTAATATAAGGCTATGGGGTATACTTTCACGCCCCTTAACTGCACGTAGGCACCACATCACCTACTTGACCCTCTTTCACTTCACCTCATACCAAGGAAATGGTTTAACCCCATTAACGCCCCTTAAATTAATTAAAATACATATATATATAGCATGTTGTTGTGTGTGTGCAAATTTTGCAATGTTTGATTCCCTCCCCCTCTCTCCTAGTTAACTTCTTATCATGTGAAGCTTTTAATGCCTCTTAACACCCTTCAGGAGCGCTTTAACATGTGTTAACGGATGCCAACTAGGATTAACACCTATGGGTGTTAGAGTATACCATGTGGCCTAAGTAGTTAGAAAGTTCCTTTTTATGTTTAATATTTATATAAATATCATGGTTGCAAAAGTCGTTAGGCGCTCCCTAGTCGGTCGACCGGGGAGTTGAGAGTACTCGGTCTAGGCGGAGAGTACTCGGGGAGTACCCGGACATGTTAAATTATAAAGAAATTACTTTTTGGAGATTAAATATATGTCAAATAACATAAATTTACTAATATTTATAACAAAATATGTGAAAATGATATTCATTCCTTAACATGATAGGCATAGAAATTATGTTTTATTATTATTTAAGTCAAACTAGGCCCGAGTTGACCTACTAGATCCAATTCTGGCCAAGGTTGACCGCGTTTGACCGACTCCGAGTAATTAGGCGGAGTCGAAGAAAGTCGCCTCGGCAGCCTACCTTGTAGCGACTACTCGGGGAGTACTCGGTCTTGGAAACCTTGTTTTACAACCATGATAAATATAACTACTTATGCATTTAAATTGAAACGAACAGAAACGAAAGAACATAAATAAATGTAAATAAACGACCATAAATGAACACAAATGAACGAACATAAACAGACGTTTGCGAGCATAAATGAATGAACAAAACATGTGTTCGTGCTCGTTCATTTAATTAAATGAACAAAAAATCATGATCATGTTCGCTAGTTTAATAAATAAACGAACTTCCCGCCGAATAAGTTCACGAACAATTCATGAACGTTCGATTCGTTTACAGGCCTACTCAGAAACCCACAGAAACATGTCGTAAAAGTTTCTTAGTTTAATTCGTTTATTTAGTATTTTAATAAAATCAGTGAAAACACCTCAGAATCTGACTTGAAACTCGAAGCACAAACGTACATGTCCTCAAAACCGCATCGCGATTTCGTTTTGCTTTTGTATAAAGTGATGTTGCTTACCCTTTTTCGTTAATTTAATGATATAATAAGATGATTTTAAAATTCTGAATATATCATTGCAACATACTTATTTTTAAGGAAACTTACAAAAATAACCATTAAACTATTTTCAAATTTGGCAATCTCACACGTCCTTGGAGCGGAGCATCAAGTATGGGATGCGTCTATATGCAGATCTCTCAAACACCCAATAAAAAAGGACATGTGTCGTTTCAAATGTTGCAGGTGCCCAGACGCATCCCATGCTCCTCCAGATGCATCCCATGCACCCTCCAGACGCATTTCATGCTTTCCAGACGCATCTCATGCTCCTTTTGAAAGTCATGGTGGCCGTGTGTCCATTTTTATTGGATTTCAATCCAAAGACGCATCCCCTACTTAAAAGACGCATCCTGCGCATGATGCGCCGCTCCAAGAACGCGTGAGGTTGCCAAATTTGAAAATAGTTTTAGTCAATGGTTATTTTTGTAATTTTCCTTTATTTTCATCTAAGATTCAATATTAGTTTTATTTGAATGTGTCAAATATAACATATTTTTTGTTCGTTGTAGTTACGAAACTGAACTCATACTGATCGAACAAAATGAGTGAAGATCCCTATCTTAGTGTTTATGTTTTTCAATTGGGTTTTCTAATGGAGACTCAAGTTCAATTTCCACTGTGTCATATTAGGGTGGATATAGGTAATGAAGGATTTGAACTAGGCCTTGTGTGAGGTTGTCAGTTTAATTCCCGAGCCCAACCGGGTTTTCGTCCCACCGTGTGTTACGCAAAGAGTTCTGCTCTTGTGGTGGCACAACGACTGTCAAGTGGCAGTCGGTGGTATGGTTTCCCAGGAGAACACCCAAAAAAACCAAACTTTGAAGCCAGCGTGAGCCCGGTTAAGACAACATAGTCTAGCCAAAGTAGGGAAATACGGGACTCTCCGATTTGTAGAGTGTGTTAACCTTATACATGAAGTTCACCGTTTAAAAAGAAAGAGTTAAATGTCATTTTAGTCCCTGTGGTTGGGCCATTTTGTCAGTTTAGTCCAAATGTTTCATTTTTCACCTGTGAGTCCAAAAAGGTTTCACCGTTGCCACTTTAGGTCACTGGGTTAGGGATGAGCATTTGGTATCAAATCCCGATCCTGATTCCGAAAATACCGTACCGAATTTTTTCGGTACCGGAAACAGTATCCACTTTGTGGCATTTTCGGTATCCGTATTTTCGGGATCGGTACCGGTTCGGTACGGTACGGTACTAGTAAAATACCGAATTTTACCTTCAAACACCGCTACCGTACCGATACCCTTGTAACGTACCGACATATTTCGGTATCGATACCCAGTTTTGGCGAAATTCGGGATCGGGACTTTCGGGATTGGGACGGTATCGGGACGGGATCGGGATTTGCTCATCCCTACACTGGGTTAACTTCATTCATTTTTTATGTTAACTGCAACAACCCGTACGTTCGTGCGTTGTTACCACTCGCAATACTTGTTACGCCTAGCACCAGTGATTCGGATCATAATGTAGCTATATCGCATACATCGCTATTTCGCAGTATTTTCGCATATTACGCATAGTTTATCGCTATAACACATCACATCGCACGTACTAACACTCACGATGACGTTGAGTGAGGACCTATTCTACCTTCCTCGATAGCCGTGATGTGTCGCAACGCATATTCGAAACGCACAACTCGATTATCGCAACGCAGAGTTTGAAATGTGGATATTTATACGACCCTTTGTGACTAATTATAATAGATATATGAATGTGGGTAGGAAAATGTGTAACCAAACTATCAAAGAGCTTAAAGAACAAAACGAAACATCGAAACGCAACACGCCGGAGACCACCGATCGAGTGACTGATCGATCGAGTGGCCACCCGATCAGATTACCACCCGATCGGATTGCCACCCGATCGTACAGCCACCCAATCGGATTGCCATCCGATCCGTTGCACTTCATCTCCTTCACACCACTTCACCTATAAATAGCACTTGTCACATCACTTGAACAATGATGTGAAAGCTCCCACTCGACCAGCACGCTTTGGGGCTATTTTCTCTCAATTTCTCGCGATTCTTGTAAGTTTTCAACTCAAATCTTGTACTTCTTTGATCTACACACACTTTTTCACTTTTTTTTACCTTTGAATCTCAACTTTCAATCGTGAAATCAACAGATTTGAGGTGTTCTAGGGTGATGTCATCATGGAGTTCTTATGAACTTCAAACTTTTCCACCAAGAACAACTCAAATCTGAAGGATTTCCACAAGATTAAACAATGTTTTCGCATAGATCTACACATATTCATGGTTAAAGGATTGACGAATGGTTTTCCAGCTTTCTTTTAACTCTTTTACACTCAATGCACTCAAACCCGATGGAATCAGAGCTAGTTCTGATCTTCTACCCATTCTTGGTGATGTATCGGTTCCAGATCTGAATTCTATCCAAGAGGTATTGACCTCAGGTTTGAACATGAACTACCGACTCGAACCGTGAACCGGTCGGACTAGGGTGATTCCTGTTCGGTCGGGTCGCTTGGGCCAGATCGAGGGTTCTGATTGTTCAAGCAGGTTATCAACATACCTCGTTCAAACACTTCAAAATTTCAAATGAGTCAAGTGTCAAGACGAATGGGTAGTCGGGACGGGTTGCCATCCGATCGGATTGCCATCCGATCGACCAGCCATCCGGTCGGGTTGCACTTGGGTCCCACACTTAGACTATTAAAAGTTTAGAACGTCTAATGGATTGGCACCCGATCGAGTTGCCACTCGATCCATCCGACCATGAGATGTTTTGAACTTCAACATTTAACATTTTTCAACAGGTTTAATACAAATGGATTGCCACCCGATCGGATAGCTATCCGATCGAGTGACCGTCCTACTGTGAACTTGTTCCCAACCTAAGAGGTCTCGCCAATCGGATTGATGCCCGATCGAACGGTGATGTGCGATAAAGTGTTATATATATTAGGTGTATATTTTAAGCCCCTTTAACACTTATTTTTAGCCAAGTTTTAAATTTATAAAACACGATATTTTACTAACACTAAACACACATATGGGCAAGTGCACCCATCGTGAGCGTAGTATAGCGTTGGTAAGATACCGAGGTTGTCCAAGGACACAAGAGCTTTTAGTACCGGTTTATCCTCAACGTCTAATCAAAATAAAAAGTTTAGAAAAAGGTTTTAAACTAAAAAAAATAAAACTAACTAGAATGCTGAAAATAAAATAAAAAGAAAAAACAGATAGACAAGATGAATCACTTGGTTCCGACTCGTATCTAGTATAACCTTTGATTATTTCCGCACTTTTGCACATAATTAAGAGATTATCTTAGTTATTGTAGTAGGCCCCTCTTTTGAAGGTGACGTTACCCTCACCCCAGTAGTTTGAGTCAGCAAGGATACAATCCTAAAAGGGTGGATTATTGGAAGATAATGAATTAAGTTATTAATGCAATATTATGGTAGGCCCCGCTTTTGGCGGTGACGTTACCCTCGGCTAAGTAGTCCGAGTCAGCAGGGATACAGTCCTAAATAGCCGGGTTATAGTATTAATAGTAGTTAACTTATGAGGGGATCAAAGAGTTTAGACCCCCGCCATCCAATACCGTGAAGTATTGAAGGAGGTCCTACGAAATTTGACCCAGGTCCATTGCAGGACCTCTAAACGCTGAACAATGGCAAGACCTTTACCAAACCATTCCCTTAACCCCCGACCAGGTAGCCAACATACCTCCATATAGACCGTGGAGATATGAATGGTGAAAATCTTTTATTTTATATAGACAGTAAAATAATGCCAAGACACCACGGACAAACGATAAGGAAAGATCACCTTCAACATAAGTAACTAGTTATTAAAGTCATTAATACAAAACCAAATAAAAAGTGCAAAAGATTAGAAATAAAAAGTATTATACTAGACACTTTGTCTTCACCAAGTGATGTAAGAGACTTAGGCAAACATGGCCTTGATTGTCAAGAACTCTTACGATCAATCTTGGATCCCGAGACGACTCACACACTCTACGATGGACAATGGATGATGGTGGTGGATGATGGTGTTGTGATGGTGGTGGGTGGTGGATGAAGTGTGAGAGAGGTGGTGTGCCAAGGGATGAGTTGAAATGAAACCAAGCACTCCTATTTATAGGCTGAACAGAGGGCTGGGCACGGCCCCGTGTCCGCTGAGCACGGCCCCGTGCCTGTCTGACACTCTCTCTCCTCATTAATTGTAATTCGCAATTACAATTAATGCGCCTGCTGTACTTTCGCCACGCCCCCGTGTTCACTGGGCACGGCCCCGTGGTGGGCAATAGAAGCTTCTATAGGTTTGTCTTTTCTGCTGCTTCTTGGGCACGGCCCCGTGCTGGCTGAGCACGGGGCGTGTTCAGTTTTCTGCCTTCTCTATTTTGCTTGGGAAGATGCCGTTGAGGGGTCGGGCAATCCACTTATGTTCCTTTTCTTGTATTTATGTTGGATTTAGCTGTCTTTTTGCTTCTTTTGTGTTTTTGAGCTCATTTAATCCTGAAAATACAAAAGGAAGACAAAAACACTCTTTTTCCAATATTAGTACTTAAAAAGGGTTAGTTTTATGCCTCATTTGATGTAATTTATATGTTGCATTTTACACACATCAAACGGTCGTTCGAGCGACCGACCTGAAAGGTAGAGATACTCCTCTATTTTTAAAATGCTACAACGAAAACTTCAAAAGGCAAACCATCATACACAAACACATCTTCACCAAACAAGGCGACAATCCAATCGAATCGCCATCCGATCGGATGGTTGCCACCCGGTCGACTGGCCATCCTATCGGATTGCCATCCGATCGGATTACCATCCGACTCTTGGTTCACCGTCAACGGTTGACGCGCTATTCGACGCTCACGCTATCAATCTGTAATAAGGAAAATCTCAGACGCGCTCCCTTCAATCCAACCAAGTTGTGTTTGCTCGCGAACACCGACTGTGAGTATACTCGAACCCCTTTTATCGCGTTTTGGGTGTAACATATGTTTTTATCAAATTAATCTAATCAAATGCTTAAACTATCTATCACTTGCGAATGACTGAATTACATATTTACACGTGATGCTAGTTACATATGTGCTAGGACATTTACTCTCGAGGTCCCGCCTTAACTAGTATAGTACTATAGCACCCGACGGGGTCTAGTTAGGATGAATAGCAATCGCAATCGCAGCTCGAGTGACTTGGCTGGCAGTATCTGTCTTGTATGTATGTTTGGTGTATCTCGTTTATGTATGTGGTAATTCGCAGCACTTTTTATCTATTTTCGCTACTATCAAAACTTGTGTACTCGCCAATACTTTTGTATTGACGTTGTTTTAACGTATGTTGCAGGTTTAGGTCACAGTCTACACCAAATCAAGCTAGGAAGTCTAGAAACTCACCTAAAATCTAGGTTGTCGAATTTGTATTGTTCGAGAGGGCAAGAAATCTGTGATAACTTATGTGATTATATTGTTTGTTAGTATGGGATAACAAATGTAATGAATATTGTCACTTTACAGTTGTTATGGATTCTCTTGAGCAATCTGATTCGCCTAGTGCCGCACCCCGATAATTCCGCCATCGGTTGGGGTGTGACAGATTGGTATCAGAGCGATAACTATAGCGAATTAGGTCAGACTTGACCTAGTCCGGGTCAATGTCTTAGAAACGGCCTAGTCTATAGTCTAGGTACCAACGGGCCGACTCGGACGAACCCAGTAGGATTTGTACGGGCCTACTTGATACTCTCGATTCAAATCCGTTAAAAACTACGACTTTGTGTGAACACCACATACTACAACTTCACACGAAGAGCCTTTCCTAAGGCTGGAATGTTACTTAGCCTTTCCTAAGGCCAACACAATACACACGTTTTTGAAAATACTTGCGTAACACAACCGAGTGGTCCAGTCGAGATCAGGCGTGAGAACCAAGAACTCTCGATAAGATCGCTCACTCAGTGCATTTTTCTAGCACGAGGACTTTCCGTCGAGCTAGGAGTGACATCCACATCTCGGCGAAAGTCTCCATTTCGAATTCTAGTGGAAACTCTCGAACTTATTCGAAGAGCACAACCACAGCTAGGAGCGAAGTAATCAAGTCAGGGGTGAAACCCGTATCTTAATAAACCGTTCCGCTCTTTATAAAATGGTTTTCAAAAGCTCTCACCAAGGACTCGGCTATAACAATAACTCGAGCCACGCAATGACCAGGGAGACGAATGCCATGAGCTACATCCCAGTGGAAGCATAAGCCTTCTAGGGCAACGCGCGTGCATGAACTTATTGGGTATAGTTGGGTTACCTTGGGCAGTCGACGCCTAAACACCCGAGGCACTCTATCTATATTTCTAGCATGTGACCTGTCGATTTTACGCTTTATGAATCTATTTATGTCACACCCCAACCGATGACGGAAACATCGGGGCATGGCACTGAGCGAAACAGATTGTCCAGAAGTTTCCATAACAATTATCCTTACCAATCAATTTAAAATAACATGTCCCATACCATGTCTCAAAAGATAATACAATTATTACAGACAAAATCTAGGCAAATAGTTCTGTTCCGACAACTCAGATTTTATTTGTACAGACAACTATTTGTTGGCCTCTAAGACCTTATTCTAGCCTCGATTTCCTAGCAGATAAGCATCCTAAGCACCTGTCACATACGTTAAAGTAAAAGTCAATACACATAGTGTAAAGGTGAGCATACAAGTTTGATAATATCATTTTGAGTTCGAAAGCGTTACGCGTAACCAGCACGTACACAGAGTGAAATGAGGCATGCTAGTTATCGACATGAACCTATCGATACCAATGACTGTGGGTTGACTGCCCGAGGTAGTTCGTAATACATGATCACCACTGTAATCCATGCGAATAATTGTCCTTAACAACCCCGGAGTGAACGGGTGCTGAGTCCAAACTAATAGTACTATCGTTGCTAAGGCAGGTAGACAGCATTCCATGTGTAAACATAACAAACAAGCATTCATTAAGCCACGTATAACATGCGGTAACGGTTAGCGTTTAAATAGTATTGAGTAGTGTGTTCGATTGTGATTTTGTATAAGTAACGTATGTAACACCCAAAAGTGCGTAAAGCAAAAAGGGATCGAGTATACTCACAACGATGGATGGATTGAAGGGAGCGCTAGAGAGTAGGGTTAGCCTGATCAGAATGATAACATAACGATAAGCGACGCGTAAAACGATGCAAGGTGTAAGTGGCTCGGACAGCAGTTCGGTGGGATGGTAATCCGATCGGACGGTCAGTCGTGCGGATGACAATCCGCTCGGATGGTTATCCGGTCGGACAGTAGTCCGGTCGGATGACTATTCGAGTGGATTGTTTCTTCCTTTGAGAAGGATGTGTTTGTGTATGATGGCTTGACCTTCGAAGTTTTCGTTGTAGTATTTTGAAAACATTGAAGTATCTTTACCTTTCAAGTCGGTCGATTGGATGGTCAGTCGTGCGGATGACAATCCGCTCGGATGGTTATCCTGTCAGACGGCGACTCGAGTGGCGAGGTTACTCAGTGAGAACAAATCCACAGCAGGTTGTCACTCGATCGGACAGCCATCCGAGCGGGTGGCAAACCTGTTGTTGAACATGTTGAAAATTGTTTAAGTGTTAAAGTCCAAGTATCTCATGATCCGAAGGGTAATTCGGTCGGATGGTAGTTCGGTTGGATAGTAACTCGTTCAACACTCAGACTTCAGATAAAATTGGTTAAGTGTGGGACCCAAGATGTAGGTCTTTCGGATAGCCGGCCGCTCGGATGGCTATTCGTTCGGACTGTAGTCCGGTCGGATAGCATTCCGTCCCGGTTGTTCCGTTCGTCTTTCACTTGGCCGTTTTGATTGTTTGTTGTTTTATCGAGACATTTTGACAACGTGTTAACCAACAGAACCCCATCTTGGCCCAAGTGACCTGAACAAACAGGAATCACCCTAGTTCGACCAGTTAACCGGTTCAAGACGGTTGTTTTTGGTTAACCCGAAGTCAGTGGTCTCGTGAGTAGAATCCGGATCTTGAGCTAGCACAACACTGAGAATGAGTAGAAGACTAGATCAAGGTCCGATCCTAATGGTTTTGAGTGCATTGAGTGTAAAAGAGTTGAAAGAAAGTTAGAAACCATATTTCGATCCTTTTTCACCATGAATGTGTTTAGATCTATGCAAGATCTTTGTTTCTTGTGGGGAAAACGGTTAGATCTATGTTGTTCTTGGTGGGTTGAGGCCAAAACATGAAGTTCATATGAACACCATGATGACGTCATCCTAGAACACCTCAAATCTAGTGATTTCACGGTTAAAAGTTAAGATTCAAAAGATAGAAAGGTGTAGGAGTGCGTGTAGATCAAGGAAGTACAAGATTTAGGACGAGATCTTACCGAAATTGAGAGAAATCAAAGAAAAGGTGAGGAGCACGAGCTGTTCGGACGTCAGTTGCCAAAAGTGGTAACTATGAGAGTGACATGGGGTATTTATAGGATATCCAAAGTGGAAAGGGGCAGGTCGATCGGATGGTATCTCGCCCGGATGACTGTCCGGTCGGATGTCATCTCAGTCGGATGGCAACCTGGCACCACGATCAAGTGGCAGCCCGGTCGGATGGCAATCCGGTCGGATGGCACTTGGTTCGGGTGTTTGGCGCGACGATTTTTGTTGTTTCGATTTCGATTGCGAGCGATGCGAATGCGGTAGAGTTTCCAATTCAAATTACTTTTAATCCCAACTATTCATATCTCGCGCTATCTCTTCTCCACTAATTATCATAGTTCGATTTCGATTGTGATTGAATTCGATTGCGTTTGAGTTTCGATTGCGATTCGATTGATTACCACACATAACATAATTTAAACATGCACAAGTAACACATAAGGCACACACACACGTATAACAGTAACCAATATGCGTATTTCGAGTTGCGAGTGCGATTGCGATAGCGATAAGGCGATTAAACATGCGATAAATAATGATTAATATGCGATTATTAATAGATACTCCACATAATACAACTAAGGCGAAAATAAAATAGACTAATTACAAGTCAAAGAAGTCAAACAGGTATTAAGAAAGGAGAGACAGATCGTATTTAGCAATCTCGTCTTCCTTTGACTTCAATCTTGACTTTGACTTTGACTTTCGAAAACACGGGGTGTTACAGCCTCCCCTTGTTTAGGGAATTTCGTCCCGAAATTAGTCCGAAGCCGTAACAAACAACTGCGGGTACTTCGCCTTCATGTCGCTTTCGAGTTCCCAAGTGAACTCTGCGCCTCGTTTGCCTTCCCATCGGACTTTCACAATAGGAATGCGCGAGCGTCTGTGCTGCTTGGTTTGGCGATCCATGATTTCGACAGGCTTCTCCACGAAGTGTAGTGTTTCGTTTACTTGGAGGTCATCGAGAGGTACAATTAAATCATGCTCAGCTAGGCACTTTCAGAGGTTTGACACGTGGAAAGTCGGGTGGATGTTACTAAGTTCCTCCGGTAGTTCAAGTCTGTAGGAGACTTTTCCGATCCTTTCCAGAATCTTAAAAGGTCCAACATATCGAGGCGTTAGTTTCCCTTTCTTGCCGAATCTGACCACACCCTTCCAAGGTGATACCTTTAGGAGTACGTAGTCGCCAACGTCAAATTCAAGGGGCTTGAGTCGTCTATCGGCGTAACTTTTCTGTCGACTTCGAGCTTTCAACAAGTTGTCTCGAATTTGGAGGACTTTGTCAGTCGTTTCTTGCAATAGCTCGGGACCAGTTAGTTGCGAGTGACCGATCTCGTGCCACACAATAGGCGATCGACATTTTCTTCCGTATAAAGCCTCGAATGGTGCCATTTGAATGCTGGAATGATAACTATTGTTATACGAGAATTCGACCAATGGTAGGTATTTATCCCAATTACCACCGAAATCTATGACACACAAACGGAGCATGTCTTCAAGAGTACGGATCGTTCTCTCAGTCTGACCATCGGTTTGAGGGTGGAATGCGGTACTTAAGTTAAGCGTAGTACCGAGAGCCGCTTGAAACGTTTCCCACAGTCACGAGGTAAACCGAGCATCATGATCAGAGATGATGTCGCGAGACGTCCCATGTTTACAAATGATCTCATCGGTGTAGATTCGGGCTAATTGTTCAACCTTGTAGTCTTCCCGTATTGGCAAAAAGTGAGCAGATTTGGTCAAACGGTCAACAACAACCCAGATGCTATCGTGACCTGATGACGTGTGCGGAAGCTTTGTTATAAAGTCCATAACTATACTCTCCCACTTCCACATAGGGATTGGCGGTTGTTCGAGTAAGCCAGAGGGTCTTTAGTGTTCAGCCTTGACTCTCGCACAAGTCAGGCACTTTCCAACGTAGAGAGCAATATCCCTTTTCATGCCAGGCCACCAGTACCTGTAGCGAAGATCCTGGTACATTTTGTCGGCACCGGGATGAATAGAATACCGGGATTTGTGGGCTTTGTCCATCAAAATCTGTCGTAAATCGGTCCGTTTAGGGATCCAAATTCGGTCCAGAAAGTGGAATATCCCATTCGACTTATTCACAAGCTGGGCTCCATCGTGGTAGATTCGTTCCTTCTTCAGAGTACGTTCATTAAAACAGGCATGCTGAGCTTCGCGGATGAGGGTTTCGAGATCGTATTGGGCTTGAATATTACGAGTGCTAAGCAGATAGCTCCGTTTGCTGAGCGTGTCGGCAACAACATTTGCTTTGCCTGTGTGATAACGAATCTCACAGTCGTAATCGTTAAGAAGTTCTACCCATCGGCGTTGACGCATATTAAGTTCTTTCTGATCAAAGATATGTTGTAGGCTCCTATGATCGGTGAAGATCGTACACTTGGTACCATACAGGTAGTGTTGCCAAATCTTTAACGCAAAAACAACTGCGCCTAGCTCGAGGTCATGGGTTGTATAATTCTTCTCGTGGATTTTGAGCTGACGAGATACGTATGCTATAACCTTGTCTCGTTGCATGAGAACACAACCAAGATCAAGGTTGGAAGCATCACAATAGACAATGAAATTGTCATTTCCGTCGGGCAATGTGAGAACATGATCATTGTAAAGCATGAGTTTGAGGGTTTGAAAGGCAGACTCTTGTTCAGTTCCCCAAACAAAAGGCTTGTCTTTATGCGTGAGTGCGGTAAGCGGCACAGCGATCTTTGAGAATCCTTCGATAAATCATCGATAATAGCCCACTAGTCCGAGAAAAGAACGGACTTCAGACGGGTTCTTAGGTGTAATCCAACTCTTAATGGCTTCAATCTTCGCAGGATCGACGTGAATACCCTGACTATTGACAATGTGACCCAGAAACCGAACCTCCTCCAACCAGAATTCACACTTGGAGAACTTGGCATAGAGTCGATTCCCCTGGAGTAGCTCGAGAACCAAACGTAGATGTTGCGCGTGTTCGGATTTCGATTTGGAATAGATCAAGACATCGTCGATGAATACGATGATGAAACGGTCAAGATATGGTTTACACACGCGATTCATCAAATCCATGAAAACCACGGGGGCGTTGGTTAAACCAAAGGGCATAACAACGAATTCGTAGTGGCCATATCGAGTGCGAAACGCGGTTTTGGGTATAACTTCCTCTTGAATGCGTAGTTGGTGATAGCCTGAGCGTAGATCGATCTTCGAGAAACACGTAGCACCTTGTAGTTGATCAAACAAATCATCGATGCGAGGCAGGGGATAGCGGTTCTTGATAGTTAACTTATTCAATTCCCGATAGTCGATGCACATCCTGAACGACCCATCCTTCTTTTTGACGAAAAGGACTCGCACCCCAAGGAGAGGTGCTCGGGCGAATGAAGCCTTTCTCAAGTAATTCCTGGAGTTGGTTCGAGAGTTCACGCATTTCGGACGGTGCGAGTCGGTAAGGAGCTTTGGCAATAGTGTTAGCTCCAGGAATGAGGTCGATACGAAAGTCGATATCACGACTTGGCGGAAGACCGGGAAGATCGTCTGGGAAAACATCGGGAAATTCACAAACAACAGGTACATTTTTCAATGATGTGTTCCCTTTCTTTTCCTTCTCCGCTACTACAATGTTAGCCAAGAAAGCTATGTATTCCTTGCGGAGATACTTGCTAGCTTGGACACATGACATGAGTTTGAGACCTTTTGAAGCGGTTTCACCATAGACCACAATAAATCACCATTCGCGAGCGAGAATCGAATCATCTTATCGAAGCACACAACTTCAGCATGGTTTTCGCGAAGAAAGTCTATGCCTACTATGATGTCAAAACTTCCGAGTTGCATCGGAATAAGGTCGATTGGGAAGATGTGCTTGTTGAGCTCAAGAGTACAATCACGAAGAACAGAATTAACGGCGACAGTTCTTCCAGTGGCGACTTCAACATCGAACGTTGAGGGGAGATGGGAGCGTTTACGACTAAGAAGCTTCTCGAATTCGAACGACACAGAGCAATTATCGGCTCCAGTATCAAACAAACATGAAGCATAAATACCATTCACAAGGAACACACCATTGACCACGTTGTTGCCAGCCTGGGCTTGGCGCACATTGATGTTGAAAGTTCTGGCGCGTGCGGCTTGTTGCTGTTGCTGAGGCTGCTGTTGCTGGTGTTGCTGCTGCTGTTGGGGCTCTTGTTTCACAACCCTGTTCGGGCACATGTTCGCAAAGTGGTTGGGATCACCACATGCGAAGCAGACTCGGGCGTTGACCGCGGGTGCCTGAGCCGCTTGTTGGCCTTGCGGGGCTAGGAGCAGAGCTTGATGAGCCGTGGCTTGAGCTGGGGCTTGACGAGGACCAGTACGGCAGTTGACAGTGAAGTGGCCGTACATGTTGCAGTGAGCGCAGAAAGGACAGGCGAGACCCACCGGGTGATGATAAGTACATGTTGTCCAAGCCGGGTGGGGGGCTGTGTATGCACGCTTTGCTGGTGGTGCGTAAGTAACTGGTGCTGGATGGTGATGGTGCTGCTGCTGGGCCGGTACGGCCTGAAGAGGAGCAGCAGTGGTGGTGACAGCACAGTTCTTGTTGCTGGAGCTGCTGTTGTTGTTCTTCTTCTTGCGGCTTGAGGATTTTGATGGTTGAGCGGTGGCGGTTTTGGCAGTAGGTGCGGCGGTAACTTGATGCAGGTTCTTTGAAGCTTTATCCCAAACACCAGCTTTTACCCGCCTGTCGTTGATTTCAGCGGCAAGCAAGTAAGTTTATTCAATCGTTGTGGTCTTTGCGGCATGCACGAAATCCGTAACATAGTCGAGTAGAGCTCGAATGTACTTCTTGATCGCCATGTCAGACGTCTTCACTTGATCAGGACAGATGATGCTGAGCTGCTTAAAGCGAGCAGTCAGGGCAGCGTTGTCACCTTCCTTCTACTTGATATTCCAGAACTCGTCCTCCAGCTTTTGGCGTTCATGAGGAGGGCAGAATTCGTCCATCATGATGGCTTTCAACTCTTCCCAAGTCAGCTCATAAGCTGCATCATTCCCGCATTTGTTTCTCTAGGTCGTCCACCAGTCTAATGCGCGGGACTGGAAGACGCCGGTAGCATTTATGGTATGGAGATTTCAGGACATCTGCTCTGGCGGAGAGTGACTTCAATGGAATCGAACCATTGAAACATAGCCGTCGGGCCATCTTCTCCAGTAAATTCCTTCGGTCCGCATGCCTTGAACTGCTTGAAGCTGAAAGCAGTTTTGGTAGCAACTTTAGGAGCTTCGGTTCTAGACTCCTCAGACGATTTGCTGACGTTCTCATAAATCTCACTCATGATCTGAGGCACAACCTTAGCCACTTGTTTAGCGAGGATGGCAGTAAGGCGTTTGTCACTCTGTTCTTGGCGAGAGAGTCGTGGGTGACGGGATGATGGTCCAGTTGACATTGTCTGCAACAGACATGGTCATTGGTCTCAGACACATCACAATCGAATCTCACCTCACACGTCTATACTAACTAAAGCTTAGGAACACGCAATGTAACATGTATCTCATAAACACATAAGCGCATAATCACATATTCACATAACACAGAGGCACATAATCACGTAGAGCACAGAATCCACAAAAGCACATAATCATGTAATCACAAGATGCATATAGAGACACGTAAGGCATTTTGACTGCATCTATTATCTAAGGTCTACGCGTGTTCGAGAATAGCGATCGCGATAACATATTGAGTAGTATAGTATAAGCGTACAACATAGCATAAGGGCGTCCACCATTTAGCGATTTGTCAGCATTTTGAGATAGAAATGCAATGCGAGTCGTGTGTGTCGATCGAAATGAAAGCAAAAATTGAATAAATCTCCAAAATTTAAACACATAAACAGGTAAACACACATACAAATACATAAAATCAACAAGTCATCAGAGTCAGCAGTTGCGGGCTCAGAATCGAAACACATAAAAATCGAGAAATAGATCGTTTGCAGCTAGTAGACATTGACTATCCAAAGTGATTCGACTATTCACAAGAACTTGTTGTGCACATTTGACCTTCAGGGCAGTGCCTTCGCCTCGATTCTTGGGCGTTGGGCACGCATCCCGTTACTCATATCGTGACTTCAGGTCGTTGGAGTCCGTCGAGACTTTGGTGAGAGTTTGAAAAAGGGCGGAACAAGTTGTCAAGGTTAGGGTTTCACCCCCCTGGCTTAACAACAACGTCCCTGTTTTGATAAAATAGGAGAGAATTACGCGTCAAAGTATGGATTTCACTCCTGGTTCAACGCAAATTCTCATGTTTATAGATAAAAATATGGGTTGATCAAGCAATTTAGTAGAGAGTTTGCGGTTTTCACACCTAATCTCGACTTAATCGCTTAGTTATGATCTGAAAATTCGAGTGCGGTGATAGTGCAGCATAGGCGAGAATAGCTCATACATGATCCTTAACTATAGACTAGGTCTCTAAGAGATCGACCCGGACTAGGTCGAGTCTTTCCTAATTCCCTATAGTTATGGCTCTGATACCAATCTGTCACACCCCAACCGATGGCGGAAACATCGGGGCATGGCACTGAGCGAAACAGATTGTCCAGAAGTTTCCATAACAATTATCATTACCAATCAATTTAAAATAACATGTCCCATACCATGTCTCAAAAGATAATACAATTATTACAGACAAAATCTAGGCAAATAGTTCTGTTCCGACAACTCAGATTTCATTTCTACAGACAACTATTTGTTGGCCTCTAAGACCTTATTCTAGCCTCGATTTCCTAGCAGATAAGCATCCTAAGCACATGTCACATACGTTAAAGTAAAAGTCAATACACATAGTGTAAAGGTGAGCATACAAGTTTGATAATAGCATATAGAGTTCGAAAGCGTTACGCATAACCAACACGTAAACAGAGTGAAATGAGGCATGTTAGTTATCGACATGAACCTATCGATACCAATGACTGCGGGTTGACTGCCCGAGGCAGTTCGTAATACATGATCACCACTGTAATCCATGCAAATAATTGTCCTTAACAACCATCGAGTGAACGGGTGTTAAGTCCAAACTAATAGTACTATCGTTGCTAAGGCAGGTAGACAGCATTCCATGTGTAAACATAACAAACAATCATTCATTAAGCCACGTATAACATGCGGTAACGGTTAGCGTTTAAATAGTATCGAGTAGTGTGTTCGATTGTGATTTTGTATAAGTAACGTATGTAACACCCAAAAGTGCGTAAAGCAAAAAGGGGTCGAGTATACTCACAGCGATGGATGGATTGAAGGGAGCGCTAGAGAGTAGGGTTAGCCTGATCAGAACGATAACATAATGATAAGCGATGCGTAAAACGATGCAAGGTGTAAGTGGCTTGACCTATGAAGTTTTCGTTGTAGTATTTTGAAAACATTGAAGTATCTCTACCTTTCAAGTCGGTCGATCGGATGGTCAGTCGTGCGGATGACAATCCGCTCGGATGGTTATCCGGTCAGACGACGACTCAAGTGGCGAGGTTACTCAGTGAGAACAAATCCACAGCAGGTTGTCACTCGATCGGACAGCCATCCGAGAGGGTGGCAACCCTGTTGTTGAACATGTTGAAAATTGTTTAAGTGTTAAAGTCCAAGTATCTCATGATCCGAAGGGTAATTCGGTCGGATGGTAGTCCGGTCGGATAGTAACTTGTTCAACACTCAGACTTCAGATAAAATTGGTTAAGTGTGGGACCCAAGATGTAGGTCGTTCGGACAGCCTGCCGCTCGGATTGCTATTCGTTCGGACAGTTGTCCGGTCGGATAGCATTCCGTCCCGGTTGTTCCGTTCGTCTTTCACTTGGCTGTTTTGATTGTTTGTCGTTTTATCGAGACATTTTGACAACGTGTTAACCAACAGAACCCCATCTTGGCCCAAGTGACCCGATCAAACAGGAATCACCCTAGTTCGACCAGTTAACCGGTTCAAGACGGTTGTTCTTGGTTAACCCAAAGTCGGTGGTCTCGTGAGTAGAATCCGGATCTTGAGCTAGGACAACACTGAGAATGAGTAGAAGACTAGATCAAGGTCCGATCCTAACGGTTTTGAGTGCATTGAGTGTAAAAGAGTTGAAAGAAAGTTAGAAACCATCTTTCGATCCTTTTTCACCATGAATGTGTTTAGATCTATGCAAGATCTTTGTTTACTTGTGGGGAAATCTGTTAGATCTAAGTTGTTCTTGGTGGGTTGAGGCCAAAACATGAAGTTCATAAGAACACCATGATGACGTCATCCTAGAACACCACAAATCTAGTGATTTCACGATTAAAAGTTAAGATTCAAAAGATAGAAAGGTGTAGGAGTGCGTGTAGATCAAGGAAGTACAAGATTTAGGACGAGATCTTACCGAAATTGAGAGAAATCGAAGAAATGGTGAGGAGCACGAGCTATTCGGACGTCAGTTGCCAAAAGTGGTAACTATGAGAGTGACATAGGGTATTTATAGGATACCCAAAGTGGAAAGGGGCAGGTCGGTCGGATGGCATCTCGCCCGGATGACTGTCCGGTCGGATGTCATCTCAGTCGGATGGCAACCTGGCACCACGATCAAGTGGCAGCCCGGTCGAATGGCAATCCGGCCGGATGGCACTTGGTTCTGGTGTTTGGCGCGACAATTTTTGCTGTTTCGATTTCGATTGTGAGCGATGCGCGCGATAGAGTTTCCTATTCAAATTACTTTTAATCCCAACTATTCATATCTCGCGCTATCTCTTCTCCACTAATTATCATAGTTCGATTTCGATTGCGATTGAATTCGATTGCGTTTGAGTTTCGATTGCGATTCGATTGATTACCACACATAACATAATTTAAACATGCACAAGTAACACATAAGGCACACACACACGTATAACAGTAACCAATATGCGTATTTCGATTTGCGAGTGCGATTATGATAGCGATTAAACATGCGATAAATAGCGATTAATATGCGATTATTAATAGATACTCCACATAATACAACTAAGGCGAAAATAAAATATACTAATTACAAGTCAAAGAAGTCAAACAGGTATTGAGCAAGGAGAGACAGATCACATTTAGCAATCTCGTCTTCCTTTGACTTCAATCTTGACTTTGACTTTCGAAAACACGGGGTGTTACAATTTACGCTTATGTGTTTACAATTTAAAACTTTACGCTTTATCGATTTCTTGATTTATCGATTTTCGCTCCCTGCCTTTGCAACCGCACGACTCGCACAGCCATCGCAATCTAAAACAAAACCGAATGTTCGCAACAAAACTAATGTCTAATTATTCGCTTTCGCTCTCGCTCTCTCCCTCTTCATCGCGTCCTCGCGCAATCTATCTCGACATGTATGTGTGTAAGCATAAACTACAACTATATATGTAAATACAAGCGAATCAATTGTGTGGGAATCTAGGAATTTCGTGTCTCCTATGTGGCTCCTATGTGAAATTTATTATATTGCTCGCTACAAGTTTTGATAGCGCTCAATCGCATCGCAAAACTCAAAAATCATTATGATCGAATCTCACTCCAAAAATCTCTCTGTCTAGATGCCTTCCAACAACTCTACCTCGAGACAAACAGCTAACAGAAGAGCCAAACGAAGCGCCGAGAAGAGGATTGCCTCGCTTGTGGCCAAGGAAATGGCCAAGGTCATTCCTCAAATTGTCGCTCAAGTGCACTCTCTCAGCAACTCTCGAACCTCGGAAGACTCTAAGACGGAAGCGCCGCAATCTGCTTTCCTCTACAAACACTTCAAAGCCTGTGATCCGATGGAATTCACGGGTGAAGGAGGTGTCTCCCAGCTACTCCAGTGGTTCGATTCTATCGAAGTTACCCTTCGTCAGAGTGGGTGTCCCGATGGTTTCCGTACTACTTGCTCTACCGGAGTATTTCAATCACGAGCACTTGACTGGTGGACAGACGAACGTAACAAACGTGGGATCTCAGCAGCTTACGCTCTCTCTTGGGATGAGCTGAAAGAGCTTATGAAGAAAGAGTACTGCCCTCCCCACGAAGTCCAGAAACTCGAAGACGAATTTTGGAAAATCAAGCAAGTCGAAGGTGACAATACTGGCTACACCGCAAGGTTTAAACAGCTTAGCATAATCTGCCAAAGTCAAGTCCACACTTCAGAAAAAGCCATCACGAAGTACATGTGCGGCTTACCTGAATGTGTGGGTGATTTTGTCGAAGCTGCAAGACCTGCTACCATCGAAGAAACCTACCGCTTGGCCGCAGAAATCAACGAAAAACGACTCTTGGACGGATCTTTCTCCAAGAATCCTGTCAAACAAGCTCAGCAAGCGATCGTCATCGATTCTTCTGACGATTCCTCCGACGATTCTACCGATGGTTCTTCAGGTGAGTCCTCGGATGAATCCTCTGACGACAACGTACCATTTCAGGAAGCTCAGCCCAGCCGCAAACGAAAGACCATGAGCCCAAACTCTTCAACAACTGAGATATCACAACCAGAACCTCTTCAAGCAATCCCAGTTCACTCGAGGTGCGACTACAACGGAACTCATCCCCTGTGTCTCATGTGTACGTAGCATCACCCACCAGAAGCTAACTGTCGCTTTTGCGCAAATTGCAACTGGTATGGTCATCACTGCCGCACGGGGCCGCGGACTTGAGGAATTTCAGCAACAATCGCAGTTTCCGTAGAAGTCCTCCACATCAACATTAGTTATGCTTCCAATGTTGTAATGATACGATCTTCGCCGATTAATTTCTTTTGCATGTTGAACTTGTTCTATTTCTCGACGCAATATGGACTCTATTTATCTCACACTCTCTCGCACTCGCGCACAAACTATATACTAGCACTATGTACTATATAATGTGTTTTCCCCTACTATGCGTTCTTGAAGCGGGTTGCGATAAACGTGCAAGGGACAACTTAATCACGGGTGCACACGGGATTATGTTGGTCAGTGCACGGGGATCGTAATGAGTTTCAATAATGCCATAACGTTAAAAGCATGGTTAAGCGTGGTAGATACGTCGCTGGCACTTCCTGTATATAAGCGTCTTGACCATGTCGACACAGTGCGACACCTATTCACGAGGCAGAGGCGTGTGGTGGAAGCATGGTGGATACGCCGCTGGTACTTCCTATATATAAGTGCTTCGCCATGCTAACCAATGTCTTGTGAAGAAAGTGCCATACAAGTTGAACGTTATTAGACCAAGTATACTATTGAATCTATTTTTGACACACTACACTACATCGCAAGGCGTAACCATCTCAATCGCAACTCGAAGCGTGTCATCGATAGACTTTTCGTAAGTCAATCACACTCGCAATCGCATCATCACTAGAATCTATCTCGCAATCTCAATCGCTTATTGTGTGTGTTCGCTCAATCGCTTATTATGTGCATCGCGCTATCGCATATCGTGGGTTTCGCTATATCGCTTGTGTGTCGCTTGGGTATCGCTCTATCGCTTGTGTAATGCTCCATCGCTCATCGTGTATCGCTTAACGTTTATCGCCATCGCTATCGCTTACCGTTATTGATGTTATCTGTGATATGTTAGCACACATGACCTCGCTTCACGAGACGAAACTGATAGGGTTAAAACATGGTGGATACGCCGCTGGTACTTCCTATATATAAGTGTTTTAGTCATATCAGCAGACTTTTGTGGAAAAAGACCATGTGCGGTCTAATGTTACTTAAAATTTGTGGTGTTGTGTAATCTAATCAAATCAAATCGCATGTTTCCATCGCTAGCAGCGCGCCGACCGTCACTTATCGCTCGACGGTTGTCGCTGTCGCTTTTCGCTTATCGCTATTCGCTTATCGCCGTCGTCTTCGCCTACTATGTTTGTGTTTGTATTGTGCTATCAATTATCGTGTACCGCTTATCGCTTATTGTACTTGCTCGTATCGCTAAACTGAGTTCGAAAACGACTTCACCGCTCAGTTTGCTCAATCCTTCTCTTACGCTTGGTCCAACCATCTTTCGCTTGGACCGTGGGAATCAAAATCTGTCAGTACCATGTCGACACACATGACACCGCCTCACGGGACGGAAACCATATGGCTAAAACATGGTGGATACGCCGCTGGTACTTCCTATATATAAGTATTTTAGCCATATTGTTGAACTTTCGTGGGAAAGTGCCATGCGGGGCCGACTTTAAATTTAAAACTTTGATATTATTAAAACCTTTGTGTAAACAAAGCTTTTCTTACAAAACTTTTTTCGAAAATTTGATCAAAACCTTTGTACAAAACGAGATTTATCTTGTAACGTTGGTGTGACAATCGACTCAAGTTAATGCCGCGTGACGAGAAAATTTCGTAAGACGGGTTTTAATCACCCTGAAATATTTTAGTAACCTAATAAAACCCCTCTCATAGTGCCGGTGTGAACATCGAAATAGGTAACGCCGCACTGTGGGAAGATTTCGTAAGACGGGTTTTAATCACCCTGAAATATTTTAATCCCCTCCACAGTAAGAGTTTCCACTACTCTAACTGGTGCCGTCGTTTGCCTCCGCTTTACGTGCCCAAACCATCTCAATCTCCCCTCCCTAATCTTATCCGATATACTAGCCACTCCTAATCTTTCCCTAAAAACCTCATTTCTTATCCGATCTAACCTCGTGTGTCCACACATCCACCTCAGCATCCTCATCTCTGCTACTTCCATCTTGCGCGCTTGTGTCTTCTTGATAGCCCAACAGTCTGTTCCATATAGCATAGCGGGCCTAACTGCTACCCTGTAAAATTTCCCCTTTAGTTTAGTTGGGAACCTCCTATCGCACAATACCCCGCTGGCTGCCTTCCATCTACACCAGCCAGCCAGCCTGTATGCGATGGGTTACATCACTATCTATGTCGCCATCCCTTTGTACAAACGACCCCAAATACTTAAATTTAGTTGCCTGCGGGACCAATTGATCCTCAATGGTGATTTGGGTGTCATCGTCATCTGCTACACCACTGAAATCACAGTGTAGATACTCAGTCTTAGTTCGACTAATCCTTAGGCCCTTGCTCTCTAGAGCTACTCGCCACTCCTCTACCCTCGAGTTCAGGCACTGTTTAGTCTCTGCAATCAACACAATATCGTCTGCAAAAAGCATGCACCACGGAACTGTCTCCTGAATCACTTTGGACAACTCATCCAAGACAACCGCAAAAAGAAAAGGGCTCAACGCAGACCCTTGGTGGAGTCCTACCTCCACAGGAAAGAAGTTTGTATCCCCTACAGGCGTGCGGACACTAGTTTCCGTTCTATCGTAGGTATCCTTAATTATGTCTATATACTTCCTAGGTAGTCCTCGACCCTCCAAACTATCCCAAATCAGTTGCCGTGGGACAGTGTCATATGCCTTTTCAAGGTCGATGAACACCATATGTAAATCTTGCTTCTTCGCTCTATATTTTTCCATCACTCTCCTTAGAATATGTATCGCTTCGGTAGTTGACCTCCCTTTCATGAATCCAAATTGGTTTACTGAAACCTGAGTTTCTCTTCTAATTCTAGTTTCAATTACCCTCTCCCAGAGCTTCATAGTATGACTTAGCAGTTTGATTCCTCTGTAGTTCCCACAACATTGAGCGTCTCCTTTATTCTTGTATAAAGGCACCACAACACTACTCCTCCACTGATCTGGCATTTTTCCAGTCTTAAAAATACGATTGAACAAAAGTGTTAACCATCGGACTCCTTCTTCCCCCAAACACTTCCACACCTCAATCGGTATGTTGTCCAAACCCACTGCCTTGCATCTTCCCATCTTCCTAAGTGCCATGCTCACTTCTTCATGTGTGATCCTCCTGCAGTAGCAATTATTCTGTTGTCGCCTTTCAGTCCTGGGATTGCTGCTATCCTGTTGGTATGCCCTACCGTCGTTGAAAAGACTATGGAAGTAAGTTTGCCATTTGGACTTAATGTCATGTGCCTTGACCAAAACACGTCCATCCTCTCCTTTAATAAACTTTAATAAACTTTACTACTCCTAAATCAGCACATACATAGTAATAAATGGAGACATTGACTTGTAGGTAGGGCTGACAAATCGTGTCTTAGCAGGTTTAACAGGTATCTGATAGCGCGAACAAGAAAAATTTTAAACATGAATACGACTCGTTTAACTACTTTATATCCAATGTCTATAAGGCAGATATATATTTTATGTACCTAGAAGGAGAAATAATGGATCCTAACTTTCAAATTTTGATGATTTTTGAAAACGTAAAAAATCACATGGTGTACTTTTTCTGTTATCGTGTCTTAGCAGGTTACCTATAGGTTACCTATTGCCAGCCCTACTTGTAGGTTCAATGGCATAGGTGTCTGCATCTGTGAGTTTTATGAAACAGATGCTAATTAATGGGAGTTGTGTATAACTTTGCTTTGACATTTTCAACCTTTTCATATGTTCATTGAAGTTTCTTTCTCTTTTATATGCAATAACTTAATTTCATCTGATGTTCTGTTTCAAACAATGTACTTGGTTGGTTCTTAAGAAAAGACATATAAACACCTTAGACAAAAGAACATACTGTGTTTTTTTATAACTCCAAGAAGCATGTATCTTTCCACTGCTCTTATATTACTCTTTACTATATTGGATGTTCTTATATATTATCTGCAGAAGCAACATGAGCAAAAGAATTCATCCCTGTCGGATCAACAATCTCGACAAGTTGATAACCATGGTGAGAAGAAGGGTCCATCCACATCAGATAAACGCTGTCGACGGTTTACGCTTGCTGAGATCAAAGCAGCCACCAATGATTTTGATGACGCTTTCGTCATTGGAAAAGGCGGGTTTGGTAAGGTATACAAGGGTAAAATCGACTTTGTGGAAACTACAGATGTTGCCATCAAGAGGTTAAATCTTGATTCCAATCAAGGTGCGGCCGAGTTTTGGGCAGAAATCGAGATGCTTTCCAAGTTTCGCCATAGTCATATTGTATCTTTACTAGGATATTGTGAAAAAGAAATGATCATTGTTTATGAATACATGCCCAACGGAAGTCTCGAGGATCATTTGCATAAAAAAAGAGCTTACGGAAGTAATTCTTCACCGCTGACGTGGATTCAAAGGCTCAATATCTGCATAGGTGCTGCACGTGGTTTAGACTACCTCCATACGGGTACAGGTGTGCAACACCGAGTCATACACCGTGACGTCAAGAGTTCAAACGTCTTGCTGGACAATAATTTAACAGCTAAGATTTCGGATTTCGGGTTATCCAGAACCGGTCCCGCATATCAGACAGGTTCTAGTTCCACTACCAATGTTTATACAGATCAGATCAAAGGGACATTCGGATACATGGATGCTGAGTATTTCTCAACTCGCAGACTGACTAGAAAATCTGACGTGTATGCATTTGGTGTGGTTTTATTAGAAGTGTTGTGTGGTAGGCCCGCTTTGGATTTTACATTGGATGAACAGCAACATAGTTTATCAGTATGGGCCAGACAATGCATCCAAGAAGGTAAGATTGATCAAATTATCGATCCAAGTGTGAGAGGGGAAGCCGAAAGTAACTGTCTAAAAGAATTTGGGCAAATTGCGTATGAATGTATTCTTAATTCTTCAAAGGATCGACCCACAATGACTAAAGTGCTGGCACGGCTCGAGTTTGTGTTAAGTTGGACGTTGCAGAGTGTGCAAAGCGCTACTAATCGGAAATATGCTGGAAAGTCGATCTTTATTGGGAAAGCATGGTCAATGTTTTTGACCAAAGGTGCAAGTAAGTTCTGTTACATTCAGTTCTTATATTATGAATCTTTCTTTGTAACTCGTTTTTTTAAGCGTTAGTTATTGATTAAGCAGGGCGTATGAGTCCGAATATAAAGAAACTTGGGCAAAACATTAGCAACAAAAAGAAAAGCTTCATGATGGCGAAAGGTGGTGGCGCGCAACAGGTAGTGCCGCCTAGGGGACGACAGATAATGATACCGAAGTTGAAGATGTTCACGTTTTCTGAGCTGAAGACCGCCACAAAGAATTTCGGTCAGGAATCGTTTCTTGGAGAGGGTGGTTACGGGAAGGTTTTCAAAGGGTGGTTGGATAGCGTAACACTTGCCCCACAGAAGACCGGTGATGGAATTGCAGTGGCAATCAAGAAATCAAGTCCCAACAGGTGCCAAGGTCTCAATGAGTGGCAGGTCCATATTTTTAAATTGTTTTAAAGTATTTATCTTTAGTATATTATGATAATGTTTGTTTTAGAAAAGTGTTTAAAATGGCAAAATCAGATTGTGAATTTTGTGTGTTTTGGTGACAGGCAGAAGTGAAGTTCTTGGGAACATTTAGCCACCCGAATGTTATTAAGCTCTTTGGATATTGCTGGGAAGATAAGAATTTTCTTCTCGTTTATGAATATATGCAGGGAGACTTGGATACGCATCTCTTCAGGGGTACGTATTCAAATCTACGCCAACGAATACAGAAAATAGATTTATAAACACTTTATTTAAAATTGGATTTTGCAGAAGGCACAGAACCACTTTCTTGGGACACAAGGGTTAAGATTGCAATGGGAGCAGCTCAAGGCCTTGCTTTCTTGCACACTACAGAAAATAATGTCATTTGCAGGGATGTGAAATCCTCAAATATTTTGTTAGACAAGGCAAGTATAAGCAAATCAAATTTGCTTCAAATATACGTATACGCTTATGGTTGCACACCTTAAAAATGTTGATGATTTGGGTTTGATACTTTAGTTTAGTTACTTGTCAAGTTAACTTTTACATTGAATATTTCAGGATTTTAACGCGAAGCTTGCGGATTTTGGGCTGGCAAAGTTAGGCCCGCTTAATGGAGAGTCTCATGTCTCAACAGGCATAGCAGGCACCTATGGCTATATGGCTCCTGAATATGTGGCCACTGGTTAGTTCTATTAATATCATAATCACTTTAAAATGTGCATTCAAAGTTTCAAACACCCCTCTTAGCTTTGTTTTAAAAGCATGTCTTATTAGAATGTAATCTAGACTTAGATTAGTTTAATTATGTATTATGTATTTAAATTAGATAGGTCACATGGTAGAAAGCAAAAGTCAAAGGCCATTATTTTGTGGTTAATAACAGTTTTCTGGCCCCAAATGAAGGGGTATGACCACCTTGTTAGTACCGTTTCATAGGTTATATATATGCACAAAAGTGTAAAGAATCGTGGGTCAATTTTATAATACAAAATCGTCTGCTTTGACTTTTCGCTGCAGACCAGCATCTGTGTAGTTGATCCCTTGTTCTGATTATGATTCATTTCATTTTACATATATTGTTTCGTAATTAAGTGTTCTTGATATCCAACATGTCTGAGGCGCGAAGAGCACGAGACGATCAGGAAAACGTCTCAGGGTCGTGAGGCGGTGCCTCATGCACATCTGGGTCAAAATTGGGGTTGTTAGGAGGGTGAGGTGTACGTGAAGCTCTCGCCCCACACCTCAACTTTTGGGACTTAAATGCCTTACGCTTTTTAAATCAATCTCCTTAGACTAGTTACTTTGCCTGTCTTCACATGTTGATCATTCTTTTTTTACTATGTAGTTGCTCTATCATTGTTGCATAATCTACGAAAAAGTTAACAATGGTGTTAACCTGTGATTATAGGTCGGTTATATGTCAAGAGTGATGTTTATGCTTTTGGAGTGGTGATGCTCGAGATAATAACAGGGTTAAGAGCATACGAGTATACTTATAACAGCATGAAGCAAAACTTAGTGGAGTGGGCTAAACCTTTCTTAACCAACATAAAAAAATTACAAAACATCATTGACCCGCGGTTGGACCAAGATTACCCTACAAAAGGCGTTATGAAAGCTGCCGAGCTCATCCTAAGCTGTCTTGAATCAAAACCCAAGAACCGGCCTTCTATGAAGGAAGTTGTCTCAAGTCTGCAAGGTATCAGTGAAATTAAAACGAAGCCGAGCCAGTCAAAGTCAAAGGAAAATTCGACAAGTGTAATTAATGAACAAAGGTCTAATGATTGTTACCATCAAAGCCACCATTGGTCTCCCGTTCGGTCAAAGCAAAGCAGAGGAGCTTGGTCAACAAGCAGTCAGTTATTTGGTTTTGAAATGTGCATCGGTTTAAAGCGTGGAGATGACTCGTCGACCGAAACAAAATCGAAAAGAGGGGAAATTAAAGTGAGAAATAGAGAGAAGGGTGGTGGTTCTGGTTGGTCTATGTATGCTTACATGGACTAGATGCAATAGTATAAATACATTACTGGTGTTAGTATCACGTATAATACTCGTCTAAAAACAAATACTCGTCTAAAAACAAAAGTCGTATAGCGTATGTGTTGTAATAATCAAGTATAATACTCCATGGCTGTAAACAAAAATAAACAATGGGAGATGATTAGTATAACACACAATAGTAGCTTACACCACACGCGATAATAACTTATATGCTATGCATTGCGAGTTGTACCTTTATTATCTACAATCTACTAAACATTTCAATGTTTAATACATCATACAAACCTTCTACTTATTGACTTGCTGTAACTAAAAATAACAGCATCAGTTCCAGCAAAACCCTGCATTTCTCAAATTCATAACTGTTCAACTGTTTTCGACTCGTCATACGGTACAATACAACCTTAAAATACATACACTACAACACAATGCATCAGCCAGACATTCCTACAAGCATCACAGGGTCACAATCTTCACATATGCAAAGTAAAAGCCGCATACCGAAACTTTGTGCACCAACTTCCTAAAACCTGAAACCGTGGGTGCACCAGATGTCACGACCATCGACCAAACTGTTTGAAAAGTCGAGAACCGTGGTGAATGATGGCGCACCAAGGTCACCCTTTTACAAAGGCGCGTTACTACCTAAACTACTACCAACACGAATTGGTGGCTCACGAAGAGCTAGTCGAATGGTCCCAGTTTTATACAATTGGTACACATCGAGACACTCTTCTACATCGGCATCACAAGTTAGTAAGACCCATTCGGAATCATCATCGAGGTACCTTAGGTGATACCCACTGGTATCATTCAAGCTAAACCTTTTCGCGGTTTCTTGCATCAGTTCTTTGTAACCCCAATCTTTTTGCATCCGAAAACGAATCTTTTCTTCGCCAAAAGTTACCTTGACCCTCCAAGGATGGCCTTCTGGTTTAACATGCGGTTTAGGGGGACGATCTTGACTCTCTTTAAGTAGTTTATGACTATGGGATCGTTTAAAGATCTTTGGTTCCTGATCTTGGTCTTGATCTTGATCTTGATTTTGATCGCTTGATGCATGAGATGTGTGAATCGCTGCAGCACTTTTGGCTCTTTTTAGAGCACCGCCACTTGTATCTTGATCAACAGTTGGAACACTGTGAGTCCCACCGGAGAAAGAATGACTGGAACTCGAACTCTGACTGCATGAATTGGCCTTATCGTCGATAGTTTTGTTCTTTGTAGCCGGGAACGAGAGTCGAGTCTTTTTTGACGTGTCCGGAGAAGCGAGCTTTGGAAAGTTTGAATAGAAAGACTCGATCTGAAACGAGCCCGACCCACCATGCACTGAGTCCATTACAAGTTGAATCTTTCTTAACGAATGACCGACTTTCTTGATCTTCCGAGATGGCCACCGTTGAATCCCGTGTTGCCTGCATATCCGCTTCAGAGTCGTTGGACAAACTGCAGTTACAATAACACGAGTTCAAGATTTGAATATGCGAATTATTAGAATATATTATTATTAGAGTTAATTAGTTTAGTTGAGCCCACGGGTCCAGTAGGTTGTTAGGGTTTTGTTATGATGTCTATATATTGTAACCGAATCCTTCAATAAAAATTCAGTCAGTTATACCATCTTAATCGAACTAACCAATTGCCACCGCTATAAAGAAGTTTGTTTGTAATTAAAAAAATAACAAAAACAAAAACCTACCACCCATATTCTTGGCAGCATCTTTCAGGCTGCCAGCAAAATGCTGCCTTAGCATTTCTAAAGTAATTGTTTTCTCCAGTTTGGCACCAGCATGTCGTTTCTCAACGCCTGAACCCGAATTTGAGCCCGAGCCCGACCCAGTGCCTGGACCATGACCATGACCATCTATTTTTTGAACTTTTGCAACTGATCCTGTATCAGAAACAGCAAGTAACCCATCATTAACGCCATTTTCCAAATCACATGTCCAAATCAAATAAGTGATAATATATCACATTTATCTGGGAGTCAAGTTCGTCTCTTTGCTGTACATTGTACTGACCTGTTCACGGACTTGCTCCTGTGCCCTCATGCATACGAAAATCAAGTTCCTCATCAATAAGTGATTCTATCACATAGGGCTTGTTTTCAATAAAAAAAAAAGTGAGTATCTCACATTCTTTTATACGGTCAAACATATGATAATCGGTATACTCACCGGTAAGATGAACTCTCGTGCATACCTTGATATGGGAATGTGTCGTGAGTGGATGAACATCGACTTGTAAGTATAATCCTTACCTTAAATCGTAGCTCCTAATTATGATTACATCTGATCAGTTTGAGCTTATGTGGACAACAATACCGATAATCGAGGTAGTATACTTATCCAGAGCTTTAAACCGAACAAAAATCATGTTGACTAAGACCGTAAGCTGGTATGATTCCTTATCCTTGAAATTCGCAAAAAGATTGCTTTTGTACAGTTGTTTATTGCTTTTTATAGTTTTTCGATTAGTTTACCGCACTTTAAATTCTTGTTTTTAGTATAGATGTAAAGTTCATTTTTGAATTAGCCGAAGTTGTAACTTGGTGTTTTCTGCCGAAAGCCTGAAGCCTACTTCATAAAATATCCTTGCATTTGGTAAACTCATCAAAATGGAAATCTGTTCAAATAAACAAAATCTGTTCAGTGTGCAAAATTTTCAAGACTTGGTGAATTTGTGAAAAATGGTCGACGAAACCCCTTTATGTCGACGAAACCCGTATAAGTTGACGAAAGTCCATGGTCAAAAGTCAACTGTTTTCACACGTGGTCAAAATTGGTTTAGGTTCGACGAAACTCCTGGTTTCGTCGAGGTCACGACGAAACTTACCTGGCCCTTTTAAGTTTCGTCATGGGCTAATTGTTCAAGCCCAATCCAAGCCCAAATTTAAGGTTTCGTCGAGCCCACATCAGGTTTCGTCGAGATGGAGGTTTCGCCGAGGTCATGAGTATAAAAGGGGTCCCAGTGTTCAGAAGTCATCACTTTTTCAAACCACTTGACTGTTTATCTTCCTCAACACTCCAAACCCCCATACTTTCCTTCACCGACTCCGACCCTCAAAACCTTCCGTTTTCCTTGAAATTTATCAAAAATCAAAGGTATTCAATGGATTATTCAAATGTTTTGAACCATAGGAACCCTGAGTTTGTGTCCTATTGTTCGGCAAACCCTCAAAATACCCTGTATCTGATTTCTTAAGGATATAAACTTGTGGTTTGTGTTGGTTTTTGATAAAATCTGATAGATTTAGGGCTTGTATACGGTTTTGTAGTTTGATTTGGTTTGGGTTTTGTTTAAACAAAAACAGGGGATGATGGTTGTTGATTATTAAACCGTTTTGGGTGGGTTTCGGTTCAAAATCTATGTCGGTTTTTACATTCTAGATTGTTTTCAGTTTGGTTGGGTAAAAACAAAGTGTCAAAGGTTGATTTGTTTGAGAATCATTCATCGGTTAAGAATCTTCGGCGAAACCCCTTTGATTTTGAAAACCCCCAAATTGACGAAACCCTAACCTGTGACAAAACCCTAACTGTTGATGACGAAACCCTCTGTGACGACGAAACCTATGTTTCTTCATGCTGTACACGACGAAACTCCACTATGACGAAACCCTCTTTAAAAGGAAAGAACTTTCATCGAAAGGATGTCGACAAAACTCCTCTGGTCAACGGTCAACGCTGACTTTGTTTGACCAAGGAGGTTTCGTCGTGATGAAGGGAGTTTCGTCTAAGTCTTAACGTTTCGTCGTTCAGGACTTAGAAATTTTTCAAGTTTGTGCCTTTTCACAGTAGACTTGCATTTGAATAATATATGTCCATTTGACAGTTGAACTTGCATAGACATATGTCTAATGCAAATATTGTGACATTTTAACTTAGTGTGGATGTTTGTGATGCAGATGGCACCGAAAGAAAGAAAGCGTAAGGCCCCGACTAAGAAGGAAAACAAATCTGAAGAGGAGGTGATGTCCGAGAAGCGTCACAACCAAATTGCCTTTCTGGATCCGGAAGAAAAGATCAATGAACTGAAAGAAATTACTCAATGGATTAGGGAGTCGCGGATACATAAAGTTGTTACCTTTTCAACACCTGTTTACAAGTCACTCGTTAAAGCTTTCTGGAACTCAGCAAGCGTGGTGCAAATAGATGGAACTGAAGTCATTCAAGGGCGAGTAAATGATCTGAACGTGATTGTCTCACCAGAAATCTTAAACACTGTCTTAGAGCTACAAGACGATCCGGATGCTCCGTCCTCAATTCCAATCATGTGTACTCGTGGCTACTTATTGTGGTTGAAGTGTATTGGTGACATCTTCAGTTCTCAAATCAACAAGGGAGATTTGCCGATGCGTTACAAGTTCCTCTTGCACGTTCTTATTCATTGTATCAGCAACAGAGGTGCAGGTTATGATATGGCAAGCAATGACCTTGTAGGTCTCATGGTGGCATTGGTGCTGAACAAACCGTTTAGCATCTCAAAGTATATATTTTCCAATATGAAAGAGAATATGACGAGGACTGGTAGTCGAACATCTGGAAACAAATTCTGGATGTATCCTCAGTTTCTTCAAATGATCATGAACATCCAGCATCCTAATCTTCCAAAAGCTGACGACGACATCCTGAAGATAGAATCTATGATCTTGCAATCTTTAAGGATATTCAAGAGCCTTGCAGCAAAGAGATACACAGAAAGCAATCCGCCTAGGAAGTTGATAGGTGCTCTTGGAAAACCAGACTACGTTGCTCCTGCAGATGACAAATGGCATCATGATGACAACCAATCTGATAACGAAGAGCCGGAGTTAAAGAAAAGGATGGTTGAAAAGTTTGGTCCAGAGGATTCAGTTTCGTCTGACAGTGATAGTGATGATGATGAAGCTGGTGATGGTGGTGAAGCAGGTGCTGGTGTCGTTGGTGCGTCTACTGCTGGTGCATCGTCAGCTGGTGCAGCTGGTGGCACTTCAGCTGGTAACGACGAAGAGGATTCTGAATCAGATGACAATCCTCCTGAGCCTAGTTACGAGTATTATCTCGATGAACGTGGTGTGAAAAAGGTCAGGAAGATTAGACGGGAGGATGATGATGATGAATACGTTCCTTCGGATACCGAAGCGGAACGTTTGAAGAAAAAGAAAACGGCTGTCCTTCGCAAGAAGAAAGCAAAGAAGAACATCGGTTCCTCGTCTGCTCAACAATCCGTTCCTCAAGAGCCTTCACAAGAAGCGGAAATGGATCCTAATCTTGGATTCACGGCCACTGAAGCTTCTGAAATGATTCCATCTCCTCCGAGGTCTATAGAACCAACTCCTGCAGTGAGTTCAACACCTGAAACTCCTGCAGTGACTCCTCAGGCACCTACTCACTCTATTGCATTATCCATTCGTGCAACAACCTCGCAGCCTGCCGCAGAACGCCGACAAAGTATATTTGAACAGATGTAGCAGGATGAGAAGGTAGATTTCCTATTTTCTCAATTACAAGCTGCTGCAGGTCAAATCAATCGACAAACGGACGTGATCAAAGCCACAAGAGCCGATATGATCAAGCAACAGTTGGAAATTAACACGTTGAATTCCACTGTTGGGTGACAAGCAGCAGAAATCACACGCCAGCAAGATGAGATAGAGCAATTGAAGGCAGAAAATGCCAGTTTGAAAGCGGCAGACAATAATTGTGGTATTGAAATGAACCGTATGAAAGAAAGCAACTCTATACTTCAGAAGTTGGCCGAAGGTCTAAAAGAAAGACATGACTTTATGAAGCAGTGGTACGATTCTCGAAACACCACGATAGTTGATGGGGTCAAGAAGATAAATGATGGCTATGAGTTTCTTAGAAAGCGTGTCAATACTTTATGGGGCGATAGATGTAAACAACAAGAGGTGTTGAAGACAAAGGATGATGATTCTGAAGATCAAGGGAACCCCGATCCCTCTGCTACATCAGAACAACCGCCGACAACTTCCTTTACACAATTGGTTGTCTTCAAGCCTGCGCAACTTGGATCTGCGCAAGGAACCTCCAGTGGAACAGTTGAAGAAATACAACAGCTTGAAAGCATTTCCTACATCGAAAGCTCTCTATCGGGTACATCTTCTGTTCCTAGTACAGTTGATCTTGCTTTGCAGGCTATTCATCCGATCACTGGAGAGATTCTAGAAGAGGGATAGATTGTTTCTGATCTGTCGCATGAGCAGTTGTTAGCTTTGAATGCGATGAAAGAAGTAGATGATGCTGAAATTGATAAAATGCCGGTTGAACCAGAAACTGAAAATGTTGAAAACATTGAAGAGATTGTGTTTGAAGGGGAAACCAGCAAAACAACTTATGTTCACGCCGACGGAATGGAGTTTGATCCATTTGATGAAGAATGGATGAAAGAGAATCAGGAAGACATTGATGAACAATTGAAGAATTGGGCGTCTTCTGATAATCCGACTGATTCATTCGAGGAATGGAGAAAAGGTTTCTTGTCGAAGGTTGAAAGGCCTACACCGTCGGAAGCATAAGTTGATTTTCTACAGTTTGAAAAGGTCAAGCCTCATGGAAGGATTCTAAGCTGGATGTTCGTCAAGGAAATTCACTGCGTTGCCATCAAGCGTGAATTCGGTATTCAATATTTCCGTTCGCTTCTGAGCATATTGTCCTTACCATTTTACGACGTTGCAGTTTTGACGAAGCTTGAGCTTGTTAATCGTTCAAACTTCGAAGGAGCTACTTTGTTCGAACGCAAGATAAAGTTTAACAAAAGGACAGGCTGGAAAAACGAATTGTTCAAGCCTCAGTTCCCTATCTATCAACAAATTAAGTTCACCTTGGATCCATCGACCAATACGGCGCGATACAAGCTCGTTTATCAGCCCGCTAAAGTCATGGACAAGATTCCTTTGATCCCGATGAAACAGAACTTTCTTGATGATATGAGATTATGGTGTTACGATCCGGATACGCATGAAGCGGTGATTGTGTTTAACGGTGATTGTGAAAACTTTCGGATGTTGGATCCGATGTGGATTGTTAACATGTCGGCGAACGACATCAGCAAGCTGTTCCGGCATGATATATTTTACGAAGACAAGGACGCTCATCAAGTGCATAGATTTCAACGCGTCGCTTGTTATTGCTTTTATCAAGGAATTCATGCTGGAAGCACCTGGACGCTTAAACACTGAAGACGGAAGATCGAATACCGGAGACAGTAACAGACAAGGGGGAGTTTGTTGATGCATTATTTTGGTGTCTGTAACTTGTCTTTATTAACGTTGTAATTTACGGTCTTTTTACATTATCGAGTCTGTATTCGCCGTCGACCAAGTCGAATATCCTCCTATCCTACTTGTGTCCGACAAAGTTTGTCTCAGTTTGTTATGTAAAGTTAATGACAATGCATGTTGCATTTGAGTAGTTTATGTATGTTTGTGTGTTTGTTTGTTTTGCTGCAAACTGTCTGTTTGCAGCAAACATAACACTTTGTGCAGTCCTCGACGAAACTCTATGTTTCATCGAGTAAAGGTATGACGAAACTCCCATTGGCCAAAACCCTATGTTTCGTCGTGATGGGTGACGAAACTCCTAGAGTTTCATCGTCCAGGAGGTTTCGTCGGGGCCATTTCAGGTTTCGTCAACTGTTGGGCCTGGGCTGCTATATAAACACAACATGGTTTCACTTTGAAACTATAAGAGCATATCCTGAGAGTCTTACTTCAAACTTTGTGTGTATCTGTTTGAACTGTGTTCTCATCTAATCAATTGACTGTGATTCATTGGTTACCTTTGTGTTGTTAATATCTATGTTTGGTTTGGCATAGTCACGGGGATTCCGCACTCGTGACCGTGTTTGTGATAAACAAGAGATTTGGTTTCGAAATAGATCCTCAGAAATTGGGACCTACACAAAAATCAAGTCGTTTGGAACACCATTTCGAGGTAAGTTTTACATCAATCAACTCGTATCCTCGTTCTGATCAAAAGCCATAAAACATCAAATTGAAATTCGGAAAAAAAATTGACGGAGTTAAGATTTTTTAACTGAGGTCCAATGAGATTTTTTTTTAAAAGTGGGACTATGAGTGGTGATATTTGAAGGTGAAATTATTATTGGCCAACCACCTAAAGGTGGGATTATTAAAATCCAATTTCCTAAATTTTTATAACAGTTTCAGCCATTATCATTGTTATTTTTGTGATAAAACTTGATTAAAAAGCCACAAGAGTTGTAAACAAACATAATCCTTCATCCTGATCACAACACAACACCTCCACCTCATTAAACCCCTAATAAAAACCAAAGTCCCTATCCTCATCCCTCACAAACCCACAAAATTCCCTGCTCTCCTAACCCTCTCTCGTTACGATATCATTCGTTAAAACACGTAAAACATGCAAACCAAAAACAATTTTCATACAGATTAAAAAGCTGATTTTGTGTGAGTTATAACTTGATCATATGAGACTAAGTTAGGTTGGTTATTGAGTCCAAGATGTTTAACTAAGAGTCCAGATTTCATATATCAAGTTTCATATTTTTTTTTCAATAAGTCTAAGTTAATGTTTTTGAATGTACAAAACGTGTATTAAAACTATTTTTGAAACAGAAACTTTGGGTAGCCCTACGAGAGTCATAACTCACTCAATATAAGTCTAACCAACCTAAAATTTACCAACTGGTTTTGCGTTTGTTGGATAAACTCTAAATTTTAATGATTTTTGGCGTAAACTGTTGCGGGAAAAACACTTCTGCTATCTTTCAGTGTTGTACGATTTTTCATAATTTTTCTACAAACTTTTACAACAAAATAAAAATATTTTTGAGTCTCAGAAATAAGCCTCTAAATGAACCGAACGAACACGAACAAAGGCATGTTCATGTTCATTCATTTAACTTTAACCGAACACGAACACGGACATATAATCGACATTCTTTGTTCATGTTCGTTTATTAGGAAAATGGGCATGCCCGTTTTCGTTTATGTTCGTTCATTTAAAACCAAAACAAACAGTTCATGAACGCAAATGGACATAAACAAACAAACTTAAAAGAACATAATTTAACAAATAATAAATAACACAAATGAACATAATTGAAGAAACATAAATGAACATAAGCTACTAAATGAAACGAACATAAAGTAATATTTTATATAAATTAGTGGTTAGTTACAATAAATCCTATTGGAAAACCATTTTTTATCATTAGAAAGCTCAACTAACAATTAGTTATAGTAATATAAGTAGTTAGAAAGTTCCTTTTTATGTTTAATATTTATATAAATATAACTACTTATGTATTTAAATTGAAACGAACAGAAACGAAAGAACATAAATAAATGTAAATAAACGACCATAAATGAATACAAATGAACGAACATAAACAGACTTTTGCGAACATAAATGAATGAACAAAAACATGTGTTCGTGCTCGTTCATTTAATTAAATGAACAAAAAATTATGTTCATGTTCCTTAGTTTAATAAATAAACGAACTTCCCGCCGAATAAGTTCACGAACAGTTCATGAACGTTCGGTTCGTTTACAGGCCTACTCAGAAACCCATAGAAACATGTCGTAAAAGTTTCTTAGTTTAATTCGTTTATTTTAGTATTTTAATAAAATCAGTGAAAACACCTCAGAATCTGACTTGAAACTCGAAGCACAAGCGTACATGTCCTCAAAACCGCATTGCGATTTCGTTTTGCTTTGCTTTTGTATAAAGTGATGTTGCTTACCCTTTTTCGTTAATTGGTTGGATCAATGGGGAAGTGCCAGGCCACCTATATTCACAAAAACAAAGTGCGGGAATAGTGATGGCTTATTACCGGTGGAGAAGGGCGGCAAAAAATAAGTTGGGGGAATTTCCCTAACACAAAAACAAAGTGCGGGAATAGTGATGGCTTATTACCCGTGGAGAAGGGCGGAAAAAATAAGTTGGGGGAAGTGCCTATATTCACAAAAACAACGTGCGGGAGTAGTGATGGCTTATTACCGGTGGAGATTTGTTTTTGTGAATATAGGCACTTCCCCCAACTTATTTTTGCCGCCCTTCTCCACCGGTAACAAGCCATCACTATTCCCGCACTTTGTTTTTGTGAATATAGGTAATGAAGCGAACCACCAGCGGGCCACCGCAATATCATCACCATAGAAGCCGGCAAAAACTTGAAACGAACGAGATCATCAATCCGTGTGTTTCCTCTACGATCAATCCGTGTGTTTCCTCTAATATCATCACTAGTGATAGAATTCCATCACTCACAATTTTTTTTTAAATTTTTTTTAAATTAGAAATTAACAATAAAACACTAAAATTATAAATTTCATTAAAATTAAAACATACTAGTTCAATTTAACATACTAGAAATATTTTAGAACAATTTAAAAAAAAAAAACCTACTCCTCGTCCGACTCATGAAACTCCAAACCTAGAGAACCTACTAGTTCGATTAAATCGTATCTCAACCGAAAGTGAGTTTCTTGATTACGCAATTCTTGTTGGATATTTTGTGGAACTTGAACTTGTGTAGGGGGATCCGGCACCCAATCTGGGGATATTGCACGTCCGTCTTCTTTGATTATCATATTGTGCAATATGATACATGCATACACTATGCTATGTATTGATTTCTTGTTCATCGCACGAACCGGTCGGTGTAGTATACCCCATCGACCCTTTAAAACACCAAATGCCCTCTCAACATCTTTTCTTGCCGATTCTTGCAATTTTTTGAACACGGTTTCTTTAGCCTCGACAGGAAATGAGGGAGCTTTCACAAAAACAGACCATGACGGGTAGATACCATCCACAAGAAAAAAGCCTCGTTTGTAATGTCTTCCGTTAACATAGAAAGGAGAGGAAGGTGCGGTACCATCCGTTACGGTTTGAAACAACGGCGACGTGTGCAACACATTGATGTCGTTGTTTGAACCTGGAACACCGAAATACGAATGCCAAATCCATAAATCATTCGACGCCACCGCTTCTAGTATGATTGTTTGGTCTTTTGATGTGACCCCTAACATACGCCCCTCGCAACTCTCTTGGACAATTTTTCCACTCGATATGTGTACAATCGATGCTACCGAGCATCCCGGGAAAATGCCATCTAGCCTCATGTGCGGCGTAAATACGTGAGATGTCGTGGCTCATCGGTTTACGTAAAAACTCTTTACCATACAACTTAATGACCGCGTTGCAAAAAAATTGCAAACATTCACGTGAAGTTCTGGCCGCCATAGCTAGGTATTCATCATATTGATCGGGAGGGTTACCTGTCGCTAGTTGGCGAATGGCGGACGTGCATTTTTGTATCGGCGTGAAACTTGGTTTGCCCCTCGCATCGTAACGTTCTTGAAACCATTCCTCGCTTGCTTCGATGTCTCCAACAATCTTTAAAAATAATTCTTTGGGTAAACGAAACCGATCTCTAAACGTTTTGGCATTGTAGAGCGGATTTTCCACAAAATAATCGTTCATTAACACTTCGTTGGCACGTATACGGTCACGGTCTACCATCTTCTTCTTTGGGCGGGACGACTCGGTATCAAGTTCGTTATACACCGACACAAAATATTTTAGCGTCTCATTGTCGGAAGACGACTCAGTATCGCTATCGCTAGACATCGGAAACGTCGAATCCGTAGGGAACTCCATTTGAGAAAGATGTAGATTGTGTGAAACGGGTTTATGTTTTGGTGTGTGTAAAATGGTTTAAAATGGAGATATAAATAGATAAAGGGTTTAAAGGTTTTTTTTTTTTTATTGAAGTTTACCGTTATTCAACGGTCAAAAACAAGCCCAACGTTCGAATTTTGTAAACTTTCAACGCTTGATTGTTTCAACACGTTACAAATATAACGCGTGATAATATAGGTAGCGGCGGTGTTCGTGATCATATAACGCGTGAAGGGACGGCCATAACGGACCGCCCCCACTCCCCTTATGAAAAGAATGTTTGCTGGTCCCACAAGGATAGCTCCATGGGACCATTGACTGAGTCAACGGTGTAAGATTGATTGATGGTCTTATCACCAAAAATGATGTCCAAAATCAGCACATACATAGTAATAAATGGAGACATTGACTTGTAGGTACAATGGCATAGGTGTCTGCATCTGTGAGTTTTATGAAACAGATGCCAATTAATGGGAGTTGTGTATAACTTTGCTTTGACATTTCTAACCTTGTCATATACTCATATGTTCATTGAAGTTTCTTTCTCTTTTATATGCAATAATTTAATTTCATCTGTTATTCTGTTTCAATGTACTTGGTTCTTAAGAAAAGACATATAAACACCTTAGACAAAAGAACATACTGTGTTTTTTTATAACTCCAAGAAGCATGTATCTTTCCACTGCTCTTATACTACTCTTTACTATATTGGATGTTCTTATTTATTATCTGCAGAAACAACATGAGGAAAACAATTCATCCATGTCATCATCGTCGGATCAACAATCTCGACAAGTTGATAACCATGGTGAGAAGAAGGGTCCATCCACATCATCATCACCAGAAAAACGCTGTCGACAGTTTACGCTTGCTGAGATCAAAGCAGCCACCAATGATTTTGATGACGCTTTCGTCATTGGAAAAGGCGGGTTTGGTAAGGTATACAAGGGTAAAATCGACTTTGTGGAAACTACAGATGTTGCCATCAAGAGGTTAAATCTTGATTCCAATCAAGGTGCGGCTGAGTTTTGGGCAGAAATCGAGATGCTTTCCAAGTTTCGCCATAGTCATATTGTATCTTTACTAGGATATTGTGAAAAAGAAATGATCATTATTTATGAATACATGCCCAACGGAAGTCTCGAGGATCATTTGCATAAAAAAAGAGCTTACGGAAGTAATTCTTCACCGCTGACGTGGATTCAAAGGCTCAATATCTGCATAGGTGCTGCACGTGGTTTAGACTACCTCCATACGGGTACAGGTGTGCAACACCGAGTCATATACCGTGACGTCAAGAGTTCAAACGTCTTGCTGGACAATAATTTAACAGCTAAGATTTCGGATTTCGGGTTATCCAGAACCGGTCCCGCATATCAGCCAGGTTCTAGTTCTACTACCAATGTTTATACAGATCAGATCAAAGGGACGTTCGGATACATGGATGCGGAGTATTTCTCAACTCGCAGACTGACTAGAAAATCTGACGTGTATGCATTTGGTGTGGTTTTATTAGAAGTGTTGTGTGGTAGGCCCGCTTTGGATTTTACATTGGATGAACAGCAACATAGTTTATCGGTATGGGCCAGACAATGCATCAAAGAAGGTAAGATTGATCAAATTATCGATCCAAGTGTGAGAGGGGAAGCCGAAAGTAACTGTCTAAAAGAATTTGGGCAAATTGCGTATGAATGTATTCTTAATTCTTCAAAGGATCGACCCACAATGACTAAAGTGCTGGCACGGCTCGAGTTTGTGTTAAGTTGGACGTTGCAGAGTGTGCAAAGCGCTACTAATCGGAAATATGCTGGAAAGTCAATGTTTATTGGGAAAGCATGGTCAATGTTTTTGACCAAAGGTGCAAGTAAGTTCTGTTACTTTCAGTTCTTATATTATGAATCTTTCTTTGTAACTTGTTATTTTAAGCGTTAGTTATTGATTAAGCAGGGCGTATGAGTCCGAATATAAAGAAAATCGGGCAAAACATTAGCACCAAAAAGAAAAGCTTCATGATGGCGAAAGGTGGTGGCGCGCAACAGCTAGGGCCGCCTAGGGGACGACAGATAATGATACCAAAGTTGAAGATGTTCACGTTTTCTGAGCTGAAGACCGCCACAAAGAATTTCGGTCAGGAATCGTTTCTTGGAGAGGGTGGTTACGGGAAGGTTTTCATAGGGTGGTTGGATAGCGTAACTCTTGCCCCCCAGAAGACCGGTGATGGGATTGCAGTGGCCATCAAGAAATCAAGTCCCAACAGGTGCCAAGGTCTCAACGAGTGGCAGGTCCATATTTTTAAATTGTTTTAAAGTATTTATCTTTAGTATATTATGATAATGTTTGCTTTAGAAAAGTGTTTAAAATGGCAAAATCAGATTGTGAATTTTGTGTGTTTTGGTGACAGGCAGAAGTGAAGTTCTTGGGAACATTTAGCCATCCGAATGTTATCAAGCTCTTTGGATATTGCTGGGAAGATAAGAATATTCTTCTCGTTTATGAATATATGCAAAAGGGAAGCTTGGATACGCATCTCTTCAGGGGTACGTATTCAAATCTGCGCCAACGAATACAGAAAATAGATTTATAAACACTTTATTTAAAACTGGATTTTGCAGAAGGCACAGAACCACTTTCTTGGGACACAAGGGTTAAGATTGCAATGGGAGCAGCTCAAGGCCTTGCTTTCTTGCACACTACAGAAAATAATGTCATTTGCAGGGATGTGAAATCCTCAAATATTTTGTTAGACAAGGCAAGTATAAGCAAATCAAATTTGCTTCAAAAATACGTATACGCGTATGGTTGCACACCTTAAAAATGTTGATGATTTGGGTTTGATACTTTAGTTTAGTTACTTGTCAAGTTAACTTTTACATTGAATATTTCAGGATTTTAACGCGAAGCTTGCGGATTTTGGGCTGGCAAAGTTAGGCCCGCTTAATGGAGAGTCTCATGTCTCAACAGGCATAGTAGGCACCTATGGCTATATGGCTCCTGAATATGTGGCCACTGGTTAGTTCTATTAATATCAGTCACTTTAAAATGTGCATTCAAAGTTTCAAACACCCCTCTTAGCTTTGTTTTAAAAGCATGTCTTATTAGAAGGTAATCTAGACTTGGATAAGTTTAATTATGTATTATGTATTTAAATTAGATATAGGTCACATGGTAGAAAGCAAAAGTCAAAGGCCATTATTTGTGGTTAATAACAGTTTTCTGCCCCCAAATGAAGGGGTATAACCACCTTGTTAGTACCTTTTCATAGGTTATATATATGCACAAAAGTGTAAAGAATCGTGGGTCAATTTCATAATACGAAATCATCTGGTTTGACTTTTCGCTGCAGACCAACATCTGTGTAGATCCCTTGTTCTTATTATGATTCATTTGATTTTACATATATTGTTTCGTTCTTGATATCCAACATGTCTGAGGCGCGAAGAGCATGAGACGATCAGGAAAACATCTCAGGGTCGTGAGGCGGTGCCTCATGCACATCTGGGTCAAAATTGGGGTTGTTAGGAGGGTGTCAGGGTGAGGTGTACGTGAAGCTCTCGCCCCACACCTCAACTTTTGGGACTTAAATGCCTCACGCTTTTTAAATCAATCTCCTTAGACTAGTTACTTTGCCTGTCTTCACATGTTGATCATTGTTTTTTACTATGTAGTTGCTCTATCATCGTTGCATAACCTACGAAAAAGTTAACAATGGTGTTAACCTGTGATTATAGGTCGGTTATATGTCAAGAGTGACGTTTATGCTTTTGGAGTGGTGATGCTCGAGATGATAACAGGGTTAAGAGCATATGACTATACTTATAACAGCATTAAGCAAAACTTAGTGGACTGGGCTAAACCTTTCTTAACCAACATAAAAGAATTACAAAACATCATTGACCTGCGGTTGGACCAAGATTACCCTACAAAAGGCGTTATGAAAGCTGCCGAGCTCATCCTAAGCTGTCTTGAATCAAAACCCAAGAACCGGCCTTCTATGAAGGAAGTTGTCTCAAGTCTGCAAGGTATCAGTGAAACTAAAACGAAACCGAGCCAGTCAAAGTCAAAGGAGAATTCGACAAGTGTAATTAATGAACAAAGGTCTAATGATTGTTACCATCAAAGCCACCATTGGTCTCCCCTTCGGTCAAAGCAAAGCAGAGGAGCTTGGTCAACAAACAGTCAGTTATTTGGTTCTGGTTGGTCTATGTATGATTACATGGACTAGATGCAATAGTATAAATACATTACTGGTGTTAGTATCATGTATAATACTTGTCTAAAAACAAAAGTCGTATAGCGTATGTGTTGTAATAATGAAGGATAATACTCCATGGCTGTAAACAAAAATAAACAATGGGAGATGATTAGTATAACACACAATAGTAGCTTACACCACACGCGATAATAACTTATACACTATGCATTGCGAGTTGTACCTTTATTATCTACAATCTACTAAACATTTCAATGTTTCATACATCATACAAACCTTCTACTTATCGACTTGCTGTAACTAAAAATAACAGCATCAGTTCCAGTAAAACCCTGCATTTCTCAAATTCATAACTGTTCAACTGTTTTCGACTCGTCATACAGTACAACCCAACAATGCATACAATACAACCTTAAAATACATACACTACAACAACACAATGCATCAGCCAGAAAATCCTACAAGCATCACAGGGGCACAATCTTCACATATGCAAAGTAAAAGCCGCATACCGAAACTTTGTGCACCAACTTCCTAAAACCTGAAACCGTGGGTGCACCAGATGTCACGACCAGCGACCAAACTGTTTGAAAAGTCGAGAACCGTGGTGAATGATGGTGCACCAGGGTCACCCTTTTACAAGGGTGCGTTACTACCTAAACTACTGCCAATACGAATTGGTGGCTCGCGTAGAGCTAGCCGAATGGTCCCGGTTTTATATGATTGATACACATCGAGACACTCTTCTACATCGGCATCACAAGTTAATAACACCCATTCGGAATCATCATCGAGGTACCTTAGGTGATACCCACTGGTATCATTCAAGCTAAACCTTTTCGCGGTTTCTTGCATCAATTCTTTGTAACCCCAATCTTTTTGCATCCGAAAACGAATCTTTTCTTCGCCAAAAGTTACCTTGACCCTCCAAGGATGGCCTTCTGGTTTAACAAGCGGTTTAGGGGGACGATCTTGACTCTCTTCAAGTAGTTTATGACTATGGGATCGTTTAAAGATCTTTGGTTCCTGATCTTGGTCTTGATCTTGATTTTGATTTTGATTTTGATCGCTTGATGCATGAGATGTGTGAATCGCTGCAGCGCTTTTGGCTCTTTTTAGAGCACCGCCACTTGTATCTTGATCAACGGTTGGAACACTGTGAGTCCCACCGGAGAAAGAATGACTGGAACTCGAACTCTGACTGCATGAAGTGGCCTTATCGTCGATAGTTTTGTTCTTTGTAGCGGGGAACGAGAGACGAGTCTTTTTTGACGTGTCCGGAGAAGCGAGCTTTGGAAAGTTTGAATAGAAAGACTCGATCTGAAACGAGCCCTGTTGGGGTATACGCATGCGGAAGCAACACACACTCAAGAACAATCAACTGCAGAAATAGAAAAAAGAATGACACAAGGATTTACGTGGTTCGGTCGCCAACTGCAACCTACGTCCACGGGGCAACTAAGGTATTTCTTTCATTTCATGTTGCACACAGATTACAATACAGATGAGTTTCTTATATAGAGATTAAATGATAGTTTGTCAACCAAAGAAATGAAACAGCAGAAGAGAAATTGATGTCTTCCGCCTACTTCTTTTGACAGGCGCAAAACATGGCTGCTGCCTACTCTGCAACTACTTTTGACAAACCACAAGAGTGGCTTCACACTCAACAATCTCCCACTTGAAGCCACGGAACAATCTTCACCTGTGCTTCAACAGTGCATCTGTATATCTGTAAGAAACTTTAGTACCTTCCTAGTTACCCCGCCTTCATTTATTCCTGAAGGCCAGCTGAAGCTCCCCCGAACTCCAACCCAACAGTCTTACCAGACCCAGCCGTGACTGAAACCGCCACTGACTCATTCTCTATCTCAACCGGCTTGCACACTCCACCGGATCGAGAGATACACCGAGAATCAAAACCACTCTCCAAATTCAGCAAGTGTTTCCCAGGAGAGATTTTATCAATCGGAATACCAGTCTTCAAAACCCAACGGAGTTTTCTGACTTTACTCGGAACACGTCCCATGCTCCCACTGTCACTAAACTCCTGATCTAGTTTAAACCTCCGATCCCGTTCAGCTTGAATCACCTTGGCACCAGGCTTCGCCCTTGCAATACGAACCCTCTTTTGCCCCTTAGATTCAGCGAACCAAACTTTGTCTTGCTTAACCGGGATGGCCACTCCCTCAGCAGATACCTTAGCCATATACAATGATCCTCGCTTCTTTCCACGTGCAATAACCAGATTCCCGTTAATCACCTTCCATTTACCCAATGGAGTAACTAGATTAACATCTCCCATGCCCGTAACACAAAGAATTTGATCAAGCTAATCGTATCTTCCCAAAGTTACCTTCTTTCAGATTCACCATCGTTTCCCCGTTGTGCATGGCGTGAAACGAAGCACCAGAATCCATGACCCAAGAGTCTTCACTGCCTTCCACTGAGTCCCAATGCATCAAACCCAGACGCATTCTCAGAAGCAGAATTCAATTGTTCATGACATCGACTCCAAAAGATGTCTAAACCTTCATGCAGCCCACAAGTCAACTATGCCCAGCTCCCACTGTAACTGTTATCCCAACCCATGCCAAATGACACTCCATGAGCCGAACCTTTACTCGTACTATTCCTGTGAAAAACCTTCACCCAGTACCAGTACAAAGATCCTCTCAAATGTCAAACAGCTGATCACCACGAACAAGGAATACCGTCCACAATTCCAGACCAGCTAACCGGCAAACGATTATAACTATAATAGAGCTTTCAACAAGCAATAGTCACATGACTTGCAATTGACTTTCTTTTCACTTGTGTCAACATCAACAACTCTGTTGATTCCATTTTCTCCATGTTCTCACCCATCGATCAGTACCACATCCAAATTCCCATGACAACCCAATCAACCGAAACCCGAAACCGTCACAAACCTCGGTTTCACAAATTTTTCGGTTCATAATAAATGTCAAAACATGAACTTGAAACACAAACCATATTTAGCCCGCAACCCAAACTCGACCAACGGCTGAATATCCCAGCGGCTCCAATCGAATTAAAAACGGCTAAATAATATTTTAATTTGGTACAAACCTCGATCACCTCGTCCAAAAATAAATAATCTGATGATCGTCAAGAGTTTACCCGGCTCCAGTCGACAAAAAAAAAAAAAAAATCGACAACCACAAACTCTAAATCACCACTCGATCACCTAGTCCCACAACAAAAATATACCCTCCTTATTTTCTTTGTTGTTGGACCCACAAGAATAAAAAAAAATTCTTTTTCTTTTTCCTTTTTGAATGTGGGAGACAAACCTTACAAAAAAAACTTTTTTTTTTTTTCTTTTGTCTTCTACCCACAAGCTCTTGTTTTCTTCTTCTTCTTGGACGAGCATAAGCAACCTTCTTTCTTTTTTTTTTTTCTTTTCAAACACAAGACAACCACATAACCAGCGATTCACACGGCTCCGGCGATTCCAGTCGGCTTCAAACTACCGACACACCAACCTAATCGCGATCTCAGGTATTCTGTCTTTCTTTCGAATCGTGTTCTTCGTGTGTAAACGAGCCATAGCTCTGATACCAGTTGTTGGGGTATACGCATGCGGAAGCAACACACACTCAAGAACAATCAACTGCAGAAATAGAAAAAAGAATGACACAAGGATTTACGTGGTTCTGTCGCCAACTGCAACCTACGTCCACGGGGCAACTAAGGTATTTCTTTCATTTCATGTTGCACACAGATTACAATACAGATGAGTTTCTTATATAGAGATTAAATGATAGTTTGTCAACCAAAGAAATGAAACAGCAGAAGAGAAATTGATGTCTTCTGCCTACTTCTTTTGACAGGCGCAAAACATGGTTGCTGCCTACTCTGCAGCTACTTTTGACAAACCACAAGAGTGGCTTCACACTCAACAAGCCCGAACCACCATGCACCGAGTCCATTACAAGTTGAATCTTTCTTAACGAGCCCGACCCACCATGCACCGAGTCCATTACAAGTTTCAGAGTCGTTGGACAAACTGCATTTACAATAACACGAGTTCAAGATTTGAATATGAGAATTATTAGAATATATTATTATTAGAGTTTATTAGTTTAGTTGAGCCCACGGGCCCACAGGTCTGGTAGGTTGTTAGGGTTTTGTTATGATGTCTATATATTGTAACCGAATCCTTCAATAAAAGTTCAGTCAGTTATACCATCTTACACGAACTAACCAATTGCCACCGCTATAAAGAAGTTTGTTTGTAATTAAAAAATAACAAAAACAAAAACCTACCACCCATATTCTTGGCAGCATCTTTCAGGCTGCCAGCAAAATGCTGCCTTAGCATTTCTAAAGTAATTGTTTTCTCCAGTTTGGCACCAGCACGTCGTTTCTCAACGCCTGAACCCGAATTTGAGCCCGAGCCCAACCCAGTGCCTGGACCATGACCATGACCATCTATTTTTTGAACTTTTGCAACTGATCCTGTATCAGAAACAGCAAGTAACCCATCATTAACGCCATTTTCCGGCAACTCCATCTCTGCAACGATCCTCAAGCTTTTGCAAACCTTTTGTATATTATCCAACAGCGAATTAATCACCCTTTAGCTTTGTTGTTCTTCACGATCCTTGCAGTCAACAGGCAAGAAAAACTCCAACACAAAGTCAACCATGGCAGCATATGTTGTTCTGACCCGTACAGCCACAGCAGCATGCAGGTCAAAGATTCTAGCATGATGAACAAGCGGATATTCGGTTTTCATGTATGATGTCACATCAGCGAGTAACAGAACAGCTCATTAGATTTGAAAGCTTTGCCTACAACACCTTGACCGATAAACAAGTGATGCTCAGAACAAGCTTCTTGGAAATTGTTAAACTGAGGGTCAGATACGTAGGAAGCGGAATCAACGGTGGAGATACAGTGGATCAAGTTTTCGTTTGAGTGGCGGCAGCCTGCTTTGCCGCCTTGTTGGATGCATGGGATCCATGTCTGAGCTAATGGTAGCTTATGCATTATGCATGCAGATTTCAGTGTTTCATGAATCTCCGGCAATGCAGGATGAGAGAAGCCGTTGCTTACCTAATCATTATAAAGAACATTAGTACTAATTTGTTGAAATATTGTTACATTTTCTGTAGAGTAAAATGCCATTTTTGTCCCTGAGGTTTGGCCTTTGCGACTTTCGTCCAAAGGTTTGTTTTTCGCAGATGGATCCAAAAGGGTTGAAATATTGCCATTTTCATCCCCCGTTAACTCCATCCATTTTTCTCCATTAAGTCGGGGGTATTTCTGTGTTTTTTGCTAACTTAAAGGGCAATTCGGTCTTTTTACATAAAGTGAAATATATAATCTTGAAAAATTAGATAAAAAACACACCTCAAAATCATAAAACTTGTTTTAGATTATTAAAATCATAAAACTTCTTTTAGATTATTAAAGGTGTAAAATATATAATCTTGAAAAATTAGATAAAAAACACACCTCAAGAGCCTTACAAACACTTTGAATCTCTAAAGTGTAACTACTCTTCTGAGTAGTCATGATAACTTCAACAACACCAATGCAATCCTTAAGATCTTGACCGAAAACCGGGACCGCGACACTCCCACGAACATCATGTCTTTTAGCATGAGACACTCTTGGATACTCTTCAACCTTAAAAAGCCGAACATCAGGAGTCCACTCGGGGACTTTTTCCATAAATACCCTTCCGGGCAACCCAACGCTATCTTTAGGATCCCCTTCGGCCGGAAAATGATAACCTTCCGATATGTTTCTATACTTAGAAAGCCGCGGGCAGTTGAACTCAAGCGAGAAAAGCCGTTGACTCGTACTTAAAACTTTCTTTCCGTCTCTGATTCCGGGCAGCCATACTTGAACAAGTACGTTCTTGTCAATCGTGTAATGTCTTATGTTATCGATTGCATGAACCAATCATTCCATTATAGATAACGAAGGGCCAGATCTTGCCACCGGTGCAATCCACCATTGGTTGCTTAATTCAGAATGATTTTCAGACGGATTCGGTAAGTTAACAAGAGTTCTGACTTGGGATTTCGGCGAATTGTGTTCGGGGTCATTTGACTCCGGTTTTTCGGTATTGGATTCAAATTTGGGCCATTGAAACGAAGGGTCGAACAACGGGTTGGAAGCAGATGGATTATCATTCAACATTTTGGATCCATCGGTTGCTTGTAACCAACATCCATCTAACAAGAGTTCATCCATGTAATCGAAATCCATGAGTGCATCGGGTGAATTTTCGAGTGGAAAATCGTTTTCATCCATGGCTAATATGTAATCTAACTCCCACAACTACAGTTTTAAAAGGCGAAAGATTTGTTGTTTATACTCTGTGGTGTATATCTGTCAAAATGGGGAGAAACATTATTCAGATTCATAACCAAACACCAAGATAGTGTACAGAAATTGCTATTTTGACTAGTGTAATTGGTCAAACATCAAGATTTTTTGTTTTGAGTTGTCTGAAGGTCAAACATGTCCACATAATCATCAATAGATGCAATAAATACATGATAAAAACCCTTGATAAATCAAAAGGGTTCTGTAAAAAAGTTGCTATCTTGACTCTGTAATTAGTCAAACATGTAAAATATATATCAACAGATGTAAAAAGATCAATAAGTGGAGAAATCCCAGTTGATGACTTAAAGAGTACCCTATCTAATTCCTACAACAAATCAAAATAACATGCTAAAAACAGCAGAAAATCAGAATATTCTGCAAAGATTTGCTATTTTGACTTATGTAACTGGTCAAACATGTAAGCATAATCATCAAAAGATGCAAAAAGATGAATCAATATTGACATCCCAGTGAAGATTGAAGAACACCCAATACATCATTATAATAATAACACTTAAAAATCAATTTTTTTTGGCAAATATAGCTATCTTGACTCATCTAATGCATGAAATATACACAAATAAATCAAAATGAAGAAACCCAATCAAGAACATCCAAAAAATTTCCAATTTTAAGTGAAAGAAATAATCTAAAATAAAACTAAAAATTCTTGAAGAACCATCAAGTCACCACATTTATATCTAGTCAAGAATTCATAACCTTAAATACCCAAAAGCAAGCAAGCAAGTGAAAGAAATAATTTAAAATAAATCTAAAAAAATCTTGAAAACATATAACAAAAGACCAAACACTGAAACACATGGATCTGGTCAGAAAAAAAAAAACAGTTTTTTTAGTTATGAAATTAACAGACAACGGTTAGAAATCATCTTAATATTCTACCTTGTAATCATCCCTGAGTTTCTTTTGTCTCCAATGTTGTAGAAACCTTTTTATACAAGACTGCTGCTTTGTGCAGCCCTCGACGACGTCGAGTAAAGGTATGACGAAACTCCCATTGGCCAAAACCCTATGTTTCGTCGTGATGGGTGACGAAACTCCTAGAGTTTCGTCGTCCAGGAGGTTTCGTCGGTCCCATTTCAGGTTTCGTCAACTGTTGGGCTTGGGCTGCTATATAAACACAACATGGTTTCACTTTGAAACTATGAGAGCATATCCTGAGAGTCTTACTTCAAACTTTGTGTGTATCTCTTTGAACCGTGTTCTCATCTAATCAATTGATTGTGATTCATTGGTTACCTTTGTGTTGTTAATATCTATGTTTGGTTTGGCATAGTCACGGGGATTCCGCACTCATGACCGTGTTTGTGATAAACAAGAGATTTGGTTTCGAAATAGATCCTCAGAAATCGGGACCTACACAAAAATCAAGTCGTTTGGAACACCATTTCGAGGTAAGTTTTACATCAATCAACTCGTATCCTCGTTCTGATCAAAAGCCATAAAACATCAAATTGAAATTCGGAAAAAAAAAATTGACGGAGTTAAGTTTTTTTAACTGAGGTCCAATGAGATTTTTTTTAAAAGTGGGACTATGAGTGGTGATATTTGAAGGTGAAATTATTATTGGCCAACCACCTAAAGGTGGGACTATTAAAATCCAATTTCCTAAATTTTTATAACAGTTTCAGCCATTATCATTATTATTTTTGTGATAAAACTTGAATAAAAAGCCACAAGAGTTGTAAACAAACACAATCCTTCATCCTGATCACAACACAACACCTCCACCTCATTAAACCCCTAATAAAAACCAAAGTCCCTATCCTCATCCCTCACAAACCCACAAAATTCCCTGCTCTCCTAACCCTCTCTCGTTACGATATCATTCGTTAAAACACCTAAAACATGCAAACCAAAAACAATTTTCATACAGATTAAAAAGCTGATTTTGTGTGAGTTATAACTTGATCATATGAGAAAGTTAGGTTGGTTATTGAGTCCAAGATGTTTAACTAAGAGTCCAGATTTCATATATCAAGTTTCATATTTTTTCAATAAGTCTAAGGGGCTGTTTGGTAGCCTCTTAATGACTATTCAGATGCCATGGTTTAAAACCTCTGAATGAATAAGAGGTAACCTCAAGTCTGAATGGTTAAGAGGTAACCTCTGAATGGTAAATCATCACACGTCACATTCTTCTACCTTTTCATTGGTAAAATTCTTAATGGTTCCATTAAGAGGTAGCCTCTTAATGACCATTCAGAGGCTACCAAACAGCCCCTAAGTTAATGTTTTTGAATGTACAAAACGTGTATTAAAACTATTTTTGAAACAGAAACTTTGGGTAGCCGTAAGAGAGTCATAACTCACTCAATATAAGTCTAACTGTTGATACATATTATGTGGTCGCGACTCGGTTCGGTTCAACTCGGTTCAGTTCGACCCGGTTAGGTTCGGCTCAAGCCCGACGTCACGACATTCCTCCGTCGTGCGCCCCAGAGTTCGACACGCGCCGGTTCCCGCCGCCACATCATCATGATGATGTCATGATGATGTCATCAGTTGACTAAACATTACAAATCTTCAAATGTGAATCACGTAAAGATGTTTGGGCCAATCAACTTATTGCATGCAACATAAACTTCACATGGGCCAATCACCTTTACATTGGGTTTCTGACTTCAAATTGGGCCGTAACTAAACCTGGGCCGGACAACATATATGTCGACGAAACACACTTGTTTCGTCGACTTTGATGAATATTTTAGTGTGTTTCGTCGACAACAATTTGTGTTTCGTCGACCTGCTTCTGTTTCGTCATTGCTGTGGCTATGAATAGGCTGAAGACAGAACAGAAACAAAGAGAGCACACAGAGAACACACACACGAGAGGACTAGAGAGAGTTTACAGAGTGTATTTGTAAACCTTGTATTGTAACCGTTTTCAAGTATTAATACATTGGTGTTAATCGTTGAGTCTCGTGTCTATCATTTACGTGTTCGATCTCGGTTTGCTATCCCGGTTGGATTCCGCACAACCGGGTTGGTTTGTACACGAGGATTAGGCGACTAGATCCTCCTAGCCGGACCTACAAGTGGTATCAGAGCTTTGGCTTTTCTCCTTGTTAAAACCGAGGTGTTCTTGGTTTGTTTTTCGGGTTTTAAAAATTCATATTTTTCTGGAAAAACACTTTAAATCTGGTTAAATCTTGTTGTTTTGCTTTGTGTTCGGTTAAAAAACCTTGTTATTTCTCATGTTCACATGTTAGTTATGGGTTTTTATTAAACGTTTTAGCAAAATAGTGTGTTCGGAAAGTTTCGGCTCACCGGAAACTTCATCGAGTTCATAGTGTTCTTCACAATCTTCAAGTGTTCCTCATAAAAAAATCTACTTTTTGATCCTTGAAAGTTACTTGTAAAAGTTGTTTGTGAATTGGTAATTGTGATTTTATTAAAATATTGTATTGCCATACCGATTGGTAAGTTAGACATGCTGATAGGTTGAAAAGGTGTGTCAAGTGTCTGACATAGTTTGAATAATTTCACCAACTCACTGAACCACTTTTCAACGAAACGAACATAGACGAAACGGAATTTCATTTCGTCATAAGCATACTCGACGAAACACATTTGGGTTTCGTCGAACAATTGGGCCTGAATCCATTTCGTCGAGTTGTCAGCCCAAAAGACTTTTCTGTTTCGTCAAGTACTTGTTTCATCAATCACCATTGGGCCTTAAGTTATTTTGGGCCGGTTTCGTGGGACATTGGTTTTGAACTGTTTCGTCGATAAACATTTGGGCCGTTTCGTCGATATAAAGCCCAAAAAGGGAATTATGTTTCGTAAAAGTAACAAAGTCTGTTTCGTGGAACGTGTTTCATCGAGACACTTGTGATTTTTAACAGAAGGTTTGTAGAAGAGGTTTAACTGTTTGTTTTGAGTGATTTGTTCAGGTACTCATCATTAAACATCCAATATGAATCCGAGTTGGTGGGGTACTCCGTCTATAGATGAAGGAAAATATAGAAGCACGGGTTTATCTCCCTCATGGGCCGAAAATCCCGCACCACTTCTGCAATACCAGTGCGACAAAATACTGATATGTATTATGGAACTCCTACCACTTCTGCAATACCAGTGCGACAAAATACTGATATGTATTATGGAACTCCTAGCACTTCTGCAAGACCTGCTTCACACGCTCCATTTCAAACGGCGTTTGTCACAAGCACAGATTTATATGGCAATCCGTTACAAGTTCCTGTAAAGCCAGCTTAGCATGGGAACCAGAATCCCTTCAGAAATCAAGGCAATCAGCAGAATCAGAACAGGAACAATGAGCGTACGTTGATACCTGTCAACAACCAAAGCCAAGCGGGACCATCAAATGCCAACCAGGCACTTGTGGTTCAAGTAGATGAAGGTTGTGATTGGTCAATACAGTTGAGCGGTGATGCTCCAGATGGAACAGCGTGTTTTGCTGAGGTTGTGAAGGATTTAAATCACGCCAGTGGTGGAGAATCTTCCGCAAATGGTGGTGAATCTTCTGAGGATGAAGCCTCTTCTGGTTACAGTAGAAGTTCAGATGAAGAATCCTCGAGTTCAGATGATGATCATGTGGGTGACACATCAAGTGCGTCAGTCAAGGCAGACATTGATGATCTATTGGAAGAAGCTGCAGCAGGAACTCATAGGAGATCTATTCTGGTGGATCAAGCTGCTTATTCTTCTTATTCTCTCCATTCAGCCTTTATGGCTAATGTTGACAGTTCATCAAGTCAGGTATGTGTCGATGAACCCACTACTATTATTTGTGATAATTGTGCTAGATTGAGTGTTAAATGTGCTGACTTGGATGCAAACATGTCTGAGTTGCAAGGCAAACATGATGCTTTACAAGCTAGTTTGTTTGACTTGCAAGACAAACATGTTTCATTGAATGATAAGTGGTGTGAGTTGCAAAGCGAACACGAGGCTTTGCAAGACAAATATGATGTGACATTCATTCACAGTCAGAAGTTGACTGTGGATCTTTCGAAGTGCACAGAAGCCAACATGTTTTATGAAAACCATGAAAAGGAATTTAAATCGGCGATTGAAAAATTAAAGAAAGATAAAACAGAGCTGACAAAAAATGGTTTCCAGAAAACAAACTGACATAAATTTGTATATCACACGTCTTGAGATAATGCAAAAAGAGATGGCTTGTGTTAAAACTGAAAGTGAGGCGATCCGACTCAAGTTAGACAGCTATTTAAGCTCCAGCTATGTGTTGGATCACATCATTGATGTTCAGAAAGAGAAAAAGGATGTCACATGCATTGGATATAAGAAATGTCCACCACCTGTTAGACACAATTACGATGCACTGTCTGATGAGGAGTATAGAACTCACTTTGAACCATCTGTTCCTTTAGACATTGAGGAATTTGCAACGGGACTTGGATATAAACCGGAAGTATCATCAGATTCGGATGTGTCAGCAGATACTTTTGTAACTGCTGAACAAAATCAGGATCCTCCAATCATTGTTGAGGATATTGATTCTTCAGATGATGAATCTAATGATACTGACTCAGCACAGTCAGATGCGGTAATCAAAGAAGAGGACATACCTCTTGAGAATCATATTTTGTGTGATCCTCCCGCAAAACCTGCTACGACTGTTCTGACCGAGTCCACGTCTACTTCCTCACAAGAGTCCGAGAGTGTGAATTTGCTGTACACTCTTGTTGGTGATGATAAAATCTACTCTGACAAAGATTTTCCTATTAAGAATGTTAATCAATCTTTAATAAGTAAAATTTTTGAGGATTCAACAAGTAAGTTTTTGGGAAAGACAGGATCACATGTTGTGGTAACATAGTGTCCTCCTATCCCAAAGGCTGAAGTTCGAAAACAATGTGGCAATCAGAAATTACCAACAGTGAAAAAGCAGCAAAATCACACCAAACCAAAGGGTAAATCACCGACTCAAGGTCAAAAGAAACAGACTCAGAAAAAGGACAAGAAGATAAACTTTGTGAAATCCAGAGGAACTGATAAAATTGAAACTTTCGAAAACAAATCCAACACGGATTTTGTTAAACAAAGTAAAATTTTGAAAAGAAACAGTCAAAACAACTACACACAACACACAAACGGTTGTGATGTAGGACTAACTACCTCAAGATCACGAAGTTCATCATCAAGCTCTTACAGTTATGATACTCCGAGGTTTGTTGAGCGGAGATCATGTTTTGAATGCGGTGAGTATGGGCACATTGTCAGAAACTGTCCATATCTCACGAAAGGAAAGGCAAAAGTTGATGCCCCCCATGGTAACAATTACCATAAAAGATTTGTTTCACCAAAACAGGACCCTCGTCTTGTTAAACAACAAGAAGTGAAACGGAGAAAGAAACAACGAAAAAATGTTGAAAAGGTTTTAAAACCGGAGGTTGTCCAAACAAAATCTGTTGAATCAAATGTTAAACATGAAAAACAAAAACAGATTTGGAAACCAAAATTGGAAATTGTTTCAGGGGGAGCTACATCAATTCCGAATCATCGGGAAATGGATGTCACAATTCTCGATGATGACGGACGACCCAAGTCTGTGAAGGCTTGGGTCCCCCTCTCCAACTAATCTCTGAATGAGTGTGTAGGATGTTCCAGGAGGAACTATTGATAGTCTTAGGATTGTTGATAGTGGAGCGTCCATGCACAAGATCGGCGACATAAGGCTCCGAAATATTGTTACATTTAGGAGAATATTGTTGCCATTGATGGAGAGAAAAGAAAAGGGAAAGAAGACAAAGATGTCTGATGCAAGAATGAAGTTGAAAAATTCGACCAGATGAAAAATGTGCCAAAATTGGTTGTTATGGTTTTTGATCGGGTCCTCAGGAAAGATTCCAATGAAAAGTACGCGCATGTAGCACGTCTGAAGCTTTTCGAAGATTCATGGATTTTTTCTTCCACAAGAAGTTCAAAGTCCACAAGATGAACATGTAGGGTACTTTTCTCCACGGTGTGATTGAAGAAAATGTGTTGGTTGATCAAACTACACCGGGTGTGCGGATGCCTTGGCGTGGATTGAACAACCGCACACTACCTCTCAAAGAAAAAGAGAAAGACAAAGACCTTCGCTGGTGCAATGTGTAAGAGACCAGTCGGACCCAAAGGTTTATGATCTTGTTGCTGTGAAGAGATTTCTCAGTAGCTACAAAAATCGACTTTGAAGTCCACAACGGGTGGATATCCAGTTTGGGAGAGCGCTCAGATTCCTTGCAATGCAAGAAGCAGTTGCAGGATACGGTTTTAAATTTCTAATCTCTCCTATACTTGTCGATATTTAAGCTGCTTTATAAATTGTTATCCTCTCGTAGCACTCTTTGACCTGACACATTGATCTCGAATAACACCTCACACGTGATTGTTTCATTATGAAACTCATCAATGTTGTCATGGTCCACACCGATGACCAACGTGCCGACCTTTTTACCAAAGCATTTGACAAATCAAGATTTGACTTTTTATTATTGGTAAACGGCATTAAGGTCAAGCAAGAGTAAAACCAACATCGGAAAATCATTTTTGTAAATACCTTTGTGTTTTAAATTTATCTTAGTTTGTTGATTTTAGGGGGAGTAAATCCAAATTTTGAAAATCCAAAAACATCGAAAAAATTCAAAAACTCAAAAACAATAGAAAAACAAAAATGAGTTTCCTGGCGAGCAAAAGAGAAAATGATAGTACATCAGTGGTCTGTCCAAACCTCTTTAAACCTTAACTGAAAAGCAATAAGCAGCTCTATATAAGATGTATCGGTAGGCTCACAATCATTTTAAAGTGTGCAGGGTGATATAAACTTAAATCGACTGAAGACCAGGTGGGAACCATTCATTGGCATATGGTCTTAGTACCGAAATTTCGTTTGAGAGATTGCCGAGGTTCTGAGATATGTGGTCTTTATGCTGTTTATCATCTGGGTATCATGGTTGTATCTTTTTCCGAAAAATAACAGGGACGCAAGTCTAGATCTTCCATGATACTATACATACGTGTACATATTGCATTCGACCTCAATAAGTGATCAACAATCACATGTCCAACAAAATAAGTGATAATATATCACATTTATCCGGGAGTCAAGTTCGTCTCTCTGCTGTACGAAAGTACTTACCTGTTCACGGACTTGCTCCTGTGCCCTCATGCATCTGAAAATCAAGTTCCTCGTCAATAAGTGATTCTATCACATAGGGCTTGTTTTCATTAAAATAAGTGAGTTACTCACATCTTTTTATACGGTCAAACAGATGATAATCGGTATACTCACCGGTAAGATGAACCCTCGTGCATACCTTGATACGGGAATGTGTCGTGATGTGGATGAACACCGGTCGGTAAGTATAAATCATACCTTAACGTATCCCCTCGCCATGATTACATCTGATAAGTTGAGCTTAAGTGGACAACAATACCGATAATCGTTATAGGATGCTTATCTTAATGTTAACTAATTGAACAACAAGAGCGTTTTGGCATGACCGTACACTGATATGATTCTCTTACCCTCGAAACTCACAAAAAGAATGTCTGTAAATATTTATTTAATGCTTTCAGTTTCTGCACCTTTGTATATATTTATTTACTGCTTTCTGTCTTTACATTTGAAATATTCAAAAATACCAAAAAGATTTTAGGTGTGTTTTAATATAAACTTTCTAAAAGCCAAAAAGATTTTATTTCTATCTTATTTTCGATTGTACGATGTTGGAGCTCGAGTCTTCGTTACCTGAAACCTGATTGAAAACCAAATCGACTGATTCTTCATAAACGGTCAAAATTTGCAAGTTTTGAAAGTTAAAAACCTAAAATTGATAAATTTGTTAAACTTTCAAACTGTCGGACGGTGATTGATTGAACAATGGTCACATGTGTGTCATTTGCTTATGATATTCCAAGCAGTTGTTCTCATTACGCGTTTAGATTTCTTGCATGTGCAGATTCTAAAGGCAAGGAGAACATGTTCGATGACAAGCATTGGAATGAAGACACAATGTGAAGGCGCTCAAATGATAAAGATGATCGAGTTGCCGATGACCTTCATCAACACCACAAGGATCTCAAGCATTGAATATGAAAAAGTTTTACGAGCATAACTCAAGGGAGAGCTTATGTCAAGGGGGAGTTTGTTAACACACTTCCTTCATCAAAAGGGAAGTTTGTTGATACACTTTCTGCTTACAAGACGTGAAGACTTTGAAGATCCTCCGACTTAGAAGACATGGAAGATGAACCTCACGAGTAGCGTCCAAGGGGGAGTTTGTTGATACATATTATGTGGTCGCGACTCGGTTCGGTTCAACTCGGTTCGGTTCGACCCGGTTAGGTTCGGCTCAAGCCCGACGTCACGACATTCCTCCGTCGTGCGCCCCAGAGTTCGACACGAGAAGCACGAAGCGCCGCGAGCCGGTTCCCGCCGCCACATCATCATGACATCATCATGATGATGTCATCAGTTGACTAAACATTACAAATCTTCAAATGTGATTCACGTAAAGATGTTTGGGCCAATCAACTTATTGCATGCAACATAAACTTCACATGGGCCAATCACCTTTACATTGGGTTTCTGACTTCAAATTGGGCCGTAACTAAACCTGGGCCGGACAACATATATGTCGACGAAACACACTTGTTTCGTCGACTTTGATGAATATTTTAATGTGTTTCGTCGACAACAATTTGTGTTTCGTCGACCTGCTTCTGTTTCGTCATTGTTGTGGCTATAAATAGGCTGAAGACATAACAGAAACAAAGAGAGCACACAGAGAACACACTCACGAGAGGACTAGAGAGAGTTTACAGAGTGTATTTGTAAACCTTGTATTGTAACCGTTTTCAAGTATTAATACATTGGTGTTAATCGTTGAGTCTCATGTCTATCATTTACGTGTTCGATCTCGGTTTGCTATCCCGGTTGGATTCCGCACAACCGGGTTGGTTTGTACACAAGGATTAGGCGACTAGATCCTCCTAGCCGGACCTACACTAACCAACCTAAAATTTACCAACTGGTTTTGCGTTTGTTGGATAAACTCTAAATTTTAATGATTTTTGGCGTAAACTGTTGCGGGAAAAACACTTAGTGTTGTACGATTTTTCATAATTTTTCTACAAACTTTTACAACAAAATAAAAATATTTTTTGAGTCTCAGAAATAAGCCTCTAAATGAACCGAACGAACACGAACAAAGGCATGTTCATGTTCATTCATTTAACTTTAACCGAACACGAACACGGACATATAATCGACATTCTTTGTTCATGTTCGTTTATTAGGAAAATGGGCATGCCCGTTTTCGTTTATGTTCGTTCATTTAAAACCAAAACGAACAGTTCATGAACGCAAATGGACATAAACAAACAAACTTAAAAGAACATAATTTAACAAACAATAAATAACACAAATGAACATAATTGAAGAAACATAAATGAACGTAAGCTACTAAACGAAACGAAAATAAAGTAATATTTTATATAAATTAGTGGTTAGTTACAATAAATCCTATTGGAAAACCATTTTTTATCATTAGAAAGCTCAACTAACAATTAGTTATAGTAATATAAGTAGTTAGAAAGTTCCTTTTTATGTTTAATATTTATATAAATATAACTACTTATGTATTTAAATTGAAACGAACAGAAACGAAAGAACATAAATAAATGTAAATAAACGACCATAAATGAATACAAATGAACGAACATAAACAAACGTTTGCAAACATAAATGAATGAACAAAAACACGTGTTCGTGCTCCTTCATTTAATTTAATGAACAAAAAATTATGTTCATGTTCGTTAGTTTAATAAATAAACGAACTTCCCGCCGAATAAGTTCACGAACAGTTCATGAACGTTCGGTTCGTTTACAGGCCTACTCAGAAACCCATAGAAACACGTCGTAAAAGTTTCTTATTTTAATTCGTTTATTTAGTATTTTAATAAAATCAGTGAAAACACCTCAGAATCTGACTTGAAACTCGAAGCACAAACGTACATGTCCTCAAAACCGCATCGCGATTTCGTTTTGCTTTGTTTTGCTTTTGTATAAAGTGATGTTGCTTACCCTTTTTCGTAAATTGGTTGGATCAATGGGGAAGTGCCAGGCCACCTATATTCACAAAAACAAAGTGTGGGAATAGTGATGGCTTATTACCGGTGGAGAAGGGCGGCAAAAAATAAGTTGGGGGAATTTCCCTAACACAAAAACAAAATGCGGGAATAGTGATGGCTTATTACCGATGGAGAAGGGCGGCAAAAATAAGTTGGGGGAAGTGCCTATATTCACAAAAACAAAGTGCGGGAGTAGTGATGGCTTATTACAGGTGGAGATTTGTTTTTGTGAATATAGGCACTTCCCCCAACTTATTTTTGCCGCCCTTCTCCACCGGTAATAAGCCATCACTATTCCCGCACTTTGTTTTTGTGAATATAGGTAATGAAGCGAACCACCAGCGGGCCACCGCAGTATCATCACCATAGAAGCCGGCAAAAACTTGAAACGAACGAGATCATCAATCCGTGTGTTTCCTCTACGATCGAATCATGCGACACAAAGCTATACAGTTGTCTTCCTCTTCTCTAGGTTCGCACATATATCCACCATGCATATACTCACTTTTGACTTTACCTCTCTACAAATGCTTGTAACTTCAAATCATTCAAAGGGTTTTCAATTTTATGTTCTTCATATCCGGTAAAAAGTAAACACCTAAATTGCTTCCAGATTCTCAGATAGGGTTTCAGACATTCATTGTTGCTACTACAGAGTTTGGAATTGGAATATACATAGGGCACCAACTGAATGGAGTCTTGTTAATGTTCGTTTAGCATTGAACTTGTTCACAAACAGAACACAAACGTTCATATACCATTTTAATAAAATAAAAGAAAACATTCTTAATCCTAAACATTAGACATAATCACCTTGTTAAACACTTATAATAATCATAAACATTATTATCCCAAAACAAAGGCACAAGTCAGACATAAGAACCATAAACATAGTTATCTCACAATAATGCTATAAAGATCTAAGTTTTTAATCACTGAACATAAACTAAACAATACAAATGACCATGAACGGACGTAAAAGAATGTACAATTGAACAAGCACGACCTCTTGTCCGTGTTCCTTTATTTATTTAATCGAACGAAATTCCTTATTCATGTTTGTTCATTTATTAAACTAACAAACTTCCCACCGAACGGTTCGTTGAACGTTCGGTTCGTTTACACCCCTAAATTTTAACCTCCAAAGTAAGAAAGAAATCGTTAGTGATAGAGACAGTAGGTTCGCTAAACGTTCGGTTCACTTACTAAATCCCCCAATATTCAATCGTTGAACGTGTGAGCATTGATCTTAGGGGAGTGGGGGTGGTCACTAGTGATAGAATTCAATCACTCACAATATCCAATCAACTCCTGCCATGTCATCAGCCACTATTCTATCACTAGTGATAGAATTGTAGTGGCGGTGGTCATCACTAGTGATAGAATTCCATCACTCACAAATTTTTTTAATTTTTAATTTTAAATTAGAAATTAACAATAAAACACTAAAATTATAAATTTCATTAAAATTAAAACATACTAGTTCAATTTAACATACTAGAAATATTTTAGACTACAATTTAAAAAAAAAAAAAAAAACCTACTCCTCGTCCGACTCATGAAACTCCAAACCTAGAGAACCTACTAGTTCGATTAAATCGTATCTCAACCGAAAGTGAGTTTCTTCATTACACAATTCTTGTTGGATATTTTGTGGAACTTGAACTTGTGTAGGAGGATCCGGCACCCAATCCGGGGATATTGCACGTCCGTCTTCTTTGATTATCATATTGTGCAATATGATACATGCATACACTATGCTATGTATTGATTTCTTGTTCATCGCACGAACCGGTCGGTGTAGTATACCCCATCGACCCTTTAAAACACCAAATGCCCTCTCAACATCTTTTCTTGCCGATTCTTGCAATTTTTTGAACACGGTTTCTTTAGCCTCGACAGGAAATGAGGGAGCTTTCACAAAAACAGACCATGACGGGTAGATACCATCCACAAGAAAAAAGCCTCGTTTGTAATGTCGTCCGTTAACATAGAAAGGAGAGGAAGGTGCGGTACCATCCGTTACGGTTTGAAACAACGGCGACGTGTGCAACACATTGATGTCGTTGTTTGAACCTGGAACACCGAAATACGAATGCCAAATCCATAAATCATTCGACGCCACCACTTCTAGTATGATGGTTGGTCTTTTGATGTGACCCCTAACATACGCCCCTCGCAACTCTCTTGGACAATTTTTCCACTCGATATGTGTACAATCGATGCTACCGAGCATCCCGGGAAAATGCCATCTAGCCTCATGTGCGGTGTAAATACGTGAGATGTCGTGGCTCATCGGTTTATGTAAAAACTCTTTACCATACAACTTAATGACTGCGTTGCAAAAAAATTGCAAACATTCACGTGAAGTTCTGGCCGCCATAGCTAGGTATTCATCATATTGATCGGGAGGGTTACCTGTCGCTAGTTGGCGAATGGCGGACGTGCATTTTTGTATCGGCGTGAAACTTGGTTTGCCCCTCGCATCGTAACGTTCTTGAAACCATTCCTCGCTTGCTTCGATGTCTCCAACAATCTTTAAAAATAATTCTTTGGGTAAACGAAACCGATCTCTAAACGTTTCGGCATTGTAGAGCGGATTTTCCACAAAATAATCGTTCATTAACACTTCGTTGACACGTATACGGTCACGGTCTACCATCTTCTTCTTTGGGCGGGACGACTCGGTATTAAGTTCGTTATACACCGACACAAAATATTTTAGCGTCTCATTGTCGGAAGACGACTTGGTATCGCTATCGCTAGACATCGGAAACGTCGAATCCGTTGGGAACTCCATTTGAGAAAGATGTAGATTGTGTGAAATGGGTTTATGTTTTGGTGTGTGTAAAATGGTTTAAGATGGAGATATAAATAGATAAAGGGTTTAAAGGTTTTTTTTTTATTGAAGTTTACCGTTATTCAACGGTCAAAAACAAGCCCAACGTTCGAATTTTGTGAACTTTCAACGCGTGATTGTTTCAACGCGTTACAAATATAACGCGTGATAATATAGGTGGCGGCGGTGTTCGTGATCATATAACGCGTGAAGGGACGGCCATAACGGACCGCCCCCACTCCCCTTATGAAAAGAATGTGTGCTGGTCCCACAAGGATAGCTCCATGGGACCATTGATTGAGTCAACGGTGTAAGATTGATTGATGGTCTTATCACCAAAAATGATGTCCAAAATCAGCACATACATAGTAATAAATGGAGATATTGACTTGTTGGTTCAATGGCATAGGTGTCTGCATCTGTGAGTTTTATGAAACAGATGCCAATTAATGGAAGTTTGATAGGTATTGGGTATCTATACTATCTATAATAAGAGACTTTGAGCTGATGTAAATCTGCCTATGTGTCAACTCCTAAGGTATGCCACATGTTTATGCTGATGTCATTATTCCCTTTTGTATATTTATAAATCTATCTTCTATATTATATTAATATAGATAGAGATATCATTTGAATTTTGAAATTTAAAATTTAAAATTTAAAATTCAAAATAGAGAATAGGGGCTCAATAAATGTCAGGGAATTAAACCGCCCTCTTTTCTTCTCTATCTCTCTCTCACTAAAAAACCTATCTCAAATCATTTCAGATTCATTTCAGATTCAAACTCAAATCGGTAGTTCATGTTGCCTCCTTCACAAATCAGTACAGATTTAAGGTTAGAAATCCTACTCTCATATTTGATCTTCCTTTCTCAGTTTGTTTATTAACACAGATTTGAACTTCTATGGTTCATATGTGGATATCTATATAAGGGTGAAGGGAGTGGCTCGGCAAACCAAACGGCAAAGGAGTTTGCCACGGGGCAACACCGCCGCTGTCACACCCTGGCTTTGCGGAAGCGTGGTTAATTTTGGTGTGACTTCTTAATACCATAGCTTAATCATAACAAGCTATATGAATTAAAAAAACCATGCAAGTCATCCATTAAGTTTTGAAAATCAAACACAATACCATTGTTTTTAACCAACAACCATAACCTTGTTCAACAACATTACAACTTATAACATAACATAAACGTGGTTTAAGGACTGTGTCTTGTCCAGGAAAGAGACACATCCCCTAAACCCTGATGACTCCATGACAAGTGCAGCGGAAAACGTTCCATACCGTGCCAGATCCGTTTAATTTCCTGAAATACATGTGAGTTGAAAAATCAACAATAATGTTGAGCGAGTTCATGTGCAAGTGAGTAAGTAAAACACTTGTAAGTATAAAAGTTTCCTGGTATGTAGCAGTGTAAGAGGACTTGTGATCACCAATGGTTTGCAAGGCCATTAGCATGTTGTGAAATGCAAGTAAGAAGACTACACCCTAGCCGATTTTTGCGTTGGGTACCAAGTCACTCCAGGTCCGTTCTGTTGGCCCTCCGAGAGGTCCGTTCTGTTGGGCCTAGAGCTGGGCTCGCTACACCCAGATAGATCTACCGCTCGAGTCCCTCGGTGTTCTAACTACCCATTCACATGATCTAAACCTCCTTACGTAAATCATACCGTGTATAAAGTACTTGTAAACAAAGTAACATGTATTCCACCCCCGCAGTTAAGAAAACTGAAAACAGTTAGAGAAAAGGGGGACATGAACTCACAGTGAATGCGCGTCTCTACCAAGTGTCTCCAATACAGTAAGCTGTGCAACGACCTACAAGTGCTAATTCTATTAGACGGACGGCCGTGCTTTAGCTTTATAGTTTAAGTCTTTGGGAAATAGTTAGTCAACTATTTCGTGTTTATGTTCTGTATACACTTGGTAGTTATACTTCTTCTCAAGGATGGGGGATACAATACATGTGCGTAAGTTACGTTTTATTAGTCGTGTGGTAATGTAATTACCGGTGTAACTTATATGTTAATGTGGAAGCGTTCGCAAAGTTTTGGAATCATTAACGCTTGTAAATATTATTTTTACCCTAAAATAATATTTATGTATTCTCACAAAATAATCATAAACAGTGTTGTGACAAAATATATTTATCACGTTAACCCTTGTGAAAATCCCACCTCCGAATGTTTAGTAATTAAAGTCATGGCGAAATTTTATGTTTCGAAAATATGTCCAAAAGTAGTTCTAACACTTGTTGTGTAAATAAGCCTAAGTGTTAGGTTTTTAGAAAATTTCGCCAGAGTTTCCTCTGTAACTGGAGGTGGCCACGCTTTCAAGCGTATCATTTTCTTTTAACAAATCAATTCAACAACTTCTTTATTCAATCAAACAATTTCCGACACATCAAACTAGTCGATAAGTATGTAAATCGCATAATCGCATGAACTTGTAGTTTTTTCCGCATCTATAATGTAAATCCCCTTTATATATGTAGATCTTTATATAAAGTAGCTTTATTCTTGTAAAAACCTCGTGTTTAGAGAAATCCGACTTTACAACTTCTAGTAACAAGTGACAAAGCTAGTCCTTTGTCGGATCTGTTTGTTTCACAAGTGTTTACACACTTGTGGTTTATAAAACCATATTTATTAGTGTAAGATCCTTTCTTTAAAATACATGGTTTCTTAAATGCGTGGTTCTTTGAAAATACCACTTGCAGATACGTAGATCCGCTAGTTTTAAACACCAATGTACAAGTTAAATCTCTTTTACACAAGTAAAATATTTTACACAAGTTCATGTGTCTTGTGTGGTAGAGTTTCGCCTTTTAACCCTTGTGGTAACCCAAAGACGAGCTTATGTGAAGATCCAAGATCTTACAAAGTCGGGTTAAACGGAGATCCGAGCTACCACATCATAGATCGGGTCTAGATAAACACAAATTCCAAATACTACAACTTTTACACAAGTTGTAAGCTATTAACCACCACTTTTATAGTTTTTACTAGACTTTAATGCTTCGAAATGTATGTTAACGATATTTAACCGACAATATTCCTTTTAACCACCTTAGATAAGCTTAAAAACAAGTTTTAAATGTTATACCTCTAGCTCAAGGCTAGGGAAGATCTTTGATGAAAAACGCGTGGATAAAAGCTAACGGTAGAGGTCCTTCGCGTTCCGAGTGCACAAGAGCTCCTAATACGTGACCCGTGAAGCTTGAATGATGATGGAATGTTGAGAGCAAGAACCGAAAGTATGGTGGTGGGTGGTGGGGTGTTCGGCCGAGAGTGGATAGGGAGGGAGAGAGTATGTTGTGGTGAGTGGTGTTTAGTGAAAATTATGGTGTGTAATCTCTAGTATTTATAAGTAAATCAAGTGTTATTACCCAATGGGTTTTATGTCTTCATGATATTAAACAAACCTAGATTATGATAATCCATCTTGTACTTGCATGTTCCCTCCTAGTTACAAAGGGACCGAAATCGGCCATGGGGGGGTCCCTTGGTTCGATTTTAAGTAGTAATTAGGATAATTAGTTTGGTTAAATAGGTTAACTAAGTATTTAACTTAGTTAGTTGTATGTCATGTGTTATGGCGGGTGTTAGGGTAATCAGGGACCCTAACTGGCTCAGAAAAATATAATTAGTGAAAATAGTAATATTTTCATGTTCCGGGTAAAGTCCGGGTGTTCAGTTGGATAGTAATCCGTTAAAGCGTTACAAAAGCTTTAAAGTGTCGTTATTAACATTTTTAGTGACACAATTTGTTTTCCCGACACTTTAGAAAGTGTCTAGTGTTATTCTCTCATGTTCTGGCACTTTACTAGTCAGCTAGAAGCTGGATTAATTATTAAAGTGCTGTGTTTGGTACTTAAAGTACGTTTTTTTTTTTGGCACATCCGAATCAGTGTATCTTATTCCTAGAGACGCGGTACCACAACCCTCATATCCCTACACTCACTATCAGTGTAGCCAAAATATTTGAGGCTCTGAACAGGCCTTAGAGGCAGTGTCTGCCTGATGCTGGTTATATCAGCATGTTTATTGTGTATCCGTTTAGTGCTACTGTGCTTTTTGTGCATCATGTTTGTCACTCGGGTTCAGCATGTAAATAATGTAGTGACAGCAAGCAAGTATGATGCAAGTAAGTTCATGTATCAGTATTCAAGTAGCAGTTTATCAGCTAGTTCAAACAAGCACAGTAATTAAGCAGTAATTAATCATTAATTAAGTTGTACGGATACCTGGTTTAGTGCGGGTTGTCACAGCCGCCAACACTAGTTTGCCACTGAAAGTTTACCAAATTGGTGGGGGCATGCCGAATCGGTGAGGGGAGAAAGGAGAGAGAGATGGAGTGTGTAGGTGGGGTCCAATCCAATCTCAACCAATCACACCTTTTTTCCTTTTTTTCTAAAAAAAGTTTACCACTTCACCAAATGTTTAAACCATTGCCAACACTTTTCACCAAAGTTTAAACACTTTTGCCTGATTGACGTGGCGCACTCTAATTGGTCGGTTTTTTAGTTTGCCACTCCAAAGTGTTTAACCACTCCCTTCACCCTAATCTCCTGTGAAAACAACCGTTTGTTGGAGCAACCAGGTTGTTGTACTCTTGATCTGTAATGTTCTAACCCTAAAATTCTTTCATGATTCGTATTCTTATGTTTTATCTATTTTGTTTTTCATCATGAATTGAAAGAGGAAAGAAACAGGATCAAAAACATGTATTCTTATGTTTGATTTGGGTCTTATTTATGTTTCATCTCTCTTATCATTCTCACTGTCCCTTTTTCTCGAAACCCTAAACGAACCAAATGCTGCATCTTTTTTAGAGAAATCAATCGAAACAGAGGTATGCTTCTATTGTTTTGATTTGTTTGTTATATTCAAATCCTCTCTTGAATTTATCCATCCAGCACTAGCATTGGATTTATACTCTTCTGTATTTTTTTCTCTTTGAAATTTCCGACAGCCAAATACGATGTCACATTCTACTCATTCTTTGTTCTTCGTCTTCTCCGTTTGAAGATTATGTGCTGATGTAATCATCGCTCTTCTTCATCATCAATTGCAACAGCGACAAAAGTTTTAATCGGTTCACGGCTAGGCTCTCTCATCATGATTTGTAAGTTTATCAATCACTTAATTTTGTTCAATTCCGTTTGATTAAAGTACATCATTTTTTTAGGATTTTAGTATTTTTGTTTCAGTTTATTGCTCCATTGGACTTGAATATATATGCTGGAGATTCTGATGAAGATATTGACCAACAAGTTATCAAAATCAAGGTTTGTTTTGTGAAATGGAAGATCCCGTAGAACAACTTATCAACAAACAACTGAAACTATTACCCACCAGGTGTTCGATGAAATGCCTCATGCTTGATCCTAACCCTAAATATGTTAGTCATTATTTGCAATCTGTGCGTTTGATTAAATACCTATTCAGATATGATCTTTTTAAAATCTGAACTAGATTTGTTTTCATTTGGATGAGTATAATGTCAGGCTATGTTGCACTGGGACGGGTACGGGAACGGGGTACGGGGACGGGTACGGGAACGGGAAACGGCAAAACTAAAAAATTCAAGAAGCGGGGACGGGACGGGTACGGGAATAAAAACATATAAAAAAATAAATATATATTAAAGATAATGTATCACAAAACCCCAAAATAGTTATATTTATGTAAATATAATGTTAATTTATACTTTTTATGTAGATGTATAGATAAGTTTATAAGTTTAAGGACCAAATGTAAACTAGTGAAGATGGAGGGGGTTAAATGTTTAAATACATAAACTACTTTTACACTTTTTATGTAGAAAACTACAAGTTTTAGTGTTTAAATATACACTAGTAAAAATAGAGGGGTTAAAATGTTGAAATAACTAAACTTATTTAAACCAAAACAAACCCTAAACACACCCATACACTAAAAAAATAGATAATTAAAAGATATATATGATTTAATCTATAAATAACCTCTTTTTACAACATAAAAAAGCTATATGTACAACTTGAAGAAGCACAACTCTTAATGAAATAAGAAAAAAAAACAAATAAACATAATAAAAAAAGTTTTAGGTTAAAGTTGAAAAAAACAAAACATTGAGGATGAAATGTGTAACTTAATTAAAAAGCTTTAGGTTAAAATTGATAGAACCAAAAACATGAAGGATGAAATGTGTAACTTAATAAAAGTGTTTTAGGTTAAAATAGATGAAACAAACACAGCCGTCATTCTCTCAGCCTCCATCTCCAAGGTCGTCTGTTCCATTTTACTGTGTTTCTTGATTATCATCACAAGTAAGCTTATTTTCTTCGTCTTTCATCTCTATTCTTGAGCATAAAACTTTGATTTCATGTCTGTGTACATGAATCGCACGCTTGGAAACTTGAACGTCGCTTGGTTTGTTTCAATAGGAGGCGGAAACGTATCCATGCCGTCCCCGTAATCCGTCCCCATCTTCAACGCGTATCCATGCCGTCCCCAGCCTGCCGGAAACGTTTCCACGGCGTCCCCGTGCCGTTTCCGTCCCCATGCAGTCCCCGGGACGGGAGACGGCACCTAGTAGCCGTTTCCGTGCTTCCTAGATGTCAGGTGTAAATTATTCATTTTTGGTTTTTGTTGAGCCACGAGTCGATCTTTTTGCCAAGAGACGGTCAAACAAGGTATATCATGTATCATATATATGTCAAAAAAATACATAGGTTACATACAAAATATAACAGCATCATACATATTTGTTATTGCATTGGTATTGGTTTTTAATCAATTTTGTTCCCCCTTTTGTTCTCTAAAGGCACTCCAAATATTACTGATTGTGTGATGGCTGAACTCGAGAAGCTTGGACATAATTATCGTGTTGCTTTGAGGCAAGTTAGTTCATTACTTTTTTTCAATGAGTCATCAAACAAACAACGGGAATAACATACTAATTACTTTGTTGTCTTGGTCAAATAGAATTGCTAAGGATCCTATTTGAAAGGCTTCATTGCACTCACATAGGAACTTATGCTGTTGACTGCTTTGTTGAAAGTGTTACTCAGGTAATCTAATTGGAATTTCTTAGTAACTATTTATTTGGTTATGTAATCTGATAAATGTCTTCATTGACCAAATGTATGTCTTCATTGAATCAGCCCAACAATCAACTCGATATTTAACGGTGTTTGAGGATAGCCCTTCATGTTGCATGCTATTTTCTTCCACCTTTTAATCTTGATGTTTTTTTTCTCAAGATCTGGTAAAAGTTCGAGACGGTTTGGTTGAAACAAGGCAATTTTTTTCTTTCTAAATAGTCGGGTTAGGTTGAGTCATATACTTTTCAAAAGAAAATTCTTAAATAAATAATGTGCTAATTACGATTATAAAACAATATAACTACAACAATAATATAAGTCATAAACCGATTTAGAAAAAACTCTTTGTTGATGCATTTTTTAGTGTCTGTAACTAGTCTTGTTTAACGATGTATTTTGAATGGTCTTTTATTAATTATCGAGTCTGTATGTTATGTTGACCAAGTCAGATATCCTCCTATCTACTTGTGTACAACTTATTTGTCTCTTTTGGTATGTAATGTATTATGAACAATGCATGTTGCATTTAAGGGTAGTTTTGTCATTACTATGTTTATATGTTGCTGATTGTTACTGTCTGATAACAGGAACAAACACAACAGTTGCAGTCCTCGACGAATCAGACCTGATTAGTCGGAACACTTCATGGCGAATCAGACCTGTGTTCAAGTTTCTGTTTCGTTTGAAGGTCATGACGAATCAGACCTTGATTCGTCATGTATTGGGCTGTTCCAGGCCCAATGTCTGGCCCATGTTCAGATTCGTCAAACACTTCTGTGTTTCGTCGACATCTGTGGCCCAGGGACTATATAAGCAACACTTTGTGTTCATTTGAACTCAGAGATAAGAAAACAGACCATAGTAACAAAACTCTGCAAAAATTTAGTCTGAACTGTGTTTGTATCAGTTGTAAAGGTTCTTATCCCGTTAATCAATCGAGTGTGTATCATTGATTAATCCGCGTTGTTATTATTGCTATATATGTTTGATTTGGCATAGTTACGTGGATTCCGCACACGTAACCGTGTTTACTATAAACAAGAGATTCGGTTCGTAATCGATCCTCAGATTTCGGGACCTACAAGTGGTATCAGAGCATTGGCTCTTATCCTTGTTTAAAATCAAACTTGTTCGGTTTTTATCAAGTGTTTTGTGTGTGTTTTTTTCTGAAAATGAGTTCTTGAAAAATTAATATTTTCTGGAAAAATATTCATAAATCTGCTGTTTTAGTGTTGTTTGCTACAGATTTTTTTCAAAAACCTAAGTTAGATTGTTTGTTTATGCTTTAAACCGGGTTTTTAGTGAAAATCTAGTGTATTTTCGTGTTTCGGAAATTTATCGGTGATCGGAAAACTCATCGGAAAACTCATGTTCTTGGTGGTGTTCTTCATATCTTCATAAGTGTTCTTGTAAAAGCTGAGAATTTGATCTGTTATAATTAATAAAATCAAGTGTTATAACTTATTAAACAATATCTTGACTTTGTGCGTAAAAGTGATAATTGGTTTCAGTAAAATCTCTGTTTCGTTGAAAATAAGAGTTACAACATACTTGTGTCAGTTTTAAATATCTTTGTGTCTCTTCTTATCCTTTGACTGGTCAATAGATAAATATCTAAATCCACTGACTTTTACCCAGTTTTGACGAAACACACATCCGACGAATCACATCTGTTTCGTCGCAACACCTTTGACGAATCAAAAGTCTGTTTCGCCACAACATCTTTGACGAAACAAATTCTGTTTCGCCACGAATCACAATTATCACAAGTCTGTTTCGTCGTCATTCATTCAGACGAAACAAACCTGTTTCGTGAACTCTGTTTCGTCGAAAACAGATCTGTTTTAAACAGAAGACTTATATCAGTTTGCTTACTGTTTGTTTTCAAGAAATTTGTGCAGGTACTATCATACATACATCAAATATGAGTTGTACTAGTCCATGGGATTGGAGTATGGATTCTAGACCACGTGAAGATCCGACGTCCGCAGCAGCGTGGGTGAAGAGTGTTTATGGTCAACCAACTATAAGTGCCGGACAATGGGCTTTGGCATCCAATCAGAACCAAAATATTCAAAATCTTCTGATTAGCGAGAGCGAAACGGGTAGCAACAATCGCCCGCCAAAGTTGAATCATATGAACGAGTTTCCATCATGGAAAGGTCGTTTCATTACATATGTTCAAGGTCAAAGCACTGATATGTGGAGGTGTTTCATTACTCCACGCAATGATGCTCTTGAAGTAGCAGCTTCAACGGCAGAAGGTTTTACTAACATGCAGGAGAATGACAAGAAAGCATATGAATTTGAGAAAAAGTCGTTTGCTGTTCTTACTCAAGCACTTCATAAAGATATCTATCATCAGTTTTCTTATAGTAAGGACACTAAATCCTTATGGGATTGTTTGGTGACAAGAGGAGAAGGAAACGCAGCTTCCAGAAAGACACGACATGATTTATTAAAGAAAGAATTTGAGTCGTTTCAGTTCTTGGAAAACGAAACTCTAAATGATATGACCACACGGTTTTATCATTTGATTAGTGAGATGTTTGCCTATGCTGTTGCTGCAACTCAAAAGGAAGTTTGTGCACGATTTGCTGATTCTCTACCACCAAAGTGGAGTCCATACATTGAGCTTCTAAAGCATACAGGTATTCTAGATGCTGAAACTATAACTATCTATGAATTTGTACAGAAGCTGGAACATAAAAATGATGAAGAAATCCGAAAAGCAAAACGCATTGCTGCTCCTCAGAATGTTGAAATGTATAATGGTGGAGGTTTTGACCCGTCAGCTAGTCTGAGGCAACCAAAGTTACAAACGGCGTTTGTATCTGATACAAACTCTTCTCCGTTTCCTCAACAAACTCAGACTTATTCTGGAGGAGGTTTTATCTCGCAATCAGCTCCACCCCCGGTCTTTGATCCGAGTGCCTATCAACCGCCAGCGCATTTGAGTGCTCAAAATCAGGCATACTCTGGAGGAGGTTTTAGTCCATCCGTACCACAACAACCTCAGTCATATTCAGGAGGAGGTTTTATTCCTTTTATACCTCCAGTTTCTACTACTCAACCTCAGGCATATTCAGGAGGAGGTTTTACTCCAGAACCAAAAGTTCAACCACAACAACAACAACAAGCTCATTATACCAACAATCCTAACACAGTCAAAGTTGATACATCAAACCTCTCAAATGTTAGCATTGAAGTAGCAAAGGAACATATGGAACTTATTAATACCATGGTCAGTGCTTACTGCGGTTTGGTCGCAGGTCAAATTGGAAACATCAATTTAACCAACGAAGACTATCTACAAATCAACCGTGATGAAATGGAGTTGATGGATATAAAATGGGCATTCGCAAGTGCTGTTAGAAGGGCGAAGGACTTTATGGTTCGAACAGGAAGAAGTTCTTTGGAAAGCAAACAAGATACAAAGTACGGTTTTGATAAAGAAGCAGTTACATGCTTCAATTGTGGGGAAAAGGGTCACTTCAAATGTGAGTGCACTCGACCAAGCAGACAAGGCAATCAGAACCCATTCCGTAATCAGACGAGTACTTCAAATGCTAATCAAGACAATCGTGGAAAAGGGATAGTGGCTGTAACCAACACCACTAACCAGAATCAGTCTGGACCATCAAATGAAAGTCGTGCATTAACCGTACAAGCTGATGAAGGGTTTAATTGGTCTTTACAACTTGGGGAAAGTGATCAAGGTAAAGGAGGAACGGCGTGTTATGCTAAGATTATCAATCACATCAAGCACGTTCATAAGGAAGAATTTTCTGATAGTGACGACAGTTCTGGTCATACCGGGAGTTCTGATGAAGAAAGTTCTACTTCGAGTTCTGAATCTGATGTGAGCAAAGAAGCAAGTTCTAATCTTGATGACTTATTGAATGAAGCAGAAGAGTTGAAATGTCAGAAATCAGTTCTGATCAAGAAGGCTGAGGTAGTATCTAAAGAAATGGAGAAATTCTTTTCTGAAGACGGATCTTTCTCTTATCAGACTGCCTTTATGGCAAATGTCTCAGATTCTACAAGCCAGGTAAAATCTGAAATTCTTATCAACTGTAGAGATTGTGAGTATATGAAAAGTGAATTTGATAGAATAAAGCTTCACTGTGATTCGATTCATATTCACAATCAGAATTTAGTTGTTGAAATGGCTAAATGCAAAGAATCGAATATGGCTTTGATTCGAAACGAAAAAGAATTTAAATCTATGATTGAAATTCAAAAGAAAAATGTTTCCGAAGTGACAAAAACTGTTTATCATAAACAAGTTAGTATAAATGAATACATTAACATTGTTGAGGAAACTAAAAAGGAACTAGCCATTGCCAAATGTGAGCATGATGCAATCAAGCAAAAATTGGAGAGTTACTCTAATTCCCGATTTGTGCTCGATCACATTATAGATGTTCAACAACTAAAGGGAAACAAGAAAGGTGTTGGGTATAAGAAGTGTCCGCCCCCTTTGAGACATGATTATACTTATATGCCTGATGAAGAAGAAATGCCACGGTTTGAATCCAGTGTGCCTCTTAATTATGAGGAAGTTACTACTGGACTAGGGTTCAAATCGGACAATTCTCCAAGTACAAATTCTGAGCAAAAAGAGTCAACATCCACGAAACAAGGTCCTCCAACCATTGAGGACTATGAGTCGTCGGATGATGAATCTGAATCAGAAGTGAGTAATCAGGATAAATCACTTGACAAACTTAAAGGAGTAGATGTTCCAATTGAGAATCATATTCTGTGTGATCCTCCTACTCCTGCTGTTCAACCAGTTGTCCAACAAGTGATAGATCCTGTCAAGAATGACAAGAAATCTGTGTCTACCGTTAAGAGTAATAACGTGTTGTACACTTTGGTTGGTGATCCTAAAATCTATTCAGATCACGATTTCCCAATTAAGAATGTCAATCCATCTTCGATTGATCAAGTTTTTGAAAATAATACAAACAAGTTTTTGGGACAGACAATTCCAAAAGCTGAAATCAAGAAACAATTTGGAAATCAAAAATCACCTTCAAAGCAACAACCTATTGCTTCTAATGGTAAACAATCAGATCAACGAGCTAAAGTGTCAAATGTTTCTAAATCAAAATTTGAAACAAAAGGAGCTCGTTATCAGAAGAAAAACAACAATGTCAAATTTGTGGAATCGAGGGGTACAGATAAAATTGAGACTTTTGCTAACAAGTCAAACACTGATTTTGTACAAGTCAAAATTTTAAAACGTGATAGTCAAAACAATTACACTCAACATTCAAACGGGTGTGATGAAAAAGCTAGTACCTCGGGTTATACAAATTCGACATCTGATCGTCGATCCAGTTCTCCTAAGTTTGTTGAAAGGAGAACGTGTTTTAAATGTGGAGAGTTTGGGCACATAATCAAAGATTGTGCTAACACTCCGAAAGCGAAATTTGTTGAAAGAGCATCACCTGAATCGATTCACCCTAAATGTCGTCCTGTTTCACCTAAACATGATAAAAGAACTATTAAAGAACAGGAATCGAAACAACGACATCAAAATGTGAAGAAAATAGAAAAGGCTTTAAAACCTAAGGTCAATTCTGTTCCAAGGGAACCAAGTTCACCTGTAAAATCAGAAATTTCAAAATTTGTTTACAAAACTCAATCTGGTAAACAAAAACAAACTTGGAAACCTAGGAAGAGTGGAGGTTCAGGGGGAGCTGTTTGTTTGGAAAACCATCAACAAATCGAGATCACTATTCGTGATGCTCAGGGACGACCCAAGACCACTTTGGCTTGGGTCCCCATCCTTAACTAATCATTGGATGATATGTGCAGGATGTTCCAGGAGGAATTATCAATAGTCATTGGATTGTTGATAGTGGGGCATCCAGGCACATGACGGGCGATTTACGGCTTCTATATGATGTGAGAAACATTAAAGGAGGCTATGTCGCTTTCGCTGGAGACAAAGGCGGTTACATCACTGGAGAGGGAATGATTTCCAATGGTGTGGTATGTTTCGATAAGATCAATTATGTTCGTCAAATTGATCATAATCTTCTCAGTGTGTCGCAAATCTGCGATAAAAAGTTCACCGTGCATTTTGATGATGCCGGTTGTTATGTGCTTAAACCTGGTTTCAAAATTCCTGATGAATGGATTCTCTTATCGGCTCCAAGAATCAATGATCTTTATGTTCTTGATATGAGTCAAGCGATTACGACTTCTGCACAAGTCACATGTTTTGTCTCGAAAGCCACGGAGAAGGAGTCTATATCTTGGCACAGAAGAATGGGACACATTCACTTGAGAAAAATGAACCATTTGGTAAACAAAAATCTTGTGAATGGCGTACCCGTGAGAAGTTTTCATCTACAAGATATTTGTGTTTCGTGCCAGAAAGGGAAACAAACAAAGAAGTCTCACCCTTTGAAGAAAATCAACACTGTTGGCATGCCTCTCGAACGTCTTCATATGGACCTTTTTGGACCTATGAGACACAAAACAACGTTCGGAGATGTGTATTGTTTAGTAGTTACTGATGACTACTCTAGATTTTCTTGGGTAGCTTTTATGGCACACAAGAGTGATACTCCTGGCATCCTCAAGGATCTTCTTACAATGTTGGAAAATCTCTATTCGTTGAAAGTTAAGAGGATCAGAAGCGACAATGGAACTGAATTCAAAAACCGGATTATGGACGAGTTCTGTACATCTAAAGGCATTCTTCATGAATACAGTTCTCCTTACACTCCACAACAAAATGGTGTCGCGGAGAGGAAGAATCGGACGATAATTGAAACTGCAAGAACAATGCTGGTAGAGTCGGCGTTTCCTGTTCAGTTCTGGGCAGAGGCTGTGTCGACTGCTTGCTACACATTAAACCGAGTTCTTACGGTTAAGAGACATGGCAAGACTTGTTTCGAACTTCTACAGAAAAGGAAACCAGATCTTTCAATTCTAGAACCTTTTGGTGGTCCATGCACTATGATTGATCCGGATGGAAAGTTTGGCACGAAAGCTATTGAGGGTTTCTTCCTTGGATATGCTACTCCAAATTTTCGTGTTTGGAATCTGACTACCAAAAAGATTGAACTATGGAGTGAAGTACGGGTTCAGAGATATACAGATCCTGTTAAAGCTCCAGGTGATCCTTGGATGTTCGATTATGATGGGCTATTCGACTCCTTTGACCTGCCAATTTTTGATGAAGATTCCGCAGCTGCTAGAATGATATTTGATAGTGACAATGCTGCTGAGTCGTCATTAGTTAGACCTGTTGTTGTTAACTCACAAAGTTCTAATTCGTCTAACAACACGGTTCAAAATGAGGAAGTTGAAAATGCTGTTGTATACGATGAGTCATCAGAAGAAGATGAAGAAAATCTGGATGCGACTGAAGGCACTAAATCTCCAGTTGTTCCAGTTCAGGGTATTTCTGTTGATACTCCTCATGTGCAAGTCGATGATACTGCTGAAGGAAATGCATCCACTTCTACGCATATTCCAGGTGTAGACTTGGTTGTTGATCTTAATATTAACAATTTGGGTGTTAATGCTCGTGTTCCTGAAAATCCTGAAATGAGGATACACGATACCCATCCACAGCAGAATATCATAGGAGATGTCCAACAAGGTGTGCAGACACGTAATCAGCTGAGAAACAACCAGAGTGCTGGTTTGTATTCAGCTATTAGAGAAACTGGTCTTCAAAATGATTGGTCTTTCGCGTGTTACGTTTCACAAGAAGAACCAAAATCTTGGAGGGAAGCTTTAAAAGATAATTCATGGGTTGAAGCCATGCAGGACGAACTGCAGCAATTTCAAAAGCTTGGTGTTTGGAAGCTTGTTGAAAAACCGGAGAATTACAAGAAAATTGGAACACGATGGGTTTATAAATGCAAGAAAGATGATCGTGGAGTTGTTATTCGCAACAAAGCGAGACTGGTTGTTCAGGGCTTTCGTCAGATTGAAGGCATTGACTACAATGAAGTTTATGCACCTGTTGCACGTCTGGAAGCTATTCGAATCTTCTTAGCTTATGCTTCTTTCAAAGGATTCAAAGTTTACCAGATGGACGTTAAAAGTGCTTTTCTTCATGGTATTGTTCAAGAAGAGGTGCATGTCGAACAACCTCCAGGTTTTGAAGATCCTATTCACCCCGATCGGGTTTGGTTGCTCAACAAAGCTCTTTATGGTCTACATCAAGCACCTAGGGCTTGGTACGCAACCTTATCAAACTATCTTCTGGAGAATGGATTTAGACGAGGTCTTATTGATTGCACACTCTTTATCAAAGAACAAGATGAAGATCTTCTGCTGGTGCAGGTATATGTTGATGATATAATATTTGGGTCTACTAATGACTCTTTGTGCAGGCAATTCGAACGTGTTATGCAAGAAAAATTCGAAATGAGCGCTATGGGAGAGATGGATTTCTTTTTGGGCCTTCAAGTTCAACAAACAGAGTCTGGGATATTCATCCACCAGACTAAATATGTTGGTGACATTTTGAGCCGATTCCAAATGTCAGATGCAACGCCCATTGGTACCCCACTTCCGCAGAATCACGGGATTACTCCGGATTTGAAGGGAGAAAGCATCAACTCTTCGTACTATCGTGCCATAATCGGATCTCTCATGTATCTTACCGCTTCGAGGCCTGATATCATGTACCCAACATGCTTACTAGCAAGATATCAAGCAAACCCGAAGGCCTCTCATCTGTCAGCTGTCAAAAGGATTCTACGCTATTTGAAGGGATGCCCAGACTTAGGTCTTTGGTACCCTAGGGATGATAGTTTTGAATTAATTGCATACAGTGATTCAGATTTCGGTGGTTGCAAAATCGATGGCAAATCAACAACAGCAGGATGTCAGTTCCTAGGAAATCGACTCGTTACGTGGCAGTGCAAGAAGCAAACGTGTGTTGCTACATCAACATGTGAAGCAGAATATATTGCTGCCTCGAGTTGTTGCTCCCAAGTTCTTTGGATACAACAACAAATGCGCGACTACGGTTTAGAATTCCTATCTACTCGTATTTTTGTTGATAATAATGCTGCCTTGCAAATCACTAGAAATCCTGTGCAACATTCTAAGACTAAACACATCGACATTAAATATCACTTTATCCGTGACTGTTTTGATAAGAGGTTAATCGATGTCGTTCATGTCCCCACTGATCACCAACGTGCCGACTTGTTTACAAAAGCTTTTGATAAATCACGTTTTGATTATCTACTTTTGGTCAATGGCATTAAGGTGATACCCGAGTAAACTTCTTTGGCTGATCGTTTTTGTAAATATTTTCTTTATAAACTTTGAAAATTCAAAAAGATTTTAGTTTTCGTAAACTTTGCAAATTTTAGGGGGAGATATTTCAAGAAAATACAAAAACATTGAAAAAGTTCAAAATCCAAAAAGATGTCTTTACTTTCTGTCGTTTCGTTTGAAAAATTAAAAATTCAAAAACAATAGAAAAACCAAAAATGAGTTTCTTGGATAAAGGAAAATGATGAAATTACAAACTGGTGTGGTCGGTCAATGTGCTCAAAATGCAAAATAAAAAGAAAAATGATAAGTATCTCTACTAACGATGTATCGGTAGGCTCACAATCAGACTAAAATGTGCAGGATGATACAAACCTAACAGACTTCAAGTCAGGTGGGAACTGCTCATTGGCATATGGTCTTAGTACCGAAATCTCGTTTGAGAGATTGCCGAGATCTGAAATATTCGGTCTTTATGCTGCTTATCATCTGGGTATCATGGTTGTATCAAACCGTAAAAATAACGGAGACGAAGTCTAAGATCTTCCATGATACTATACATACGTGTACATATTGCATTCGACCTCAATAAGTGATCAACAATCACATGTCCAAACAAAATAAGTGATAATTTATCACAGATTCTTTGCGGGAGTCAAGTTCGTCTCTCTGCTGTACGAAAGTACTGACCTGTTCACGGATTTGCTCCTGTGCCCTCATGCATTTGAAAATCAAGTTCCTCATCAATAAGTGATTCTATCACATAGGGCTTGTTTTCAATCAAAATAAGTGAGTCTCTCACATTTTTATACGGTCAAACAGATGATAAACGGTATACTCACCGGTAAGATGAATTCTCGTGCATGCCTTGATACGGGAATGTGTCGTGAGTGGATTTACATCGACTTGTAAGTATAATCCTTACCGTTAATCGTATCTCTTAAATTATGATTATGTCTGATCAGTTTGAGCTTATGTGGACCACAATACCGATAATCGAGGTAGTATACTTATCCAGAGCTTTAAACAGAAATCAAAATCATGTTGACTAAGACCGTAAGCTGGTATGATTCCTTGTCCTTGAGATTTGCAAAAAGATTGCACTTGTACAGTTGTTTAGTGTTTTTAACAGTTTTCCGCATTTTCATTTAGTTTACCGTACTTTAAATTTGTTTTTAGTATATTTGTGTAAAGTTCGTTTTTTGATTAAGCCGAAGTTGTTGCTTGGTGTTTTCTACCGGAAGCCGGAAACCTTCGTCATAAAAACGTTCTTGCATTTGAAAATTCAAACTGAATGGAATTGTGTTCATAATCTGTTTTGACTGCAAAATATTTCCAGCCTGTGTTACTGTTTTGACTGCAAAATATTTCCAGCCTGGGTGTTGCTGTTTTGAAAAATCTGTTGGTGAAACAGACCTGTCAACGAATCACAAGTGTTGACGAATCAACATAGTCGGCGAATCAAATCTGATTCGTCATAACAGACGACGAATCACAGAAGCCCAATTCTGTTTCGTCATGGGCTAAAGTTTAGGCCCAAGTTCAAGCCCAAAGTTCTGATTCGCCAGGCCCATTTCTGTTTCGTCGAATCCTCTGATTCGTCGAGACAAGGCGGTGTATAAATAGATCCCACTTGTTCACTTTTTCAAAACAACAGTTATCTTCTTCTTCACACAACAAAAACACCAAACCTACGGTTACTCTCACAAATCGTTCAAAACATCAGTATTTACTCAAAATTTTACAAACATCAAAGGTAGAAACATGTTCTGATTCTCATTCCGAACACTTTGAACCGTCGGGTTTTTCATCCGAAAACCCTCAGAAACCCTTTGAAACCGTTGTTTTCTTTGATTAAATATGTGTTGTTGTTGCATGTTTTTATGTTTTCCTTCTGATCTTGATAGATTTAGGTTTATCATTGTTTGATTTACTTTGATTTGTTAGTGGGTTTTTATCACAAAAACAGGGCTTTGTTGCTGATAATGGTATTATATGTTTATTCAAAGGTTTTTGTCCGGAAAATCATTTATAGTTGTTTATAAATGGGTTGGGTAAACAAAGATGATTGAATGTGTTTATGTTCATATTTGATGTGTGTTTAAACCCAATACGGCGAAACTGAACAAAACCCCCAAATTGACGAATCTGATTTAACCCTAATTCCGGCGAATCACACATTCGACGAATCAGACGACGAATCAAAGATGACGAATCAGAATGGAACGAAATAGACTCGACAAATCAAAAAGTCGACGAATCAAACCAGTCAAATGGTCAACCCTCTGTTTCGTCGTTCAATTTCTGTTTCGTCGTTGAACATCTGTTTCGTCGTCAATGCCTTAGCAGTTTTCTGATGTTGCTGTTGGTTCACAGTAGACATGTTCAAATCAGTTATATGTTATGTGAATACATGAAAGTGTATTCATACATGTCTAAATGCTATGTTATGTAAATTGTGACTTATTCTGGACATTTTCAAGTACAGATGGCTCCTAAAGCACAGCAAGAAAAGGGAAAACGCAAGAAGGCGATCAAGAAAGAAAACAAAACCGAAGAAGAGATTATGTCAGAAAAACGCCATAATCAAGTTGCATTTTTGGATCCGGAAGACAAGCTCGTTGAATTTAAAGATATGACGAAGTGGATCAGGGAGTCACGCATCAATTATGCTGTTACATATTCGACACCCGTCTACAAATCTCTCATTAAAGCGTTCTGGGATTCTGCAAACGTCGTTCAAATCGATGGAAAGGATATTATCAGAGGTCGTGTTAATGATCTGTATGTCGTTGTTACTCCAGAGATATTGAATCAAGTTCTTCAATTACAAGATCAACCGAATGCACCATATTCTATACCAATCATGTGTTCGAGAGGATGTTTACTAAGGATGAAATGCAAAGGAGATCTTTTCGTCAAACAGATCAACAAAGGTGATCTTCCATTAAGATACAAGTTTTTATTACATGTGCTTATTCAGTGTCTCAGCAATAGACGATCTGGATATGATATGGCGGGAGATGATCTTGTTGGGTTCATGGTTGCTTTAGTGTTAAACAAACCGTTTAGCATCTCGAAGTACATTTTTAGCAACATGAAAGAGAACATGACAAGGACTGGTAGTAGAACCACAGGAAACAAGTTTTGGATGTATCCACGGTTTCTACAAATGATAATGAATGTTCAGCATCCAGGCCTTCCAAAAGATGAAAATGATATGTTGAGAATAGAGGCAATGAATTTAAACTCCTTACGACTAATCAAGACTATGGCTGCCAAGAGATACAAAGAAAGTGTTCCTCCAAGGAAACTTTTTGGAGCTCTAGTGAATCCTGATTATGTTGCTCCTGCAAACGACAAATGGCGTCATGAAGACAGCGATTCAGACAATGAAGAACCTGAGTTGGAAAGGTTAAGGATAGAAAAATTTGGTCCTGACCCAGTTGATTCAGATGAATCTGGTAGTAGTGATGATGATGAAAGTGGTGGAGATAGTGATGCAGGTGATGCAGGTGCTGTTAGTGCTGCTGTTGGAACATCAAGCAAAGGTGTTGTTTCTGGTACATCAGATAGTAGTTCATCAGAAAGTGGTGATGATGGAACTGATTCGAGTTCTAGTGATCATTTAGTTGAACCTGGTTATGAAAAGTATATTGATATACGTGGAGTAACAAGGTACAGAAAGATTAGAACAGAGGATGATCCAGAGTATGTTCCAGAAGATCCTGAAGGTGAAAGGAGAACAAAAAGAAGAGCAGAGAAAGCTGCTGAAGTACAAAAGAAGAAACCTAGGAGATATCTGAGTACTTATGCTCGGAAATCTGGGCCTCAGGAATCTTCATCTATTGTTCAGGAGCCTGTACAATCTGTAGCTCAGGAGCCTGTGCAAGAAATTCCTACTGTAGTTACTTCAGCTACAGAACCTCCAGTTGCTCCAGTTGTTACACCAGCTACTGCTACTACATCTGTTGTTCCTCAGGAAGTTCCTGTAAGATCCATGGCTTCAGCAATCAGGGCAACTACTTCTGAAATCAGTGCTGAACGACATAAGACTTTTGCTGGATTTTCTCAAAATGAAAAGATTAACTATCTGTTTTCTACACTTGAAGCGGCTGCTGATCGTCTTCAAAGGCAATCTCATTTTGGAAATCTCACGAAGCATGACCAACTTAAACAATCTTTGGAAATCAACAAATTGAAGTCAATGGTTGGTAATCAGCAAACAGTTATAGAGCGACAACAAGGTGAAATTGATGCGCTTAAAGCTGAAAATGCTCACTTGAAGGCTCTTGATGAAGAGAAAGAGAGAAGGCTTGCTATTCTGTGGGACTATCACTGTAAACAACAAGAGGTTCTAAAGAAAAAGGATGATGATACGGAAGATCAAGGAAATCCTGATACCTCTGGAACATCACAGAAACAGCCAACCACACTTTCTTCTGAAGTTGTTACAGTTCAACCTACCTTTGTTGAATCATCTCAAGGAACATCTACTGGAAAAGTACAACAGATAGAAGGTACTTCTTCTATATTTAGCAGTGCTGATATTGCTCTACAAGTTGTTCATCCATTTACAGGAGAATTACTTGAAGAAGGGGAGTTGATAGAAGATCTTTCTCCGGAGCAATTAAGTATTTTACAATCTATGAGAGAAGTAGATGATGCTGAAATAGACAAAATGTCTACTGAGACTGATACAACGAATGTTGAAGAGATTGATGAAATTGTGATTGAAGGTGACGCACCAAAATCAACCTATGTCAGAGAAGATGGTACTGAATTTGCATCATTTGATGAAAATTGGATGAAAGAAAACATTGATGACATAGACGAGCACTTGAAGAATCGGAATTCATCTGAAAAAGACACAAATGCTTTTGCTGAATGGAGAAAACAGTTTTTATCCAAAGTGTCCAAGCCGTTACCTGAAAAAGCTCAAGTAGACTATCTGCAATTTGAAAAGAAGCCAAGTGGAAGGATTCTTTGCTGGATGTATGTTCAAGATATTCACTGCGTTGCTATTAAACGTGAATATGGAATTCTGTATTTCAATTCATTACTGAGCATTCTTTCCTTACCATTTTATGATGTCTCTGCGTTGACAAGGCTTAAGCTTCTCAATCGTGAAAAATATGATGGCGCTACTTTATTTGAGCGTCTGGTGAAAGTAAACAAGAAATCAGGGTGGAAGGATGAATCCTATAAGCCACAGTTTCCTGTTTATAAACCGATCAAGTTTACTCTTGATCCGGACACCAACACTTGCAGATATAAACTTGTTTATCAGCCACCGAGGGTTGTAGATAAAATCCCACTGATGCCAATGAAGCAGGATTTTCTGGAAGACATGGCATTGTGGTGCTACGACTCGGATACTCATGAAGCTGTTATCGTGTTTAGAGATGGTCGTGCTAATTACAGAATGTTGGATCCGATGTGGATCGTCAACATGTCTGAAGCTGATATTGGAAGATTATATCGTCATGATATTTTCTATGAAGATCAAGATGCAAGACAAGCGTTAAAGTTTCAGCGAGTAGCTTGTTTTTGCTACTACAGGGGTATTCATTCGGGCAGTACGTGGTCCGAACAACACTGAAGGAAGATTAGAAGACCAAAGACGAGTAACAGACAAGGGGGAGTTTGTTGATGCATTTTTTAGTGTCTGTAACTAGTCTTGTTTAACGATGTATTTTGAATGGTCTTTTATTAATTATCGAGTCTGTATGTTATGTTGACCAAGTCAGATATCCTCCTATCTACTTGTGTACAACTTATTTGTCTCTTTTGGTATGTAATGTATTATGAACAATGCATGTTGCATTTAAGGGTAGTTTTGTCATTACTATGTTTATATGTTGCTGATTGTTACTGTCTGATAACAGGAACAAACACAACAGTTGCAGTCCTCGACGAATCAGACCTGATTAGTCGGAACACTTCATGGCGAATCAGACCTGTGTTCAAGTTTCTGTTTCGTTTGAAGGTCATGACGAATCAGACCTTGATTCGTCATATCCTGACGAATCAGACCTTGATTCGTCATGTATTGGGCTGTTCCAGGCCCAATGTCTGGCCCATGTTCAGATTCGTCAAACACTTCTGTGTTTCGTCGACATCTGTGGCCCAGGGACTATATAAGCAACACTTTGTGTTCATTTGAACTCAGAGATAAGAAAACAGACCATAGTAACAAAACTCTGCAAAAATTTAGTCTGAACTGTGTTTGTATCAGTTGTAAAGGTTCTTATCCCGTTAATCAATCGAGTGTGTATCATTGATTAATCCGCGTTGTTATTATTGCTATATATGTTTGATTTGGCATAGTTACGTGGATTCCGCACACGTAACCGTGTTTACTATAAACAAGAGATTCGGTTCGTAATCGATCCTCAGATTTCGGGACCTACACTCTTACGGTATGCTTGACAGTTCAATCCATTTGACCCATTCCCATTTACCTATTTTGTTTTAGTTTTACCCGTTTAAGATCAAACATGATCCAAATAGACTCATTTATAAGTAAGCTGTAAATCAAAACATGTAATCATAAATTAAATTAAGAAAGGCAACAATAAGAGGGTTTCAAAGTTTAGTCTAACAGTTTGTAACAGTTTTTTAGTCTTTCTGTACATTTTTCCTAGAGTCCTTGATTTGTTTGCCTATCAAGGTAACTAGGTAAGTAGTATGTTCTTGGTTTGAGCTTCGTGTTAACTTATGCATTTGATCTGATCCCGGTATTTGACTTTCAAACAGATTAATAGTGAAATTTTGGTTAGGTTTCTTGGTACCAGCTCCGATTGTATATGGAAGGGTAAAATTATAGGTTGCAGGCCCCATTTGATTCAGTCACAACTTATTTGAAATAAAAAGTGATCGTCAAAAGAACTAAATTTGTCACAAAAGGATAACTGAATACAAGCCAAGATTAAGGGTGTTTGAATTAGGCGTGATTAAATTTGTTAACTTTCATTAACAAAATCCAGGATGCAAGACTTTGTTCAGAAACGAAAGGGTGTTTCTTTAGAGGAAATGATTACTCCATAATAATTTAGAGGATGTTGTTTTGATGCAAGCAGGTTATATTCATTGCAAGGAGGACTAAAAGAACCTGAGCTATGTGTGTTCCGGAATAACCACTTCAAGACAATCTTAATGGTTAGTTAATGTGCACTTTGTAGTTTAAAAACATTGTTTGAACCTGATTATTCTCCAAGACCAGATCTTTTAATTTTGAAAAAAAGGGTAATTTTGTCATTTTGATAAAGAAGGGGAAATATGCCATTTTCATTTAGGCTTGGATAAATCTATACTATCTATAATAAGAGACTTTGAGCTGATGTAAAACTGCCTATGTGTCAACTCCTAAGTTATGCCATGTGTACATGCTGATGTCATAAATTCGTTTTCAATATTTATACATATAAAAATCTATTTAAATTATATAATCTGATTTTATTATTAGGATAAATTGGCTCCATCTTTTGAATTTTGAAAGACCCTGCATTTGGCTCTATGTTTTTTTACTTTTAAAAGCCTTTTTCTTCATTTCTCTACAAACAAATACACACAAACAGAGATATATGTAGAGGGAGAGACAGAGAGAAGTAACTATGATCTTTGACAACCCCAAATTATACAAAAACCCTAACAAATAAATACACACAAACAGAGAAAATATGAGAAAAAGACCATATGTGGTTGTCAAAAACTTGATAGTAATAGTGACGAAATATTATTTTAAAAAGATCTGTTGGAACTTGGAACTTCTTTATAGGTCGAGTGAAGATTGATTCTCTACTCCTTGAGCAGAAGCCAAGAGCAATTACTTTGAAGCATCCAATCAAGGCTAGATGTGAGAAAGTATCGTGATTTGTCATCCATTTGAGATGTTGAGCACAGATGTAACTCTTATATCAGAGGTGCAATTGCTAACACGGACAGCCGATATTGTCTCAATTGCTTCACTCAATCACCATGAGGTAATAAATTCAGTTACGTGTTATAGTGTTATAGTCTGTTTCTCTGAATAAACGTTGAATCATATCAGTTCGTAACATGAAGTTGGGGACTATGATATCCTTATTGTTTTGAAATGCTAGATATGACTTATCATTCTAGATTTTTATGATATTATAGATGTGAATCATAGTATAGATTCTTTTCAAATCACTATAAAATTAGTTTAAGCCATTCCAATACTTATGCACTCTTCGGTTAAAAAAGTGTTTTGAAACCACTTTTGAAACCATTGTTGGGTCAACAGATGGATAAAAACAGATGTTTGAAACCACTATTTGGTTAAAACATTGGTTGAAACCACTGTTGGGTTAAAAAGTGTTTTATGGAGAAAACAGTGGTTTGTTGGGTTAAAACGGTGGCTTGAAACCATTGTTTGGTTAAAACAGTGGTTTGTTGAGAAAACAGATGTTTGAAACCACTGTTGGGTAAAAACAGATGTTTGAAACCACTATTGGGTTAAAACAGTGGTTGAAACCACTGTTGGGTTAAAAAGTGTTTTGTGGAGAAAACAGTGGTTGAAACCACTGTTGGGTTAAAACGGTGGCTTGAAACCATTGTTTGGTTAAAACAGTGGTTTGTGGAGAAAACAGATGTTTGAAACCACTGTTGGGTTAAAACAGTGGTTTGAAAACAGGTAGGAATGGAATGTCACACAGCGTTAGAAGTTAATCTTATATTCGAAACATGATGTCTTGATTATTCATTAGTTTTTTTTCTTTTTTATAATTTTTAGAGTTTGTTAGAAGCGTGTTGTTAAGTTCAATTCATTAGTTTTGCATTTGATTTTCAATTCTTGCGCTTGCAGTCATATTATTTAGGGCTTTGAGTAATTTTGGGCATTAGGTACTCATATTATGTCTTTTCAAATATTTCACGAAAGAAGGTATGTTATTAATTTCAAAGGCATAGAAAAAACAATGATCGTATTGTTAAAATCTAAAAGTTTTGGAATTATAGCTTTTGGATTTTAGTCAGGGTTCATTGAATGATTTTAACCATGGATTTTATAACTTTATATTATGGTTCTTCAGTTGGCCCTTACTGTTCAGATCACGTTCTTCAGAGAAACACAAGCCAAGCCACGGTGTTCGGGTACCCACTGTTTTTCTTACCCTTTTGCTGCCACAGTCCCAAGCCATCAAGTCCGATAATATATTGAAAACTAGCTTCTCCATTGCCATCTTGCAGAGAAACAAAATTTGATTTTCAAGTTGCAGGTACTATAATTATGTTTGATTTTTCATTGCAGATGTTTGTATTGAACCAATGGATTCTTTAATTTCATGATTATTCTTTTTTAAACTTTTGATTATGGGGTGTAATTGAATCAAAATTGACATCATATCTACAATTTTATTGATATATGCACACCAAGTGCTCGATGAAATGCATGTGTGAAATTCTGATTCGAGTACAATTACACATATTATATAGAGAAGCTAACATTACTAAAAATGACCCTTTCAACCTTGATTTATGTTTGACCCGTTATGTCACTATATTGAGTATGCTAATTTGATATCTTTATTAATCGAAAATGTCATTCATGATGCATGTTTGTGGTCATGTGCTAATTATAGGCGTTGTATTCAATAAGATATGCTAATTTTATCATGTAATTATGTTATAAATATTTCAAACAATATATATATATATACACACACACAACAATATTGGTAAAATATATTCAGTTTGAGGTTCATCTCAGTCGTTAAACTGGGAAAAAAACTGCCTTAATTAGTTTTCTCACAAAGACCATATCTTTGTTTTAAATCTAGGTAACTTTTTTCTACATATAAAAAGTAATTTAAACATAGAGTAATATTGATGTATTACTAGAAAAGAGAAAGGTAAAAAAGGATGTAGAATAATATTGATGTATTACTAATAAACTGCTGAAAACTTCTTGTGAGTAGCTATTGTTATAGGGGTAAAATGAACTGGTAAACACTTCTTGTGAGTAGCTAGACTTATACTTATAGGGATTGTGAGTAGCTAGACTTATACTTATAGGGATAAATAGGTCACAAGGTTACATTTTATGAATGATGTGAACATTCTCTGTGCAAATAAAAATGATATATTAACTATGTTGGAGGCTAAGTTATCGACTCATCACAAGTCGGTGGTGTGATCAGCATGGGCGGACCTAAGACAAAGCCAGGGTGGGCGGGCGCACCCCCGGGAAAAAAAATTTAGTGCTAAGTTCCGTCGAAAATCCCCGTCCGCACCCCTTGGAATTTTTCGTCCGCACCCCTTGGAATTTCCGTCCGCACCTCTTGAAATTTTTCGTCTGCACCCCTTAGGTAAAAAGTGTTATCAATTTATATTTTTATTTTTTTAGTAAACTCTTATTTTTATTTTAAATACTACCTAAATTATATAACTTTTAATACCTAAATAACTAAACCCAAATACCCAATATCTTTAACTAGCCCACTACTAAGTCTTAGCCCAATAAACAAACCCAACAAATCAACAATATTTCAAACTAAAATAAAATAAACAAGCCCAAAACCCTTACATATTCTCTCCCGCTCTCTCTATACCACCGTAATCAGCCACCATACCGCCGCCGATCGAACACGGGTAAATTTCTTTGTTATTTTTTATGGATTTTGGTTGATTTTTTGGTTGATATTAGTCGCATACTAACCATGACAGTAGACATGTGCTTCGTTTTGTTTTTCATTATGTTATATGGTGGGTTATATTTTGTTAGTGATGATATTTTGCCTTTTTTTTATGGCCGCATACACCACACGGTAGATCTGGTGGGTTATATTTGTTAGTGAAGAATGTTTGGCTTTTTCTTTTTATGGTGTATATGTTGTTTAGATGATTTTTAGGATTATTTACATTATTATTTCTAGGACTTGAATAGTTGATATATTATGTAATATGTTATGGAGCCATGTTTTGGATAGATTTCAAAAAATGAAAATCCGTAGGGTGTCGTTTTAATTATGTTTGTAACAAGGTTTGACATATTTTTGATGATTATATAAATTTAGTTCGATGTTCTTTTGTTTTACATGACCCGACCCGATACTAACCGATTTTTTACTTATATACCTTGGGGCCTAAAATTTTTAAAAATGTTCCGCACCCCCATGGAAAAAATCCTGGGTCCGCCACTGGTGATCAGCCTACAATTCTAATCAAGTTGGATTAGGATTGATTAATTAATTTAAATGAATTCAAATAGTTTGTAATTATCTAGAAAGTTGTTTAGGTAATTAAAGATAGCTATTTGAGTAGGATTAGAATACTTAAGGCAGAAGTTATCTGGTCCTATATATATTCATTGTAATCAGTTTTTGAGATAGTTTTCTGATTAATAAAGATATTGGAAGTTCGCCAATTTTATTGTATTATTTTCCTGGCTTGAATTGGTATCAGAGCTAGTTCAAGCCACCAATCTCTATTACGAACCTGCGTACTCGTAGTCGGAAGAAGCCAGATCAGCGACAACAATTCTCAGTTCAGTTTCAAGTCGGGTATTGAACTGAGAAAAAGTCGAAGGACTGGAAGGAAGCCCACTGCTAACATATCGCAGGAAGAAGGGATCGAGATCGATGGCTGGTGAAGATGGCAATCAGCCTCCTGTCGCCATAAAGGAAGGGAATTCCACTGTCTTGCAATGTCCGGTATTGAATGCAACAAACTACAATACATGGGCCATTCGAATTCGAGCTATATTCCAAGTTCATGGAATACTCGAAGCCATTGAATCTACGAATGCTACTCCCGTTGAAGCAAAGAAGGATCACATGGCGATTGCACTTTTATATCAAGCGATACCAGAAGACCTTGTACTCCAAGTTTCACAACATACCACCGCGAAGCAGATTTGGGATGCTCTGAAAACTCGTTAAGTTGGTGCTGAACGGGTTCGGGAGGCAAGGTTGGAGACATTGGAAGCTGAATTTGAAGGCCTAAGGATGAAGGAAGGGGAAACCATTGATGACTTCTCAAGTAGGATCAGTCAAGTGGTTTCTAAAGCTGCTACACTCGGGTCCACTTTCGATAACAAGAAACTGGTACGTAAATTGCTTGGGTCTGCACCACCTAAATATATATCCCTTGTTGCCTCGATTGAACAATTCGTAGATTTGAAGACTATGTCGTTTCAAGAGGCGGTTGGGCGATTAAAAGCTTTTGAAGAAAGACTAAAAGGGGCTGAGGAACAGGTTGATGCTCAAAGTAAACTCCTATTTTCTAGGACTGAAACCTCATCCTCCAACCAAAGCCGTGGTAGGGGCAGGGGTAATAGGTCCTTTGGAAGAAGTCAAGGTAGGGGACGGGGTAATTATCATAAAGATGGTTCAAAAACGTCTTCCCAGAACCGAACCGAGGAGCGAGATAATGGCAAGAAAAGAGATCGGTCAACTGTTCAATGCTATAGATGTGACAAGTTTGGTCACTTCTCTTCGGTGTGTCCAGAACGAAAGAATAAAACTGCTGAGGCAAATTTTGCTGATGCTACCGAAGGCCAAGCTGACACACTATTAATGGTTCAAGCCGTCAAAGAAGAAGTGTTTCTAAATGAAGAAAAGTTCAAACCCAAGAAATATCAAGATGACGACAAAGAGCTCGGAACGTGGTATCTTGATAACGGGGCTAGTAATCATATGACGGGAGAAAAATCTTTTTTTGTTGAGTTGGACAAAAATATTAATGGACGAGTCAAGTTTGGCGATGGCTCTTATATAGAAATCAAGGGGAAGGGAACGATCATTCTACAGTGTAAAACCGGTGAGCACCGAATGATTGCAAATGTTTATTTTATTCCTAAACTACGTTGCAATATTTTCAGTTTAGGCCAAGCAACTGAAACGGGATGTGGGGTATGGATGAAAAATATTTTTTTGTGGCTATATGATAAAGATGGAACAATAGTTATGAAAGTGCCTAGATCAAGCAATAGACTATACAAGATACGATTACAAGCAGGTATTCCAGTTTGTCTTCATGCAAGTTTGGATGAAGCAGCATGGGTTTGGCACGCAAGACTTGGCCATCTCAATTTTGATTCCATGAAGCTTATGGCGTCTAGGAAGATGGTGAAAGGGCTACCAAAGCTAGTGCATCAAAATCAGGTATGTGATTCATGTTTGTTGGGAAAACAAGCAAGATGGGCGTTTCCCGAACAAGCTTCGTTTAGAGTAAAGAAAGTTTTAGAATTAGTGCATGCTGATCTCTGTGGTCCTATTTCCCGGTCCTATTTCCCCGTCCACACTAACCAGAAACAAGTATGTTTTTGTCATCATCGATGACTATTCCCGGTACATGTGGACGTATATGTTGAGGAGTAAAGATGATGCGTTTATGACTTTTAAGAAGTTCAAAATCTGGATTGAAAAACATAAAGGGACTACCGTGAAGACTCTTCGAACCGACAGGGGAGGAGAGTTTACATCTCAACGATTTTCAAGATTTTGTGGAGATGAGGGCATCACGAGACATCTGACCGCTCCATACACACCTCAACAGAATGGTGTGGTGGAACGTCATAACCGTACACTTCTTGGTATGACTAGGAGTATTATTGTAGGTCCGGCTAGGGGAGGATCTAGTCGCCTAATCCTTGTGTACAAACACGTCCGGTTGTGCGGAATCCAACCGGAGATGCAAACCGAGATAGAACACGACAAGAACACGTAAATAAACGACACACAAGACTCAACGATTAACACCTCTGTATTAATACTATGAAAGTCGGTTACAGCACAAGGTTTACAAATATATTCTGTAAACTCTCAAAGATCTCTCGTGTGTGTGTGTGTTTGCTCTCACACTTGTTTCTGCCTTGTGTTCTTGTTCGCTCCACACCCCCACCGAAATCACAAGTGATTTCGGTATAAATATAAGTCTTGTGCGATTGGAAGTGGGTTCGGCCCAAAGACAAAACAAAAGCCCAACATATAATCTGTCTTAAAGATGATTGGCCCAAGCTTTTTACGTAAAATACATGCAGGTTGTTGTTTTGTAAGGTTTAGTCAACATAGTGACATCATCATGACATCATCATGATGATGTCATGATGATGTGGCTGCGGGAACCGGCTCGCGGCACTCCGTGCTTCGCGTGTCGAACTCTGGGACGCACGACGGAGGAATGTCGTGACGTCGGGCTTGAGCCGAACCTAACCGGGTCGAACCGAACCAAGTCGCATCGAGTCGAGTCGCGTCCATATATATATGTATCAACAAACTCCCCCTTGGACGCTACTCGCGAGATTCGCCTTTCTTGTCTTCTAAGTCGGAGGATCTTCAAAGTCTTCACGTCTTCAAAGCAGAAAGTGTATCAACAAACTCCCCGTTGCATGTAGGAAGTGTGTTGACAAACTCCCCCTTAACATAAGCTCCCCCTTGAGTTATGCTCGTGAACGACTTGATCTTCAGTACTTGAGATCCTTGTGGTGTTGATGATGGATCAGCGGCAACTCGATCATCTTTATCATTTAAGTGCCTTCACGTCGTGTCTTCATTCCGAAGCTTGTTATCAACCATGTTCTTCTTGCCTTTAGAATCTGCACATGCAAGAAATCTAAACGCGTAATGAGAACAACTGCTTGGAATATAGTTAACATAAACAAACGACACACGTATGACCATTATTCAATCAAACACCGTCCGACAGTTTGAAAGTTTAATAAATTTATCAATTTTAGGTTTTTAACTTTCAAAACTTGCAAATTTCGACCGTTTATGAAGATTTAGTCGTTTTCGGTTTTCGTTCAGGTTTCAGGTAACGAAGACTCGAGCTCCAACATCGTACGATCGAAAATAAAATAGAAATAAAATCTTTTTGGATTTTTAGAAAGTTTATATTAAAACAGATTTTAGGTGTGTTTTAATATTTGAAATGCAAAGACTGAAAGCAGTAAATAAATATATACAAAGATGCAGAAAATGAAAGCATTAAATAAATATTTACAGACAATCTTTTTGCGAGTTTCGAGGGTAAGAGAATCATATCAGTGTACGGTCATGTCAAAACGCTCTTGTTGTTCTTTTAGTTAACATTAAGATAAGCATCCTATAACAATTATCGGTATTGTTGTCCACATAAACTCAACTTATCATTTGTAATCATGGCGAGGGGATACGTTAAGGTATGATTTATACTTACAGACCGGTGTTCATCCACACACGACACATTCCCGTATCAAGGTATGCACGAGGGTTCATCTTACCGGTGAGTATACCGATTATCATCTGTTTGACCGTATATGATGTGAGATTCTCACTTATTTTGATTGAAAACAAGCCCTATGTGATAGAATCACTTATTGATGAGGAACTTGATTTTCATATGCATGAGGGCACAGGAGCAAGTCCGTGAACAGGTCAGTACTTTCGTACAGCAGAGAGACGAACTTGACTCCCGGATAAATGTGATATTTTATCACTTATTTTGTTTGGACATGTGATTGTTGATCACTTATTGAGGTCGAATGCAATATGTACACGTATGTATGGTATCATGGAAGATCTAGACTTGCGTCCCCGTTATTTTTCGGTAAAAGATACAACCATGATACCCAGATGATAAGCAGCATAAAGACCGAATATTTCAGAACCTCGGCAATCTCTCAAACGAAATTTCGGTACCAAGACCATATGCCAATGAATGGTTCCCACCCAGTCTTCAGTCGATTTAAGATTTATATCACCCTGCACACTTTAAAATGTTTGTGAGCCTACCGATACATCTTATATAGAGCTGCTTATTATTTTTCATTTTGGGTTTAAAGAGGTTTAGACAGACCACTGATGTACTATCATTTTCTCTTTTGCTCGCCAGGAAACTCATTTTTGTTTTTCTATTGTTTTTGTGTTTTTGAAAAAAAAAATTTCAATCTTTGTTTGACTTGATTTTTTCTTGTAGGTCCGGCTAGGGGAGGATCTAGTCGCCTAATCCTTGTGTACAAACACGTCCGGTTGTGCGGAATCCAACCGGAGATGCAAACCGAGATAGAACACGACAAGAACACGTAAATAAACGACACACAAGACTCAACGATTAACACCTCTGTATTAATACTATGAAAGTCGGTTACAGCACAAGGTTTACAAATATATTCTGTAAACTCTCAAAGATCTCTCGTGTGTGTGTGTGTTTGCTCTCACACTTGTTTCTGCCTTGTGTTCTTGTTCGCTCCACACCCCCACCGAAATCACAAGTGATTTCGGTATAAATATAAGTCTTGTGCGATTGGAAGTGGGTTCGGCCCAAAGACAAAACAAAAGCCCAACATATAATCTGTCTTAAAGATGATTGGCCCAAGCTTTTTACGTAAAATACATGCAGGTTGTTGTTTTGTAAGGTTTAGTCAACATAGTGACATCATCATGACATCATCATGATGATGTCATGATGATGTGGCTGCGGGAACCGGCTCGCGGCACTCCGTGCTTCGCGTGTCGAACTCTGGGACGCACGACGGAGGAATGTCGTGACGTCGGGCTTGAGCCGAACCTAACCGGGTCGAACCGAACCAAGTCGCATCGAGTCGAGTCGCGTCCATATATATATGTATCAACAAACTCCCCCTTGGACGCTACTCGCGAGATTCGCCTTTCTTGTCTTCTAAGTCGGAGGATCTTCAAAGTCTTCACGTCTTCAAAGCAGAAAGTGTATCAACAAACTCCCCGTTGCATGTAGGAAGTGTGTTGACAAACTCCCCCTTAACATAAGCTCCCCCTTGAGTTATGCTCGTGAACGACTTGATCTTCAGTACTTGAGATCCTTGTGGTGTTGATGATGGATCAGCGGCAACTCGATCATCTTTATCATTTAAGTGCCTTCACGTCGTGTCTTCATTCCGAAGCTTGTTATCAACCATGTTCTTCTTGCCTTTAGAATCTGCACATGCAAGAAATCTAAACGCGTAATGAGAACAACTGCTTGGAATATAGTTAACATAAACAAACGACACACGTATGACCATTATTCAATCAAACACCGTCCGACAGTTTGAAAGTTTAATAAATTTATCAATTTTAGGTTTTTAACTTTCAAAACTTGCAAATTTCGACCGTTTATGAAGATTTAGTCGTTTTCGGTTTTCGTTCAGGTTTCAGGTAACGAAGACTCGAGCTCCAACATCGTACGATCGAAAATAAAATAGAAATAAAATCTTTTTGGATTTTTAGAAAGTTTATATTAAAACAGATTTTAGGTGTGTTTTAATATTTGAAATGCAAAGACTGAAAGCAGTAAATAAATATATACAAAGATGCAGAAAATGAAAGCATTAAATAAATATTTACAGACAATCTTTTTGCGAGTTTCGAGGGTAAGAGAATCATATCAGTGTACGGTCATGTCAAAACGCTCTTGTTGTTCTTTTAGTTAACATTAAGATAAGCATCCTATAACAATTATCGGTATTGTTGTCCACATAAACTCAACTTATCATTTGTAATCATGGCGAGGGGATACGTTAAGGTATGATTTATACTTACAGACCGGTGTTCATCCACACACGACACATTCCCGTATCAAGGTATGCACGAGGGTTCATCTTACCGGTGAGTATACCGATTATCATCTGTTTGACCGTATATGATGTGAGATTCTCACTTATTTTGATTGAAAACAAGCCCTATGTGATAGAATCACTTATTGATGAGGAACTTGATTTTCATATGCATGAGGGCACAGGAGCAAGTCCGTGAACAGGTCAGTACTTTCGTACAGCAGAGAGACGAACTTGACTCCCGGATAAATGTGATATTTTATCACTTATTTTGTTTGGACATGTGATTGTTGATCACTTATTGAGGTCGAATGCAATATGTACACGTATGTATGGTATCATGGAAGATCTAGACTTGCGTCCCCGTTATTTTTCGGTAAAAGATACAACCATGATACCCAGATGATAAGCAGCATAAAGACCGAATATTTCAGAACCTCGGCAATCTCTCAAACGAAATTTCGGTACCAAGACCATATGCCAATGAATGGTTCCCACCCAGTCTTCAGTCGATTTAAGATTTATATCACCCTGCACACTTTAAAATGTTTGTGAGCCTACCGATACATCTTATATAGAGCTGCTTATTATTTTTCATTTTGGGTTTAAAGAGGTTTAGACAGACCACTGATGTACTATCATTTTCTCTTTTGCTCGCCAGGAAACTCATTTTTGTTTTTCTATTGTTTTTCTATTGTTTTTGTGTTTTTGAAATTTTTTTTTTCGATGTTTTTGGATTTTCAAATTTGGATTTACTCCCCCTAAAATCAACAAACTAAGATAAAATTTAAAACACAAAGGTATTTACAAAAATGATTTTCCGATGTTGGTTTTAACTCATGTTTTACCTCAGTGCCCTTTACCAAAATTAAGTTAATCAGAAATGATTTATCGAATTTTGGAGAAAATGAGTTGGCACGTCGGTAATCGGTGTGGACCATGACAACATTGACGAGTTTCATATTGAAACAATCACGTGTGAGGTGATATTTGAGATCAACGTGTCAGGTCAAAGAGTGTTGTATGAGATGATAAAAAAATTCATAAAGCAGCTTAAATATCGACAAGTATAGGAGAGATTAGAAATTCAAAACCGTATCCTGCAACTGCTTCGTGCATTGCAAGGAATCTGAGCGCTCTCCCAAACTGGATATCCACCCGGTGTGGACTTCAAACTCGATTCTTTGTAGCTACTGAGAAGTCTCTTCACAGCAACAAGATCACAGACCTCTGGGTCCGGCTGGTTTTCCACATTGCACCAGCGAAGGTCTTTGTCTTTCTCTTTGAGAAGTAGTGTGCGGTTGTTCAATCCATGCCAAGGCATCCGCACACCCGCTTGGTTTGTTCAACAAACACATTTACTTCAATCACACCGCGAAGAAAAGTACCCTACACGTTCATCTTGTGAACTTTGAACTTCTTGTGGAAGAAAAATCCATGAATCTTCGAAAGCTTCAGACGTGCTACAGGCGCGTACTTTTCATTGGAATCTTTCCTGAGGACCCGATCAAAAACCATAACAACCAAATTTTGGAACATTTTTCATCTGGTCGAATTTTTCAACTTCATTCCTTTTTCTTTTCTTTTTCCCTCTCTCTCCGTTAATGGCAACAACATTCTCCTAGATGTAACAATATTTCGGAGCCTTATGTCGCCAATCTTGTGCATGGACGCTCCACCATCAACAATCCTAAGACTATCAATGGTTCCTCCTGGAACATCCTGCACACTCATTCAGAGATTAGTTGGAGAGGGGGACCCAAGCCTTCACAGACTTGGGTCGTCCGTCATCATCGAGAATTGTGACATCCATTTCCCGATGATTCGGAATTGTTGTAGCTCCCCCTGAAACAGTTACTGGTTTTGGTTTCCAAATCTGTTTTTGTTTTTCATTTTTAACTTCTAACTTAACAGACTGTGTTTGGACAACCTCCGGTTTTAAAACCTTTTCAACATTTTTCCGTTGTTTCTTTCTCTGTTTCACTTCTTCTTGTTTAACAAGACGAGGGTCCTGTTTTGGTGAAACAAATCTTTTATGGTAATTGTTACCATGGGGGGCATCAACTTTTGCCTTTAACTTATGAAGATACGGACAGTTTCGAATTATGTGTCCAATAGTACCACATTCAAAACATGATCTTCGTTCAACAAACCCCGAAGTATCATGTGATCGTCTTGCCGATGATGATGAACTTTGTGATCTCGAGGTACTAGGTTTCGAACAGTTTGGTTCATTTCTTTTCAACACTGTTGCTTGTTTAACAAAATCCAAGTTAGATTGGTTTTCAAACTTTTCAATTTTGTCCGTTCCCTTAGATTTCACAAAGTTCACATTCTTCTTCTTCTTCTGATTCGGCTTCCTTTGAGTTTGAGTCGGTGTCTTTTCTTTTGGTTTGGCATGATTTTGCTGTTTTTGCACTGTTGGCAATTTTTGATTGCCAAATTGTTTTCGAACTTCGGCCTTTGGGATAGGAGGGCACTGTGTGACTGTAACACGTGATCCTGTCTTTCCCAAAAACTTATTTGTCGAATTCTCAAAGACGTTACTGATTAAAGATGGATTAACATTTTTAATAGGAAAATCTTTGTCTGAATAAATTTTATTATCACCAACAAGAGTGTACAGCAAATCCACACTCTCCGACTCTTTTGCAGATGTGGACTCGGTTGGAACAGTCTTAGCAGGTTTTGCGGGAGGATCACATAGAATATGATTCTCAAGAGGTATGTCCTCTTCTTTGATTACCGCATCAGAATTTTCCGAATCAGTATCATCAGATTCATCATCAGAAGAATCAGTATCCTCAATCACAACTGGAGGAGTCTGATTCGGTTCGGCAGAAGACACACATGTATCTGCTGACACATCTGAATCTGATGATACTTCTTTCTTGTATCCGAGTCCTGCTGCAAATTCATTAACATCTAGAGGAACAGATGGTTCAAAGTGAGTTCTATACTCCTCATCAGGCAGGGCATCATAATTGTTTCTCACGGGTGGTGGACATTTCTTGTAACCAATGCATGTGACATCCCGTTTCTCTTTCTGAACATCAATGATGTGATCCAACACATAGCTAGAGCTTAAATAGCTGTCTAACTTGAGTCGGATCGCCTCACTTTCAGTTTTGACACAAGCCATTTCTTTTTGCATTATCTCAAGACGTGTGATATACAAATTTATGTCAGTTTGTTTTCTTGAAACCATTTTTGTCAGTTCGGTTTTATCTTTCTTTAATGTTTCAATCATCGACTTAAAGTCCTTTTCATGGTTTTCATAAAACATGTTGGCTTCTGTGCACTTAGAAAGATCCACGGTTAATTTCTGATTATGGATGAATGTCACATCACATTTCTCTTGCAAAGCCTCGTGTTTGCTCTGCAACTCACACCACTTATCATTCAATGAAACATGTTTGTCTTGCAAGTCAAACAAACTAGCTTGTAAAGCATCATGTTTGGCTTGCAACTCAGACATGTTTGCTTCTAAATTAGCACATTTTCCACTCAATCTATCACAATTATCACAAGTAACAGCAGTGGGTTCATTGACACATACCTGACTGGAATCACTCTCAGATGTTGACCTTTCTACATCAGAATCAACAACCTCCCTTGATGATTCATATTCAGATCCATCCTCGCTTGAACTTGAAGTTGTATCATCCTCAACTGAAGTTGAAACATCTTCATCTGAACTACTGTCATGTTCAGAACTGTCATTATTTCCCGAGGATTCACCATTGCTGGCATCTTTGACAATTTCAGCATACAACGCCGTTTTTGTCTGACTACAGCTCCTTGTATCAAGAGATGATGGTGCTACCGTAGAAGGATGGCACTGTGAGGCAACTGTTGGAGGAACTGGTTCAAGCGGATTTCCATATATGTCTGTTGTTGGAGGAGGAGTGCCATACAAGCTAGTGCTAGACACAAATGCTGTTTGAATTGGAGCGTGCGAAGAAGGTTTTGTAGGTTTAAGAGGATTTCCATACATGTCTGTTTTTGGAGGGACTGGAACTTGTATTGGAGTGCCAAAACAATTTGTGATTGTGACAAACGCCGTCTGAATCAGAGCATGGGTGATAGCTTTTGCAGGAGTGCTGGGTGTTCCATAATACATTTCTGTAAATAAATCCTCATTGCTTCTATACTTGTTTTCTGTATTTGACGGAGTACCCCAGGCCGGATTCATTTTTGATCAAGAAAAAGGATACCTAAAAATCACACCTCAAAACAAACAGTTAAATCACTTATACAATTTTTTTTTTTTTAATATCTTGATAAAACAAAATCCCGCGAAACAAAGATCCGACGAAACAAGTCTTGTGATACAACGCGATGAACCACACTTCTTGAAAGATAGGCGACGAAAACGAGCCCAAATAGAAATAGAATTTAAATAATGGTCAGCCTTAAATAATCAGAAGCCCAATTAAAGCCCACTATCTTGTGCGACTTATAAGAAGTGTGTCTTGTGCGATCCCAAATCAGCAGCCCAAACAGGAAATGTTGTAATCAGAAGCCCACTATAGAAGCCCAAATCTTGTGTGATCCAAATTGTTCCACTAGCTTGTCTTGTGCGACTCAGAATTGCAGCCCAAACAAACAGAATTTAAATGTTGTAGGTCTTGTGCAACTGGACAATTCTTGTACGACTGGATCCCAACCAGAAATTCAACATAGGCCCAATTGAAGCCCAATCCTTCTTGTGCGAGTATCCAGATCTTGTGCGAGGAACTGTGTTGTGTGATTCAACTAACTTGTACGTTCCAACTTCTTGTGTGATTGAAAATGTTGTGCGATTGAAACAATTGACTTTTATCACCTGACACAAAGTACACCAACTCTCGGCTTACTGTTTCCAACACACAAACCACATGATGATGTCTTTCCAATATTATAATCCTTTTAACAATTTTCAAGACACAAACACTTTCACCAATAACTTTCAAAGATCAAAAAGGATAAAACTTTGAAGAACACTTGAATATGTGTTGAAGATATGAAGAACAACCCAGGAAAACTTGAATTTTCCGGTTAACCGACAACTTTCCGAAACCCGATTTTGCCCGAAACTTCACTAAAAACCTTAACACACCATTCACAAATCAGTTTTAAGCAAGATTTTCTGATGAACTAGCAGCCAAACACCAGAAATTTCGAAGATTCAACAGATTTTCCGGAAAATATAAGAACTTCAAACAAAAACCGAAAAACAACCCGAAAACACCTCGGTTTCAACAAGGAGAAGAGCCAAGGCTTTGATACCACTTGTAGGTCCGGCTAGGGGAGGATCTAGTCGCCTAATCCTTGTGTACAAACACGTCCGGTTGTGCGGAATCCAACCGGAGATGCAAACCGAGATAGAACACGACAAGAACACGTAAATAAACGACACACAAGACTCAACGATTAACACCTCTGTATTAATACTATGAAAGTCGGTTACAGCACAAGGTTTACAAATATATTCTGTAAACTCTCAAAGATCTCTCGTGTGTGTGTGTGTTTGCTCTCACACTTGTTTCTGCCTTGTGTTCTTGTTCGCTCCACACCCCCACCGAAATCACAAGTGATTTCGGTATAAATATAAGTCTTGTGCGATTGGAAGTGGGTTCGGCCCAAAGACAAAACAAAAGCCCAACATATAATCTGTCTTAAAGATGATTGGCCCAAGCTTTTTACGTAAAATACATGCAGGTTGTTGTTTTGTAAGGTTTAGTCAACATAGTGACATCATCATGACATCATCATGATGATGTCATGATGATGTGGCTGCGGGAACCGGCTCGCGGCACTCCGTGCTTCGCGTGTCGAACTCTGGGACGCACGACGGAGGAATGTCGTGACGTCGGGCTTGAGCCGAACCTAACCGGGTCGAACCGAACCAAGTCGCATCGAGTCGAGTCGCGTCCATATATATATGTATCAACAAACTCCCCCTTGGACGTAGCTTTGTCTTGATCTTTATAACTTGATCTTTGTCTCGATCTTTGTGTCTTCAACTTTGATGTCCTTTCATCGGAAAATCATTTCTTGTAGGTCCGGCTAGGGGAGGATCTAGTCGCCTAATCCTTGTGTACAAACCAACCCGGTTGTGCGGAATCCAACCGGGAAAGCAAACCGAGATCGAACACGACAAGAACACGAGATACAAGACCCAAAGATTCAAAGTTTAACACACTTGTATATTTATGATAAGAGTACGAGTACAAGATGATACAAGATCCGGTTAAACACAAACACACTAAAACTTCTCTCTCGGTTCTCTCCGGTGCTCACTTGTGCGCTGCTTTGTCTTCTGTTTTGCACTCTCCACCGAAAACAAGTGTTTTCGGTATATATAGTTCTGCACATGTTGTGCGATTGGACTTGGCCCATGTGGGTAATAAAAGCCCAACATGAAGTTAATTGGCCCACAAATAAATCTGATTGGTCCAAACTTGTACGTGCATGAATTCAGAATTCATATTTGTAAAGAGTAGTCAACAAGTGACATCATCATGACATCATCATGATGATGTCATGATGATGTGGCAGCGGGAACCGGCTCGCGGCGCTCCGTGCTTCGCGTGTCGAACTCTGGGACGCACGACGGAGGAATGTCGTGACGTCGGGCTTGAGCCGAACCTAGCTGGGTCGAACCGAACCAAGTCGAACCGAGTCGAGTCGCGTCCACATAATATGTATCAACAAACTCCCCCTTGGACGCTACTCGTGAGGTTCAACTTCCATGTCTTCTATGTCGATTTAAGTTTATATCACCCTGCACACTTTAAAATGATTGTGAGCCTACCGATACATCTTATATAGAGCTGCTTATCGTTTTTCATTTTAGGTTTAAAGAGGTTTAGACAGACCACTGATGTACTATCATTTTCTCTTTTGCTCGCCAGGAAACTCATTTTTGTTTTTCTATTGTTTTTGTGTTTTTGAAAAAAAAAAATTTCGATGTTTTTGGATTTTCAAATTTGGATTTACTCCCCCTAAAATCAACAAACTAAGATAAAATTTAAAACACAAAGGTATTTACAAAAATGATTTTCCGATGTTGGTTTTAACTCATGTTTTACCTCAGTGCCCTTTACCAAAATTAAGTTAATCAGAAATGATTTATCGAATTTTGGAGAAAATGAGCTGGCACGTCGGTAATCGGTATGGACCATGACAACATTGACGAGTTTCATATTGAAACAATCACGTGTGAGGTGATATTTGAGATCAACGTGTCAGGTCAAAGAGTGTTGTATGAGATGATAAAAAAATTCATAAAGCAGCTTAAATATCGACAAGTATAGGAGAGATTAGAAATTCAAAACCGTATCCTGCAACTGCTTCGTGCATTGCAAGGAATCTGAGCGCTCTCCCAAACTGGATATCCACCCGGTGTGGACTTCAAACTCGATTCTTTGTAGCTACTGAGAAGTCTCTTCACAGCAACAAGATCACAGACCTCTGGGTCCGGCTGGTCTTCCACATTGCACCAGCGAAGGTCTTTGTCTTTCTCTTTGAGAAGTAGTGTGCGGTTGTTCAATCCATGCCAAGGCATCCGCACACCCGCTTGGTTTGTTCAACAAACACATTTACTTCAATCACACCGCGAAGAAAAGTACCCTACACGTTCATCTTGTGAACTTTGAACTTCTTGTGGAAGAAAAATCCATGAATCTTCGAAAGCTTCAGACGTGCTACAGGCGCGTACTTTTCATTGGAATCTTTCCTGAGGACCCGATCAAAAACCATAACAACCAAATTTTGGAACATTTTTCATCTGGTCGAATTTTTCAACTTCATTCCTTTTTCTTTTCTTTTTCCCTCTCTCTCCGTTAATGGCAACAACATTCTCCTAGATGTAACAATATTTCGGAGCCTTATGTCGCCAATCTTGTGCATGGACGCTCCACCATCAACAATCCTAAGACTATCAATGGTTCCTCCTGGAACATCCTGCACACTCATTCAGAGATTAGTTGGAGAGGGGGACCCAAGCCTTCACAGACTTGGGTCGTCCGTCATCATCGAGAATTGTGACATCCATTTCCCGATGATTCGGAATTGTTGTAGCTCCCCCTGAAACAGTTACTGGTTTTGGTTTCCAAATCTGTTTTTGTTTTTCATTTTTAACTTCTAACTTAACAGACTGTGTTTGGACAACCTCCGGTTTTAAAACCTTTTCAACATTTTTCCGTTGTTTCTTTCTCTGTTTCACTTCTTGTTGTTTAACAAGACGAGGGTCCTGTTTTAGTGAAACAAATCTTTTATGGTAATTGTTACCATGGGGGGCATCAACTTTTGCCTTTAACTTATGAAGATACGGACAGTTTCGAATTATGTGTCCAATAGTACCACATTCAAAACATGATCTTCGTTCAACAAACCCCGAAGTATCATGTGATCGTCTTGCCGATGATGATGAACTTTGTGATCTCGAGGTACTAGGTTTCGAACAGTTTGGTTCATTTCTTTTCAACACTGTTGCTTGTTTAACAAAATCCAAGTTAGATTGGTTTTCAAACTTTTCAATTTTGTCCGTTCCCTTAGATTTCACAAAGTTCACATTCTTCTTCTGATTCGGCTTCCTTTGAGTTTGAGTCGGTGTCTTTTCTTTTGGTTTGGCATGATTTTGCTGTTTTTGCACTGTTGGCAATTTTTGATTGCCAAATTGTTTTCGAACTTCGGCCTTTGGGATAGGAGGGCACTGTGTGACTGTAACACGTGATCCTGTCTTTCCCAAAAACTTATTTGTCGAATTCTCAAAGACGTTACTGATTAAAGATGGATTAACATTTTTAATAGGAAAATCTTTGTCTGAATAAATTTTATTATCACCAACAAGAGTGTACAGCAAATCCACACTCTCCGACTCTTTTGCAGATGTGGACTCGGTTGGAACAGTCTTAGCAGGTTTTGCGGGAGGATCACATAGAATATGATTCTCAAGAGGTATGTCCTCTTCTTTGATTACCGCATCAGACTTTTCCGAATCAGTATCATCAGATTCATCATCAGAAGAATCAGTATCCTCAATCACAACTGGAGGAGTCTGATTCGGTTCGGCAGAAGACACACATGTATCTGCTGACACATCTGAATCTGATGATACTTCTTTCTTGTATCCGAGTCCTGCTGCAAATTCATTAACATCTAGAGGAACAGATGGTTCAAAGTGAGTTCTATACTCCTCATCAGGCAGGGCATCATAATTGTTTCTCACGGGTGGTGGACATTTCTTGTAACCAATGCATGTGACATCCCGTTTCTCTTTCTGAACATCAATGATGTGATCCAACACATAGCTAGAGCTTAAATAGCTGTCTAACTTGAGTCGGATCGCCTCACTTTCAGTTTTGACACAAGCCATTTCTTTTTGCATTATCTCAAGACGTGTGATATACAAATTTATGTCAGTTTGTTTTCTTGAAACCATTTTTGTCAGTTCGGTTTTATCTTTCTTTAATGTTTCAATCATCGACTTAAAGTCCTTTTCATGGTTTTCATAAAACATGTTGGCTTCTGTGCACTTAGAAAGATCCACGGTTAATTTCTGATTGTGGATGAATGTCACATCACATTTCTCTTGCAAAGCCTCGTGTTTGCTCTGCAACTCACACCACTTATCATTCAATGAAACATGTTTGTCTTGCAAGTCAAACAAACTAGCTTGTAAAGCATCATGTTTGGCTTGCAACTCAGACATGTTTGCTTCTAAATTAGCACATTTTCCACTCAATCTATCACAATTATCACAAGTAACAGCAGTGGGTTCATTGACACATACCTGACTGGAATCACTCTCAGATGTTGACCTTTCTACATCAGAATCAACAACCTCCCTTGATGATTCATATTCAGATCCATCCTCGCTTGAACTTGAAGTTGTATCATCCTCAACTGAAGTTGAAACATCTTCATCTGAACTACTGTCATGTTCAGAACTGTCATTATTTCCCGAGGATTCACCATTGCTGGCATCTTTGACAATTTCAGCATACAACGCCGTTTTTGTCTGACTACAGCTCCTTGTATCAAGAGATGATGGTGCTACCGTAGAAGGATGGCACTGTGAGGCAACTGTTGGAGGAACTGGTTCAAGCGGATTTCCATATATGTCTGTTGTTGGAGGAGGAGTGCCATACAAGCTAGTGCTAGACACAAATGCTGTTTGAATTGGAGCGTGCGAAGAAGGTTTTGTAGGTTTAAGAGGATTTCCATACATGTCTGTTTTTGGAGGGACTGGAACTTGTATTGGAGTGCCAAAACAATTTGTGATTGTGACAAACGCCGTCTGAATCGGAGCATGGGTGATAGCTTTTGCAGGAGTGCTGGGTGTTCCATAATACATTTCTGTAAATAAATCCTCACTGCTTCTATACTTGTTTTCTGTATTTGACGGAGTACCCCAGGCCGGATTCATTTTTGATCAAGAAAAAGGATACCTGAAAATCACACCTCAAAACAAGCAATTAAACCACTAATACAAATATTTTATTTTTTTTTATTTTTTTTTTTTAAATATCTAGACAACACAAAATCCTACGAAACAAAAATCCGACGGAACAAGTCTTGATTGTTGATGAAACAAAAGATCAAACAGAAGCCCAATTTTTATGCGAGCCCAGTTCTTGTGCGAGCCCAAATTCTTATGTGACTAACAAATCTTGTGCGACTAACTGATCTGTGTCGATGAAACAGGAGCCCAAATCAGAAGCCCAAATTTTGTGCGAGTAAACAAGTCTTGTGCGACCCCAACTTATCTTGTGCGACTGATTATTGTTGTGCAACTAACTGATCATCCTTGTGCGACTGATCAGCTTGTTCGATCCAACTCTTGTGCGTTAAACAAAAGCCCAGATAGAGTTTAAATGATAGCCCAAATAGAATTGTCCAACAGTAGCCCAATTCTTTGTTGTGCAGGCCCAGCTACCTTGTGCGACTGATTAATCTTGTACGTTCCAAACTACTTGTGTGATTATCCTATCTTGTGCGATTCAAATCTTGACTTTCAAATTATCTTGTGCGACCGTCAAATCTGACTTTCTATCAACTGACACAAGGTATACCCACTTTCGGCTATACCATGCACAATTTTACCAACCAGTAAAGTGATGGATTATTTTAATCAAACACAATTTCCAAAGCAATATTATAATCCAACAACAAATTCAAATTTTCAAAGATCAAAAAGTAAACCAATAAGGAACACTTTGAAGATAATATGAACTGGATGAGTTTCCGGCAAACTATATGAGTTTTCCGGTCAAGACAAATTTTCCGAAAACGCGAGTTTGCTAGAAACTTCACTAAAAACCTCAACACATCATGCTAAAAAGAGTTTTAAACAAGGTTTTCTATGAACTAACAACAAACACACCAGAAATTTCGAAGTAATGAGCTGATTTTTCAGAAAAATATGAACTTCACAAACCCGAAAAACGACCCGAAAACACTCGGTTTTAACAAGGAGAAGAGCCAAGGCTCTGATACCACTTGTAGGTCCGGCTAGGGGAGGATCTAGTCGCCTAATCCTTGTGTACAAACACGTCCGGTTGTGCGGAATCCAACCGGAGATGCAAACCGAGATAGAACACGACAAGAACACGTAAATAAACGACACACAAGACTCAACGATTAACACCTCTGTATTAATACTATGAAAGTCGGTTACAGCACAAGGTTTACAAATATATTCTGTAAACTCTCAAAGATCTCTCGTGTGTGTGTGTGTTTGCTCTCACACTTGTTTCTGCCTTGTGTTCTTGTTCGCTCCACACCCCCCACCGAAATCACAAGTGATTTCGGTATAAATATAAGTCTTGTGCGATTGGAAGTGGGTTTGGCCCAAAGACAAAACAAAAGCCCAACATATAATCTGTCTTAAAGATGATTGGCCCAAGCTTTTTACGTAAAATACATGCAGGTTGTTGTTTTGTAAGGTTTAGTCAACATAGTGACATCATCATGACATCATCATGATGATGTGGCTGCGGGAACCGGCTCGCGGCACTCCGTGCTTCGCGTGTCGAACTCTGGGACGCACGACGGAGGAATGTCGTGACGTCGGGCTTGAGCCGAACCTAACCGGGTCGAACCGAACCAAGTCGCATCGAGTCGAGTCGCGTCCATATATATATGTATCAACAATTATGAAGGCCAAAGGTGTACCAAATTTCATGTGGGGAGAGGCAGTGAGACATGCTACTTATATTTTAAATCGTTCGCATACCAGAGCTCTTCAAGATCAAACACCTTATGAGATGTTTAACGGAAGAAAACCAAACTTGAAGTATTTGAAGATTTTTGGATGTATAGCTTATGCAAAGGTCATGGTTAATCACTTAGAAAAACTTGCAGATCGTTCTAAGCTACTTGTGTATTTGGGAAATGAACCTGGTTCCAAAGCCTTTCGGTTATATGACCCGAAAAACCAAAAAATAGTGGTAAACCGGGATGTGGAGTTCGATGAAAAAAGAAGGTGGAACTGGTCTAAAACAACAAAATCAGCCCAATACGGAGCAGGTAATTTTATTCTAACTGAATATGTTGATACAGGTGTTGAACATGTTCAACCTGAGGCTGAATCTGGGTCCGAAAATGTTGTTGAATCTGGGTCGAATGATGCTGCTGAAACAACAGCTATAACAGAAGATGACAACAACCAAGATGAGGTTGTTGGTGACCAAACACCCCAGCAAAGCGTCCAATCTGAAATTGGAAGCAGTTATTCAAGTGAAAGCAGTGAACAACCAGCTCCAAGAAGATCCAGTCGAATGCCAGTTACTCCTATTCGGTTCAATGATTATGTAATGAGAACCGAAGTAATGGAAGAAGAATTATTTCTTGCAACCGATGAAGAGCCTCGATCATACGAAGAAGCAAAGACATGCCAAGAATGGATACGAGCAATGAAGGAAGAAATAGACTCCATTAATCGAAACAAGACATGGAGTCTAACCGTGCTTCCTCATGGTGCAAAAACAATTGATCTCAAGTGGGTATTTAAGATGAAGAAAAATCCAGATGGAACGATCAGTAAGTATAAGGCTAGGCTCGTGGCAAGAGGGTTTGTACAAGAACACGGGATCGACTACGAAGAAGTCTTCGCACCCGTTGCTAGACTTGAAACAGTGAGACTTCTCATAGCATTAGCAGCAAGTGAAGGATGGGTTTTACATCATCTTGACGTAAAATCTGCATTCTTGCAAGGAGAATTGAATGAGGCAGTGTACGTAAAGCAACCGGAAGGGTTCGTGCGAAAAGATGAAGAAAACAAAGTCTACAAGTTGTCAAAGGCTTTGTACGGATTGAAGCAAGCCCCGAGGGCCTGGAACACGAAGTTAGATGGAGTTTTAAAGGCATTTGGTTTTAAAAGATGCAAGCATGAACAGGCTGTGTATATAAAGACGTCTAAAGATTCGATCTTAATTGTTGTTGTATATGTCGACGATCTCTTAGTCACTGGTTCAAATACGGCTGAAATTTTTGATTTCAAGAAGCAGATGAAATCTAAGTTCGAGATGAGTGATCTTGGAAATTTAACATATTACTTGGGTATTCAAGTAAATCAAGGTCGTGAAGGTATCTCCATTAATCAAGCAAGTTATGCTACGAAGATTTTAAAAGAGTTTGCTATGATTGATTGCAATGCAACAGTTTGTCCTATGGATCCTGGTGTGAAGCTCAATAAAGATGAGAAAGGAAAATTAGTAAATCCCACAATGTATAGAAGGATGATCGGATGTCTTCGGTATCTTGTTCATACACGGCCTGACTTGGCTTACTCGGTTGGAGTAGTTAGTCGTTATATGCAGGATCCAAGAGAGTCTCATTTGGCAGCCGTGAAGCAGATACTACGGTATTTAAAGGGATCAATTAATTATGGTCTTATCTATCGAAGAGGAGGCACAACACGGTTGATGGGGTTTAGTGATAGTAGCCATAACGTAGACAAGGATGATGGAAGAAACACTACGGGCATGTTTTCTATCTCGGAAATACCCCGATTACATGGTGTTCGCAAAAGCAAATCACCGTGGCATTGTCTTCTTGTGAAGCCGAATTTATGGCTGCAACTGCTGCAGCATGTCAGGCAATTTGGCTACGAGAACTCTTGAGTGAAATCACCGGGAAGAAACATCAGAAGGTTATGTTGAAAGTGGACAATAAGTCGGCAATTGCATTGGTGAAAAATCCTGTGTTCCATGGAAGAAGCAAGCACATACATACCCGGTTTCATTTTATTCGGGAATGTATCGAGAACGGGCAAGTAGAAGTGGAGCATGTGAGCGGCAACGAGCAAAGAGCAGACATCTTAACTAAGGCGCTTGCAAGGATCAAGTTTAAAGAGATGCGAGACTTGATTGGCATTGAAGACCTCCCTAGTGCGAGTCGGCAATTAAGGGGGTGATTGTTGGAGGCTAAGTTATCGACTCATCACAAGTCGGTGGCACTACTATCTGAACCTTTTTACACCAGTTTTCCTAGGAAATGCGTCATAAAACTGGTTTTTCTACGCATTTATGACAAACACCTGATGTAGGAAAACAGCTCGTAGGAAACCCGTTTTCAACGCATTTCCTACGCAACTTCCTACACATTTTCTACGAAACTACTACGTCGCAAATTGCTACGAATCTCCTACAATATATTTAATTATTATCTTTTAGGATTTATTTTTTTGGCTACACATTTCTGACAAAAAAAAAAACAACAAATTTTAATACAACATTATTTGTGACCCACTTCCTACAAATAAATTAGAAGTGTTGTTACAAATTTCATAGGAAACTGAGTATTTTTTGTGACCCACTTCCTACAAATAAATTAGAAGTGTTGTTACAAATTTCCGAGGAACCTGAGTATTTTTTGTGACCAACTTCCTACAAATAAATTAGAAGTGTTGTTACAAATTTCGGAGGAAACTGAGTATTTTTTGTGACCCATTTCCAACAAATAAACAAGAAGCGTTGTTACAAATTTCCTACGAAAACTGAGTATTTTTGTGACTCAATTCCGACAAATAAATAAGAAGTGTTGTTACAAATTTATGAGGAAAATGAGTATTGTTTGTAACGGTTTTTTTGACGAAACTGAGTATGTTTTGTGACAAATTTCTGACAAAATAAAGAAAAAATGTCTACTATTTTTGACCGTTTTCCGACAAAAGCTATTTATGTTGTGACACATTTCCAACCACCTAATTTATTAAATAAAAAAACTGCAAAAAAAAAATAAATAATTTTTCTACATTTTTCTGGCGAAAAATTCCAGAAATAATCTGCAATACCAAAAACCTGTTTTACAAAATTCACCGAAGTTACAATGACATAAATTCAAAAATCATGCGTTACAACGCAAGTTCCAATATGTTTAAACTGTAAGCTAATACAATTCAACGTAATTCCAAAAAGATATCAAAAACTACAATTAATTAGAGGGAGGACGCCAATTCTTCATAAACTCTTGAAGTTGTTTTTGAAGTTCTTCCTTTGCTTTCCTTTCTTCGTCAAGACGAGTTGCAAGTAGATCCCTTTCTTCTTCAAGACGAGATACAATTAGATTCCTTTCTTCTTCAACCCGAGCTTCAAGATCAACCATTTGGGTTTGCATAACTTGAGCCTAAAAAGTTGTTAAAATATATATATAGTTATAATCAGTAAATACATTATATAAAGAAATGTTTTGAGGCAAAAGAAAAGATGTTTATTAGTTGCATCACACACACACACACACACTAGGGTATTCATGGTTTGGTAAAACCGCGAACCAAACCGTTAGATCTTGCAAAACACAACCATCCCAATGGGTCGGCTTAGTGAAATCTTAGTATGTGAAAATTGAACTATCAAATGGTTGGGTCGGCTTAGTGACAAAAACCAACATTTTTAACATTATAGTAATACCAAATGGTAATAAAGATACCTCTTCTTGAGACTGTTGGTACTCTGCTTGTGATGGTGCAGACCCGACAGAAGAAGATGTCCCGGTCACCAAGTATTGTAGATCCGAAGATCCTATCCCGTATACACGATGCGTGCGACCTTCTCCAATCACACGTGCCCACAAACTTGCAAAAGTTTCAAAATAACATAAATACATCTCTAAAGATAAAAGTGATACACAATAACTTCCCGAACCGATGTCTTCGTACATTTAACCCAAACTGATGTCTTCAATTCATACTTGATAGAATATGAGCTAACCTTGAGACGCCTTTATGGAGTTAATGTCCAGCCCTCAAACGCCTCCTTAATCCAACGCTCAACTAAGTCTATAACCATAATTTCAATTTCCTCATGTCATCATATTTTGTGTTTTTTACGGCCCTATGGTACCTGTAAAATATTAACATATAACCACAAACACTTTAACAAAGAAAAAACATTTACATCCGTTTCTATGAAATAGAGTATAACCTAAAAACAGACTCTTTTTAATAACAATCTTACTACTTCACTTGCTAAAAACTTGAAAGAAACAAACAGCTCCAGCACAGACGAGATGTCATGTTAGCTGATAAACCAAATCATGAAACAACTCTCTATTACCGTATAAAAATATGATTCTAGATTTCTAGTAACTTAATATAAAATGAACAATGTCACCATCAGAAAGTATCAAAGTTCTTATACCCGACTCCAGAATACCAGACATTCTACAATACAACTAGTGTCCACAAAGTAAAATCTAGTATCAGTAGGTAGTAGACAAATTAACAAACTAGAAAAGAACAAAGTAACTGATAATTTTAGAGTTCAGTGGTGATGAAAATACATGTTAAAATATCCCATAAAGCTTATTTCAAAAAGGGACCCATAAAGCTTGTTTATTTATTTTCCAAAAAAACTCAAATATACAAACATCAAAATCATACTGATCTTAAGGTACTGCCATGATGCAAAAGAAGGTAACCCAGTTACCAAAACCGTGTCAATCACAAAAAACAAGTATATAGGGGTGCTAAACGGGTCATGTTCGCGGGTTGGCGGGTTCAACCCGAACCTGAAAATTTTACACGAACCCGAACCCCGACCCAAACCCGAAAATCGTATCATACATATGAACCCGAACACGACCCGAAGTTTTGTGGGTTGACCCGAACACGACCCGTTCAACCCGATTTTTTTTATTTTTTTTCTTATGAAATTAATATATTAAAATAAAAATTTATTTAAAAAACACAAATGTATATAACACAACTATATTAAATTATAAATCTTATGCTAATTTCTCTTTTTAAGTTATAATTATGGCATAAAATACACACCCCATTTAATTTATGACATAAAATAAGTTGTAAAAAATAAAAAATATAATTAAATGTGTTAAACAGGTCAACCCGCCAACCTGATCAGGTTAACCCGAACCCGACCCGTTAACCTAAACGGGTTCACGGGTTCAACCTGAAACTGACCCGAACCCATCTAGACTAAACCTAAACCCGCGAATTTCGTGTTAGGTTCGTGTCGTGTTTTCGGGTCGTGTCCGAAATTCACACCCTTACAAGTATACTTAAGAATTATACCCTTCATGGTTATCGAAATGTTGTAACAAAGCACAAACAACCTGATATCAAACCTCTGTATTCAGAACGTCCAGAAACTCCACCACCCCGATCACCAAGATCACACTACTATGACGGTTATAATAGTCTTTAAAATACGAATTACCACGAACGCCATAAGCAAGTTTCACTGCACATCAAAACAGTAATACAAGTTAAAATATCCATACGTCCATAGTTACGTACATTTATTATTTAAAATAAGAATAATTATATAGGTTGTTTCTTACACATTTGTGACAAATCCTTAAATGTCGTAAGAAATGTGTCACAACTTGCAATGGATTTAAGCATTTTGTCATAAATGCGTAGGAAATTGTATTCATACATGAATTGTTTCCTACGCCTTTGTGACAATTATATTTAAAAATAAGCATTTTGTCATAAATGTATAGGAATATATTTATTTTATAATTATTATATACTAGTTTTATTATTATTTAACCTTTTGTAGATTATTTGTGAGAGATCTGTGACGTAACTTTCAATTAATTACGATTTTCTTATTTTTTGTCAGAAACTTGTCACAAGTTGTGACAGAATTCCGACTGATGGTTTAAGTTAATTAAAAAAATAAATATTTCGTCATAAATGTGTAGGAAACGATATTATTTCCCCTTATTTTTTTGGCTTATATAAATATTTATTCGGTAAAAAATAATAATTAACCTTTTGTAGATTATTTCCTACAAATTTATGACGCAACTGTTAATTAATTAGGGTTTTCTAATTTTTTGTCATAAATGTGTAGGAAACGATATCATTTCCGATAGATTTGTTACGCAACTGTCAATTAATTAGGGTTTTCTTATTTTTCGTCATGGATGCATCAAAAATTTGTAACAAAATCTTAAAAAAAATTGTAGAAAATTCGTCATAAAGTGTAGTAATCTGTGACGAAAAAAATTGTGTAGGAAATTTCTGTAGGAAATTGTCCCTTTTTCTAGTAGTGCGGTGTGATCAACCTACAATTCTAATCAAGTTGGATTAGGATTGATTAATTAATTTAAATGAATTCAAATAGTTTGTAATTATCTAGAAAGTTGTTTAGGTAATTAAAGATAGCTATTTGAGTAGGATTAGAATACTTAAGGCAGAAGTTATCTAGTCCTATATATATTCATTGTAATCAGTTTTTGAGATAGTTTTCTGATTAATAAAGATATTGGAAGTTCGCCAATTTTGCTGTATTATTTTCCTGGCTTGAAACTATATAGAGATTTCTCTATCCATCTGTGCAAAGTTGGGGAGCTTTTATATTACTTACATTAACCCTTCATACTTCTTAATTTTAAAAGGTTTTTTGCTTTAGAATTTATTTTTTAATTGTTTATTAATTGTTCACCTAATTGATTCATTTTTTTTAACTATTTTATTTAGTCATTTGTATAGATTTTTTTGATTTTATTTAATGGGTGTTTCTGTTTCTCGGTGCAGCTAATCTGGCTATGTAGTTAAGAAGAAGGATGAGATTGAGAGAGTTACTCAGGCTAATCATTGAGCTATTGTCAAGGTATTATTTGTTTCTGCTTGAGTTTAATTTATTATCTTCTGATGAACAATTAGAACGTACAATGGGTATAGATATCAAGTTAGGTTTTCAATATTATATTGGTGCATTTAGTTTAAATTCCCTTTATGTTTTAATAATAACTTAACTGATAATTAAATGAATAAAAGGTTTCATGCATTATAGATACACTTTGGGCGACTTTTAACCCGTTCAACTTATTTCACCAATTAGAGATAAAAACATCATATAAATTGATTTGTTCAAACTAAATGGGTCAAAATAGCCACCTCAAAATGTGATGAAAATAAAACAAGGTATGTGCGGCATATCTTTCTATTTATACACTTGTGATTTATGTAAATAAAATAGGCAAAATTAAACATCTTTTATTTAGCTGTTAAAATCCTAAGAATATTAATAGCTCTTGTGATTAATCCATGTCTCTTAATAATATCCAGTTTCAAAGAACTTTGATGCTTTGGTTGATTATTATATGAAATTTCTATTTATCCTCAAGGTATAATAATCCTACTGTTAGTAATTATGTCATAATCTCAATCTATTATAAGGTTCGGGTAGGATGTGGTAGAAAAAAGTAACTGAAATTTATTCCTTCCGGATACAATTATAAATACGGTACTATATCTATATCTATATAAGTTGAGTGTTGTAAAAGGATGCCCTTAGAACCAAAGAGGCCACATCAGTAAACAAAATGTCACTAAGCACTCAATTGTTGACGATAGTTTGCCAAAACCAGGCGGTTGTTGAAAGCTTAATTTCACTCAGCATGGTGTTCATCACACACTAAACTTTAGTTAATGATAGGATCATGTTTTGCCAACCTTGAAATAGAGGATCATGGATTGAATTGTGCATAAATATATTATAGATGAATTTTTATTTCATTGTTAAGTTATTATGTTTTCGCAATCCATTTAAGCTTTGAGTTGGAAGTCATTTGAATTTGTTTGCTAATCTGAAGTGTAAATACTGAATGTGGTTTTATTGTTAATTTACTTTATTATAGTTAAAATTGTTCATGATTCTTGATTCATGTTGTGAATGTGCATAAGTATGATATGGGGTCTGATCTTTTAATTTGTTAATTGTGTTTGTTGACGAAATTGGTTATAAGTTGACTGTTGGGTCAAAAGTCAAAGACAAATTGTTTTTTGATTAAACTCATGTGAGACTCATTCCTAATCTAATTATATTTGTTATATATTCTTCTGGTGCACTACTGTAGAGAACCAAGGTAAGTTGGTTTTTTTTTAATTTATTTTTCCTATTATTATTTACTTTTGACATATTACATTAGGTAGTTGTTAACAAAGAGCAAGGGGTGAGTCTAACCACTTTACGGTAGAGGTCAACGATGTTTATACAAGTACACCTAGCCCATAAGTCAAGACTTAGAAGGAATGTGAAAAAAGCCCAAGCGATTTAAGAAGTATATTTCATTCGTGTTTGTTAATGTGAATCAACAAGCTGTGTTGACATTTGTTAATTTTCATGTTATTTGTATTTCTTATGTGAATCAACAAAAACTTCATTTTACCATTTATTTATGTTTTCGTGTGCTTATATCCATAGCATGTGCTTTGTTTATATCAATAGTAAGTTGGTTGTTTTATTTACTTTATGAACCAGAGAGTTCCTTAATAATATCTTTCAGAGAATTTCTCATTGTTTTTCTTGGTTGTAAGCTGTCTGCTAATATCATTTTTGTTTATATGATTATTATATTATTAAAGTCATTTTTAAATTTTAGATGATACTATAATAAAGTAAATGATGTATTATAATCTATTTCGATGGTTGTTAAAGCTACCCGTGTGGTCACACGGGTCCTACAACTAGTTACGATAATGGAAAAGGTAAATCTAAAGATGCAGTTGTATTAAAAATGATAAGATGATCCAAAGGATCTACAGACTCGATAACTAACCACCGAAGTGGCCCAGGGTCATGCCCTTCTCAATGCCTAGCAAAGAGCCTAATGATCTCACTAATATTCTCTCTACCTCACTATGGTTATTGACACTTATTTATAGCAAAGTAAATTGCACTTGACCCCCTCTAACAATAGACAAATGACAATTTAGACTAGACTAGAATATGATTCCTATCAGAGTTGTGTATAACCTTGCTTTGACATTTCTAACCTTGTCATATACTCATATGTTCATTGAAGTTTCTTTCTCTTTTATATGCAATAATTTAATTTCATCTGTTATTCTGTTTCAATGTACTTGGTTCTTAAGAAAAGACATATAAACACCTTAGACAAAAGAACATGCTGTGTTTTTTTATAACTCCAAGAAGCATGTATCTTTCCACTGCTCTTATACTACTCTTTACTATATTGGATGTTCTTATTTATTATCTGCAGAAACAACATGATGTAGGTCCACCCGGAGGATCGAGTAACCTCTATTCCCTGTTTTCCGACAAACCCGAAAGTGCGGAATCCAAACGGGTAAGTTAAACCAAGTTACGAACACGTAAGACACAAGATTCAACGATTAACACTCAATGTATTAATGCTAGAAAACGGTTACAATGCGGTGTTTACAATTGGTCTCTGTAAACTCTCAGTGTGTGTGTTACAATGTGTTCGCTCGCAAATCTATTCAGACTTGTCTAATTTGTTCTGTCTGATGTCTGTGCTATATATACTGAAACACTTCGACGAAATCAGGAACTGGACGAAATCCCATAGGATCGACGAAATCCCAATGTCTTCTCCGAAATCACTTGATTTCGTCAAATGATATCTTCTTCAAATATGCAAAGCCCAAACCAATGGCCCAAGTAATTTGATTGGCCCAAAGTAAAAGTTTCGGCCCACTATAGTTGTTTCATGCATTCTTTACGTGAAACATGTTTCACAGAATCCATATTTGAAAGCTTAGTCAACTTATTACATCATCATGACATCATCATGATGATGTCATGATGATGTGGCAGCGGGAACCATCTCGCGACGCTTCGTGCTTCGCGTGTCGAACTCTGGGGCGCACGGCGGAGGAATGCCGTGACGTCGGGCTTGAGCCGAACCTAACAGGGTCGAACCGAACCGAGTCGAACTGAACCGTGTCCACATAAAGTGTACCAACAAACTCCCCCTTGGACGCTACTCGTGAGGTTCGTCTTCCGTGTCTTTTGTGTCGGAGGATCTTCAAAGTCTTCACGCGTCGTAAGAAGAAAGTGTATCAACAAACTCCCTTTTTCATTCAGGTAGTGTATTAATAAACTCCCCCTTAGAATGAACTCTCCATTGAGTTATGCCCGTGAATCTTTTGATTTGTCAATTCTTCAGATCCTTGTGATGTTGATGAGTGATCAACTGCAATCCGATCATCTTGATCTTCTGATTGCATCAACGTCGTGTCTTCACTTTACGGCTTGTCATCTGACACGTTCTCTTCGCCTTTAGCTGATTCTGATGTCTTATCTGCACATACAAGAAAGCTAAACAACGTAATGAGAACAACCGTTTGGAATTTAGACAATTTAAACAAATGACACATATGAGATCCAATCTCATTTAAACACCGACCGACAACAGTTTGAAAGTTTAGAAAATTGATCAATTTTAACCTTTTAACTTTCAAAACTTGTTAACTTCGACAGTTTATGAAGGTGCAATTGTTTTCCGGCTTACAATCAGGATTTTGGGTAGGATAGACTCGAGTTCCAACATCGGTCAATCAAAAATAAACTAGAAGCAGAATCTTTTTGGCTTTTATAAAGTTTATATTAAAACACACCTAAAATCTTTTTGAAATTTTTCATTTTTCAAAAGTAAAGACGGAAAGCAATAAATAAATATATACAAAGATGCAGAAATTGAAAGCAGTAAATACATATTTACAGACATTCTTTTTGCGAGTTTCGAGGGTAAGAGAATCATATCAGTGAACGGTCATGCCAAAACGCTCTTGTTGTTCAATTAGTTCACATTTAGATAAGCATCCTATAACAATTATCGGTATTGTTGTCCACATAAGCTCAACTTATCAGATGTAATCATGGCGAGGGGATACGTTAAGGTATGAATTATACTTACAGACCGGTGTTCATCCACATCAAGACACATTCCCGTATCAAGGTATGCACGAGAGTTCATCTTACTGGTGAGTATACTGTTTATCATCTGTTTGACCGTATAAAAGATGTGAGAAACTCACTTATTTTGATTGAAAACAAGCCCTATGTGATAGAATCACTTATTGATGAGGAACTTGATTTTCGATGCATGAGGGCACAGGAGCAAGTCCGTGAACAGGTCAGTACTTTCGTACAGCAGAGAGACGAACTTGACTCCCGCAAAGAATCTGTGATAAATTATCACTTATTTTGTGGACATGTGATTGTTGATCACTTATTGAGGTCGAATGCAATATGTACACGTATGTATAGTATCATGGAAGATCTAGACTTCGTCTCCGTTATTTTTACGGTTTGATACAACCATGATACCCATATGATAAGCAGCATAAAGACCGAATATCTCAAAACCTCGGCAATCTCTCAAACAAAATTTCGGTACTTAGACCATATGCCAATGAGCGGTTCCCACCTGGTCTTCAGTCGATTTAAGATTTATATCACCCTGCACACTTTAAAATGATTGTGAGTCTACCGATACATCTTATATAGAGCTGCTTAACATTTTTCATTTTGCATTTCAGTTTGAAGAGGTTTCGACAGACCACTAATTTACTATCATTTTCTCTTTTTCTCGCCAGGAAACTCATTTTTGTTTTTCTATTGTTTTTGCGTTTTGAAATTTTTCGATGTTTTTGAATTTTCAAATTTGGATGTACTCCCCCTAAAATCAACAAACTATGATAAATTTTAAAAACACAAAGATATTTACAACAAGGATTTCCCGATGCTGGTTAACTCATGTTTTACCTCAATGCCATTTACCAAAATTAAGTTTTAATCAGAAAAGATTTATCAAATTTTGGAAAAATCAGTTGGCACGTCGGTAAGCGGTGCGGACCATGACAACATTGACAAGTTTTATAGTGAAACAATCACTTGTGAGATGATATTCGAGTTCAACGTGTCAGGTCAAAGAGTGCTGTACGAGATGATAATAATTCATAAAGCAGCTTAAATATCGACAAGGATAGGAGAGATTAGAAATTTAAAACCGTATCCTGCAACTGCTTCGTGCATTGCATGGAATCTGAGTGCTCTCCCAAACTTGATATCCACTCGTTGTGGATTTCAAAGTCAATTTTGTAGCTACTGAGAAATCTCTTCACAGTAACAAGATCATAAACCTCTGGGTCCGGCTGGTCTTCCACATTGCACCAGCGAAGGTCTTTGTCTTTCTCTTTCAGAAGTAGTAGTGTGCGGTTGTTCAATCCACGCCAAGGCATCCGCACACCCGGTTGGTTTCTTCAACAACACATTTTCTTTAATCACACCGCGAAGAAATGTACACTGCATGTTCATCTTGCTGATTTTGAACTTCAAACGTGCTGCAGGTGCGTACATTTTGATTGAATCTATCCTGGGGACCCGATTAAAGCCTTGAACAATCAAACTTTGAATGATTTTCATTTTGTCGAAGGTTTTCAATTTCTTTCGACAGACAATTCTGTCTTCTTTTCTTTTTCTCTCCATCAAAGGCAACAATATCTTTTGTCGCCGATCTTGTGCATGGACACTCCACTATCAACAATCTTACGATGATCGATAGTTCCTCCTGGAACATTCTACACACTCACTCAGAGATTAGTTCGAGAGGGGGACCCAAGCCTTAATAGACTTGGGTCGTCCTTCATCATCGAGGATTGTGACTTCGATTTCCTGATGATTCGGAATGGATTGAGCTTCCCCTGAAACAGTTACCGATTTTGGTTTCCAAATATGTTTTTGTTTTTCATTTTTAATTTCTAACTTAACAGACTTTGTTTGGACAACCTCCGGTTTTAATTCCTTTTCAACTTCTTTGACGTTTTGACGTCGTTGTTTTGTTTCTTGTTCTTTAACAATGCGTTTATCATGTTTTGGAGAAACAGGACGACGTTGTGAGTGACCTTGTTCAGAGGGGGCTCTTTCAACAAAATTTGGTTTGGGCGAGTTTGTGCAGTCTTTAATGATGTGCCCACACTTTCCACATTTGAAACAAGTTCTCCTTTCAACAAACTTAGGAGAACCGGTTCGACTTTCACGTGTTGAACCTGTAGACCCTGAGGTACTTGCTTTTTCATCACACCCGTTTGTATGTTGAGTGTAATTGTTTTGGCTGTTACGTTTTAAAATCTTGACTTGTTGGATAAAATCGGTGTTTGATTTGTTTTCAAAAGTCTCAATTTTATCAGTACCCTTGGATGCTACAAATTTAACATCATTGTTTTTCTTCTTGAAACGAGCTCCTTTGGTCTCAACCTTCGGTTGTGAACCTTTAGAATTTTGAGCTCGCTGCTGTTGCTGTTTACCCTTAAAAGCGATAGGTTGTTGCTTCGTTGGTGATTTTTGATTTCCAAATTTTCTTCTAACTTCAGCTTTTGGAATCGGATCACACTGAGTTACTGAAACTCTCGGGATCCCCTTTTCCAAAAACTTACTTGTTGTATCTTCAAACACTTTATCAATCAAAGATTGATTGACATTTTTAATTGGAAAAGTTGTGTTTGAATAAATTTTATCATCGCCAAATAAAGTGTACAACACGTTATTACTCTTAACGGTAGACACAGATTTCTTGTCATTCTTGACAGGATCTATCCCTTGTTGGACAACTGATTGAGCAGCAGGAGTAGGAGGATCACACAGAATATGATTCTCAATTGGAACTTCTACTCCTTTCGTTTTATCAAGTGATGTATCCTGATTTCTCACATCTGATTCTGGTTCATCATCAGACGACTCATAGCCCTCAATGATTGGAGGACTTTGTTTCGTAGATGTTGAAGTTTTTGTTTGCTAAGATGATGTACTTGAAGAATTGTCCGATTTGAACCCTAGGCCAGTGGTAACTTCCTCATAATCAAGAGGCACACTGGGTTCAAACCGTGGCATTTCTTCTTCATCAGGCATATAGGTATAATTATGTCTTAAAGGAGGTGGACACTTCTTATATCCAATACCTTTCTTGTTTCCCTTCAGTTGTTGAACGTCAATAATGTGATCGAGCACAAATCGGGAGTTAGAATAACTCTCCAACTTTTGCTTGATTGCATCATGCTCGCATTTGGCAATGGCTAATTCCTTTTTGGTTTCCTCAACAATGTTAATGTAATTGTTAATACTAACTTGTTTATGGTAAACAGTTTTGGTCACTTCGGAAACACTTTTCTTTAAGGTTTCAATTACAGATTTAAACTCCTTTTCGTTTCTAACCAAAGCCATATTCGCCTCTTTGCACTTAGACATTTCAACAACCAAACTTTGATTATGACTATGAAGCTTTTCAGATTCAAGCTTCAAATCAGCACAAACATTACAAACACTAGGAGCAGGAGTTTCAGAATTTACCTGACTCGTAGAGGCTGAGACATTTGCCATAAAGGCAGTCTGATAAGAAAAAGATCCGTCTTCAGAAAAGAGCTTCTCCATTTCTTTAGATGCTACAGCAGCCTTCTTAATCAGAACTGATTTCTGACATTTCAACTCCTCTGCTTCATTCAACAAGTCATCAAGATCAGAACTTGTTTCTTCCTTCACATCAGATTCAGAATGATAATCGCCCGAAGTAAAACTTTCTTCATCAGAACTCCCGGTATAACCCGAACTGTCGTCACTTTCAGAAAATTCTTCCTTGTGAACGTGCTTGATGTGATTGATGATCTTTGCATAACATGCTTTTCCTCCTTTATCTTGATCACCCTCCCCAAGTTGTAAAGACCAATTAAACCCTTCATCAGCTTGAACGCTCAATGCTTGATTTGTGTTTGATGGTCCAGACAGGTTCTAGTTCTGATTGTTGTTCACCGCTATCATCCTTCTTTCACGATTGTCTTGATTGTCATTGACATTTGAAGTACTCGTCTGATTTCTGAATGGGTTCTGATTGCCTTGTCTGCTTGGTCGGGTGCACTCACGTTTGAAGTGACCCTTTTCGCCACAATTGAAACATGTTACCGCTTCTTTATCAAATCCGTACTTCGTATCTTGTTTACTTTCCAAAGAACTTCTTCCTGTTCGAACCATAAAGTCCTTCGCCCTTCTAACAACACTTGCAAAAGCCCACTTTATATCCATCAACTCCATTTCATCACGGTTGATTTGTAAGTAATCTTCGTTGGTCAAACTAATGTTTCCAATTTGACCTGCGACCAAACCGCAGTAAGCACTGACCATAGTATTAATGAGTTCCATATGTTCCTTTGCTACTTCAATGCTAACATTTGAGAGGTTTGATGTATCAACTTTGACTGTGTTAGGGTTTAGGGGTGGAGGATTGTTGGTATAATGAGCTTGCTGTTGTTGTGGTAGGGCTTGTTGTTGTTGTGGTAGGGCTTGTTGTTGTTGTGGTAGGGCTTGTTATTGTTGTGGTTGGGCTTGAGGTTGGGGTATAGATTGTGACATGTAAGCACGTTGATTCCACTGTGGAAACGGTGATGAGCTTGTATTGGATACAAATGCCATTTGAAGCTTCGGTTGCTGAATGGAACTAGAACTAGCTGAAGGACCAAAAGGCAAATACATTTCCGTGTTTTGAGGAGGTGCAATCATTTTAGCTTTCCGAATTTCCTCTTCGTTCTTGTACTCCAACTTCTGAATGAATTCATAGAGAGTGCCATTGGCTGTATCCATAGCGCCCGTATGCTTTAGAAGTTCAATGAATGTACTCCACTTAGGAGGTAGAGCATCAGCAAACCGTGCAATCATTTCCGGATGAGTTGCAGCAACATTATAAGAACACATTTCGTCAAATGATAAAAGCGAGAAGTCATATCATTTAGAGTTTCATTATCCAAGAATCGAAATGATTCAAACTCTTTCTTCAATAAATCATGACGTATCTTTCTAGAAGCTGCATTTCCTTCTCCTCTCGCTACCAATGCATCCCATAACCCTTTCGTGTTGTCACAGTGAGCGAATTGATGATAGATTTCTTTGTGAAGCGATTGTGTAAGAATAGCAAACGCCTTTTTCTCGAAGTCATAGGCTTTCTTGTCATCTTCAAGCATATTAGTAAAACCCGCTGCAGTTGATGCTGCTTCTTCGAGAGCATTGTTGCGTGGAGTAATGAAACACCTCCAAAGATCGGTGCTTTGCCCTTGAACGTATGTGGTGAAACGACCTTTCCATGTCAGAAATTCATTCATGTGATTCAATTTTGGCGGGCGATTGTTGCTACCCGTCTCACTCTCACTAAGCAAAAGATTTTGAATGCTCTGATTTTGATTCGACACCATTGCCCATTGACTGGCACTAATAGATTGTTGTTGTTGAGGTACGGTACTCCTCATATATTCGGCCATCGACATCTGTTTTAGATCTGGTTGTGGATCCGTACTCCAATCCCAAGGACTTGTACACCTCATATTTGATATCAGAATGATAACACCTGGTCAAACACTTGAAAACAAAAAGTTAGATACCTTTTGCAAGTCCTCTGTTTAAAATCACAGGAATAAGAATGTTTCACGAAATCCAATTGTGATTCCGTTGATATGTTTGAAAAAAAAATGATTTCGTGGAGGGTAATGTGGACGAAATCAAGGGACAAGGTGTTTTCGTCCAAGACTAGTTGTTTTCGTTGAATGTGGAATTGAACAAATCAGATTTCGTTGAAAATGATGTGGGATTTCGGCTGGAGTGAGTGAAAGGGATTTCGGCTGAGTGTGATGAAAGGGATTTCGGCTGGAGTGAGATGAAAGGGATTTCGGCTGGTTAACAAGTGTTTATGAACTAAGGTGATTTCGTGGATGATATTGTTGACTGAAAGGGTTTTCGTTGACTGGTAGTTTGTATATAGATTTCGTCCAGCTACCCAAGCTTGATTTCGTCCAAGATGATATTCTTGTCAAATGGGATTTCGTCATATACACAAGACAAATAAGATATTTTGCAACAATTTAGATCTTATCCTTCTGACAACCAAGACTCCTTTTTCAAACCACCTTACCTATCAGACTACTAAATTCAACTATCATCATTTGTGTGTCACAAATGTCAAACAACAATTTTATAATCACAAACAAACACAATAATTCAAATAATTCAGACAAAATAAAGATCAAACAAAGATATTTATCAAGAACAAATAAGAACAATCTTGAAGATATGAAGAACTTGATGAACACTTCGAATATTCCGGTGACTAATAAATTTTCCGAACAACGATTTTGCACAATGTTTCAATAACAACCTTATCCTAACATGTATAACAAAGATTTAACAAGGTTTTTAGCAAAACAAACAGCAAAATCACAAGGTTTTCACGATTTTAACACCTGTTTTTCAGAAAAAGATAAACTTCAAACTCAAACTTTAAGAAAAACACATTAAAATCCTTTTGAAAACACAAGAAAACAACTTGGTTTTAACAAGGAATCGAGCCAAGGCTCTGATACCACTTGTAGGTCCACCCGGAGGATCGAGTAACCTCTATTCCCTGTTTTCCGACAAACCCGAAAGTGCGGAATCCAAACGGGTAAGTTAAACCAAGTTACGAACACGTAAGACACAAGATTCAACGATTAACACTCAATGTATTAATGCTAGAAAACGGTTACAATGCGGTGTTTACAAATGGTCTCTGTAAACTCTCAGTGTGTGTGTTACAATGTGTTCGCTCGCAAATCTATTCAGACTTGTCTAATTTGTTCTGTCTGATGTCTGTGCTATATATACTGAAACACTTCGACGAAATCAGGAACTGGACGAAATCCCATAGGATCGACGAAATCCCAATGTCTTCTCCGAAATCACTTGATTTCGTCAAATGATATCTTCTTCAAATATGCAAAGCCCAAACCAATGACCCAAGTAATTTGATTGGCCCAAAGTAAAAGTTTCGGCCCACTATAGTTGTTTCATGCATTCTTTACGTGAAACATGTTTCACAGAATCCATATTTGAAAGCTTAGTCAACTTATTACATCATCATGACATCATCATGATGATCTCATGATGATGTGGCAGTGGGAACCGGCTCGCGGCGCTTCGTGCTTCGCGTGTCGAACTCTGGGGCGCACGGCGGAGGAATGTCGTGACGTCGGGCTTGAGCCGAACCTAACCGGGTCGAACCGAGTCGAACCGAACCGAGTCGAACTGAACCGAGTCGAGTCGCGTCCACATAAAGTGTACCAACACATGAGGAAAACAATTCATCCCTGTCATCATCGTCGGATCAACAGGGTCCATCCACATCCACATCATCATCACCAGATAAACGCTGTCGACAGTTTACGCTTGCTGAGATCAAAGCAGCCACCAATGATTTTGATGACGCTTTCGTCATTGGAAAAGGCGGGTTTGGTAAGGTATACAAGGGTAAAATCGACTTTGTGGAAACTACAGATGTTGCCATCAAGAGGTTAAATCTTGATTCCAATCAAGGTGCGGCTGAGTTTTGGGCAGAAATCGAGATGCTTTCCAAGTTTCGCCATAGTCATATTGTATCTTTACTAGGATATTGTGAAAAAGAAATGATCATTGTTTATGAATACATGCCCAACGGAAGTCTCGAGGATCATTTGCATAAAAAAAGAGCTTACGGAAGTAATTCTTCACCGCTGACGTGGATTCAAAGGCTCAATATCTGCATAGGTGCTGCACGTGGTTTAGACTACCTCCATACGGGTACAGGTGTGCAACACCGAGTCATACACCGTGACGTCAAGAGTTCAAACGTCTTGCTGGACAATAATTTAACAGCTAAGATTTCGGATTTCGGGTTATCCAGATCCGGTCCCGCATATCAGACAGGTTCTAGTTCCACTACCAATGTTTATACAGATCAGATCAAAGGGACGTTCGGATACATGGATGCTGAGTATTTCTCAACTCGCAGACTGACTAGAAAATCTGACGTGTATGCATTTGGTGTGGTTTTATTAGAAGTGTTGTGTGGTAGGCCCGCTTTGGATTTTACATTGGATGAACAGCAACATAGTTTATCGGTATGGGCCAAACAATGCATCAAAGAAGGTAAGATTGATCAAATTATCGATCCAAGTGTGAGAGGGGAAGCCGAAAGTAACTGTCTAAAAGAATTTGGGCAAATTGCGTATGAATGTATTCTTAATTCTTCAAAGGATCGACCCACAATGACTAAAGTGCTGGCACGGCTCGAGTTTGTGTTAAGTTGGACGTTGCAGAGTGTGCAAAGCGCTACTAATCGGAAATATGCTGGAAAGTCAATGTTTATTGGGAAAGCATGGTCAATGTTTTTGACCAAAGGTGCAAGTAAGTTCTGTTACTTTCAGTTCTTATATTATGAATCTTTCTTTGTAACTTTTTTTTTAAGCGTTAGTGATTGATTAAGCAGGGCGTATGAGTCCGAATATAAAGAAAATCGGGCAAAACATTAGCAACAAAAAGAAAAGCTTCATGATGGCGAAAGGTGGTGGCGCGCAACAGGTAGTGCCGCCTAGGGGACGACAGATAATGATACCGAAGTTGAAGATGTTCACGTTTTCTGAGCTGAAGACCGCCACAAAGAATTTCGGTCAGGAATCGTTTCTTGGAGAGGGTGGTTACGGGAAGGTTTTCAAAGGGTGGTTGGATAGCGTAACACTTGCCCCGCAGAAGACCGGTGATGGGATTGCAGTGGCCATCAAGAAATCAAGTCCCAACAGGTGCCAAGGTCTCAACGAGTGGCAGGTCCATATTTTTAAATTGTTTTAAAGTATTTATCTTTAGTATATTATGATAATGTTTGTTTTAGAAAAGTGTTTAAAATGGCAAAATCAGATTGTGAATTTTGTGTGTTTTGGTGACAGGCAGAAGTGAAGTTCTTGGGAACATTTAGCCACCCGAATGTTATTAAGCTCTTTGGATATTGCTGGGAAGATAAGAATTTTCTTCTCGTTTATGAATATATGCAGGGAGACTTGGATACGCATCTCTTCAAGGGTACGTATTCAAATCTACGCCAACGAATACAGAAAATAGATTTATAAACACTTTATTTAAAATTGGATTTTGCAGAAGGCACAGAACCACTTTCTTGGGACACAAGGGTTAAGATTGCAATGGGAGCAGCTCAAGGCCTTGCTTTCTTGCACACTACAGAAAATAATGTCATTTGCAGGGATGTGAAATCCTCAAATATTTTGTTAGACAAGGCAAGTATAAGCCAAAGAAACATACAAAAAACAAATACAAATTAACTAAAACAAAGTACAAAATACAAGGGAAAAGATGTGTGTTTCACACCACATCTTTAAACTATCATAATTATCTTGTATTTTTATTTAAAATTGTTAAATTTGTAAAAGAAACAATAAACTTTTATAATTTGATTAATCCTTTTATACAAGATAAATTACCAATGATTAATTTTTTCATTATTTTATGTAAAAATCAGAAATTTTATTTGTGGGATTTTATTTTAATAAATTTGTATTTTTATATAATTTTCTACATTATAAATACATACGATGTCCAAAAATTCCTAAAATTTCCCCAAAATAACCCCAAATTATTGTACAACTTATTTCGCCAAAGAAAAGATTCAAACGAGACTTGTTAGAAGGTTTAACATCATATGACGAAGCTGATGAGATCGGGTTGGGTTAATACTCGTTGCGGGTTCAATCGGGTAGAGAAGAGAGACAGAGCACATGAATTACACGTGAGGGCGTGGTGTGGGTGCGTCTTAGGTGCGTGGAAGCGCGTATGAGTGGTTTGAGTATGCTGTTTGTGTAGAATTGGTCCTTGTACTTATAACTAATCTTAACTATCCATTAACACTCAAAACTAACTTCGTTTATTCGTTTCTTTGGTACAAACTAACCATATTAACCTAGATAATTTATAAGATTAATACTTTTATCCGAAATTAATTATAATAATTAAATTAATACATGATATTTATTAAAATAATAAAAGATAACAAAAATTCGTATTTTTATTTATTACGTCTCGGATCCGGTTTACCAAACGAGTAGGGTCTCTAATATCCGTTTTTTACGAATGTTACACATGGCACGTTTTATCCGGAGACACATTTAAAAAAAACATCCTATACATATTACCTTTGGAAATATCCGTTGTGACATCTAAAGATCATGAGAGAGAAGGAAACAAAATGGTGTGATTACTTGAAAATTGAAGGCTTGAATAAAGCTTTAACGGAAAAAAGTCAATGTCAGAAAACTCTTGCTCCGCCGTGACCCGCCGCCGCTGCGGCTCTGGTTTGTGGCCGTCGGTCGTCATCACCAGCTCACTCTTTCTTTCTCTCTGTGTCGTTTCTCCGTCTGGTCACCGCCATCGCCGCCGTGGTGGCGGCATTGTTGCTGTTGTTGTTCTCTGCTGCCACTGAGAGTCTCACCGGAGACGAAACCGGGTGGGAGTGGTGTAAGGGGGAGCAGGAGGTGTTGTGGGTGTGCGGTTGCCGGTGAACAGGAGGGCGGAGCTAGATGAAGATGATGAATTCTGGTGTATGGATCTTGAATTTGAAGATGATGATGATGGATCTGGGTTATTTGAAGATAATGATGAAGCTTCACAATGGTTTGGCAAAATTAGCTATTTACCCTTTGACCCTCACCTTGTTATGTTGACTGTTAAGAAAAATTGACGTCGGGGGTAAATGTGCGACATAACCCCAACGTTGGGGGTAAAATTGCAATTATTTCGTTAGGGGGGGTCAGAGTGTCAATTGGCCTAAACCCCAGGGGTAAAATTCCAGTTTACTCTATAAGATATCAATTATTAATCATAATTAATTAAATCAAGTCTGACCCATATTCATCCCACTTGTTTTTAGCCAACCCATATTGACACAACTTGATTTGAGATGACCCATTTTTATGCACCCGCTCACCAAAAACTCTGGATCCGCTTCTGGTCATATAAAAGATAAACTTATATCTTAGGCTCACTTAAAACTATCAATCTCAAAATTTATAACTTAAGTTCATTAGGTATTAGCCCAACAACAACAACAATAGCTAAGGGCTACAAAAAAAATAGTTTACATTAGGCTAAATTGCATTTTTCGTCCTTTATGTTTTAATGTTTCGACATACGCTGTCCTTTAACTTTAAAAATTACACTTTATGTCTTTTATATGTTTGGAATCATTAACGGGCGGTATCATTTCAACTAAACCCAAATAACCTTTTATGTTAAAACCCCTCTTTAAAACTCCTTTAACAACAAGGACAATATGTGTTAATTTTTTATATTAAAACTCTTTCTCAACATTTAAACCTTTGCACCGCGTTTTCACCAATTCACTGCTCAAATACCTTCTTCTCATCTTCTTCAATGGTGGTTTGTAGAGAGAGAAACTTGTAAACAAAAAGACATTGCTTTTCGCCTTTTAATTCATGCGTGCAAGCTAAACCCACACTCTTTCGTCATCTTAACCGTTTCATCGTTATCTCTCACCAATCTTCTTCATCCTTTCAATTCCTAATAAATCGGTTCCCATCATAATCTTTTCTTCATATTTTGTTGAATCCCCAATCTGGGTCGCATTCTTAATTGGGTAAATCGTCTGTTTCCGTTCTGGGTTGTCACATTTGCAGGTATTATTCATGTACGATTGTTGCACTCCAACTGTTTGTTCAAATGTGTAGCTGAAATTTTTGATTTTTTTTTTTTACTTAATTGGATAATTTTATGTTACAGATCAACTGTTTGTTCAAATGGTAGCTGAATTTTTTTTTTTTACTAAATTGGATGATTTTGATTGTTGCAGACCAACTTTTTGTTCAATTGTCTAGCTGAATTTTGAATTTTTTGATATACTTTTAGACTATCTCCAATGCTAAATGCGCCCTTAGACGTTCTTAGCTGCCACATCATCTGCCACGTAATATCCTTACAAATCTTTAAAAACCTCAATTTCATCTCCAACCCTACAAATATCCTTACCCTTCTTAATTTCCACCTCATCACCTATTCATTACACACAATATTTAAATAAAACATTTCTTTTTCTTACTTTGGGCCCACCTTATCGCATGAACGAGGCAAACACATGCCCTTGTGGAAAGGCATCTTACCTAAGGACATGCTATGATGGATGAACTCCAATGGTAAAGATCTCTAAGGGCATCCAAGGGCATGATCTCCAAGGGCCCATTGGAGATAGTCTTATAATTGAATAATATTAGTATCGAAAAAGTTATTTTATTTTTCTTAATTTGATAATGTTAGAATCAATTTAAACATCTTTTTCCGATCTGGGTTGTGAAATTCGCATGTTTTTTTGTCATGTATGGTTGTTGCATACCAACTGTTTGATCAATTGTGTAGCTGAAATCTTAGGTTTTCTTTAGCGTATTGCACGTATGGTCCCTGTTGTTAAAGAGTTTTACAAAGAGGGGTTTTAACATAAAAAGTTAACTGGGTTTAGCTGAAAGGACACCGCCTGTTAATGATTGCAAACATAAAGGACATAGGGTGTAATTTTTAAAGTTAAAGGACAGCGCCTGTCAAAACATTGAAACATAAAGGACGAAAAGTGCAATTTAGCCTTTACATCATCTATTGTTAAAGCTTAAGGGGCACGTTTTTCCGGACTCAGACAGAACACCTGAATTCTTAGGACCGGCCCTTTCATCCTACTACTTCTAATTTTTTTCAGATCTATTAGGAATGCAAATGCCTAAATTGCATTCACAATCTCAGAAATTGTTTGTGATTTGAATTTAGTACTTGTAGCTTGTAAGAAAGATTTTGCATTATAACTGAAAACTTTTCTGACTTGTCCATTTTTTCTGCCTGAATTTTGTCAATTAGATGATGATGCATGCAGTCCATCATTGTTGCATTATAACTGAAAACTTAAGTTCTGAATTCAGTCAATTAGGGGTAGGGTGGGGGCAATTTTAGTATAGTTAAAGGGTCAAGTGTAAATTTGGTAAACCTTCATTTTGTTCACCACATTCTAATAACTGGATGTCCATTGTCGGCAATGGGGTATGCTATTGTAATTTAGTGGTCAGTTAACCTTTTGCTTTCACATTTCCAATCTTGACTAGCATGTACATTGATGCTTTCAACTCTTACCACTTATTAATTATCTCATCTGATTCCATCTAAAAAAAAATACTTTAATAATAAGATGAAACAAATATAAAGGTTTGAGGCAATATAAACAAATAATATCACTGTATTTGCTTGATCAAAGTTAACTTCAGCATTCAAGACACCAACTGCGCCGGAAGCAATTCCATCTATAAATCTGTTGATTGTTTCTTCTAGCGTAATCCATAACTCGAAGAAGCATGTACTTTTCCACAACTCTTGTATTGCTCCTTACCGTATTGGATATTCTTGTTTATTATTTACAGAAACTACAAGAGGAAGACAATGGCGAGCAGAAAAATTCAGCCTCATCGTCAATATTTGATAAAAGGATTATGCCCCAAGAAGACAATGGGGAGCTGAAAAGTTCAGCCTCGACGTCATCTTTGGATAAAAGGATTATGCCCCAAGAAGACAATGGTGAGCAGAAAAGTTCAGCCTCGTCGACATCATTGGATATACGATCCATGCACGAAGAAGACGATGGTGAGAGGAAGGATCCATCCTTGTCATCATCATCACTGTATAAACAGTGTCAAGTTTTTCCACTTGCTGAAATCAAATTGGCAACAAATGATTTTGATGATGCTTTTGTAATTGGAAAAGGTGGGTTTGGTCAGGTATACAAGGGTAAAATCGACTTTGGGGCAAGTACAGATGTTGCCATCAAGAGGTTAGATTGCGATTCCAATCAAGGGGCAACCGAGTTCTATGCAGAGATTGAAATGCTTTCCAAGATTCGCCATAGTCATATTGTTTCTTTACTAGGATATTGTGAAACAGATATGATCCTTGTTTATGAATACATGCCCAATGGAAGTCTCGAGGATCATTTGCACAAAAAAAGAGCTAATACAAGCAGTTATTCTCCACTGACATGGATTCAAAGACTCAATATTTGCATAGATGCTGCTCGTGGATTGGATTACCTCCATACGGGTACAGGCGTCCAGCATCGAGTCGTCCATCGTGATGTTAAAAGCTCTAATATCTTGCTGGATGAGAACTTGGCAAGTAAGATTGCAGACTTTGGGTTGTCTAGAATTACTCCAGCATCTCAGTCAGGTGCTACCACTAATGTTTATACGGGTCAGATCGTAAGTACATTTGGGTACATGGATGCTGAATATTTCTTAACTCACAGACTTACAAGAAAATCTGATGTGTATGCATTTGGTGTGGTGTTGTTGGAAGTGTTATGTGGTAGGCCTGCCCTGGATTTTTCATTGGATGAGGAACAGCACAGCCTAGCTGGATGGGCCAAACACTGCATCAAAAGAGGTAATCTAAGTCGGATTGTTGATCCCAGTCTGAGGGGACAAGTCTCGGCTAAATGCCTAAAGAATTTTGGGCAAATTGCATATGAATGCCTCCATAGTTCTTCAAAGGATCGACCAACGATGACTGTGATTCTGGGTAGGCTTGAGTTGGTGCTAACATGGACAATGCAGAGTGTGGAGAGGGCTAGTAATAGGAAATACCTTGGATGGTCACTATTCTTAACCAAAGCTCCATGTAAGTTTGATTATTTTTTGTTCTCAGCTTTATGTCGCTTGTATTTAAATCCATATGTGTTAAGCAGGGAGTGTGATATCTGATAGAAAGACAGGCAGCCATGATAGGGGTGGTATTGCAACTGCTTCTCAGCGGGTGGTGTCGCCTAGTGGGGACGCAACACCACTGATCTTCAAGGAGTTCACATATTCTGACTTACAGAAAGCCACGCGTAACTTTCAGCACGATTGCTTTCTTGGAGAGGGTTTTTTTGGGAAGGTTTTCAAAGGGTGGTTGGACAGGGTAACATACACCCCACAGAAGGCTGGCAATGGGCTTCCTGTTGCTATTAAGAAATTAAATCCTGAAACTATACAAGGATTCGAAGTGTGGCAGGTTTGCTTGTTTCTCTGTCTGTCACTTTTGTTATTTTCAGTCTTGCATTGACATATGTTGCAAAAGGCATGCATGAATTATTGAACATCTTCTAATTATACTTGGGTTATTCACTTGTATGTTCTTTATTACAGGCTATAAATTCTTATTATGGTCATTTTTCAGTAAATGAAATAGGTTTCTTTGTACATGATGACGTATATATTTGACCGTTGAAGATGAGGACTTTGAAGACAACTATGATGATCATTAAAGTTTCCTGACCTTTGGGAAAAATTAAGCTTGTGAATTCTTATGTGTATTTTTATTTATTTTGTTTTATTTTTATTTTTTTTGACAGACAGAAGTGACTCTCTTGGGAAGGCTTAAACACCCAAATGTTGTTAAACTCCTAGGATATTGCCAGGAAAATATGGAGTTGCTTCTTGTTTATGAATTCATGCAAGGGGGAAGCTTAGAGGATCGTCTTTTCAGAAGTAAGTAACTACTTATATACATCAACAAATACGAAAAATGTTGCATCTTTTAGATTTAAAAACAATAATATATATATTTATTTCTAAGTTTAATTATGCAGAAGGTGTAGATGCGCTACCATGGTCTACGATGATTAAAATAGCCATTGGCGCAGCTCAAGGCATGGCTTTCTTGCATTCAGTAAATGTTATTTACAGGGATATGAAAGCCTCAAATATACTGTTAGATGAGGTAAGCAAAAGAACTATATAACTTTACTTTAAACATGTATATATTACTGATTATGAATGCACCTCCAATGATTTTGATGTTTTAGGTTCAATCATTTTATTATAAATTTTATACATTGTATTTTCAGGATTATAATGCAAAGGTGTCAGATTTTGGGTTAGCAAAGGTAGGTCCATCCGATGGAATGACTCATGTGTCAACCCGTGTAGTGGGCACCTACGGTTATGCAGCTCCTGAGTATGTGGCTACTGGTTAGTTCTCTTTTTTTTGGACTAAAATAATTGCATTCCTTCACATTCTATAGCCCTTTGAATGTAATTAGAGGGTTTTCACTAAAACTTATGAAATAGTTTGTGTGATCACTTCCCAAATTGTTAATAGTTTATGATTATTTTCTTGTTAGTTTCCGTCCACAATTGAAGTATTGAAATCATAAGATAGTAACAAAGTTTCATAATTGTTTCACTTTGATCACTTTCATATTATTCCACTATTATGAAGTTTTCAATGATCGGTTAAACTAAACTGATCACAAGGAACTTAGTATATGTAGTTACTTTTTTCATACAATTTAAACAGTTACTAAGAATTTTATAAAAAAGGAATGGTGTGAAACTTGAGTGACCTACATGGCACATAGTAATGAAACTTGGTTATTTTTTAGACACATTTTTCCTTAGATTAAGAACTAGATAAGTTTTTCGGAAATGGTTACTATGATACACAAAGCTTAAATCTTTATGAAACAGTAACAGATACTCTTCTTCTTCGGTTTAGATTTTTACATGGTTTATAATAACAATGTTGCTTTGCAATTACAGGCCACTTATATGCCAAGAGTGATGTTTATGGTTTTGGAGTGGTAATGCTTGAGCTTATAACAGGGTTACGAGCTATTGACCGCAGACGACAAGACGCAAAAGTGAACTTGGTGGAATGGGCTAGGCCTTTATTGAGAGATAAGAGAATACACAAAATTATGGATCCTCAATTGGGAAAAAATTATCCTGCAAAAGCCGCTCGTAAAGCTGCTGAGCTCATCGTAAGTTGCCTTAAACATGATCCCAAGAGCCGGCCTTCTATGGAGGAAATAGTGTCGTGTTTGCAAGATATTAATGCTATCAGTTTGAAACCAAGAAAGTAAAAAGGCTAACCCTATCTTTCATTGAACCTACAAGTAATTGCCATCATCAAGACCACCAGTTCTGAAATAAGAATGAAATAGGTATAGGAGTATATAGAGAATGGAATCCCTCCTTTTCTCTCTCCATTATATATATTTCTAATTTGCAACATGTTTGTGCATTAGTGGGTTGTAATTTTTGTTTTTTTGACGTTTCATGCTAATGTTTGTTGTACATTTAGCTGAGGTTGTTGTATGGTTTGTGGAGCACGTGTTGTTTTCTCTTGCATCCAGCATATCTCTTACCACAACCACAATGTATCTTTTCTTCTTCATGCTTCCATTCAACACCTCCGGCTCCTAATAATCTTCCTACACCCTTGGATGACTCTCTGAATCCTAATTTTACAAATCAAAGCTTCATCCTATTCCATGATTACTCATTCAACATGTCAAAACCGTAGCTCAGATCCCTAATTTCCCCCGAAAAACATTGAACCCTAAATTTTTGGTCAGGTTTGCTGTTCGATCCTGATAAGCATTTTTCCATCCAAAATCGATTGTATGTTCCTTAAGGTCTGTATTCCTTTCGGATTTGATTTCTTCTTTGATTACTTTAGTAATGTTTGGTTGGTTTATTTTTAATTTTCTGTTTGTTCAATTAGGTTTGCTGGAGTTCTTGTAAGTGGTTGTACAGTTTGGTATTGTATAGTAGGTTAATTTGATTGTAACTTTTGTCCATTAATATTCACATTTAATCTCAAAGAAGCACACACATGTGTGTGTAATTAGAGAGTTTGAGAAAGATACAGGGAGGAATCAAGAGGCAGAGTGGCCAAGGTGGTGGCGTATCCACGACGGAGCGGTGGTGGAGTCAGCGGAGTTGTGGCGGCGCCCCCTCATTCAGATAGGTGAAATAAGAACCCGAGTAAACCCAGAAGACTCACAGTCCTGAAGTTTTATGTTCAAGGTTACGTTATTGGAATCATCATCGATAGTGAAAGTAATACGGTAAGCAATTTTCAACTCCTTATGTGTTATTTGAATCAAAACCCCAGAATGAGTTTCTCCTGGTGTTGTGTGGATTTGATGATCATGTCTTGAGTGTAGTGTGAATTTGCATTTTTTAGGTTTAATTATGAGTTGGGTTTAAGTGCGTTAATAATTTGCATCTCATGAAATCGATTTCTGTTGTGATGATTGCAGTTGAATGAATTTTTAGGAAATTGAAGAATCATTAATTTACTTCTGATGGTTTCTGTAATTGTTATTTTGTTCAGTTTGGTCATTATTTAGGAGTTTTGATCAACCACAAAATTACAGGTCATTTCTTAGTAGATGCACGATGCGTATGGTCTTAACATCAGGAGTGTCTGAGTAGTGAATGTCAACTCGGGGCTTTCAGCCTATATTAGCTTCTTTGGGCGGTGGGTGACTCAACTCGAGGACGATGACGACGCTCAAAAGCACGACAACCAAAAGAACGATGGCTGTTGTGCACCGGACCACAAGAAGAATGACGGCGACTGTGCACCGGACACAGCGGCGAATCAAAGTCCGATCACAGGTCGGAGATTTTAGTCGTTTTACATTTGATATGATGCTTGCTTGGGAAACGCCTAGCCTCACTGATGAAGAATTTCATACGGTATGCTTTCTTTCAACAATTTTAAACAATATTTGAACAACTTATACTGTTAAAGTGCATAGATTTTACTATTTTAAACAACGTGGAGGTAAACCTTGGGATGATGCCGTTTTCTCTACTATCAAATATGTACGCATTCAATTAGAACGTTGAAGATGTTATGCATACAGTCAGTGTTCCTTCATCATGAAACCACCCAATAAGTGTAACTTTAACCATCTGCTGCTTTTTACTCCATTTGTAGGAACCAGTTTGGCTGCAAAATTATTAAGAGAAAGTGGTGTAACGCTTTTCAAAGTAAGAGAAGAAACTGTAAATTTACTTGGAAAATCAAACATGTATATTTTCAGCCCTGAACATCCTCCATTGACCAAAGGCCATTGATTGGGCAATCAATGAGAAACTAAAGTTAGGTATGCTCTTAGATCTTGTACTGGCAACAAACATGATGAACATTCCATTAACATGATGAACATTCAGCAACAAAATGAACATTCCATTAACACGATGAACATTCAGCAACATAATGAACATTCTATTAACACGATGAACATTCAACAACATAATGAACATGTTGAGTAGGTGAAGCCACTCACAATTATTGGCTAATCCACTACACAAATTAGTGGATGAAGGTTGGTCAAAAGCAGAAGACAAGGATTAGTGGCAGAAAACATGGAGAAAAATAATGCATGTTTTGTGGCTTTTTCTTTTTGTGCTTTCTTCCTTTAATCTCTATTTAAGAGATCAATCTGTATTGTAAATATGTACCTCACCTAGAAATATAAACTCCTAGTTACCCGGTGGACGTAGGTTGCAGTGTAGCGACCGAACCACGTTAAATCCTCGTGTTCATCATGTGTTCTTGAGTGTGGCAGATTGTGAGCAGAGCGTGTGTGGTCCGAGTTCGTGATTGAGAGTGTTTGATCCTAACAACTGGTATCAGAGCTCAGGCTCTCGATTGAACACACGAACCAGCAGAAGGTGAAGCCGTCACCTGCCGCCGCCGCCGCTAGCCATCAAAACCGACGCCACCGCCGGCAGAACCGCCGCTGTTTCTCCGACCAACCGGCAGCGTAGCCGTTGAACCCAGCCATCGATCGAAGATTGTGAAGGTTGCCACCAGCTTGTTACTTGATCGATTGAGTAGAGGTAGAAGCAAAAGAAGGTTCTCGGTGGTTGATTTTTGTGGAGAAAAAAAAGGCAGAACAAAGATCTTTGTGGGGAAGAAGAAAGATAAAAGGTGTGGTGGGTGAGAGGACACGTGAAAGAAATGGAAAAGGAAAAATTAAAGGGTTGTCATCTTTGACTTTTGTGACCTTTATTTTGCTTTTGGATTAAAAAAAAAGGAGGTTTATGATTTCAAGATCAGTTTTTTGACCGGTTAAATCAGCAATTTTTCAGAGTATCGTTTCGTTGAAGATCGAAGAAATAGAACCGTATACCAGACGTGGTTCGGTTGTTTCAGTGTTGATTTTCGGTTTATATTTCGATTTAAATTTCGTTTAGTCGTGTTTGAGTTATCATGGCAGAAGACGGGAATGTGCAAATCGATAAGTTTAACGGTACAGATTTTAGCTGGTGAAAGATGCAGATTGAGGCATTATTGGTTCAAAAAGATCTTGATATTGTGTTAACAGGAGTTAGACCAGAAAATGTGGAACCAGCAGATTGGGAATCAAAAGACAGGAAAGTTGTTACATTGGCGTTATCAAAGACTGTGGCATTCAACATTATGACGGAAACCACAACAAGTGGCATGATGTTAGCCCTATCTAACATGTACGAGAAGCCTTCGGCAGCTAATAAAGTCTTTCTGATTCGAGAGCTGGTGAATACAAGGATGAGGGAAGGCAGTTCAGTCACAGAGCACATCAACAAGTTGAATTCGATTTTGGCCAGACTTGCGTCAGTGGGCATCAAATTCGAAGATGAAGTTCAAGCTTTGCTACTGTTATCTTCTTTGCCAGACAGTTGGTCCGGAACTGTTACAGCGATTTCCAGTTCATCAGGTACCAGCGGATTTACTTTTGAAGGGATTCGTGATCTTATTCTGAGCGAGGACGTCAGAAGAAGAAGTTCAAGTGGATCATCGAGTGAATTAGTGAACGTTGGCAGAGGAAGGAATAATAACAGAGATAGTCGGAGCAGGAACAGAAATAGGAGTCAGTCTAGGGCTCGAGGTGATGTAACATGTTGGAACTGCAAAGAGGTAGGACATTTTAGGAATCAATGTCCAAATGAGAAGAAAGAAGTTAACGCTGCAGTAACCCACTCAGATGATGATGTTTTGATCTGTAGTGTGGAGAGCAGTGTGGATTCCTGGGTTATGGATTCGGGTGCTTCATTTCACGCTACCCACAGCAGTGAAGCACTGCGAAATCTGAAAGAAGGTGATTTTGGTAAGGTAAGACTGGCGAACGATGAGGTTCTTGATGTGACGAGCATGGGTGACTTAGATTTGAAGACTCCAGTCGGTTCATGGACTTTGAAGGATGTCCGGGTAATTCCAAGTCTGAAGAAACAGTTGATTTCTGTTGGGCAGTTGGATGAACAGGGGCACCAGGTTAAGTTCAGGAACGGGCAGTGGAAGGTTCTAAAGGGAAATATAATCGTAGCTCGAGGAAAGAAACGGGGTTCGCTGTATATGGTCAGTTTACCGTCTGAGGGAGTAACCGTCCCAGTTCAGAAGAAGACCAAGATCCGGTTCACAGAATCTCGTGGGCAGAAGAAGGTTTGCTTTGCAGATGGCAAACCCAGAGCCACAGGTCAGATTCAGGATGAACGTGCTAGGAAAGGTTCAGTAAAACCAGTCAAGGGCATTCGTGGCAGTGGGAGCACAGGTTGTGCTTCAGTCAGAGTTACCAGACGACAGTGGGTTAAGAGAACCAGTATTCCAGCTGTCAAAGTCTCTCCAGTTGGTTATCTGCTTTATTCGGAGAGTGTTTGTTCTCAGGATGTTTCAGGATCGGGCAGTTCATTTCAGTGGGAGCCGATAGGAACAGAGAACGGGTCAGGGGCAGATTTAGCCATGACTGATGAGTTGAGGTTCAGTGGGAGCTTCAATGGGCCTTCAGGTTAATTGAAGAGAAGGCCGGGGTAACTAGGAAGAAGGAGCTAAGATCAAAGTTTTACAGATATACAGATGCACAGTTGAAGCACAGGTGAAGATTGTTCCGTGGCTTCAAGTGGGAGATTGTTGAGTAGGTGAAATCACTCACAATTATTGGCTAATCCACTACACAAATTAGTGGATGAAGGTTGGTCAAAAGCAGAAGACAAGGATTAGTGGCAGAAAACATGGAGAAAAATAATGCATGTTTTGTGGCGTTTTTCTTTTTGTGCTTTCTTCCTTTAATCTCTATTTAAGAGATCAATCTGTATTGTAAATATGTACCTCACCTAGAAATATAAACTCCTAGTTACCCAGTGGACGTAGGTTGCAGTGTAGCGACCGAACCACGTTAAATCCTCGTGTTCATCATGTGTTCTTGAGTGTGGCAGATTGTGAGCAGAGCGTGTGTGGTCCGAGTTCGTGATTGAGAGTGTTCGATCCTAACAGAACATTCCATTAACACGATGAACATTCAGCAACATAATGAACATTCCATTAACACGATGAACATTCAGCAACATAATGAACATTCTATTAACACGATGAACATTCAGCAACATAATGAATATTCCATTAACACGATGAACATTCAGCAACATAATGAACATTCTATTAACACGATGAACATTCATCAACATAATGAACATTCCATTAACACGATGGACATTCGGCAACATAATGAACATTCTATTAACACGATGAACATTCGGCAACATAATGAACATTCTATTAACACGATGAACATTCAGCAACATAATGAACATTCTATTAACATGATGAGACTATCATCTTAATTTACATTAAGGATAGACGAAGTTCATATGAACTTACCTTGATACTTACCCTTACCCGTAAATTCTTACATGGTTTCCTATATAGAACATACCAAACTTCATTTATAAATAAGAAGTGATTCCGGAAATCACTTACCTTAAGTGTTCGTATTCGCATCCGTTTCCTCGCCTCCTTTTGACCCATTAGCCTTCCATGCTTCCATCCATTTTGACATGATCCCTATACTTTCATGTCATCGCATTCACATTCTTGTTAGCATGCATGATTGTACATATTAACGATCATATCAAATTCATGTTTCACATTTGACTTTCATTAGTCAATTCCAACAAGCATAAGGCATATTTCCACAAGTCAATCTTTTCAAACTCATATAATTCATCACGTTATCACATATAACACATATGGATATAACACGCATCATATGACTTTCTATAATATTACAATTGTGACAAAAAGTCTAACATTGCTACTTATGCACAGTTGACTTTCAGAAAGTCAACGATTTATCATATGAACTTTCGACTTAACCTCATACATTTATGTCATTATAGTAGACTATACTAATGACACTATATACATTTCATACTCACGATGCAATAAGCATACAACCACATGATCATCTAGTTATATGTACACACCAAACATATTCAATTCCGTTCATTCTAGTAACATAATTCTACAACTAACACCATGACCTATGCTTAACAACCCAACATCATTCTAACTTCATCCTGTTCTAATAATCTCATATGTTTCACATTTAGAGTACTTTTACTTATAAATTTTGATTAAGCAATTATTCAAACATGTAGTAAACATCATACCACTCCAACATAGAGTACAATATTCTAATTCATACTTTTACCAAATAACATGGCCTACCAAATCCTACATGAATTCCATCGAAAAATAGATTTCTCATGTTTATTTATCATCAAATACATCATATCCCCATATTATACGATTTCATCCGTTCTTTGCATACCATTTAATCAATTAATCTCACCAAGGCATTTCATCAAACACTTGGTGTGCATGCCACAATTTATGCATAATGTACAAGTGTTTCATGCTTTACTTCCTACTTCATGCTTTCATTCATCAATTAACACAAAAACATCAACAAATTCATATCACATTCAATCTACCTAACAAGAACGCATTACATACAACATAGCACAACAAGATTTGAACAAGGATTGGACATGGGTGACACACCTATGTCGCCATCTCACCACTAGAAGTGGGTTTCACCTCCAAACATCAAATTACCCCAAACCACGCATAATCTATGTCCTATATGCTGATTCTAACACATATACTCAATTTCATACAATTTCGCGATTTCTAACATAACCCACTTCGTGCATAATCACCAATCTAAATTTTAAGACATACCTTATGATCCCCTTGTAAAGGTGATCATTAATCCATGTTCGGTTGTGAATTTAAGCCTTGATTCACCCTTCAATTTGATGGTTTTAGTTGAGTTAGGGTTTTGGCTCTTTGGAGCTCCTGAACGTTCAAGAACACACACGAAGTGTGTGTTTGTGTGTGGTGATATTTCATTTTAATAACCCAACTTCCATCTTGTTCCATTTAGCCCCTCATGTTTGTCACTTAACATTATTTGCACTACTTTCGTCATTTAATACTTTTAACCACACACTTAACTAGGTTAAATAGCCTAGTTATTTATTTCATGCTAAGTCATATAGGAACATACGACAAATATAAACATTCGTGTAACACCCCAAAAACGGGTTTGGAAATCAAACCACGTTAACATTAAAAGACGGATAAAATACCCTTAATGGTAAAATTAACCCGGTGAATATTAGGACTTAAACAAATAATCCTAATATTAATTAAAAAGGAAAATAAATGCTTGAGGAAATAAAGTTACGAAAGGCCCGAGTTAACGGGACTTAAAAATAAAACGGGTTATAACTTCCCCGAACCCACCAAGTAACTAGGAATATCAACCTAGTTAAATATGTGCCTTAAAATAAAGAAGGAAACTTGGGTAATAACCCTTATGATAAGGTTACAAACTAGAGGGGCCAAAAGAGGAAGATTTAAAACTTGATTTTAATTAATTAAAACACTACACACACTAGTGGGTGTGTGTGTGTGAAATCGATCAGAAGAAGGGCCAGGAGCTCAAACCCTAGCTCATCACAATTTCACCAAATCGAATGGCAGAACTAGCTCAAATCAGATGCATGAACACAAATTCGTGATCACCTAGTCATGGGGATTACAAGGTATGCCGAATTTTATGATTTGGTGATACTTTGAGATTATGATGAACAATCATAATCGAAATTCTGGAATAAATGTTGAATCTATGAGTGTTATTATGATAAAATCTTTGTTTAGAAACAAACCCTAGTAGAAAACTTGATGAATTGTTGTCAAAACTAGGGATTTGATAATTACCCTATTATGTGCTAAGTGGGTTTTATGTTAATATGATGAATACTCAGATTAGAATGTAAAAATTGATGAAATCTGAGGATATGAAGCAAGTTCTAGATGTAGTTCATGAACACTAGACATAAGGATGTGATTTTGATGTTGAAGATATGGTTAAAAGTTAACCATAAACTTGATAAAAGAAGAATACAAATTATGCACATTATGTGTTTGTTAAAATGCCTAAATGAGAACTAAAGTGTTGAAATTAGAGTGAAAACGCGTATTTGAATGATATGGCAATTATGCGTAATATGAAGTGATAAGGGTTCTAAACATCATGTCGATTTAGACTTAATATTGTAAACCATGTGATTGAAAATAGTTAACTTTGATAAGCTAAGTTAACTAATCATGAAGTCGAATGGTAGCTTCGGCATAGAAAATAAGTGAGGTGGAATAGTCGTGATTTTTATGACTAATTTAACCGCCTTGTAAATGATTGAAAATAGTTTGACGCCTAACGAGCTAGGTGGAGGCTTGGGAAAGGAAGCGGGTCAAACAAATCAAGAATGGAGGAAAAGCATAATTCGGATGCAAGGTAAGTATATCTTACACTAGTCATGTATTTTAGAATATCCTTTTGTCGGGTTAATTACGAAAAAGACAATTATGATGTAAGCCATAGTAGGCCAAAAAGTGTTAAGAAATAATTGATAAGTAAAAAGGCTATACGGTATAAACCGAAGCGAGTCTTGTAGACGAGATGGTACTAAATAACATCTCGCAAAGATAAAACGGGTCGAATGGTGAAAATATCACCATTTGAAAATATCGACTAATGAATATTGTCGAGTTGTGTGTTCACAGGAGTAAATACGGAAGGATAACTTGTATCGCTATTAAGTAGCGAGTATTAAAGCAAGGTATAAAAAAATGGTCAATATAATGATCCGAGTCAGGTATGTATAATGATTCAGCTCATTGTTTAGAACTCGAGATTCTATAAGTGTTAGACAAGGTCAAAATGAATATTCGGTTATCTTTTAGGTAAACCGAATAATTTGAGTCATAAACATGGTGTTTTAGAAACATAATGGTTTCTAAACAAAATCATAGTTAAAAGGGTCGGATTTTAAGTCAAACAAGTATTTAAAAGTCCCTCGTCGTAAAAGAAAGACTAAAATTGACCAAAACGCCCTTGTGAGCTAAATCGAGCTAACGACCCTTAAAGGTTGTTTGGAAATGAGTGTTACAAGCAAATAGATACTTAGAATAAGTACAAAAAGCAAAAGAGGTAATTCTTTGGTCAAAAGACTTTATATGTGTCTTTGCCGTAAAATGATAATCCGAGGGGTAAAACTCGGAACATATAAATATCCACATTAAATCCAACGTACATATAGTTGTGGTGGAATATTACTTGATAAGAAATGTAGGAATAAGATGCTAGAAATGAATGAAAGCGATTTCAAGCTTTAAAGTGCTTAAATATCCTTAACGGGTCAAAATAAGCATACGAGCGAAAACGAGTTTAAATTGTGTAATAAACCTGTGATTAGAACCTAATATGGTAGATAACCTTAATTTGAAGAAGTGTATGTGATATAAAGATCAAACAAATATGTTTGTTTGATAAAATGCATAAACGGGTTAAAAGTCGATAAAAAGGTAACGAGTCGAAGGCTTAGAAGTCTCAGAATTTATTATGATGGATGTTGGATTTTAACTCCATATGATGGAGAATTAAATTACGGACGCGTAGGAAAAAGAATCGGGTAAAACGGATTAAAAACGAGAGAGTTATGCTCGTTTCCGTGAAATCGGGTCATGCTGGGTATGTACAGCAACATAATAAAAACATTCTGCCAAAAAGGGGGCTAGGTGGGGCGTCTAGCCCCTAGGCGTGACGCCTAGCCCCCCTGAACCTGAAAAACGTTTAATTTTGTTTGTTTGACCCATATAACTTGTTTAAACTTGTTATTTAACTATCAAAACTAACTTTTAAGTTGGTTTTGATCATAGGTGATTGCCAAGAGTGCCCGGATGAAGATCAAGCTCGAAGAAGAACCGAACACGATAAAGTTAAAAGCTTCCGCGCGGCGTTTCGTCGTATCTTTTAAACGACGAATTCAATTACATTAAGTTGTTCAAACTTTTAAATTGTAAAAGTTTTAGTAAACTCGTATTGACATACTTACGTGTAATCGTAAAAACATGCATTTTTACGAAACTTATATAAAATATTGTATTAAACAAGCAAGGGTGTTACAATTCGGGTTTTGGGGTGTTACATTGCAACTTGGACCGTAGTAATAGAAACCTCTGAGAAGATAAGGGCTTGGTAAAGACGTCAGCAATTTGATCATTAGTTGCAATGAACTTGACATTTAATTTCCCTTGAGCAACTTGTTCACGAACAAAATGAAAATCAACTTCAACATGTTTAGTACGTGCGTGGAATACAGGATTGGCAGAAAGATAGGTTGCACCAAGATTGTCACACCAAAGTGTAGGCGACTGATTCACTATTCCAAGCTCTTGAAGAAGAGATTTCAACCATATTACTTCTGCCAATGTATCAGCAATTGCTTTGTATTCTGACTCCGTGGAAGATCGAGATATAGTCCGTTGTTTCCATGCAGTCCATGAAATAAGATAAGATCGACGATCGACAGGGCAACCAGCCCAATCTGAATCTGAGTAAGCCTGTATATCTTGATGCCAATAGGAGTCAGAAAAAGCATGTAGTCTAGTGCTAGAGTCGCGACGGAAAAGCAAGCCAAGTTGAGCCATGCCATGAAGATAGCGCAAGATACGTTTAACCACAACCTAGTTATTTTCGGTCAGTGCATGCATGAATTGACACACTTTATTAACCGCAAAGGCAATGTCTGGGCGAGATAAAGTAGCATATTGAAGTGCACCAACAACCTGACGATACCGTGATGGATCATTAAAAAGAGGACTATCGCCAGGGAGTGAAGCATGAGAGGTAGCCATAGGAGTGGCGACTGGTTTGCATTGAGAATGGCCAGCTCGATGTATGACATCCAAGATATATTTTCGTTGCGAAAGAATCAAGTTGTCATTATGATTTACCACTTCAATACCCAAGAAATAATGCAGCCTGCCAAGATCTTTAACTACAAATAATGAACTAAGCCGATTGATGATATTGGTAACAGCTTGTGGTTGATTACCAGTGATGATGATATCATCAACATACACAAGAATATACACAAGAGTGCCATGCCTGTTGAGAATAAATAACGACGGATCAGTTTTAGACCCGGAAAAGCCAAGTTGTTGAAATGCCATAGACAACCGAGTAAACCACGCACGGGGAGCTTGTTTGAGCCCATATAAAGACTTGTGAAGACGACACACATAATCAGGTTTGGTAGAATCAACAAAGCCAGGAGGCTGTTTCATGTAAACAGTTTTTTGAAGATCACCATGCAAAAATGCATTCTGAACATCTAGTTGACGAAGTGGCCAGTTGTTAGTGACAACTAGAGACAATACGGTACAAATAGTAGCCGGTTTAACAACCGGACTAAATGTCTCATGATAATCAACTCCTGCCTGTTGATGAAAACCCTTTGCAACAAGTCGCGCTTTATACCTGCTTATTTTTCCAGCTGGGTCTGTTTTCAACCTGTAGACCCACTTACAATCAACCACATTAGCATTTTTAATAGGAGGAACCAATGACCAAGTACCGTTTTTATGAAGTGCCTCCAACTCTTCAGCCATGGCATGACGCCACTCCTTAGAGGCATTGGCAATGGTAAAGGAAGTAGGTTCAACATGTAGGTTAGGTAAATGGGTAGCCATATAGGCAGTGGGATCATAGCGGTTTGTTGGTTTCGGATTAGGCCTAAGGTGTGTTGGACGAGGTCTTGGGGTAGGATTGGGAGGAGTTTCGGATGAGGTGGTGGCTGGGTTGGTTTCGGTGTGGGTGGTTTGGGTAGTACCGGTTTCAGTGGTTTCGGTTTGGGTGGTATCGGTTGCTAAGGTGGTTGCATTTGGTGTAGTGACGGCTGGGGCAGAAGTGTCGGGAGTAGATTCTGGTAGGTCAGGGTCAATAGGATAAGTGGAGACGTTAGGGTTGTGAGGTTGGGGTGGGTTAGAGTTTATGGGTGAGGCATGATAAGGGAAAACATGTTCATTGAAACGAACATGTCGGGCAATATAAACTCTTTCAGTTGTGAGATCAAGGCACCGATAACCATGGTGAATAGGACTGTAGCCAAGAAAGATACACGGAGTAGATCAGAATTCAATTTTGTGATTATTGTAAGGACGAAGGTAGGGAAAACATTGACATCCAAAAACCCGAAGAAAGGAGTAATCTGGTCGACATTTGAAAATTTGTTCAAAGGGTGATTTGTTGGAGGAGATCCGGGATGGAAGACGATTTATGAGATAAACAGCTGTTTCGAATGCAAAATGCCAAAAACGTTGAGGAAGATGAGATTGAGCAAGAAGAGCAAGGCCGGTTTCAACAACATGACGATAACGACGCTCAACAGTGCCGTTTTGTTCACTGGTGTGAGGACAAGAGCGTCGATGAACTATACCAAGATTGTGACAAAACGAAGCAATGGTGCAAAATTCCCCTCCCCAATCAGACTGAATACTTTTTAATTTAGTGTTAAATTGCCTTTCTGCCATTTTAATAAAATATATTAAGTTATGATAAGCATAAGATTTACAAGCTAATGGGTAGAACTACATATATTTCGAATGATGATCAACACATAATAAAAAATATCGATAACCATCAAATGATAAAATAGGAGTTGGACCCCAAACATCACAATAAACTAAGTCCAAAATATTAGCACTATGAAAATTGGAGTTTGACAATGATAATTTTGAAGACTTGCCCATTTGACAAGAAGTACATAACGAAGACGATTTGTGTTTGAATGGATTGTAAATTCAGTTGGTTCAGTTGGTTGCCAAGTTGTGTAGCCATGAGTTGTAAGTTACTGATTTGTGTTTGAATGGATTGTAAATTCAGTTGTGGTTGTTGGGATGGGGTTGTGGCCATAAGAGCTTGTGGATTGGTTGGTTGTGTTGGTAAAAGTTTAGTAACCATATAATCATGGTCACTAATAAGACCATGAAGCTCACCAAAAGTGACCGGTGGAGTACGGGTTAAAAGGTTTGACTTGAGACCATAGTATTCCTCACGAAGACCAGTAATCGTAAGCATGACAAGATCCTTATCCTTCATTGGTTCACCAATGTTTGCTAGAACGGTTGCATATTCCCGAGCACGACTTAAATATTCTGCAGGTTTTTCATCACTTTTCATAGTTATTCGAAGAAGCTGACTTTTGAGGGTGAACTCATGAGATGAGGAAACCGGCGCATAGGCACGTTCAAGAGACAGCCATATCTCACGAGAGGTCTGCCCTTGGACATGCTGAAACGATTCCTCAGAGATAGTAGATGTGATCAGTAAGCGCACATGAGCATCATTCTTCACCCATGGACTATAACTTGGATTGTCGGTGCTAGTGGTCCCTGTGGTGACTTTAGAAGGTGGGCAGGGTATCGTTCCATCTACATAACCGAAAAGGTTTTGAGAAATTAGAAAGGGTTCAAGCATTTGCTTCCAATATCCATAATTTGTAGGTTTAAGAGAGAACGCAAACTTGTGAGATTGATGGGTTGCTTTTTCCTGATTAGTAAATAAAGTGATGGCAGCCATTAGGGTTAGGTTACCTGAAGAGTTGATTGCTGCTGTTGTATTTGATGTGCGATGTCTGCTGTATTTTCCAGAAGGTCACAGAAGGGTTTTTGAATTGTGCGATGTCTGCTGTTGTATACTGGAGGCAGTAGGGTTAGCTCCAGGGCGTGATTTGGAGAGGGGTTTGATTAGGCTCTGATACCAAATCAAACCGTAACATTTTTGTATTCAATTATAATTGCTGATTACAATAGTTTATATAGATGACTAAATTACATTCTAATAACCTCTATTATAAACTAATTATATATCTAGACCACTAGTCTAATAAAGGTGAAATTATTATTGGCCAACAACCTTAAGGTGGGATTATTAAAATCCAATTTCCTAAATTTTTATAACAGTTTCAGCCATTATTATTAGTTTTGTGATAAAACTTAATTAAAAAGCCACTAGAGTTGTAAACAAACACAATCCTTCATCATGATCACAACTTAACACCTCCACCTCATTAAACCCCTAATACAAACCAACCTCCCCATCCTCATCCCTCACAAACCCACGAAATTCCCTACTCTCCTAGCCTTCTCTCTTTGTCTCTCAAAATCATAATCCCATCCATCATCATCAATTTTCAACAGGAACATCTTTCTAAGGGAAGTTTTAAACCCTAGTTTTGTGTTTTCATTCAATTCTCTCAAAAAAAAAAAAAAAAAAAAAAAAAACCTAAAAACTTCAAATTTGTAGTAATGATCATAATACAAGATGACCATAATGTTAATTATTCATTATATGTAGCATACATGCAATGTCACTCGTTACGATATCTAGTGGCGGACCCAGGATATATTTACAATGGGGTCCAAATTTTTCGGTGTTCAAGGTTTTAACAACCAAGCGTTAAAACTTTCGGGTCGATCATCGTTCGGGTCGGATCAGAGCGAGGACATATAACAAAAAAATGTATAATTATTAAAAAAACTAAATCACAAATTCTAAATTCTGAATTCAACTTCATAGAATCATTGCATACAACGATATAAAGATTTACATGTTATTTTAATTTCAAATGTTATATTCATAGTAATAAATCCTTAAACAACTAGACAGCTAACAAAATTCAAGTCATAAAACTAAACAATAAAAACAAACTGATGCTAATTTTATTGTTTAAAAAATAAACGTATTATACAAGGATTGAACCTATGACTTCTTATTAGGAAACAAGAACTCTTACCGCTACAACAGCTTCACTCTTTTTGTTAACGTGTCCACCTAATTAATTTTATGGGGTCCTTTGTAAATTTAATATGCCGGATCTACTATATTTTTATAAAACATTGGGGTCTGGGGACCCCAACCCACTATATGTGGGTCCGCCCCTGACGATATCATTCATTAAAACACGTGAAACATGCAAACCAAAAACAGTTTTCATACAGATTAAAAATCTGATTTTGTGTGAGTCATAAATTGATCATATGAGACTAAGTTAGGTTGGGTATTGAATCCAAGATGTTTAACTAAGACTAAGAGTCCAGATTTCATATATCAAGTTTCATAATTTTTCAATAAGTCTAAGTTAAAACGTGTATTAAAACTAATTTTGAAACATAAACTTTGGGTAGCCGTATGAGAGTCATAACTCACTAAATACAAGTCTAAACGACCTAAAATTTATATAGGACATTTTCCTGCGAGTCCTTGAAATTTACCAACTGGTTTTGCGTTTGTTGGATAAACTCTAAATTTTTAGTGATTTTTGGCGTAAACTGTTGCGGGAAAAACACTTCTACTATCTTTCAATGTTGTAGGATTTTTCATAATTTTTCTACAAACTTTTACAACAAAATAAAAATATTTTTGAGTCACAAAATAGGCCTTTAAATGAACCGAACGAACACGAACAAATGCATATTCATGTTCGTTCATTTAACTTTAACCGAACACGGACAAATAATCGAACACATTTTTTTGTTCATGTTCGTTTATTAAGAAAATGGGCATGCCCGTTTTCGTTTATGTCCGTTCATTTAAAACCAAGACGAACAGTTTACGAACGCAAACGGACATAAACAAACAAACTTAAACGAACATAATTTAACAAACAATAAATAACACAAATGAACATAATTGAAGAAACATAAATGAACATAAGCTACTAAACGAAACGAACATAAAGTAAAATTTTATATAAATTAGTGATTAGTTATGATAAATCCTATTAGAAAACCATTTTTTATCATTAGAAAGCTCAATTAACAATTAGTTATATTAATATAAGTAGTTAGAAAGTTCCTTTTTATGTTTAATATTATATAAATATAACTACTTATGTATGTAAATTGAAACGAACAGAAACGAAAGAACATAAATAAATGTAAATAAACGACCATTAATGAGCACAAATGAACGAACATAAACAAACGTTTGCGAACATAAATGAATGAACAAAACATGTGTTCGTGCCCATTCATTTAGTTAAATGAACAAAAAATTATGTTCATGTTCGTTAGTTTAATAAATAAACGAACTTCCCGCCGAACAAGTTCATGAACGTTCGGTTCGTTTACAGGCCTACTCAGAAACCTATAGAAACATGTCGTAAAAGTTTATTAGTTTAATTCGTTTGTTTAGTATTAGATAAACTTGGTAATATTATTGTATTATTGTATATTGATAATGATAATTACAACCAGTATATATAGACAGAATAGTTACACATATAACCCTCTAGATAAGCCTATTGCAATATATTGTCTAATATTCCCCCGCAAGCTAAGGCCGGGAAGCGACCTGTAGCTTGGACCAAAGCCAAACAAACCGTTGTGAAGGTAGAGGCTTAGTGAACACATCAGCGATCTGATCATCTGTCTTTATAAACTGAACGCAAAGTTTTCCTTGCGCAACCTTCTCTCGAACGAAATGAAAATCAACTTCTACATGCTTTGTTCGCGCATGAAACACTGGATTCGCTGACATGTATGTGGCTCCTAAGTTGTCGCACCATAGCGTGGGAACCGAAGGCATGGGGACACACAATTCCTGTAACAGTGTTTCAAGCCAAGTGAGCTCAGCAACCGTATCTACAAGGGCATTGTACTCGGATTCTGTAGATGACCTAGATACAGTCCTTTGTTTACGAGCAGACCATGATACTAAGTTTGAACCAAGATATATAGCAAACCCCCCAGTGGATCGACGGTCATCTGGGCAACCAACCCAATCTGCATCTGAGAAGGCATGTAAATTAAACGAAGCATCCGTGTAAGAATGTAGAAGAGATCCGGAGTTTCGTTGAATCAATAGACCATAACCAGAAGTGCCCTGTAAATACCTCAATATCCGTTTAACCGCAGACCAGTGATTAGTAGTGGGAGAATGCATAAATTGACACACTTTGTTGACTGCTTAAGTAATGCCGGGCCGAGAAAGAGTAACATACTGAAGAGCCCCTACAATCTGACGATATCGAACAAGATTATCAAAGGGAGAGCTATCACCAAGAGAGAGATGTGCAGTACTTAGAATAGGAGATGAGACTGGTTTTGATTCAGAGAGACCTGCACGAGCAATAATATCAAAAATATATTTCTTTTGAGATAGAATAATGTCAGCCCCGTTGGGAACAATCTCAATTCCCAGAAAATATGATAGAGAACCCATATCCTGAACAGCAAAGGTGTTGCTGAGACTGTGAACAACATCGTCAATCACCTTAGGATTGTTCCCTGTAAGAATAATATCGTCAACGTACACAAGCATGTATATTAAAGTGCCACGAGCAGATAAAATAAACAAGGATGGATCAGTCTTCGATCCCTTGAAACCGAGGCTAAGTAACGTTGTGGATAACCTGTTAAACCAAGCTTGTGGGGCCTGTTTGAGGCCATAAAGGGATTTGTGTAGAAGACACACATGGTCTGGTTTAGCCGGATCCACAAAACCAGGTGGTTGCTGTAAGTAAACTGTTTCTTTTAGATCACCGTGTAGAAATGCATTTTGTACATCCAGTTGATGAAGAGGCCAACCTTTGGTGACAGCAAGAGATAAAACAACTCGTATGGTAGTTGCCTTGACAACCGGACTAAACGTGTCATGATAGTCAACACCTGCTTGTTGACGAAAACCTTTAGCAACCAAACGCGCTTTGTAACACGTAAATGCCCCATGTTGATCTTTCTTGATTTTGTATACCCATTTGCAATCAACAATATTGGTGTTTGGAGCACGTGGAACCAAGGAACATGTACCGTTTTTCATTAAAGCCGAATATTCCTCAGCCATGGCAGCACGCCAGTGAGGGTCTTTGTTAGCAATAGTGAAGGAAGATGGTTCAGAATTTGTAGTAGTGTGAAACGAAGAGGGATTGTACCGGTTGACAGGTTTAGGATTAGGACGAAGGTGTGAAGGACGAGTACGAGGTGGTGGCGGTGGCGGTGTAGGTAAAGATTCGGGTATGTTAGGTGGGTGTGGATGGTCGGGTGTGGTGTGGGCTAAGGCTGGGTTTGACTGGGATTGTGGGTTGGGCTGTTCCGAGCCCGAGTCAGGCTGGGGTGGAGGGCTGTCCGGTTGGACCGAGGCTGTCTTGTCAGCCTGAGTCATGGGGTGATGTGCACTTGGTTGGGCCGAGGCTGAATTGTCAGCCTGATTAGTGGTGTTAGATGGTATAGTCGGTTGGGCTGAAGGTGTATTATCACCGGATGGAGTAGTATGAAGATGAGGATGAGTAGGGTAGGATGAGAAGTAGGGAGGTGAGGAGGGTATGGGTATGGAGATAGGAGGTGGTTTAAACGGAAAGACGTGTTCATGAAATTGGACATGTCGGGCAATGTAGAGACGATTGGATTGGATGTCCAAGCACCGGTAGCCGTGATGGGAGGTGCTATACCCGAGAAAAACGCAAGGCATGGATCGAAAATCCATTTTGTGTTTATTGTAGGCACGGAGATGAGGGTAACAACGACAACCAAATACCCGAAGGAAAGAAAAGTCTGGTTGGTGATGAAAAAGTTGTTCAAAAGGAGAAACTTTAGAGTTGGTTCGCGAAGGCATTCGATTAATTAGATAGACAGCTGTGTCGAATGCAAAATGCCAAAAACGTTGTGGGACATTGGATTGTGCAAGGAGGGTGAGCCCAGTTTCAACTACATGACTGTGGCGGCGTTCAACATACCCATTTTGTTCGCTGGTATGTGGACAGGAGAGCCGATGTACAACCCCAAGAGAGGAGAAGAAGGGTGAGAGCTTCCTAAATTCTCCTCCCCAGTCAGTTTGAACAGATTTTAGCTTGGTTTTAAACTGTCGTTCAACTGTGACTAAATTTTTTTTGAAAATGTTATAAACATCCGATTTAAGCTTGAGAGGAAATATCGACATGAAACGTGAATAATGATCAACACACAGTAAGAAATAGTTATGGCCATCACAAGAAGTAACAGGGGCCGGACCCCAAACATCACAAAATACCAAATCCAAAATATGAGAACTTTTAAAATTAGATAATGGTAAATGAAGTTTAGAAGACTTCCCAACAGAACAAGAATCACAATCCATACTAGAATGTTTAGATAAAACTGGTAAACAATACTGGGAAAGCATAAAATTTAAAAGTTGTGAGTGTGGATGACCAAGTCGTTGATGCCAAGTATGTGTAGAAGCACGAACGGTAGAAAAGGCAGTTTTTGGAGGTGGTTGGATCGTTGGTATGCTGAAGGAGTACAACCCATCAATGCTTGGACCCGTGAGGAGGATAGTGTGTGTAGACTTGTCCTTCACAGAAAAGAAAGTGTCATGAAATTCAAAAAAGACATTATTATCACGACAAAATTTTTGGACGGAAAGGATGTTCCTTTTGATTCCAGGAACATGAAGAACATTTTTTAGAACACAGGTTTTGTTTGGAGAAAAGATACGAGTGGAACCAATATGAATAATGGGTAAGGACTCACCATTGCCAACATGAAGGCCATCATTACCGCGGTATGGCTCAGAGTAATCCAGGCTCGAATGATCAAAAGTTGCATGTTCATTGGCACCAGTGTCATTGAGGTAAGAGAAAGATGCTTGGGAGCGATTATCAGATGTCTGGGAACGATAGTCGGTGTAGTTTACTGATGGTTGACGTCCCCGAAAGGTGGCCGGATCCCTGTTAGGGCATTGAGATGGGACATGGCCAATACCACACCTGTTGCACGTACCAAAAACCAAATTCTGATTAGAAGCCCAAGGAAACTGAGAATGATTACCTCTACCTTGGCTGCGGTTGTATGAACTATTGTTACCACGGCCACGCCTGTTCCCACGACCACGGTTATTCCCAGCAGCAGTGTTGGTGTAAAAAACCTGTGGGGAAGTTGAGTTTATTGGCTGAACTTGAAGACCAAGCTGCCCAAGAACCTGCTGAAGTGCCTGAATGTGTGAGGGCGATGCAACAGAGTTAGTGGAGGCTGTGGGGGCGCTGGAATTGGCAGATGCAGCAGCAAATGCCTGAGCCTGAGGCACGTCGGGTATGGATTTCTTGACCATATAATCATGATCTGATAGTAGACCATGAAGTTCAGAAAAGGCTGTAGGGAATTGACGTGTCAGAATGTTTTGTTTAAGTCCAGTGTATTCCTCACGTAAACCAGAAACAACCAACATAACCAGGTCCTTCTCCCTCATTGGTTCACCAAGATTAGCAAGAGCATCTGCGTATTCTTGAGCACGTGTAAGATAAGCAGAGGAAGTTTCATCACCTTTCATCTCAATCTTGAGAAGTTGTGCACGAAGAGTGTACTCCCGTGAGGCCGTGTGTGGGGCATAGGCGCGTTCTAAAGCAAGCCATAATTCCCTGGATGTAGTGCTGCTTGTAACATGTTGGAAAGATGCTTCAGAAATTGTTGAGACCAGTAGCATTCGAACATGAGCATCGTTAGATACCCAAGTCTGGTAGTTCGGGTTCGATTGTGGTTGTGGGGCGGTATCCTTGTCTGAAGTTGCTGTAGGTGTAATGGTGGCTGACGGACACGATATGGTGCCATCGACATAGCCGAAGAGATTGTTGGTTACAAGGAATGGTTGTAACATTGCCTTCCAGTACCCATAATTGGTGGGTGAGAGTTTGAATCCGAATTTGTGGGAGCTGTGGGATGTTTTATCTGCTGAAGAAAAGAGTTGTATCATTGCCATTGATCAGAAACTTGTCTAAGAACACCTGTGGGCTACTGTTGATCAGAAAAGCTGGATCAGAAAAGCTGTTGATTAGAAACTGATGTTGCTGCTGTTGGAGGATGCGTTGTTTTCCTTTTTTTTTTGGCGCCAATTGCTGCTGGAGGTAGGAGACGTGTGACGGCAGTATTAGGGTTAGGGTTAGGGATCGATGAAGTGCTCTGATACCAAGATAAACTTGGTAATATTATTGTATTATTGTATATTGATAATGATAATTACAACCAGTATATATAGACAGAATAGTTACACATATAACCCTCTAGATAAGCCTATTGCAATATATTGTCTAATAGTATTTTAAAAAAATCAGTGAAAACACCTCGGAATCTGACTTGAAACTCGAAGCACAAACGTACATGTCGTCAAAACCGCATCGCGATTTCATTTTGCTTTTGAATAAAGTGAGGTTGCTTACCCTTTTTCGTTTATATAAGGATATAACATGATGATTTTTAAAATTCTGAATATATCATTGCAACATACTTATTTTTAAGGAAAATTACAAAAATAACCATTGACCAAAACTATTTTCAAATTTGGCAACCTCATGCGTCCTTGAAGCGGCGCATCAAGTATGGGATGCGTCTATATGCAGATCTCTCAAACACCCAGTAAAAAAGGACATGTGTCGTTTCAAATGTTACAGGTGGGCCCAGACGCATCCCATGCACCTCCAGACGCATTTCATGCTTTCCAGACGCATCTCATGCCCCTTTTGAAAGTCATGGTGGCCGCGTGTCCATTTTTTATTGGATTTCACTCCAAAGACGCATCCCCTGCTTAAAAGACGCATCACGCGCATGATGCGCCACTCCAAGAACGCGTGAGGTTGCCAAATTTGAAAATAGTTTTAGTCAATGATTATTTTTGTAATTTTCCTTTATTTTCATCTAAGATTCAATATTAGTTTTATTTGAATGTGTCAAATATAATATATTTTTTGTTCGTTGTAGTTACGAAACTGAACTCATACTGATCGAACAAAATGAGTGAAGATGCCTCTCTTAGTGTTTATGTTTTTCAATTGGGTTTTCCATTGGAGACTCAAGTTCAATTTCCACAGTGTCATATTGGGGCGGATATAGGCAATCAAGGATTTGGACTAGGCCTTGTGTGAGGTTGCAGTTTAATTCCCGAGCACAACCGGGTTTTCGTCCCACTGTGTGTTACGCCAAAGAGTTCTGCTCTTGTGGTGGCACAACGACTGTCAAGTGGCAGCCGGCGGTATGGTTTCTGGGGGAACGTCCAAAAAAGCCAAACTTTGAAGTCAACGTGAGCCTGGTTAAGATAACATAGTCTGGCCAAAGTAGGACAATACGGAACTCTCCGATTTGGAGAGTGTGGTAACCTTATACATGAAGTTCACCGTTTAAAAAAAAGAGTTAAATGTCATTTTAGTTCCTGTGGTTTGGGCCATTTTGTCAGTTTAGTCCAAATGTTTCATTTTTCACATGTGAGTCCAAAAAGGTTTCACCATTGCCACTTTAGTACATTGGGTTAACTTCATTCATTTTTTACGTTAACGATAAGGGTAATTCCGTCATTTTATATATAATTTTGTTAACTAAAAGGGTATTTCGGCCATATAAAATGAAACGAATTGCACTTTTCGGTAACAGAAAAAATGGATGAATTTAACCCAGTGGACTAAAATGACAACGGTGAAACTTTTTTGTATCCACAAGCGAAAAATAAAACCTTTAGACTAAACTGCTAAAATGGCACAAGCCACGTAAACTAAAATCACATTTAACTAAAAAAAAAGTTCCTTGTTTAGCTAATGAAGCGAACCACCAGCAGGCGACCGCAATATCACCATAGAAGCCGGCAAAAACTTGAAACGAATGAGATCATCAATCCGTCCGTGTGTTTCCTCTACGATCGAAACGTGCGACACAAAGCTATACGGTTGTCTTCCTCTTCTCTAGGTTCGCACATATATCCACCAGCACACATGCTTTTGACTTTACCATATTATTTCTCTACAAATGCTTGTAACTTCAAATCATTCAAAGGGTTTTTAATTTTATGTTCTTCATATCTGGTAAAAAGTAGTAAACACCTAAATTGCTTCCAGATTCTCAGATAGGGTTTCAGACATTCATTGTTACTACTACAGAGTTTGGATTATACCTAACTGAACTGGACACAGCCTTGTTAATGTTCGTTTAGCATTGAACGGACGTAAACGAACATATTAACGAACGTACAATTGAACAAGCACGACCTCTTGTATGTGTTCGTTCATTTATTTAATCGAACGAAATTCCTTATTCATGTTTGTTCATTTATTAAACTAACAAACTTCCCACCGAACGGTTCGTTGAATGTTCAGTTCGTTTACACCCCTAAATTTTAACCTCCAAAGTAAGAAAGAAATCGTTACTGATAGAGACAGCAGGTTCGCTAAACGTTCGGTTCACTTACGAAATCCGCCAATATTCAATCGTTGAACGTGTGAGCATTGATCTTATGAAAAGAATGTGTGCTGGTCCCACAAGGATAGCTCCATGGGACCATTGACTGAGTTAACAGTGTAAGATTGATTGATGGTCTTATCACCAAAAATGATGTCCAAAATCAGCACATACATACTAATAAATGGAGACATTGACTTGTAGGTTCAATGGCATAGGTGTCTGCATCTGTGAGTTTTATGAAACAGATGCTAATTAATGGGAGTTGTGTATAACTTTGCTTTGACATTTTCAACCTTGTCATATGTTCATTGAAGTTTCTTTCTCTTTTATGTGCAATTATTTAATTTCATCTGATGTTCTGTTTCAAACAATGTACTTGGTTGGTATTTAAGAAAAGACATATAAACACCTTAGACAAAAGAACATACTGTGTTTTTTTACAACTCCAAGAAGCATGTATCTTTCCACTGCTCTTATATTACTCTTTACTATATTGGATGTTCTTATATATTATCTGCAGAAGCAACATGAGCAAAAGAATTCATCCCTGTCGGATCAACAATCTCGACAAGTTGATAACCATGGTGAGAAGAAGGGTCCATCCACATCATCATCACCAGATAAACGCTGTCGACAGTTTACGCTTGCTGAGATCAAAGCAGCCACCAATGATTTTGATGACGCTTTCGTCATTGGAAAAGGCGGGTTTGGTAAGGTATACAAGGGTAAAATCGACTTTGTGGAAACTACAGATGTTGCCATCAAGAGGTTAAATCTTGATTCCAATCAAGGTGCGGCCGAGTTTTGGGCAGAAATCGAGATGCTTTCCAAGTTTCGCCATAGTCATATTGTATCTTTACTAGGATATTGTGAAAAAGAAATGATCATTGTTTATGAATACATGCCCAACGGAAGTCTCGAGGATCATTTGCATAAAAAAAGAGCTTACGGAAGTAATTCTTCACCGCTGACATGGATTCAAAGGCTCAATATCTGCATAGGTGCTGCACGTGGTTTAGACTACCTCCATACGGGTACAGGTGTGCAACACCGAGTCATACACCGTGACGTCAAGAGTTCAAACGTCTTGCTGGACAATAATTTAACAGCTAAGATTTCGGATTTCGGGTTATCCAGAACCGGTCCCGCATATCAGCCAGGTTCTAGTTCTACTACCAATGTTTATACAGATCAGATCAAAGGGACGTTCGGATACATGGATGCTGAGTATTTCTCAACTCGCAGACTGACTAGAAAATCTGACGTGTATGCATTTGGTGTGGTTTTATTAGAAGTGTTGTGTGGTAGGCCCGCTTTGGATTTTACATTGGATGAACAGCAACATAGTTTATCGGTATGGGCCAGACAATGCATCAAAGAAGGTAAGATTGATCAAATTATCGATCCAAGTGTGAGAGGGGAAGCCGAAAGTAACTGTCTAAAAGAGTTTGGGCAAATTGCGTATGAATGTATTCTTAATTCTTCAAAGGATCGACCAACAATGACTAAAGTGCTGGCACGGCTCGAGTTTGTGTTAAGTTGGACGTTGCAGAGTGTGCAAAGCGCTACTAATCGGAAATATGCTGGAAAGTCAATGTTTATTGGGAAAGCATGGTCAATGTTTTTGACCAAAGGTGCAAGTAAGTTCTGTTACTTTCAGTTCTAATATTATGAATCTTTCTTTGTAACTCGTTTTTTTAAGCGTTAGTGATTGATTAAGCAGGGCGTATGAGTCCGAATATAAAGAAACTTGGGCAAAACATTAGCAACAAAAAGAAAAGCTTCATGATGGCGAAAGGTGGTGGCGCGCAACAGGTAGTGCCGCCTAGGGGAGGACAGATAATGATACCGAAGTTGAAGATGTTCACGTTTTCTGAGCTGAAGACCGCCACGAAGAATTTCGGTCAGGAATCGTTTCTTGGAGAGGGTGGTTACGGGAAGGTTTTCAAAGGGTGGTTGGATAGCGTAACACTTGCCCCACAGAAGACCGGTGATGGGATTGCAGTGGCCATCAAGAAATCAAGTCCCAACAGGTGCCAAGGTCTCAACGAGTGGCAGGTCCATATTTTTAAATTGTTTTAAAGTATTTATCTTTAGTATATTATGATAATGTTTGCTTTAGAAAAGTGTTTAAAATGCCAAAATCAGATTATGAATTTTGTGTGTTTTGGTGACAGGCAGAAGTGAAGTTCTTGGGAACATTTAGCCACCCGAATGTTATTAAGCTCTTTGGATATTGCTGGGAAGATAAGAATTTTCTTCTCGTTTATGAATATATGCAGGGAGACTTGGATACGCATCTCTTCAGGGGTACGTATTCAAATCTACGCCAACGAATACAGAAAATAGATTTATAAACACTTTATTTAAAATTGGATTTTGCAGAAGGCACAGAACCACTTTCTTGGGACACAAGGGTTAAGATTGCAATGGGAGCAGCTCAAGGCCTTGCTTTCTTGCACACTACAGAAAATAATGTCATTTGCAGGGATGTGAAATCCTCAAATATTTTGTTAGACAAGGCAAGTATAAGCAAATCAAATTTGCTTCAAATATACGTATACGCTTATGGTTGCACACCTTAAAAATGTTGATGATTTGGGTTTGATACTTTAATTTAGTTACTTGTCAAATTAACTTTTATATTATGGTAATATTTCAGGATTTTAATGCGAAGCTTGCGGATTTTGGGCTGGCAAAGTTAGGCCCGCTTAATGGAGAGTCTCATGTCTCAACAGGCATAGCAGGCACCTATGGCTATATGGCTCCTGAATATATGGCCACTGGTTAGTTCTATTAATATCATAATCACTTTAAAATGTGCATTCAAAGTTTCAAACACCCCTCTTAGCTTTGTTTTAAAAGCATGTCTTATTAGAATGTAATCTAGACTTATATTAGTTTAATTATGTATTTAAATTAGATATAGGTCACATGGTAGACAGCAAAAGTCAAAGGCCATTATTTTGTGGTTAATAACAGTTTTCTGGCCCCATATGAAGGGGTATAACCTTGTTAGTACCGTTTCATAGGCTATATATATGCACAAAAGTGTAAAGAATCGTGGGTCAATTTCATAATACAAAATCGTCTGCTTTGACTTTTCGCTGCAGACCAGCATCTGTGTAATTGATCCCTTGTTCTTATTATGATTCATTTGATTTTGCATATATTGTTTCATAATAAAGTGTTCTTGGTATCCAACTTGTCTGAGGCGCGAAGAGCACGAGAGGATCGGGAAAACGTCTCAGGGTCGTGAGGCGGTGCCTCATGCACATCTGGGTCAAAATTGGGGTTGTTAGGAGGGTGAGGTGTACGTGAAGCTCTTGCCCCACACCTCAACTTTTGTGACTTAAATGCCTCTTGCTTTTTAAATCAATCTCCTTAGACTAGTTACTTTGCCTGTCTTCACATGTTGATCATTCTTTTTTTACTATGTAGTTGCTCTATCATTGTTGCATAATCTACGAAAAAGTTAACAATGGTGTTAACCCGTGATTATAGGTCGGTTATATGTCAAGAGTGATGTTTATGCTTTTGGAGTGGTGATGCTCGAGATAATAACAGGGTTAAGAGCATACGAGTATACTTATAACAGCATGAAGCAAAACTTAGTGGAGTGGGCTAAACCTTTCTTAACCAACATAAAAAATTTACAAAACGTCATTGACCCGCGGTTGGACCAAGATTACCCTACAAAAGGCGTTATGAAAGCTGCCGAGGTCATCCTAAGCTGTCTTGAATCAAAACCCAAGAACCGGCCTTCTATGAAGGAAGTTGTCTCAAGTCTGCAAGGTATCAGTGAAATTAAAACGAAGCCGAGCCAGTCAAAGTCAAAGGAGAATTCGACAAGTGTAATTAATGAACGAAGGTCTAATGATTGTTACCATCAAAGCCACCATTGGTCTCCCCTTCGGTCAAAGCAAAGCAGAGGAGCTTGGTCAACAAGCAGTCAGTTATTTGGTTTTGAAATGTGCATTGGTTTAAAGCGAGAAGATGACTCGTCGACCGAAACAAAATCGAAAAGAGGGGAAATTAAAGTGAGAAATAGAGAGAAGGGTGGTGGTTCTGGTTGGTCTATGTATGCTTACATGGACTAGATGCAATAGTATAAATACATTACTGGTGTTAGTATCACGTATAACACTTCAATGTTTCATACATCATACAAACCTTCTACTTATTGACTTGCTGTAACTAAAAATAACAGCATCAGTTCCAGCAAAACCCTGCATTCCTCAAATTCATAACTGTTCAACTGTTTTCGACTCGTCATACAGTACAACCCAACAATGCATACAATACAACCTTAAAATACATACACTACAACAACACAATGCATCAGCCAGAAAATCCTACAAGCATCACAGGGGCACAATCTTCACATATGCAAAGTAAAAGCCGCATACCGAAACTTTGTGCACCAACTTCCTAAAACCTGAAACCGTGGGTGCACCAGATGTCACGACCATCAACCAAACTGTTTGAAAAGTCGAGAACCGTGGTGAATGATGGTGCACCAGGGTCACCCTTTTACAAGGGTACGTTACTACCTAAACTACTACCAACGCGAATTGGTGGCTCACGAAGAGCTAGCCGAATGGTCCCGGTTTTATATGATTGGTACACATCTAGACACTCTTCTACATCGGCATCACAAGTTAGTAACACCCATTCGGAATCATCATCGAGGTACCTTAGGTGATACCCACTGGTATCATTCAAGCTAAACCTTTTCGCGGTTTCTTGCATCAATTCTTTGTAACCCCAATCCTTTTGCATCCGAAAACGAATCTTTTCTTCGCCAAAAGTTACCTTGACCCTCCAAGGATGGCTTTCTGGTTTAACACGCGGTTTAGGGGGATGGTCTTGACTCTCTTCAAGTAGTTTATGACTATGGGATCGTTTAAAGATCTTTGGTTCCTGATCTTGGTCTTGATCTTGATCTTGATCACTTGATGCATGAGATGTGTGAATCGCTGCAGCGCTTTTGGCTCTTTTTAGAGCACCGCCACTTGTATCTTGATCAACGGTTGGAACACTGTGAGTCCCACCGGAGAAAGAATGACTGGAACTCGAACTCTGACTGCATGAATTGGCCTTATCGTCGATAGTTTTGTTCTTTGTAGCCGGGAACGAGAGACGAGTCTTTTTTGACGTGTCCGGAGAAGCGAGCTTTGGAAAGTTTGAATAGAAAGACTCGATCTGAAACGAGCCCGACCCACCATGCACTGAGTCCATTACAAGTTGAATCTTTCTTAACGAATGACCGACTTTCTTGATCTTCCGAGATGGCCACCGTTGAATCCCGTGTTGCCTGCATATCCGTTTCAGAGTCGTTGGACAAACTGCAGTTACAATAAAACGAGTTCAAAATTTGAATATGCGAATTATTAGAATATATTTAGTTGAGCCCACGGGTCCAGTAGGTTGTTAGGGTTTTGTTATGACGTCTATATATTGTAACCGAATCCTTCAAGAAAAATTCAGTCAGTTATACCATCTTACACAAACTACCAATTGCCACCGCTATAAAGAAGTTTGTTTGTAATTAAAAAAATAACAAAAACAAAAACCTACCACCCATATTTTTGGCAGCATCTTTCAGGCTGCCAGCAAAATGCTGCCTTAGCATTTCTAAAGTAATTGTTTTCTCCAGTTTGGCACCAGCACGTCGTTTCTCAACGCCTGAACCCGAATTTGAGCCCGAGCCCGACCCAGTGCCTGGACCATGACCATAACCATCTATTTCTCGAACTTTTGCAACGGATACTGTATCAGAAACAGCAAGTAACCCATCGTTAACGCCATTTTCCGGCAACTCCATCTCTGCAACGATCCTCAAGCTTTTGCAAACCTTTTGTATATTATCCAACAGCGAATTAATCACCCTTTGTTGTTCTTCGCGATCCTTGCAGTCAACAGGCAAGAAAAACTCCAACACAAAGTCAACCATGGCAGCATATGTTGTTCTGACCCGTACAGCCACAGCAGCATGCAGGTCAAAGATTCTAGCATGATGAGCAAGCGGATATTCGGTTTTCATGTATGATGTCACATCAGGCGAGTAACAGAACAGCTCATTAGATTTGAAAGCTTTGCCTACAACACCTTGACCGATAAACAAGTGATGCTCAGAACAAGCTTCTTGGAAATCTTTAAACCGAGGGTAAGATACGTAGGAAGCGGAATCAACGGTGGAGATACAGTGGATCAAGTTTTCGTTTGAGTGGCGGCAGCCTGCTTTGCCACCTTGTTGGATGCATGGGATCCATGTCTGAGCTAATGGTAGCTTATGCATTATGCATGCAGATTTCAGTGTTTCATGAATCTCCGGCAATGCAGGATGATAGAAGCCGTTGCTTACCTAATCATTATAAAGAACATTAGTACTAATTTGTTGAAATATTGTTACATTTTCTTTAGAGTAAAATGCCATTTTTGTCCCTGAGGTTTGGCCTTTGCGACTTTCGTCCAAAGGTTTGTTTTTTCGCATATGGATCCAAAAGGGTTGAAATATTGCCATTTTCATCCAGCCTGTTAACTCCATCCATTTTTCTCCATTAAGTTGGGGGTATTTCTGTGTTTTTTGCTAACTTAAAGGGCGATTCGGTCTTTTTACATAAAGCGAAAGACCGAATTGCCCTTTAAGTTAACAAAAAAGACAAAAATACCCCTAACTTAACGGAGAAAAATGGATGAAGTTAACGAGCCGGAGCCAGATGAAAATGGCAAGATTTAAATCATTTTGGATCCAGATGCGGAAAAACAAACCTTTGGACAAAAGTCGCAAAACTGACCAAACCTCATAGACGAAAATGGAATTTTACTCTTTTCTTTATTGAATTTGGATTCCAATTACCATGATTTTCTGTGTGTTTGAATCGTCGGAACTCTTGAGATCAACTGCCTATCAAAATCATAAAACTTCTTTTAGATTATTAAAGGTGTAAAATATATAATCTTGAAAAATTAGATAAAAAACACACCTCAAGAGCCTTACAAACACTTTGAATCTCTGAAGTGTAATTACTCTTCTGAGTAGTCATGATAACTTCAACAACACCAATGCAATCCTTAACATCTTGACCGAAAACCGGGACCGCGACACTCCCACGAACATCATGCCTTTTAGCATGAGACACTCTTGGATACTCTTCAACCTTAAAAAGCCGAACATCAGGAGTCCACTCGGGGACTTTTTCCTTAAATACCCTTCCGGGCAACCCAACACTATCTTTAGGATCCCCTTCGGCCGGAAAATGAAAACCTTCCGATATGTTTCTATACTTGGAAAGCCGCGAGCAGTTGAACTCAAGCGAGAAAAGCCGTTGACTCGTACTTAAAACTTTCTTTCCGTCTCTGATTTCGGGCAGCCATACTTGAACAAGTACGTTCTTGTCAACCGTGTAATGTCTTATGTTATCGATTGCATAAACTAATCGTTCCATTACAGATAACGAAGGGCCAGAGCTTGCCACCGGTGCAATCCACCATTGGTTGCTTAATTCAGAAAGATTTTCAGACGGATTTGGTAAGTTAACAAGAGTTCTGACTTGGGATTTCGGCGAATTGTGTTCGGGGTCATTTGACTCCGGTTTTTCGGTATTGGATTCAAATTTGGGCCATTGAAACAAAGGGTCGAACAACGGGTTGGAAGCAGAAGGATTATCATTCAACATTTCGGATCCATCGGTTGCTTGTAACCAACATCCATCTAACAAGAGTTCATCCACGTAATCGAAATCCATGAGTGCATCGGGTGAATTTTCGAGCGTGAAATCGTTTTCATCCATCGCTAATCTTTAATCTAACTACCACAACTTCTGTTCTAAAAGGCGAAAGATTTGTTGTTTATACTCTGCGGTGTATATCTGTCAAAATGGGGAGAAACATTATTCAGATGCAGAACCAAACACCAAGATATTGTACAGAAATTGCTATTTTGACTAGTGTAATGGGTCAAACATCAAGATTTTTTTGTTTTGAGTTGTCTGAAGGTCAAACATGTCCACATAATCATCAATAGATACAATAAATACATGATAAAAAACCCTTAATAAATCAAAAGGGTTCTATAAAAAAGTTGCTATCTTGACTCTGTAATTAGTCAAACATGTAAAATATATATCAACAGATGTAAAAAGATCAATAAGTGGAGAAATCCCAGTTGATGACTTAAAGAGCACCCTATCTAATTCCTACAACAAATCAAAATAACATGCTAGAAACAGCAGAAAATCAGAATATTCTGCAAAGGTTTGCTATTTTGACTTATGTAACTGGTCAAACATGTAAGCAAAATCATCAAAAGATGCAAAAAGATGAATCAATATTGACATCCCAGTGAAGATTGAAGAACACCCAATACATCATTATAATAATAACACTTAAAAATCTTTTTTTTTTTTTTTTTTTTTTTTTGCAAATATAGCTATCTTGACTCATCTAATGCATGAAATATACACAAATAAATCAAAATGAAGAAACCCAATCAAGAACACCCAAAAAATTTCCAATTGTAAGTGAAAAAAATAATCTAAAATAAAACTAAAAATTCTTGAAGAATCATCAAGTCACCACATTTATATCTAGTTAAGAATTCATAACCTTAAACACCCCGATATTTCCACGTATTACCGGTGGGCCCGTTGGGAAGTATCGTGACGTAGTTGATATCATTATAGTCAAATAATCACAGTTTAATGCACAGCGGAAGTCTTGGTAGAAAATAATATTACAAACCGAAATTCAAAGTATAAATAAATATTATACAAACAGTTGTAAGTGGATCCACAGGCGGATCTAAAACAGAAAACAAATTATTGTTCGACAGACTTTAAGCATCAAGAACTTGCAAGATTCTTTATCTAATGCCCAGGAGCTTCCAGCCAATTTCGTTTAGTACCTGCCACTTAGTCTTTTTGAAAAATACGTCAGTTTACACAGGTAAATACTTTTAACTTATTTTCCCTTATACGGGCTTGGGATACGGTAAATTATTACCGCTTGGTCGGGTATTGAATAATCGATTAGTGGTTAAATTATTGAGATAACCCGTTTTAATCTGTTTTGTTTGATTTAAGCATTTGGGGGTTAATGACCGTGTCCTGGATATCCTCAGCTCATTCATTTGAAATGGCCACGACTTAAGCACGGGGTAACGCTCCTACTGGCTTTACTTGGCATCCTGACACTGGATGTAATGGCCATGCGACTCAGGATTATGCTGCCATTGACAACCCTGAAGCCTATTATGGTAATGACTCTTTACTTATTGGTAACGGTAAATCACTACCTATTTTCCATATTGGTTCTTCCAAAATTTACTCTCCACATAAAACCTTTAATCTTAACAACGTACTTCATGTTCCAGAACTTAAAAAGAACCTTTTGTCTATCCAACAATTTTGTCATGATAATGATGTCTTTTTTGAATTCCACTCGTCTTATTTTGCTGTGAAAGACGAGTCTACACACACCACCCTCCTAACGGGTCCAAGTGAACAGGGTCTTTACTCCATCCGGTTGCCTCGCCTTCAATCTCTTCCTAAAGTTGCATTTACTGCCGTTAAAGCATCTACCACTATCTGGCATCAACGTTTAGGACATCCTCATGATCGTGTTTTTCGTTCTATTTTGTCGCATTGTTCTTTACCTGTTTCAAATAAATTGTCTTCTGCATTATGTAATTCTTGTCAAATGGGCAAGTCTTCCAAATTATCTTTACCTAATTCCAGTTTCCATAGTACAAATGTTTTGGATTTAGTGTATTGTGATGTTTGGGGTCCTGCTCCTCGTTTATCAGTTGATGGTTATCGGTTCTTTTTGTTGTGTGTTGATCACCACTCTAAATATACGTGGATTTACCCCTTAGTGCACAAATCTGATGTTCGTTCCACATTAATCAACTTTATAAACATGGCCGAACGACAATTTAAAACTAAATTAAAAAGTCTTCAAACTGATTGGGGAGGGGAATTCCGGAGTCTCACCCAGTTTCTTACTAGTATTGGTATTATTCACCGACGCTCCTGTCCTCATACTAGTGAACAAAATGGCCCTATGGAGCGTCGCCATCGTCATGTTGTGGAAACTGGACTCACCCTTTTAGCTCAGTCCCATCTTCCTCAACGCTTCTGGCACTTTGCCTTTGAAACTGCTGTATATCTCATCAATCGGCTTCCCTCTTATGTATCTTCAAATAAATCTCCATTTGAACAACTTTACAAACGAAAGCCTGATTACCTCAACGCTTCTGGCACTTTGCCTTTGAAACTGTTGTATATCTCATCAATCGGCTTCCCTCTTATGTATCTTCAAATAAATCTCCATTTGAACAACTTTACAAACGAAAGCCTGACTATTCATTTCTTCGTGTATTTGGGTGTCAATGCTTTCCATATCTTCGTCCCTACAATCACCATAAAATTGATTTTCAGTCCACCCCATGTGTCTTTCTTGGATACAGCCCTGTTCACCATGAATATCGTTGTTTTGATCTAACTACCGAACGTGTGTACATTGCCCGACATGTTCGCTTCAATGAACATGTTTTCCCTTACCACAAACCACCTATCCACCCGAATCCCTCCCCACCCGAACCGTCCTACGTGTCCATCTTTCCTGACCCACCACCTTTTATACCCAATGACCCAGTCGATCCACCCAGCCAACCTGTCACCGATCCACTCAGCCAACCCGTCACTGACCATTCTGCATCTTCAGAACCTGGTCCCTCTTCTCCAACCATCACATCCGAATCATCCTCACCTTCTTCAACCTCAGCCGCACAATCCACTCAAGCTAACCCCATCCATACAACCCATGCCTCTACAAATCCCGACCCACCACCCAGAACCCGCCCACCTAACCTTAGGCCACACCCTAAACAACCCACATGATACAACCCTGCTGCATACAACACTACCACCTCCTCACCTATACCTACCGAACCTACCTCATTTACCGTTGCCAATAAGTCTTCTAAGTGGCGTCATGCCATGGCTGAAGAGTTGGCGGCTTTGCATAAGAATGGTACTTGGTCATTAGTTCCACCTGTCAAAAATGCTAATGTGGTTGATTGTAAGTGGGTTTACAGGTTGAAAACAGATCCTACTGGGAAGATAAGTCGTTACAAGGCTCGTCTAGTGGCTAAGGGTTTTCATCAACAACCGGGAGTTGACTATCATGAAACATTTAGTCTGGTTGTTAAACTGGCCACTATACGTACTGTTCTTTCACTGGCTGTGACAAACAAATGGGCTACTCGTCAACTAGATGTTCAGAATGCCTTCCTGCATGGTGATCTTAAAGAAACAGTTTATATGAAGCAACCTCCTGGTTTTATTGACTCTACGAGACCTGATCATGTATGCCTCTTGCACAAATCACTATATGGCCTTAAACAAGCTCCTCGGGCTTGGTTTACTAGGTTGTCTCAAGCACTTCAGCAGCTTGGTTTTTATGGATCCAAAACTGATCCATCCCTATTTATCTTGAATTCCCGAGGCACTATTGTGTATGTTCTTGTTTATGTCGATGACATCATTGTTACGGGTAATAATGATACTGCTATCCGTGACATCATTGGTCGTTTTAGCTCTCAGTTTGCTGTTAAGGATCTTGGTCCATTACATTACTTCTTGGGTATTGAAGTTCTTCCTCATGGTTCCAATTTGCTTCTATCTCAACGTAAGTATGTTTTGGATATTATTTACAGGGCTGGCATGGTGGATTGTAAACCTGTGTCTTCTCCTATGAGTACCTCTCATGAGTTGATACCTGATGACAGTCCTCCTCTTGAGGACCCTTCCAAATATCGTCAAATTGTTGGTGCTCTTCAGTATGCTACCTGATCTAGACCTGACATTGCCTTTGCTGTCAACAAAGTTTGTCAGTTTATGCATTCTCCGACTGAAAATCATTGGGCTGCTGTGAAACGTATCTTGCGGTATCTTCAGGGCACAGTTCAGCTTGGATTATACTTTCGTCATGACACAGGTTCCAGGTTACAGGCCTTCTCTGACTCTCATTGGACTCAAGATATTCACGCATACTCGGATTCTGACTGGGCAGGCTGCCCCATCGATCGTCGTTCCACGGGGGGATTTGCTATCTATTTAGGCTCTAATTTGATTTCTTGGGCTGCTCGAAAACAAAGAACTGTCTCTCAATCGTCTACAGAATCCGAATATAAGGCCATTGCTGACACTGTTGCTGAGCTGATCTGGTTAAAGTCGCTTCTTCAGGAACTTGGAATAGTTCATCAATCTCCGACTCTTTGGTGTGATAATCTTGGTGCAACCTATCTCTCTGCGAATCCCGTTTTTCATGCTCGTACTAAGCATGTAGAGGTTGATTACCATTTTGTCCGTGAACAAGTTGCTCAGGGCAATCTTATTGTCAAGTTCATATCTACAAATGATCAAATTGCTGATGTGTTTACCAAACCGTTACCCTCTCAACGATTTCTGCTTTTAAGATCCAAGTTGCCGGTCGTTCCCCGTCCTCAACTTGCGGGGGAATATTAGACTTAATAGTTAAGATAGAATTAGTTTAATAATAGAGGGTTTAGAATGTAATTTATTTATCTATATAATCTATTGTAATCTCCTATTATCATCAATAATACAATTCATGATTTGATTCTTATGATAATCATAAACATAATTATCCCAAAACAAAGGCACAAGTCAGACATAAACATAGTTATCCCACAATAATGCTATAAAGATCTAAGTTTTTAATCACTGAACATAAACTAAACAATATAAATGACCATGAACGGACGTAAACGAACATATTAACCAACGTACAATTGAATAAGCACGACCGCTTGTCTGTTGAACGTTCGGTTCGTTTACACCCCTAAATTTTAACCTCAAAAGTAAGAAAGAAATCTTTAGTGATAGAGATAGTAGGTTCGCTAAACGTTCGGTTCGGTTCACTTACTAACTAAATCCCCCAATATTCAATTTGTCTATTCTGGTTGTTGTGGCTGTGGGTGTATGAACGTGTGAGCATTGATCTTATGAACAGAATGTGTGCTGGTCCCACAAGGATAGCTCCATAGGACCATTGACTGAGTCAACGGTGTAAGATTGATGTCCAAAATCAGCACATACATAGTAATAAATGGAGACATTGACTTGTAGGTTCAATGGCATAGGTGTCTGCATCTGTGAGTTTTATGAAACAGATGCCAATTAATGGGAGTTGTGTATAACTTTGCTTTGACATTTTCAACCTTGTCATATACTCATATGTTCTGTTTCAATGTACTTGGTTCTTACTTAAGAAAAGACGTATAGACACCTTAGACAAAAGAACATACTGTATTTTTTTATAACTCCAAGAAGCATGTATCTTTCCACTGCTCTTATATTACTCTTTACTATATTGGATGTTCTTATATATTATCTGCAGAAGCAACATGAAGAAAACAATTATGAGCAAAATAATTTGTCCCTGTCATCATCGTCGGATCAACAATCTCGACAAGTTGATAACCATGGTGACAAGAAGGGTCCATCCACATCCACATCATCATCACCAGATAAACAGTGTCGACAGTTTACGCTTGCTGAGATCAAAGCAGCCACCAATGATTTTGATGACGCTTTCGTCATTGGAAAAGGCGGGTTTGGTAAGGTATACAAGGGTAAAATCGACTTTGTGGAAACTACAGATGTTGCCATCAAGAGGTTAAATCTTGATTCCAATCAAGGTGCGGCCGAGTTTTGGGCAGAAATCGAGATGCTTTCCAAGTTTCGCCATAGTCATATTGTATCTTTACTAGGATATTGTGAAAAAGAAATGATCATTGTTTATGAATACATGCCCAACGGAAGTCTCGAGGATCATTTAAATAAAAAAAGAGCTTACGGAAGTAATTCTTCACCGCTGACGTGGATTCAAAGGCTCAATATCTGCATAGGTGCTGCACGTGGTTTAGACTACCTCCATACGGGTACAGGTGTGCAACACCGAGTCATACACCGTGACGTCAAGAGTTCAAACGTCTTGCTGGACAATAATTTAACAGCTAAGATTTCGGATTTCGGGTTATCCAGAACCGGTCCCACATATCAGCCAGGTTCTAGTTCTACTACCAATGTTTATACAGATCAGATCAAAGGGACGTTCGGATACATGGATGCTGAGTATTTCTCAACTCGCAGACTGACTAGAAAATCTGACGTGTATGCATTTGGTGTGGTTTTATTAGAAGTGTTGTGTGGTAGGCCCGCTTTGGATTTTACATTGGATGAACAGCAACATAGTTTATCAGTATGGGCCAGACAATGCATCCAAGAAGGTAAGATTGATCAAATTATCGATCCAAGTGTGAGAGGGGAAGCCGAAAGTAACTGTCTAAAAGAATTTGGGCAAATTGCGTATGAATGTATTCTTAATTCTTCAAGGGATCGACCCACAATGACTAAAGTGCTGGCACGGCTCGAGTTTGTGTTAAGTTGGACGTTGCAGAGTGTGCAAAGCACTACTAATCGGAAATATGCTGGAAAGTCAATGTTTATTGGGAAAGCATGGTCAATGTTTTTGACCAAAGGTGCAAGTAAGTTCTGTTACTTTCAGTTCTTATGTTATGAATCTTTCTTTGTAACTTGTTTTTTTAAGCGTTAGTTATTGATTAAGCAGGGCGTATGAGTCCGAATATAAAGAAACTTGGGCAAAACATTAGCAACAAAAAGAAAAGCTTCATGACGGCGAAAGGTGGTGGCGCGAAACAGGTAGTGCCGCCTAGGGGACGACAGATAATGATACCGAAGTTGAAGATGTTCACGTTTTCTGAGCTGAAGACCACCACAAAGAATTTCGGTCAGGAATCGTTTCTTGGAGAGGGTGGTTACGGGAAGGTTTTCAAAGGGTGGTTGGATAGCGTAACACTTGCCCCGCAGAAGACCGGTGATGGGATTGCAGTGGCCATCAAGAAATCAAGTCCCAACAGGTGCCAAGGTCTCAACGAGTGGCAGGTCCATATTTTTAAATTGTTTTAAAGTATTTATCTTTAGTATATTATGATAATGTTTGTTTTAGAAAAGTGTTTAAAATGGCAAAATCAGATTGTGAATTTTGTGTGTTTTGGTGACAGGCAGAAGTGAAGTTATTGGGAACATTTAGCCACCCGAATGTTATTAAGCTCTTTGGATATTGCTGGGAAGATAAGAATTTTCTTCTCGTTTATGAATATATGCAGGGAGACTTGGATACGCATCTCTTCAGGGGTACGTATTCAAATCTACGCCAACGAATACAGAAAATAGATTTATAAACACTTTATTTAAAATTGGATTTTGCAGACGGCACAGAACCACTTTCTTGGGACACAAGGGTTAAGATTGCAATGGGAGCAGCTCAAGGCCTTGCTTTCTTGCACACTACAGAAAATAATGTCATTTGCAGGGATGTGAAATCCTCAAATATTTTGTTAGACAAGGCAAGTGTAAGCAAATCAAATTTGCTTCAAATATACGTATACGCTTATGGTTGCACACCTTAAAAATGTTGATGATTTGGGTTTGATACTTTAGTTTAGTTACTTGTCAAGTTAACTTTTATATTATGGTAATATTTCAGGATTTTAATGCAAAGCTTGCGGATTTTGGGCTGGCAAAGTTAGGCCCGCTTAATGGAGAGTCTCATGTCTCAACAGGCATAGCAGGCACCTATGGCTATATGGCTCCTGAATATGTGGCCACTGGTTAGTTCTATTAATATCATAATCACTTTAAAATGTGCATTCAAAGTTTCAAACACCCCTCTTAGCTTTGTTTTAAAAGCATGTCTTATTAGAATGTAATATAGACTTGGATTAGTTTAATTATGTATTATGTATTTAAATTAGATATAGGTCACATGGTAGAAAGCAAAAGTCAAAGGCCATTATTTTGTGGTTAGTAACAGTTTTCTGGCCCCATATGAAGGGGTATAACCTTGTTAGTACCGTTTCATAGGTTATATATATGCACAAAAGTGTAAAGAATCGTGGGTCAATTTCATAATACAAAATCGTCTGCTTTGACTTTTCGCTGCAGACCAGCATCTGTGTAATTGATCCCTTGTTCTTATTATGATTCATTTGATTTTGCATATATTGTTTCATAATAAAGTGTACTTGGTATCCAACATGTCTGAGGCGCGAAGAGCACGAGAGGATCGGGAAAACGTCTCAGGGTCGTGAGGCGGTGCCTCATGCACATCTGGGTCAAAATTGGGGTTGTTAGGAGGGTGAGGTGTACGTGAAGCTCTCGCCCCACACCTCAACTTTTGGCACTTAAATGCCTCACGCTTTTTAAATCAATCTCCTTAGACTAGTTACTTTGCCTTTCTTCACATGTTGATCATTCTTTTTTACTATGTAGTTGCTCTATCATTGTTGCATAATCTACGAAAAAGTTAACAATGGTGTTAACCTGTGATTATAGGTCGGTTATATGTCAAGAGTGACGTTTATGCTTTTGGAGTGGTGATGCTCGAGATAATAACAGGGTTAAGAGCATACGAGTATACTTATAACAGCATGAAGCAAAACTTAGTGGAGTGGGCTAAACCTTTCTTAACCAACATAAAAAAATTACAAAACGTCATTGACCCGCGGTTGGACCAAGATTACCCTACAAAAGGCGTTATGAAAGCTGCCGAGCTCATCCTAAGCTGTCTTGAATCAAAACCCAAGAACCGGCCTTCTATGAAGGAAGTTGTCTCAAGTCTGCAAGGTATCAGTGAAATTAATACGAAGCCGAGCCAGTCAAAGTCAAAGGAGAATTCGACAAGTGTAATTAATGAACAAAGGTCTAATGATTGTAACCATCGAAGCCACCATTGGTCTCCCCTTCGGTCAAAGCAAAGCAGAGGAGCTTGGTCAACAAGCAGTCAGTTATTTGGTTTTGAAATGTGCATCGGTTTAAAGCGTGGAGATGACTCGTCGACCGAAACAAAATCGAAAAGAGGGGAAATTAAAGTGAGAAATAGAGAGAAGGGTGGTGGTTCTGGTTGGTCTATGTATGCTTACATGGACTAGATGCAATAGCATAAATACATTACTGGTGTTAGTATCACGTATAATACTCGTCTAAAAACAAAAGTCGAATAGCGTATGTGTTGTAATAATCAAGTATAATACTCCATGGCTGTAAACAAAAATAAACAATGGGAGAGGATTAGTATAACACACAATAGTAGCTTACACCACACGCGATAATAACTTATACGCTATGCATTGCGAGTTGTACTGTCACACCCCAACCGATGGCGGAAACATCGGGATGAGACGAAGTGTGTATAGATTGCTAGAGACTTCATAACACTATGTGACAATATTTAATTAAATTCAAATTTCATTGCAAATGCTAAATTGTCATACAATATTCAAAACAAAATACAACATTGTTTCAACAAATAACATAACATAAAAAGATAAATAGATTAAAGGTGTGTATCTAGTCCACCCTAAACTTGTTTCATCATTCATCCATACTTCAATAATCAACCTGCAACATGTATTAAAATAGAGTTTCAATGCAAAGGCAATGAGCGAGTATACAAGTTTGTTTACATAGCATAATAGAATAAAAGCTCAAATCCAACATGATTCATAATATGTGAATTACTAGTATGCAATTTTGGCGTACACTATGATCAAACCCAAGAATCCAACGCATAAAATAGTCTAATCCCAATTGATAGCGGGATAGTAAATGTTTAACTTAACAATACCCCCAAGTCTCAAGGGCGGTGCGTAAATCCTATAGCGCTATAATTGTTAAGGTGGGCTAGCAAAGTTAATGAGCATATACGTTCCAAATCGTTCAAATAGAGCATACAAGAATCATAAGTAAAGCACAATAGTTTCATGTTTGTACAAGGATTGAGTATGTTTAGTTTAGTTTAAAGATGTTTGCATAATTATACATGTTGCATCCCAAAGTGTAAAGGGGAAAAAGGGATCGAGTATACTCACGGTGGTTGCAAGCTTTCCTACTTGAAATCCCACGAGTGAGTTGGTGGATGGATTAGTTTGGAGCACCTAGTCCTTCTACACGAGGAAACGTAGGTGTGTGAGTTTGGCGTTCAACGGAAGATTATAATTTTGGAGTTTAACATAACATAAAGTACGATATCAAAATAATCATCTTTAACTTATACTCTTGTATGACACTACGTAACCACTAGGGTTATATTGTATTTCATGGGTAGTATGCCCATTAGAATCATACTTGGAGTGTTAAGTCTTAGATGGTATTCTACTACTTTAACATATAAACACAAGTTTAATATTAAAGGTTCGAATGAGTGTATATATACTTAAGTATTATATATTATTAAGTCCAATAATTCAAGTAGGAGCTAGAAGAATAAGATCTTCATTTAGGCACCTCAAGTTGTTCATAGATGTCATGTATGGGGTAGGAAGACAAGCTTCCATTTAGGAACCCCTTGTATGTTCACCACTACACTTGATGTAAAAACAACCAAGGAGGGTCAAGAACTAAGGTAGGTACAATAATATAACAAACTATACTAAGAGGAAATCATCAAATCATGTGAGGATTCTATGTTGGAACAACCCAAGTTGTTCCATAATCACTTCTTTATCAAAACATAATTTTGAACATGATTTGTGGGTTAAACACCCTAAACAAAACAGAATTATTTGAGGTTTTAACCTCTGATTTATAGTTTCTCAACCTTGTTTTTAAGCCTAACCAACCATGGAAGAGGTTGTAAGCATTGGGACATAGGTATGAGATGTGTTTAACACAAGTTGGATGAGTTTAACATACTTTTGAAGAACATAAAGTAAAACAGAAAGTTTGTGGTCGATTTTGGAGCAATTCCAGGTCTGATTTCTCCAAGGAGAAGTCAAGGAATCGAACCCCATGATAAACCAAGCATGTAGGAAGAAGAATCGAGTGATTTGGTTAAGAAATGAGTGAGATATGCTCATTTTAGTGCAAGGGTATGTGTTTACCCGAATTTCAGCTTCTTGCAAGAACTAGAGAGTATTTTGGAGAGTTTTGAGTGTTGTGAAAGTGTCAAATGGTGTGGAGAGGTGTTATATTTATAATGGTAGAGGTTGGTAGTGATTGGAGGAGTTTAGAGGTGGAATTAAGGTGATTGGGGAGTGTTTAGAAGTTGGATTTCGTGCAAAAATCGCGTCTGATTGAAGCTGGTTGAGTTTTCTACGAATACAAGGCTAATGCGGCCCGCATTAGGTTTCTGATAAGTTAAAGCGGGCCGCCCGCCACTTCTGATTTCCTTATAAGTTTCAAAAATTGCACTTTAGCCCCCAGACTTGTTAAATTTGGTGTTTTTAGGACTTTTAAGGGCCATTCTTGCCATATAAGTATATTTTAAGATAAGTTCAAGTACGAGAAGTATAAACCAAGTATAATTAAGCGTATAAGTATCATAATCAAGTTTCATTTACGTTCGATACACGTTTTAGGCATAAGTTTAGATTAATTACAAGTTTAGCACATAGTTTCCAAGAATGACGATTAAACATCAATTGATTCACCAATTCGAACATACGAGCATATATAAAGTGTGTATAACATATTTGTAACAAAATACGATTTTCATTAATGATTCAAGTCTCGGTTTTACAACGATTACAAGGAAGGAACGATTACAAGAATACAACGTTTCCAAAAATAGAAATACGAACAAAACTTTCTATAAATGGAAAGTACAAAAAAGCCGGGCGTTACATGTACCTTTATTATCTACAATCTACTAAACATTTCAATGTTTAATACATCATACAAACCTTCTACTTATTGACTTGCTGTAACTAAAAATAACAGCATCAGTTCCAGCAAAACCCTGCATTCCTCAAATTCATAACTGTTCAACTGTTTTCGACTCGTCATACAGTACAACCCAACAATGCATACAATACAACCTTAAAATACATACACTACAACAACACAATGCATCAGCCAGAAAATACTACAAGCATATCACAGGGGCACAATCTTCACATATGCAAAGTAAAAGCCGCATACCGAAACTTTGTGCACCAACTTCCTAAAACCTGAAACCGTGGGTGCACCAGATGTCACGACCATCGACCAAACTGCTTGAAAAGTCGAGAACCGTGGTGAATGATGGCGCACCAGGGTCACCCTTTTACAAGGGCGCGTTACTACCTAAACTACTACCAACGCGAATTGGTGGCTCACGAAGAGCTAGCCGAATGGTCCCAGTTTTATACGATTGGTACACATCGAGACACTCTTCTACATCGGCATCACAAGTTAGTAAGACCCATTCGGAATCATCATCGAGGTACCTTAGGTGATACCCACTGGTATCATTCAAGCTAAACCTTTTCGCGGTTTCTTGCATCAGTTCTTTGTAACCCCAATCTTTTTGCATCCGAAAACGAATCTTTTCTTCGCCAAAAGTTACCTTGACCCTCCAAGGATGGCTTTCTGGTTTAACACGCGGTTTAGGGAGACGGTCTTGACTCTCTTCAAGTAGTTTATGACTATGGGATCGTTTAAAGATCTTTGGTTCCTGATCTTGGTCTTGATCTTGATTTTGATCGCTTGATGCATGAGATGTGTGAATCGCTGCAGCGCTTTTGGCTCTTTTTAGCGCACCGCCACTTGTATCTTGATCAACGGTTGGAACACTGTGAGTCCCACCGGAGAAAGAATGACTGGAACTCGAACTCTGACTGCATGAATTGGCCTTATCGTCGATAGTTTTGTTCTTTGTAGCCGGGAACGAGAGACGAGTCTTTTTTGACGTGCCCGGAGATGCGAGCTTTGGAAAGTTTGAATAGAAAGACTCGATCTGAAACGAGCCTGACCCACCATGCACCGAGTCCATTACAAGTTGAATCTTTCTTAACGAATGACCGACTTTCTTGATCTTCCGAGATGGCCACCGTTGAATCCCGTGTTGCCTGCATATCCGTTTCAGAGTCGTTGGACAAACTGCATTTACAATAACACGAGTTCAAGATTTGAATACGTGAATTATTAGAATATATTATTATTAGAGTTTATTAGTTTAGTTGAGCCCACGGGTCTGGTAGGTTGTTAGGGTTTTGTTATGATGTCTATATATTGTAACGGAATCCTTCAATAAAAGTTCAGTCAGTTATACCATCTTACACGAACTAATCAATTGCCACCGCTAAAAAGAAGTTTGTTGTAATTAAAAAAATAACAAAAACAAAAACCTACCACCCATATTCTTGGCAGCATCTTTCAGGCTGCCAGCAAAATGCTGCCTTAGCATTTCTAAAGTAATTGTTTTCTCCAGTTTGGCACCAGCACGGCGTTTCTCAATGCCTGAACCCGAATTTGAGCCCGAGCCCGACCCAGTGCCTGGACCATGACCATAACCATCTATTTCTCGAACTTTTGCAACTGATCCTGTATCAGAAACAGCAAGTAACCCATCATTAACGCCATTTTCTGGCAACTCCATCTCTGCAACGATCCTCAAGCTTTTGCAAACCTTTTGTATATTATCCAACAGCGAATTAATCACCCTTTGTTGTTCTTCGCGATCCTTGCAGTCAACAGGCAAGAAAAACTCCAACACAAAGTCAACCATGGCAGCATATGTTGTTCTGACCCGTACAGCCACAGCAGCATGCAGGTCAAAGATTCTAGCATGATGAGCAAGCGGATATTCGGTTTTCATGTATGATGTCACATCAGGCGAGTAACAGAACAGCTCATTAGATTTGAAAGCTTTGCCTACAACACCTTGACCGATAAACAAGTGATGCTCAGAACAAGCTTCTTGGAAATCTTTAAACCGAGGGTAAGATACGTAGGAAGCGGAATCAACGGTGGAGATACAGTGGATCAAGTTTTCGTTTGAGTGGCGGCAGCCTGCTTTGCCACCTTGTTGGATGCATGGGATCCATGTCTGAGCTAATGGTAGCTTATGCATTATGCATGCAGATTTCAGTGTTTCATGAATCTCCGGCAATGCAGGATGATAGAAGCCGTTGCTTACCTAATCATTATAAAGAACATTAGTACTAATTTGTTGAAATATTGTTACATTTTCTTTAGAGTAAAATGCCATTTTTGTCCCTGAGGTTTGGCTTTGCGACTTTCGTCCAAAGGTTTGTTTTTTCGCATATGGATCCAAAAGGGTTGAAATATTGCCATTTCATCCAGCCCGTAAACTCCATCCATTTTTCTCCATTAAGTCGGGGGTATTTCTGTGTTTTTTGCTAACTTAAAGGGCAATTCGGTCTTTTTACATAAAGTGAAAGACCAAATTGCCCTTTAAGTTAACAAAAAAGACAAAAATACACCTAACTTAACGGAGAAAAATGGATGAAGTTAACGAGCCGGAGCCAGATGAAAATGGCAAGATTTAAATCCTTTTGGATCCAGATGAGGAAAAACAAACCTTTGGACAAAAGTCGCAAAACTGACCAAACCTCATAGACGAAAATGGAATTTTACTCTTTTCTTTATTGAATTTGGATTCCAATTACCATGATTTTCTGTGTGTTTGAATCGTCAGAACTCTTGAGATCAACTGCCTATCAAAATCATAAAACTTCTTTTAGATTATTAAAGGTGTAAACTATATAATCTTGAGAAATTAGATAAAAAAACACACCTCAAGAGCCTTACAAACACTTTGAATCTCTAAAGTGTAATTACTCTTCTGAGTAGTCATGATAACTTCAACAACACCAATGCAATCCTTAACATCTTGACCGAAAACCGGGACCGCGACACTCCCACGAACATCATGTATTTTAGCATGAGACACTCTTGGATACTCTTCAACCTTAAAAAGCCGAACATCAGGAGTCCACTCGGGGACTTTTTCCTTAAATACCCTTCCGGGCAACCCAACACTATCTTTAGGATCCCCTTCGGCCGGAAAATGAAAACCTTCCGATATGTTTCTATACTTAGAAAGCCGCGAGCAGTTGAACTCAAGCGAGAAAAGCCGTTGACTCGTACTTAAAACTTTCTTTCCGTCTCTGATTTCGGGCAGCCATACTTGAACAAGTACGTTCTTGTCAACCGTGTAATGTCTTATGTTATCGATTGCATAAACCAATCGTTCCATTACAGATAACGAAGGGCCAGAGCTTGCCACCGGTGCAATCCACCATTGGTTGCTTAATTCAGAAAGATTTTCAGACGGATTCGGTAAGTTAACAAGAGTTCTGACTCGGGATTTCGGCGAATTGTGTTCGGGGTCATTTGACTCCGGTTTTTCGGTATTGGATTCAAATTTGGGCCATTGAAACGAAGGGTCGAACAACGGGTTGGAAGCAGAAGGATTATCATTCAACATTTCGGATCCATCGGTTGCTTGTAACCAACATCCATCTAACAAGAGTTCATCCACGTAATCGAAATCCATGAGTGCATCGGGTGAATTTTCGAGCGTGAAATCGTTTTCATCCATCGCTAATCTTTAATCTAACTACCACAACTTCTGTTCTAAAAGGCGAAAGATTTGTTGTTTATACTCTGCGGTGTATATCTGTCAAAATGGGGAGAAACATTATTCAGATGCAGAACCAAACACCAAGATATTGTACAGAAATTGCTATTTTGACTAGTGTAATTGGTCAAACATCAAGATTTTTTGTTTTGAGTTGTCTGAAGGTCAAACATGTCCACATAATCATCAATAGATGCAATAAATACATGATAAAAAAACCCTTAATAAATCAAAAGGGTTCTATAAAAAAGTTGCTATCTTGACTCTGTAATTAGTCAAACATGTAAAATATATATCAACAGATGTAAAAAGATCAATAAGTGGAGAAATCCCAGTTGATGACTTAAAGAGCACCCTATCTAATTCCTACAACAAATCAAAATAACATGCTAAAAACAGCAGAAAATCAGAGTATTCTGCAAAGATTTGCTATTTTGACTTATGTAACTGGTCAAAGATGTAAGCATAATCATCAAAAGATGCAAAAAGATGAATCAATATTGACATCCCAGTGAAGATTGAATAACACCCAATACATCATTATAATAATAACACTTAAAAATCATTTTTTTTGCAAATATAGCTATCTTGACTCATCTAATGCATGAAATATACACAAATAAATCAAAATGAAGAAACCCAATCAAGAACACCCAAAAATTTTCCAATTTTAAGTGAAAGAAATAATCTAAAATAAAACTAAAAATTCTTGAAGAATCATCAAGTCACCACATTTAATTTATATCTAGTCAAGAATTCATAACCTTAAATACCCAAAAGCAAGCAAGCAAGTGAAAGAAATAATTTAAAATAAATCTAAAAAAAAATCTTGAAAACATATAACAAAAGACCAAAACACTGAAACACATGGATCTAGTCAGAAAACAAAAAAAAAAGTTTTTTTAGTTATGAAATTAACAGACAACGGTTAGAAATCATCTTAAAATTCTACCTTGTAATCATCCCTGAGTTTCTTTTGTCTCCAATGTTGTAGAAACCTTTTTATACAAGACTGCTGCTTTGTTATTTGTTCAAGATATTCCTTACAATCTAAGAAGCCCCACCATAAACCCCCAAGGGAATCCCACAGCTGATCAAGATCCTTGGTAAAGAAGGAAAGATTCAATTTTTAAGATTGAAGTTTGATGAGAATACAAGTACAGAAAGTAAAGATGGCTGATGTAAGACAATAAATAATTGATTTTTTGTTGATTTTTTTAGTGTTGGTTTGTTTCTGATGTATGCAAAATTGCAATCTACTTGAGTCAAAATTCATATTTGGCACTAAACTATCAACAAATTCATGATTTTTCCCCTAAGGTTTCATTTATCACTATTCCTGCGCTTTCAGAATTTAAGAGTTTACATCACTTGGTCCTTTACTAATTAAACTGAAAAACTTTCCTGGCGTGTTGCGGTGGGAATTTGATTGGTTCAATTCATTACAGTATTGTTACAATACTAGTACTAGGTATAGAAACTGAAAGATGAAAACTAAAAAATAAAGTCGTGATATGCCCAAAAAGATAACGATACTTGGTTTAAATCGATTGAAAACCAAAAAACAAACACTAGTAACGGTTACGATAGTACCGATACTGGCATCGATATTGTTCGGTCGAAATTAGGGGTGTTCAAAAAACTCGTGGCTCGCAGCTCGCTCGAAACTCGCTCGAAAAAAACTCGAAAAAAGCTCGGCTCGAAATTGGCCCGGTTGTAAACGAGCCAGCTCGGCTCGTGAGCTGGCTCGATAAGGTTTACATGCTTCATTTTTTTGTCCCACGTCGCTTAAAAAACAAAAACTAAGGGAGTATCTCCCTATAAAAGAATGTGAAGACAATGTACAAAGTGAATTAACTATTTATACTTGCATACTTAGCCATATGGTTAAATTAAATGACAATTATGGCCCTTAGTCTATGAAGAGATTCATTTTTAAGGGCTTTTTAAGTAGTAAATTTTGCGGTTCTTTGTTAGTTCGAGCTAGATCGAGCCGAGCCGAGCTAGCTCGAATTCTAATCGAATCGAGTTCGAGCCTCAAATCTCAGCTCGATTTGAAATTCGAGTTCGAACCGAGCTCGAGCTAGGTCTAGCTCGGCTCGGCTCATTTACAGCCCTAGTCGAAATCGCCATGGTACCAAGATTGTTGGGATGGTATTAGTTTATTTAACCATGAATCGATACCGTACCGACACTCGCTATAACTTATGATACAAACAAAAATACTCTACTATAAATAAAACTTTATTTTTAACGAAATTTAGATATGGATAAAAATATGCCCGTCACAGTGGTATATGTGTATTTACCAATATTAATGATCCCTAAATTGAAATTTCAACTTGTAAAATATTAGATCTTTTTTTTAATAAAATTTTTTTATGCGTGATGTAAAATATTCTTGAAACCTAAATTGGAAATTTTTATAATTTGTAATTTTAGAGGGGTATGTAATAAATTGTCCCAAACTTTATTCCTTGTAATATTTTGAAATTACGTGAGAATTTTGTTTGCTTTTATTGAGTTAGGCTGGACGGTCTACGCTTTTAAGTCATTTTCTTTAACTTGCATGTAATGGTTTAAAGCTCTTTATTATACAAAATAAATAAAAAAAAAACATATTTTATTGGTTAAAAAGAGGTGGGCCCACCTGCACACACCTTTAACGCTCGTTAGCACAATGCATGGCCGGCCCTAAAGGTAGGCGGGGATGACCACTGGTCAGGGCCCGATATTTCGAAGGGCACGTTACTTTTAAAAAAAATCTGATGTGAATATATAAAAATAAATAAATTAATATGGTATACTTATACAAACACCAATATAGGCTCACTTACAAAACTATTTTTATGGTTTAGATTAGTTATTAGCCCATTGGCATTTGGCTTAGACCTTTAGTGAGCCAAATACCCAATTTCGTTAAGGCCTAAGGGCACGTTTTTTCGAGCTCAAACAAGGCACATGAATTCTTAGGGCCGGCCCTGTCACAATGGCGGACACTCTATAGCGCCCCCATTTAAATTTGAGGGCGTGGTCCATAGCTCCCCGGGGTGTCAAAATTGTCTAGTGGCAGGGTGGCGTTAAGCCACACCCTTTGCCTAAGAGCAAAACCACATTCTTATTTTATTAAAACTAATTTATTTATTACTTCCTCTATTTTTAACTCATTCAATTTGTTGCTTTGATAAGGTATTAAACTTATATATGAATACGTATAGAACTAGAGCCCATCGATATATATGTAACACGTTTTGCATCTAAGGGTAATACGTATTATTTGAGATTGTTGCGTTATACAAGAGACATTGAGATTGTTGTGTTATACAAAATACATTGAGATTGTTGCGTTATACAAAATGAATCTGTCATCAATATTGTTATTGTTGCGTTAAACAAGATGGAGGCAGCATAGATGAGGATGTTGAGGTGGATGTGTGGTCACACAAGGTTAGACCGAATAAGAAATGAGGTTTTCTTGAAAAGGTTAGGGGTGTCTAGAATATCAGATAAGATTAAGGAGTGAGATTGAGATGGTTTGAGCATGTGAAGAGGAAGCAATCAACGGCGTCAATTAAAGTAGTGGAAAGCCTCTCAGTAGATGGAAGGAGGGGTAGAGGTAGAGGTGTAGAAAAAAACCGGTTATAGGACCGAAACCGGAACAAATTTTTTTTAACCGGTTTTTTAAAAACCGGTTCCAACCCAAACCGAACCGCCGGTTAGTATACCGGTTATGGATCTTGATCTTTGAAAGCGGTTTTAAAGAACCGGTTAAAAACCTGTTTTATTTGGCAATAACCAGTTATAAACCGAACTGAATCGATTATACCAGTTTGGGTTCTCGTCTTGATAAATCGGTTAAAAAACCGAACAGGTTTTTTTAAACCCGTTTTTTCTCCCACACAACAATAACCGTTTCGGTTAAAAATTGGACCGTTTTTTTAAATCGATTTGTACACCTCTAGGTAGAGGTAGACCCAAATTGACGTGGAATGAGCGGATTAGGCAGGATTTGATAGAAATGCACCTCTCTGAGGACATGGTCCAAGATAGGAGTTTGTGGAGACGTAGGATTAAAGTTAAGGAGTTTTAGGGGTTAGGTAAGATGTGATTAGGTGTTGTCATAGGGGGGTATAGATTTATTTACCTACACATTAGGTGGTCTTGGAGGATGATTGTCCTACGATATGTATATGGATATGAGTATGTTTTTCTATGATACTATATTTACCTTCGCTCTACTGTTTTTGCTTTCGCCCTTCTTTTGTCTTGGTAGTTTTCCGGAACTCTTTTAGTGCATGTTGTTTCAGAGCTAGGGATATCTTTGGAAGCAGCTTCTCTATCCTTAATGATAGGGGAAAGGTTTGCCTACATCTCATCCTCCTGAGACTCTACCGTTAGCTTTCCTATTTGTGGGATTTACTGGGTATGGTTTGTTGTTGTTGATTGGGTTTTTTATGTCTAAAATGTACCATATCTACATATATTCATTGCATCTTCATGATTTTCTAAAACTATGCAAATGACTTTTACTCATATCTGTTACCTTAAACCACCGGTTTATTCTTCTCAAATTTGAAAGCGAATCAATATGAAATACTTGAAAACCCACATAAGTTGCCTATCTTATCGAACAAAATATGTAAATATATGTACAAAACACAAGTCAATTATGTTACAGTTTAACAAGACGAGTCTTACCATTTAAATTTCTTTCGTAACCTCTTAACTTAAATACAACTTCTAACAAAACTAACTTAAAATTTACGATTTTTATCGATCTGAATCTAACGCAACATATTTTAATATTAAAAAAACTTAAACATTTGTTAACAAATATTTTTATAAGGTTTGTTTATATTGGAAAGAGTAAATTACAAAAACCGGTCATTTATGTATGTCACTTATTGCAAACTGTGTCATTTGTCTTCAATAATTACAGAAAACGTACTCGATGTTTGCAAACCCTGGCAAGTTATGTCCTTTAGCGCTAACTCAGTTAATTTTTGTGGTTAAATCTGAACAAATGGACCCTACATGAGGGTATTTTTGTGGTTAAATCTGACCAAATGGACCCCACATGAGAGTAAATGACCAAAATACCCTCATGTGGGGTCCATTTGGTCGGATTTAACCACAAAAAAATTAACTGAGTTAGAGTTAAAGGACATAACTTGCAAGGGTTTGCAAACATCGAATACGTTTTCTCTAATTATTGAAAATAAAGTACACAGTTTGCAATAAGTGACATACATAAATGACGATTTTTGTAATTTACTCTATTGGAAAAGAAAACTACACACAACACACAAGAAGGATGTATAAAGATGCTTAAACATTTCCGTACTTGTTTAATTCTATCCCAACAAAAAGAATCTAAATTTTAGTACTTTTTAACATACAAAAATCATAATCAGGATGAACAAATGTGAAAAAAGAAGAATATAATAAAAGTTTAGTGGCCAAAATGTGAAAACTAAAGATGCCAAATCGCAATCCGCCACTTTCTCTCCCTACCTGTTAAAAAGAATCTTTTAATAAATTTTCAGAATTTTAAAATAAAATAAATGCCAAAGATATAGCAAATGTCATTAAAGCGCGTGTATAACACTCTCATCAAACATCTTGTTTTCTTGGTCCGTGATGCACACGTGTTTTCATGCGAGTGGGTGTGATTTGTGGGAGAATCAATGATTTCGTCAGCACTGTTGATGGAATCCACTAGTTAATCTTTGGATTAACTTTCTAAAAATATACAGCAAAGCGTGATTAACAAAGTTACATTTAGAACCTAAACTAATGAAGACTTTCATAACTACCCCCTTTACTTTTAAGTGAATAATAAAATGTTCCTAATATTGGTATATACTAAGGGGATGTTTGTTTCAGCTCTTAATTGGCTCTTAATGGTTAGATCTCTTACTGCTTCAGCACTTAATGATTGAGATTGTTTGTTCGCGAGCAAATGTCTGAACAGTTCAAGATATTTGACTCAGAATGGTTAAACATTATACTGAGTCTGAATGGTTAAGACCTATTATCTGAATTGGTCAGACATTTGTCTCTGAATGATTAAGCATTATACTGGCTCTTAGTGGTTCAAACCTCTTACTGGTTCAATACTTAATGGTTCAGATCTCTTACTCGTCCAGCACTTACCCATTCAGAAGTTGTCAAACAGCTCTTAAGAGAAAACATTGGATTTAGGAATGACAATTACCGGGTAATGGAATTTCTTTTGGTCATTGTAGTCATATAACAGTTTAAAACTGTATTAGATACTTGCTCTCATATCAGTCGGATACATGGGTTTCTATGTAGGAATATACAGGGGCGGACCCAGATAGAGTGGTCGGGGTCCCCAGACCTCAGTGTTTTTAAAAAAAATAGTAGGTTCGGTATATTAAATTGTATAAGGACCCCATAAATATAATTAGGTGGACACCATAAAAAGAAAAGGAAATCTGGTGTAGTGGTAAATCCCTCTCCTTACCAACAAGAGGTCATGGGTTCAATCCTTGTTAGGGCTGCAAACGAACTGAACGAACACGAACAAGACCTTGTTCGTGTTCGTTTGTTAAGAAATATATGTGTTCACGAATTGTTCATGAACATTTATCGAACGAGATTTTATGTTCGTGTTCGTTTGTTAAGGAAATGAACTTGTTTGTGTTCGTTTGTGTTTGTTTGTTAATTTTAGGCAACGAACAAAAATGAACGTTAACGAACACAAATGAGCACAAATTAATGTTCATGAACACAAATGGAAACAAACGAACACAAACAATCGTTCATGAACAGAATATATAATACACTAACACTTATTTGATATTTAATTTGTTGGAATTTTGAAGTATTTAAATAAATATAAAAACAAAAAACACTAATGTACTATCGAACACAAAAGAACACGTTACCGAACGTTCACGAACATAAATGAACGAACACGACCTCTGTTCATGTTTGTTCATTTAACTAAACGAATGAAATTTCTTGTTCGTGTTCGTTTGTTAAATAAACGAACGAACACAACCGAACTTCCCGCCTAAAGAAACACTAGATAAATGACCGGAATCAAGTTATCTAGGGGTTTTGGATATGCATAAAGGGGTTGTTTCTCTCGTTTGATTCGATGTGACTGATCTCCTTCTCCGGTAAACTCTGCAAAACAAAACACTGTTAGCCTCGTCAAGGGGAGAAGGGGGTTCTCTCCTTGACCCGACTCCGGCATGAGAATAAGTATGTGTTTTGGAAGAAGAAGAAGAGTTAACGAAGTGTGTGTAACTTGAAGTTTATACCTGAATTATCCTCATATTTATAACCGAGAGTTTGGGCAGGAAAACTTGTTGATGAAATATTAACGGAAGATGCTAACCCCGTAAGCGGTTACATTTCCTTCCGTTAATCTTTTTAATCCGACGTGAATGCACACGGATTGCTGTTTAGATCTATGGCTGGGGAATTGCCACGTGGAAAGTGGGTAAGTGGAGGTTTTCCTCCAATTCCATGCTATCACCGTGATTTCAGGGAGGCCTGAGACGATGACACGTGTACCAGACGGTTATAACCGTCTGGTGATGCACGATTGAATCCTTCTAGAAGGTTTATTGCCATAATCCGGTGTGACCCTTTACTGTGGGGTATCAGTTGAGTAAATAATCCCCAAGTCTGAGTTTCATTTAAGCGGAAGTGTCTAACTTAGGATTTTCATCCTTTGTTTATGGAAAGAGGCGCAAGGATTTATGATTTCCTTTTCAGCGCGCAAGTGTTGTCTGCTATCTTCCTCTTAAGTCCTCTCTGTAGGACCAGTTGCACGGTCGCGCAAGGTCAAAAAAGGGCTAAGAGGTGAGGTCGTGGTATGGTCCCATGTACTTGGTATAAGGTTTTTGTGGCGCCCACCGTTTTCTCTGTTTTATCAGTTTTGTCTCGTTTCGATTCAGTTTCCTTCATTCTCTGTTTTCACATGGTAGAGAATTCATCATCTCACCCATCAGGTCCTCGATCTGAGTTCGAGGGTTATACAACCCAAAATACCCAAATCGACGGAATCATGGGGATCAACAAAAGTAACAATCATTCAGACGGAAAGGACTCCTCAGATCAACTCATAGAGAGAGCTCCAGAATACTGGTTTGGCATATTCCAGGTTGCTTTAAATGCAATTTTTACACAAATTAACAGATCTGAGTCCTAAACATCAGATCTGGAACTCCGAAAGAAAACAATGGTAAAATCGACACTGCAATATTGGACTCACAGACGCCTCCTCAGTGGGACATCCAATCTGACAGTTATGCTAAGATACTTCAACAATCAGGAGATATTAACTATCAGGAAGCCGAGCCAAAGCAAATAAGCATAGTGCAAGGAGTTCCTTCACGAAGGCCAAATAAACGAAACCATGATCAGCACTGGAGGGAACAGCAAGTTGTGTTTCCTGTTGTCCCTGGAGGCCCTCAGGAAGAACGACCAGTAATTATCACTGGCATCTTCGGCCATTACCGAACGGACTATATGTTTATAGATCCAGGGAGCTCGATGGATATCATATATGAGCAATGCTTCAAACAGCTCGACCTAGAAGACAAAGCACGTCTAGAGCCGGTTGATTTCCCTCTCACTGGATTTTGTAATGAAGCTGTATTCCCATTAGGGCAAATAGCATTCCCTGTGACTCTATCTGATGGCGAGCATTCGCGCACAGTCACAGTAAATTTCATGGTCATGCCGACAACATCACGTCATGATGTCTTGCTCGGAAGAAGGTCACAAAGAGAATTCAGCATGATCACTTCTATTCCACATGCTGGATGCGGGTTTCCAACAGAAACTGGAGTCACAATTCTATATTAAAGCAAGGAGGTCATGTATGTAGATGACGAGCCACCAGCGAAAGTGGCCAAACCTTCAGCATCAAATGAGCCGGAGAAATGGGTCCTAAATGACGAATATCCAGAACAGACCATCCTGTTAGGACACGCCATTTCACCAACAACACGAGTACAATTAAAAGAGTTGCTGTCCAACAATAAAGACATATTCGCTTGGTGCCCAGCAGACATGTCTGGGGTTCCGCGCGATATAGCACAACATTGTCTGAACATCCGACCCTCAGCAGAGCCCGTTGCTCAAGGGAGGCGCAGTCTCAGCGCTGAGAAAGCGGAAGCCATGAATGAGCAAGTAACAAAGCTACTTAATGCCGGAATCTTGCACGAAGTTCAATACCGTACTTGGGTCGCCAACCCAGTAATGGTTCAAAAACACAGTGGCGGATGGAGAATGTGTGTCGACTTCAAAGACTTGAATAAAGCATGCCCAAAAGATTGCTATGCGCTTCCTGAGATAGACAAAAAAAGTTGACTCTCTAGCATCATTTCGATGGAAGTGCTTTCTTGACTGTTATAAGGGTTATCATCAGGTCCAGATGAAAGAAGAAGACGAGGACAAGACTGCATTCCGCACAGACAAGGGCATCTTCTGCTATACAAAAATGCCCTTTAGCATACGCAACGCAGGCGCAACTTACCAGCGCCTAATGGATGCAGTCTTCAGAGGAGACATTGGTAAAACAAACAAGGTATACATGGATGACCTCGTCATCATGAGCCATGAGGAGGAAACGATGCTGGCAAATATTCAACGCACATTCGATTCTTTGCGCAGCGTAAACTTAAAGCTCAACCTAACAAAATGTTCCTTCGGGATGGAAGAGGGGAAATTTCTAGGTTTCATAGTAACAAGAGATGGGTTTAAAGTAAACCCAGAGAAAGTGCAGGCCATCCAACTAATGCCATCACCTGCAACAATAAAAGAAATGCAAAGACTCGCCGGACGTCTAGCAGCCTTGAACAGATTCTTGGCGAATCATGCGGCAAAGTCTTATCCATTCATTAGTACACTACGAAACTGCGCCAAGAAAACCCACTTCTAGTGGACACCCGAAGCGGAAGCAGCCTTCAAGCAAATGAAGGAATGTTTAATTCAGTTGCCAACACTAACAGCACCGCGAGAAAAAGAACCACTGGTCTTATATTTATCTGCTGCGGAAGTAGCAGTAGGCGCAATATTAATGGTGGAGCGAGAGAACATTCAGACTCTAATTTACTATATAAGCAAGATGCTCACTGGCCCAGAAACACGCTACTCAATGATAGAGAAACTGGTCTTAGCACTGGTACATGCGTCACGGCGCTTACGTCGATATTTCTCTGGTCACGTCATCACAGTTCTCACCAATTACCACTTAGGGCAAATCCTATCCAAGCCCGACGTTGCGGGAAGATTGGCTAAGTGGGCTATTGAGCTAGGAGGATACAATATCCTGTACAAACCACGACCAGCAACCAATGGGCAAGTTCTAGCAGATTTTGCCACAGAGGTTCCCATCGACAAAGTCCAAGAATGCGAGGCAATCCAGAACCCTGTTCCCGTTTTTGACGACCGAGTGTGGACTCTGCACATAGATGGAGCTTCTAATGATGATGGAGTGGGCGCGGGCCTCCGATTGGTCAGCCCTGATGATCACGAACTTACATATGCGATTCTCCTGGATTTCCGAAGCACAAACAACGAAGCAGAATATGAAGCGTTTCTAGCAGGCCTTCGTTTAGCGCTCAAGATAGGAGCACGAAACCTCGAAGCTAACGTAGATTCAAAATTAGTGGCTGAACAAGTCAATGGGCATTACGATGCAAAGGGTGAAGCTATGGCGTTATATCTAGAACAAGCGCGGATGTTAATCAGCCAATTCCAAACGTTCAAAGTCAATCACATAAACAGAAGCGAAAACAAGCACGCAGATGCGCTGAGCAAATTGGCTTCCACCAGCTTCAGACACCTGGTAAAAGAGGTACGCATCGAAATACTGTCCAACCCTTCTGTCCCTCTCAAACAAGTAAACGTCATAGAGATCGGCAATCCATCCTGGATGTCCCCGATCATCATGTATCTGCAACACGGGAAACTCCCGGAAGAAAAGGCAGGATCTCGGAAGATCCAGAACAAAGCAATTAACTATGAAATGCCGGAGAGGATTCTGTACCGGAAGTCATTCATGGGACCGTTACTGCGCTGTGTTGACAAAACAGACGCACAATATTTAGTCAGGGAAAAACATGAAGGTTTATGCGGGATACACGCTGGACCGCGCATGGTAGTGGCAAAAATAATGAATGCAGGATATTATTGGCCGGGAATGCACGTGGACGCGGTAGAATTACTACGGAAATGCTCAGCCTGTCAGCGCCATGCGCCAAAAACACTCCGACCAAAAAATCTGCTCGTACCGGCCACGTCCGCCTGGCCCTTCCAACAATGGGGCATCGATCTTGTCGGCCCATTCCCTGACGCGCCAGACGCAGTAAAATTCATTATTGTAGCAATCGACTATTTCACAAAATGGGTCGAAGCCAAGGCACTAGCCTCAACAACGGCAATGGTAATTCGCAAATTTATATGGGAATATATTATTTGCAGATTCGGGTTACCGTTGCGCATCATCTCCGATAACGGCACTAACTTTGCCTCAGAAGATCTTCAGAAATGGTTCAAAGAAATGAAGATCGAGCACACCTTTGCCTCTGTGGCACATCCACAAGCAAACGGCCAAGTCGAGAGTATCAACAAACAAATCGTCGATGGCATTAAGGCGCGACTCGGGACAGCGCGCAGAGGATGGGTTGATGAACTCCCCAGCATCTTATGGGCCCATCGTACCATGCCAAAGACCAGAACGGGAGAAACCCCATTCAGTCTTGTCTACGGATCTGAAGCGGTAATCCCAGCTGAAATTGGCCTCCTATCACCGCGCATGCTTGCCATGGAGAAGCGAAACAACGAACAAGAACGAAGGTTGGATTTAGACCTTCTCGAAGAAAGGCGCGAGAACGCCGCCATCACAGAGGCAAGGTACAAATCCAAACTTGAAAAATACTATAACGCGCGCGTACGCGTATGTACCTTCGTTCCTGGTGAGTTCGTTTTGCGCGACAATGAAGCTTCTAATGCGGAAAAACCAGGTAAATTTGCGCCAAAATGGGAAGGACCATACATCATCAATGAAGTCCTGGGTAAAGGGGCGTACACCCTGAAAAGAATTGATGGGACACTAGTTCCTCGCACCTGGAACGCGCAGCAGCTGCGTAGGTGTTACATGTAAGCCAAACTATTACACAAAGATGAAATTATACAAGCAATGTATTTTACACTTTATATTGTTAACCCTGCGCGTTATTAATGCAAAGTTATCCTTACGTATGTCATTGTTTATTACAAATTGCATATAATTCCTTTGGTTTACGTGAAAACAATATGGTGAACATTGTACGCCTCATGAACAGTCTAAAAGGGGCAAAACTCGCGCACCTTATAGACAAACGTTCACACATGAGCACAATACCATTCTTATTCGCTCAACCTACTAAAAGCAATTAAACATATGCAACATATTGTAATCCAAACACAAACCGACGAACCATAAAAAACATACATGCACGACAGTGCATCAAAAGATATCATTAAGTGTAACAACAACACTTCAGACAACTATTCACAAAGAAACACAGCAGTGTAACACAGCAGTGTTTCTTCAAAAAAAAAAAAGAGGAAGAAGAACAGTACTAGTTACAAATGAAACAAACTAAGAAAGCTGGTCCAACACCCCATATGGAGTATGAAGAACCTCACCATACTCCGACAAAGGACGGGGGTCAACAATCCAAGGATTAGCACCCTCATCCTCAACTTCAACAAAAGCAACCAGAATAGCAACCAGAACAACAGCAACCGGAATAGCAACCGGAACAACAGCAACTGGAATAGCAACCGGAGCAGCAACCGGAACAACAGTTAGAGCAGCAACACGGCGACGTCGTTGATAAGCAATCAACGAACTTCCCCTCCGGTCAACCGGAAGGGACTGAGTCACAAGATGTGCCGACAACCGGATAACTCCACCATTATTGTCATCGGCAAGACGAACATGGAAGCGGTTCTCCAAGGCTTCTCGATGATTTGCATTCTCAACACCGTCATCCCTAACAGCAACCTCAGTCACCGGATTGGAAAGCAATAACAAACCGTCAGCAGCATCGAGCACACGCAAGACGTTAGAAAGCCGCCTCCATTGAATCTGCCCCCTATTCTCCATTTTTCCCAAATCAGGAGAGAAATATCACAACTGATATGAATGAATAAACCAAAGTAGTAATATCGAGATAAGAGACGTAATGATTTAGTGTCAGATCAGGTGCCATCCCAACGGTGCTGACACTACAAGTATCACATCTCATTAAAAGCTCCTGGCAGAGTCCACACAGATTCCCAGGGACTACAGTGGAACTAGAAGGTGAAGAGTCAACACAACTTACAAAAAAAATGATGTCAGCTCATAATTATGCAAACTCTTCGCCCAAAGTCTTAACAGTTCAAGATAAACAAAGGTATAAATATCTTTTCTCAAAAACTATTCATATACCCAAAAGACAAAGATTTTCAAAATCTCCATAACAAGCAAAGTAAATCTTCTCATAGAAGATTCCCTACTTTCCCGCCAAAAAGCATTTCTCTCATGTAAGTCTAGTGCTCCACTTATTTGCATAAGAACAACACTAGACTGGGGGGACTTGAAGGGGTAAGGTCCCAAAAACCTTATCCCAAGTACATGGGACCATACCACGACCTCACCTCTTAGCCCTCTTTTGACCTTGCGCGGCCGCGCAACTGGTCCTACAGAGAGGACTCAAGAGGAAGATAGCAGACAACACTTGCGCGCTGAAAAGGAAACCATAAATCCTTGCGCCTTCCTCCATAAACAAAGGATGGAAATCCTAAGTTAGACACTTCCGCTTAAATAAAACTCAGACTTGGGGATTATTTACTCAACTGATACCCCACAGTAAAGGGTCACACCGGATTATGGCAATAAACCTTCTAGAAGGATTCAATCGTGCAACACCAAACGGTTATAACCGTCTGGTACACGTGTCATCATCTCAGGCCTCCCTGAAATCACGATGATGGCATGAAATTGAAGGAAAACCTCCACTTACCCACTTTCCACGTGGCAATTCCCCAGCCATAGATCTAAACAGCAATTCGTGTGCACTCACGTCGGATTAAAAAAATTAACGGAAGGAAATGTAACCGCTTACGGGGTTAGCATCTTCCGTTAATATTTCATCAACAAGTTTTCCCGCCCAAACTCTCGGTTATAAATATGAGGATAATTCAGGTATAAACTTCAAGTTACACACACTTCGTTAACTCTTCTTCTTCTTCTTCCAAAACACATACTTATTCTCACGCCGGAGTCGGGTCAAGGAGAGAACCCCCTTCTCCCCTTGACGAGGCTAACGGTGTTTTGTTTTGCAGAGTTTACCGGAGAAGGAGATCAGTCACATCGAATCAAACGAGAGAAACAATCCCTTTATGCAGATCCAAACCCCCTAGATAACTTGATTCCGGTCATTTATCTAGTGTTTCTTCACGATGCAAAGGGTGAAGCTATGGCGTTATATCTAGAACAAGCGCGGATGTTAATCAGCCAATTCCAAACGTTCAAAGTCAATCACATAAACAGAAGCGAAAACAAGCACGCAGATGCGCTGAGCAAATTGGCTGCCACCAGCTTCAGACACCTGGCAAAAGAGGTACGCATCGAAATACTGTCCAACCCTTTTGTCCCTCTCAAACAAGTAAACGTCATAGAGATCGGCAATCTATCCTGGATGTCCCCGATCATTATGTATCCGCAACACGGGAAACTCCCGGAAGAAAAGGCAGAAGCTCGGAAGATCCAGAACAAAGCAATTAACTATGAAATGGCGGAGGGGATTCTGTACCGGAAGTCATTCATGGGACCGTTACTGCGCTGTGTTGACAAAACAGACGCACAATATTTAGTCAGGGAAATCCATGAAGGTTTATGCAGGATACACGCTGGACCGCGCATGGTAGTGGCAAAAATAATGAATGCAGGCTATTATTGGCCGGGAATGCACGTGGACGCGGCAGAATTACTATGGAAATGCTCAGCCTGTCAGCGTCATGCGCCAAAAACACTCCAACCAAAAAATCCGCTCGTACCGGTAACGTCCGCCTGGCCCTTCCAACAATGGGTCATCGATCTTGTCGGCCCATTCCCTGACGCCCCAGGCGCAGTAAAATTCATTATTGTAGCAATCGACTATTTCACAAAATGGGTCGAAGCCAAGGCACTAGGCTCAACAACGGCAATGGTAATTCGCAAATTTATATGGGAACATATTATTTGCAGATTCGGGTTACCAATGCGCATCATCTCCGATAACGGCACTAACTTTGCCTCAGAAGATCTTCAGAAATGGTTCAAAGAAATGAAGATCGAGCACAACTTTGCCTCTGTGGCACATCCACAAGAAAACAGCCAAGTCGAGAGTATCAACAAACAGACCGTCGATGGCATTAAGGCGCGACTCGGGACAGCGCGCAGAGGATGGGTTGATGAACTCCCCAGCATCTTATGGGACCATCGTACCATGCCAAAGACCAGCACGGGAGAAACCCCATTCAGTCTTGTCTACGGATCTGAAGCGGTAATCCCAGCTGAAATTGGCCTCCCATCACCGCGCACGCTTGCCATGGAGAAGCGAAACAACGAACAAGAACGAAGGTTGGATTTAGGCCTTCTCGAAGAAAGGCGCGAGAACTCCGCCATCACAGAGGCAAGGTACAAATCCAAACTTGAAAAATACTATAATGCGCGCGTACGCATATGTACCTTCGTTCCTGGTGACTTCGTCTTGCACGACAATGAAGCTTCCAATGCGGAAAAACCAGGAAAATTAGCGCCACAATGGGAAGGACCATACATCATCAATGAAGTCCTGGGCAAAAGAGAGCAAAACCCCAAACATACCTTTGCCATCCTCCGTATACGCCGGTTTGTCGTCCCGGTCCATCTTCCAATTCAAGCTCATACTGGCACCAACAAGAGCTTTCTCCGGCAAAGCAATTGACGGAACATCTTTTAAATCTTGGTACCAATTGTCGTCAACAGGAGTTTGAAGGGTATCGATAGGAACATCTTCTTTCCCCCTGAAAACCATCCTTATTGGAATAACACCAGCCTTTATAAAGAAAAATTTTTGCTTCCAATCATGAAAGGATTTATGGGGTTGCAGCAAAATTTTCTTCGTCGACGCTCTCTGAATGAAAGAATAAAACCCTTGGGTACAGTGCATTTGATGAAAAACCCTAAATCGAAGAACAGTCGGCTCAATGTGCATTGTCCGACACACAAACTCAAAGTGCCGAACCCTAACCATGTCAATAGGGTGCAACTGAGAAATATGAAACTTTTAATACCCAAGAATTTCGAGGAAAAATTTTGTTACAGGCAAAAGAAAGTTTCCTTCACAAAAGAAATCCCAAAACAAGGTAATATACCCAACCGGAGCATCCGCCGCTGTCTGACCCTCCTCAGGGTACAAGGCACCCCAGGTCTCCGGGAATCTGAGATTTTGAATCAAGCCATCAAAAGTTGCCCTAGGCCACTTCAACGGTGGAAGTTCAGTAGACATTTCTTCAGATAAGTCTTCGTGATGTCCTCCGGTTGACATAAGAGGAAGAAATAACAAATTCTTTCTTAATGGATAAAGAAGACAGGAAGGGGAAAAGTTTTAACAAAGTAATGATTAACAAAAATGGGATCTCAAACAAACCTATATACTCACCGCCATAAATAGCATTGGTAACTGCCACAGCACCTTTTTTCGGGATATCACAGTTACCCAAGCGACAGAGGCGAGTGAGAGTCAACACAAACGCAAGCTCACGCGCGTGTATACAGCACGGTCAGTAAAGTGCACCTGACACTGACAGCCTGTCACATAGTCCTTACTGTACCATCTCTACCCAAAGTCAAAGATTTTCAAAATCATAAGTAAATCTTCTCACAGAAGATTCCTTACTTTCGCGCCCAAAGCATTTTCTCTCATAAAGTCTAGTGCTCCACTTATTCGCATAAGAGCAACACTAGACTGGGGGGACTTGAAGGGGTAAGGTCCCAAAAACCTTATACCAAGTAGATGGGACCATACCACGACCTCACCTCTTAGCCCTCTTTTGACCTTGCGCGGCCGTGCAACTGGTCCTACAGAGAGGACTTAAGAGGAAGATAGCAGACAACACTTGCGCGCTGAAAAGGAAATCATAAATCCTTGCGCCTCCCTCCATAAACAAAGGATGAAAATCCTAAGTTAGACACTTCCGCTTAAATAAAACTCAGACTTGGGGACTATTTAATCAACTGATACTCCACAGTAAAGGGTCACACCGGATTATGGCAATAAACCTTCTAGAAGGATTCAATCGTGTAACACCAGACGGTTATAACCATCTGGTACACGTGTCATCATCTCAGGCCTCCCTGAAATCACGGTGATAGCATGGAGTTGGAGGAAAACCTCCACTTACCCACTTTCCACGTGGCAATTCCCCAGCCATAGATCTAAACAACAATCCGTGTGCACTCACGTCGGATTAAAAAGATTAACGAAAGGAAATGTAACCCCTTACGGGGTTAGCATCTTCCGTTAATATTTCATCAACAAGTTTTCCCTCCCAAACTCTCGGTTATAAATTTGAGGATTATCAGTTCAAGCCTCCAATACCCATGAAAAACAAGTGTGGACAAGACCCTGCCCAATATTGTGAATACCACAAGGACAGTGGTCATACCACCAACAATTGCATTTCCTTGCACACTGAGATAGAAAAGGCCCTTAAAAGTGGTGAGCTCACTCACCTACTACAAAACGTACGCAAGGAAATCATGCAAATAACTCGAGGCGATGAAGGCCCGAGCAAGAAAGCGAAAAACTGAGTAGAAACTCTATGATCTCCTCGCAGTACAAAGCGGAGGATAGAGTAAGTTAAGAAACATGTATTTATTCTTAATAGACTTTGTAACGGCCTCTGTGCCTTATCCCGAAATAAACAACAAAGTTTCTATTATTCCTATGTTTTTTTATTACAAAGTGCATGCAATTTCTTTTGGTAAGCGCAAAAACAGTATGGTAAATACAGTACAAGTCTCATGAACGGTCAGTGACTACATCACTCAAGACCATACGTTCACACATGAGCTGCATACCACCTTCATTCGCCTTACCTAATCAAAGTAGTTGTACACATGCAAAATATTGTAAAAAAAAACCACATATCATACCATTCACAGCATTATCAAAATTACATGGCAGTGTATCACAGTTACTTGCGCGATAGCGCATTAACAGAAAGGGAATACAATCCCTTGACAATTATACAAATTGTTCAAAGCAATAACAAAAAAGGAACCTATGCTAGATTCTCATCTTCATCAGGGAAAATCTCCTTCAATTGCGCCACATGGTCTTCAGATTGCAAGGCGACATTTATAAGATCCATAACAGGAAGCTGCAGATTATTGAATTCTGATTTTAAGGATGAAAGCACAGCACTGGTATTTACGCCATGAGTGGCATATCTACTGGTATCCCAATCAACCTTCAGAGCATTGTTCACATGTTGCGAACATTCAGCATAACCCTAGGCATACCCATCATTCCGCGCGGCAACCACCAAGCGCGCAACCGACTTATCAAGTTCTTCAGAATTCAACACTGATTCAGCAACCTACAAGAACGAAAAGATAAATAAAAGAAAGACGCAAAGCATTCCCGCAAAAGGAAAAAGTAGCTTACACAGGGAATGATGTGTGTAAAATGCAACATATAAATTACATCAAATGAGGCATAAAACTAACCCTTTTTTAGTACTAATATTGGAAAAAGAGTGTTTTTGTCTTCCTTTTGTATTTTCAGGATTAAATGAGCTCAAAAACGCAAAAGAAGCAAAAAGACAGCTAAATCCAACATAAATACAAGAAAAGGAACATCAGTGGACTGCCCGAACCCTCAACGGCACCTTCCAAAGCAAAATAGAGAAAACAGAAGGCTGAACACGCCCCGTGCTCAGCCAGCACGGGGCCGTGCCCAAAAAGCAGCAGAAAAGACAAATCTATAGAAGCTTCTATTGCCCACCACGGGCCGTGCTCAGCGGACATGGGGGCGTGTCGAAAGTACAGCAGGCGCATTTATTGTAATTGCGAATTACAATTAATGTGGAGAGAGAGTGTCAGACGGGCACGGGGCCGTGTCCAGCGGACACGGGGCCGTGTCCAGCTCTCTGTTCAGCCTATAAATAGGAGTGCTTGGATTCATTTCATCTCATCCCTTGGCACACCACCTCTCTCACACTTCATCCACCACCCACCACCATCACAACACCATCATCCACCACCATCATCCATTGTCCATCATAGAGTGTGTGAGTCGTCTCGGGATCCAAGATTGATCGTAAGAGTTCTTGACAATCAAGGCCATGTTTGCCTAAGTCTCTTACATCACTTGGTGAAGACAAAGTGTCTAGTATAATACTTTTTATTTCTAAAATTTTGCACTTTTTATTTGGTTTTGTATTAATGACTTTAATAACTAGTTACTTATGTTGAAGGTGATCTTTCCTTATCGTTTGTCCGTGGTGTCTTGGCATTATTTTACTATCTATATAAAATAAAGGATTTTCACCATTCATATCTCCACGGTCTATATGAAGGTATGTTGGCTACCTGGTAGGGGGTTAAGGGAACGGTTTGGTAAAGGTCTTGCCATTGTTCAGCGTTTAGAGGTCCTGCAATGGACCTGGGTCAAATTTAGTAGGACCTCCTTCAATACTTCACGGTATTGGATGGCGGGGGTCCAAACTCTTTGATCCCCTCATAAGTTAACTACTATTAATACTATAACCCGGCTATTTAGGACTGTATCCCTGCTGACTCAGACTACTTAGCCGAGGGTAACGTCACCGCCAAAAGCGGGGCCTACCACAATACTGCATTAATAACTTAATTCATTATCTTCCAATAATCCACCCCTTTAGGATTGTATCCCTGCTGACTCGAACTACTGGGGTGAGGGTAACGTCACCTTCAAAAGAGGGGCCTACTACAATAACTAAGATAATCTCTTAATTATGTGCAAAAGTGCGGAAATAATCAAAGGTTATACTAGATACGAGTCGGAACCAAGTGATTCATCTTGTCTATCTGTTTTTATTTTTATTTTTATTTTCAGCATTTTAGTTAGTTTTATTTTTCTTAGTTTAAAACATCTTTTCTAAACTTTTTATTTTGGTTAGACGTTGAGGATAAACCGGTACTAAAAGCTCTTGTGTCCTTGGACGACCTCGGTATCTTACCAACGCTATATTACACTCAACGATGGGTGCACTTGCCCATATGTGTGTTTAGTGTTAGTGAAATATCGTGTTTTATAAATTTAAAACTTGGCTAAAATAAGTGTTAAAAAGGGCTTAAAATATACACCTAATATATATAACACTTCGCACGCATCAAGTTTTTGGCGCCGTTGCCGGGGACACAAGGATTTTAAGAAAGTTAGGAATCAACGGCCTAATCATCTTTTATTTTTCTTTTTATTTTTTTTTTAGATTTTCTTAGTTTTTCAGCTTCTGCAGATCTCAGCACGGGCCGTGCCCGCTGAACACGCCCCCGTGCTCAATCATTGGAACTGGCAATCCTGTTTTACATCAGACAGTAAGCTGAACACGGGGCCGTGTCCACTTAACACGTCCCCGTGCCCAAGTTTCAGTTACTGAAAACAGAACCGTTAGATCCCGACGGTTGGTAATTTCTGACATAAACATGAGTGATAGTAATTATTTTTACTTTCGGCACTCTTATGGTACGTGGTGTCAATTATGTGGTGGCGAACATGAAGAAGTAAAATGCTACTTCCTAAATTATAGGCCCCACTACATGGACCCACAATCTTCTCACAACCTTAAGAGGGGCGAAAGTAAAAATAAGCACTATTTCTCTCTCGAATGCGCCCAGCCAGATATTCTAGGGGAAATGCTCCTTAGCGAATTATTTCAACTAGAAGAGCTAATTCTGAAATGGATAGAAGAGCTTGGGAAGGATTTTATTGATCCACCCCAAGACGATACCCATGAAGAAATGTTGGAACCGCATTCCGACAACCTCGTTGCTCCTGAAAATACCTTCGTACCTAGCGAAGACTTGGACGATAGTCGTCCCTGTGTCGATTGTGCCGTGAAGGACTCTCCATCGACTTCGTTCGGTGCATACATAGACCTGAGCGATTCGGCATATACCTTCTTTAACAAGAGCCCGGAAAAGGGTTGGACTTGTCCACCTAGAATGAAAATAGGAATTACCCTCACCGACAACCTCTTGCGTTCTCGCCTTAGTCTAGGACAATTAAGGTATATTAGGCACTTTGGGGTTGTTCCAACCAGTCAGGAGCCACCCGATACTAACAAGTTCCTTAAAAAACTAGACAACTTCATAAAACAGTCCTTAGACACGGGGCCGTGCCCAGCCAACACGCCCCCGTGTCCATCGAAAGATTCCATTCTGATCAGTACGTCAGAATACGGACAAACTGTGTCAGAACTCCACCTGCACACGGGGCCGTGTCCACTGAGCACGGGGCCGTGTCCAGGTTGCTGTCGTTTTCTATAAATGCAGCCAAGAATTCTGCACATTTGGACCAACTTGGGGCAGAGATTTGCAGGAATCTTCTCTCAAACTATCCTAGGTAAGTCTAAAAGAAGGTTCCAACAACCCATCTTGTCATTTCCTCTTTTAGCTATTTCCTTCTTCTTCATCTTTCTCCAAGAGCTACCATTGAAAGTTTGGAATTCCTCCAACTCTATGGTAGGGATAAATGAGTTTTGTTCAAAGAATCTTGGTAAAAACATGTTATGAAACAATGTTTTAAGTTATTAGTAGCCAAAAAGGTCCCACAACATTCAGAAAATAACTTAAAAATCCAAGTTTCCTTGTTCCAAAACTCTGCAGAAAGATGAACACGGGGCCGTGCTCAGTGAGCACGGGGCCGTGTCCGGTTACTGTTTCATTAAATAAACTATTTTTAGTTTATTTTTCGTAGGATGTCGAGTGAAAACGGCGATACATCTTCTGTGCATTCGTCAAACAACCGAAGAGGAAGAAGACCCTCCATTGAAGCTACACTTGTGCACTATGTGATAGCATTAAGGGAGGCTCTCGACGAAATGACTTCAGTAGAGGAGGTCCTTATCGACCGTATTAACGATCTTACGATGGGACTTGAAAGCAGCTTCCAAGAAATTAACCTCTTGCACCAGAGGTTAAATATTCTTGTAGCACCTCCAATGGAACCAGTCCTTCCTCAACAGGATTGGAACCTGGCTCTCGGAATCAACAACCCTACCGGGTGGGAAGACTTTCCGGCGGAACCTCCCATGGAACACCAACAAGAGATCCCGGTGGAAGTTGAAACTCCTCAAACTAATGCCAATGAGCCTTCTTTTCTCCTTCCAAGGGAGATAGAAGAATGGCTCGCCGACATTTGAGGAGAACCGCACTCGAAAGAAGGAGTTCACTAAGGCCTTGTTTAACCAAGATTGATTATTTCTTGGAAATTTTGCTAAATTAAAATAAAGTAAAGGCTAGGACTCCATGGTTTGTTATTTCTTTGTTTTATCTAGTTTAATTTAGGATTATGTAAGTTCTCTCTATGATGAAATGAAATGATGGTTTTAATGTTTGGATGGTTTGTAATAAATGAAACACACTCATGGTGGTAAAGGATGAAAAGGGGAACGAGAAAAATGATCCCATGCACAAGAACAAGGCAACCCGACAATTTTCTCCTGTTCAGAAGATTCAACACGGGCCGTGCCCAACCAACACGGCCCCGTGTCGAACCACCTGCGGAAAACGCCCAGTACAGGTAACTGGACACGGGCCGTGTTCACCCAACACGCCCCCGTGTCCAGACTTCTGTTTCTCTTATTTCAATTTTGTTACTGGCACTTGAACACGGGGCCATGCCCGGATAACACGGGGCCGTGTTCAGTGCCCAGTAACACAAATTTTTGCTTTCTAAACACAATTTTACACATCTAATCAACCTAAAAATTTATTTTTGGGACACATTGAGGACAATGTGTAATTTAAGTGTGGGGGGGGGGGGGATGCTAAAACCTTGAATCTTGCAAGTCCTAAATACAAGCCTTACACAAAACTCTATTGGAACCGCTAATCACCCCAAATTTTTTCAAAAATTTCATCTTTTTTTTACTTGTCTAGGTTTAACTCGGGAAATTCAAGTTCTCAAAAAGGTTGTATTTTTACAAATTTACAACCGATAGCGTAGTGATAAAAAGAACCAACATAAGAAAATTATGAAAAGGCATGACAAACTTATTTAAAATTTGATTATATATACTTGATCACATAAAAACCCATTCCCACAAAAGTGAGTTTTGAGTCTTTATTGAGCACACAATTCCATATCATTTGACTAAATGCTCATTTTTCGTTTCTTGTGTGAATAGCCGCTTGGTTCTTACGACTCTAGAACTTGCCATGACAATACATTCCCGGTCCTTATCAACTTAAACCCGAGTAAGTAAATGATGGAGGCATTAGGACTAACCCTTTTTTTTCATTTCTACACCATTATTTTTCTTTTTCTTTTACCACCTACCCAAAAATCCCCCTAGTTAGCCCCTTTGAGCCTAAACCTTTTCGTTTCATCACCCAAAACAAAAACCCTTTCACCCACCAAAACCTTTTTCATTTTTAACCCTTTATTTTAGTAACAAGTTCGGTTCTTCGTGAAAAAAAATAAAATAAAATAATAATAATAAATTTTTAATGAAGCAAAAAGAAAATAAACAAACAAAGTAATCAAAAATAACTTTGTTTGAATAAAAGCTTCATTAAAAATAAAAAGTTGCAAAAAAAAAAAAAAATACGAAAACCGACACTTGTTACGCTTTTAGCCCTTTTTCTACTAACCACTAACCCAACCACCTACCTTTAACCCTAGCCAACCCTTAACCCACAAAGTCCTCTTGATATCTACAAAGGTATAAAAGTTAAAAAGGAGGAGGATTGATTTCTTGGCAAGCCTATGGTAGGAATAAGTTCCGTGTCGCTCTCGAGTGATTCACTAAAAATACACCTTCGGCCGAGTGTGAGTGATTTCCCCGCGAGGTATGTGAACTTGTATATAAATAGAATTTAAAAAAAAAAGGGCATGTTATGCCCAAATAAGTAATTTCTTTTATGAACAGTTCTAAATAAATCATTACGAATAGGAGTGTAAATAAATAAAAATAAAACCCAAAAAGATCTTGGAAATCCCGACACTCTATGACAAGCCCAAAACCTTCTCTTCTACCTATTCCATTTGGGAGTGTAAGCCAAATATTAAAGAGTTTTGCTTGAGGACAAGCAAAAGTTCAAGTGTGGGGGTATTTGATGTGTGTAAAATGCAACATATAAATTACATCAAATGAGGCATAAAACTAACCCTTTTTTAGTACTAATATTGGAAAAAGAGTGTTTTTGTCTTCCTTTTGTATTTTCAGGATTAAATGAGCTCAAAAACGCAAAAGAAGCAAAAAGACAGCTAAATCCAACATAAATACAAGAAAAGGAACATTAGTGGACTGCCCGAACCCTCAACGGCACCTTCCAAAGCAAAATAGAGAAAACAGAAGGCTGAACACGCCCCGTGCTCAGCCAGCACTGGGCCGTGCCCAAGAAGCAGCAGAAAAGACAAATCTATAGAAGCTTCTATTGCCCACCACGGGCCGTGCTCAGCGGACATGGGGGCGTGTCGAAAGTACAGCAGGCGCATTTATTGTAATTGCGAATTACAATTAATGAGGAGAGAGAGTGTCAGACGGGCACGGGGCCGTGTCCAGCTCTATGTTCAGCCTATAAATAGGAGTGCTTGGATTCATTTCATCTCATCCCTTGGCACACCACCTCTCTCACACTTCATCCACCACCCACTACCATCACAACACCATCATCCACCACCATCATCCATTGTCCATCATAGAGTGTGTGAGTCGTCTCGGGATCCAAGATTGATCGTAAGAGTTCTTGACAATCAAGGCCATGTTTGCCTAAGTCTCTTACATCACTTGGTGAAGACAAAGTGTCTAGTATAATACTTTTTATTTCTAAACTTTTGCACTTTTTATTTGGTTTTGTATTAATGACTTTAATAACTAGTTACTTATGTTGAAGGTGATCTTTCCTTATCGTTTGTCCGTGGTGTCTTGGCATTATTTTACTGTCTATATAAAATAAAGGATTTTCACCATTCATATCTCCACGGTCTATATGGAGGTATGTTGGCTACCTGGTAGGGGGTTAAGGGAACGGTTTGGTAAAGGTCTTGCCATTGTTCAGCGTTTAGAGGTCCTGCAATGGACCTGGGTCAAATTTAGTAGGACCTCCTTCAATACTTCACGGTATTGGATGGCGGGGGTCCAAACTCTTTGATCCCCTCATAAGTTAACTACTATTAATACTATAACCCGGCTATTTAGGACTGTATCCCTGCTGACTCAGACTACTTAGCCGAGGGTAACGTCACCGCCAAAAGCGGGGCCTACCACAATACTGCATTAATAACTTAATTCATTATCTTCCAATAATCCACCCCTTTAGGATTGTATCCCTGCTGACTCAAACTACTGGGGTGAGGGTAACGTCACCTTCAAAAGAGGGGCCTACTACAATAACTAAGATAATCTCTTAATTATGTGCAAAAGTGCGGAAATAATCAAAGGTTATACTAGATACGAGTCGGAACCAAGTGATTCATCTTGTCTATCTGTTTTTATTTTTATTTTTATTTTCAGCATTTTAGTTAGTTTTATTTTTCTTAGTTTAAAACATCTTTTCTAAACTTTTTATTTTGGTTAGACGTTGAGGATAAACCGGTACTAAAAGCTCTTGTATCCTTGGACGACCTCGGTATCTTACCAACGCTATATTACACTCAACGATGGGTGCACTTGCCCATATGTGTGTTTAGTGTTAGTGAAATATCGTGTTTTATAAATTTAAAACTTGGCTAAAATAAGTGTTAAAAAGGGCTTAAAATATACACCTAATATATATAACACTTCGCACGCATCAGGGAATCACGTGCTCTTTCAACCACAGCATATCGCTTTTCAGAGGTTCCAACTCACTCTCTATTGTTGCTCGTGCCGTTTCAGAAGCCTCCAATTTTTCTTCAGTCTCAGTCAGACGACGCGAAGTCTCGGTTTTCTCGGAACGCGCAAGTTCCAGGTCTTTCTTGAGTTGTTCCTGATCAGAAAGCAAAACAGTGGTTCTTCTAACTCTTTATCTCTAAGAGCAAGAGTGGCGCAAGCTTGTACCTCTCGTTGTTCACTCCGCTCCCTGTGTAAACGCGCCTCATCACGCGCAGCTTCAGCGTCAGCTTTCTCTTTCTTCAGCTTCTCAATCTCCGCGTTCTGCTTTTTCAACTTCTCAACCTCAGCCTTGAGATTATTAATAACATTGCGGAGATTCATCTTCTCAGAATTATCTTTTTCGCATATTTTCTTCCAGTTCTTGCGCTCCTCAGAAAGAAGAGCAGCCTCAGCCTCCGCTTTTCTTTTCCAGCCCGCAACGGACCATTCTTCAGTTTTCTGATCAGCTTCAAACTTGGCCTGATCAACTTCCAGTTTAGCCTTCAACTGGGCAATCCGGGTTTCATCTTCAGCAACTATTCTCTTCGACACCTTGAAAGCATCCCACTCCTTGTGCATACTATGCCATTCACGCACTATACGATGAGTGGTCGATGCATGAGAAGCAACTTCCTCAAGGTAAGCATGATAAGTTTGCTCATGAGAACAGCTTTCTTGAAATTTGATTTCCCCTAGCGGAAATATCCCCTGCAACCAGTCCCGGCACACGCGCCAATCTGAGAAAGTATCACCCTTCTTCAGATTCCAAACAGGGGCATGGATATCAGAAGCATCTTTCTCTGAATAAGTTCTATAATAATAATCCCCCAGAGTCTCATCTGGGCGGATCGGGGAATTTTTGCCAACATCAGGGAACGAGCCCCAATCTTCAGCAGAAACCTTCTTGATATTCTCTGGCATAGAACCAGAAACTTTAGAAGGAGACGCTGCAACAGGAATTTCTTCCGCAGTTTTCTCTTTCTCATAGGCAGCAGGTTCAGAGACCTGGGGGATACCAGCTTCATCAACAACCTCTGAGCTCACAACCTTTTCGGTTTCCACAGCAACATCAACAGGCTTGTCAGCCTCAACAACCTTCTCCACACCACCCTCAGGAACCTCAATTGCCTTTAGCTGATCAGCAACAGTAGAATGCGGAGGAGAGGGGGGGGGGAGTTCTTCGTTAACCACATGCAAAGACTCTGTGGGAATAGGAGAAATCGGGATCGCTGCAAAATCGAAGCCCATAAATAATCAATGCGCATAAGAGGACGACAACAAAGATAACACTTACTTGAAGCAGACTCCGAGATAAAAGCGTCCAAATTGCCTTTCCTGGTGATCTTCTTCCTCTGAATTTTCTTTGCAGGCTGACCTTCCGCCTCAGTACCAGTCTGTTTTCTTTTTCCTGCTTTAGTCCGCACCAAGTGCTCAGGACTCGATTCCAAGTCAATAGGATCTTCTGGATTGGATGGAGGGATATCAGCGGTATCTTTCGGTTCAGGTTTCGGCTTTCTAACAGTAACTGCAGGCGCAAGACCCTCCAATGAATCAGAAACCACCACATAATCACACCAGGAGTCAGAAGAATTGCGCATACCTTTCTTCTCTCCCCCAACATTCTTGACCTTGGAGGATTGAGCTTTCTCCACGTCACTCTTTTTAGGCGCAACAGTAGCGGTTGTCGCGCGTTTCTTCTTTTCAGGGCCTATGCCCAAGTTCGACAATTCGCCTACTGACAAGGAGCAAAGAACAATTTATTTAAATGCGCAACAATAAGCAAATAAGAATTCGGAAGAAAATAAGCCTACCAGCACCAGCAGCAGGCTGAAAAGACAAATCCGCATCCCGCGGAAGAACAAAATTCTTTACAATTCGATGGTACCAAAGCTCTTCGTCAGGTCTCTTCTTAATGGTACCCATCTTTCCGCCTTCTCTCTTGAACGCAATAACATACAGCGAAACAACTACAAGGGAAGAAGGGCAGGTTCAAAAAAAAAAAAGAGAGAAGGGGGCAAAAGAGGGCAAAACTCCAAACTTACCTTTGCCATCCTCCGTATACACCGGTTTGTCATCCCGGTCCATCTTCCAATTCAAGCTCATACTGGCACCAACAAGAACTTTCTCCGGCAAAGCAATTGACGGAACATCTTTTAAATCTTGGTACCAATTGTCGTCAACAGGAGTTTGAAGGGTCTCAATAGGAACATCTTCTTTCCCCCTGAAAACCATCCTCATTGGAATAACACCGGCCTTGATAAAGAAGAATTTTTGCTTCCAATCATGAAAGGATTTTGGGGGTTGCCGCAAAATTTTCTTCGCCGACGCTCTCTGGACGAAAGAATAAAACCCTTGGGTACAGTGCATTTGACGAAAAACCCTAAATCGAAGAACAGTCGGCTCAATGTGCATTGTCCGACACACAAACTCAAAGTGCCGAACCCTAACCATGCCAATAGGGTGCAACTGAGAAATATGAAACTTGTAATACCCAAGAATTTCGAGGAAAAATTTTGTTACAGGCAAACGAAAGTTGCCTTCACAAAAGAAATCCCAAAACAAGGTAATATACCCAGCCAGAGCATCCGCCGCTGTCTGAGCCTCCTCAGGGTACAAGGCACCCCAGGTCTCCGGGAATCTGAGATTTTGAATCAAGCCATCAAAAGTTGCCCTAGGGCACTTCAACGAAGGAAGTTCAGCAGACATTTCTTCAGATAAGTCTTCGTGATGTCCTCCGGTTGACATAAGAGGAAGAAAGAACAAATTCTTTCTTAACGGATAAAGAAGACAGGAAGGGGAAAAGTTTTCAACAAAGTAATGATTAACAAAAATGGGATCTCAAACAAACCTATATACTCACCGCCATAAATAGCATTGGTAACTGCCACAACACCTTTTTCGGGATATCACAGTTACCCAAGCGACATAGGCGAGTGAGAGTCAACACAAACGCGAGCTCACACGCGCGTATACAGCACGGTCAGTAAAGTGCACCTGACACTGACAGCCTGTCACACAGTCCTTACTGTACCATCTCTACCCAAAGTCAAAGATTTTCAAAATCATAAGTAAATCTTCTCACAGAAGATTCCTTACTTTTGCGCCCAAAGCATTTTCTCTCATAAAGTCCAGTGCTCCACTTATTCGCATAAGACCTGTAACACCCGTCTAAATATACTTGAATTTAATAATAGTTCATAAGTAGCAAAGACCTTAGTCAACTAATGACTAAGTTAAAACATCCAAAAGTTGTTTAACAATTTGTTTACAACCCATAAACATAGTCTATTAAAGGTTAAAACATTGCGGAAGCTTCAAAAGTTGTGTTCGGTTCTTCAAAAGCTTGCTTAACCGTCATCCGTAATCTTTGAATACCTAGAAACTGAAATGTTTATATTAAACATTAGTATTAGAGTACTTAGAAATAATACATAATCGAAACTACGTTTAAAATGGATCCGATTTAACTATGATATGCAAACATTTACAGAATTTTCAGAACTCTACCGTAACTTACGGTACCTACCGTAAGTTACGGTAGACACTTGAAACTTCTGGTCTACCGTAAACCAGTATAAAACCACCGTAAGCATTCTGATCTCTACCGTAAGTTACGGTGGACACCGTAACTTACGTAGTCCCTGTAACTTTATGTTTTGACTTTTTGTTTGATTTGCCCAAACCCATTTCTCGGATTTCTCATTCTAACCAACAAACACACTGATTTTTCATATTCTAATAGGTCTTTTATAAATGTTAACAAAGACCGAGTAACCATACTACAATGCATTACCATGCCTTATTTGGTTATTTGACTCGTTTAGCTCATCTAAGGAATCCTCCATTTTTTATGACTACCAATGAGGTCTAACCAATTTCTTGGCCTATTATTCGAACTAGCGAACATTATCGCTTAAATCCAACTCAACTTTTATTCACAAATCAATTACATATATACTAAATATCAAAATTTACTCAAATGTAATGAATCAAGTTACATACCTTCAAAGCACACCCTTTAGTCGTGCGTCTACACCGGCTTGTCCGCTCGTAGCTCCGGCTTCCTTTCCTATAGAGTTCAATCACATTGTATTTAGAACTCCATTTCAATCATATATCGCATAATTTGTCAAATCATCAAAATTATGCGTTTCGACTTTAAATTTCAGTTTTAAGCCTTCTTTTAGGCATTTCCACAAACACTATAAGGGCAGAATTTTATGTCATTCATATTCAAGTTCATAGCTTGCTATTTAGCTAAACTTAACATCAATAAAACTTTCATATAGCATTTAAACATCATACTTTTCTGAAATCACTTTATATGATCAAATTACACTAGAATAATCATTCTAAACCCTAGTGTTCATCATTATCTTGTAAAACCCATAACCCACCTTCAATGTGTTCATGGAATTTCCTGAATTTGGACATGATTTCACATGTAGTTGTCTAGGTTTTACTTCTAGACACTATATCATCCCTAATCTAACCAAATCACAAACATGCATCGTCAAATTTTGAATCTCCCAAATTCATAAGAATTTCAAACAGAGAATTTTCATAGAATTTTACATACCTTACAACCCCCTTGTGATGGGGATTACTAATCTTAACTCAGATTTCGATTTGGGAGCCAATTGGATCTTCAATTTGTGGGATTTAACATGAACTAGGGTTTTGAAAGAGCCCAGGTCGCCCCCTCCTTGTTCTGGTCGATCCCCCCTACCAGATTTTTAGTTTGTGTTTTAATAAAATAGTTTTTATTAAAACTATTTTCAATTTTAACACTTTTGGTCCCTCTTGTTTGTTTTATTTTATTTCTATGTCTCTAGCTACTAATAAGTGATAAACTAACTAGGTTAGTGTCTTTACTAACTAGATTATCTTACAAATTTATTTGCAACTAAATTACAAATTTAAGAATTTGTATTTTCGGGATGTTACAAGTCCACCCCCCTTAAAAGGGTTTCGTCCCCGAAACCAAAGTACGTACCGAATAGTGTAGGGTAGAGACGTCGCATCTCTTCTTCGGACTCCCATGTAGTGTCCGAACCTTTCCTATGCTCCCACTTGATCTTGACTTGATCGATTTGTTTATTTCGCAAGTGCTTAATCTTTCGATCTAAAATTTCTATGGGCCTTACAATATAATTCAAGCGATCATCCACTTCAATATCGTCATAGTGAATATAAGCTGTCTCATCCGCTAGACATTTCCGAAGATGTGACACATGAAATGTGCTATGAATTCTGCTTAGTTCCTCCAGTAGTTCAAGGCAGTAAGCTACATTTCCTACCCGTTCTATGATCGCGAACGACCCTATAAACCTCGGGCTTAATTTTCCTCTTTTTCTAAACCTGATAACCCCCTTCCATGGAGATACTTTGAGCATAACCTTGTCGCCAACCTGGAATTCGATTGGCATGTTCCTTTTGTCAGCATACACCTTTTGTCTATCTTGGGCCGCTTTCAAGTGTGCCCGAACCACATCAATCTTTTCATTAGTGGTTCGTACTATATCTTGGTGGGCGAGTTCACGTGGACCCACTTCACCCCAACATACCGGGGTCCGGTATTTCCTACCATAGAGCATTTCGTACGGTGCCATCTTAATACTAGCATGGTAGCTGTTGTTATACGAAAACTCAACTAATGGTAGGTAAACATCCCAACTTCCTCCAAAGTCGATTATACACGCCCGTAGCATGTCCTCCAATGTTTGTATTGTTCTTTCACTCTGTCCATCTATTTGAGGATGGTACGCAGTGCTAATGAACAATTTGGTTCCCATTTGCTCTTGGAAATCTCGCCAGAAATTTGAAGTGAACCGGGTATCCCTATCAGACACGATGGATACCGGTACTCCATGACGTGCTATTATCTCATTAGTGTAAACTTCTGACATCTTTTCTGACGTATAAGTCTCACGAATCGGAATGAAGTGAGCACTTTTCGTCAATCTATCCACCACTACCCATATGGCATCGAAACCGCGGTTTGTCTTTGGTAGTTTGGTTAATAGGTCCATCGTAATATGTTCCCATTTCCAAACCGGAATTTCCAACGGTTGAAGTTTACCGTATAGTTTTTGGTGCTCCGCCTTGACTTGTAAACATGTCAAGCATTTTTCCACGTACTTTACCACATCTCTTTTCATTCCAGGCCACCAATAGTTTTGCTTTAAGTCATTATACATTTTGGTCGCTCCCGGATGGATGGAATATGATGCGTGCGAAGTGTTATATATATTAGGTGTATATTCTAAGCCCTTTTTAACACTTATTTTAGCCAAGTTTTAAATTTATAAAACACGATATTTCACTAACACTAAACACACATATGGGCAAGTGCACCCATCGTTGAGTGTAATATAGCGTTGGTAAGATACCGAGGTCGTCCAAGGACACAAGAGCTTTTAGTACCGGTTTATCCTCAACGTCTAACCAAAATAAAAAGTTTAGAAAAAATGTTTTAAACTAAGAAAAATAAAACTAACTAAAATGCTGAAAATAAAAATAAAAATAAAAACAGATAGACAAGATGAATCACTTGGTTCCGACTCGTATCTAGTATAACCTTTGATTATTTCCGCACTTTTGCACATAATTAAGAGATTATCTTAGTTATTGTAGTAGGCCCCTCTTTTGAAGGTGACGTTACCCTCACCCCAGTAGTTTGAGTCAGCAGGGATACAATCCTAAAGGGGTGGATTATTGGAAGATAATTAATTAAGTTATTAATGCAGTATTGTGGTAGGCCCCGCTTTTGGCGGTGACGTTACCCTCGGCTAAGTAGTCTGAGTCAGCAGGGATACAGTCCTAAGTAGCCGGGTTATAGTATTAATAGTAGTTAACTTATGAGGGGATCAAAGAGTTTGGACCCCCGCCATCCAATACCGTGAAGTATTGAAGGAGGTCCTACTAAATTTGACCCAGGTCCATTGCAGGACCTCTAAACGCTGAACAATGGCAAGACCTTTACCAAACCGTTCCCTTAACCCCCTACCAGGTAGCCAACATACCTCCATATAGACCGTGGAGATATGAATGGTGAAAATCCTTTATTTTATATAGATAGTAAAATAATGCCAAGACACCACGGACAAACGATAAGGAAAGATCACCTTCAACATAAGTAACTAGTTATTAAAGTCATTAATACAAAACCAAATAAAAAGTGCAAAAGTTTAGAAATAAAAAGTATTATACTAGACACTTTGTCTTCACCAAGTGATGTAAGAGACTTAGGCAAACATGGCCTTGATTGTCAAGAACTCTTACGATCAATCTTGGATCCCGAGACGACTCACACACTCTATGATGGACAATGGATGATGGTGGTGGATGATGGTGTTGTGATGGTGGTGGGTGGTGGATGAAGTGTGAGAGAGGTGGTGTGCCAAGGGATGAGATGAAATGAATCCAAGCACTCCTATTTATAGGCTGAACAGAGAGCTGGACACGGCCCCGTGTCCGCTGGACACGGCCCCGTGCCCGTCTGACACTCTCTCTCCTCATTAATTGTAATTCGCAATTACAATAAATGCGCCTGCTGTACTTTCGACACGCCCCCATGTCCGCTGAGCACGGCCCGTGGTGGGCAATAGAAGCTTCTATAGATTTGTCTTTTCTGCTGCTTCTTGGGCACGGCCCCGTGCTGGCTGAGCACGGGGCGTGTTCAGCCTTCTGTTTTCTCTATTTTGCTTTGGAAGGTGCCGTTGAGGGTTCGGGCAGTCCACTAATGTTCCTTTTCTTGTATTTATGTTGGATTTAGCTGTCTTTTTGCTTCTTTTGCGTTTTTGAGCTCATTTAATCCTGAAAATACAAAAGGAAGACAAAAACACTCTTTTTCCAATATTAGTACTAAAAAAGGGTTAGTTTTATGCCTCATTTGATGTAATTTATATGTTGCATTTTACACACATCAAATACCCCCACACTTGAACTTTTGCTTGTCCTCAAGCAAAACTCTTTAATATTTGGCTTACACTCCCAAATGGAATAGGTAGAAGAGAAGGTTTTGGGCTTGTCATAGAGTGTCGGGATTTCCAAGATCTTTTTGGGTTTTATTTTTATTTATTTACACTCCTATTCGTAATGATTTATTTAGAACTGTTCATAAAAGAAATTACTTATTTGGGCATAACATGCCCTTTTTTTTTTAAAATTCTATTTATATACAAGTTCACATACCTCGCGGGGAAATCACTCACACTCGGCTGAAGGTGTATTTTTAGTGAATCACTCGAGAGCGGCACGGAACTTATTCCTACCATAGGCTTGCCAAGAAATCAATCCTCCTCCTTTTTAACTTTTATACCTTTGTAGATATCAAGAGGACTTTGTGGGTTAAGGGTTGGCTAGGGTTAAAGGTAGGTGGTTGGGTTAGTGGTTAGTAGAAAAAGGGCTAAAAGCGTAACAAGTGTCGGTTTTCGTAATTTTTTTTTTTTTTTGCAACTTTTTATTTTTAATGAAGCTTTTATTCAAACAAAGTTATTTTTGATTACTTTGTTTGTTTATTTTCTTTTTGCTTCATTAAAAATTTATTTATTTATTTATTTTTTTTTTCACGAAGAACCGAACTTGTTACTAAAATAAAGGGTTAAAAATGAAAAAGGTTTTGGTGGGTGAAAGGGTTTTTGTTTTGGGTGATGAAACGAAAAGGTTTAGGCTCAAAGGGGCTAACTAGGGGGATTTTTGGGTAGGTGGTAAAAGAAAAAGAAAAATAATGGTGTAGAAATGAAAAAAAAATGGTTAGTCCTAATGCCTCCATCATTTACTTACTCGGGTTTAAGTTGATAAGGACCGGGAATGTATTGTCATGGCAAGTTCTAGAGTCGTAAGAACCAAGCGGCTATTCACACAAGAAACGAAAAATGAGCATTTAGTCAAATGATATGGAATTGTGTGCTCAATAAAGGCTCAAAACTCACTTTTGTGGGAATGGGTTTTTTATGTGATCAAGTATATATAATCAAATTTTAAATAAGTTTGTCATGCCTTTTCATAATTTTCTTATGTTGGTTCTTTTTATCACTACGCTATCGGTTGTAAATTTGTAAAAATACAACCTTTTTGAGAACTTGAATTTCCCGAGTTAAACCTAGACAAGTAAAAAAAGATGAAATTTTTGAAAATATTTGGGGTGATTAGCGGTTCCAATAGAGTTTTGTGAAAGGCTTGTATTTAGGACTTGCAAGATTCAAGGTTTTAGCATCCCCCCACACTTAAATTACACATTGTCCTCAATGTGTCCCAAAAATAAATTTTTAGGTTGATTAGATGTGTAAAATTGTGTTTAGAAAGCAAAAATTTGTGTTACTGGGCACTGAACACGGCCCCGTGTTCAAGTGCCAGTAACAAAATTGAAATAAGAGAAACAGAAGTCTGGACACGGGGGCGTGTTGGGTGAACACGGCCCGTGTCCAGTTACCTGTACTGGGCGTTTTCTGCAGGTGGTTCGACACGGGGCCGTGTTGGTTGGGCACGGCCCGTGTTGAACTTTCTGAAATGGAGAAAATTGTCGGGTTGCCTCGTTCTTGTGCATGGGATCATTTTTCTCGTTCCCCTTTTCATCCTTTACCACCATGAGTGTGTTTTATTCCTGAAAATCAAACTAACTAGAAAACATAAAAACTAATCTAAATTAAACTAAGGATAGTTCCGTGGAATGCCTCCATGGTGCGCCACGTTTATAAGGGTCCTTGGCTAGACCCAAATCCTGGTCATATGTTACCCAAGTGGGATGTGTTGCATCCCATGTTACACCGTCGGAGAGCGTCATCCAAGCTTGAGTCTATGACCTTCATGTAGTTGACCGGATCTTCTTCCTCTACTCTCTTTCCACATTCAAATTTCACTTCCTCATCCCCAAACTTCAATGTTAGAGTTCCGTCGTTCATATCCACCAATGCTTGAGCGGTGGCTAGGAATGGCCTCCCGAGGATGAGAGGGACCTCGGTGTCTTCCTCCATGTCTAGGATAACAAAGTCGGTTGGAAAAACGAATTTGTCGACCTTGACTAGCAGATTTTCGGCGACCCCATGTGGGAATTTGACGGACCTGTCGGCGAGTTGTATGCTCATCTTTGTAGGGCTTGTTGCTCCTAGGCCGAGTCGCTTGAACATTGAGGTGGGCATGAGGTTGATGCTAGCCCCAAGATCGGCTAAAGCATTTCGGACGGGGGACTTCCCAATCGAACAAGGGATTGTGAAGCTCCCGGGGTCGATTTTCTTTTGTGGAAGTTTGTTGAGTACTAGAGCTGAGCATTCTTCGCCTAGGTTAACTAATTGCAATGATTCAATTTTCTTTTTGTGAGTGAGGAAATCCCTCATGAATTTTGCATATTTAGGCATTTGGGTTAGGACCTCAATAAAAGGAATATTAACATGCAATTGTTTTAGTAAACTTTCGAACTTTGCGAATTGCTCATCGGTCTTTTGACGATTTAACCTACCGGGGTACGGGATTGGAGGAGTCTTAGTGGGCTCTTGATTTGATGTAGAAACCTTTTCTGGCGCAGGGGGAGTCACCGGCTGGCTAGAATGGCTTCTTTCATTTGGCGGTAATGGAGCATCCTCGGGACCCACGGTTCGATTTCTTAACGTGATGAGATGGACTTATGCCTTTGGGTTTGGTTCGGTATTACTGGGTAATGCGCCTTGTGGTCTCTCGGAGAAATTTTGAGCTAGTTGATTTAATTGTTTTTCAACGTTTTGAATGCTAGCTTGTTGATTTCTGAAATTTGATTCCAATTGCTGAAATCGATCCGAGTTTTTCTTTTCAGTGTCAGAGATGAGGCGAGATACAGTATCTTCAAGCCTTTCTCTTCCACCTTGTTGTTGAGGAAAATTTTATGGTTGTTGAAAATTAGTTCTTTGGTTTTGTTGGTTACTACTATTTCCGGGATCTCTCCAACCAAGATTTGGGTGGTTACGCCATCCTTGGTTGTAGGTACCCGTTGGAGGACCCGACGGCCTAGGTCTATTATCCATGTAGTTTACCGTTTCAGTTTGTTCATCTAATTCTTTCATACAACTCCAATTTTCATGTGACCCACCACACCCTTCACAAGCCATAACCGAGGCCGTTTTTGTCATTTCTAGCCTCTTTATTTTTGAAGAGAGGGCCTCGATTTGGGCTTGTAAAGAGGTGCTTTCATCAACCTTATGGGCGCCCGGGGCAATAGATTTATTACCTCGGGGAGTGTGCCATTGAAAATTGGTTTGAGCAATTTCCTCAATTTGGTTATATATTTCATTTGGGCGACGATTACCTAAGAGTCCCCCGGAGCTTGAATCAAGTGTTTGTCTGGTGTGTGGCAACAATCCATTGTAGAAAGTGGATACTTGTTGCCATACCGCTAGACCATGGTGAGGACACTTTCTTAGAAGCTCCTTGAACCTTTCCCAAGTTTCATATAAGGATTCCCCGTCCTCTTGTGAGTATGTATTAATTTCAGTCATTAATTTAGCCGTTTTAGCAGGAGGGAAATACTTATACAAAAACTTTTGGGCGAGTTCATCCCAGGTGTTTACCGATCTAGCTGGGAGGGTGTTAAGCCAAGCCTTAGCTCGGTCTTTTAGTGAAAAAGGAAACATTCGAAGGCGGATGGCGTCATTTGATGCTCCATTGATCCGAAAGGTATCACATATTTCTAAGAAGTTAGTAATATGTAGATGGGGATCCTCGTCCGCAAGCCCGTGGAAGGTTGCGGAGTTTTGGAGCATTTGTATCAAATGCGGCCGAAGTTCGAAGTTGTTGGCCTCGACATTCGGGGCATTGATAGTGGCGCCAAGATTGCCTACGGTAGGCCGTAGGTAATCCATGAGGGTACGTTGGTCCGCCATTGGAAGTGGGTCCCCCGAAACTTTCTCTTGATTTTTAGCTTTTAGCCTTTTTCTGAGAAAGCGCTCGGGTTCTTCTAGGGGTTCTTTTATGTCTCTACTAGAACTGGAGCTCATGCACTACGTAGGAGGTTCAAATGTGGCGCCTGGGTTCCAAGTCCTGCAATAAAAACAGAAAAGAACGCTGGTCAGAATGTTCACCACGGCCCCGTGCTCAATGAACACGGCCCGTGTTCAGAGTCGCAGTAATTGATTTCTGGATCCCTGTTACTGGGAGTTGGACACGACCCCGTGTTGCACCGACACGGCCCCGTGTTCAGCTCTCTGTAACTCAGAAAACAAAAATTGCCAGTGATGATTGCTGGGCACGGCCCGTGTCTGACCGGGCACGGCCCGTGCTGAGCGCTGCAGAAGCTGAAAAACTAAGAAAATCCTAAAAAAAATAAAAAGAAAAATAAAAGATGATTAGGCCGTTGATTCCTAACTTTCTTAAAATCCTTGTGTCCCCGGCAGCGGCGCCAAAAATTTGATGCGTGCGAAGTGTTATATATATTAGGTGTATATTTTAAGCCCCTTTTAACACTTATTTTAGCCAAGTTTTAAATTTATAAAACACGATATTTCACTAACACTAAACACACATATGGGCAAGTGCACCCATCGTTGAGTGTAATATAGCGTTGGTAAGATACCGAGGTCGTCCAAGGACACAAGAGCTTTTAGTACCGGTTTATCCTCAACGTCTAACCAAAATAAAAAGTTTAGAAAAAATGTTTTAAACTAAGAAAAATAAAACTAACTAAAATGCTGAAAATAAAAATAAAAATAAAAACAGATAGACAAGATGAATCACTTGGTTCCGACTCGTATCTAGTATAACCTTTGATTATTTCCGCACTTTTGCACATAATTAAGAGATTATCTTAGTTATTGTAGTAGGCCCCTCTTTTGAAGGTGACGTTACCCTCACCCCAGTAGTTTGAGTCAGCAGGGATACAATCCTAAAGGGGTGGATTATTGGAAGATAATTAATTAAGTTATTAATGCAGTATTGTGGTAGGCCCCGCTTTTGGCGGTGACGTTACCCTCGGCTAAGTAGTCTGAGTCAGCAGGGATACAGTCCTAAGTAGCCAGGTTATAGTATTAATAGTAGTTAACTTATGAGGGGATCAAAGAGTTTGGACCCCCGCCATCCAATACCGTGAAGTATTGAAGGAGGTCCTACTAAATTTGACCCAGGTCCATTGCAGGACCTCTAAACGCTGAACAATGGCAAGACCTTTACCAAACCGTTCCCTTAACCCCCTACCAGGTAGCCAACATACCTCCATATAGACCGTGGAGATATGAATGGTGAAAATCATTTATTTTATATAGACAGTAAAATAATGCCAAGACACCACGGACAAACGATAAGGAAAGATCACCTTCAACATAAGTAACTAGTTATTAAAGTCATTAATACAAAACCAAATAAAAAGTGCAAAAGTTTAGAAATAAAAAGTATTATACTAGACACTTTGTCTTCACCAAGTGATGTAAGAGACTTAGGCAAACATGGCCTTGATTGTCAAGAACTCTTACGATCAATCTTGGATCCCGAGACGACTCACACACTCTATGATGGACAATGGATGATGGTGGTGGATGATGGTGTTGTGATGGTGGTGGGTGGTGGATGAAGTGTGAGAGAGGTGGTGTGCCAAGGGATGAGATGAAATGAATCCAAGAACTCCTATTTATAGGCTGAACAGAGAGCTGGACACGGCCGTGCCCGTCTGACACTCTCTCTCCTCATTAATTGTAATTCGCAATTACAATAAATGCGCCTGTTGTACTTTCGACACGCCCCCATGTCCGCTGAGCACGGCCCGTGGTGGGCAATAGAAGCTTCTATAGATTTGTCTTTTCTGCTGCTTCTTGGGCACGGCCCCGTGCTGGCTGAGCACGGGGCGTGTTCAGCCTTCTGTTTTCTCTATTTTGCTTTGGAAGGTGCCGTTGAGGGTTCGGGCAGTCCACTAATGTTCCTTTTCTTGTATTTATGTTGGATTTAGCTGTCTTTTTGCTTCTTTTGCGTTTTTGAGCTCATTTAATCCTGAAAATACAAAAGGAAGACAAAAACACTCTTTTTCCAATATTAGTACTAAAAAAGGGTTAGTTTTATGCCTCATTTGATGTAATTTATTTGTTGCATTTTACACACATCAGAATAACGGGACTTATGAGCTTCATCGAGTAGAAGCTTTTTAACTCCACATGTGTTAGGAACCCAAATTCTGTTGAAACGTATTTTCAAATCGTGGTTGCCTACCTCAAGATCTTTAACTTGGCCAACAATCCTTTCCGTTCTCCAGTTTTCCGTCTTTACTGTTTCATCTTGTACTTCTCGAATTCGTTCAAGTAAGCCTGAGGTCACAATGAGTTGTAATGATCGTACTCGTATCGGGACATAATCTGCCTTTCTGCTTAGGGCATCTGCCACCACGTTTGCCCTTTCGGGGTGATAGTGTATTTCACAGTCGAAATCTTTCACCGTTTCTAACCATCGCCTTTGTCGCATATTTAACTCCTTCTGATCGAAGAAGTATTTTAAGCTTTTGTGATCGGTGAATATGGTGCACTTTACTCCATATAAATAGTGCCTCCATATTTTTAATGCAAATACCACCGCAGCCAACTCGAGATCGTGCGTGGGATATTTCTTCTCGTGTATCTTCAATTGCCTCGAGGTATAAGCTATAACTTTGCCTGGTTGCATCAAAACGCATCCGAGCCCCGATAGTGAAGCATCCGAATAAACCACCAAGTCTTCGACCCCGTCTGGCAAGGTTAGTACCGGAGCTTGAGTTAATTTCTCTTTTAGCGTTTGAAACGCTCTTTCTTGATCAACACCCCAAATGAACTTTTCTTCCTTCCGGATCAGCTTTGTTAGTGGCGACGCAATCTTGGAGAAATCTTGTATGAATCTCCTATAGTATCCCGCAAGCCCCAAAAAGCTTCTAATTTCCGAAGGGTTCTTCGGGGGATTCCATTTTGACACGGCCTCGATCTTTGACGGATCCACCAATACTCCGTCAGCACTTATGATGTGGCCAAGAAATTGTACCTCTCGTAACCAAAAGGCACACTTAGAGAATTTCGCATACAACCTTTCTCGTCTAAGCGTCTCTAACACCTCTTGTAAGTGGTGTGCATGTTCATCTTCACTTTTCGAATACACCAAAATATCATCGATAAACACGATGACTGACTTATCCAACATTGGCTTGCAAACCCGGTTCATGAGGTCCATGAAAGCCGCGGGTGCATTTGTTAGTCCAAATGACATCACGAGGAATTCGTAATGTCCGTATCTCGTGCGGAAAGCCGTCTTCGGCACATCTTCCTCCTTGACCTTTAGTTGGTGATACCCCGATCTAAGGTCAATTTTTGAAAACCAGTTCGCACCTTGTAATTGGTCGAATAAATCATCTATCCTCGGAAGTGGGTATCGGTTCTTTACCGTGAGTTTGTTTAACTCCCGGTAATCGATACACATGCGCATGCTTCCGTCTTTCTTTTTCACGAACAGTACCGGTGTGCCCCAAGGAGACACACTCGGTCTTATGAATCCCTTGTCAAGCAGGTCTTGAATCTGAGACATCAATTCTTGTAATTCCGACGGCGCGAGTCGGTACGGTGCTTTTGCTACGGGTTTTGCGCCCGGAATCAATTCGATCCCGAACTCTACTTCCCGTTCAGGCGGTATCCCCGGTAAATCCTCCGGAAACACATCTTCATAATCTCGTACTACCGGTACATCTTTAATCTTCCGTGATCCTTTCTCGGGCTCATTTGCGTATATCATGAATGCCTTGCATCCTCGCTTCATAAGCTTGTGAGCTTTCAACATTGAGCATACTATGGGGTTGCCTCCTTTTTCGCCATAGATAGTGACGTGTTTCCCGCTCGGAGATATTAGCTTTATCTCCTTACGAAAACACACGACCTTCGCATGGTGCTGAGATAGCCAATCCATCCCAACGACTACTTGAAATTCCCCCATTGACATCGGGATTAGATCTATCAAGTATTCCTCATCGTCTATGTTTAATTTGCAGCTTCGACAAACGTCACAAACTATAAAACTTTTGTTATCCCCTATTTCTACTTCTAAGGGCACAGATAGCTTTGTCAATACAAATGAAGGATGTCGAATAAATCCATGCGAAATGAAGGATTTATTCGCACCCGTATCAAACAATACACGTGCTGGAATTGAGTTAATTGTGAATATACCTGAGACCACATCGGGTTCTGTTTTTACTTCAGCCGCGGTAAGTTGGAAGGACCTAGCCTTCGCTTTTGGAGCTTCCATTGGAGACTCTTTTGTGTCTCCCTTTCCAACCAACTCGGGGCATTCAGACTTTTTGTGGCCGGGTTGATAACATTTGTAACAAACGGAAACTTTTCCGGGACATAGCGATGCAGTGTGCCCCGTCTTCCCACATACTGGACATGGTTTGTCTTTGAAGCGGCACTCACCTTTGTGCCCCTTTCCACATACTTTGCAACTTGGCGACCCGCCCTTAGTCTCCACTTTCTTCCCCGATTCAGCAGTTCTAGCTTTCTTTGTAGGGCTTGGATTCACATCTTGTGCCCTTCGCTCACCCCTTTCAACTTGTTTCTTTAACTCGATTTCCCGCTCCCGGGCGGTGTTGATGATTTCTGTGAGAGTTTCATATTTTGAGGGAGTCATAAACTCCCGATATTCAGCACTCAACATGTTGTAATAGTAGTATATCTTCTGCTCTTCAGTGGTGACCAACTCGTCACAGAATCTCAGCTTATCCATGAAGATGCCCGTGATTTTATCAATTGATTCTCCCTTTTGTCATAACTGGATAAATTCCTCCTTGATCCTGTTGATAACTGCTTTGGGACTATGGTGTTTAAGGAACGGCACCTTAAACTCATCCCAAGTCATGACCCTTGCCGCTTCGGCTCCTATTTCCTTCTTTTTATTGTCCCACCAATCTTTGGCTTGACCCCTCAATTGACCCGTTCCGTACGCAACAAAGTCACCTACGTCACAGTGGGTTCGTTCGAACACTCCTTCAACATCACTTAACCATCTTTGGCATATTATCGGGTCGACCTCCCCGTTATAGATTGGCGGTTTACACGCCATGAATTCCTTGTACGAACACCCCTTGCGTTCTCCCGATTTTCCTTTTATAAGGTTGACACTATCTTCCAACCTTTTGACTCGCTCTTCAACAAGCGACAACACCGTGCTTTGAATTTTGTCTACAAACCCGGATAGACTACCTTCAATTGCCTTCCCTACTTCTTCGGCAATTATTTCTTTCATTTGTTCGGTGCTTGTTTGCACCGGATTATCATCGTTTCCATCAGACATCTTGAAACTGAAATGTTTACATTTAAACGTTAAACATTTCATTTATAGCATTACTTCATTTGTTTCGGTTTAGCCAAGTTCTCAACTTGCTTTAACCGTTCACATTCGGTGCACTTTCCGGGTTTGAGTGTGTTAACATGCTCTTCCCATGCACATCAATTCATTTCTCATTTCTTACATAAATATAATCTGTTAAAATAATAAATTAATTCTTACCGGACGATCGATCAAGCTTGAACCGAACACTTGTTGACAACCTTAAGCTCTGATTACCAACTTGTAACACCCGTCTAAATTTACTTGAATTTAATAATAGTTCATAAGTAGCAAAGACCTTAGTCAACTAATGACTAAGTTAAAACATCCAAAAGTTGTTTAACAATTTGTTTACAACCCATAAACATAGTCTATTAAAGGTTAAAACATTGCGGAAGCTTCAAAAGTTGTGTTCGGTTCTTCAAAAGCTTGCTTGACCGTCATCCGTAATCTTTGAATACCTAGAAACTGAAATGTTTATATTAAACATTAGTATTAGAGTACTTAGAAATAATACATAATCGAAACTACGTTTAAAACGGATCCGATTTAACTATGATATGCAAACATTTACAGAATTTTCAGAACTCTACCGTAACTTACGGTACCTACCGTAAGTTACGGTAGACACTTGAAACTTCTGGTCTACCGTAAACCAGTAGAAAACCACCGTAAGCATTCTGATCTCTACCGTAAGTTACGGTGGACACCGTAACTTACGTAGTCCCTGTAACTTTATGTTTTGACTTTTTGTTTGATTTGCCCAAACCCATTTCTCGGATTTCTCATTCTAACCAACCAACACACTGATTTTTCATATTCTAATAGGTCTTTTATAAATGTTAACAAAGACCGAGTAACCATACTACAATGCATTACCATGCCTTATTTGGTTATTTGACCCGTTTAGCTTATCTAAGGAATCCTCCATTTTTTATGACTACCAATGAGGTCTAACCAATTTCTTGGCCTATTATTCGAACTAGCGAACATTATCGCTTAAACCCAACTCAACTTTTATTCACAAATCAATTACATATATACTAAATATCAAAATTTACTCAAATGTAACGAATCAAGTTACATACCTTAAAAGCACACCCTTTAGTCGTGCGTCTACACCGGCTTGTCCGCTCGTAGCTCCGGCTTCCTTTCCTATAGAGTTCAATCACATTGTATTTAGAACTCCATTTCAATCATATATCGCATAATTTGTCAAATCATCAAAATTATGCGTTTCGACTTTGAATTTCAGTTTTAAGCCTTCTTTTAGGCATTTCCACAAACACTATAAGGGCAGAATTTTATGTCATTCATATTCAAGTTCATAGCTTGCTATTTAGCTAAACTTAACATCAATAAAACTTTCATATAGCATTTAAACATCATACTTTTCTGAAATCACTTTATATGATCAAATTACACTAGAATAATCATTCTAAACCCTAGTGTTCATCATTATCTTGTAAAACCCATAACCCACCTTCAATGTGTTCATGGAATTTCCTGAATTTGGACATGATTTCACATGTAGTTGTCTAGGTTTTACTTCTAGACACTATATCATCCCTAATCTAACCAAATCACAAACATGCATCATCAAATTTTGAATCTCCCAAATTCATAAGAATTTCAAACAGAGAATTTTCATAGAATTTTACATACCTTACAACCCCCTTGTGATGGGGATTACTAATCTTAACTCAGATTTCGATTTGGGAGCCAATTGGATCTTCAATTTGTGGGATTTAACATGAACTAGGGTTTTGAAAGAGCCCAAGTCGCCCCCTCCTTGTTCTGGTCGATCCCCCCTACCAGATTTTTAGTTTGTGTTTTAATAAAATAGTTTTTATTAAAACTATTTTCAATTTTAACACTTTTGGTCCCTCTTGTTTGTTTTATTTTATTTCTATGTCTCTAGCTACTAATAAGTGATAAACTAACTAGGTTAGTGTCTTTACTAACTAGATTATCTTACAAATTTATTTGCAACTAAATTAAAAATTTAAGAATTTGTATTTTCGGGATGTTACAAGAGCAACACTAGACTGGGGGGACTTGAAGGGGTAAGGTCCCAAAAACCTTATACCAAGTACATGGGACCATACCACGACCTCACCTCTTAGCCCTCTTTTGACCTTGCGCGGCTGTGCAACTGGTCCTACAGAGAGGACTTAAGAGGTAGATAGCAGACAACACTTGCGCGCTGAAAAGGAAATCATAAATCCTTGCGCCTCCCTCCATAAACAAAGGATGAAAATCCTACGTTAGACACTTCCGCTTAAATAAAACTTAGACTTGGGGATTATTTACTCAACTGATACCCCACAGTAAAGGGTCACACCGGATTATGGCAATAAACCTTCTAGAAGGATTTAATTGTGCAACACCAGACGGTTATAACCGTCTGGTACACGTGTCATCATCTCAGGCCTCCCTGAAATCACGGTGATAGCATGGAATTGGAGGAAAACCTCCACTTACCCACTTTCCACGTGGCAATTCCCCAGCCATAGATCTAAACAGCAATCCGTGTGCACTCACGTCGGATTAAAAAGATTAACGGAAGGAAATGTAACCGCTTACGGGGTTAGCATCTTCCGTTAATATTTCATCAACAAGTTTTCCCGCCCGAACTCTCGGTTATAAATATGAGGATAATTCAGGTATAAACATCAAGTTACACACACTTCGTTAACTCTTCTTCTTCTTCCAAAACGCATACTTATTCTCACGCCGGAGTCGGGTCAAGGAGAGAACCCCCCTTCTACCCTTGACGAGGCTAACGGTGTTTTGTTTTGAAGAGTTTACCGGAGAAGGAGACCAGTCACATCGAATCAAACGAGAGAAACAACCCCTTTATGCAGATCCAAACCCTCTAGATAACTTGATTCCGGTCATTTATCTAGTGTTTCTTCACCGCCGAACTGTTTACGAACTATTCGCTGAACGTTTGGTTCGTTTGCAACCCTAATCCTTGTACAATTTGTATTTTTGTTTTTTTTTTAAATCTAGTTTAAACTTCGCTATGACTCGACCCGAACGAGGACCGACCCGAAAATTTTAACGTTTTGTTATGAAAATTTTAAACACCGAAAAAAATGGACCCTATTAAAAAAAATCCAAGTTCCGCAACTGGGTATATATAGTACACTTGCATTATGATTTTATGTGATTAACGATGAGTGATGACCCTGAAATATTTGTTACCCCAAGCTCCGTCTTAGACTTAGCCCAAAATCAATTTAAAATATCAAATTCTTAACTATAGGTCTAATATATCTATTATTTTTATTTTAATCCATTCAGTTTTTAAACATTTTTATACTATTTGTTATATTTTTAAGGTTATACAATATATTGGGGTATTCATATTCAAGAGTTAACTGTCATTTTCGTCCTTATAGTTTGTTTAATTATGTCAGTTCAGACCAAATTTTAAATTTTTACCCTTTTCGTCCCTAACATTCTTGAAACATGTCAGTTTCATCCAAAAAAACATGAGTTAACTGTCAATTTCATCCCTGTGGTCTGACTAATTATTCGATTCAACCTTAATTTTTTGGATGGAACTGACATGTTTTCAAGAATGTCAGGGATGAAAATGGTACAAACTTGAAATTTGGTCTGAATAGACATAATTGGACAAACCACAGGGACGAACATGACAGCTAACTCCATATACAATGTAGATAGACGTATATGAGCTCAATTTTAGATTTCCAAGTTAATATCACCTATTGCTATATCTGTCTCAAATCCCTGAAAAATTAGAGCATTCACATCCTAGGAATCAAAATCTGTGTGTAGGGTTTTTAAAATATAAAAAGTGCTTATGAGTGGAGCAGAGAGAAAATGTTACTGTCCATCTGTATATTTGGGGGGACACTGTCACCCACTATAATTTTTTAATATATATTGAAAGTGGTTGTGAGTAAAGGAGAGAGAAAAATGTAATGATAAAGGTATAAAAATATTATTTAATTGAAAAAGAGAGAGAAAAAATATTTGTTTTTAGTGGAAATATATTGATATAGGAGTTGTTTTTAATGGAATGTATGTATATTTTTAGGGAGCTGGATGTGAATGCTCATTTCATGTCCAGTCATATACCCAAATAGTCGTTCATTATACGTTTTGTATATTTGAGTTTTCTCGTTTTCCTGATATCACTACTTAAAGGAGGTATTAAGGCACCAAAATGATTTAAAGGATTTGATTCGAGCTAGTGTATATAGAGTTTCACTTTATTTTGTTTGTTAACCAACAACAATATTCATTTTTTTTTTGTGAATGGACTATTTTAAACGTCAACCACCACAATATTACTCAGATATTTCCTAAAGTGAATGGAGACTGGTTTTATCAGTTAAGTGAATTTTTTATCTTGATTTCGTAGACACATTTGAGTTCAATGTTCTAACTTTGACAAGCCCATCACAACCGCAATCTAATCCATTATTCAGTGACTTTATTTAGTGCTTTCGCGTGGATTCGAACTTGCAAATTTCTGGCAATGAAGAAGATGAAGAGAAAGTTTTGTTTGCACATGGTTTAGCGAAGAAAATGAAAAGGGAGATTTGTTGCACGAGGCTTAACAATGGTGGTGGAGAAGACGAAATTGTCGGCGATTGGTGATGGTGAAGACCATGCCGTCGGTTGTCTATGTTGCAGGGGTTGAACGAATTGGTTGATTGATTTAGGAATTTAGGGTTCCTGATTTATTTAATATACATGTCTTGGCTGGAATTGACTCTAACATGAATCCACAGCTATGAATTTAGCTTGTGAGCTCAGAGAGTCTCTGATTCGACCAAGTTTAATATCATAAAGTTGTTTTGAAAAAAAAAGGTTTGAAAGTTTAAACTCCAATCTTAGCTTAGTCCTCAACATAGTGAGAGTTATTATCAGATTGCCAAGGCAAATCTAATGCACCAGCTGATTTGATATAGAGTTCTTCTAAAAAGGTAGAAGAGTAGACGATTAAAGTAGAAATCAAGGTGTTTGTGAGTTGGAAACTCACTTAGAAGGTTGCTCGAAGTAGCTGAGCTCAAGTGTGCGAAGTCAGAAATCTAGAGAGAATTTCGGAGTTGTGGAAGTGGAAAAATGAAGAAGTGGGTTGGTATTTATAGGCTAGAGACGAGTTGGGATAAGAGACGATTGGGACGAGAAACGATTGGGACAAGAGGGGCCTCTTGTGCGAGAGGGCCTTTCGCACGAGAGGGGATTTCCCCTTTTGTTCGATATTCAAGTTTGTCGTTTTGGCGCATTTTGTCTGTTTTAATCGTTTTAAATCTGTAAGTGTAATGCATAAGGGAAATGTACAGAATAATGGATGAATTTGTATGTATAATAAGTATGAGGTTGCATAAAAATGTATTTAAACGATCGATTGAACGAGTAACAAGTAAAATATGAATTTCGTTACGATCAAGGTTTCAAATTGCAAAATTGGGAGTGGATTATAAATATGATACGAATACAAGTTTCCAAAGATAGAAATACACGTAATCTTTATAACTATAACTGAGGAAAGTTCCAAAAAGCGAGGCGTTACAAATATATTGTAAATTTTCAGTTATAGGTCTTTTGCAACTACTTTTGGATGATGATCAAGTCACCACTAAGGAACCGAACACGATGAAGATCTAGTTTCCGCACATTTTGTAAATCACGTGTTTATAATTCTATACTTAAGTTGTTATGGGAATACCTTATGTATCTAAATATGTTTTTAATTGGTTTCTTTTTCTCTTTCTGAGTAACCAGGGTAGAGAATTGGTTTGGGCGTGTATAAAATAAACATTTGGAGGTAAGAATCATATATTTTGCATCAAAAATTTCATTTTTGGATACCTTCAAATTGGAATGATTTTGGCGTTTTTTTAGTTGGAATGGTGTCTAGGTTCATTCTCATAATCATGGAAACTCTAATCTCGAAGAATCAACGTAAATTTGAAGGAGACTGAGTTGTTAACGAGCTGGTTTGAGCAGCATTTTATAATTCAAAGAAACTTCACTGAAATGAGCTGATATAATTTTTTTGGATACAAGATTTGCGCCAAACACTTGTTTGGTGCAGTGGTCTGTTTGTTGTGTGTTGAACATGTAGACCCGGGTTCGAATCCCGCGGTCTGCATTTTTTTCCTTCATTTTTTTCTTTTTCTTTGTTTAATTTATACAACTAAATAGTTAGCGGTAAGTGGGTATCGAACACAGGGAGTTTGTGGAATGTATGTTATCTAAGTGTATATCTAACTTGACTAAATTAATCTAATTGCAAATAAAATAAATTCAAGAGTGGGTTTGATTGGTTGATTTTTAAAACTAAGACTACTATTCTAATTGCAAAATGGAAGTGTTTTGGTTGTAAACAAATTAGAGACGAGTGACCATCTTTAGTTTCCGGTTTGCTTCAACATTTGTGCTATCATTCACTAGAAAGAACTACATAGACATAGTTCATGTGCAATTACTTGTTGTGATAAAAGGAAACTAATTACTCAGATTCCTAGAACGTGAGGTTGTTACCTGATGACCAATTGACCCTTACCCGATCCTAGTTCTACCCATGATATCTCGATTGCCAACGGCACCAAGAACGTATGGTTTCAAAATAGAATAATCATAAGCATCAACAATTTACAAGCAAATAAGAACACACCATGATAAATAAAACATAAATCCAATTTACCATTCTAGAAATATGAAATCAAGCACAATTGTCTCTACAAACCTTCAACTAAAGATGACCATAAAGAGTTTAGCCATTCATGGCTAGAACAACCATCTTCACAATTAGTTCAATGTTCATATGGATTAAAAACACTAACAAGATGTTTAGAAATTGTTTCCAAGCCCTCAAGAACACCCAAAATTCGTCTCTAAAGTGTATGTAACCGAATGGGAATCATTGGTACTCAAAAGACATCATAAAATGCCAATAAATGGGGCAGTTACAACTTTTACGCAGGTCAGAGCCGTAACCTACGGCCCTCCGCCGTAGGTTACGGTCAATAAAACTCTTACGGTGGGCCAGAACTGAGCTACGGTGGACCAGAAAACACAGTGAGGGCCGTAACCTACGGCCAGGAGCCGTAGGTTACGGCGGCACCAGATTTCGTTTTCTTGTTTTCTTCATAACTTTCTCGTTTCAATTCCGTTTTCTTCGCCGTTTTCGCCCACGTTCTCGTAATTTCATCCTCTATCATGTGATATTCTTAGTTCTTCAATTCCAATATTTTATTTTTTATTGATGCTCCAAATTCCTTCCCTTTTAAGCTCCATTTACACCTTCACGTCCAAACAACTAGTAGTTACCAAGTTCAAACAATTAAACGTGTAAAGCATGGGATTTTAATCTTTTTAAGGTACTTAAGGGTTGTCCTACGGACCACCCGTCACATCCCCACACTTACCCGTTGCTTGTCCCAAGCAACCCATTCAAAAACCATTTTCACACATACGCGATCAACATAAACCAAGCAAAAACATGTCATCCTTTTACTAACCTGTTCTTAACACCCAAAACAATACACCCCTCTCTAAATCTCTCCTCTCGGCTACAAGTAAGTACTAGCAAAGATAAGCTAGACACACAATAGGCAAACGGGTGATTGCACAACTATAGGCTTGTACCTAAATCGGTCCTCCTCCTACAAGTGCCAAACATGAATGCAAATCAAAGGGGCTTTTAAGGTTGTAACGAGGCTAGGCGAATGGGTAGGAAATGGAATATATATGAAGTAGCGAAAACTTAACCCGGTCTTTTATTACCCAAAGAAACAAACGAACAACTATCAAACTTAACTACTATATACAAGACAACTAAACCTCACTTTTTTTTTCATTTTTCATTGATTTTTCTCTTTTTTTTCTTCTTTTTTTTTAAACAAACTAAATCACAAACTACTAAACAACCACTAATACTATAAGACCGGGTCAAATCGGGTAAAGTTTTTTAGGAACTAGATACGGGGTAACAAATGATAGGCTTTAGGCACAAAATTGGGCAACTAAATGTCCAAACCCCCGCCCCTCTCGCAACCATGCTCATATATATAATTAATGAGGTCCAACCCCCCAAATCCCACACTCGCACTCAACAAGACGAGGCTACCTAATTGCCCTTATCCTTTTAACATTCACATTCAACTAAGGACTCAAACCGTATTAAGGCACAAGTTCTAATGCACCCCCACCCGTTGCCACTCTCATCAAAGACAAGTATTATTTATTTACATGTGTGGCTTCAACTCTCACCAAGAACAAAAGGGTATTAAGGGTTGCCGGTGTATCATTTTGGGGTTAGTCCAAGGTGTTCAAATTTTCACAATGTTTTGCTTGATTTAAATTTTTTTCAAAAATCTCAAAATTTCTCCCCATCCCCACACTTGGGATACATTGACCCCAATGTATGGTTTTGAGAGACTTTGATCGCATAAATTCTTAAACACCAACTAAAAGCTTATAAACTCAAACCCCAAATTTCTTTTTGTATTTTTTTTCTAATTATTAGAAACACCACCAATCCTTCACAACCCATAAACTAAACACATCAAAACACCACCCAACCGCCCAACCAAAAACTTAAACATGATTATATACAAAGGTGCACAAGATGAGAACAAGACACGACCTGATTAGTAAATTAGCAGTGTTGGTAGTGATGAAGCTGCGGTAATCGGACCGGTTCAAAACATCTCTTAGATTCGCCGATATCTCAACAGGGATGTTGCCAAACATCCCCACACTTGAATCATTGCATCCGCGAGGGTTGAAACGTAATAACCTGCCAAACACAAACACAACACCAAAACAAAACCAAACAAAGCAAAACAAAACAAAACAAAACACAAATACAATACTCTACATCCTCGGGCTGCCTCCCGAGAGCGCTAAGTTTAAAGGTCTTCAGCCAGACCATACCTGATATGCGTTATGGTGGTCTTAATGCACACTTACCCGCATCATTTCCAACAAATGCCCGGAAATTTACATGCCATCTCCATAGATTTGTCAGTATATTTGGCATGTTAAAGCTGCTCCTACGGGCTTTGCTAGTCCACTTCATGACATATACCTTAATGTCTGGTGGTTTCACCCTTCTCATCTTGTTCCTCGAACCCTCTTCCCCACACTTGTTAATTTGAATCATTGATATGGGAAGAGGTTCGGTACACATATCCATCCCATCAGCCTGCTCTACCTCATAATCTGCACACATCATCTGATCTACAAGTGACTCTTCATCAGATAAAGGACTCATTGGTGTGGTATTATCCTCCACAACCTCCTCCTTCATGTGAGAATAATCTCTAATATCGTCAGGTAATGGTGAGAGGCGTTCTTCTATCTCTATCTTCAATTTTAAAGTATGACACTTAGAAACTAAGCAGCTGATTCGGTCTTCATCGGACAGGTTGGGTGTTGCTAAATATTGCTCGAGTTTGGACAAAGTTACTTCCAATACAGCAAGCTCTTTTTTCTCCTCGGTCTCATAAACATAAACACCCTCGGGCTCAGAATATTCTTCGAGATTATATTGTCGATATCCCTCATACGGTCTATAGATGCGCACTTCCATCATCTTTTTATCCCAATACTTCGGGTTATCCGAATACACCGTGCACACATCATAATCATAAGTGTGATCGCGACCGCAACAAAAACATAGACCATCCATCCTTGCCTCATAATAAACTTCCTCGTCCCGATCATATCCATATGAATAATAGTCATCCTCCATTTCTGATTCATAATCGTCAACGTATGATGGAGGTGGAAGCTGTGAAACATAAGACACCGGTTTTCCATGTGCCCTCCTGTAGTGAGCCTCGTGGCAACCAATACATGGATGTCGTGGACCCCCGCACAATCTACACGTAAATAAGCTGAAATTTGTGTAATGCCCTGCCATCCTGCACAACACAACTCAACTACCAAGTGTAAATCATGAACATAAAAGAACTCTTTTTGGTTTTTTTTTAATTAATTTTTTTTAAACTAATACACAAGATAACACACGTTGCGCACTACTCCCCGGCAATGGCGCCAAAATTTGACGTAATGTCGTGGTCACAATCAAATTTAATCCAAATACAACTAAATAGTTAGCGGTAAGTGGGTATCGAAGACAGGGAGTTTGTGGAATGTATGTTATCTAAGTGTATATCTAACTTGACTAAATTAATCTAATTGCAAATAAAATAAATTCAAGAGTGGGTTTGATTGGTTGATTTTTAAAACTAAGACTACTATTCTAATTGCAAAATGGAAGTGTTTTGGTTGTAAACAAATTAGAGACGAGTGACCATCTTTAGTTTCCGGTTTGCTTCAACATTTGTGCTATCATTCACTAGAAAGAACTACATAGACATAGTTCATGTGCAATTACTTGTTGTGATAAAAGGAAACTAAGTACTCAGATTCCTAGAATGTGAGGTTGTTACCCGATGACCAATTGACCCTTACCCGATCCTAGTTCTACCCATGATATCTCGATTGCCAACGGCACCAAGAACGTATGGTTTCAAAATAGAATAATCATAAGCATCAACAATTTACAAGAAAATAAGAACACGCCATGATAAATAAAACATAAATTCAATTTACCATTCTAGAAATATGAAATCAAGCACAATTGTCTCTACAAACCTTCAACTAAAGATGACCATAAAGAGTTTAGCCATTCATGGCTAGAACAACCATCTTCACAATTAGTTCAATGTTCATATGGATTAAAAACACTAATAAGATGTTTAGAAATTGTTTCCAAGCCCTCAAGAACACCCAAAATTCGTCTCTAAAGTGTATGTAACCGAATGGGAATCATTGGTACTCAAAAGACATCATAAAAAGCCAATAAATGGGGCAGTTACAACTTTTACGCAGGTCAGAGCCGTAACCTACGGCCCTCCGCCGTAGGTTACGGTCAATAAAACTCTTACGGTGGGCCAGAACTGAGCTACGGTGGACCAGAAAACACAGTGAGGGCCCTAACCTACGGCCAGGAGCCGTAGGTTACGGCGGCACCAGATTTCGTTTTCTTGTTTTCTTCATAACTTTCTCGTTTCAATTCCGTTTTCTTCGCCGTTTTCGCCCACGTTCTCGTAATTTCATCCTCTATCATGTGATATTCTTAGTTCTTCAATTCCAATATTTTATTTTTTATTGATGCTCCAAATTCCTTCCCTTTTAAGCTCCATTTACACCTGCACGTCCAAACAACTAGTAGTTACCAAGTTCAAACAATTAAACGTGTAAACCATGGGATTTTAATCTTTTTAAGGTACTTAAGGGTTGTCCTACGGACCACCCGTCATTTAACATTCCGTTATTCATAATAGGGTTTGTGTATATATGTGTGTGTGTGTGGTATATGAATAATAGAATAAACATTCCATCCGCGTTTATTTATTGAAAGTTTGATTACAACGTTTCGGATTCTAGGACCCGTTTTTCGACAGATGTTACAGTTTTAGACATATTTTTGTGACTGTTAACGGGATTGACAGCAGATGGACCACGAATGTCAGCATTAGATGTATGAGGACGATAATCAGAAAATGTATGAGGGGGATCATTAGATGTATAAGGATCGATACGTGATGAATCAGAAGACGCCATATGCCGCCGTAAACACTGTGACGACTGCCACCCGCCGTGATATCTGTGAATGCCGACTACTTCTCTGTCGTGAAAACCACCGTGAACGCCTCTCCGCCGCCGTGAAAACCACCGTGAAAGCCTCTCCGCCGCTGTGAAAACAATGAACTCTAAAACATCGGCGAAACCCTTAAATGGAGAACAAGAATGCGCGTGTTTTTAATAAACATGTTATAATTATAAAATTGCCATGTGTTCATACTGGTTTTCGCGGTTCTCGCAATAAAACAAACTGTGTATTATAAAAGCAAACTGTGCTATTGTAAAAAATTGATCCCTATAGTAAAAAAATCAGGTTAAAGGTTGTTTTTGACGAATTTTAAACTAAAATGTATATTGTGCAATTTTGAGGATATAAAGAATGTTTTATGCAATTTACATCGTAAAAAATGTGACATATTAATCGCTTTTTAATGTTCCTTCTAGTTGGTAAAATATGAAAGGACACATTCTAGACATCATATAGCACTAAACATATCAATAGCACTAAACATATCAAAAGAGACTAATCCGTTGTCTTTGAAAACCTCGTACTTAAGAAACACAAGGACATAAAGCATTTGTAAAATAATAATTAAAAAACCATTTTTTCAACAACTACACCAACATAAAGTATTTGTCAAATAATAATAGTAACACTAGTAATAATAATAATAATAATAATAATAATAATAATAATAATAATAATAATAATAATAATAATAATAATAATAATAATAATAATAATAATAATAATAATAATAATAATAATAGTTGTTGTTGATTATGTATGATGTGAACGATTAAAAATAAGAATACAAAATTAGTAAACATGCTACATTAATCTTTAAGCCATGTTGTTTTGAGAAAAAATAAAAGTGTAGAGCCAAATGGCCTTTCAATAGGTCTTAGGGGGTGTTTGGTCTAGCTTTTTTATCTAAGCTTATAGCTTTTTTAGCTTATTTTTACAAAATAAGCACTAATGGGTGTTTGGTTTAGCTTTTTAAGCTTAGGCTTATTAGCTTATATAAGCTAATTCTAAGAAACTTATAGGAACATGGTTTTTTAGCTTATTTGAAGAAGATGGTTTTTTACTCATTACACACAATGATATTATACCTCTTCCCATAATACAAAATAACTTAACAAACAACTAAAGATTAATTATTAATTATCAACTTGTAGAATATAAGCTAATCCAAACACTTAAAAATAGCTTATCAAATGAAAGAAAATAAGCATAAGCTACTTTAAAATATAAGCATAAGCCAAAAAAATAAAAGCTAGGCCAAACACCCCCTTAGAATCTTTCAAAAGAAAGAATATTCAAAGGTAAGCGTTAATGGTCCTTTTCAACTCTAAACTTAGTCAACTTTACATTGCAATCACCACAAAACCTCCAACTTGATCAATTGCGTGTGGTTAGAGAACGAAACGCCGAGTCACATTTCAAGCTTAAAGACAACATGAATAGATAAAAATGAGTTTACTTGTTCATATAATAAAACGATATACTAGTTGATGTATTTGTACATGAAGTAAGTACGTTGTTATGTATAGAATGCAAATGGGCTTCAATTTTCAAAGGACATAAATGGTTGATTTTCAAACTTAATTACCTACTTTTGAAAACATTGTTAGAACTTCGAATACGAGTCATTCTTTAAAATTGACTCGTAGAATCATTATTTAGAGAATTGTCACAACTTTGTATGCTCCTAAATTAGAGCCATGCACCATTTTTTTTTTTCTAAAGATCCATGATCCCATGGGGAACGAGAGGAAGTCTAGGAGGAGATTGATCTATTAACAAAAAAATCTATTAATATCGGTATCTAATAGAAGGGGTATGCTCCCAAATGTTGTGCCAACCAATACAAGTTAACCTCAGGTCATACACGGAGCGATACCCAAAATAGATCAATTCTAACACTTAGTTCCTTCTACAAAAGATTTGGCATTCCTGGCCTTGCGCCGACTACATAAGTTAACCTTAGGTTGCGCGCGAGGTCATGTCCATAATAGATCTGATCCAACACTTAGTTCAATCTACAAGCGAACTGGCGCAAGGCCAGGAGGTGCAAGACAATGTTGGACAGTACAGAAGGTACGATTGGCAGAGCAGTAAACCAATGAGCGCACGACAGGCTGTACTCTATCGTGCTGCACGATGAGCAATCGTGCAGGAGACAAGGAGTACACAAGGACACGTACATGGCACCAATCAGCGTGCGCCGCCACTGCTCCACGATCTTCACTTAACTGTTGATGCAAGACCAGATAATAAGGACAATCGTTAGGGCACGTGGATCCATTCAACGTGCGCCAACTATGCCCTCGCCTGTAAACACTAACGATCGTGACAGGGGAGGCAAAACGGATATTCCTTATTTTCGGCCTTAGGCCCAAGGCCCCTCAGCCCATCTCCTTTACAATTCACCTCGGCTATAAATAGCTACAGGTTTAAGGATCGCTCTTTTGCTCTCTCACTTAATAGACACACTTTTATCCTGCAAAACAAAGGCTCTTAACCTTGTGGTCGTGGGTTCAAGCCCCATGGTGGGCGCTAATGAAGAAACACCAAGTTCATCTAGAGATTAACTCGTGGTTTGTGTCTCGTCCAAATAAGGTTAATCTTCTTTCGTTCTCGACAAACGATTGCAACGATGTTGCAAAACAATCAACACACCGTAAAACTCATTACAAGGAGGAGAATAGGGGGTTCTCCTTGTAACCACCCTCTGGTGTGAGAATAAGATCTTGCGTTGAGGATAAAAGTGTGTATTAAGTGAGAGAGCAAGAGAGCGATCCTTAAACCTATAGCCGAAGTTCTCTATTTATAGCCGAGGTGAATTGTGAAAGAGATGGGCTGATGGGCCTTGGGCTGAGGCCGACAACAAGGAATATCTATTTTGCCTCCCTTGTCACGACCGTTAGTGTTTACAGGCGAGGGCATAGTTGGCGCACGTTGAATGGATCCACGTGTCCTGGAGATTGTCCTTATTGTCTAGTCTTGCATCAACAGTTAAGTGGAGCAGTGATCGGCGCACGCTGATTGGTGCCACGTGATTCTCCTTGTGTACTTCTTGTCTCCTGCACGATTGCTCATTGTGCAACATGATAGAGTACAGCCTGTCGTGCGCTCATTGGTCTACTGCTCTTCCAATTGTACCTTCTGTACTGTCTAACATTGTCTTGCGCTTCCTGGCCTTGCGGCAGTTCGTTTGTAGATTGAACTAAGTGCTGGATCAGATGTATTCTGGACATGGCCTTGCGCGCGACCTGAGGTTAACTCATGCAGTCGACGCAAGGTCAGGAATATCAAATCTTTTGTAGAAGGAACTAAGTGTTAGAATTGATCTATTTTGTGTATGGCCCCGCGCGTGACCTGGGGTTAACTCGTGTTGGTCGACTCAAGATTTGTGAACATACCCCTTCACTAATGTTATTAAATTCTTGTAGTTTGACCTTATTATCAATAATTTAGAAGTTTTAACAAGTACATAGAAATTTAAATATGGAAACCCGGAAAACTAAAGTTGTTCATACAATCGTCTCTACGCCTTGTTGGTGCATTTGGAAGGAGAAAGATCAAGTACATTTTGAAAACAAGAAGGCTAGCGTTGCTAGGTTGTTGCTAAATTGCTAAATTGTGGGGGTCTTGTGATTCGAAATATCTATTCTTTTTCACTATGTTACCTCTCCTACACTTCTTTTGTTATTTAGTAACTCTTTGTTTCTTGATTTGTTTAGTTTCTCGCTTGTCTACTATCTGTCTTTTGTGTTGGGGGTCTCTCTTGAAGCAATTTCTCTATCCTTATGAATAGAGGTAAGGTGTGTCTACATCTCACCCTCCCCAAACCCTACCAATAGCTTTGCTATTTGTGGGATTTACTAGATACGATTGATTGATTAATTAAAAATAGATCAACCTTTAATAATCTTTCTTGAAAAGATTGGTATGTTTTCAATTTATAAGTGGTCTATTTGTTTTTTCTAACTTCTTGCTAGCTCATTTAATGAAATTCGCCTTAAAAAAAAAAGTAGTTTTAACATGTTCTATTATTGCCCACAGTTAGAAAAGTTTGAGTTCCATAACTCATAATCATTAGTCACTCCACTATCTAATGGCTAAAATTTATGAATGATGTAAACGTTAGTTGTATTTTTTCCGTTCACGTATCTCTACCACTTTTGGACCTTGAAAATGCGAATAGGGCCCTAAAGATTCCCAATGTCTATTTGATGAATATATATATTTTTTGTTATCTAACTTAGAACTAATTAAGGTCTTCCAAATTTATAATCATATTTTAATAATGCTAATAGATATTGTGGACTTGGGCGATCTTTGTGGTCCATCTTCATGAAAAGTAGTGCACTAACACGAGCGAGATGGGACTTTGGAGATTGCCCATGACAGCTTATGTAATTCAAAAAAAATAATTTTATTCTGATGAAACATATAATCTTCTTATTTTAATTTCTTTTCTACTCGATATGATATGATAAATTGCACTGAATATATAGATTAAGTTTTGTTTCTTTTTAATTTATATATAGATTTATATATAGATGGATTTAATTATGTAAGGAATGTTTGAAGAAGAAGTATATAAAAAAATAGAGAATATGATATTTTAATCTAAGGGGTAAGTTCAACATATCAATTTAACGAAAATATTATTTTCAAAATAGAGTAAATTACAAGTTTTGTCCTTTATGTTTGCATCAAATTTCAGGCGCTGTCCTTTACCTTTAAAATTGTCAGGCCGTGTCCTTTATGTTTCAAAATCTTGCACGTTATATCCTTTAGGGCAAACCCAGTTAATTTTTTCAGTTAAATGAAAGCATGTGCAGGGCACATGAGGGTAGAAATGTCATTTCACAAACACTCTCTCTCTTTTAAACCACCACCACCCCGCATAACCCATCCCCACCACTGCAACAGTGCAACCCCACCATAACCACCATCACCAACCACCCACCATCGTTGCAACTAGACCAAAACCACCTACACAACCCACCCACCGCCAATCCTGCAATAACATACTAAAAACCGGCATAAATTACACAATCCACCTACACAACCCACCATCACCGCCACTTTTCTTTTATTTTAACCCAATCCACCCCTTCGATCCACCATTACCAAAAACCAAAATCATTCATTACTAAAAAACGGCATAAATTACAGAAGCCGATTACCCGATTACCCACCTGCAACCCAGAAGCCGATTACCCGATTACCCACCTGCAACCAGATGACGATGAAGAACAACAATTAACCAGAACCAGAGGAATCGCCACCACACCCGATTACCCACCTGCAACCCAGAGCACTTACTGTATCCATAAGCGGCTGTGAAGGTGGCTACAAACTCCGGCTGCAGCGACACCCCTCAAATCCCGACCTAAACCTACCCCCGCACCGGAAAATCAAAACCCCTAACCTTTCGATTCATCCCCAAACCCCATTCCGGCCACCAACCTTTCGATTCGTCCCCAAACCAGCTCCTGTTAACACTACTCCCTAACCTCTCACATCCTGCTCTTGGATCTGCTAAAGAGGATTTGAGTTTGTTTATTCGAGATGTGTTTACACAGTTGCAAATCGGAGGTAGATGGGTATAGATAGAGAGATAGAGTGGGGTGGTGGATGGTGGTTGCAGGGTGGCCGACGGGGATGATGGTTGCAGTGGTGGATAGTGGCTGAGGCGGTGGTTGATGGTGGTAGAGATAGAGAGAGAAGCAGAGAAGAGAGTGAGTTGCAGAGAGAGATGAGAATCAGATATTCTGTATTTACACTTATATATATAAATAAGAGTAAATTACAAGTTTTGTCCTTTATGTTTGTCTCAAATTTCAGGCGCTGTCCTTTACCTTTAAAATTGACGAGTTTTGTCCTTAATGTTTCAAAATCCTGCATGTTATGTCCTTTAGGCCAAACCCAGTTAGATTGTTTTGTTAAGGTTGGTCATGTGCCATGCACATGAGGGCACTTTTGTCATTTTGCCTCCTTAGGGATTATTTTGTAAATAACTTATAATAAAGGTGTAGTTGTGTAAAGATTAAAAAAAATAAAGATATAAAATAAAACTTCATTCCTGCATTCTCTCTCTCTCTCTCTAACTCTCTCTCTCTCTCCTCTCTCTCTCTCTCTACAAAACGCTCCCTGCCCTCTCTCTAGAATTATTACCCATGTAATTTGTTCTGATAAGAAACAAAAGATCAACCCCTAATCTGTTCTAAGCCCTAATTACCCAAACAAGATCAAATTGCAGCAAAAAGATATTAGGTTTAGCGGTGGTGGGTGCGATGGTGATGACGGGTATAGCGGTGGTGGGACGTGTACGGTGGTGGGTGCGATGCTGATGGTGGGTTTAGCGGTGGTAGGTGTACGGTTGAGGTGGGTTAGAGGCGGCGATGGGTGCGGCGGGCAGTGGTCCAGTTGAGGTGGAGTTAGGCGATGGCAAGTGGTGGTGGCCGGAGACTACTTCGCCGGAATTCTCTGCGTGTTATCTTCGGACCTCACAAGAAAATACATGCTTCGCCGGAATTCTCGAAACTGGTATGATCTTAGTTTTGATTCTGAGAACAATCCTCCTTTATTTTAGTTTTTGTGATGGTGGATGGGGGTGGTGAGTTTAACGGTGGTGGTTGTTGATTTGGGTTGTTTGCAAGGTTGGGGTTAGGGTTCCGGTGGGGGCGGTGATGTCGGAGACGGTGGCGGGTTGATGGTGGTGGTAGTATGTTGGTTTTGTTGAAATTACAGTGTCGATTAAACAACCACAGTGTCTATGTGCTCCGGCAGTTTAGGTCTTAAGGATACTCATTGATTATTGTAAACATGTTTAAATTGATACAAAACAGATTTTGAAGGTTAGGATATGGTGGTGGTGAAGATGGCGGTGGTGGCAGCATATGGTGGTGTACATGAAGGCGGTGGTGGTGGTGGCGGTGGCATATGGTGGTGGTGGCGGCATACGGTGGTGATGACAGGTGAAGAGAGATAGAGTGAGGGAAGAGATGTAAATGGGTTTTTTTATATATAAATGGTTTTTACACATTAGTCCCTTAATATAAATTGTTTTACACAATAGTCCTTGGGTAAGTAAAATGACAAAAGTGCCCTCATGTACATGGCACATGACCAACTTTAACAAAAAAATCTAACTGGGTTTGGCCTAAAGGACATAACATGCAGGATTTTGAAACATTAAGGACAAAACTCGTCAATTTTAAAGGTAAAGGACAGCGCCTGAAATTTGGGACAAACATAAAGGACAAAACTTGTAATTTACTCTATAAATAATAGTAATAATAATAATTGTAGTTTCACAATAGTCCTTGAAGACAAATTCTTTAACACAATGGTCCCTGATGAGATGAAATGACATTTCTACCCTCATGTGCCCTGCACATGCCTTCATTTAACTGAAAAAATTAACTGGGTTTGCCCTAAAGGACATAACGTGCAAGATTTTGAAACATAAAGGACACCGCCTGACAATTTTAAAGGTAAAGGACAGCGCCTGAAATTTGATGCAAACATAAAGGACAAAACTTGTAATTTACTCTTCAAAATAATATATATTAAACATGCTTAATAGTTAAATTAAATAAATCGCACCATATTCGGAATATTCATTAGGTTTTTTACATTGAATTAAGCGTAGATCACATACACTAACATTAATTCATATTTGAATTGAGACTATAACATTAAGGCCAAACGGTGTGTGAAGGACCACATGGGCGAATGTCACTGAGGCTTTTTTGAAGAGCACAATCTATTCCGACCTGCCTTAAATCTTGATTATATTATTTTTTTTATTGATTATATTATTATTGTTGTTGTTGTTATTAGAGTTAAATGCCATTTTAGTCCCTGTGGTTTGGGCCATTTTGCCAGTTTAATCCAAATGTTTCATTTTTAACCTGTGGGTCCAAAAAGGTTTCACAGTTGCCATTTTAGTCCACTTGGTTAACTTCATCCATTTTTTCTGTTAATGAGAAGGCCAATTCGGTCATTTTGTATGTAATTCTGTTAACTAAAAGGGCAATTCAGCCATATAAAATGACCGAATTGGCCTTCTCGTTAACAAAAACAATGGATGAAGTTAACCCAGTGGACTAAAATGGCAACTGTGAAACCTTTTTGGACCCACAGGTTAAAAATGAAACCTTTGGACTAAACTGGCAAAATGGCCCAAACCACAGGGACTAAAATGGCATTTAACTCTTGTTATTATATAATATTTAGTAATTATATGCTTGAGTATTTAAATAAGATGTTATATAATATTTAGTAATTATATAATTGAGTATTTAAATAAGATATACATAATCTAAACATTATTCAGTTATAAAAATATAAATAGTAAATGTAACTTTTTTGAAAAATGCAATCTAACCCAACCTGCTTTAAACACTGATTATATTGTTATTATTTGGTAATTATAAGTATTTAAATAAACAAGATGATACTTAATTTAAATAGTATTTACTTACATAAAAATAAATAGTAAATGTAGCTCTTTTGGGGAGCGCAATCTAACTCGTAAACATTGGTCTAACTAGAAACTATATTGAACCAAACTCATTTAAACTCGAACCAAAATAACCTTTTTTTATGTGACCTGTTTGAACGCGATATGTTGCCCGACCCGACCGATTCATATTATTAAATACCAAACATTTTATTAAAAGAAAAATGAATAAAAGAAATTAAAATCAAAATATTAACTTTAGTTAATTAATAATTCTTAAAAATTATGTTACAAATATAATAAAAAAAATTATATTTGTAGAATTTATGTCATCAAATATTATGTTCATTGAATATTTTATTAATATCATAAGAGGTATAAAAGGGTAAATTACAAATTTTTTATCCATCAAGACTTGTACTAAATACCTGGTAAATTTTAATTGTCTTAAAAGTGAATTTAAATATCATGTCTACCCTAAAGTGATGCTTTATAAGGCATATAGATACCAAATACCAAACTGATAACAAGTAACTCTTGATCCTTTGGACTTGTTTATACCCCTAGAAAACACTGATAATTAAGATAACTTTTTTGGTATACATTTTTAATAATTTACACTCAAATAATAACTTTTAACATGCCAAATATGAAGATGCTTGTAGAACATGGTAATATATGTATGTATCATTAGTCTTTTTGTTGAAAGAAATGATAAAAAGTTTGTGATGGAAACTAACAAGTGGTCTCTCTTTAGGGATTAGTTTTGTGTGGTGAAACCCATTAGCATCCCCACAAATCCTGTGTAGCGTATAAAACAAGACCACTCCTATTATCCTCATAAGGTTCAATTTATCACTTGAGTGGTCCACATTTCATACCCCAAAACACATAGGGTGTAAGGGTCACTCCTCTAAGTGGGGAGTGACCTCTCTTACCCACAGCCAATCAGCACGCGTCACGTCAACTCCCCACTTAACTCCCCCCACATCATCAATTTGATGGCGGCACTCCTCTCTTGGGGACTTGGTTTTATTTTTTTTATATAAATATTTTTATAAAAGTAAAACATAATTTAAATAAATTAAAACTAAATAAAAATAAAAAAATAGAACATTTCATTTAATTAAAAACAAGTTTGAGGGGTATTTTTAAAAGTAATAAAAAAATTTAAGTGTTTTTTTAAATTAAAAATAAAACTTAAGGGTTATATTTGAAAATTCTTTTTCTTCTTCTTCTTTCTTCCTCCTCCCCTTCTTCTTCTTCATTTTAACCTGCAAATTCTTTGTTCTTCATCCTCCTACAAAATCACAAGGAAAAAAAAAAAACTCAAAAATATACAAGTTTCACACGGTGAATGATACCCGCTCCCCACTCCCCGATTTGGGTCACCGAGGGGTCGGCGGCGGTGTTCCCGATCGGGGAGTACACTCCCCGCAGGCGCCCCGGACACCCTAAACAAATCTGAATTTGCCAACTTGCTTTCTACAACAATCAAATTTCAACAAACAAATAAGCCCTTTTGTTTTGATGGCTTCATTTTCGAGCAAAACCCGTTATAACTAACCGAAAGTGTTAAAAGGAAATGAACGTATTGTCTTCGTTAAGGTGCAAAAACAAGCTTTTTACCTACATATGATTCTAACAGTCAATAATGTTGTTAAATTTGCTTATTGGGTAAAGATAAGTAAATGGACTACGGATAATTACTTGGATCGTGTCACGTATACTTTTTTAAAAACAAGCATTTAGACTCTTTAAATGGCTCAATCAGGCACTTAAACTTAGATCAAGAACACGCATAAGTTCTAAGTATTTTACATGTGAATTCGGATGTAGATTATTGGATGGCTCGAGCTACACGAAATCAACTATGGAATTATCTTAAGACAAACACCAGAGGTTTAACTTAGGCACTAAAACTTCGAGCAAGAACTCGCATAAGTTCCAAATATTTTACTTGTGAATTCGAACATAGATTATTGGATTTATCTGCTACTGTAACAGTGTGACCAACATATGTTAACTGGGGTTTTCTTTCACAAAACATTGCAACAGTTTGCCATTAACATTGCAATGGTTTATACAAAGTCATGTAATCACCACACTCGCACTCATTAGCGAAGAAATGACCTTTTTTTTTCGTGATCATGAGCATATATAGTCATCCTAGTCCACACCGAATATTACATAAGCATTCTTGGTAAAACAATTTGCACCATCATAAGCTGTGTCACACCAAGTGAAAATTAAAACTTTATTCAGATCTTGGATTCAGATCAGTTTATACAAGCAACCTTTTTAGACATCCTAACTAAATCGTATTATAACTTTACTAAAAATAATGGATGCTCTCATTGTGAATCCAGTTAAACTAAGGAGTTGTTTGACAATTTCAGAATAGTTAAATGCTAAACAAGAGGTCTGAACCATTAAGAGGTTCTAAACCATTAAGAGGCAAATGTCTGAACCATTCAGACATATGCTCGCGAAACAAACAGTCTAAACCATTAAGAGCTAAAGGTCTGAACCAGTAAGAGATAGAGGTCTGAACCATTAAGAGCTAAACAAACAGCCCCTAAGTGGTATTATAACTTAGCTGAAGTCCACAGATACTCCCGGTCATGCTAAAATCACCAACAAAATAAAAGGGTTCGAACCACACTAATTAGCATGACAATCATCAACATATAACTTAATAACCGATTACATAAACCCATCATCGAAAATTTTAATGACACTGCATATTTATTCGGTAAGTAGCATCATACGAGTTTTTCGACATTACAACAATAAAAGAAAACGACTCATGAAATTTTGACACCACGTTTGATAACACAAATGACAACTTCTCTAGACTACGTTGTATACCAAAGCCCAACGGATATAAAAACCAACATGTCCTTAGTAATTTGGCTTCACATTCAAGCGGGAAGCTATCTTCTGTCCCAGAGACTTGTCAGCCTGCAAAAACAATGTATCACATTCAGTAAATTCTTTGAAACCAGCATCAAGTCATATATCAGTCAGTCAATCGTTATATGTAATTGTGTGAGATATCAAGGAAAGAAGATCGGACCTGGGACCAGTATGAAACCCATATTGAGCGGACCTCATGGGTGACACGCGGGTCAGACAAACCACCCACAACTCTGTTAATGAATCGTTCTTGCCTGTAAAGAAAGAAAATGATTAAAAACATGTTAGTTGATTTACAAAACTAGAAACAATTTAAAGCAAAACATATACCTGTCTGGAGAAAAGGATCTGAATCTGTCTCCTGGCTGCTTGAAGTTGTTTTCTTTCTCAATCACACACTGCATTAGGCAATACATTAAAAGCTAATTAGCCGTCCATCGAGATTCAACATTTATGTAATTCATGAAAAAAATATATATCTATATAGCGATGTTATTGTTCGTGAAGGCAATAAAATCCACTGAAATCATCAAACTTGAGATTTACACTACATTAAAAATTAAACAATAACAATGTTCTTTCTTTTAGTTTTTGTGATATAGATTTACAGAGCATACACAGTAAATCTGTTATCGGTTAACTCAATTGCGGTATTTAGATTCATGCATGCTCTTTCATATTCAACTTTATCTAACGTTGAAGTCTAAAGCCTGCGTTAATACCACATTTTAAAAGTAATAAACTGACCTTATCACGCTTTCCGGACAACCTAACAGGAGGAATAGGGTACTGCTCAGCATGACGAGCGGGATCATATCTTGAAGGGAAGTAATCGATCTGCAGAAGTAATGATAAGAAGAGTAAATAAGAAAATTTATTATTGTAGTTTGTTTTGATTGTTATTGTTTTCAAATGAGTATACATAACACATATATAAAGGTGTACCTCCTCATCTCTGTGCATGAAATTCATGAATCCATCATAGTGATTATTATGATGAGCACACTTAGGAGCATTTGCAGGAAGCTGCAAATAGTTCGGTCCAAGACGGTGCCTCTGAGTGTCAGCATACGAGAAAATACGGGTTTGCAGCAACTTATCATCAGAATAATAGATTCCAGGAACAATGATAGCAGGACAAAATGCCAGCTGTTCATTCTCAGCGAAGAAGTTGTCAATATTCTTGTTCAAAACCAGACGACCCACAGGCTGCAACGGAAAGATATCCTCAGGCCAGGTCTTGGTAACATCAAGCGGGTCAAAGTCGAGCCGATCCTCGTGATCCGGATCAATGGTCTGGATAAAAAGCTTCCACTCGGGGTAGTTTCCAGCAGCAATCGAATCGTAAAGATCTTGTGTAGCATGGCTGTGATTCGCTCCACCGATTTTGATGGCTTCATCTTCCAACAAACTTTTTACGCCACATGTCGGTTTCCAGTGGAACTTCACGTAATATGCTTTTCCAGCTTTGTTGATCAAAGTGTAGGTGTTGACACCGGATCCGTCCATGTGGCGGTAATCTTGTGGCACACCGATATCATCTAGAAGAAAGGTGAACATGTGCAAACTCTCGGGATGGTGAGAGAAAAAGTCCATGATTCTCCAGTCTTCTTGAATGTGCGATTTAGGGTTTGGTTTCAACGAGTGAACCATGTCGGGAAATTTCATTCCGTCACGAATAAAGAACACCGGGAAATTGTTTCCCACCAAATCAAAGTTACCCTACAAATGTAAACAATTGGTAAACATCACATATGATAAAGTAACATTTACCCTACATATACACATATAGATATAGATGTGTTTGTGTGTTACCTCTCGGGTGTAGAACTTCACTGCGAAACCTCTAGGGTCCCTGAGGGTTTCGGGGCTACCACGTTCATGGATGACAGTAGAGAAACGAACGATAACAGGAGTCTGCACACCCGGGGCACGGAGAAAATCAGCACATGTGAGGGCAGTAATGTCATGTGTGACTTCAAAAAATCCCTTAGCACTGGCACCTCTGGCATGAACAACACGTTCAGGGATACGCTCACGGTCGAAGTTAGCTAGCTTCTCCACCAAATGGTAATCTTCTAGAAGGATTGGACCTATCGTATAAAAATAAAATCATAATTAGCAGAAATTTTATATAAAACAGTCTACCAAGAAATCCCAACTTTTGTATCGAAAAACTAACAGATATCAAATTTAGATACCTCTGCTTCCAACGGTCAATGAGTTGTTGTTGTTGTAAACCGGAGCACCGGAATTGGTGGTCCAGAATGGGGCATTGTAGGCACTTGAAGAACGGTACTGCATCAATCGAAAAAGTAAAATCCATAAATACACACTCAATCCCAAAAAAACACTATACCGCAATTAACCGCAAGAAGAACAATCGTTCATTGCACGGTTTGGTATCTTGAACAATAAAGATCTTGTAGGTAAATCGAGTCAACATGGTTTACTTCAAACAATTACAAAAGTATTCAAACTTCTTTTTTACATATTTACAGCCAAAAACTTTGAAATAACTAGATAAAAGCATATATCCACTACTTCAATAATCAAAAAATTAATCAGATTTCCCTATGAAATTAAATAAATTTAGCTTTTGATCTAAAAAAACTTAACATGACTAACAAATTTATGTTTTCCTTTATCACAACTAAATATCCATGACTTAAAGTGCGTATATATCGATATCGATATCGAGTTCGATCACTATAGTTCCTAAATAACATGAACTGAATCTGAGAGTCAGGTCAAAACTGATCTAATACAACAAAACCTTTTCAAATATCTTCAATTAAATCAAAATCAGGTAAAATAAAGTAATCAGGCATAAAATCCAATACTTATATATAACAGATTGAACACTAACGATCATAAACCCTAACCGATATGTTTTATACAGAAAAAATAACAGAGCACGATACGAAATCAACTGTGAATCAGTAGATGATGTGCAAACACAAGATTAGAGTGATGCAGTAGTACCTTGTAAGGATCCATGGATTTGAAGGTTTATGAAATCTGTGATGATTTCTTGTGGAGAAGACTGTTTTTGCTCTTTACGGAATGTGGTTGGAGTTTTATATAAGCAGTTTTTTTTTGGGTTAATATTATTATTATTTGCGACAATAATTTCTCAATTATCTTCTATTTTCCGTGTGCTAGCATGGGTCAACATATCGTGAGAAAATGGCCTATTTTTCATCTAATCAGATGGATTTTGGTAATCTCAGTCTCATTCCTGTTTATGGTCGTATGTGGCTAAATATAACTGGTCGAGATTATCATTACGTAAGGTCCTAATATTAAACTCATCCCGAAAACATCATCATCATACTCAGTAAATTTCACCAATAGCAAAGTTAAGGTAGGATCTGAGAAGAATAAGATGTAGCATTACATCCCGAAAACATTGCTTCAAATATCAAATGCTTATCTACACTTCTAGCAACTTGGTATTCAATACTAAGTTTACGAACAACTTCATGTACCATTTATCAATATTTTATGATCATATGATCATAATGCATTAAGTTTATATATCGGGGTAGTTTAGGATAATCAATGAGTATTATCTTACGCAATACATATCATAGACCTATGATTACATCTATTTAATATCGTTCATAATTACTCGTCCTAAATGTTTCGGTGTTTTCCCGCAATTTCGAATTTTTCTACCATTATAACGCACAACCCATTGTCATTGCCCCCTGCATGCCCTTGTTGCCCTTTACCACTAGGATGTCCCGTTAGACCAAGTCTGGTTGTTTCACTAAAAAGTGAAAAAGTTCATGTCACGTCACTGGCACATTGAAAGTGAGGCTTTAACTAACTAAACCTTCAAAAGTTTGTAGTCGTTTAACTAAACCAAATTATATGAAGAATAAAAAAAAACAAAAAAAAGGTGGGTGAGTGGCTTGTTGTGATTGGCTCCCAAAAAAAGATGCTGAAGAATGAGGGTGTTGCGTGCTTAACGAAGAAGGGGGCTAACCCCTCTTGGCGCCCAAGATGGTTGGTTTGGCGGACATTAATTGATGAGGTGGAGTTGGGCGCCAACCCACTCCACCCTACTTTCGGGACAGATGTTAGTTGTTTTGGACCTTTAACAAGAGACATGTGGGACATTGAAGTTGGTTTAATATGAGTTGAATTGAACAAGGTAAGTTTATGTGATTGTAATTATTTGGTTTTTTGTTCATTAATAGTGTAGTTTTGATTAAATTCAATGGACAACCAAAAATAACACATGAAAATGCTGAAAAACAAAAGGATGCATAAACTTGCACGATATATTATAAACAAAATATCACGATATATTTGAAACGGATACCCGATTTTCACGTTCACGTGGGCCCTACACTTATAATTTTGTAGAGGTGAAAAAACCGAGGCGAGAGGAGTTGGGATAATGCCGCATATAAAATAAATTATTGTATGCTTTTTATTTTTAATGAAACTATCTAAAAATAATAACAAATTTACATAAAATGTCCCAAGGTTTGCCTTATCTTTCATGTAGACCCTTCAAAATCATTGTTGTGATAATGTTTGTATTTTCAATCAACGCCTAAAACTTTTTATACCATAATTAAGGCTGGAATATCGTGTGGTATCTAACGACGCGAACAACACAAGTTTTATATGAATACCATTTGTTTAACCACTTTATATCCAATGCCTATAATACAGTTGTATGTTTTATGTACCAAAAAGGTGAAATGATGGATCCTAACCTTCTAATTTTAATTATTTTTAAAATAGTGAAAAATCACATGGTGTACTTTTTAGTAAACAATTCTAATCGTGTCTTATACAAGTTACCTATTGCCAGTTATGTCTATAATCATATCATATTATATATGATGTATTTTGATATCATATATTTGATTTGATATTATATCATATTATATATACGATGTATTTTGATATCATATATTTGATTTGATATTATATCATATTATATATGATGTATTTTGATATCATATATTTGATTTGATATGAGAGCTTAATACAACACCAAGGCAATATTTATTATATTACAGTACTTTTGTGTTTGGTTTACTTTTAAATGTAATAGATCGTTTAAAAAAAGGGTTAGCTTGTTGTTTGTATAATTTCATACACATTTAAAAAGATAACTAGTAAACTACACTATCCACTAACAATATAAGTAAGCTTTATGATAATTAAATTGATTTAATGTTCTAACGAGCGAGACCTTGGTTTTAATCATGGTTGTAAAACAAGGTCTCCAAGGCCGAGTACTTACCGAGTAGTCACTACAAGGTAAGTTACCGAGACGACTTTCTTCAACTCCGACTAATTAGTCGGAATCGATCAAATGCGGTCAACATCGTCCAAAATCGGATCTAGTAGATCAACTCGGGCCGAGTTTGACTTAAAATAAAATAAAACATAATTTATATGCCTATCATGTTAAAGAATGAATATCAATTTCACGTATTTTGTTATAAATATTAGTAAATTTATGTTATTTGACATATATTAATTTTCGAAAACTAATTTCTTTATAATTTGCCATGTTCGAGTACTCCCCGTGTACTCTCCGCCTAGGCCGAGTACTCTCAACTCCCCAGTCAACCGACTAGGGAGCGCCTAGCGACTTTTGCAACCATGGTTTTAATTGGAAGATACTTTCATCATAAATGCTATATAAGGGATTGGCTAACAAACTCATGAAGGAGGGGGAGAGGGGGGAGCCTCCCACTTAAAAATAAATTGTGTATTTTAGGCAAAAACATCGAACGACCTCTTTAAAAGTTTGGTTAAACCCTCATATTGACATCTCGTGAAAACAAATCTTCACTGTATAGGTGTTGAAAAATCGATTACCCAATCAGGATGCAAACTCTAAATACAAACCTCTCAAGAGAAATATATACTTATTTAAAAAAAATATATATATAAAAAAACATTCTATGGGTTTTTAACAAAAAAAGTTTCTAGAGGGTACTTCTTTAAATTAATTGTAACTTAAGGTACTCTTTTGCAACTTATAAATTAAGTGGAACGCGATGCTTCTCTTTCCTTATCCTTAATTTTGGATTTTTATCTAAATTAAAATAGAGCCACTCGTGTCAGGCTGATGACCTGGACCTATCATAGCCAGACACGTGTTCCTATTACATTGAAACGTGTGCTCATCAACTCCATCTACCAGTGTGAACACAGATTGGAGAACGAATATGCTTTTTGATAAGGTTTTCTTTTATTTTCTTTTAAGCCACAAAAAATGGTTATTTTGTTTTTATAATTTTAGGAATTTTTTATATTTCGATAACAACTTCATTTTTGTTTCTATTTGTCACTTGCATATATAGAAATGCTAAACACCACTAAAATAAATATTTCACTTAAAACTTTGAACAATTTATAGTCTAACAAGTAATTTATAAGGTTAGTATTTTTTTATGTTTGTAACCTTGTTGTAAATCCATCGAAACACACACTTTTACAATTAATTAATAAAATATATGTTAACGAGCTAATAAAGTAGGTGGACATGTACCGGCCACAAAATAATCAAGGATTCAGATAGGTCTAAAAGTCAACCTCCGATTGTGCTTGGTATACACAAACTCGGCCAATTGTATAACCGATTTACACCTTTGTTACAACCCGTTGATCTGTTCACGTCCCGTTAAATTCCTTTACAACTTAATCACACCCTGTCTACCCGCTTGACTCTTTTCAGTATACACGTTACATTGGTCTTGTATAGGTTATATGGTCCTAGGTGTTGTTTGGGTTAAGTTTGATGTTTTGACAGGAATAACTATATAGGTTTGTTTGGATTCATCTATTATACAACCTACTAACCAGACACAATTGTTACCCTCAGGAATAAACTAATAGCATATCAATTTATTATGCATCATAGGTAACATGATCAGGGGCGGACCTAGGTGATGGCGTGGGTGGGCGGGCGCACCCTTTAAAAAAAATTAGTGTATTTTATAGGAAAAAATGCTGATCGCACCCCTTGAAAGTTTGGAAAGAACAACTAAATGAAATTATAATGAAAGTTAAAATCATGTTATTACCTGGTTTTAAGAATGATACTGGACTAGTGGACTTCAAAGTTGAGTGAAAATTTTCCCTTGATTAGATCTGCATAGACAAAATGGGCCTAGAGTGTTTTGGGCCATTTGTTTGGCCCAATACAGCCCCAAAAATCATATCAATTTCAGGAAACACATTAAATTTGAAATTGTAATCATTAATTTTTTTTTCAAAAGAGCTATTTCGTACCATATGATAACGGAATTGACCATGATTTAGTCAAAGGGCCAAAATGTTGGGCGGAGTCTGATAATGCAGATTGATGAACATGGATCTCCCATTGTCAGTTGTCATGCCAAGTGGGCCAATAACAATTTATGGGCCTGTGGCTATAAATATCTCACATTTGGCCCATGAAACCTTGTTCCCATTGGGCTTGTCCCTTCCGAGTGGGCCAATAACTATATTTGGGCCTGTGACTATAAATATCTCACTTTTGGCCCATGTGATCTTGTTCCTATTGGGCTTGTCACTTCCAATATCAGCCAATCAAAATAAAGAAAAGAACCACCACACATATATATATATATGCAACATAACCCACAAGCCAAGCCCAAGCCCATTTATATTCAAACAAGGCCCAGCCCAACTAAAGCTAAAACACACAAATCAAAAGCAAGAAATACATGAACAGAAGCATCAAATAGATAGCCAAAAACAACATTACATTTGAAGAAAACCAACTTACATAACATGTGTGCCGAAAAAGTTTAGGCTTTCACTTTACAGACCCGAACCTGAAACACAGTAACTCACACATCTAGGTGTGCACTTATTCTAAGTTTCAGGTTCCTTAAGTATGATAAAATATTACAGACGAAAGGTAGGACTGATACATACAACACCGCTTGTGTAACATAACAATCTTAGAGATGGACCTCCTATAGCATGATCATCAATCTAGCTTAAGCGGGCCCAAACTCAAGATAACCGTGTTCAATAATTGGGGCGCACATTGAGGCGTGATGCTATCTTCTGCCCCAGAGACTGGTCAGCCTGCAACAACACCACCCAAAATGTACCAAATCAGCATATATTTCTAAAGAAAGTTTTTAAGCCTGTTTTGGCTCGTACTAAAAAATCACATGTTTAGATTGGCCCGTTTACCCGTTACTCAACCCACCCATTTTACCAGCTCTAACTTCTTCCATTTGATGTAAACTTATCAAAAACACTATGCACTGAAGTTCTAAACTATACTAAAGGTAGTTTTTTTTGTAAATATAATGGGACGAATGAACGTTTTCTTTTGTGGTAATGAAAGTAAGACTGAAGATGGGAAGCGTGTACAAACCTGGGTCCAGTAGGAGATCCAAATACTGCGGAGTTCGTGGGTTACCCGTGGGTCAGACAACATCTTACACATTCGGACAATGAATCTCTCTTGCCTATAGAAAGATCAGACATAGTTTAGCAAATTTATGGCATCTTGGAATATTTAAAAAAAAAAAAAAAAAACAAACCATATAAAACATGTACCTGGCTGGATCCCATGATCGGTATCTGTCTCCGGGCTGCTTGAAATCGTTATGTTTTGGGATCACAGTCTGCATTCACAATAAATAAATAAAATAACCAAACACATTCATTTACTTGGTGTTTGTTACTATTGAGGTGGCCCTTTTGCCCAAACACAAGTGGCCCGTCACCCAACCCGTCCGGTTTTCCACTTCTAGTAGTTGATAACAAGTGGTTCATCAGACTAAAAGAAACCAATGATACAAGAAACTAACCCTGTCACGGGTTCCAGTAACTTGACGGGAATTGATCGGGTACTGCTTAGCATGTTGAACACGATCATACCTCGAAGGGAAGTAATCAACCTGAAAATAAAAACATTAACTCGCGTAAATAAAAGAACCTCAACTAATAATTAACAATAACTAATATGTACACAAAACAAAATAGTGTACCTCCTCATCTCTGTGCATGAAGTTCATGTTTCCATCATAATGATTATTATGATGAGCACACTTAGGTGCATTGACAGGGAGCTGCAAGTAATTCGGTCCAAGACGGTGCCTTTGGGTATCAGAGTACGCAAAAATACGCCCTTGAAGCATCTTATCATCAGAGTAATAAATACCAGGGACAACAAGACCCGGGTTGAACGCCAGCTGTTCATTCTCAGCAAAGAAGTTGTCAATGTTCTTGTTCAACACCATACGCCCAACGGGCTGCAACGGTATGATGTCCTCGGGCCAGGTCATGGTGCCATCAAGCGGGTCAAAGTCAAGCCTATCTTCATGATCAGGGTCAATCACTTGGAGATACAGCTTCCATTCAGGGAAGTTACCAGCTTGGATCGAATCGTAAAGATCTTGAGTGGCGTGACTGTGATTCGCGCCTCCAATTTTGATCGCTTCGTCGTCCATCAAACATTTGACTCCACATGTGGGCTTCCATGTGAACTTCACATAGTGAATTTTTCCTTCTTTGTTAACTAAAGTGAGAGTGTTGACACTTGAGCCTTCCATGTGTCGGTAATCGGTTGGGATACCGACATCATCGAGCCAGAATGTCATGGTGTTCAAGCTCTCTGGATGGTGTGACAAGAAGTCAAGAATCCTCCAGTCTTCTTGGATGTGTGACTTCGGGTTTGGTTTAAACGCGTGGATCACCTCTGGGAACGCCATTGCATCACGCGTAAAGAACACGGGGAAATTGTTTCCCACAATGTCAAAGTTACCCTGCAAGTTGAAAACAAATGAGTAAAAAAAGTTAAAGAAGATCAAACAATCATATAAATCTTGTTAATGATTTACCTCTCTGGTGTAGAACTTTGTTGCAAATCCTCGGGGATCTCGGATGGTTTCGGGGCTTCCACGCTCATGGATAACAGTCGAGAAACGAACAATGGTAGGAGTTTGAACTCCAGGGGCGCGGAGGAAGTCAGCGCAGGTGAGATGAGTAATGTCGTGTGTGACCTCGAAGAACCCCTTTGCGCTCGCACCCCTTGCATGAACGATACGTTCGGGGATCCGCTCGCGAGTGAAGTTGGCAAGTTTCTCGATCAAATGATAGTCCTCAAGGAGAATTGGACCTGAATTTTAACAAGAACATGCATGTTAGGACTAATATGAGAAATAGTTGTTTTAGTCGATTGTTAAAAGTAGAGGGGCTAGTTTGTAAACTTTTGTAATTCATTAACTAACATTTAAAAGGTTACTTGATGGCTATTAAAAGAATTAAAAGAATTCATGAATGAAGAACAAGCTTGGACCTAAATATTGTTTCTCCCTCTATTAATTTTTAGGCAGACAATATTCATTTCTAGGCTAATAAAGATGGATTCAAAATGAATTATACAAAACACCACCGACACACTATTCAAACATTATTGGCTTATCATACAACGAAACATGATCATATGGGTCGTATGGTAGTCATACGTGCCAGTCCGTATATAGGGAAAAAAATAGTCGTATGGATCTTATGAAAGCCAAATTATACGACAAATGACAAAAAAATGACTGATTTGACCATCGACACACTATCCAAACACCACTGGCGTATCATACCGGTGAAAAGGGGTCATATGGGTTGTATGATAGTCATACGGGCCGGGCGTATGATAGGGTGAAATATGTTCATATGGATAGTATGAGAGCCAAATCATACAGCCCATATGATCATTTCACTGACAAAAAATGAGTGATTTGACTACCGACAAATTCATACAGCTCGTATACCCCATATGAAGTATGATCTAAAAGGTGACTTATAGCGTACATATTTGGAGGTGGTGTGTCTTTAACAACACTATTTCATATATACATACTAGATCAACATAACGGATCCTGTAGTATCAACATAACGTACCTCGATTTCCAACAGTCAATGATGCAGTGTTGTTGTAAACCGGTAAACCGGCATTTGTTGTCCAGAAAGGGGCGTTGTAAGCACTTGAAGGGCGTTGCTACAACAAATAAAACAATCAAAAAAACATTAGCCAACATGACTAATCCACATAATAATCATGTTATGTTTGCAACAACAAAGATAGATAATAGCTAGTGGTATCTTCATTTACATCAGGGTGAGGTAGGATGAGTTTCGACTCCTGCACAACCGGACGAAACACTTCACTTATTCCATCTTTTTATAAATATTCAAATACTAATTCGTATTTTCTAAATAATAATAACAACAACAACAAGGAACGTGTTTCAATAAAGATGACACTATTTTTTTATTAAATTTATAGGAGAAGGATCTGTTAGAACCACCCTTTATTGCGAGAACCTCGAAAACTAATATGAACACAACAAAAAAATACCTTAAAAAAACTAAAAAACACACAAAATATTTTTTTTTAATATTTGTTATATAAAATTGCTACTTTTAGTAACCAATTTTTTTTAAATAAATTTTGGCTACTAAAAGTAGCGATTTTTATATAAAAAATGTGTGTGTGTTTTTTAGATTTTTAGGGGTTTAGTTTTTAGCATTTAGGTTGTGTGTGTGGGGGGGGGGGGGGGGTATGTTTTTTGGGAGGTTTAGTTTTTAGCATTTAGCTTGGGGGAGGGGGGTTAGGTTTTTTTAGGTATAGTGTGTTTATTTTGTTGTATTCACATTGGTTCTCGCGATTTTTGCAATAAAGGTAGTTCTCGTATGAACTCTACCCTAAATTTATATTCGAATAAAAAATACACCGTCAGGTACAACGGTACAATTGATTTATACGGTTGTCATATTTTTTTTAAGATGCACAATCATTTAAAAACACAGTACATTTTTTTTTGTTAAAAATAACCACGACAAGAATATGTCCACTATTTAGTTCATTGTTTATGTATCTTTTTAGAAGTATAATCATTTGAATGTACGATATGAAATATAATAGAATTAAAAGGGAAGCAATAATTTATAAGATTTTTTTTTATAAGGGAGGCCTCGTACAAATGGGTAGCGTGTAAATGCGAATGAAGTAATTATGTTTGAACAAAAGTAATTATTGTTAATATTACGTTGTTTAACATGTTAAAAAAATATTTGTATTTGATCTAACATCATATCATAGATAATAATATGTGTTTTTCTAAAAGAGAAATAATATGTTTCTGATAAGTTACTGTCTAATTCATATAAATATAATGATTTTAATGTTATATAATATATTTGTACTAACATATAACACACACACACACACACACACACACATATATATATATATATATATATATATATATAGTTTACAATATTTAAAAAAGTAATAAATAAAAAGAAAAGAATTATGGATATTTTAACTTCAAAAGGTTTTAGAATTTAATTTTAACTTCAAAAGGTTTTAGAATTTAATTAAATCTTATGAACAATAATTATGGATATTAATTTGTGAATTTAGGTGATGGCAGACTTGCGAACTAACTGTATAATCAACGGACAAGTGATTGATTCAAATGAACACTCGATGTCAAGGTGAATACTTGTCAAGATAACGACATATTTCTAATCAGGCCCACTAAGTATTATCACATGTTGTTGTCTAAAGTTCTTAAGAATAATGAAAAATATTCATTTCTTCTAAAGATTTAGTTATTTTTATTTATTTCTCCATACATAAACTATCAAATAATTAGAAACCAAATAAATTACTTTTAATCAAAAAAAAAAAAACAAAAAAAAAACAAAAAAAAACAAACAAACAATATTTGAATAGAGGGTATATATCCAATTTTCTTATATCTCTTTCATTCCATAAATCTTAATTATACCTATATATACACTCATGCACACACGGATTCGGGCCTTAAAATCAAGAAAACTAAGAGTATAAATTTAAGTAATTAGATAAATGCGTGCACCTTATTCTCACACACACACACACCTATCATTATCATCATACTCAGTAAATCCCACCAATAGCAAAGCTAAGGTAGGGTCTGAGAAGGGTAGATATAGACAACCTTACCTCTACCCCGTATAGGAATAGAGAGGCTGCTTCTAGTGAGACCCTCGGCTCGAAAACACACACACACACACACACATATATATATATATATTCATCTACATGTGTATTTGTTTATTGACACTAGGATATTACTCGATTTGCTTCATATGCATACAAATATTAAATATACATATAAAAAAACTTTTGTCATATAGAACAAGACATACATCGTGATCTTGCTCATTACACGATGAGACAAGTCAAGTCCATGTCATGTGTCTAAAGTTCAGATCTTTAGCTAGCTCACTCAAGCCACCTAGATCGATCGAATTTAATGTGTTTTAAGCCTTGATCCAGTTCAAATACATCGTATATGGTCGTATAAACTTGTATGACCTCAAGCTACCGTTGATTAACCGTCACACAATATGATCGATCTAAAATAAAGTTAGGATCATCGTGTCTCATGTTGCATGCGATATGAATAATGTGAGGTGATCGTCTGATCGATAACCAATCGATCTTGATATTGTTTACATAACTTTTTTTTGAACGGCAAACATCATTCCAGAAATAAAGGACGGCCTAGCAAGGAGCTAGAAACCGAGAATACTCCAAAGTTTATAGCAAGATACACAATACTTACAATTTATCAGAACTTTTTTTGATATGAAATGGTTATAGAAAATAATTTTATTATAGTTTTATACCAAAAAAAGTAAACAAAGGGTAAAATGATAGTATTTTATCATTCCAATCATCGACATTAGATGCATGAAAGAGTTGTACGTAAGAAAGAGGATTATCATTAGAGTTGTACCTTGTAGGGATCCATGACTTGAATAGAGAGTGAAGAAGTTTGCCGTTCAAAAAAAAAAATAGAGAGTGAAGAAAAGACAGTAGAGAGAAGCTTTCCGCTTGCTTTCACCTTGTAATGCTTGGGACTATTTATAAGGAAAATATCTTATAGTTTGATGGACATAACAATAATAATATTATTATAATAATAATTATGGCTGTTGAAATGTTATTGGAAAATTATGACGTGCATTATTGAAGATAATTATCTACTCTAATATTAAACATTATAAGTTTTGTATACTAGTTTAATTCATTTTATGTATATACTAGTTATTTTAGCAGCCGTGCGTTGAGGCGGCGGCGCTATACGCGATGTAATAAATTAAGGACTATAAACTGACTCGTTTTCGAATTAAACTTACGTTGAAACGTAAAGTAGTTTGAATTCAAACCATTGAATGAAAATGTGTTATATTTGACCCGACTTGTTTTCAAACAAAATTTACGTCAAAATATAGACCAACTCAAACGTACATAAATAAACACGTGCAGCGGGGCCGTACATGGAGTGATAAAAGGCTACAATTGACCTCACTTGTTTCCGAACTAAAATTAATGTCGAAACGTATTGTAACTCAAATTTATACCGTTGAATGACAGCGTATTATATTTGACCTGATTTGTTGCCAAAGAAAATTTACGTCAAAATGTAGTCCAACTCAAAACATACATACATAAAATATTTTATAATTGACCCGACGTTTCTAAACAATTATCATGTTAAAGCGTAGACAAACTCGAATTTATACTGACATGTACATAAAAATAAAAACAAAAGAAATTCGTTTACAAAATAGAGAGTTAAATTTGACATTATACCGAAGTTGGAGGTAGAATAAGTCGTTTACAAAATAAAGGGTTATTTTTGAAATTGTACTATAGTTGGAGGGTAGAATGGTTCGATGGCAAAAGCCACAATCACGTTCGAACTTAGCACATATAACATTGAAACCAGCACACACAGTTTCAAAACCATTAACACAAAACAAGTTTGAAAGTAGTACTCACATAATCAAAATGATCAAAACCAGGACAAACAGTTTTGAAGTGCTACTTTTAGTACTTTTTAAAAATGTCAATTTAGAATATATATATAGGGTGAGGTTCGGCTACAAAGTTCATTTTTCCTACAAAGTGTACAAAGTCATAAAACACCACAATTTCAGCCATAAAACACATTCAAAACCCACAAATAACAGAGTGAAGATCACTAAAACACAATATCCAAACCCTAACAATCCATAAAAACTTCAAACACATCATCCTAGAACTATGAATATAAAACACAACAGGATAATCAACATAAAACACACTAATGTTAGTCATTCGATAATCAAAGCCTTATAATCCAAAACACAACATAAAACCCACAAATATGGCGTTTAGTAATCTTCACTTTATTATTTGGGGGGTTTTGAGTATGTTTTATGGTTGACATTATGGTGTTTTATGACTTTTTACACTTTGTAGGATAAATGGACTTTGTAGCCAACTCTCACCATATATATATATAGAAACGGGATCAGGAGAAAACGCTCAAAAGTGTGAGAACGGTGAGAACGCATCCTGGCCCAACACGTGTCAAGCGGCATAGAGAAGGGCGGAGGGGCTTTTTTGTCCTTTCATCTTCTGCTTTTCCAGTTCCGCTTTTCCGAATGTTGTTTTAATTTTTGGGTTTAAAATTTTTGGCGTTAACCAAATTCAATAATTAATGGCGTTTAATGGTTTCATCATATTAACATTTTGGCATTAATGACGTTTATGGCGTTTATTCAAATCGTATGCCATTGGAACCCAGGGTGGTCAAGAAATCTATCTGAATGGCGTTTTTCAAGGCGTTTTAAAAAGATGGCCCATTGTTCTATTATTTTTTATAAACATTTTGGTGTTTGTGGTATCTTGGCATTTTACAATTGTTAGATTATATTTCAGCCACAGTAAAAAAAATACAAGCGAAGAAAATAAATTAAAAATCCTAATCGAATCTCTCTTCACAATCTTCACTGTCATCAGTCTCTCTGTTCTTTAATAGTACAAGAACTATCACAAAAAATATGGCGTTTTATGTAAAACTGAACAAACCCATCGGTTTGATTATTTTGCCTGCTCGTCTATTGAAGTGGCTTTTTTTGTGGATGTTTGGGGTCATAGATCTATGACGTGTGGGTAGGTTTTTCGCTTTTTCTTCATGTTGATCTTCATCTTTATAATCATCCCACTCTTCAGTGTCATTGATCTTTTCTCCTCATCCAAGCCTTCTTCAAGAACAAAAAATACAAAATGCCATATGACTGGCATCAGTATCTTTTTCTTAAATTTTTGTCCATCTCTTGCAGCAAAATCATACTGAGTTACTCGCCCCCGCTAACAATTCATTCAGTGAAACTTCACGAATAACAATACTGAATATCCAAGAAAGCATATTAGGCATCTTTGATTTTTTTTTTTTTTGCGTTTTACAGTGAGTGATATTTAGTAGTATTGGCGTTTGTTTTTTTGGTTTGAACAAATGAAAGTTACTGAGACGTATCATTTTATAGGATCTCTTTTTGGCGCCTAAGTTAGGCGGTGCGTTATTATAATAAAGTATTAGTCTTTTCAGTTACTGTTTGTAATTATTGTTTTTTGACAAGCTTTATCTATGAAGTCTGTAACACGTCTCATCTTTAAAGTTTGGCGTTTTAGATTCTAATTTAATAAATTTTCCCTATCTTCAGTATTACTATTACTGATTTGTAGTTACTGTTTCTAGTTACATTTTCAAGTTTGTTTTTTATTTATTTTACTATTTTTTTATTTTTTTGGTTTTTTATAATACTTTTCCAAAGTAATTTTATGATGGTTTGATAAACGCCAAAGGTGTAAGACGTTCGGCTTTTTGCCGTTTTTATTAGATATGGCGTTGTTTCTATATAACAATCACCTGAAAAAGAAAATTAAACAAAATAAATATTGATCTTCCAAATCTTCACTGTCACTAGTCTCTTTCTTCTTTTGAAGCATCTTCACTGGCTGTTTCGACTTTCGTATGATTTTTTTTATTTTTGTTTTTTGAAGTAGTTTTTTGTCGCCGTTTGGAAACACAAAGTCTGAAATCAGCCTCTTTTTCTATAATTTTTGTCCATCTCATGCAGCAAAATGTTATTGAGTTTACACCCTTTGAGCTAAAATGTTATATTTTTTGGCGTTTTACCGAGAAAAAGAACACCACAAAATAAACCATCTTAAAACTGTAAATTTGAACATGCTAAAATCAATAAAGTGTTGCTGTATAGTGATGGATAACATTGTTAATCCTCAGTTAAGAAAGATAACTGACAATGTTGTCCACCCCATACAGCTACACTTTATTGACAACAATATATTTGATGTTTGGGTTTTCTGGCGTTTTATCAGACGAATGGTATATATTAAATATGACGTTTGGGGTTTTTGTGTGTGTTTTTAATTGAAGTATGAGTTGTTGTATATATAGGATTTTTTGGCCTTTTTTTAGGCGGGATTTTACTATAATTAAGTTTAGCGTTTTATATCTAATGGCGTTTTTAGTTAGAATGGTGTGTGATTTTTGTTTGGTGTTTTATTTTCATGAGATGGCGTTTTGTTTGGAGTAGTCAAAAGACGCTTTTACCCTTAATGAAGCGCGTCCACGTAATAAAATTGATGTTATTTACGAAAACGCCACCGCGCCAATCTAGTCCATAGATTGTTTTGATCTGACGATCCATAAGCGTTCTCACCGTTCTCACACTTTCCATCGTTTTCTCTAAATCCCGACCCTATATATATACATATATATGATGGGGTTCTAGAGTGAATACAAATATATTTGTGAACCGATTAAACAAATCTTAGCCATTGATTTACACTTGTCTATTAATAATAAAGGGTTAGGATTAGTTCACACAATTCACTATCAATGGGGTTTTTTTTTTTACAAATGAATCTAACCATATATATATAACAATATTATACTCTTATTAAAGATAAAAAATACTTAATTTTATGGGTGTATTTAAAACAATAATAAAGTATATAAAAATTATTTTATTTTTAAAAATATTGGTGAAACTAGTTGAAAAAGTCAACATTTCTAAATTTTAGCTTTAATCCTACTACTTAATATAATAAGCACAATTACCATACTACCATTAAAAACTACTAATTGACATAACTAATACCAAGGGTTTATGTGTGATAAATATCAGCCACTGATTAAAAATTTAGATGATCCAAATCTGTTCTTATAATTTTTACAATTAACATAGTTTATACCGGATCATAACTCGTGTTAGTCACAAAATTAAATTTAAATTTAAACTAAAGTAACATTATTCCATATGTGATAATTTAAAGACCATAACAACAAAATTAAATTTAAATTTAAACTAATGTAACAATATTCCATATTTGATAATTTAAAGACCATGGCAGAATTTTATAATTAACTTTTATTATGTTATTACAGTTATTATGTTAGAAATTCATGTATCATATAAGTTGAAGTGATTTAATTTCAAAGATGAAAACGATTGGGGAATTTCAAAAAAAGCGGATCACGGGTCATTGATCAGTCTAGGTAAATAAAAAAGCGAGAAAAACACTGTTAGGGTCATAGAATTGAGTCACGTTACACCACATTTACTTATTTATTAAGTATAGAGAATAACATTTTTTTCCCTTTACTAGTAAATTTTCAATACATATGATAAGGCGGTAAAATTTTTAAATTTAATAAACATATAGGTTAAAATAAGAATAACATTTTAGAATGATATTGGAATGGTGTTCATCTATAGAGAGAGACAAAGTATTGTGTACTACTTTAGATATTGGAAATGGTGTTCATCTATATACTGAGAGACAAAATATTGAGTCCTACAATAAATACTATTAGATTTTTTTTAAAGATAAATTTAGATCATTGACGGACCACTAGTGTATCATTTTGTCTTCAATAGAACCATCGATCATATCCATCTCCACTAGACTATAATATCCATCCACTAGTTTAGGAGGAAACCTAATAAATCTGGGAAAAAAACCCCTCTTGTGCTAGATGGGGCAAAATATTGACGTTTACCCACAATTACCTTAAACTTTTTATTTTTTTTAATTTAAATAAACTCAACAATTAAGTTTAATTAAAATTTAAATTTCATTAAATAATAGTTTAAATTAAACAAACTAATAAAAATTAAATAAAAAACACAATAAAAATAAAAATAGAAAAAAACGTAGATATAAAACGAAACTATTTATCGTCTTCATCTTCGAGGTACGGTAGATTTTGAGCTGCAAAGTAGACCACAAGATCATTTTTAAGTCGAAAATGCATATCTCGATCCATCAAATTGCGAAGAGCATCATTGTCAAAACGGGTAGGACGACAGGATTGGGGACGTGGACCGGTGAGAACGCATTTCCGTCATTCTTTTAAGATCATGTTGTGCAGTATCATACACATATATATCACGCTATTAATGTTTTCTATAATCATAGCACGCATGGGTCTCCTAAGTATACTTCATTTTCCCTTTAGCACACCAAAAGCACGATCCACATCTTTTCTTGTCCATTCTTGCAATTCCTTGAACTTCTTTTCATGTGAATCGACCGAATATGGAAACGTTGACCAAGTAAGGTAGATCTCGTCGATTAGATTATATCCACGTTTGTATATGTAACACCTCGAAAATTCACGTCCTATAATGTGTAGACACGTGTCAAATGTTTAAACGTGTGAGAAATATTATAGAAGGACTAAAGTTGACAAACATGGAAAGTATGTGAATATACGTATTCTAAGTGTCAACTGTGAATAAATATAATGTACATTAACCCTACACGATGCTCATACCTTCAAACGAATAAATCATGGATCATACGAAGCTAAAAGTGAGAGATTACAAACGACAGGGGTTAAATGTGTCAACATGTTTAAAGATATACCTCTGAGTGACCTTTTGACAAACCCGAAGCTTTGTAACTGTTAAATATGCTCACTAGAATGCACGATATAAATTTCGTAGAGTTTCGTTATCGTATGAGAAAGTTATGATCAAATTCGTGTGCGAGGGGTTAAAGCGTAAACGTTGAAAGTTAAGACTTTTCGGGTTAACCGGAAGTGTCTAGGGACTTGACAAAGTGGGTATAAGTCCTAAAGACCTTGTTGGTAAATATAAGGGGGGTCAAATTGCAAGAAATAACCTTGCTTGACCTTTCATGAAGCCAAGGGACAACTTACAAAATAACAAAAATAGAAAAATCTGAGTTTAGGGCCCAGGCGGCCCGCCTAAGGATTTGTTAAACATGAAGCGGGCCGCGTCAGGAGCCCAGAACCAGAAAACGTGGACAACAGCCTGTTTATGCGGAGAACCGATCTTTAAACGACCTTTTTGCATTAAGGGCGGCCCCTAAACTATCCTAAGGCACTAGGGACACTTGTGGGCAGCTTGTGGTGAGTGATAGACTTTGGTGTCAACATATTATGGTGGATTAAACCACTATATAAGGCCATGTAGTGCAACAATGTTCCACACACCATTTCCTTGCAATCTGATCATTCCTGGAGCTCTCAAGCAGGTCCAACTGATCATAAGTCGTGCATAAGACCCTTGTAAGTCTGCTAGTCCTTCTCTAATTGAGTTTAGCTTAGTATTTTAGCTAAAAGTCAAACCGTCGTAATTACGGTTTGACTTCGAGATTAGTCGATAATGGCTCAGTCATATCTCGAATTAAAAGTAGTTATAAGTAGGTATTTATGTGGGTAATAAACCCTTAAAAGGGTTCCCCCTGATTACAACTCTAACCAGGTTAAACGTCGGGTCAAACATATAATTAAAAAGTCAACAGGAAGTTTAAAATGTCATTTATGCATAATTAGCTATCTAGAACATATATAACCTGTTTGATCATTGTTATAACTTAGTAACAAGTGTAAGAACATGTCCAAACATGTTCAACCCGACTATTTCCTGTTTAGACCCGGTTCGGAACCGAAAGTCACATAGTTTGACTTTCACTTTGACTTTCAGTTCTGACCCGTTTAGGCATGTTTTAGAAATGCCTCAGAGCTTTAATTGGATTAGGTTACTTGTTAGAACAACCCTCTGTGATTATACACCTTGGTTCACTAGTTATCCAATTAATATGCATATTTCCGTTAATTGCTCATATGTTGACCATTATGCCCTTATTACCTTAAAACGTGATTTATGAAAATGTAAAAGTGTAGAAACCTTAAATAATGATATATAAACTTGTATGCAAAGTTTGACATCAGTTTGACTTATAGATTAAGAGTTATGCTCAATATCGCAAATTTAAAGCTTTATGTTAATTAAACGGCATAATTAGCGTATAGCCTAGTTAAGCCTACCTTTTGGTATCAAACTTAATAACCACTGATGTAATATATCATTTTGGGATTTTTAAAGATTCTTAATTAATTTTAGGCTGAGCATAACTAGTAGTCGTAGGCTTAATCCGGTAATTGTCGGTTTTGCCCTTACGGGCCATAAAATGAGTTTTACATATCTAAACGACTCCAAACCTTTTGCTACTGATCACATATGATAAATAAATTATTTTAAGCCTTCTGGAAATATAAAAATATCAGATTTAAGTATCGAACCCGGAAATGGCCTTTAATCGCCTTATTTAGCGTTTTTAACGCATAGTATGTTTTCAAATCATATTGAACATACCCGGGTTGATACCTACTGATATTTTAGGCAAATTAGAATATTTTAACAGTAAGCAAAGGTTGATTAACTCAGACTCCCGTTTTGAGCTTTTCGGCTTATGTGAAATTACCAAAATACCCTACGGGGCATAGTTTGGTTAAAAATGATAAATTTCACATATATGCTTTAACCTACTGATATAACTTATCAAATTGAGCATGTTTGCTGTTACATCAGACCTGTAACTCAGTTAAACATCTAAACTCTTTTACAAACTTTAAAATGACCAAACTACCCCTACGGGGCATAGTTTGTGTTTAAAATCGTTTCGGGCATAATGAAAGACATCTTACTGATGTCACAACATATTAGAAGCATATTAACTTAGGAAATCTGTATATGGCTCTTTCGGATACCCGTTACGCATTTTACGCGTTCGGTTCGGTTTATGTAACAAGTTTACATAAATTAGCCGACACGGGTCAAACCTTATCGGGTTCATCTCAAAATCTAGAATGTGAATAATAAACCCATATTAAACAAGTCTCTGAACTTGTCGGGTCTAAATCACATTCTATCCGGTCTTCGCTTAATCGTGCGTACGAACCGTATCCTGAAAACTAGCCGGTCTAAGCTTAAGCTTAATTAAAGACCCGTTAGGATTCTAATAGGTTATATTAAACCTTCGTTCCAGATTAGGAGAACCAGTAAAAGCTACGTGCATTTTGCTTATTGTGATTAATACTTGCTCAGGTAAATACTTTTAACTTATTTTCCCTATACGGGCTTGGGTTACGGTATATAGCATACCGCTTGATCGGGCGTCAAATCTCCACCATTAAGTGGGTAGTTGAATAATTTGATCGGCTCGTTTAAACAATCTTGTTTACTTTACAGCCTTTAGGGGGTTAATGACCATGTCCCGGATATCATTGGCATCATCTTACGAGATGGCCACGACCTGAGCACGGGGTGTAGGCGTACACCTGTCAGTGTATAACTCAATAATGTGGTGTGTCTATTGATCTTTAACCCGGACTAGATCCGGGCTACTGAACGCATAAGTAACATGTAATTCGTTCACAAGATTATAATATTAAATAATTCTCCCAAGTAAAAAGATTAATCTTGCCTCTGTGCATTTTAATCAAATTATAAAACATTTATGCCATGTGCATCCAAACCAATTTTTAAATCATTTTCCAAAATGAGTCAGTTGATTGTATTTACCAGTGTAAACTGACGTATTTTCCCAAAAAGACTAAATGCAGGTACTAAACGTAATTGGCTGGATTGTCTCCTTAGCATCAATAAAGAGTCTCGCAAGCTTAAGATGCCTGAAGTCTGTTGAACTATTGTTTCCATTTTTATGTTCGATCCTTCTGTGGATAAACTTCCGAATATTGTGACAGTTGATATTACAATAATAAATTCGGTTGTATTATAGTGCTTCCGCTGTGCTTAATAATATTGTGTTGTTTGACTATTATGTTGCCAACCATGACGTCACGATACTCCCCACCGGGCCCACCAGTGACACGTGGAAATTCGGGGTGTGACAGGTTGGTATCAGAGCCAACACTGAGTGAATTAAACACTAACCTTTCGTGTTTAATCTCAGTTACACAATTGCACATATCTAAACTTCTGAGTCTAGACTTAACTTAGGAATATTCTCAATCCTAATCTAGAAATTTTTACTTCCAAATTTTTATTGGATACGTCGCCAAGCGAAGAAGCCGTAATAGGAGTTCTCCACACCCGGAGCCCTGAGATACTGAGCTTCGTACCGCGGCTAGAATGAAACGAGCATCCGAGGAGAAAGCATTCAGAAATAAAATGAAGAAGAAACTCCTTTTACTGAAGATCGTTTCCTTATTAGTCCTTATAAGGACATAATTATCTTTCAGTCCCTTCGAGGACAACATTATTTCTTTCAAGTCCCGCTTAGGGCAACTTTATACTTTTATTTTTATATAATGGAATGATTAAGTTTAAACTTTCATTCTAAACAAGAAATATTAAATAAATGGAAAATATCATTTCCTTTTTTGCAAGATCTACCATTATAATAAAATGGCAAAATCTAAAAAGGGCAAGACCTAGCCTCGTGTCATATTAAGACCCGGCCAAGATGGCAGTTCCTCAAATTAGATTCGGATCCTTATTAACATTTCTTTTATAAGATCTACCATTATAATAAAATGGCAAAATCTAAAAAGGACAAGACCTAGCCACGTGTCATTTTAAGACCGGGCCAAGATGGTAGTTCCATAATTAGATTCAGATCCATATTAACACCTCAATTTAAAATTGTTCTGCGTTAATTAAATTAAGAATCTTAAGTGTGAAACCTAGCCTTCGGGTCAATTATAAGACCGGGCCAAGATGGTAAGACCTGTTAAAAAGATTCAAACCATTAACTAAGAATCTTAAGAGTGAAACCTAGCCTTCGTGTCAATTATAAGACCGGGCCAAGATGGTAAGACCTCTTTAAAAGATTCAAATCCCTGTTAACATCGTAAAACATGTTAACATTCCTGGCAGATGTGATTCATTTAAAATCACACACGTTATTATTATATAAGGATCTTTCTAAAGATTCCTAACCCAGTTTAATGATCTCTGAATCCTGGGTTTACATCATCAATTAAGATGATCATATTTTAACCATACGTGGTAATATAGTGTCTACGGGCCTTGCTCATTTCCACATGAGCCAAAATACAGTGGTAGCTATGACTCCCTGTCAGAAAAAGGTAATGAACTAGGTTCAAACCTCAAATGCTTTGATTCTCTGAAATCATAGCATATAATTTATAATTGTCCTTGAGACTAGGCCTATTGTGCCAATATACTTTCATGCTTTGATTCTCTGAAATCATAAGCTTATAATTTATAAATGTCCACGTGACCAGGCCATTGGGTGCCACTAATAAAACTGTTAATGTTTTATAATTAGGATAAATTATAATAGAAATCCTAAATATATATATGATTAATAAATTAACCAAATATGGTCTCTGTTTACCATGGTTAATGAATTTCCCTAAGGGGCAATTCCGTAATAAACATCCCTTATAAGGGAAGTGCCTACGGGCTATAGTTAAGGTCCTCTGAGACTAAAGACAGTGGCAGCCTACAGCTCCCTGTCAGGAAAAGGTAATGAACTTTGATTCAAACCTTAATGCCGCGATTCTCTGAAATCATGGCTTATAAATTTAACTTGTCTACGCGACTAGGCCATTTGTGCTATTATTAACTTATAAATTAGGATTTATGATAAAAATCCTGAATAAAATAAATATCCTTCCTTCCTTGACAGTATGCATTTAAAAAAAAAAGAATCTTAAAGGTGAAACCTAGCCTACGTGGCCAAGATGGTGAAGCCTACTCAAGGGATTCAGATCATTATTAACACCTAAGAAAGTGTTAGCACTCTTGACAAATGTGATTCAAGAAAATCGCAACAGTCATCATCATATTGAATTCTTCTAATTCTCTTATCTAGCCTAGTGATCTAGGAATCATGGCCTATATCATCCTATAAGATGATCAAATTATAAACATCCTTTAGTGATGTTTTGCCTACGGGCTATAATATATTATCCATTTGTGACAAAGACATTGTGATCTTTAAGATTCCCTGTCCAAGGTAGTGAACTATGCTCAAGCCTAATAGTCTATATGATCAATGCAAGCATGAAAAAAAAATCATCAGTACGATGATTAAAAATTTTAACATCCTTAATGATGTTTTGCTTAAGGGTTATATTATATTGTTCAATTAAGACAAGGCAATTGTAATCTTTTGTGATTCCTTGCCCAAGGGGGTGAGCTATACGCAAATCCCATAGTCTATACTATCATTGCGATCCTGACTAGTATCATCAGTATGATGATCATAATAATTGCATCCCTTGTGATGAAATACCTACGGGATATACTTTATTCTAGTGCCGGTAAGACAAAGTTAGTGGTGATCCTTAAGATCCCCTGTTCAAAATAGTGTGATTACACCCAAACCTAATAGTCAATATGATCGATGTGATCATGACTAATAAACCATTAGATACGATGGTTATATATAAACATCCATTAGGGATGTTAATTGGCTTACCTTTCTGCCAAATGAATCGTCTTTCAAGACGATGACATTTGTAGTCTATGACTCCCTGTCCAAAGGTGAAGAACCACGTTCAAAGCTTGAAGCCCTAATCTAACAAGATTGCGGCTAATAAATTAAGGACCTTGGTGATAGACCATCGAGTTATGTTTTAAAGTCATTCATGACAAGCCTATGTGCTATAAATTGTCATTCATGACAAGCTAACATATTAAATGTTAACATTTCCAGTGACAGGCCTTTTAGTGCCAGATTTGATGAATGTCCTTATGACAAGGCCGTTTGTGCCATATCTAAATGTCCTTTGCGACAAGGCCTTCGTGCCGTATAGTCATTTATGTCCTTCATGACTGGGCTTTATGCCATATTTTTCTACGTCCATCGAGGCAGGCTTCTATGCCATATATATATATATATATATATATATATATATATATATATATATATATATATATATATATATATATAATAAAAGTCTTGTAAGGCTAGCCTTTGAGCTATTCATGATCATTCGTGTGCCAAAGACAGTTGTGACATTATGATCCCCTGTCAAGCAAATATTGGACTCGTTCCAAACTTTGAATGCCATTGGTGGTCCTTTTGTGACCTAGGCTAAATATAATGGAAATACGTTTAATTAACATTCACTATGAATGTTCGGAACAGAATAGCCCATGCGGTTTATGAATGCCGTGGCTAATCTAAGTCAGGTCATCAGGATGATGACTAATAATTGTTAAATCTTGGTGATTGGTACCAAGTTTCGAGTATGGAAAACTCGGATGAGGTAGACGACAGTCGCAATACTATTAATACGACGAATGTTAATAAAAAACTACAAACGTAAACATCAATATTGATGGAGTTAATCTCCAAGCTGTGGTTGACGCAGCAGTTGAAGAGATCATGGGAAAAGGTCACGAGACAATCCAAAGGGACGAATGCTTCTCGCTCTAAATCTCATTCGAAACCATGTTTAATTGCTCATGAGGAGAGCTATGTTCACGCTTCAAATATGAAGGATGAACCAAAGAAGGAGGATAACTCCCAGAAATCTGAGGAAGAGAGCAAGTACAGGCTTAATAAAAAGCAACGAAAGTTCAGTAAGAAGCCTGTATACCTCAGAGACTGCTTCAGCATTATTAGATGGATGTTTTATATCCATTAGGAATCATTTTTGATGTCCTAGTACCGTTAAATACAAGGACTCAATATAGTGATAAAAAAAAATCAAGCCCATATTGTGGGTAATAAGAAGCAATTAATTATCAAGACTCCTTATGAGACAACTCCCATAATTACACGTATCCGTATGATTAATTAATATTAAACATAAAAAAATGGTGGAACTGGCCGTCCCCGGAATCGAACCTGGGTCTAGGCCGCACCCTTTCGCGCGCCTAGCCAACCGAGCTAGGTGCCTAGTTTGTGAAATATCCTTTGTGATTATATATAAGCACATGTACACTAACTCCCTATATTCTTCTATAAGTCATCTACTTATACTCATTATTTTGACTAAGCTTTAGAATCCAAGATTTTTCCTCTATGATTAGTTACTCTTGGCTTGCTTATGTTGACCAAACACTAGAAAGGACCTTATTAGAAAAACCTAGTATCCGTTTCGCGAAAAGGGAAAAGACGGAATAAGAATTTTCTGACTCTCGCCATAAAAGTTCTAGACAGTCGACAGTATGTCGCAAATTTTAAATTCATTGGCTGAGATGGTACCCTATTCAGTATACCCAAAAATCTAAGCTTAAAGCACATAATTATTAGTGGTTTGACTGCTAAGAGATACGTTTGGTTTCGGATGCTAATAAGTCTCTCATAAGATCTTAAGCTTAGCAAACTTTTATTATTATCCACAAGGTATAACTACCAAGGAAACCATAGTAACCGATTCTTCTAGATCGGCAAGGAATCCTTCCGAAAATCAGAGTACTCTTTCTTTGCATAGAGTACGACAGCATATGTTATTTTAATTATCTTTCTCATTGTTTTCTATCGCCTGCGAATGCCAAACTATGTTTGATAAAAGTGCCATATGAGGATTGGCGTATCATAGGGTGTCCCATAGATTACTTCCATGCCTGATCAGTATGGAGGTTTAATACATGGAACCCCTAAGATATCCCAATGATCATATTGTACTAAAGTCGACTAGTAGTATTTAAGGAAGATATCCAGAATGGAATTGTCCAAGTAAATGTTCCCGATTAAGGAATTCGTGGACTTATAACATAAATGTGTCACTTATTTGACACGAGCAATGATGGATGAACTGGAGCCTAAGATATGGAAAATCTCTGTAGCCTCCTTGCATCTTGATTATCGTCTCATAAGTTTTCCCTGCTTACCTCCTGGAAGGCAGGTAGAATTAAGATTTGTATCCCGCTGTGGGCTGGAGTATTGTGAAAACTCCATGTTTAATCAAAACCTTGATTAAGTAGGTTTTAAGACATAGGCTCATATAGCCTGACTCAGTATTCTGAGGGTTCATATAGCCTAACTCGATATTCCGAAAGTTTGATTTTGTTAAACAAGAAAGACGGTTCATATTGCTTATGTATTAATTGCCGCAACCCTAATTAGGCAACGATTAAGAATTTGCCATCAGCTACCCAGGATCTAAGGGCAAACTATTGGTGGATAGGCTTGAAGAAGTCTGTGGCCACCTATGTAGCTAAATGCTTGACATGTGCGCAAGTCAAAGCCGAGCATCAAAAATCCGTCAGGATTGCTACAACAGCCTGAACTTCCTACGTGGAAGTGGGAAATGGTAACTATGGATTTTATTACCAAGTTACCAAAGACAAGGAAAGGAAATGATACAATATAGGTTATAGTTGACAGACTGACTAAGTCAACACATTTCCTACCCATCGAGGAGACTTACAGCTCCGATATGTTAGCCCGGTTATACGTTGATAAGATTGTAGCCTTACATGGCATACCTGTGGCTATTATCTCTGATAGAGATACTAGGTACACGTCGCATTTTGGAAGAGTTTCCAACAATCTTCGGGCACACGTTTGAATTTAGTACGACTTACCATCCTCAGACTGACGGTCAGAGTGAGCGTACTATTCAAACATTGAAAGACATGCTACGTGCATGTGTGATCGAATTGGGTGGTAGCTGGGATAAGAACCTACCATTAATCGAATTCTCCTACAACAATAGCTACCATACCAGCATTAAGGCTGCGCCTTTTGAGGCATTATACGGTAGAAAGTGTAGATCGCCTATTTGTTGGGCGGAAGTTGGAGATGTCCAGTTATCAGGACCAGAGATCGTGTTCGAAATGACGGACAAGATTGTCCAGATTCGTGACCGTCTCAAAGCTGCCCGGGATAGGCAGAAAAGTTACACTGATCCTAAGCGTAAGGATTTTCACTTCGAAGTAGGTGACAAAGTCCTACTTAAAGTGTCACCCTGGAAGGGAGTGATGCGGTTTGGTAAGAAAGGCAAGCTAAGCCCGAGATACATAGGACCTTTCGAGGTTATCAAACGTGTCGGGTCAGTTGCCTATAAGTTAAACTTACCGGGAGTGCTCAGTGGAATTCACAATGTGTTCCACATCTGCAATCTGAAGAAGTGCTTCGCTGATGAATCACTGGTTATACCACATACAGATGTGCATATAGACGAGAGCTTGAAATTTGTTGAAAAACCTTTGTCGATTGAAGATCGACAGGTAAAGAAGCTTCGAAGGAAGCATGTACCTATTGTGAAGGTCAAATGGGATGCCCATAGAGGTCCCGAATACACGTGGGAGGTTGAATCCACGATGAAAGAAAAGTACCCTTACTTATTTCAGTAAATCTCGGGTCGAGATTTATTTTAAGGGGG